>OY977945.1:28974183-30257426 GCA_963854355.1 Epinotia brunnichana
AAAGTTTTGACAATCACGATAGTTCCTATTAGACGTCGCGTTGACGCGTTGCGCTACAGTTTTGTCAATCAGGGGCGGATTTTGGCGAGGTGGTGTTCAGCTTGTTGGAGTTGTAGCTCAAAGGAAATAATACATTTCAATAAAATACAGTATCGTAAAGCATCGTCTAAATATGCTTAGATGACAAATCAATTATTCATCATATCAGCCGAAAGACGTCCACTGCTGGACAAAGGCCTCCCCCAAAGAGTTCCAAAGTGACGGGTCCTGCGCCACCCGAATCCAGCGGACTCCCGCGACCTTTACCAGGTCATCAGTCCAGTGGAGTCCTAATCAATTATTAGTTCTAGGAATTGCAATGCGTTTAATTTAAAAGATATCCCTATACAACTCAGAATGTGTACGGAATAAAAGGAGTGCCTTATTGCTATTCATTATAACCGAAATATTATATAGTATTGCTTTGGAAATCACACATGTTTTGTTTGGACTCACTCATATTGACTAACGTCCAATAATCGACACATACGTACAGCTGAAAATTAAATAAAAATAATTTAATCCAGAACAATTCCATATTAGCGAGTACATTAGAATACACAAAATAAATTAAATGATACACGAATACATTAATTATTATTACTTACAAATTACAAATTATAAACTATGAAAATATATGGCCCGGGAGTATTCAACGTCGCGGGTGACCCCGATCCCGCGACGACGGGCCTGTGGTATTCCCTCCAGCGTTCATGTAGGGGGCTGGCGTCCCATTCTCTCACCGCCGAGAGCAGTGTGTTGGAGGATGCGTAGATTGCCTTCCTAGCGGTGGCGGTCCTCGTCCATGAGCATGAATTCCGATTTGTCAGGATTGTACGACATATTGTGCTCACCCGCGTATCTCTCGCATTCTGCGAGTAACTGTCGCATACCCGCCGCCGATGGAGCAAGTGGAACCATGTCGTTCGCATAGGACAAGTGGTTAGTCATAGTGCCGTTAATGGAGCAGCCGACTCCTGTTTGTGTCAGGGCCTGTGATAACCCGTCCATGTAGACATTGAACAGCGCCGGTGACATGATGCCTCCCTGCCGGACACCACAATTCAAAAAGGCAGCTCCGGATACTTTATCTTTTAAATAACAGCGAATATGAAAACAACAACGTAAAATTGTTCAAATCAATCAAACAGATATAACTTGATGCTTCAGATACAGCCAGAGGATCCATTAGGTACGTTAATTGGTTGTCTAGATGTATTACATTACATTGGTAGTTCGAGTCTCGATTGGCCGTGCACGTCGTAGGTACACTTGGGTGCACGGAAATTGATTCATTTAATTAATGTTCAGTCCTCCCCTAATGCTAGGAACTGAACGTGCCACACGATTCGTGGGTCTAATTCTTATGCCAGGTGGCTTGCTACAAAATGGGGAGTTAACTTACCGGTTCCCATCGACGCGATATCGTGTCAAGTCTATCTGGTATCCGTCAAGGGTCAGTCGAGTCAAATCAAGTCTCCCAAGCTGGTCTCCGGGGCCATGGAAAGCGCATCTCATCACTGTTTTCACCAAATTTTGACTCGGCCTCAATGGTAGGCCTCCAACACGAGTCTCTAATGACTTTCAACTACATATCAAATAACTTCTGACACTGTGTGTCGGCAAAGCGAGGTATTACAAAAAAAAGCACACGATCCTTCTGACCGAAAACGTGACGTTTCTTTTTTGCGACAGAATGTGACAGCTCAAGTGTCACTGTCCAAACCACAGAGGTACACACGAGAGGCGTTTACAAAATAAAGGGTCGGGCAGACATGCGGCCCGAACATATGAATTCAGAAACACTACTAATTACGTTATTAATGCAAATTGTAAATTTTTCAGCATTAATTGAAACAAACTTGTCAACAAACAAAATCAAAACACTAACAACAAAATCATACATTGAGTTTCAAATATTAAATATGTATAATTAATTAATTAGGTACATTAATTGAACGAGGGAGCGAAACGAACGTAGTTTTCTGCTTCAGCTTGGGACAAACTTCTTTCGTTTGTCCGTTTATCCAGCTGTTCTCCACTATAAGTCGCATTTTGAAACCGATTCTCGTGAAATTTCGTGAGCAGGTACAATAATTATATAGATTTTTTTTGTCGTTTCATATTCTCTAAATTATAATTATAATTTTTTAATCTTTGCTTTGCGCGTTTTACAGCCCTCAGTGCCACTAGTGAAGTATTCGGTCACTAAAACTAGTCATAATTGTGGAAACAAGTAAATTGTATTAATTAATTATCGCATGTATCCTTCTTAACTTAAGATATATGATCCTTTTTTCCACTGTTTATCATTGAGGTTTTTTATGCGATCCTAAAAAGTCCCTTCCAATGAATGCATAAAAATTTGCATAATCTGAACTCTCGCGAAAGCTTCTGATAATTTACTTTAAAAACTAAGTTTTAACCGGCTTCTATTCAGTACTTTGCCTTATTTGATGAGGTCCTGACATGATGATCATGGGATTACCTGGGAAACATACCCTTTCAAACAAAAAATAATTTTCCAAATCATACTAGGTGACTTCGAGTAATCAGGGCACATACTTGAAAAAATAAAATATTCCGACGAAATGATAACCTTCTCCTTTTTTAAGTCGGTTAAAAATATGAAAGTTAATAGTTTTCATTTGAAAACTTCAAGATTGCATGAAATTTAAAAATAGGGTGGAACCGCTCAAATGCATTCTGGGTCGATTAATTGCTCGCGAGTGCACAGATCCTCTTACCCGAGTGTCCACCGTGCCCTCAAGTGTATTAATATTCATGAACACGTTATGGTGAATGTCACTACTAATGTAAGCACTTTGATAGGATAAATGTTATGTGGCTTTGATCCAGTTTTGTGATAATATGATCATCACAAAGGTAAAGTGTCTTGAGTTTTTAAGAGATATCCGTTGAGTGTTAACACATTCACTGCCAATTATCGCTACACACTACGCTCGTAGCACCCGTGGTATTCCCCGTTTTTGTAGCGAAAAGCAACTACGGCGTAGGCACGTGCTAGGCGGGTTTCTAGTAGTGAAAGTGTTAACGCATATGGCACTTTAGGCAATTGAAAGTAAACAAAGTGTACTGATACAGATTCACTGACAACAATTTCGTAGTGCTACGCTAGCCGATAACTTAAGAAAAAGCCGTTGTAGAGGAAATCTCCTACAACTAAAACCACGTAGCGGGTTGAAAGTGTTAAAAACTCACCTACCTGACTGAAACGCCGTTATTCCCAAAAATAAAGGCATTATAGTGAAATTAATATGCGACCGAGTTCATTCTTATGCCAATGTCTTAAAGTTTTTGACACGAAAATACATTCCTCAGTTTACACCTACATTGTCGCTGTCTTAAAAAAATTACATTATTGATGGAGCGTTTCACAGCCCAAAAATAATCTTGCAAAATTCAAAATGCCCATTGAACTGAACGAAGGAAGTAACTTTAACACTTAATTTAAAAATTATTTTATCCGAAAAAAATCATGTTTTAGTTTTAACTTCTTTTCACTATGCCCGCACCATAACCACCCCGGAGCATTGGTAAGCGACACGTCAGTATTTTTTAGCCAGCGGTGTTAAACGATATTTCTTCGAACTCTGGCTTTAAAATTCCCGTCTCATTTGTGGTGAAACCACGGCCTGTACGTCATTATTTAAATTATAACACATTTGTATTGTGTTTACTAATTTTTTATATAAACTTTATTGCACAGTAACAAGTACCTACTGAAACCTTAAGTATTTTTTTTATATTACAGAAAATGTTGTAATTATTTTGGCTTATTATTTGTCAAGCAATGATACTCTTATTCATAAACGTCAATCAATCCTATATAAGCTCCCGTATGTCTTTATTGCTACTTTGATATATGGGACACAGAGACAAAGACATTATAGCAATACAATTTTTTTGACTTTGTATTGTTATTGTTAAAATGTCTTTGTCTCTGTGATGAAAGAAATATTATAATTCATTTAATCAACATATCTTATCTGTAACTAAAAAAATACAAAATGAGTAACCATTATGATAAATTAAAATTGTATCAGAATACTAGCCTACGAAAATACATGATGTTCCGTATTGACGAAATATTATCCACTTCCGCCTCTCATTAGGAGCAAAATCGATTCTTGCTTAATTATTCACTTACAGTACTAATGAAGAATGTAGTTTAAATATTGAACAGCACCTTTTAATTTCGAACGAAAAGTCATCAAGTAAACTCATAAAATAAACAAAAGACAGAACATTAAGAGACAATCGAATTATAAGCGGACGGGTCCAAGCGAAATTTGATTAAATTTCACACTGTCGGTAAGGTATTAAAGTGTAAATTTATATTGGCATAATTGGCACGTGACGTTTATGGGTAAAGACAGATGCTTGAGCTAGTTAGATAATTGGTAAGGGATATGGTTTCAGGGATAATGTTTTAGGGTGCAAATTGTGGGTTTACTTTGTAATTTGCTGTGTAGCGATGGAGGGAAATGGGCAGAAATCTGTATTTCGTTTTGAGAGAATATTGAAGCATTTATTTACTTACTTAAAAAACGGTAAAAATTGCTTGTCTCAATTAAACCAAGTGCATTGTTAATATTGCAGCGTCCCTAAATTGAAGTAAATGAAATGAATGGCCTAGTACATATTTTAATTTTGTTACTTGTATTTATAGGTAAATTAAAGCAAATACTTGCGTAGTTAAAATTGCAGCGATTATAAATTAAAACAAATGAAATGAGATTTGTAATCGAACAGAGAGATTTATAACATCACGAATTGGGTTTAGTAGTTGAACATATTGTAGCTATTTATAATATGGAATCATAAATAGTATTTTTCACAATCGTGTTATAATAGAGAGCTTTTTAGTCGAGTACCGTGTTTAAGCCACGAAGCTTGCTGAGTGGCTTAATGAAGGTACAAGATTAAAAAGCTTGATTTAAACACTATTGTGAACAATACTTTTTGTACGAGTTCATTAAAATTAATTTTCTACGAGTCAACTGAACTAATTAAACAAACTCGATACTGTTGAAACGAAGTGCAGCCTATCGCTCGTACGCTCGTTGATATCTTAAAAGACATCAACGAGCGTACGACATCAACGAGTAAACTCAATAATCAAAGCGATTCTATTGGTCCAATTCATTACAGTTCGGTAAAGCAGGCATGTGATTGGTCGAATTTATTTTAGTTCTATTTTCAAAATTTTTTCGGTTGCCTAGAGCGTATCGAAACAGTTATTTCGGTTGTTTCGGAAGTAACAGACTATTCAACGATGAAAAGAGTGACGTTGCAGTATTCTCTATGAAATCTTGATACACATATTTTAATCGTCGAGTACAAAAACATTATTACATTCGAGGTAGTAAAGTCAAAACCCAATCAATGGAATTAATTGACCGGCGTTTTAAAAGGTACTTCCATGATATTACAAACGGAATATTTAAACAGTCGAATGATTGAGATACTAAATTCATATATTTTAATAACTACATAGATTAGGTATATTTCAATTGTGAACAAAATTATATTTAGAGCTCCCACAGAATAATACAGACGCGCAGTATTAAGTCAGACGATGTTTCATGTAGTTGTCTCTGTCACTTCTTATGGTCAGCCGATGTGAGTTAGAATGAGACGAATAGTACGGTATTTTTAGGCTGTTGGCGAACTTTCTCCAACTACTGTCAGCCGCAGTGTTTTAAAAACGGCCAAGTGCGAGTCGGACTCGCATATGAAGGGTTCCGTTAAATAAATTGCTGTTTACGATTTATGACGTATTAAAAAAAATTACTTGCTAGATCTCGTTCAAACCGATTTTCGGTGGAAGTTTGCATGGTAATGTACATCATATATTTTTTTTAGTTTTATCATTCTCATATTTTAGTAGTTACAGGGGGGGGGGGCACACATTTTACCACTTTGGAAGTGTGTCTCGCAGAAACTATTCAGTTTAGAAAAAAATGGTGTTAAAAACCTCAATGTCATTTTTGAAGACCTATCCACAGATGTATGTACACGTATGGATTTGATGAAAAAAAAAATTTAGAGTTTCAGTTCTAAGTATGGGGAACCCCAAAAATTTATTATTTTTTTTTCTATTTTTTGTAACAATCTTAATGCGGTTTACAGAATACATCTACTTACCAAGTTTCAACAGTATAGCTCTTATAGTTTCGGAAAAAAGTCGCTGTGACATATGGACGGACAGACAGACAGACATGACGAATCTATAAGGGTTCCGTTTTTTGCCATAAGGCTACGGAACCCTAAAAAGTAAACAAAGCACTCCAGACGTCAAAGTCAAGTCAACGTCAACACTTTCGGAAAAATTGTTATTTGAAGAAAATTGTGTTTAAAAAATATATATTTGAGTGAAAAGTGCAAGATATAATTAACATATGGGGGAAAAATGTCTTGTATAGCTCCGTACTGTCGTAGTTATTATGGATTGGCAAAGAAGACCGGAGAAAAAACAAGTTTTTATCGGTAAGAATTTCTTGCTTTAATTTCAAATATTTCACGTTCATTACACAATATAATGGCCTGGGATTACTGCAGATACTGCATTCTATGAAATAAGTACTTTTTACATGGTTCCAAGCCGATCTTATTAGGATTTTTGGTAAAAATACAATTGGCGTAAACACGGGTAGTGTTGTAACTAAATTCAAATCTGTATGTCGACATTTTATCGACATGAATTATTTATGTAGGCGTTATATAGAAAAATATTTTGATGTTACACGTAGTTAACTGTTAACTTCAGATTTCCGGAAAATAATCTTCGTCAAAAATGGATTGCCGCAGTAGGGCGCAATAATTGGACGCCGAAATCATACGACAGAATGTGTTCGAAACATTTTAAATCGGACTGTTTCGTTAAGCATGTTGCCAGATGCGATACCTACAGTTTTTCAGAGACCGCTTGAGGTAAGTTGGAAAAGTGAGAGTTATATGACTCACATTTCTGATATCCCTCCAGATGAATAAGTTTGATTTAAGTTTTGTATATTTAAAGACTTTGTGGATAACTACATTGATTTTCTGTATAACTCCATACTATAATGTATGTATTATAAATGCGAAAGTAACTCCGTCTGTCTGTTTATTTCTTACCTTTTCATGCTTAAACAGCTGAACTGATGAAGATGAAATTTGGTATAGAGGCAGTTTGAATCCTGAGATTTTATCCCGGAAATCATCCCCTACGGGGCTGATATAGGGCCGGAATACGTTTGTATGGAGTTACGATATAAACGAGTTCCACGCGGACGGAGTCGCGGGCAGAAGCTAGTATGTGATAATTGAGATAATTAGCTTGAAATATACCTTGAATGTATAATGTGTAAAAATAAATTAGGCTTGTACAGTTTTAACTTATGTTTGAATTTGTATTTCATCGTTAAATTAAAGTAAAGCTGGACTAGTTACTTTATAACCATGATATAATGGCGCTACAAACAGTTTACATACGGCAATAATGTGCAAAAGTCATGCTCGAGTTAAGCCTGCATCACACTGGCGCGGCTTGCGGTGGCGGACCATAGTAAACTTCACAGCTGATGACAAGTTTTCTATTGTCCGCCGCGGCGGTCAATATAGTCTAAGCATTTTACGGTCCGGTTGTATGGCGAAATGGAAATAATTTATAATAGCAGTTTTTTTTTGCGTAACAGATAAATCATAATTATAGTAATAACTTCGAGACTAAATCCAACAAAATATTAGGTATTTAGATATTTTAATAAATTTTTAAAAATTAATAAATTCCTGAAAAATTGTTAAAAAATGTTAATAACCTTTTTTTTCTGTATTATGATAAATTAATATTTGCGGCGTAATATTGATGATAAATCGCGCAAAAAATGTTCCTGATTATTACCTTAGTTAGACACCATTTTTTTTTCTATTACCATATTTTCGTGTCAAAAAATAATAATAGACTGTAGGTTCCTTCATTCCTTGGTGTATGTAGTGGACACAAACATTACAAACCAATCACACACTAAACAACAACGGAAGGTGGATTTTAGGGGGTTAATATTATTTAACAATTTCAAAAAATGCAAATTGATCAGTAAGTTTTGGGATTTTCATCATCGACACTCTTTCATTGAATGATGTACGAATCGACTGATAAAATACTTTGCAACTAATGTTTTTACAAACACCTGTTAAAGTAGGTTTAAAAGTGCCGCGCGCGAGCCGCAGAGCAAACGTGATTGGCCGATTGCATGCAGCGGGGCACCGCGCCGTCCGCCATATAAATATGTCTAAGTAGGCACTGCACGAACCGGCGCGCCGCGATTTGAGAGTTTAGCGACACGATCTAACGCGTACGATCAATTATCAGTTGTTTATAATAGTTAAAATTCAATTAAGTTGTGAATCAAAAGATTAAAAAAACCGTCATATATTGAAATTATAATTCTATGTTTTTAAAATACCTACCGTAGACCGTACAAAAGTACCTACTTAGGTAGGTTTTGATACAGATTTTTTTTAGGGTTCACTTAACAAAATATGTACCTAGTTATAGCCTCAGATCATAGAAAGAAGATCTGAGGTTAAATATGAGTCTTGTTGTTTCATTGTAGTTTTATCAATGAAATAGTGTCGTAGTGCCGGTTAGTGACCAGCTAGTTTAGTGTGCGGGTTTCCGATCTCCTTTTTGGGCAAATATGCTTTCGTATGTCCGGCTGTTCAGCTGTTCCCTCTATAGGTCACATCTCTCAACTGATTCTCGTGAAATTTTGTGTGCGAGTTCGATATTGAGCGGGCAAAAATGCTTTCGTATGTCCGGCTGTCCAGCTGTTGCCTCTATAGGTAACATCTCTCAACCGATTCTCGTGAAATTCTGTGAGTGAGTTCAAAATTAATGGGCAAAAATTTCCCCAGGTTTCCAAACTTTCACTTTAGTCGTATTAGTAAGAAAATAAATTAAATATTTAAAAAAGCAAAAATAATTACTTCCTTAAAAATGCTAATTTGCAATTGAATGGTTTTTTTTCTTAATAATCACTCCAAGTAAATTTGTTCCTTTTTAGTTAACTAAAAAAAAGTGTACATAACGTAGGGTAGACCAGGGGCAATTGAAACCATTTGCCTTTACAGCATATAACCGTTATATTTTTATGAGTAGAAAGATGAACGCCCAAAATTTTTCAAGGTTAGTTATCTGGTTCCTAAATAAAATGTATTTTGTTACTCTATAATCCATAGTTTTCTGTCAATAATACGAGTATAATACAGAGAATGGGGCAGTATGGTTCAATTGGCCTCACATGACTGTCGACGACTGACTGTGTCTGCGTGTTTGTTTTTACCATTGTCTTGTGTAAAATATTAAAGTACAGTATTTACATACATACATACTGGGAATACTGTCAATTGAAACACTATGTGAGGTCAATTGAAACACTCTAATATCTTCGGCACAATGAAAGTAGGGTAAACTGGGTACGGTTGAAACAACGCAAATATCTCGCGAACCGTTGGTGGGACGGCGAGGGGTCCAAGGGGGGAAAGAAGCGGACGATCGGTTTGTACACGAAAAACATCGTAACGTTGCTTCCCGCGCGCTTAATTTGTTTGCAGAAAACCCTATTGTGTTTTGATCCCCAAAAGTAAGTGTTTTCACTCGTAGAGTTTTTCAATTATTCTGGTTTCTATTTAAGTGAGAGTATTGAGTGTGTGTTTATGTTTGAAGCGAAGCTTGTGGATCATCTCAGCGTATCTAGTTTTACTGTATCATTATTCTCATTATTACTACAACGGCTTTTTCCGAAAGTAGGAGGTGGGGACGGTTAAAACAGAGTGATTTTCTTGTATTTTTGACATTGACTAATGAAAGTCAAAGTAAGTTTTCTATTAGTTTATTTACATATTCTTTTCAGGGTGTTCTCTTCTGTACAGGGTGGGCCATACATTTTTGCAAATGGCAACACTGAATATCTTCTATAATAATAAATTATATATTTTTTGAGTGGAGGGAAATTTGACATTAATTTATGCAGTGTTATTTGCAATAAAGCGTTTTACTGATCAACAACGAGCTTTTTGTGTAAAACAGTTTTATAAAAACAACAAATTGTATGTAACTGTTCGCCGCCTATTTAGGAGGAAGCCCGGATCTCACTCCCGCCGATTTCATCGTGCGGGGATATTTATAAAGTCCAGTTCTAAGTTAAAAAACCCGAAGAAAATATCCAAACTCAAGCAAAACATCCGCGATGAGATAGTCGAGATCCCTCGCAGCATGTGTCAGCGAGTTTCCTAAAATCTGCCTAGTCGTTTGCTGGAGTGCCAGTGACGAGATGGGGGTCATCTCAAAGATAAATTATATTCAAGAAATAAATTGCATTAGATGTTAGTCACAAACATTTAATGATCAGGAAATTGACTTTCATGGTTTTATTTTCATCAGTTTCAAAAGTGCAAGAATTTTTGGCCCATCCTGTATTTTAATTACTTAATATAGTCTTGTTACGTTTAAAATGCAAACAGTTTATTTTTGTTTTGGTTTAGTTAACTTACTTAAATAAGGTGAAAAATGACTGATAATACACGTAGAGTTTAACTTGTAAGCGCAAAAACGCTAGCTGATTATAAACCTATCCTCAATTATACGTTATCTCATAAAAAATACGAATAAAACACATAAAAGTATTATTTTTTGTCACTGTTTCAACTGGCCCCGGGATGGGGATACTTGAAACAAATCGTTTTTTTTTTTTCAATTTGAGCTACTACTAAAACACCTTGATCCAAAATTGGATTGCAAGATACAAGATATTTATTCATAAAAGCCAATGTTTTACAAGTCAGTAAGTACATAATGAATAGTATTATTTTTTAATTAAATAAGGATCTCAAATAAGGTCGCCTATATAGCTTTACATGTCTGAGTCTTACAGGAAATTTCAATTTAAAAATTAGTTACTAACTACTACTTGCCGTTTAGTAGATAAAAACACGCTCTTTCATTTGATATATTTTCTTCACCTCACAGATTATAAAACCGGCCAAGTGCGAGTCGGACTCGCGCACGAAGGGTTCCGTACCATTATCTATAAAAAACTATTTTATTCTGTGTTTTTAGTATTTGTTGTTATAGCGGCAGCAGAAATAAATCATCTGTGAAAATTTCAGCTGGAACTATCACGGTATCAGTGAGATACAGCCTGGTGACAGACAGACGGACGGACGGACGTACGTTCTCGTTTTACTTTTTGAGTAGGGAACCCTAAGAAGCAAAACTACGTACGATATTCAGTACTACCCAGTCAACTCTACTTATATATTTTTTAGGGTTCCGCACCTCGAAAGAAAAAGCGGAACCCTTATAGGATCACTTTGTTGTCCGTCCGTCCGTCCGTATGTCAATACCCTTTTTCTCAGGAACGCGTGGAGGTATCAAGCTAGGTATTAAATAGGTATTAGATATTATCAAGGTATTAAATACTCAAGCCTACTGTTCCTTGGAGCTGTGAAAGAATCAAACTTCTAACCTAACGCAATCAAAAGACACAACCATTCACACTCAGACACACCACACTCAGAATCTTGAAATTTGATACGAAGCAACGCCTTATGGCACAAATAAAGGAAAAATTGCGAAAACCATAAATCCCATAAAAAACATTCCATGTAAACAATAGGCCAAGTCTCGAAACAACTTTACTGCATTTACTAATTTTTGCATAGGTACCTAAAACGTATGTAAGTGTGATTGCCAAGTCACAAAATTTTATTTAGTAATCAAATAAAGATTAATAAGAATGTCTGACTTGGCTCTACGAAATATCTCACCACTTTTTACTGTGAAAGAATTTCGAGGCTTGGCCTATTTTTTACATGGAATGTTTTTTATGGGATCTCATTTCTTTTGTTAGACTTTGTATGGGAATGTTATTTTACCAACCGCAAATAATCGTATGTAGGTATTTGTATAGGATTACAAACTTACTTATGCAGCTTGTATATCTCTGAAACGTGACTGAAATTGCAATATTTTTAGGTTTCTTATGAGTTATTAGGCTAAAAACTAATAATGTTTGAAATATGGAGCTTGTGGGTCTGCTAGAAGTACCTTAGAATTAGCGTGATCATTATCAGTGAGTATGTCAGTGACAAAACTAACGAACTTTGACGGACAATAGTTCTTAAACTAAAAGTTAAAATTGAATGTTATTGATATTGTATGTTAGCCATATTATGCCCTACATGTTCCTGAAATTTCAGGGTTCTAGCTTTAGCCAGCACAAAATTACAGGATGTTGAAAATGGCCTGAATGGCTTCGACAAAAGGATGGTACGGCCGTGCCTCTTTGTTTTGCTCGACTTGGCGGGGGAACTGCCGTGCCCCCAGATTTTTAGTTACATGTTATGTCATGCAATAGGGCCGAGTGGAGAAAAATGCGGGATGCCTTTGCCCAGCAGTGGCTTCCTGTTTCCCAAACAGGCTAAGAAAAAAAAATATTTCTACGGAACCCTCGGTGCGCGAGTCCAACTCGCACTTGGCCTGTTTTTAATTTTTTTCATGACTACCATAGCATACAATGAGCTCATCAAAAGTTCGCAGGCATATCATAAACATTTATCAATTTATGAGCATCTGAACATCTCGATAAAAACACGGGTGTAAAAAAAAGTATACGACTTTAGTTTCCTTTGTTGCTGCTACCTTATACATTTAGTTAAACCAAATAGTTTTAATACAATTATAACAATATAGATTTGCACAAAACAAGCATAATCATGTTTCATAAAAAGTGCTTGTTTCAACTATAACAATGTTTCAATCATAACCATTCCGTGTACCGATCCCGTGACAAAACGTGTTGTAAACGTCGCTACTAACCATTTGTTTTATTGTATACAAGAACCTTCTCCAGAATGTATTAAATACTTTTCTGAAAACCGCATCAAAATTGGTTCAACCTAACGCGAGATAATCTCGGACAACGTACATACATACATACAAACATACGGGTCAAACTGAGAACCTACTTTTTTTACAATGACACGCAGCGTGCAGATTTCTAAAAAAACCTTCATATTTCCATAATTTATAAACTAGGTCAAAAACTACACAAACAATAGTGAACATTAATAGAACAAACATGTGCATCGAATGCAGAACCTCCTTCTATTAAGTCGGTTACTTTTGGTGACGATTAAAACGCGAGGACGATTGAAACGTTTAAATCGTCCACAAGCAAGTTGTTTCTACCGTCTCCACACCACGTTTTTAACTTCAAGGTCAAATATTACATATAAAAAAAAACTCGAACGCTGATCAACGGCCATTATAAACACTCGTTTATTCCCAGCTATAGCACCAAATTAATTTGATTAGTCAAAATACAAGAGTAAAGTACTTTTTGTTATAAAAAAATATCCACAGCACAAATACTTACTTTTTACCGTGAGAAACTGGTTTGGCTCGTGTACACTCCGGTATCGCACCATCACTCGAGCGCTACTGGCCAAGCTACTGCTCATACATGGCCAACCGTGTGTTCCGAGTGTTGCGTCAGTTGCGTAGGTATTATAGTTTTCGAAAAAATTTCCTTGTTTCAATCATGACGTGTTTCAATTGTCCGTGGTCTTCCCTAAGTTATTGAATAATTTCAATTACGAATTAGTAATTCAGATTACAAATTACGAAGTAGTCATGTATGCAATTACACGTGTAATTCATTACCTACTCGTAATTGAATTAAATATAATACAATTTGTATTTCAATTTCAAACGTAAATTAGTTACGCCCAACACTGCCGTTTACCTAAGCCATTTTTATGGCGTGAATCGTCGCATTCATACTAGCGCATCGTAGAAAACGATACAAATTATCTGTGTAGGTAGGTTTTGTGTCTTGGGGCCCGGGCAGTGCGACCTTGAATGTCAAGACACTCGTTGCGTGCCGACGCTGCGAGCGAATGTGATCCTTAACACAAGCGGAAAGAGTTCAAGTTCAGTTGTAGAATCAAACAGGACTATTCAAATGTGTTTTATGCTTTACATAAAGCTTTTTTTTGTTGGATTTATGTACTAGTTTAATAATCTATATTATTAAGTTAAATTTAGACACAATTTGTCTCTATAATAGTACATTATGATACAAGTGTGCTAAGTTGGTCATTACACTCGAGTCGGTTTTTAAGCCTGAGCCGAAGGCGAAGGCTTAATGGAGACGAGAAGTGTAATGACCAATGCTCACGTGTTTCATACGACGTTTTTCAACACATTTGCGAGGAAAAAAATAAAAAAATAAAAAATGAAAATGTTAAAAGATATGTAATGAAAAGGCACTAGTGCGATAATGTAATGTAAAAGTCACGGCATGGGTAATATTCTGCATTATTTTGCTAATATTTAAAAAGATATGTAATGAAAAGGCACTAGTGCGATAATGTAATGTAAAAGGCACGGCATGTGTAATATTCTGCATTATCAGTGTAAATACGCTGTAATAAGACCTACTTTACGAGCAGGTGTGTTGAAAATATTTTTACCGATATTTTATTGGAGTAAATGTAATTATATGCAATTCTAAACAAAAATCAAAACGATTTTTAGAAAAATAGGTTCATACATTATTTTTATGAGAATCAAATCAAAGTACTAGTTATTACTATTTTTTTCTACGAACTTATGGCACCTGTCACCCAAGCCATGAAATTTGTTAAATTAATGGCTTTACGTGTAAAAAAATAGTCGGATTTCACTTTTTACAGGTTAAAGACAATAATAATGTCGTGTTGACGATTAAAAACAGCTATTACTATTTTTAGTTAAAAAAATCGGCATTTTTTTGACACTATTTTTTTATACCTACTTCCGGGTCAAAAGTTTGTTGGATTCGTAAATATAGTATCTTAGAATATGTATTTATGACGGAGAAAAAAAAAACCTGGCTATTATGAATTAATGTTTTGCTAAACCGTAAAATGCTTAGACTAATAGTAAACTTGTCATTAGGTGTCAAATTTACTATTAACCGCCACCGCAGGCCGCGCCAGTGTGTTGCAGGCCTTATAGTCAAAAATATACACCTATTAACATGTTTAGTCAGGGTTGCGTGTATTGGATTCGAGTTAATATTAATGGAAGTAGGGTAGCGTGTTTATATATATAAGATGGTTTTCTATTCCTAGTGATTTGGACGACACTGTTTATCAAAACACAACTGAGTTTCTCTGTAAGAAAATATTTTTTGTATTAAATTACATGTAAGATTCACAACTAACAGTATGAGTAAAGCAGTAACAAAAACAAACTTTACCTGTAAGAAAAGAAACGACATTTAATGTTATTAATCGCAATGTCGATTCCTAAATCACAATTGTATTGTTTCTTAGCTTTCTATTAATTTAATTAATTTCAATGAATTGCTTTCACATGCTGACAGCTCTTTTTAGGTTATCGTTACACCATAGATTATAAAATAAAGATCTGTCACGATGACACTTGAACTCCATGCGCGGGAATATTAAACCAAAGAAAATTATATTTTTCTTTACATCTCCCCCTCCCAGAGAAGATATAACAATACAACAATCACACGTCCTCTGCCTGGTCTTCAAGCGCAGGGGCAGGAGTTAGTTTCGAAATATGGAAAAAGTTTGACTCTGTCTTCCTATGGCTAGTGTTTATCTTGAAAATTGAGTTTGATATTTTTCCTATGATTTTATAGGGTCCGATTCTCAATTCTTCGAGCTTTTTCCTATTTAGTTTGTTTCCATTAGCCACAAAAACGGTATCACCAACTTTGAAGTCTACATGTCTTCGATTTTTATCATAAATCGTCTTGTTGTAATTATGTGATTTGATTGTATTTTCCAAAGCTATTTTCCTGTCTTGGATCAAATCATGTTCGGTCTTTTTCAGTTTCAGCTCATTTGGCAATATTGTAACATCTGTGCCGTTAAGAAGATACTTTGGAGCATATCCAGTCACAGTGTGCTCCGTTTCGTTATAGTTTTTTACACAGTTTTGTGCTATGGTTGTCCATGCTAGTTTAGTGTCAGTTTCGTTTATCTTGCATCTGATTTTATTGACTAACGTTTGATTTAATCTTTCGTTTAATCCATTAGAGAAAGGCGAGTCCACAGCAGTAAAAATTATTGGAATATTCTTTTCATCCAAAAATCTTTTGAAGTCTCTAGAATTGATACCTGGGTATTGGTCTGAGAGAATCATGCCAATGTCGTTAATTTCCGCACAGTTTCTCACTAGTTTTATGAAATCATTTGCATTTTGTGTACTTGACGTCAAAATGTATGCGTACCTTGTGAAATGATCTGATAGCAGGTGCAAGTACCTCTTTGTTGACCTTGATCCCCCAAATCCTCCAATTGTATCAATGGAACATATCTCAAAAGGTTTCGTGGCGGGACCCAAATGGGACATCCATCCATATTTGCTTTGTCCTCTTGATTTGTTCTTTATACATACTATACAACTTTTACATATTCTTTTTATGTTTTTTGTCATGTTTTCTGCTGTGTACCACGAGCTGATCATTCTCTGCATTTGTTTAATTCCTATGTGACCCAGGTCTGCATGTACATTTTTGATGAATTGTATACTAAATTTCTCTGATAGGATAATTTTTTGTTTTTCCTTAACTTTCTTGTAATAAATGTTGTTTTTTGTTAATAATTTGTCTTTTCTGCACTGTATGTTTACATTTTTTATTTGGTCTGTTAAGATATCTTCTAATGTTATTATGTTTACAATTTTTAATTGTTCATCTAGGTTTTCATTTGCTTCTAGGACTGGGTTCCTACTTAGGCAATCCGCTTCAATGTTGTATTTTCCTGGAGAATATTTAACTTTGAAATCATACTGTGATAGGTAGTATGTTAGATCTCCCAGTTCTTCATCGGTTCTTGACTTTATATTCATATTCTCCAAGGGCTTGTGATCTGAAAAGACAGTAAATTTCCTACCTATCAACAGGTGCTGCCAATACTTGACACATTCTTTAATTGCCAGGCATTCTAAATATACAGCTTTCTTTCTTTTTTGAACATCATTCAATTTTTTTGAGAAGTATGCCACTGGTTTTTCTTCATTGTTTTCTTGTGGCTGTTTTAGGACTGCTCCTACTCCTAGAATACTGGCATCTGTGTATATGTGGATAGGCAAGTTCGGATCAAAAATTGTCAATATTGGATGAGAACATAATATTTGTTTCATTTCGTCAAATGACTTTTGGCATGCCGTATTCCAGTTAAAGGTTTGTTCTTTTCTTAAAAGGTTATGTAATGGTTTCCAATTTTATTGCTATCTTTGGCACATGCTTATGATAAAAAAATATTTTTCCTAAAAATTGTCTCACATTTTTCCTTGTTTTTGGAATAGGAAAGTTTTTTATTGATATTAAGTTGTCTTTCAGTGGTCTTACCGAGTTATTATGTATTATGTGACCCAAGTACTTAACTGAGTCGGCTGCGAACATACATTTAGAGAATTTGAGTCTTAAACCTTCACTTTTAATTGCTTGAAATAGCTGTTCCAGATGTCTGACATGATCTGAGAATGATTTTGAGAATAATAAGATGTCATCGATGTAACATACTGTGAAATCTGCAAGCTTGTGTTTCCGTATTATATTACACATTATTCTCTGAAATATGGCCGGTGATGTTTTTAAACCGAACGGTGACGAACGCAGTTTTGTGTCTGTCTGTGACGCGTAGAGGTATTGACCAAAATGCTGAATTCAGGTCCAGTGTCGAGAAAAACTTGCAATCTCTAGTTTTCACTATATTAGGTCCTCAATAAGTGGGAATGGTTGTGATTGAGGCACAACGATTTTATTTAGGTCTCGAAAATCTATGCACAATCTTTACTTTTTATTGTCATCTCTTTTATAAGCTAAAGTAACTGGAGCTGCGAATGGACTATATGATTCTTCTATAATTTTTTTCTCCAATAATCTTCCAATTTGTAGTTAAATCTCCTTTTTGTCTTCAATTGTGCAACGATATGGCCTTTTACTGCAATATTTCTCTATTGACAGATCAATGTGTGCTTCATAATCCGTTACAGTTCCGATGTCATATTTGTCCTTTGCAAACACAGATTTATTGTTCAATGTTAAATCATCAATCAGTGCCTGTTGTTGATAGTCTAGATGATTTATCCAAATTTTGAAGTTTTCTTCACTGAAGTTCTCATTGAAGTTTATTAAATTATCAGATTTTATTTCCTTAGAAATGACAATATCTGACTAATTTGTTTCCTTAGAAACTACCTCACTTCTTTGTATGGCAACATTCTGTGAGATTTCTAAGTTTTCATTTTGAACTAAGAAAAACTCCTTTATACTATCTAATCCGATCAAGAAATCATAATCGAAATTTTCTTTGTCGATGACAAAAACATTCATTTTTTTCTCCATATCAAAAATGTTTATGTCGAGCGTTATTATGCCATTTGCTTTTTTAACGCCATTAATTGTTTTTAAATTAGTATTATTAGAGTAACTTGATTCTTTATTGTTTATCTTCAGTAATCTTGAATTTATCAATGACACATTGGAGCCGGAGTCATAGATTCCAAATACTTCAACCTTATTATTCAATACTAATTTTACTTTAATTAATGGCGGCACTATCAGTTTTTTGAGTCTTCACACTGCAGTTGACATTCCAATTCGGAATTGTTAATGTGCTTTATTTGTTTATTATATTTTTCTTTTCCACTATTGATTTTTGTTTTGAACCAACAGGAGTCTTTCGGATGATAGCGCACACCTTTTTGTAAACTTTCACAAATACTACACTTTTCTTTTATTTGCTTAGTATCAACTCTCTTTTTTATAAATTTCTTCTTTCCAACCAAATTTTCTAACTTGCCAAGTTCATTAAACAAGTGTTTTGTTTGTACAATTTCCTCTTTGTTGATTCTATCGGTTATGAAATCTGGTAAGCCGGCAGCAATCATATCGATTAGGGTCCCTTGATCGATTGTTTTTCTTACTTCCAATAAAAGTTTTTCTTTTTTAATAGCATATTCTAATAAAGATCCTGATTGATACTTGAAAAACAATGCATACTTGCTTGTAGTCCAACCTTTATGAGCGTAGGTTTGCAAAAAGTTTGATTTCCACTCGGTCCACTCTGATTGTAGACTGTGTTTGATCATCATGGAAGAGTACCAATCAGCGCTGGATTTTTCAAGAAATAATCTGAAAATTTCAATTTTTTCTTCATCCGTTACTATGTCAAACCTAGCACACTCTTTTTCAAATGTTTCCATCCAGTTATATGCACTTATATTTTTCCCATCAAATTTTTCAATCACAAATATTTCTGATAACTTCTTAACACTTTGTTTTTCTTTGTTTTGTTGACTTTCAATTAATTTTTCCAAAATTTTTACCAATGAAGGATCTTCCAAACTCTTTATACTGCCAACAACAGACCGTTCTTGGGTAATTTCCTCAAGAAATTGGTCCTGAAAAATCATGTTTTCATCCTCATCACAGTATGTTTTTAATATAGCTTCCGTCATTTTTATCCATACACTTCTGCTTTGATGTCTTTTCTTCAATGTATTTTTCACTGTAGTAAAAGCTTTAGAGGTGTGGACATCTTTGTACTGGGTACTGGGTACTGTGATACAGCTTGATATTCCTCCGGAATCAGGAAAACTTTGTCATCCTGTGTGGTAATTGAGGTTATGGCAATATAGTTTGACTTTCCGTCTATTGTAGATTTTACTTGAAACGTAAATTTAAATTTTTCCATTTTCTGACAATAAATGTCGTTTTATAAGATGGTTTTCTATTCCTAGTGATTTGGACGACACTGTTTATCAAAACACCACTGAGTTTCTCTGTAAGAAAAGATTTATTGTATTAAATTACATGTAAGATTCACAACTAACAGTAAGAGTAAAGCAGTAACAAAAACGAACTTTACCTGTCAGAAAAGAAACGACATTTAATGTTATTAATCGCAATGTCGATTCCTAAATCACAATTGTATTGTTTCTTAGCTTTCTATTAATTTAATTAATTTTAATGAATTGCTTTCACATGCTGACAGCTCTTTTTAGGTTATCGTTACACCATAGATTATAAAATAAAGATATGTCACGATGACACTTGAACTCCATGCGCGGGAATATTAAACCAAAGAAAATTATATTTTTCTTTACATATATCTACTAAATATCGAACTATATGGGCAATATTCTTTTTCTCGTATTACCGTGTACTAGTTTTGCTATTAGATACTGTGCTGTTAAATGTTTTCAAATTGCGTAATTAACATCAGGCTGTTGAAAGGTCATTCTCATTGTTTACATTAGTGGCACTCGATGACCTTTAATTTGATTAATATAGTTGCCATTATAACCTATATCCCGCAAGAGTTAACTTAAGACTCGAGCGCGTACTAACGACATATGAACGAGGTCTCAAGTTAACTCTTGCGGGTTATACTTTAAAAACAAAGTTTTAACCGACTTCAAATCAATACTCTGCGAAGCCACATGAACATTTCCACATTTCTATTCCACATTACCACATGAAATGCTTTCCGAAAGCACGAGTCACTATTAAAAATATCCAAATGGTTTCAAGTGTGCCTATAAAATTTTAAGATTTCCTTGGTTTTCTCCAGCATCCCATCATCAGATCCTGACCTAATAATCATGGGACCACCCTTTCAAACAAAAAAAAACAAAATCGGTCCAGGCATCTTCGAGTAATCGAGGCAGATACATATACATACATAAAAAGTAAAGAACCTGCGGAATTGAGAACCTCCTCCTTTTTGAAGTCGGTTAAAAATATTTAAATTAGTTTCACTAAAAATCAGTCAGGGTTAAAAAGTAACATGTCTGAATTTGTAGGGAATGTCGTCCTAGCGTTATTCCCGGTTGTGCCCCTAAAGGAGCCCGGGGTCCGCTTTGACTTTTAGTGAATATTCACAGTTAATATCGATATCGATAACTTGCAAGGAAATATCTTTCGCTGCACTAAATCTCGAGCGAGCGAGAGAGCGAATTACATCATGTGAGCGAGAAAGCGGAGACAATGACGTATGAAGATCTGGCAGATAACGTAGTTCTATCCCTTTCTTACTCATTGTTCAGTACGTTAGTTTAAAGAGATCCGATGTATAGAAAACGTTCAATTTATTAGGGCCTATCTGCCTTTCTCTGTAATCTGTGAGAGCTCCTGAGCAATTTTTTTTTAAAAAACGTTTAACGTTCCGTTTTAAGTTAAACGTTTTTTGAACCTGTAATGTGTCCAAATGTTAGCATTATCTTATTCAATTGACAATTTTAAATCAAACCAAATAACATTTTATATACATTTCAGATTTTTTATGTTCCGGTTATAGTTGTCTCTTAAGCTTTTACTCTTTTGCTCTTAGCTAACCAGTAGGTCAATCACGTACCGCATTGTACGCGCGTCTGACAGTAAAATCACTAACTGTCATTTTTCCATATAAAATTGACATTTAGACATTACAGACGCGCGTAAGAAAAGTTACGTGATCGACCCACCGATGTCGATTTTATTGACAACAGTTTTTCAAGTTACGTCTTTTGTGTCCACTAACACTTTTATGGACTCAGCTTGAAATAAATGATTTTATTATTATTATGTGACATTTTATAAGTGTCTAATTACTACACATTTTTTACTACATACCTACAAGATGTGAATATCTTAAGTAAAGAAAAGTCAAATAACAGCTGTTGCTCGTATGTCGTAGGTATGTGTAATAAAAGCAATAGAACCATTAACACAGTCCCGGCGGGTGCAGTGGAGAGTCCTCGCAGTGTTTCACGACGCGGTTATACACCTATAGTTAGTACAGCTAGCGGGTATGCGGCTTGCTGACAGAGTGTTTGATACGTTAGTTATGTTCCTAAAATTCACATAACAGCTGTTGCTAGTTTTTTGTAGGAAGCAGTAGGTATACTGTCTAGTCTAGTCTGCTAACGATAATAATATATGTTTACGTCATACCCGGCCATAAAGTAGGAATTACCGCACGCTATGCGTGCGGAAAACCCCACTTCCTGGCCGGATAGAGACGTAAAATGTTGTACTTACCACGGGCGGTAATAAAGAAAGCTTCAGAGCGCATATTTATCGCCCTTGCCTTCGGCTCGGGCGTCAAATACCTGCGATCTGAGACATTCTTTGTTTTACCGCCCTAGGTAAGTAATGTACTATAATGTCAAATAAAAAGTTTCGTTTCATGCAGGATTTGAACCTGTGACTTTCAGGCATAGGTACGTTGCTTATATTTATTACTTATATAGCCAACTGACCTAGCGGAACAATAATGTTGCTCGGTCGACAACTCCTTCAACTAGCTCCCCCTAATAACTTATGGTACAAAAGGCGAACTCAATGCTATAAAGCATTCCCTTAAGGAGGCGTGTTATGTAGCAACATCTACCTAGAAGACTCAGGCATTACAATTAAAATTCCAAGACTAGATTATTTGCTAGTTTGGAAAACATTACAGATAAATATGAACACTAGTGCAAGTGGTAAAATGCAAACAGTAACATTGGGTGTACGAGTAAAATGATGACAACACATAAGGCTTGAATCACACTGGCGCGGCCTGCGGTGGCGGTCAATAGTAAATTTGACAACTACTGACAAGTTTACTATTGACCACCGCGGCCAGGCCGCGCCAGTCTGTGAGAGGCTTAAGTATTGACTAAAATCTATAACACAAACAATTTCAACACGCGGCATAGACAAAAAAAAACACAAACTGTGATATCTTTGTACAAACAAATCGCACCACAGCAAGCCGCCAACAAATACTACAGTCCAAAACTACTTATTATGGTCACCCCCTCAGACTTCATGAGGTTTTGACTGTTATATACGGTATTTTATAATAGGTATGTAGTAGAGGGTAAAGTTTTCCCGATACACGAAAAACTCCGAGAGAATTGCCTACGCTGGTACGGACACGTAATGAGACGAGACGATGACCATATGGTCAAAAGAGTTCTTAATATAGAAGAAAAAAAGACAGAGAAGACTGATACAATGACCTGGGGACCGATTTTTGACTTTCGAGCGCTCGACTTTTTCACTCGAAAACGGTCATAAATTATGGAATTCTATTTTGAAATAGACATAAAAAATGTAAAAACGAGTGCTATTCACCACTCGTATTTAATTCGATCGGAAGAAAGTAAGTGCCAGCAATTTTGACACTAGGTAGAATCTAATTTACTTTTATTTAATTTTCGAGCGCTCGAAAGTCAAAAATTGGTCCCCTGAGAGATACTGACACACGCAAAGAGACAACCTACAATCGCATGATGTGGCCCAAAATACTAGGAGGGCTGACCCCAAATAAATTGGGACATAA
This sequence comes from Epinotia brunnichana, assembly GCA_963854355.1. Classification (NCBI taxonomy): domain Eukaryota; kingdom Metazoa; phylum Arthropoda; class Insecta; order Lepidoptera; family Tortricidae; genus Epinotia; species Epinotia brunnichana. The sequence continues at coordinate 28,997,635 of OY977945.1, forward strand.
GCCATTAGCCAGGAGAAAGAAGAAAAGAAGGTAGATTTAGTCGCGTAATAAACGCTTGTCGAGAAACACGTCTTAAAAAAAGTGGAAAAATTATAAAATCTTTGTAACGTTTAGACATTTAAAATAATAATAATAATAACGTTTAGACAAATAAGCACTTACGTACATTTGATCAACAGCGTCTAACTCACTTACGTAAGCAAGCAAGCACACAAAGTCAGAAAGCAGCGACAGCACAGCGACAGCACGAGTCCATTTGTTAAGGGCCCTTGACACCTTAAAGTGCAGCAAACAACTACGTAACCGCCTTGTGTACTGTCGACGTGACAGATATGTATACACTTTTGCACCTTATCTCATGGCAATAAGGCGGAAAATTATACATTATCTTTGACGTCAGCTGTACTATGTGTGGGCACCATTACATGTTCCATACTCCAACATAAAAGGTAATATGCGCCACAACATTACTCACACCCTTAATATCTTCTTATTAAACGTGGACTCGGCTTCAAAAGCGCGTTGTCTGGAAAGTTTTAGGATTAGGGATTCTGGGGTTTCTATATTCGTGTAATTAGATTTTAAAAAGTTGTAAATGAAATTTGGTTGGCTTTGAATCGTTGAGATAGGCGAGCGATATGAGGTTTTGTTTGTTTGTAAAGCGTGAAGAGAATATGGAATTGGATATTTGATTTGTAGAAAGTTGAAGGGGTTTCGGTGTATTAGTTGAGTATGGTGATGATTGGTGATGTATTGTATGAATATTTCATTATTGATATGAACATTTCAATGTCTAGTAGTAAATAAGGTTTTAATGTTTAGGCCTAAAAGTTGACATTGACTCAGAGGCTCTAGTATAAGTTTTATCCACACAATACGTTTTCGAACGCGTTTGCGTTTAGTCTCAATTTGTATGGCAACGCGTAGTTCCTAATAGTTACCACTAGAGGCGCTGTTCCCGTTGCCATACAAATTGAAACTAAACGCAAACGCGTTCGAGAACGTATTGTATGGGTAAAACTTATACTAGAGCCTCTGGTGCCACACCGCACCGTTTGCTTCGGTGCCAACACGCATCCAGTTGTTCATTCAAATCTTACCTAGCATACCGCCCCGCTACTGCGCAATAAGGGTGTAGACTCAAAATTTATTATTACTTCAAAAGAAACAAGGCAAAAAAAATTGCCTTATGACGAAAATCCCATTCGAATATCTCAAAAAATTACTAAGCTACAACCGTTTTAATATTGCTTGTTAGAGAGAGAAAACGCTCCGGGATCGTGACGTCACGATCGTCTAGTGTCATAGTAAATGACAATCGTTTCATATGAAAGTGCGTTTTGCGGAAAAGGGACAGAACATACCTCCTCTTAAAACTTTGGACGATTATAACTTTGTGATTATTTAACCTCTTGCATTGCTTTTTTCTCCATTTTTTATCCTTTTTCGAGAAAATGCAACATTATTGATTATTTTATTATTGTCTACACCCCTATTCTAATAAATACTGTCAATATTCCGAAAGTGTCTGAGTAAATCTGTGCGTCATCAGTAAACTCACATGATCGGTCTGGGGTAAGTTGCACTTTAACCCATTCACGGCCACACCAATCTCGTAGCGCTACGCCGTAGTCCGTAGCAGCTTAAACCTCGTACGTGTAGTAGCGAAAAGCGCTCATAGCGGTCTGACGCATACACCGTGTCCAATAAGTTCGCATACAGTTTCAAACTCTCATTAAAACAAAGTGTTAATAACAATTGCAATAAAATAGTACATTACTGAAAAGGCCGTGAAGTAAGGGATTGATGGACGAGTTTGGGCTAGACGGCCGAGTCGTAGACGAGGCCGGATACAACGAGTCCAGCAATCCCTGGTCCGGCCGAGGCTTGTATAGTGCTTTTCTCAAACGATGTGAGGAAATAATAAATACTTATTTGTTATACAAGGGTGCAGTTATAATTTAACCGCGAGTGTGGAATTGAAACACGAGCTAGCGAATGTGAGTGGTTTAAAAATAGAATCCTTTTCACCTCACTAAAGTGAGAAAGATTCTAGATAAAAAAATCTAAAAAAGAAAAAAAAAACATTAAAAAATAATAATATTAAAAAAACATTACAAAAGAGTAAAACAAAAAGGAAAAAAATATTAAAAAAAAAACAACTAAAAAAACAAAAAAAACGCCCAAAAAATGACAAAAAACAAAAAAAAACGGAAAAAAACAAAAAAAAAGGAAAAAAACAAAAAAAAAAGAAAACATAAAAAAAACAAACAAAAAGATTAAAAAAAACAAAAAAAAACCGAAAAAAACAAAAAACATTATAAAAAAAGGAACAAAACAAAAAAATGGACAAAAAAAAAGAAAAACAAACAAAAAACATTAAAAAAAAGGAAAAAACAAAAAAATGGAGAAAAAACAAAGAAAAACAAACAAAAAACATTAAAAAAAAAGAAAAAAAAAAGGAAAAAACAAAAAAAAACAAACAAAAACATTAAAAAAAACAAAAAAAAAGAAAAACAAACAAAACATAAAAAAAAAAAAAAATAAATAAAAAACAAAAAATGGACTAAAAAAAGAAAAACAAACAAAAAACATTAAAAAAAAAAAGGAAAAAAAACAAAAAAAATAAAAAACATTGAAAAAAAACAAAAAAAAAACAAAAAAACGAAAATAAAGAAAAACAAACAAAAAACATTAAAAAAAACAAAACAAGGAAAAAAAAAACATTAAAAAAAGTAAAACAAAAAGGAAAACTTGAAAAAATTAAAAAAAAAACAAAAAACATTAAAAAAAGTAAAACAAAAGGGAAAAATAGATAAAAAAAAACTTAAAAATAACATAAAAGACCCTACAAAAATTTTAACATTAAAAATAGACAAACATCAAGAAAATAAATATTTTTTTTAAATCATTAAAAACGTTAAACAACACTAAAAAACAAACGAAAAATAACAAAAAAAATGTAAAAAACTAACAATTTTTTTTTACAAAAAACTAAAACAATTAAAAAAAAGTATTGGTGGTTGGCAGTATGTATTTTTTCCTTTGTCTGTTTAAGCTCAGTAAGCAAATTTAAAAAGTTAGAGTAGCGGCCAATAATGTTTTTAGTTAGGGTTTTCATACATTACTTCTTGGCCTAGGCCAAGAAGTAATGTAGGCAGCCATAAACAAGGAACTTCATGTCTTCATTTCGTGACATTAACGCATACATTTCCGAGCATGTTTGAGAAAACTATATTTCATGAAAGATAATCTTATATACAATATTCACAAAAAATGTTTTAACCTTCACAACGCGGCACGCACGGCCTCCATCGGCATTTCGTCCCAAATTTGTACGATAACTTTTTTGAAATGCTCCAAATTCTTTATTTTGTAGTTATTAAGTTTCGAGAGCATATATGACCATACAAAAAAGTCCAGTACATTTAAATCTGGAGAACTCGGGGGCCATTCATTTTTTGGCAAGAAATCCGTTAAATTGGCCTGACACCACGCTTGAACTGCGTTTGCCGTGTGGGATGGAGCTCCGTCTTGTTGGAAACAATAGTAATCGTTTTCATACAACATTTTTAAGTTTGGATTGGTTTGGAGCAACATTTTTTTTCCAAACTTCTGTTTTATAGTAATCAGCATTGATCTTTACCCCTTTGTCGATAAATACCAAAGGAAGTTTACCCCGCTTACAAACTGCTCCCCAAACCATCACTGGTGGTTAGTGTTGTAAAATACTCGAGTTCTAGAGTCCTGATTCAGGAGACTCGGCTCAAATATACGGGACTCGGGGAACTCGAAGACTCCCGAGTCTAGAGTCCAGTCGAGCGTGAGTCATCTGTCCGACGACTTGAGTCTCTAAAACCACTCGAGTCTTCAAACAAACTCGAGTCCATGAGTTTCCAAATTAAATACAGAGTAAGTTAGCAATACAATACGAACGAATCCGAAGTGAGAATCGGAAAAAATAGGCGCCATATTGTTTTATTACACGTTTTTTTTATTTAACTTGCACTGTTCGTACCTCTATATATGTAAAAAATACGAGTATACGAGTATGTAAGTTGTCCGTCAAAATTTGCAATCCAGTTTTCAGTCACTTTCCGTTATCCGATTGAGCTGAAATTTGGAATACTTATGTATGGTTGGTGACAATGCAATACTTTGTCACCATTTAGCTTTTAGGATTTTTTTTAGTCTAGTGTAGTGGTCAAATAATTGGTTTCGATTCTGATGATAAGGGCGTAAGTTGTCAGAAATCGATACAATTTATGAATTTGTAACCGAAATAAAACAGTATATAAAAAAATTATCAAAATATGGCACTAAATTCCAAAGATAAAAAAACAAAAAAAATATTAAAAAAAATAACAAAAATATATTTTTTTAAAAACCGAATTTGTTCAAAATGTAAATAAATAAATAAATAAATAAATATTTGCGGACAATCTTACACAAATCAACCTAGTCCCAAACTAAGCAAAGCTTGTACTATGGGTACTAGACGACGATATAGATACTTACATAGAGAAATAAATACTTAAATACATAGAAAACATCCATGACTCAGGAACAAATATTCGTGCTCATCACACAAATAAATGCCCTTACCGGGATTCGAACCCAGGACCTCTTGCTTCGTAGGCAGGGTCACTACCAACTAGGCTAAAGAGGTCGTCAATGTGCACTTAAAAGTAAAAAAAATATTTATATTTTAATGGCATTAATCACTTGGCCCTTGATCACGTTGGATGGAGTGACATCATACGTGGTTGTAATAAAGATGTAATAAAGATTTAAAATCTTGAGGCACTGAAGTATAGTAACTTCTACCAGGCCTTTAAATAGCGCTTTATCGCATAGCGGTATCGTTTATAACGTTATTTTTCCTTTAGGCTTTTTAAAGCATTATACTTAAAACTATATTTGACGCGCTGTAAAGCGGTATCCATTATAACGTTATAAATCTAAACCAATATACATATAAAGCGATACTTTTATAAGCGATATAATATATAACGTTATTGGCTACCCCCTTCTCGCATTCAGTTTCGCCTACTCGTGCGATATCAGCACGGCTCGCATTTTAAAACGATATTATGACGTTATTCGTCCGTATTTTATTATGTTAAAATGATATTAGTTCTGTTATGATATGATATTTATATGGAGAATACTAATTTTGTACTAACGATATTGTTTAACACTAACGCTAAAAAAACGATATAATAACGAAATATATCGTTACGATATCGCTTATTTCATAAAACGTTTAATAGGCCAGTCCGTAGGGGTTCAAAACACGGGGAGGTACCTACGTTGAAAAAGGTGGTGTACAAGTTTTTTTTTTTTACATCGATAATCCTCGAAATTTTGAGACTTTTTTTGGTTTCTCACTCGTAGATTATATACGGTGCATTCTAGCGAAAAGTAACTCACTAGGAAATTAAAGAACATGAAATTATGCGTCTAATGAGTACCAATACATAACACTTCAGTTCAGCGACATAGTAGAAAAACATGGTCGAAAACGAGGGTTTTCTTCAACTTTGTAAGTTATTTAAAGATAGTGGTTTTTAAGCTTCTGACTATCAATTTTGAATTTAACTATAGGCTTTAGCTCCTCAATTATAGGAATTTACAGAATCGAGAGTTATTTCAGCATTAGTATCATCATAACTGGTAATCGAAGAGCTGGCGGTTTTCTCGTGCAACGCATCAGCATTGCTGTTAAATGAGGAAATACCGCCAGCATACTCGGTACAATACCTAGAGGGCCTTTTTAGGGTTCCGTAGCCAAAATGGTAAAAACGGAATCCTTAAACAATATTTAAAAAAAAATCTTCTACACCACCTTTTGCAACAAAGAAATACTCTACGGACTGACATGATATTGACAGCTCAGCTACATGAACGTCGTTTTTGAATGGTTTACTTTGTATTCTTAACTTATTAGGCACGGTTAAAAACCGGCTTCACAAGGTTGTTCAAAATGCTCCGTTTATCTTTTTTTTGTCTGATATATTTTGCTGAAATATTCGATCAATGACCACCGAGACGTTTAATGTTTAGATTTATCATTTTGTAGATATTTTTTCACACCTACCTACCTACTATAATTTTAAATTGTATAGTGCTTTGGTTCCTTGCTGTCAAACTGTATACAAATTTGGTATGAATTACTTAAAATAAATTTTGGAATCCAATATTAACATCATTGTTGGAATGTGCAACTTTTTGGATTATAAAATGGACTTCGATTTCCAAAATTGACATAATTATAGGAATCTGCACCTTCAAATACCCTTAAAGTGACATCTAAGACGAGTTTTAGGAAAAAACCATTTCCGCTATTTTGGATTCCAAAATGGACATCATTTTTGGAATCTCGAATACCCGGAAAGTGACACCCATGAGAACTTTTAGGAAAAAACCCATGTCCGCCATTTTCGATTCCAAAATGGACATCATCTTTGAAATCTACACCCTTGAATACCCAGAAAGTGACACCCATGACGACTTTTAGGAAAAAAGCCATGTCCGCCATTTTGGATTCCAAAATTGACATCATTTTTGGAATCTACACCCTTGAATACCCAGAAAGTGACACCCATGACGACTTTTAGGAATAATGCCATGTCCGCCATTTTGGATTCCAAAATGGACATCAATTTTGGAATCTACACCCTCGAATAACCGGAAAGTGACACCCATGACGACTTTTAGGAAAAAAGCCATGTCCGCCATTTTGAATCCAAAATGGACATCATTTTTGGAATCTACACCCTTGAATACCCAGAAAGTGACACCCATGACGACTTTTAGGAAAAAAGCCATGTCCGCCATTTTGGATTCCAAATTGGACATCAGTTTTGGAATCTGCACCCTCGACATCCCCGACACATGACGATTGGTGTGACCCATGAGTTTGATTCAGACCTTAAGCCTCTCAAGATGGGCGCGGCCTGCGGTGGCGGTCAATAGTAATTCTGACAGCCATTGTCAAATTTACTACTGGGACAAAAGCACCCCGTTTATGTACAGGAACACCTTACCCCAGCAAATAAAGCACTACACGCAAAAGCCAGGGCCAAAGCTAAAGAAAAAAATTACAAATTTGTTTGGGTGCGCAATGGTAAAATACTAGTAAAAAAAAGTGAGACCAGCTCGACTATAGTCATCCGCAACCAAAAAAATCTAGACTCGTTGGCGTAGTAGACACAGACATACAGTGAATGTTCCGTAAGTTTAATTGCCATTTTCACTATTTATTACCAAAATGTAAGAGGAATGCGGACCAAAACATCCGTCATTCTGCAAGAAATACTCAAAACCGACTACGATGGAATAATTTTGACTGAGACCTGGCTCAACTCCGACATCTACGATCGTGAAATTATAGACGAACGTTACAATGTCTTCCGAAGAGATCGTTCGACCAGTGCTTTGAATCCCCACAAAAATGGTGGAGGTGTATTAATAGCCATCAAAAAACAATACAAAGCAGCACGCGTGCAGACCTGGGAGAGTGGATGCGAAGACATCTGGTTACTCATAGACGTGGATGGTGTTAAAGGAAACCGCAAAAGTATTGCTCTCTGTGGCATTTATCTCCCTCCACCTATGAAAGCGGAAACTCTTAAGATATTTCTTGACAGTTGCAACTCAGTTTTTGAATCGGCAGATGAGGTCGTGATCGTGGGCGACTTTAACCTGGGGTTTATCAACTGGAACAAAGACTCTAATTCTGACGAACTTCTACCTATGAACTACGACACTCAATTGGGATTTGCACTTGTCGATTTTATGAATTTAAATAACCTAACCCAACGCAATCATGTGGCCAATACCAACGACAGGATTCTGGATCTAGTCCTTACAAATGCTCCTAACGTATCTGTTGCAAAATCTAGAGATTGTGTAAGTAAATTGGACTCTCACCATCCACAGCTGCAAATTTCAATTGACTTACCCTTGGTATGTAACCTACCAAGAGTAACTCGTAATGATCACAACTTTTATAAAGCAGATTATGACAGTATTTTATCAGATTTAAATAATGTCAACTGGCAAAGTGAGTTCGGGGGTGTTGTTAATGTAGATGACATGACAGAAATATTTTACAAAATAATTTACAGTGTTGTCACTGATCATATCCCTAAAAGAAAACCTCGTAGCAGCAAACAGCCTCCCTGGTTTACTAAAAATCTCATCAAACTGCTGACGGTTAAAGACAAACTTAGAAAACGGTTCCGCAAATATAATAACCCTCGTGACGAACAAGAACTTATCGCAATTCGTAAACAATGTGACAAACTGTTTACGGAATGCTATAGGTCCTACATAGCCAAAACGGAAACAGCCATAACCTCCAATCCAAAAGTATTTTGGAGATACGTAAAAGGTAGAAGAAGAAATAGTAATGAGCTTCCGACTACTATGAAATGCGATGATAGGGTTTGTACAGGTGGTGAAGAAATAGCCAAATTATTTGCTTGCCACTTCTCGTCAACGTTTTCTAAGAATATTGGAGCTACGGGTTCGTCGCAAATATTAGAGGAAGCATTTGGCTCGCCGTTGCACACATTACATATCGATGAACGCACAGTACTTAGGGCGTTGAAAAATCTGGATCCCAGTAAGGGTGCTGGTCCCGACAATCTTCCACCACTTTTTATAAAAAGGTGTGCCCCCAAGTTAGCCTTGCCCCTGACAATATTATTCAATAAATCTCTTGAAACTGGGACATTTCCCACTAAATGGAAAGAAGCTCGAATTGTGCCTATTCATAAAAAAGGTGAGACCGACAACATAAAAAACTATAGACCAGTATCTATTTTGAACACATTTGCAAAGATCTTCGAATCTTTAGTTTGTCCTGTCCTCGCGCATCATATTAAGCCAATTATAAGTAAAAACCAACATGGTTTTCAGTTCGGGAAATCAGTATCCTCGAACCTAATATCTCTGATCACCAACTTAACAAACAATTTTGACAAAAAAGTACAAGTAGATGCCATTTACACTGATTTTTCTAGTGCCTTCGACAAGGTAAATCATCGAATCCTTCTGCACAAATTGGCGGGCTATGGTGTACTCGGGTCTCTAAACATGTGGTTTAATTCGTATTTAACAGGTCGTCTGTCATCAGTGGTGATAAAAGGTTATTCTTCAAATCTGTATGAGGCAATATCAGGTGTGCCACAGGGGTCGCATCTCGGTCCAGTGCTATTCTTGATCTTCATCAATGATATCGTTGACTGCATACGTAACAGTGAGTGCTCCTTGTTTGCTGATGATATGAAAGTGTACAAAGCGATACGAACTACAGAAGATGCAACACAACTACAAGATGACCTTGATCGCGTAAATCTGTGGTGTGCCCAGAATGATATGGTACTTAACCCCGTAAAGTGCTCCCACATCAAGTTTACCAAAAATAAGCGGCTAATATCAACCTCATACACAATTCAAGGCAACACTCTCCAGGAAGTAAGGCAGGTCAGAGACTTGGGGGTAATGCTCGACGCAGAATTAAACTTCAGAGCACATTATGACTCGATTATCTCTAGGTCCCTAAAAATGCTTGGATTCATAAAACGCAATACCCGAGACTTCAAGAAAGTGTCGACCAAAATGGTCCTCTATAACTCGCTCGTACGTAGCTGCCTTGAATTTGCTAGTGTCATATGGAATCCTGGCTACCAGGTACACAGGGATCGCATCGATCGTGTTCAGCGTGCATTTACACGTCATTTAGCCTACCACGCACCGAACTTGAGATATAAAACTGGATATGCAACACGGCTAAAACATTTTAGTATGGCATCACTGGCAAATAGACGCCTTTTACACGATCAAGTATTCCTGCATAAAATGATTAACGGTCATATGTGTTTACAGGATATATTAGATACAATTTATCTCTCTGTTCCGCGTCCAAACTGTCGTAGAGTCCTCACACGCACCTTTAATGTCCCCCCAACACGAACAAACACGAAAAGGCAGGCACCATTTACTAGACTGCTTACATGCTATAACAGTATCGCCACAGATGCTAACTTAGACATTTACCACGACAACCTTCGAACTCACAAAAAAAAGTTAAATCTTTATTTTAGAGAAACAATAGTGTCAAATAAATCCTCTCTTTTTTATAACAATGTATAATGTTATAATGTTATGAAATCTTGTTTTAAATATTGCATGTTACTTACCTATATATCTTTTAATTTTAGTTTTTAGATCAAATTGTATTTAAATCATTTTAATGAAACTATAAAAACAACAAAAAAGAAACAAAAATTTAGAACTTTATAGGAATATCTTCCTCATGAATTGTTAATGTATATTCTATTATTTTATTGTCCAAGCGTTATGATTGTTGAAGAGCTATTTAAGATTTGCGATTATATCCTTTTAACTGTTTTAAATTATGCATGATTTATATTTGCGAATGATGTGTTCACCTGTAATTGGGGTGCATGTAAACCCAAATAAAAGCAAATATTTAAATTAAGATTTGTTAACATGTACTCTGTTGGTGTCCCATACAACTAAATAAAATAAAAAATAAAAAACTACTGATCGCCACCGCAGGCCGCGCCAGTGTGATTCAGGCCTTACGCGGGCGAAGCCGCGCGGGCAGTTGGGTATGAATCGGGCTCAAACCGTGAAACAACTAGGTATCTTCGAACTCGGAGCTCAGTCCAAAAAAGGACTCGGCCGCGAAAAGAGACTCGAGTCTTGATGCCACGCTCGTTTAGTTCGCTAGACTCACTCAGCAAGAAGTCTTGCAAAATGTGGAGTCTTGAAATATTGAGCCGAGTGTCGTTTTTGGACTCCGAGTCTTATTATGAAGACTCAGAGAACTCGAGTCTTTTACAACACTACTGGTGGTGCACTCTGGAATCTTGGCACATTCCTCTGATTATCTGGAATATCTTGGATGTTAGCTGCCCACAAACGACCATTTTGAACATTAAGAGGTTGCTCTAATACGAAGAGTTTTTCGTCCGAAAAAACGAATTCATCCCCCGCGTGCCAGGAAAGTATAGTGTTTGATCGACCTAATCTTTTTTTTGTACTCGACGATTAAAATATGTGTATTAAGATTTCATAGAGAATACTGCAACGTCACTCTTTTCATAGTTGTAGTCCATGTTACTGTCGAAACAATCGAAATAACTACTTTTCGATACGCTCCAGACAACTAAAATAAATTCGACCAATCACGTGGCTGCTTTACTGAACTGTAATGAATTGGACCAATAGAATCGCTTTGATGTCGTACGCTCGTTGATGTCTTTTAAGATATCAACAAGCGTACGAGCGATGAGCTGCACTTCGTTTCAACAGTATCGAGTTTGTTTAATTAGCTCAGTTGACTCGTAGAAAATTAATTTTAATGAACTCGTATAAAAAGTATTGTTCACAATAGGGTTATAATCAAGCTTTTTAATCTCGTACCTTACTTAGGCCACTTAAACACGGTACTCGACTAAAAAGCTCTCTATTATAACACGATTGTGAAAAATACTATTTTGTACTCGACGATTAAAATATGTGTATTAAGATTTCATAGAGAATACTGCAACGTCACTCTTTTCATAGTTGTAGTCCATGTTACTGTCGAAACAATCGAAATAACTACTTTTCGATACGCTCCAGACAACTAAAATAAATTCGACCAATCACGTGGCTGCTTTACTGAACTGTAATGAATTGGACCAATAGAATCGCTTTGATGTCGTACGCTCGTTGATGTCTTTTAAGATATCAACAAGCGTACGAGCGATGAGCTGCACTTCGTTTCAACAGTATCGAGTTTGTTTAATTAGTTCAGTTGACTCGTAGAAAATTAATTTTAATGAACTCGTACAAAAAGTATTGTTCACAATAGTGTTATAATCAAGCTTTTTAATCTCGTACCTTACTTAGGCCACTCAGCAAGCTTCGTGGCCTAAACACGGTACTCGACTAAAAAGCTCTCTATTATAACACGATTGTGAAAAATACTATTTCGTTATAGCTTCGGAAACGCCGTGTACTTTTCTTTTCTTGTAAGCGTGACACCCGAGGTCTGCTCTTAAAATGTTGTGTACTGATCCTCTTGAAATATATAAATCTGCAGCTAATTTTCGGATCGAACGGTGTTTTTTCCGGCGGAGACGCTCTCTCACGAGTTTCACGACCCTATCCGTTCTTTCTGAACGCGGGCGACCAGATCTCTTTCGGTCTTCTAATGTGGAGGTCTCCTTGTATCTTCTAATTGTAGTATAAACTTAAGGTTACGCTTAATTCCAAAAGGTTTCAACGCCGCAAACATTGCAATTGCACTCACGCTATCGCCCTTAAGAAATTTTGAAATAATAGGTTTCCGGAATTGCTTCATCATGGATTTAAAGTTAACGATGCTAGATAAATATTTTTTAAATATTGTTATTTGTTGATGACAATATAAACTTCAAATTATAATGACAAAACTGTCTAAAAGTTTTCTATTTTTTTCTAACCAGTGCTAGAAAAAGTGTATTCGAAGTTATTGGACACGGTGTATGTGTCGTGATGGGGCCCTGAATGGGTTAAATTACCCCACCGCAGACCGATCTTACCCCGCCAAGTCATGAGAAAACCTTATAGTTACAAAGTAAGACACTATAAATATAGGTACTCGTACTTCGCTCCAAGTTTAAAGAAAGGAACAGCGCAAAATGTGTCACAAAAGAGCATGATTCTGAAAGACAACACGAAATAAAGTTCCTACAAAGTGAATAACCTAATGTATAGTGTTACAAAGGCAGAGCCTCGACTGTGAGTTTGCAGCGTTACTGGTGAACTTTGGCGAGCTATCATCGAGTTGTATGTGATCTTTTGTGGATTTCATAGTGAAAATTTTAAATGTAATTTTTAAATCAAGTATTAGCCCAAAATTAAATGGTAATTTAACTGATGGAATTTCAGATTTTTGCTTAACCTCAAAATACGCTGACTGACGCACCGCACCGTTAAAGCAAAAATATATAAATGAAGATGACAGGACGCATAGGACACGTCACATTTATTATATACGCTACACTACACGGCGTTACGCACCGGTGGTGGTGCGGTGTGGTCACTGCCTTACATATATTCGAAAGCCATTTGCATCGAAATTTTCGTTCAGTGGAAAATTATTTCGGAATGTACAATTGTACATTTCATAATAATAAGGCTGAGGTCCAAAAGGACCAATGACGCTTCGAAATTTCTGAGAGCTCCCAGCATGAGCAACAATTTTTTTAGTATAGTGTTTTTTGATGCTCTGCGGGTCCAATATAACAATGGGTTTAGAGCGCTATTGGGGTTGCCACGCTTCTGCAGCGCGTCAGCGATGTTTGCGGAAGCACGGATGGTTTTCACGCCATCCTGCGAAAGAAAGCAGCATCACTCTTAAGCAGACTGCGATGCAGCAACAATGCCTTCCTTAAAATGATAGCCGGCTGTTTTGAGTGCCCAATACAATTCGGTTTGATTAAAACTGTCAAATCGAATTTAGAATTTAAGTTTTGAATGTATCTTAATGTGTTTTAATGTATCTAATCCAATACTTACACATAGCTGTAATTGTAATGTTTTACTAACAAAATGGATCATGTTATCTGAATAAATAAATTTTGAATTTGAATTTGAATTTTTTGTACAGTGTTTTTTTTAAATGTGGCACAGAATAAATAAAAGTATTACGTAGGCACCTGTGAGTCGCGTAGCCTCTTAGTGGGAGTTAGGGTCAAACTCAAATTACGCTCGTGTGGCTTCAACGAGCGTAATTTGAGGGCTGTGAGTCACGTAATTTCGGTTCGCCAATAGATGGATATTTTACAAATTACGCAACTCACAGCGCTCAAATTATTCTCGTGTGGCCTCACCTAATCACCTAAGTTGCAGCGATTTGTATTTAATAAAGTTATGTAGGTAAGGATTGGAGATATTACATTAAATAATATAAGTTCAGAAAAGATTAGATTTGCGAAATATGTTTCTGTACAGTCGCCATCACATACATCGGAGCAAACAAGCACGTCACAAACATCGGAACACACCTCTATTTTCAAGGCATTAGGGTGCATCTGCCGATATTTTTGAATACCTATAGTGTACCTATGTATGTGATGGCGACTGTACCTACTCAGGTTCATCATCATATCAAGAGGAAAGGTTCTAAGGATAATACTAACAAATAATGGATCTCGTTAGATATATGAGTTATTATAAAAATTGAATTGAATTGAATGTCAGCCGAAAGACGTCCAAAGAGTGCAGGGGCTTGCGTCATGAATGAGGTTAATTATTATTAATCAATTAATCATTTATTTCGGAAGTATTTCCATTATTCGTTAGTAACAGTGTTCTTAAAACTATGTTAGTATGTATTTTATTAGAATTAGCAGTTGGATGCCCTATGCAACCTGTCCCAGTGGAACAGGAAGGGACCATCCAGGCGCGCCGCCACCGTCTGCAGGAGGCTGTTCGGGCTGCCGCGCGGGTGCCTCATCAGGGACATGACACGCTTACGCATTAATTATAAAGTCAATTATTAATGTCAAAATATGAGCTTTTGCCAGAAATATTTTTTTTTTATTATGGTCTGAAACCCATCCTTGTGCGCTTCGCAAATGTTTCTTCGTTAAATGACACTGTTCTAGTAGAAACGCTATACCGGTAGTAACGCTTCTTGGTATCTGTAATTTGTTCTCCTTTTGTAGTTGGTGTAAAGTTACTCCATCCGACTCGGCTTTGATCTCGGAGAGCCGTAATTAAATGTGTTTTTGTACAAAGTTTCCACTTTTTTGGAAGGCAATGTGAAAAACTTATACGGCTCAAGTTTAAGAGGGCGCTCGTTTTTTGGTCAGGAATAAGCGAGAATGACGGATTTTTGACGTTGTAATTCTAAGAAACGGAGAGCTTTTTCTAGATCCTGATTACTTATTTGCATAGGTAAACTCCTCATATTGGTCCTAGCCGCCTCCAATTTACGAATTACTGAATACTTTAACCGAAAATACCCGATTACCGACAGTAGTTTTCTGAAGAGAGCGCAGAGTCATAAGTTTGAGCCCCTAATACTCCATGATGTTATATGAGAACCTACTTGTTTTATTCTATTTTCACTAGCGTAATATGTTGCCATTGCGCCTAGCCGCCTCGAATTTTCCTTATTCTGCACGTATATATATGTAAACTGTTCTCAATTACACCATATTTGTCAACAAAATCTTACTGAAAACTCAAGGATTTTCTCATTATTGTTGAATTATTTGTGTATTGAATCTTACACAACATTAAAGTTCATGCTTGTACTAACAAGATCCAGTCCAAAAAATATAACTTTAGTCAAAATTTATATTTATAAATAATTATTCAAAACTAGTATAAATTTACCGTCGCGCGGGAATATATCTCAGTACCGGCTGAATAGCCCTCCGAGACAGACGTGTACTGTGTTTATTTGTGGCTATTCACGAAGCTAACCGGCCACTCTTCAGATAAAATAATATTATTTTGATCTCCGACTAGGCATAGTTGTTACCAACCTCGGGGTCAAACTATACTGGGGATACATTCGTGAGGCTAATCGAGACAAGTTATGAATTGCATAGCTGCCAGATAAGACGTAGTGTAGCGAAAAGGCTCAAACCCACAGTATACGGAACATTTAAAATTGAACCTTCTACCTAAAACAAAAGTCATACATTTCAATGGTGATGTCTTGTGGGTTGGATCCTTTTGTCTAAACTACGCGTTCTATAGTCAATTATTATTGTACGAGTGATCGTGATACTTGATAGATTTAATTTATTTACTTGTTACTATCAGTCCACCTTGTGGAGGGTCCGCTGCAGTTTCCGGTACGTAGTCGCCTCTCGAGAACCTCCCCGCCCCAACGGCCATTATGATTAGTTAGTATGTATGTATGTATGTTAGTTTGGGCGAAATCTTCAAATTAGGTACAATTATCTTCTTATATTAAGTATCTTCGGTGACAATTCCATAATATCATAGAGCTGGTCTGATGATGGAGTCGGAAGGTGGCCATAGCAACTCCTAAACTCAACAAGATAAAGCCATCGAATTTTGGCTCATTTATTTGGTCATGGCACGGCAAGACTTGGATGCTGGATGATTTCCAGAGTCTAATGATGGAGCTGGAAGGTGGTCATGGAACTCCTAAACTAAACTAGATAAACCCATCTAGTTTGGGCTCATCTGTTTTGTCTTGGTAAACACTTTGGTGATGGATGATTTCCAGGATCTGATGATGGAAGGTGGTCATGGGAACTCCTAAACTAAAATAGATAGACCTATCTTGTTTGGGTTTGTGTGATTTGTCTGTACAAGTACCCACGAACCAGCGACATAATATGCAGGGTTATTGAAAATAACAAGATGAATAAAAAACTTTTTAAAAAACAAGCTTATATGGCGTTTGTTAAGTACAGCACGATCCTACCTTGCATTTAGTTATTATTTTCGTTTATATATAATAATAACACACACCGGAGGTTTACACTGGAAAGGGAGATTTTTACGTGGTTTTATTACATTTCCGAGTCATCATCATCATCATCATCATATCAGCCGAAAGACGTCCACTGCTGGACATAGGCCTCCCCCAAAGAGTGCCACAATGGCCGTTCCTGCGCCACCCGCATCCAGCGGACTCCCGCGACCTTTACCAGGTCATCAGTCCACCTTGCGGGGGGCCTACCCACGCTGCGCCTTCCGGTACGTGGTTGCCCTCAAGAACCTTTCCACCCCAACGGCCATCGGTTCTACGTGCAATGTGCCCCGCCCACTGCCACTTAAGTTTAGCAATTCGGAGGGATATATCGGTTACCTTGGTTCTGCTGCGGATAGCCTCATTTCTGATGCGATCGCGCAGAGAAACTCCCAGCATAGCCCTCTCCATTGCCCTTTGAGTGACTTTGAGCCTTCTTATGAGGCCTATAGTAAGCGACCACGTTTCCGTGCCATATGTCATCACTGGCAACACACACTGGTCAAAGACTCTCGTCTTGAGACACTGCGGAATATTGGACGAAAAGATGTGCCGTAGCTTCCCGAATGCTGCCCAGCCGAGTCGGATTCGACGATTGACCTTCCCTTCGACATTTCCGAGTATCACTCTTTATTTCGAAATAAATGTTTAAAAAACCGGCCAAGTGCGAGTCGGACTCGCGCACGAAGGGTTCCGTACCATTATCTATATCTAAAAACGGCAAAATATCTTTATCTAAAATCACGTTTGTTGTATAGGAGCCCCCTGTAGCCTAGTTAGTAACTTGGAAGTGACTCTGCCTACGAAGCTGGAGGTCCCGGGTTCGAATCCCGGTAAGGGCATTTATTTGTGTGATGACCACAAATATTTGTTCCTGAGTCATGGATGTTTTCTATGTATTTAAGTATTTATTTATCTATATAAGTATGTTTATCGTCGTCTAGTACCCATAGTACAAGCTTTGCTTAGTTTGGGGCAAGGTCGATTTGTGTAAGATTGTAAAAGAAAAAGAAACAAATAAAAACTAAA
Source organism: Epinotia brunnichana (assembly GCA_963854355.1). Classification (NCBI taxonomy): domain Eukaryota; kingdom Metazoa; phylum Arthropoda; class Insecta; order Lepidoptera; family Tortricidae; genus Epinotia; species Epinotia brunnichana. Next base: position 29,015,195 of record OY977945.1, read on the forward strand.
ATAAAAATAAAAAGATGTATTCTGTTTTTTAGTATTTTTTGTTATAAATAGCGACAACAGAAATATATCATCTATGAAAATCTCTATCTATCACTGTTCATGAGATACAGCCTGGTGACAGAAGGACAGACAGACATTCAGACAGACAGACGGACAGCGGAGTCTTAGTAATAGGGTCCCGTTTTACTCTTTGAGTACGGAATCCTAATAAGTGACATAGGTTTTAGGCTCAGAACATAAAAAAAGGGAGAAGTGCCGTACTACTTAATTTCAACCAAAACCGATGTCCCCAGTTTTCTCCCACCGCAGCGCCCACAGGCACACACATTTAACCGTGTTGTGAACAAAGACTCGGGCATTGCCAGTGAGTCTACGGCAACATGCAAACAAGGGCTGTGATTGGCTTAAACGCACTACACTAGGGGGGCGCCAAACGTTAAAATTATGTTTTATCGACATTGATATTAAAATTATATTATGTTATGATATTGATGGGTAACAACTTCAACAACATGGTAAGTTTATGTGGTGGTATTTAAACTTCTAGCTACAAGTTTAAATAACACGTGTTGTTAACTTACCATAAATCGCAAAAGTAAAAAATATTGACGAATACCTACAGAGTAACATAAACGGCTTTTTATAAGTTCGTGTTCACATACATTTAAAACTCTGGTCACATTGATATTTTTGACCTGTAGGTACCAGGCCGATCCGACTCGCATTTTGGCGCGAAATAATATGTCCATTACTCATATTACGAGATTTAAGGCTAAGGGCGAGTATCCACCAAAGATGTGCGAAGATGTGTTACCATACATTTTACACCTAGGTTTCAAGCAAGCGAGGTGTCAAATATTCGAAAAGTGTACGGCTCTTATTAAGTGGTTGGAAACATTTTTCTTGAAAATGTTACGAACACATTAACTCTTCTCTGTACAGGAAACCAGTTAGGACCTCTGCCAGTAGCATCTATCCATTTTTTTAGAACCCAATTGGATTCTTTGGAAAACTGTAATAAGAAACCGAGATTTCTTCTTCGATTATCACATTTGAAATGAAAGTAAAAAATACTCATTTAAAAAAAAATATTGGTAATAATATCACATTTTAAGTTGTTCTGAAGCCATTTGCAACTAAATTATATACTTGTATATACAATTCAATTTATTTCGGACAAAGTCCATAAATTGTTAGTAACATATTACTTATTTAATATGTCTATTTACCGTTCATACTGCAACTTAGTGAAAATCTTATTAGTAGGTACCGTAAACATTTTGTGCCTTTTAATCTTATTAGTATGTTATTAGTTACCTTTAAGATAGGCACCCAACCAAAACAAGTAATTAAATAAAATAAAACAGCAAAAATAGTCGAAATAAAATAACTAGTATGATATCGTACTTCTATTTTATCGATTACGCGTAAATTGTAACTGCACTTTGGCACCGCTCTAGTTTGCGACGCCAAGCAGCGGCCGTACCACTAAAAAATTCAAGCATCGTCCATATCCATAGTGGTTTAATACATTGCGCCGTGGTTTACTGTATTGAACGATCAATGTACAACGCATAGAACAAAAATATGCTTTTTCGTTCGATATGTTAGTTCGATCCCGAGAAATGATGCGGCGTTGCGTTTAGACATAGACATAGACATAGACATCCTTTATTGGTAATAAGGTATTACAAGTCATGTTTACAATCAAAATAGAACATTCATTTGTAAATTAAATTAACAAGATTATTAGTTATTATACTATATATTATTATTACATTTTTTATATTCTAAAAATTCCTTAATAGTATAGTAACATTGCTCAATAAGCCATTTTTTTAATTTAGCTTTAAAGGTCGGAAGACTGTTAGCTTCCGTGATGCTGTCTGGTAAATTGTTATAAAATATAGGTCCCGCGACGTGGATTGTCTTAGCTGTCTTAGTGAGCTTGTGGGGAATTGTTAATAGTTTGTGCGCATTTCGAGTGACCCAAGCAGATCTATCACCTCGCCTTTCATATAGTGATAAATTCACCCGTGTATACACGGCTATTTGGAAAATTAGCAGTGACGGTAGTGTCAGGATACCGAGTGCGACAAAATGCGGTCTGGCGCTATCGTCATGCCTGGCGCGGGCCAGCGTGCGCACGGCGCGCTTTTGCAGTCGGAAAACGCGTTGCCATTCGGCGGCTTGGCCCCAGAGCTCCAGTCCGTATTGCATAATTGCCTGAATGCTTGCAAAGTAACAAGTGCGCACTGCCTGACGCTCTAGGGTTTGGTTCAGCCTTGAAAGTGCAAAACATGCCTTGCTGAGTTTTCCGCATACTGCACTGATTTGCGCCTCCCATGTAAGGCCCTGGTCAAGCTGGAAGCCCAGAAATGTGGTTGTCGCAACTTGACTGATAGTGGTACCTTGATGGTGTACGATCAATGGGCGTCTACTTCTACCCGATAAGTCAAACTGCATAAATTGCGTTTTTGTCAGGTTCAGTAGTAGTCCGTTAAATCGACACCAATCAAGTATCTGTCGGGCTGTTATATTTAATTGAGATTCCAGTTTATCCAGGTCCTCAGCGGTAACAACAGCTGCCACGTCGTCTGCGTACATAAAGATCTCGGCAACATCTACAACATTCGGTAGGTCGTTAAGCAGGAGGGAGAACGCCAGATTGGATACGGACGAACCCTGAGGCACGCCTATTTCCGTGGACAGGCCATCGGATTTCACGTTACCCTGCTGTCCGACCACGTATTGGAGTCTGTCACGCAGAAAGTCTGCCATAAAGTCTAGGGCTGGTCCTCGTATGCCGTAGTGGTGCAGTTTTTGAGATAGTACTGCGTGGTCAACCACGTCGAAGGCTTTCGAGAGATCACAGAAAAGTACAGCGACCTCTCTTTTTTCCTCGCGCGCGGTGATAACGCGACGTACTACTTCACGAGCCATCATAGTGGTAGATCTCCCTGCACGGTACGCGTACTGCCTTTCGGATAGTTCACTGGATTTGTTTAAGAAGGATGTCATCCGAGATGCTACTCCGTTCTCTAGGACCTTCGCAATTGCCGGTATAATGGAGATGGGCCTGTAGAAATTAGGATCGCTAGATTTACCCTTTCCCTTGTAAATCGGACAGACTTTAATTTGTTTTAAGGTGCGCGGGTATTTTCCATCGCGCAGAAGTTCGTTAAATATTATTGCTAGAGGGACTGACAAGTTTGTCACGACCAGGCTTAGTAGTTCCGTCGATATGCCGTATACGTCTTGGGTGTTTTTTAATGCAATATCCTTGAGGATTATTTTATATATTTCACCCGGAGAAAAACGAGCAAGAAAGAGTGATCTATCATTTGGCGGTCGTGCGTGGACCAGCGCTGCAATTGCTCGGGAAGGCTCAGCTCGTGGGGCTCCGCATTGTGCTGCCGCCGAGAGGAACTGCCTATTTAACGAGTTAACAAGTTGTTTTTTGGAGTTGAAACATGACCCATCGTCATTTTTTATAATGTCGGTGAAATCTGTGGACTCTGTGCGTTTTTTGCCAGACTCTGTGTTCACAATTTGCCACATAGTTTTAGTCGTATTAGTACTGTCATTAATTCGTTTTGAGTAATACAGAGTTCTCGTATTTCGGGTAAGTTCGTTATACTTGACCTTCAAGTCATTTACGATACTCTCAATTTCAAGGTTCGCGGGGAACTTATTTTTTAGAGCCATAAGATCGAACACGAGGTATTTTAGGTTTAGTATATCTGAGTTGATCCATGTTTTATTACTACACGCTACATTTTTATTTTTGTACGGGAAACATATTTCTATTTTGTTTGAGATAATGTTGATAATTGATTTAATTCGGTCTTCTGCAGTTAATTTGGATTTAAATATTTCATACCAATCCACACTTTCTATCGCGCCTACGAAAGCGATCCTCGATGCTCGCGTGTAGTCGCGTACGCGCCGGAATAAAGGCGCAGGCGCTGTGTGCGGAGCACATATAACGCTGGCGCGGATTCCGTAGTGGTCACTTATATTAGTCACAACAGCTGTTGTAGTTAACAAACTAGGAGGCATGTTGGTATATAGGTGATCTAGGCAGGTGGAAGATGTACGGGTCACTCTAGTAGGAAACGCAATTACACTAGTAAAATCATGACATGATAACGCATCTTGTAATAGTTTATTCTCGCTTGTACTGACTAGCCAGTCTATGTTGGTGTCACCGATAATAATACACTTTACACACAAGTCATTTATCTTCGCTAGAAGCCGCTCTAAAATAGGCATAAAGTCTGCTGCTTTGACTAAATTGGTGCGGTAGATGCATACAACAATTATTTTAAGGTCATGTAACTCAATTGCAGCTATTTCACAAGATCTTTCTACTGACATATTACATAATTCTGATACTTCTGTAGCTTTTATTGTTTCTTTGACATATAAGCAAGAACCACCGTGTTCTCGAGAATTTCTACAGAATTGAGATACCAATTTATAATTCTGTATGTGTACGCATTCTAACTGGGGCTTAGTGAGCCAATGCTCTGTTAGCGCGAGAACATCACATGTAAGTTCGTTTGATAATAATATTTCGAGTTGTCTAGTCTTCGAGTTTAATGATTGCATGTTTTGATGGCATATTGTTAATTGTGTCGTTGAGTTGGGCACATTGTAGTCCTTATTAGTAGTAGCCCGTGCGTTCAACAGCGGCGGGGCTGCGGGCGCGGGGGTCGGGCTGCAGGCCGGCGGTGGGAGCCAGGCACTGGGACCGGTTTGACGAGCGCCCCGCTCGTCCGGCGCTGCGGCGAAACCACTCACTAACCTCAGTTCCCGGCGGCCAGTTGTCGGGTCGCATGAAGAACTCGAAAGCGCTGCCGGGCAAAACTATTGCGAACGACGAATAATATTGATGTTTCAGTGCTAGTTTGTTAACGTGGTACTCATGATCTGCTTTCTTGCTTTGCATGTAGTTTTTTAATGACTCTGCAGTTGTCTCCGGCTTAAAAAAGCAGGCGTGGATTTTCCTCGACCGTTCCACCGTTTGCAAGTTACTATCAGCAGGCCCAGCGCCACGGATTACTTCTCGAGCTCGAGTTGAGCGACGTCGTTGCTTACGTGATTGTGGGAGCTGCCATTGTGAATCGTCATCTGTGTCCAGAGGTCCTTCTTCTGGCTCGTCTGGTCTAATGTTTGGTGTGGCTGTGTTTATAGACGTGATATCTACTTTATTAATTGTGGTGGTTGTTTTGTTGCTCGAAGGTGGTGTTAGGCTGTGTTTTATAGATGTAGGCTTAAGTGAGGGCGGCGGGACAGTGTCGACCGCGGGGGCTGCCGTTTTAGCTTGCTGACTGCTTTGTTGCATGGCTTTTGCGTCGTCGCGAGCTAGAGCTCTCTGGCTCCGTAATGAGTTAGAATAGGACGTACCTTGCAAATTAGCTGGTTTTATGGCTTTTGTGGTAGCAGCAGGCTTAGATGTTCCGTCGGCATTCGGCGGGTTCATATTCAAATTGCTGTCAGTGTGCAACGACTCTTGTTTGGATAACTTCTCTTCTAGCTTCTTTATAGCTTGAGCTAACGTCGCGATTTCTTTTTTAATAGGTGTTAAACACTTTAGTATTACTTTTTCTAGTTGGTCTAGATCGAAATTGGCCATATTTATATTTAAATTTAATATTTTAGTGCAGAGACAGCTTGCACTGACAGCTGTCACCAATATCATATTTATTTATTAAAATATTAGTTTCTACTGACTTAAGTGAAAATACTAATACTCACATGTGGTGCGTGACTCCACCATTCATGTAGGTTTTAGTTTCATTCCTATTTTTGCATGTAACCACGCTACAATTCGGCATTTTGAGTAAACGTGGAATAACATTTCAGATTCACGGCAAATTGCGACTAACATGCGGTGGGCAGTGACATGCCCATTTGGCCATGTCGCACCGACACGCGCCAAGCCCCCGTTTCATATCTATTCCTTTTTATCATCTGAGGTTTTAGGCTTTTGAATAAAATCACGCATTAATTAATTGCATTCTAGATAAAAAGCTGTGTTTGTATAATTTATAATTTTCAGTTCCTTTGGTAAGAAACGGACATAGCAATTTCTATGAAGGGCAGTTTTTTTTTTACTGTCCATAACAAAAAAAAAATTCTTCAAGAAATGAATACGTAAGTACCCAGTAATTTCCTAGTAGTGGGTCTACTGGTATAATTTCATTACATTACTATATGTAAATAAGACTCAGATAACATGCAAACTATTAATATCCGTAAAACAAATTATTATTCTTATTACTGACAACTTTAAAACTCGTTAGTTTATTTTATACTAAAAAAACGAAACTAAATATACTTTGTCATATCATAGTATTTTAATACAAATAGAAAACTTGTGCTCAAAAATCAAATACTTACTTTATTCAAGTTATCTAACTTCGCTAACATGATGTTCTAGAACATCATGTTAGCGAAGTAATACTTACCACTTTTTAGTGCAAGTATCAATATCGGTCACGGAGTGAATTCCAACGGTGCGCTATACAGCTATTTGCATCGGCAAGCTCCGCGGTTAGTTCTATCCCGATCGCACTTACATATAGCTAGAAAGGGACGGCACCCGCGGCTGGTGCGATCTCGCTGTGAATGTGGGGGTTAGGTACGTTTGTGTGGGTGGTAGTAGTATTTACACACACAAACGCACTACGCGTGTCAAAATACCGAATTCTGAGCGAGCGCTTTTTTGAAGAGCACTCTTAATTAAAACAATATCGGAGAAGGTAGACGTAGATGTTTGATGTACCTTACTAAGTTGGTCTTCGTTTTGCAATTGAAAATATTATTTCATTTTAGAACCTGAAGCCTTTTGACTTCATGTGATACCGAATATTAGCATTCTGATGTAGAATTAACACGTTATAACACATACCTAGTTGAGTAATGAAGATTTATTTTTAATTTAAAGTGAAACGTAATATCCATCCATACTTTACTATAAACTATAAAAGTTTTCCGTTTCAGCTAGTGCAAAAAAATTTTCGTATGTCCGGCGACTGACCGACTGTTCTCCTATACAGAGTGTTTTTTTTTAAATGGGACAGTATGGGGAAATCCGAATCTAAAGGAGATAGAGGAAAAATTTCCAATGAGACATTAGGTGTTTTTTTATGTAAACAAATTTGGCTCATTAAAATTTTTGGTCAAGCGTGAGTTGTTCTTAAAAAATTATAAAGTTGGTAAATTTTTTTTTGACGCGGGTCGGCTCTGTTTTATGTAAGGATTATTTCATTGTATCGAAAGAAAAAAATCTGAACAGCAGAAGTTGGTCAAATTTAATGAAAACTAATCTTCATACAGTTGGTTTATTACTTGAGTAAATGTTCGATGTGGCCGCCGTCTTGTCTTATGCAGGTACGAGAACGCTTCAAGACACTTCTAGTTGCATTTAACAGAGACTTATGGTGAACTGTGTTTAAAGTGTTGTAAACAGCATCTTTTAATTCTTGTACGGAGTTGTATCGGGATTCATAAATTCGACCCTTAAGGTAACCCCATAAGAAAAAATCTAATGGCGTTAAGTCGGGCGATCGTGGGGGCCACTTTATCGGCCCATATGTACCCATCCAACGCTTTGGAAACTGCTCGTCCAAACACAGTTAACTTGCCCTACTGTTGTGGGCTAGTGCACCATCTTGTTGGTAGATTATTTTACCAAAGTTCCTTAAGCTAATAGTCTCATCCACTAAATCTGCAGCCATGTTCAAGATTTCCTGATATTTTTCACTATTTAGCGTTCCTTCGTAAATGTTGATAGCATACATTCTGTTATGTAATATCGCACACCAACATTTAAAAGAAAATCGGATTTGGTTGTGGATTTCTGTAGTTCTTAGCGGATTTATTTTTGACCAGTAATGGTTATTTCTCCTGTTGTACATGCCATTGTTCGAAAAGTTGCATTCATCAGTCCAAATAATAAAATTAGGAAAACATCTATTTCTTATAGTCTGAGCCACATACCAATTACAGAGATGTAACCTGCAGTCTTTATCTCCAGGTAGTAACGCTTGTACAAGTCGACCTTCTATGTTACACTTGTATTTATGAGCCTTCAATATCTTCCTTAAAGTTGATTTATGAATACCGATAGTTTCAGCTGCTTCCCGTAACGAAGCTTTTGGATATGCTTCAAAATATCCCAATACGGCAATAGTTATAAACTCACTATTGACTATCGTCGGCCTTTTACGCTTAGGTTTGAAATAGCCTTCCTGTCTTAGGTTCTTTATTAAACTATCAAATATCTTGCGATTCGGTACTACACGGTCAGGATAGGGTTCTTGATACCATTTAAGTGCATTATCTCTACTGCGATAATTAAGAAAATACGCCTCAATCAAATCAACTTTATGTGAATTAGTTAACGCCATGATGAATAAAATTACAAGAATGAACTGATTGGAAACAAAATCACAGCTGCAGAAATAACTTACGTTCCAAATTTGAATTCCTTGCTGCAGAAATAACTTACGTTCCAAATTTGAATTCTTTTTTTTTATAATTTCGAGACTATCGCGTGCCATGATGTTTACAAAGATTAAAAAAAATGTTCTTCTCTTGAATCATCTGGAGCTCTTATCGTTTATCGAAATTTAAAAATGGAATAATTTTTAATATTTTTTTACACGCCTAGGCACTTGCACTATATTAAAAGGCGAATACTGCAATTGTATGAAGATTAGTTTTCATTAAATTTGACCAACTTCTGCTGTTCAGATTTTTTTTTTCCATACAATGAAATAATCCTTACATGAAACAGAGCTGACCCGCGTCAAAAAAAAAATTGACCAACTTTATAATTTTTTAAGAACAACTCTCACGCTTGACCAAAAATTTTAATGAGCCAAATGTGTTTACATAAAAAAACACTTAATGTCTCCTTGGACACTTTTCCTCTATCTCCTTTAGATTCGGATTTCCCCATACTGTCCCATTTAAAAAAAAACACTTTGTATAAATCACATTGCTCTACCAATTTTCATGTAATATTTTTAATATTATAAATTAACGAGCTTCCACTCGTGATTTCGCCTGCGTGGGCCCGGGTTTAAAACTATTCTATATATTAATTCAGGCTATAAACTATCTTCGTGCAAAATTTCATTCAAATCGGTTGAGCCGTTTAAGCGTGATTGAGTAACAAACATCCAAACTTTCGCATTTATATAGTTTGAGTTATTTTGATAGCTTTCAACTAGAGTAACCTTTTTTGGACCTAGTTGAATCAATTTGATACGACGTTAAATAACCTTGACGCTCAAAGGGTTAAATAAAAGGACAATTGCTAACCGAAATTAATTTATTACCTGACTTGGCAAAAAACCACATGCTATTTAAGAATTTTGTACCTAAGCCCTTTAAAATAGAGTTTAATTTGTCCCATCAGTAGATCACATAGAAAACAATCTCGACTTGAGATAAGGGTGCACATTAGGCCCGTCATACCCAGGATATCGAATTCCACCACCGGATGTATAAATCCTGGGTGCCCCATCGTAGATTACCCTTAGTCGTAAACCAGAGAGAACAAACATACCACTGCCGGGTTCTTCTTTTTTTTACGAACAATGAAACGATGCTTTGTTTTTTTTTTAATTATCGTTAAATTTTTGGTGGTTTTGGGATGCAACAAGGTGCAATAAAAAAAAACATATTTTTTTTAGAAGGATATAGACGGTTACATTTCCGGCCAACCTGAATATATATTTTTTATAAAAAAAATTCCTACAGTGGACCTTTTTAGTTTAGACCACATTTTGGTTTACCACTCTTTCACAGACTTCTCTGAAAAATAAACTAATAACATATTGATGGTTAGAGAAAAATTATATGGACGTTTATTCGCATATTATAAGACAGTAAACACAATACTCTAATGAGATGAAGGATAGGCTATTGTCAGAAGAAAAGAAGAACGACCCTGCCAACAATTTTAGTTCCTTTGTAGCACATTCACTGCCAAAAATTTCGTATTGCTACGCTCGTAGCCTATGCTGTCGTTTTCCCGCTACGTAGGGGCAAGCGGCTACGAACAGCACCCGCTTAGCGGGTCCCTGGCAGTGACGGTAGTGTTCAATATAGGTATATAGGTATTGTCTGACGGCGACACTGACGCATGTCTATGCGTCAGTGTCGCCGTCAATGTCAATGAAAAGAAATGATTACATACGCAAATAGCTTTTGAGATTGTCGGCATCTTGGCGAGAGTCATGTCTACATACTTGTTTTTATGAATGGAAATGGTGCGAATGTCAATTCCTTTCCGTGTTGCTCGAAGGCTGCAAGTGGTAATCAACATTTGTAAAGAGGTCAGAGCGGTTGACGCAAAACGCTAACTTCGGTTGTTCGTGTATCAGATCTCCCTCGGTGTCGCTTGAATATGCGTGTGCGATAGAGATACACAAAACTGTGCTGCTACCGACTGGGAGGTTTGTTCGTGTATCTGCATTTTTGTTGCGCTCCCAAATTTAGACAACAGACAGGGAGATACATTTTTTTAATAGGGGGGTAGACACCAAATAAAATAAGCAATAATGATGAATTTTCTCGAAAAAGGATTAAAAGTATTGTCAATTGAAGAAAAAGTACAGCAGGGGATTAAATAATCACAAGTTATAAGTGTCCAAAGTTTTAAGAGGGGGTGTATTCTGTCCCTTTCCGTAAAACGCACCTTCATATGAAACGATTGTCATTTACTATGACGCTCGGGGATCGTGACGTCGCGATCCACGAGTTTTGTCTTTCTCTAACAAGCAATATTAAAACGGTTGTAGCTCCGTAATTTTTTTGAGATATCCGACTGGGATTTTATAAAATAGAATATAATAAATTTATTTTGGAACAACAACAGGCACATATATCTAAAAAAGGAATCTAGTGTTGCTTGAAAAAAGGAGTTCACTCAGCATGAGTCAAGACACTAGGCATATTTTTTTGCCTTCTTTCTTTTGGGGTGATAATACATTTTGAGTCTACACCTCTATTCGAGAGCTATAAGAGTTTTTCGGGGATCAACGACAAAATTAACACAGCAATTCCTCAAGTGAATAAAGGGTCGGCAATGCGCTTGTGATTATTCTGGAGTCACAAGTGTCCACAGGCTTCTGTACCTGCTTGACATCAGGCAGGCCGTAAGCTTGTTTGCCACTGTCGTTGTATAAAAAAAAAATGTTTAGAGTACAATCACTGCCACCAATATGAAAATGATGGATCAAAGGCCGCAAAAATATCTAGTTAGTAAAGGAAAACAACCGCTGTTAGCAGTCCTGAAGAGTTCTAAAAAGTAATATATGTGTTACAAATAAAATTATTATTACAATTATAAATGTATTGATCCGACTAATTTTGGTGTTATACATTCGTGTATGTTTATCTTGTACATTTTCTAATTAATTGTAATGTACCTGCTTATTTGACACAATGTATATTGTTAAGAATTAAATACTTAAATATCAAATAAATAACATAAAAAATCAACCCATGTCTGGTGTGGCTAATATAAGACCAAATAAGCAATCTACATCACGCAATATCACTCGAAAAGAGTCAATGTTTGTATTACGGGTGACCTAGCCACTAAAGTAAATAAAATTTCAAACATCAATAGTTATTGAAAACGGTTTGAGCTAACCCGGATTTCCAAAGGCTCAATGTAAATGTATGCTAAAATATCACGTCTGTAGCAGATATATGGGGAAAAACTTAAGTAAATCCTTTATTGTCACTATGTATTTGAGATCTTCAAACAGACATAACATTAAAAAATTGTAATATAATTAAAACAAAATGTCTATTCGAACAGAAAGGTGATCACGTAAATTTTCTAACGCACGTTAGGTCAAACTCCACTGTAATTTTTTCATACAATAAGTGACATTTAAATCTACCTGACGTACGTACAATGCGTCACGTCATCGACCTGAGGGGTAATCACGTAACGTTCCGAACGCGCGTCGGTACAATTTAATTGTCAATTTTCTATATAAAAAGTTACATTTAAGCCGCGTCCGCTACGCCATGTTTTCGTGGTTTTTAAACGTCAAACATGTTTTGCCAATCAAAAAAATACCCTATTTGTTTGCCGAAACTGACGGAAAACATGTTAGATGTTTAAAAACATGGAAAACATTGGTGCAGCGGACCCGGATTTAGAACTAACTGACGCGCGTACAATGCGTTACGTGATCGACCTACAGCTGCTGGTCAATTAGGATTACGTAACGCATTTGTTTTGCGTTTCAATTTGCTTCGAAAATTCGTGCAAATACACTGACGCGGCGCTCGTGGAAGCAATTAATAAAATATGTAAGGACATTCATAGACAAATTGACCGAGTATCCCAAACTAAGAAACGTAAATCGTATGGGTTCCGAGGGGTAATCATGTAACGTTCCGAACACACGTCGGTACAATTTAACTGTCAATTTTCCATATAAAAAGTGACATTTAGATCTACCCGACGTTCGTACAATGCGTTACGTGATCGACCTACAGAGAGATAATTGAATATAACTCATTTAACGAGCACAACTCAACTGTAACTTTCCAATACAAAAAATGACATGTATAGATCTACTAGACGTACTTGCGAAACGGTAAGCAATCGACCAAGAAGACGACGGCAATATACATGTCTAAATAGTTTAAAGTTCGCGGACACGGGTGGTATATAGCATTCGAGTTATGTTTTGATTCATTATATGCTGCGTTATTATGTGTTGTTATGCAGTGTCGCTTACTGTCGGTGAAGTGTTAAATACATACTTGTATAGCAAAATTTTGTCGTTAACATTTGTTTGTCATTATCTTTGACAGATGAGGGGCACTCATTTGACATATGACAGTTTCATATTTTAAACCCCGACGCAACAAGAGGGATGTTGAAAGTTTGACGTGTCTGTGTGTCTGTCTGTGGCATCGTAGCTCCTACAAGATACAAGATATTTATTCATAAAAGTCAATGTTTTACAAGTCAGGTATGTACATAATTAACGAAACGAGAGCACCGATTTTGATGCATATTTTTTTGTCTGAAAGCTGACGTGATCGAAATTATTCTTAGCTACGTTTTAACAAAATCGATTTGGCCGTTTTTGAGATATTGAACTTTAAGATGAAAATGTCGGCGGTTTTTCAACTTCCCTAAGTTGTTAATTATTATTAGCAAAATGCCTACTGCGAAGGCTGTTCTCTCTCAGATTCCTCGGTACACATAAATTTAAGGGTAAATAATATTTAGTTATTAGCGGTACAGGATTTACGCCTTGAACGGGGTGTGTTCTGCCGATAACTCTTAACTATTTATGAGTTGCATTCAATAGAGTGGAATTGCAGGAAATAACTTGCAGATTTATTTTAAATTGAAAGAGCACGGGTTAAAAATTAAAGTATTATTAACACTCGACGCAAACAAGTGTATATGTGGCATTTTAGCTCCCAAGTGGATAAACCTATATAATTGTCTTTTTTAAATCGAAAGTGTAGTCTGTTGAGATGGTTTTTAGCTACCTATATTTTATGGGTCAAGAGTGTTTTATTTTTGTAAGTTTATGCGTAAGAGTAGTAAACGTGTCCAAGTTTAAGCCTATTCCTTGCCAGTGCATGCATTCATGCCTTATTTTAACTTATTATAACTAGCACAATCTATGGTGGCTCGTGGATCAGGGTGATCATTTCGTAATTTTCCGAACGAGCATAAGGATCAACTGTCATGTTTCCATCCAAAAGATGACATTTAGATTTAGACGACCGCTTTAGCCTAGTTGGTAGTGACCCTGCCTACGAAGCAAGAGGTCCTGGGTTCGAATCCCGGTAAGGGCATTTATTTGTGTGATGAGCACGAATATTTGTTCCTGAGTCATGGATGTCTTCTATGTATTTAAGTATTTATTTCTTTATATAAGTATATATATCGTCGTCTAGTACCCATAGTACAAGCTTTGCTTAGTTTGGGACTAGGTTGATTTGTGTAAGATTGTCCGCAAATATTTATTTATTTATTTTATTCTTCTTCTTTTAAAAACATGTTAAGATTATTATGCCAATGTCAAGTTTGCTTATAAAGCGTTGTTCGGTAGTTTGGCCAGTCGTCAATAATGCAATCAGCATCAGAAACTCCGCAGAAGCAACGCGTCTACCGCTGCCCGCATCCCCAACGAAACACCGCCATTTGGATTTATATATATGATTTTAGGAATGGAATACCTAGCTGTCAGTTCATATAAACTTTGACGCACCTAGTCATAAGGCAACATAACACGGTCACTTCCAACACCATTCTAATCGCTGTTTCATAATAAGTACGACACCACTACACGGCGATTAAAGACAGAAAGTTTTTTCTATAGGGTTAGATATCTTTATATGTAACCTATATTCGTAATGAACGGAAAGAAGTCTATTTCTGCATCCCCACAACCCTACATCTACTATCTACAGGAATAATTTCCGATAGAGTGCCCCCGTCGACTCACTCGACATTTTCGTTCAACAAAGCCGTAAGCCACGGACGGCTTTTTTATTGATAGACAGGTGTAGGTATGTCGGATATAGATTTTGTTTTGGTATTTCATGGAACACGTGGAAGTGAAATCTATACGAATAAAAACGAGGTATCGCATATCGTCGTACGATATACCGTGTGAACGTTGTTCGATTTATGCGTGGTGAGTGTGATATTTTGAGCGAGTTGGTGATATTATTATGAATCTCGGTATTACAGATATTTCTTACCGTTTTATGGTAAAAAGGTAAGTTTATAAGTATAATGTTAGTATGAATTAGTTGATTTGCCAATAAAGTGTCCTTTGGTGCGGATGAATTAGCAACTGGCCGCTTTGAGGGTAGTACCTAAGTCAGACAGACAAGTGCGAATTAACTACAAAATGTAGGAGCTCTTTATTAAACCATAAATCACCATAAATTTAAAACTTAATTACCTTTATTACGTTAGTTATATTTTTGGGACTATCTACCGCCGCCACCTTGATTTCTTAATTTTTTTTTTTTTTTAATTTATTTATATATATAATTATTTTACAATACATGGCCAGACAGCGGACAAAACCCAGCAGGGTTTAACTGCCACTGCATTCACTCAATTAATATTTAGTTTATACATAGGATAACAAGCTTATAAAAATAAAGCGCACACGGCGATTGCCTACACAAAATGCGACATTATGACGTGATATGCTGTGAAGCACTTCGGAGCACGCTGGAGACGTGCATACCGTTTCTTATCCTATTGCCGCGGCTTAGGGTCCAAAAACTGCATACACGTCTACGGCGGCAACAGTAATTTAGATTAGCTATTTCATTAATTACTAGCTGTTGCCCGCGACTTCGTCCGCGTAGAACATGTTATCGTCTAAATGTTTGTTTAAGGAATGAATTAAAAAAAAACATTGAAATTAGTTTTGTAGTTTTTTAGTAAACAGTCTAAAACCGAAGTTACAAATCTCCTACCTTCAAAAGAACCCTCTTTGAACCCTCATAGTATAAATCTGAAACCGTAGTTACAAATTTCTTACTTTAAAAATGTCTTGACTTGCTCTCTACATAAACTTCGAACCCCCTTTTAACCTTCTTAGGCGATAACTTAATTAAAAACGCTGAAATAAGTTTTGTAGTTTTTCAGCAAACAGTCTACAACCGAAGTTACAAATCCCTTACATTAAAAATTACTTGCTCTACATACAAACATGGAACACCCTTATAATCCCCTTTAGAGGTTGAATTTAACAAAACGCTGAAATAAGTTTTGTAGTCTTTTAACAAACAGGCTAGGATCGAAGTTCCAAATCTCATACTTTAAAATTTTCTGACTCTCCATACCAACTTAGAACCCCCTATTAACGCTTTTCAAAGAAAAATTAAGAAAAAGAGTTTTTTTTGCTGTAATAAGCATTTTTTCTACAAACTATCAAGTATCTAAGCTCAATAAAAGTGTTTCCCATACGAATCTTGCCCCCTTTTTAACCCGTTAAGGGGTGGAATTTTCCAAAACGCTGAAAGTACTTTTTACTCAAAAAAGAGTTTCCCTCATACAAACTTTGCAACCCTTAGTAACCCCCTCAGGGGTAGAATTTATCAACACGCTGAAAGTATTTTATTTATATTCTAATAAGTAAGCTATCTACAAAGTTTAAAGTCTCTTGCTAAAAAAAGAACGTTGCCTCCATACAAATGTTGCACTCCCTTTTCACCCCCTTAGCGGTGGAATTTTCTAAAACGCTGAACGTCCTTTTTTGTATTTCAATAAGTAGGTAATCTTTCTCCAAACGTTTAACCTTGTATCTCAAAAAATAATTTCCCTCATATAAACTTTGCAACGATTTTAACAACCCTTAGGGGTGGAATTTTCCAAAACGCTGAAAGTGCTTTATTTTTATGCTAAAAAGTAAGCTTTCTACAAAGTTTTAAGTCTGTAGCTAAAAAAACATGTCACCTCCATACAAATGTTGCACCCCCTTTTAACCCCCTTAGGGGCGGAATTTTCTAAACCGCTGCGCTGAAAGTATTTTTTTTATTTCAATAAGTCATCTTTCTACAAACTTTTAAGCTTCTATCTCAAAAAAAGTTTCCCTGGTACAAACTTAGAAACCTTTTTTAACCCCCTTAGGGGTGGAATTTTTCAAAACGCTGAAAGTGCTTTTTTTATTTCAAAAGTAATCTTTCTACAACTTTTCAGCTTCTATCTCAAAAAAGAGTTTCCCTCATACAAACTTTGCAACCATTTTTAACCCCTTAGAGGTGGAATTTTCCAAAACGCTGAAAGTACTTGATTTTAATTTTAGTAAGTAAGCTTTCCACAAAGGTTTAAGTCTCTAGCTAAAAAAACATGTTTCCTCCATACAAATGTTGCACCCCCTTTAACCCCCTTAGGGGTGGAGTAATCTAAAATTGAATTTTCCAAAACGCTGAAAGTACTTGATTTTAATTTTAGTAAGTAAGCTTTCCACAAAGGTTTAAGTCTCTAGCTAAAAAAACATGTTTCCTCCATACAAATGTTGCACTCCCTTTTAACCCCCTTAGGGGTGGAGTTTTCTTAAACACTGAAAGTTCTTTTTTGTATTTCAATAAGTAATCTTTCTACAAAAGTTTAACCTTGTATCTCAAAAAATAATTTCCCTCATACAAACTTTGCAATGATTTTTAACCCCCTTAGGGGTAGAATTTTCCAAAACGCTGAAAGTACTTGATTTTAATTTTAGTAAGTAAGCTTTCCACAAAGATTTAAGTCTCTAGCTAAAAAAACATGTTTCCTCCATACAAATGTTGCACCCCCTTTAACCCCCTTAGGGGTGGAGTAATCTAAAGTTGAATTTTCCAAAACGCTGAAAGTACTTGATTTTAATTTTAGTAAGTAAGCTTTCCACAAAGGTTTAAGTCCCTAGCTAAAAAAACATGTTTCCTCCATACAAATGTTGCACCCCCTTTAACCCCCTTAGGGGTGGAGTAATCTAAAATTGAATTTTCCAAAATGCTGAAAGTACTTGATTTTAATTTTAGTAAGTAAGCTTTCTACAAAGGTTTAAGTCTCTAGCTAAAAAAACATGTTTCCTCCATACAAACGTTGCACCCCCTTTTAACCCCCTTAGGGTGAACGCTGATAGTAGTTTTTTTTTGTATTTCAATAAGTAATCTTTTTACAAACTTTTAAGCTTCTATCTCAAAAAACCGTTTCCCTCATACAAACTTTGCAACCCTATTTTACCCCTTAGGGCTGGAATTTTCCAAAACACTGAAAGTATTTTATTTTTATTCTAATGAGTAAGCTTTCTACAAAGGTTTAAGTCTCTAACTAAAAAAACATGTTTCCTCCATACAAATGTTGCACCCCCTTTTAACCCCCTTAGGGGTGGAATTTTTCTTAAAACGCTGAAAATTGCTTTTTTGTATTTCAATAAGTAATCTTTCTACAATCTTTTAAACTTCTATCTCAAAAAAGAGTTTCCCTCATACAAACTTTGCAACCATTTTTAACCCCTTAGAGGTGGAATTTTCCAAAACGCTGAAAGTACTTGATTTTAATTTTAGTAAGTAAGCTTTCCACAAAGGTTTAAGTCTCTAGCTAAAAAAACATGTTTCCTCCATACAAATGTTGCACCCCCTTTAACCCCCTTAGGGGTGGAGTAATCTAAAATTGAATTTTCCAAAACGCTGAAAGTACTTGATTTTAATTTTAGTAAGTAAGCTTTCCACAAAGGTTTAAGTCTCTAGCTAAAAAAACATGTTTCCTCCATACAAATGTTGCACTCCCTTTTAACCCCCTTAGGGGTGGAGTTTTCTAAAACACTGAAAGTTCTTTTTTGTATTTCAATAAGTAATCTTTCTACAAAAGTTTAACCTTGTATCTCAAAAAATAATTTCCCTCATACAAACTTTGCAATGATTTTTAACCCCCTTAGGGGTAGAATTTTCCAAAACGCTGAAAGTACTTGATTTTAATTTTAGTAAGTAAGCTTTCCACAAAGGTTTAAGTCTCTAGCTAAAAAAACATGTTTCCTCCATACAAATGTTGCACCCCCTTTAACCCCCTTAGGGGTGGAGTAATCTAAAATTGAATTTTCCAAAACGCTAAAAGTACTTGATTTTAATTTTAGTAAGTAAGCTTTCCACAAAGGTTGAAGTCCCTAGCTAAAAAAACATGTTTCCTCCATACAAATGTTGCACCCCCTTTAACCCCCTTAGGGGTGGAGTAATCTAAAATTGAATTTTTCAAAATGCTGAAAGTACTTGATTTTAATTTTAGTAAGTAAGCTTTCCACAAAGGTTTAAGTCTCTAGCTAAAAAAACATGTTTCCTCCATACAAACGTTGCACCCCCTTTTAACCCCCTTAGGGTGAACGCTGATAGTAGTTTTTTTTTGTATTTCAATAAGTAATCTTTTTACAAACTTTTAAGCTTCTATCTCAAAAAACCGTTTCCCTCATACAAACTTTGCAA
This sequence comes from Epinotia brunnichana, assembly GCA_963854355.1. Taxonomy (NCBI): domain Eukaryota; kingdom Metazoa; phylum Arthropoda; class Insecta; order Lepidoptera; family Tortricidae; genus Epinotia; species Epinotia brunnichana. The sequence continues at coordinate 29,034,194 of OY977945.1, forward strand.
CCCTATTTTACCCCTTAGGGCTGGAATTTTCCAAAACACTGAAAGTATTTTATTTTTATTCTAATGAGTAAGCTTTCTACAAAGGTTTAAGTCTCTAACTAAAAAAACATGTTTCCTCCATACAAATGTTGCACCCCCTTTTAACCCCCTTAGGGGTGGAATTTTTCTTAAAACGCTGAAAATTGCTTTTTTGTATTTCAATAAGTAATCTTTCTACAATATTTTAAACTTCTATCTCAAAAAAGAGTTTCCCTCATACAAACCTTGCAACCATTTTTAACCCCTTAGAGGTGGAATTTTCCAAAACGCTGAAAGTACTTGATTTTAATTTTAGTAAGTAAGCTTTCCACAAAGGTTTAAGTCTCTAGCTAAAAAAACATGTTTCCTCCATACAAATGTTGCACCCCCTTTTAACCCCCTTAGGGGTGGAATTTTTCTTAAAACGCTGAAAATTGCTTTTTTGTATTTCAATAAGTAATCTTTCTACAATCTTTTAAACTTCTATCTCAAAAAAGAGTTTCCCTCATACAAACCTTGCAACCATTTTTAACCCCTTAGAGGTGGAATTTTCCAAAACGCTGAAAGTACTTGATTTTAATTTTAGTAAGTAAGCTTTCCACAAAGGTTTAAATCTCTAGCTAAAAAAACATGTTTCCTCCATACAAATGTTGCACTCCCTTTTAACCCCCTTAGGGGTGGTGTTGTGAATAAATAACGCAAGATTATCACTGAATACTAACTTTATTTAATTAATTGTACATTTACTTTATAAAACTGTCTGGTCACGTAGACACGTATCGGCGCTAGGGAATTAGGGACCTAGCGATATCATGAGGCAATGTCAACGGGTGTGCGCATTGACATTGCTATCTTGTTTCTGTTAGGCGTCGCGTTTGCATTTACTCCCAACACCCTCTCCTGAATGCAAACCCATTGCAGCTGTAAAGGTATTCAGCTTCAGTCTCGATAATCCTTTGGTGAGTGCATCTGCCACCATGCCATTGGTGCTGATGTATTCGATGTTCACTTTTCTAGCAGCAATCTTGTCCTTTACAAAATGGTACCGCACGTCGATATGTTTGCTGCGAGCATGATAGGCACCAGACCCTGAAATACTGATAGCGCTCTGATTATCACAGTACAAAGTTATTGGCGTACCTGATAAATTGGACCAGATATCATCTTCAAGTTGCTTCAGCCATACCGCCTCTTGAACAGCGGAGCTCATAGCCATGTACTCAGCCTCAGTAGATGACAGTGCTACCGTGGCTTGTTTTTTTGAGTTCCAACTTATGCAAGCACCCTGAAAAATAAAAATATATCCTGTGCAGGATCTTCTGTCTACTGTGTCGCTGGCCCAATCCGCATCACAATAGCCAGTTATGTTCTTATTGTCCTTCTTGAAGGTTAATTTCATGTTAATTGTTCCTTTTAAATATCGGAATATTCTTTTAACAGCTCCCCAGTGCTGAGTAGTAGGATTGTTATTGAATCTACTTACAGAATTTACTGCAAAGGTTATATCAGGACGTGTACCTTGTGACAGATACAATAAACATCCCACTGCTTCTTGATAGGGAATGTTTTTTTGAACTTCACCTTCATTTTCTGCCTTTTTTAACTGAGCACCAGCTTCGAATGGTGTAGGTACAGGCTTGCAGTCGTACATCCTGAATCTGTGCAGTATCTTCTCAATATAGAGTGATTGATCTAAAGATATTGTATTCAAATTATCACTCTGTGTTATTTTAAAACCAATGCATTGTTGAGCAGCACCAAGATCTTTCATTTTAAACTTTTCTCCCAATTTCTCTTTGATAAGCTTTGCGGTGTTGTCATTGTTAAATAGACAAAGAATGTCATCAACATATACTGCTATAAATAATATGTCGTCTTCATTCTGAAGTCTGTAGTATATGCAGGGGTCTACATTTGACCGCAATAAACCAATCTCTAGAAGAGCAGCGTTAAGCTTAATGTTCCACTGTCGACTGGCCTGCTTTAAGCCGTATAAAGCTTTATTAAGTCGACAAACTTTGTTTTCTGTTTCATATCCCGGTGGTGATGCCATGTAGATTTCTTCTTCTACATCTCCTTGCAGGAATGCTGTGATTGCATCCATTTGATGAATTTTTAAGCCATATTTTGTTGCTAAGCCAATCAGGTATCTTATAGATGTATACCGTACAACTGGAGCGTACACTTCATGAAAATCAATCCCTTTGGTCTGTCTGAAACCTTTTATGACTAGGCGGGCCTTATAACGAGTTATGTTTCCTACGTCATTTCTTTTAGTTTTAAATACCCACTTGGAAGGTATTATCTTTTTGCCTTTAGGTAAATCAACTACAGTCCAGGTATCATTTTCAATTAAAGACTCATATTCAGTCGCCATAGCCTCTTTCCATAAATCAGAATTTTCACTATTTAAAGCTTCTACATGATCTTGAGGATCATTATCCAATAAGCTCATTGCTGACTCAGAGTTCAGACATAAAAATGAGTTCGGTTCAGAATTATTGTCTTGGCGTCGGCGAGGTCTCAAATTGATATGTCGCATTTCAGGAGAACTATCAATATCACCATCTGAAGGCAGGTATGTTTCATCTGCATTACAAGGGTCTTCAGATGTATCGCTTAGATCATCAATATTGTCAGTTACAGTTGTTTCGTTTATTTCATCATGGCTTTCTTCATTGATATTTTCAGTTAAAGTTGTTTCGTTTGTTTCATCATGGCTTTTTTCATCGATATTTTCAGTTAAATACTGTTCTACATATTCTTCTGTCTCAAAAGTTACTGTATCTTCTACACTTCTATTAGTTTGTTCTGGAGATTTATTTTCGTTGAGATTCTTTTTACTTTTGTTTTTCTTTTCACTATCTTTTGTAGTATTAATCTTACTAACAGTCTCTTCCAAAAATACAACGTCACGGCTCATTAAATTTTTTTTAGTTCTTTTATCAACAAATCGATATCCTTTGGTGCATTCGCTGTACCCCACAAAAGTCAACTCACGTGATTTTGGATCAAATTTGTGACGCTTCTCTTTAGGGATATGCACCATTGCTTTGCATCCAAACACCTTCATGTGGCTTAAGTCAGGTTTTGAACCAGTCCATCGTTCTTCGGGTGTGACTTCAGGTAAAGAACGGCAAGGAGATCGATTGATTATATATGCAGCGGTAGCTACAGCTTCAGCCCAGTACTCCGTCTGCAATGAGGCATTAAACATCATACATTTAGCCTTTTCCACCAGGGTACGGTTCATTCTCTCGCTTGTTCCGTTCTGTTCTGGTGTGTACGGAGTGCTTGTCTGATGTTTAATTCCGAAGTGTTTCAGGCATTTATCAAATTTATTATTTTTATATTCTGTCCCGCAATCTGACCTCAGTATTTTGATTTTCATATCCAATTTTTTTTTTTTTTTTTTTTTTTTTTATTTATCCAAAATACTTATAAACTATTTACACATTATTTGAACAGCGAACGAAAACCGCGTACGGTTTATCTGTCGCCGTTGTCAATTCATTTTCTACTCTATTTTTAAATTCCAAAAATTTATCTAGTACTTCTGTTTTCTGTTTCAAAAAATAAACAAAGACTTTTCTTGAAAAACCATCTATAAATGTTAGAAAGTACCTTGCACCTCCGATAGACTGCTTCTCCATAGGACCGCAGAGATCAGAATGCACAACTTCCAGCAACTTCGTAGCCTGGGAACCTTCTGTCTTGAATGGTTGTCTAGTTTGCTTTGCTTTCAAGCAAGAAGTACATGCATCTGGTTTTCCCTGATGAGATAGCTTCACACCAGTTGTATAATTTGGGATTTTCTGTAAATCACTGAAATTGATGTGGCCCAATCGTTGGTGCCAGAGGTATTCGTCTTCTGTCGTAGCTGCCATTGCCTGGCCTTGTAGGTCGGTTACTAATTTATAGGTATTGTTTACCAGTTTTGCTGTGGCCACTATATCTCCATTGATGTTTAATACTGAACATCCATATCTGTCAAATTCAACTTTGTTTCCATTCATAATCATTTTACTGACAGATAGTAAGTTTGTCGATAAGCCAGGAACATACAATACATTTTTTACCTGAATATTGTCATACTGTCCTGTTGTTTCATTTGGTACCCGGATGGTCACTGTGCCGCTGCTTTGTACTTTAAGCATTTCATTGTTGGCAATCCTGATGTTCTGAACAGGTGGAGCTGCTTTATTTTCAAGCCATTCCTCATGCATAGTTAGGTGTGCTGATGCCCCGGAGTCTAAAAACCAACTGTTAGCATCATTGACTGTTGAGGCTGAGAAAGCGGCAACAAAACCATTTTTTGTATCCTTTTCTTCTCTTTTGTTATCTTTAAACCAACATTGCTTCCCCAAATGGCCATACTTGTTGCAATTGAAACACCGGGGGCCTTTTGGTTTCTCTGATTGATATTCTTTGCTTTTACTGAAGCGATTTGGGTTCTTGAATTTCTTTGACCTTGCATAAAAGGCGGTAGTAGTATCTGATTTAACTTCTTGCAGTAGCTTAGTCTTAATCAGATCTGCACAAATTTTTATGCCTGAGCTCTCAATACCCATTATCATTGGCTTGTACTCATCGGGCAATCCAGCCAACATGAGAGTGCCGAGCCATTCATCGCATACACTGAAGCCTATATTTCTTAGCTTGTGCGCCGCCGACATGATTTTATTTATATATTCTTCAATATTTGTACTAGATTCCAAGTTAGTATTTATCAAATCTCGTAGCAGCCCAACTTTTCTGAGTAGGCCGGAGTCTTCAAACGCTTTACACAAATTGTCCCATACCTGTTTTGCTGTAGTAGCTTCTTGCACATGTATATAAAGTTGTGGATCAATCGACAATATTATTTTAGACCTGGCTTTAGTGTCCTTTTTCTTGTCTTTATAATCTTCTGTTGTGACAGATTCATACAACTCTTCAAGTTGCAAATATGCTTCCATTGCAAACTTCCAGGTAGAGAAATCATCTCTTCCACATAATTTCTGAATAGATAATGTATTTGTAGCCATTATTTATACTAATTTTCGTAATAATAGCTGAAAAAAAGTGACTCGAAATTTCACTCGCGGAAAGTGAGGTTATATTTTACTTTTTTACTTATTTTCACTTTTAACAAGAATACTTTTCAAAAACTATATCAGGCAGGGACAGCCCATAACCTGTTGTGAATAAATAACGCAAGATTATCACTGAATACTAACTTTATTTAATTAATTGTACATTTACTTTATAAAACTGTCTGGTCACGTAGACACGTATCGGCGCTAGGGAATTAGGGACCTAGCGATATCATGAGGCAATGTCAACGGGTGTGCGCATTGACATTGCTATCTTGTTTCTGTTAGGCGTCGCGTTTGCATTTACTCCCAACAGGTGGAGTTTTCTAAAACACTGAAAGTTCTTTTTTGTATTTCAATAAGTAATCTTTCTACAAAAGTTTAACCTTGTATCTCAAAAAATAATTTCCCTCATACAAACTTTGCAATGATTTTTAACCCCCTTAGGGGTAGAATTTTCCAAAACGCTGAAAGTACTTGATTTTAATTTTAGTAAGTAAGCTTTCCACAAAGGTTTAAGTCTCTAGCTAAAAAAACATGTTTCCTCCATACAAATGTTGCACCCCCTTTAACCCCCTTAGGGGTGGAGTAATCTAAAATTGAATTTTCGAAAACGCTGAAAGTACTTGATTCTAATTTTAGTAAGTAAGCTTTCCACAAAGGTTTAAGTCCCTAGCTAAAAAAACATGTTTCCTCCATACAAATGTTGCACCCCCTTTAACCCCCTTAGGGGTGGAGTAATCTAAAATTGAATTTTCCAAAATGCTGAAAGTACTTGATTTTAATTTTAGTAAGTAAGCTTTCCACAAAGGTTTAAGTCTCTAGCTAAAAAAACATGTTTCCTCCATACAAACGTTGCACCACCTTTTAACCCCCTTAGGGTGAACGCTGATAGTAGTTTTTTTTTGTATTTCAATAAGTAATCTTTTTACAAACTTTTAAGCTTCTATCTCAAAAAACCGTTTCCCTCATACAAACTTTGCAACCCTATTTTACCCCTTAGGGCTGGAATTTTCCAAAACACTGAAAGTATTTTATTTTTATTCTAATGAGTAAGCTTTCTACAAAGGTTTAAGTCTCTAACTAAAAAAACATGTTTCCTCCATACAAATGTTGCACCCCCTTTTAACCCCCTTAGGGGTGGAATTTTTCTTAAAACGCTGAAAATTGCTTTTTTGTATTTCAATAAGTAATCTTTCTACAATCTTTTAAACTTCTATCTCAAAAAAGAGTTTCCCTCATACAAACTTTGCAACCATTTTTAACCCCTTAGAGGTGGAATTTTCCAAAACGCTGAAAGTACTTGATTTTAATTTTAGTAAGTAAGCTTTCCACAAAGGTTTAAGTCTCTAGCTAAAAAAACATGTTTCCTCCATACAAATGTTGCACCCCCTTTAACCCCCTTAGGGGTGGAGTAATCTAAAATTGAATTTTCCAAAACGCTGAAAGTACTTGATTTTAATTTTAGTAAGTAAGCTTTCCACAAAGGTTTAAGTCTCTAGCTAAAAAAACATGTTTCCTCCATACAAATGTTGCACTCCCTTTTAACCCCCTTAGGGGTGGAGTTTTCTAAAACACTGAAAGTTCTTTTTTGTATTTCAATAAGTAATCTTTCTACAAAAGTTTAACCTTGTATCTCAAAAAATAATTTCTCTCATACAAACTTTGCAATGATTTTTAACCCCCTTAGGGGTAGAATTTTCCAAAACGCTGAAAGTACTTGATTTTAATTTTAGTAAGTAAGCTTTCCACAAAGGTTTAAGTCTCTAGCTAAAAAAACATGTTTCCTCCATACAAATGTTGCACCCCCTTTAACCCCCTTAGGGGTGGAGTAATCTAAAATTGAATTTTCCAAAACGCTGAAAGTACTTGATTTTAATTTTAGTAAGTAAGCTTTCCACAAAGGTTTAAGTCCCTAGCTAAAAAAACATGTTTCCTCCATACAAATGTTGCACCTTCTTTTAACCCCCTTAGGGGTGGAATTTTCTAAAACGCTGAAAGTGGTTTTATTGTATTTTAATAAGTAATCTTTCTAAAAACTTTTTATTACTATTTTTACTTTTATTTATACTTACTTACTTACTTGCTGTTACTAACCAATTTAGTATTAAGTCACATGTTACTAACACACTATGGATCACTAGGTCTGAAATAAAGTATTATTTATTTTTATTTTATTATTTAGCTTCTATCTCATAAAAGAGTTTCCCTCATACAAACCTTGCAACCCTTTTTAGCCCCCTTAGGGGTAGAATTTTCCAAAACGCTGAAAATACTTTATTTGTATTCTAATAAGTAATCGTTCCACAAAGTTTAAAGACTCTAGCTCAAAAAATAAAGTTTCCTCCATACAATCTTTGCAACGATTTTCAACCCTCTTAGGGGTAGAATTTTCCAAAACGCCGAAAGTACTTTATTTTTATTCCAATAAGTAAGCTTTCTAAAATGTTTGAATTCTCTAGCTAAAAAAAAAATGTTTCCTCCATACAAATGATGCACCCCCGCTTAACCCCCTTAGGGGTGGAATTTTCTAAAACGCTGAAAGTTGTTTTTTTGTATTTTAATAAGTAATCTTTCTACAAACTTTTTAGCTTCTATCTCAAAAAAGAGTTTCCCTCATACAAACCTTGCAACCCTTCTTAGCCCCTTTAGGGGTAGAATTTTCCAAAACGCTGAAAATACTTTATTTGTATTCTAATAAGTAATCTTTTCACAAAGTTTAAAGACTCTAGCTCAAAAAATAAAGTTTCCTCCATACAATCTTTGCAACGATTTTCAACCCTCTTAGGGGTAGAATTTTCCAAAACGCCGAAAGTACTTTATTTTTATTCCAATAAGTAAGCTTTCTACAATGTTTGAATTCTCTAGCTAAAAAAAAAATGTTTCCTCCATACAAATGATGCACCCCCTTTTAACCCCCTTAGGGGTGGAATTTTCTAAAACGCTGAAAGTTGTTTTTTTGTATTTCAATAAGTAATCTTTCTACAAACTTTTTAGCTTCTATCTCAAAAAAGAGTTTCCCTCATACAAAGCTTGCAACCCTTCTTAGCCCCCTTAGGGGTAGAATTTTCCAAAACGCTGAAAGAACTTTATTTGTATTCTATGAAGTAATCTTTCCACAAAGTTTAAAGACTCCAGCTCAAAAAATAAAGTTTTCTCCATACAAACTTTGCACCCCTATTTAACCCCTTTAGGGGTGGAATTTCCAAAAATCCCTTCTTATCCGTCGCCTACGTTATAAAAGGTTGTATAGGTGTAAATTTCAAGTTTCTAGTTCCAGTAGTTTCGGCTGTGCGTTGATGATCTGTCAGGAAGTCTTCTTTTATATATATAGATTACTATCAGGTTTGGGATATACAAGCAGATTTCATTATACGTTTACAATGTTGCGGTTTATCACATATATTTGTGAGTATATCAGATGGTAAGTCCTTAAGGATACTAGGTAACAAATATTCCCATCTTCGTTTACCATAGACATTGGTACATTTTGGTAACACATATAGTGGTAGGTATACTAATTTTCTGAGTCTTAGTGGTCTAGTAGTTTTAGTTAATTTCTCTAAATTATCGAGTTCTTCAGCAATAATTAAAATTTTGAATCTATTGTATATACTAATGACATTGCAGTATCTCAATATTTCCTTATCTTGTTGGCTAAACTTTTTTCTAACTGACTTTGGTACTATTGCTTTCAATATGTAATTTGTAAATTTTATCAATATATGTGTGATAAGTTCTGCCGTAACTAGTTAGTCCATAGTCAATAACAGACTGTGCTAGGGATAAATATAGCATTCTAAGAGTACTGTATGGAACTTTAAATTTTAACAATGATAGTTTCGAGAGTATGGACCTTATTAAATATGACGCGACTACTAGTTTTTTCCTTAAATTGTTTCACGTAGCTTATCTTGGGTCTTCCCTTTTCTCGTTTGCCTTCAATCTTGTGTTCTATGATGTTATGATAAGTAAACATTGTATTGTATATGTTCAATGAATATGTCAGTCAAATCAACGTCCGTGAATGTCCCCTGTCTATGAAAACTGTCCCAAATAAATTGCGCATCCATCCTATTGCCAATCAAGAGCGCTTTAATAAATAATCCTGGGTCATAACTTTGTAATTGCACGCATAAAATAAATTGTTTCACACCGACTGTTGGGACATGTAATATTCATAGCAATGCATGTATTATGTCGCTTCAATATGAATGCTAATGTCGTTATTACAGTGATATACCTGTTAAAAGCAGGATACAAAGGCTCTGATTGACGACGAATGGATTGAAAATGTAACACTCGTATTTTTTGCCGTCGTCACTTCATCTAGCAGTGATTATTTATTAGTACATTATTGTCGAGGCGCGGAATCAGGTAATTGAAGGCTGAGTATTTGTTTTGAATGGGACGATCTTTGTGTTGGGACTTTGGGTTTTCAGTCGGGAATATTTGTTTATCGAGTTGCTCGTAAGTACATATATTTGCACAAGTTGTCCATATCCATATTAAAAGTATAAACGCAACAGTGAATCTGTTTGTATGTTACCGTTTCTTACATAAATCGCTGAATTTAGATAATGATAAGGAACTTTCGGAGCGGCTCATCCAAACATCCGGAGACCAGAGGGCTGGTAGCTATTTTGGTCAATGGATTAGCCTAGCAATCCAAAGAGGTAACGCTGCTAGCCTTCTGGGCACCATAGGAAACGACGGCGACCTGGGGGGCATTTACTTTTTATAGTTTTAGTTTATAATATAGGTTTAGTTTAGTTATATTTCTTTATACATTTTATTATGTTACCATTATACGTAAATGTTTTTAACACATTAGATTAATTGTTTTCTGTAGATAATGTTTGGTATGGATATAGTTTGACACCCTGGGAAAGACATAGGATATTTTTTATCCCGAAATCCCGAAAGGTAGTGAACATTTCTATGGAAATGCGAAAGTTGATGCTGCGCCTGTGAGTCTCTCAGTATGTTTGCTATTAGGTTGTGTTCAGGCGTAGTTAACGATGCTACGGACGTAGGAAAAGCTAAAGCTAGTAATTAAATATTTCCTACTTTTTAACGAAGGTAACATCGTAAGGATAGCTGGAAACCAGAGGAGTAGGCGCAATACCAAGTTAGGACTAAAATGTGTGTCCTCTAGATTGTTAATGTAAGGTGTTTATCGCAGTAGACGTAATGCGTACACTAGGATGATTTTGTTATATCCCTTTTCATATAAGTCGCATTTCAATATCTTTCGCGCCTGTTCTAACACGCGAGCGAAGCGAACCGGAACGAGGGCACAAACAGCAATATATTTGTTGCAGAAAATTCCCAAAAAGGTAGGTATATTCTGAGAAATTTTGAGGTTTCCTGAAAGCAACATTTAATAATATAATCTATTTACATAATATAATCGCCTTGTCCTGACTGATTGACACACCAACGCCGAGCTGTAACTACTAAAGCTATAGGGAGTTGAAATTTTTAGAGTAGGTTATTTTCATAAAGTTCACAAGCATTAAGAAGGGATTTTAAAAAAATCACCCCCTTTGGGGTTTAAAAAGGGGTTATAAAAGGGGTGCATACAAAGTTTCACAATTTTGGAAATTTATCGTCAGTGCAATGCTAAGCACGAAATCCATTGAAAAACGATTGCGATGTGAAGTCACAAACACAATTAGACCTCTTAGGGCTCTTGGTATGCAATTCACTAAATGGTTCTCACCAAGTATTTCATCTTGAACCCATTTTTTTTACGACGACGGTGGTAATTAAGCATTGCCTGATGGTAAGCGTTTATCGTAGACTTTGGACGCCCGAGCGTCACACGTGCGTTAACGACACTTTATTGATTAGAGGATTAGCTTTGTCGATAGCAAGAGACATTTGTCAGACACGTAGACCTGTATCTCTCAACACAGCGCATCATTCGGAGCTCTGTCGACTTTACTCACCAGCAATAACGCAAAACCACATACCTACAGAGCAAAAAGCACCGTTATTATGACTGCGGTCTTCTGTATGGTGGACGTACTTCCCCAGTTGAGCTCATTCCTCAGAAATGAGGAAGATGAAATTCTGCTGTGTCTTACCCAACTCTGACCAAACAAGACGCTCACAACTATTGTGAAGACGACTTTATTATCAAGGCATTATAGCGAGTTTAAATATGTGTAAGCAATTTCGCATGCTGCTAAAGGACTTACTTAATTGTAGAACAGAGTGGTTGAGAGTGGTCTGGGAGTTAGATTTATACTCGTTTGCCTGAGCTACCGAGGTGCAGTGGCATTATGAATACTAAGCCCATATAATAGTAATACTACAGATATTCTGTATTAATATTGTAATGTTTACCTTGTATTATCCTATGTTAGTTAGGATTCTCATAATCCAGACAAACAGCGCTGAAACAGGCTTGTCTACATAATCAATCATAGGCTCTAAGCAGGATAAATTTTGTAGACTGATTTAATTCAGACCAGTCTAATTTTAAACAAAACTGGTTGGCATATATTATTATAGAGGTAAAATGAATGTTAACGTTACAGGTTACAGGGAAATAAACTACGACACCTGCGACTAAACATTTTCAAAGCAACAAGAACCCTTTAAAATAAATTAGCTGCTGTGGCATATTAATCCACTAAATAGCAAAACTAATCTGCGTTGTTCTTAGTTCGATTCAGTTAATTGTGCAGTTAGAAATTATCGAAGGTACATTTAAAAACATTTAAAACATTAAGATAATATCTGAAATTAAGGCTGAGATTCTTCTGAAAGGACCAATCCTGGGCAACTAAATTTTAAACTAGTAAATAACTAACAATCAAATACAGCCTTTATCTATTGAAAAGGTCCATTATATTTAATGGGGAATGGATGAAAATTTTAGAAATGCCTGATTCTTTTTTTGGAATAACCTTCCTTAGCACCAGAAAAAAGTTGCAGACTTGTCAGCTGCGTCAATTATTTTTGAAAAATATAAACAGTTTCCTCACTTACGTTTTGTGGTTAGGACGGCGAATGAGATACTTTCCTTGATCCTTCTCATATTACAAAAAATATTTTAAATATCTGACCCTGGCAATGAATAATATAGCTGCTGCAGCTGTCAATATAATTGCCAGTGTCACGGATTTTTATTACGTATATTTTACCACGGATTTTTATGATATTTTTATGTAATATGAGACGGATCAAGGAAATTGTCTCAATCGCCGTCCTAACCACAAAACGTAAGTGAGGAAACTGTTTATATTTTTCAAAAATAATTGACGCATCTGAAAAGTCTGCAACTTTTTTCTGGTGCTAAGGAAGGTTATTTCTATCACCAAAAAAAAATCAGGCGTTTCTAAAATTTTCATCTATGCCCCACTGCGTTTTCTTAATCGGATGAGAAGTTCCGTAGGTTACTATTTATACAAACTTCCACTCTCACAAAGCTTCACACTCATAAACTATACGTTTGTTTAATGTATGTATTTTCATTCCCTTGATTGAAACTTTGCCGCAAATAGGGGAAAAATCCCTGATAAGGGAATCCAATATGGCGACGAGGTATTTCATCCTGATTGGTATCCCTTTAAACATAAATTTGAACCGCGGTGGAGCGAGATGGGCTGTCCGGACTAGATTTGTGGCAGAGGGTGACAGGAATCTTAAAATGTTACGTTATTTAAGAAAAACGCTTAGTTTTGTGATTTTTTTAGAACCAAAAATGGATGTAGCCTAGTTAAAATCAGCAATTTAGTGGCAAAATGATATAGATGGCATCATGGAAACGGAACAACAGCGAATATAGCCTTGTAATTTCAACAGGCAAATTGCACGCCACTGATTGACTAACTGACCTCATTATTCTGAGCCGGATTCATACTTATCCCAAATGATGCTGTCTGATGCACTTTACTAGAGCGCATCAGTTGAATGTGAATCTAACCATGGTAAATGTATGAAACCGAGCGTTCTTTCGCGTCACGACGCATTACACCAAACAAATGTACATCCGGCTTTAAAAGACAACTCTCAAATCGCAAACCTGTCCTTAACCTGTTCACTGCCACAGAAAAAATGCGGGGTGGTACCTACCCCCACGCCACGCAAGTCTTAAGTCTTTTGTTTTTGGACATAGTATGAAATCGGTGGCAGGTGGGTGGCAACGGTGACAAACTTGAGTTCAAGTCTGTGGCTGCAAATGGGTTAAGTAGATTGTCGACTATATTTAAAACTTCTAAGTGGCTTGTGTTCACCAACAATTCAGTGCTAGTCTCGTATCATACCACTCGTATGTTTGTCGCATGATTTCGAGAACATTTGAACATAATTTAAACTCGCCATAAAATGCCTTGATAATAAAGTCGTCTTCAACATATTTATTCGCATCTGTTCAGATGTATTTGAAGTTATCTATCTGCATTTGAAGCAAATTCGATGCTGAGTTCCATCGTGACTAAAGATCACAATATGTTCATGTCATTTTGGATAGTACGACCTATTCCCACGGGCGTTATTATTGTGTATTAAATTACAGAACTAAGCGGTTCTCTTCTTAAAATGGTAGGAATGTTGATCTCGTTGAAAAGCTTGGTGCGCTTTTGCTTTCGACGTTTCCAATCATGACTAGCTTGCCTGCTTGCTATTAGCTTTTAGCTAGACTATTTTGGTATCTCGTCACAAATTGGGTCCGCAACAATCCAATGTCAGAAATTTGGAGGCAGCAGATTATTTATTCAATCGTATGGCATTATACAAAAGAGAAACAAGATAAATGCAACTATAAATTACTCGTAATTCTAAGATCCGTCAGCCACTTGATGGTCTTCTGGAAGTCCTTCGGCGTAGCGCGTTGTTGGGCAATTCTCGATTATATGACGGATTGTTTGTTTTAAGGCACCGCAGGAGCGAGTTGGGGATTCCGCCCATCCGCAACGGTGATTATAGCGAGCGCAGCGACCATCGCCAGTAGGGATAGTTAGTCGGTTGATGACCAGTCCCGTCTTGGGAGAATGAACCCTTTTTCTATACAGGATCCTGGCGTTATGGGGAACTTGCACGGGACTTCAATTTCGAATAAATTGCACTCAGGCGATGTGGGTATACGTAGACATATCATATAAAAGAAAAAAAAAAACGATTGTATTAGTTTTATCTCACGTTAAAATGACGAAAAAAATTTATTATTTTTCGATAAAATAACATAACAGTTACACAGAATATTGAATTAGAAATATTTTTTTGTATAACAAGTATAGACTTCAACGCAAGTTTTGTGGAGATAATTGCAAATTAACGACTTACTCCATACTAAACGCGCCGAGAATATAAGTTGTGACGTCATAGCATAAGCCCGTTTAATATAGAGCATTTTCCGTGGGTACCGGCGCGTGCAGATTTCAAATGCATATAACATCAGAAAAAGAAATCATAAGAAAGTTTTAATGATACAGTTGATATTCCTCTGGATCATACTTTTGATTTTGGTAATAAAATAACAAGATGCAAGTTTCCTATTGTGGAGCCCAATTTTCCTACCATCTTTGAGTTCCACGACCACTCTTCAGATTGAAATTTAGAAACTGACAGGCTTCTGAAAATGATGCAAGGGGCGTTCCTGGGCTTGAAGCGTTCAGTAGTGGGATTCAAAAGCTCCGCATTCTCGTAACAGGGCGACAGCAGCGGGGTAGCAGATGTAAGGTAGTATTTAATACGTAGAGATTGATTTACTGTGTTTGGTTGTATTATTTGGTGGAGCGAGTCCCCAAAACCAGGCATCTTTGGTTGTCGCCATGCACAATTTCTTTATACATCGCGCTATGTATCCCCGCTAACAAAACGTTCTCAGGATAATTTAATTTGCCAAGAGAAAGGGTTGGCTCCGTAACACATATTTTTATGGAATCACATTATCCGCCCGATAATGCGGGTAAGTGATACGGGTCTTGCCTTTAGAAAGAAAGAAAATAGTTACGTAATTGGAAATCATGCGTTATAGGAATACTGGATATATGTGGAAGCTACGGTAGCCTAGTGGTTCAGGCATGCGGCTGTCAAGCGGCGGTCGTGGGTTCGAACCCCGGCTCGTACCAATGAGTTTTTCGGAACTTATGTACGGAATATTTACCGTTAGCTTTTCGGTGAAGTCACTGAGTTTTATGTGATGTCACTGAGATATTGCGATCATGTCACGAAAAAGATGATGGTGCATTCAATTCTCAAAAAATAAGTAGGGCTGATGTCTACCATTGTTTATTTTTAATTCATCTCTGTTTTTCTAAATATTTTTAGTGAGTAATAAAGAATATTTGTATTGTATTGAATTGTAAATCCTTACCAAAAGCGTACCGGTTTTTTATATGATAAGGCTATGGGTTTGCTTATTATCGTCATGAAAAACACCATTTGTGATTATGTATCTTTACTAATGTCATAAAGATAGATGGTCTAAAACCAACAAATGTTGCTGGAAAGTAGGCAATAGCTGTAGCACCTGAACCACCACCACTACTAAAATGTCTCATTGTAGTAATAGTGGTTGTAACATTGTAGTAGTGGCTGGTTAGTTTGAACAGCGCTTCGACCAAACACAGGGCGTCGAGCGGGAGGAGCAGCGCCGCCGCGCCGGCTAGCGGGGCTGCGCAAGCTTGTTTTTTTCTTCTTTTAGGCACTTAATTTTGATTTTAAAATTACAATTATTTGAATTTCCTCGCAGTTAAGCCTCGGCCGAAAGTGCAATAGCTGGACTCGTACTTTCGAGGGCCGACGTAACTAACTCGTCCATCTATTGCTTACTTTCTAGCCTCTACAACAATGTACTATTCATCGATAGGTTATATATAGAATGAACATTCAGTCAGGATGTACCTACATGCGCCTGGGTTATTTGTGCGGGTGGAACCGCGCGGGCAGTAGTAATGGACAAAACTAGGTACCTTTTGTTCTTCATTACTGTGTAAAGAGGTATTAAAATATTAATTTCTCTTGCTATTTGCTAGTGGTATAAAAAAACCTATTGGCAACGCCGTGAAAACTGGATTGCACAATATTATTACTTAAAATCTACAGTATAAAATAAACGTTGAAACAGTGAGGTTACGTATAAAAACGTACTTTAATGCTTTATTCATGTCCACTGTATGACAGCATTATCTCATACACACAACCCGTAGCTCAACATGAAATACACATAACTGTGATAAACTGTTAGTGCAATCGTCTTTTAGAGAATGAAAAAAGTATACGTTTTTGTACCGGCGAATGTAGGTCAAAAGTGAATAGTAAAAGTGACCTTGATGATCCTTAACATTTTAAAACCATTTTTTTATAAAACCAAATATTTAAAGTGATTACAAAATAAAGTCGAATCAATACCGCTATAACATATAAAAGGTCAAAGATATACATATAATGTAGTAACGTCCCGTCAGTAGTCACACAATTTCTTTATTTTTTATGTCTTTCTATTGCATTTCAAAGAAAAAGTTATGTAAATACTTTTGAATTTGATTTAGTCAATCAGCAAGAATCAACAACTTATTATGAAACGTCTAAAACGCTCTGTTAGTGTGAAAATTTTAGGGAAATAGGAGAAAATGGGATAGCAGGGAAGCGCAAGTTGTTTGAGAAGTCAGATTTTTAACACAGACTGACAAGTTTCGTCAACGTTTTCTGTGACCGCAGTCCATTTGAAATTTGTTTGTAAAAAAAAATAATTCGTAAGTTTTATTAGTTGGTAAAGTAACTCAATTTATAATTATTTGACGACTGCTTTAGCCTAGTTGGTAGTGACCCTGCCTATGAAGCAAGAGGTTCTGGGTTCGAATCCCGGTAAGGGCATTTATTTGTGTGATGAGCACGAATATTGATTTTGTTCCTGAGTCATGGATGTTTTCTATGTATTTAAGTATGTATTTCTCTATATAAGTATCTATATCGTCGTCTTGTACCCATAGTACAAGCTTTGCTTAGTTTGGGACTAGGTTGATTTGTGTAAGATTGTCCGCAAATATTTATTTATTTATTTATTTCTGTTCTCATTTACCGGATTGTTTTATTGCCGTCAATTCATTACCTTTATGACAAATGCAGAGTCTGAAACCTCATAAGTAAAGACTGTAAGCCAGTGCCCCAGTTGGCAGTTTATTCTTAAGCTTCTTGCATTGGGCTCGCGGCTTGTTTACACTGCGCTGTTTGTGAGCTCTAGTTAGTGACGAGAACGTTTTGAGAATGAGTATGAGGTTAAAAATCATGAATAATATTGATAATCATTAAAAAAATGTATTTCCTAGTATGAAACACATTGTACGAACGTCGGGTAGTTCTAAATGTCACTTTTTATATGGAAAATTGACAGTTAAATTGTACCGTCGCGCGTTCGGAACGTTACGTGATTGAGATTATTTTCCCCTCTGATGAGATTATTTTCAAGAGGACTCTTCTCTTGCGGTGTTTATTCTTAAATTCCTTTGGCCGTTCTATTTAAATGTCTATTTAAACGTTCAACAAACCAATTTTCAGTAAAATGGCGTTAAAATTCCTTTGTCTTCATATAATGTCTTTTTGACATTATTTTGTTTTTGTACGTAGGGGACAGAGCACATTTTCTTTAGGAGAGGCATTTTAAGATTCATGAATAAAGGGGCTTGTATTTAGCTGGCGTTATCCGCGCAATATTTATTTAAGGCTCGAGATACAATGCCCTTTGTTTCATAATATTTTACGTTGTTTTCAAGTTATTTTTGCGGTCGATGTAGAGCATTTTTTGAACAAAAATTTTAAAAGCGCTTACGCTAGCATATCTCCAAGTTAGCTGACTAGACACTTACTAAACTTCAAGTAAGCCTGAGTATCCACCAGAGCTGTTGCAAGGCGAGGCAGTGAAGCGGCGTGCGTCGAAAATAATCACCAATAGCATTTATTACCTCACTCGCGTATCGCTTCCTATTGGTGGATTTTTTGCTTGTTCACCACTCCGCTACCTCACACAGCTCTGGATACTCAGCCTAATGCCGGCCACCCACGCTTTGTTATAACCGATGGTTATGCCTGCACAGTTCATTTGTGCAGGCATAACTGAACGTGTGTATGACATAACTGAACGTGTGTATACACAGTTATGCCTGCACAAATGAACTGTGCAGGCATAACCATTGGTTATAACATAGCGTGGGTGGCCGGCTTAACGCAAACATTTGTTTACTGCAAAACATTATGTTCAAAATGTTGTATTTGTTTTGATAGTTCGTATATTATAAAATGAAAGAAATGAATTTTTCAGTCTGCAAGTACGCCGCAATGGCACTTTTGCAAGTCAAATTCTACCAGCGTTTTTGAAAAAGAAGACGATACGCCGAAAAAAACTCAGCAGTCAGTAATTTTTTGCCCAGAATAAGCTTATCACAATAATATTAGGCATACTTAATATTATATTGAGCCCGTTATGTCCCACTGCAGAGCAAAGGCCTCCCCCCTCTTTTTCCATTCATCGCGGTCATACAAGGCAGGAAGATAAAAAAAACGAAAAGAATGGAAATGCGATATTATATTAATATTCTTTATCCATAAACATTTCCTTATTCACTCAATATGAAATCGGCACATCCCTAGCGACCGGTATGTGGGTTGTACTACATTATGTGTTCTGCCCCGAAATTATTTGCAGTCTCCCGGTCTGCTGCCTTTTCTTGCCCAGGATTTTTGCATGGTTGACGTCACGAGAGGGAATAATGAAAGGCGTGTATTTGTTCTGGGACTGGCACATGAAAAGTGGATGAAGATGCAACGAAATATATTATAGAAAATATCGGTTAGGCATCCGAAATGAGCAAAATTATTACTAATAAACATATACTTAACTTTAGAACGTTAATCAATATTAGGTACTGTTACGTGCACAAAGTAAAAGAAAGTGAAATGACTACTAAAGGTCGTAAGGTATAATTAATAGGTATCTACAAATTTCCTAGCTACATGCAAATACGTTGCAATAAATAAAAGTTTATGAATTTTGACTTATATTCACATCTCTTGAACTTTTAGCGAACTAGCAATACAAGAACGGAATTTTGACTTATAGTGACATCTAGTGAACTTTTAGCAAACTAATTACAAGAACGTCCAAGAAGGTTGGCTTTTCACTTGTTTCCTTGTCTAAATAGTTCAAGCTGAATGACACTAGATGTCGCCGTAACGAAACAAGTGAAAACTTATTGAAATAATAATGTATTAACTTTCCGAATGCATTTTATTTTTAATGCTATATCCACGAATACGTGCGATAATAAGTCCGTCATGATTATAATAGTTTACCACGTTTATTAAAAACAGATTATTTATTAGAAATCAACAAAAGGGAGGAAGAAGTACTTAACTTGACATAGATATTAATCGTTAAAAAAAAGTTAAATTAGGTGACATATACGGGCAACATACGGGCCAAATAGGTTATTATGTCAAAATCACTAGAAGTAAAATCAAAGAAGACAGAATAACAATGAGGCTCATTATTATAATATAATAATGAGCCTCATTGTTATTCTGTCTTATTATGATGTCCAAAATAAGACTCTGACTTCAGGCATATTTAATCATTCTTCTAACGATGATGACGAAATACTTTATAATCTAATTAGGTCAACTCTATCAAATGCCTGAAAAGGAGTGGGTGATTGAAAATCAAATTCGGAAGTATAGGTTTTAATAAAAGTTTATATATTTAAATTACAGCATAATTTCAGTAGGTATATAACTAGAACAGTGTTAGAAATATTACTTTCATGACGTGAGCACTTTTTATTAGATACGATAGCTTACCTCATAATTTATTTGCATTACCAAAACACGAAACTCAATGTGTAAATCTACAACAACTTTTCCCCTTAATTGAGGTAGATTCCACATTTTTTATGAAAAATTATCATGATTTTAGTCTGAGTTTTAACACTGTTTTCATAAAAGTGATAAGTTTACGAGATGAAACGTCTACTATGGTATCAAAGACGTTTGTGCGTTTGCGTTTACCTATATTTGGTCGAAGCTTCAAAGTGCACGTATTACTTTTAGAATGTGTAAACTTCCCCGATTTACACATGATTTAGGTAGCTTAAGATATAAAAAGAGAAATAAGAATGAGAAAAAACTTAACTTCGATTCACAACTCTCTCTCTCTTGATGAAATTTCAACGTAAAAGCGACATCCATCTTCAAAATTAAAGCTACGTATACTCCTATTATAGAAGTAATAGATGTAGAAAGCGAAGCTTCCATCTTCTCTACGCTAATTCCACCCTTATTCGAAATTCAGATCATTCCTGTGAAGGAGATGGTCCCCGTAAATAAATATTTACTTCTACATTCGCGCACTACCTTATAACTTTAGTAAACTAACTCCCTAAGGCATATAATCACAAAATCTAGCATCCATTTACGATGGGTCCAAAAGAAGAGAAATCTGAAATTATCGATACACCTTGCTTATGTATTAATAATAGACTAATTAACTATGAGACTACAAACCTTGGCAGAAGCGATCATTCTAACGCTAAAAAAGCTAAAATTTACGACTAGTTAATTCTAATATGATCGTTGGATAGTGCTATATAGATCTAAGGTGACTTATTTGGATTGTGAAAATTAAATTATTGATTTGTATGTGGTTACAGTTTATTATCTAGTTAATAGTGAAATGATTACTTCTATATTTGTGTTTTATAATTTATCTTAATTTTATAATTTAAATCTTTATGAGAGACAAACCTTTATGCATTTTGATTTAGAGGCACTTTTTAAGTGGCTGTCATATAGATACAGTGCACGATTATTATTGCTAATAGTAAAGTCTTTATTTTTGATGACAAGTGTAAGCCTAATTTTAATGTTAAATGATTGGTAAATATTATCACAAATATTGTAAACATTTGGACTGAATTTTCACATTATATTTTTAGCGTGTGCTACAGAAATTGCTGTATTAAAAAATACATTAAAAGCATCTCAATTAAGTAATATGTTTAGATTACATTCCCTTTGGTTTCAATTTAGATACCGTTTCATCTGTCTTATTAATTTAATATTTCACTTTGTTAGGTACTGTAGTTTGGTAAACATTTGTTATTATTTATGCATCTGGAGGTCTTATTTCGACGGTAACAGATGTAGGTCCAGGAGCAGTGGGGGACCGAAGAGTAGCAGACCTGAGGGAGGTCGCTGAATGTCCACTGCTTGCCCTTGACCCACGCCGAGATCCTGTAAGGAAAACAAATACAGTGTATGTATTTTTATTTTGGTTCTACAAAGACTATTTCCCATAAATTGGATCCAAGGTGGCTTGATTCTGATATAATGTCAAGGTTTTACTATGAAGTTGTTTTATTAAATGCAAGAAAGTATAGCAAGTCTTCAAACGGAATCAAGATCCAAGTGAGAGGAAACTAGTATAACAAACAGTATGTTTGCTAAATTGCTGTCAGCCAAGGCATGCTTTGAGCCAAACTCAACGCATGTTCGAAAAATAACTAACATGCTATTACTCTGGTTAGGGTTTCAAATCTATGCAGTGGATCAATACGGAAGGTTCTGATTTATACGAAGTTCTGAAGACAGATAGTCCAAGATGGAAATCGAAATATTCTATATCTAACTAATAGATTTCTCATCATTCCGCAGTAAAATTGATGTCAAAAATTATACTTTATAATTCAATATATTTGAGTCGAAACTTATAATTTATGAATTATTTTTCATGCGCTTCGAATTTGAACTTAATGCTCGATGATCTTTGAAATAAAATCAAGTCCAAAGTTGCTACATATAAATTACTCGAAGTAGCTAATAGTTTTCTGAAGTTAGTATTACACTAATGTAATGAGGTAGATCTTATAAAAAGCCGTAGCTAAATTTGGCAGACATTCGCGAAGCAAGGCTTTTATCACTTAGTCATGCTAATGGATAAGCACTGTAGCAGTTAGTTTCAATTTGTCTTTTGCATTCATTTTTGAATTTAACATGTTTAACATGTTTATAATAAAGCCTTCAACCGTTGCCGATGCCTTTGATCACTTCTATTTTCTACCTCATTTGAAGTTAGATGTTCAGAGTGTCAGTGTATCAGATTGTATAAGAGGTTTTTTATCAATAGCCACAGTCAACTATCCACAATTCTATACAAACTATAAAAATGGACGGAGGTACGAACACATCTGCACAGTCTTATGCGGGAATAAATTACTTTCTTTCAAAAATATAAACCTTTTCAACGTCGTTGATTGGGTATTTCATTTCATATAATTCGTTCGATATGTGAAAAACCTAATCAACTTTTTTTCTATAAATCAAATAACTACTTCTAATACAGTCTAAGTAAAAATTTTATGTCAGATAAAAACAGGATATATTTACATTGAAAATGGTATTTTGATAAAGGACCTCCTTTTCTTAACTGATATATCTGCTTAATAAATATTGCAAAATGGTGACCAAGTCTAAAGTGATGTTCTTTTGTTAAAATAAAGCAAAATGTTATACTCAAAGTAACCTGAGGGTTTTCGGTGAAGCTGATGGCTTTGGTGATGGCGTGCTGTTGGTAGATGAAATAAATCAAGAATGTTAGCATTGTTATGATAGGAAAAAGGTCGGTGTAGTTATGAGTAAAGGGATCATCCTAAAACAAATATCGCTTAAAGTGGCTCTCTTGTTAAGTAACCTTGAAAACAAAACAAGTGAAAATTATATTGGTATCGATCCAACTAAAAAAATTGGGACTTAATTAAGCACATCAGAGTACTATTGTTCCGGATATAATAGTTAACAATGCGTTAGAAATCCACATTGATGATTTAATTTTGAAAAAACATTTAAAAGAGAATAAACGATACGAGATGGGATGATTCCATTTGTGTGTCAGGTACAAACATTTGGGTTTTTCTGCAATCTTTCTGCAAATATAAGCGAACTTACAATTAACACTCGCTTTGATTTTAAGTAGACAAAAAAGGTAAATAATTTACTAAGTTACAGTGTGCTTCTAGAGAGGAGTTAATTAATCAAAAAACTTAAATTATACTATTTAATATTTAATTAAAGTAATAGGACATATTGGATCCTTGTCACGCGACTTTTTTTACAAATGTTTATTTTCACCGTTTAAAGACTTAAAATATAATTATTACAACCGTGACATATTATGGCAAGTGTGACTCCGGGAATTAAACTGTCAACTAGATTCATATAATAATTTTACTTAGGTAATACTTTTATTTACTTCTAAAACGCGTTTAGTCCAATATGTTCAATTCTAAAATATAAAAATTGAAAGAACTTTATCCATAATATCAACAACTAATTACTAGCCACAACTAATACGTTGCTATGTAGCTTAACTTAATCATTGATGTCCTGATGACATGTTTTAAATATAAATCCAAAGCCACTATCATTAGTCTTTTGCAATATGGATAAAGCTCGCAATGAACTTACAGGAATAATAGAAAATTAAAACAGTATTACCTATAGGTTTAAATACCTGGGCTAGGTGAGTGCGGTCTAAGCTCTTGCTGACTGGCCTGCCTTGAAGGCGGTCGCATGCTGACTCGAGACCCACGGCGGTCCTGGGGGTCAAGTATCAATTGAGAGAATTTGTACTTGTAAAAAAATAAAATACTTTGGGACAATCTTACATAAATCTACCTAGTCCCAAACAAAATAAATCTGGTACCATGGGCTACCCACGACACTTAACATACTTATATGTAAATAAATACTTAAACACATAAAATATCCGTTACTCAGGAAAAATAGAGGAATGTTTTTTTCGAACATAAGAAGAAAAATATTTGATTAATTCGTCTAGGCGATCTCGAATAGGCCATTGGGACTATTCTTAGGTGTTATACATGTACTGTATTTAGGATGGCGGACAGGAACTGATTTCGGTTACGGTTATACCGGTATGAAACCGGTATTCCATTACGGTACCGTTATGTCGTAAAGGTTATGTGCGCCGCGCAAACATAACGGTACCGTAACCGTTTTGAAATATCGGTTACCGGTATAAGTATTAAATGTAATCGAAACCTTTATAATACCAGTATTATAAAGGTAACCGAAAAAAATAAGCGAGCTGGCACTCTACTGAGGAAGCTTTGGCTACTAAACATTTAAATACAAAAAGACAAAACGGCAGTGCCGCTGCCGGCGGTTTGGCAACAACGCCAGGCCAAAGTCGATATATCGGTTACCTTTAAAAAGCGGTTACGGTACTGGAAAAAATAAAGGTAACCTTTATATTTCGATAGCGAAATATAAAGGTTCCGCTACCGAAACCGCTATTTGAAAACCGATATGACGGGATACCGTTAAAATAGAATACCGGTATAATCTCACACAAATCGAACTAGTCGCACATTAAGCCATTTAAGACTTGTTTTATAGACATGATGAAGTTAAACACACATTCACGTACGGAAAATATTACACACAAGAACAAACCAAAACTAAATTGAAAATAAAAATTAACAAATATAACCTTTGCTAGAGAGTTAACTTTTCAAAATATCTAGATCAAAGATTTTTTAATATATAAGAGGAATAAATTTATTTACAGATAAAGTACGTAATATATTAAATTAAAAATATAAACTACGATTAAACAGAAAGAGAATAATAAGAAAACTTCATTAAAACTAAAACAAGAAAACAAGGTTAAAATAAGAAAATGAAATATAAATATATTTTTTATGTCCGGCTCCCATCTGGGTCCAAAGGTGCCGTAAATACTGGCTGCATTGCCCCGCTGAACTGCCACCGATATTTGTTGCACCAGGTAAGAGCCGGAACGGACTCGCAGCCCTTGTCTCTTAGACGCCGGCCAAGGTCCCCAACAAGCCTCCTGCCCTCCGAACACCAAGGACCAGCCGTCTCGATAGCGACCGGAACAAAGTCGTACGCTGATTCTAGGTGCTATTTGCCGTGTTTTAATGTTAATATATTATTTATAAAATAAGTTACAAGAAGTGACACACAATAACAATTATGTTTCTAAAGCTTGTAATACTACCGTCAAATATGCCTAATATGCCCGCTTTTTCCGGAAAAAGACGAATATGTCATATTTTTTGTATGGTACCAATAAAATATTGTTAATACATAGTCATGGGAAAATGAGAAACATACTTGTTTTCTTATAAAGTACTCTCTAAGGAAATTTAAACCTAGTTTGCTATTTTTTTTTAAAAACAAATTATTTATCGATTTTTTATCCAACATAATGCTATTACAAAGCTCATTACTCTAAAAGCAGCAAAATGTCTACGTGTAAGTATTAATTAGTTAAGAAATCCTAACCAACTTTTACGAAGTATCACTCTAAACTTATATTGGAACTTGCAGTTCGAGACTTGTTACGAGTATGGATGTTAGCGGCCATGTTGCTTTTGTTACTGTGGGCCACGGACAGTTTGGTTGATTTTAGGTACCTGAGCGGCTACCTTGAAACTCCAACATCGTTCGGTCGTGTATCTCAACCTATATCGCACTAGCTAAATTGAACGTCAGTGAGGGACATATTATATGTAGATGAATAAAATTGGATTTTGCGGTAGCCGTTCTACACAAATTTACTTTGTATCCATTGTAAGCACGATTTTTTTAAATGATTGTCAATCATACAACTCGCGCTTGTTGAATTTACTTGTTTGTATTACCTACGGTTACAAACACACAAGTATCTTTTTGTTTTTGTTTTAAATTATGGGTATGATTATATCATCATATCAGCTGAAAGACGTCCACTGCTGCCCAAAGAGTGCCACAATGGCCGGTCCTGCGCCACCCGCATCCAGCGGACTCCCGCGACCTTTACCAGGTCATCAGTCCACCTTGCGGGGGGCCTACCCACGCCGCGCCTTCCGGTACGTGGTCGCCACTCGAGAACCTTTCCACCCCAACGGCCATCGGTTCTACGTGCAATGTGCCCCGCCCACTGCCACTTAAGTTTAGCAATTCAGAGGGCTATATCGGTTACCTTGGTTCTGCTTACTATGGGCCTCATAAGAAGGCTCAAAGTCACTCAAAGGGCAATGCAGAGGGCTATGCTGGGAGTTTCTCTGCGCGATCGCATCAGAAATGAGGCTATGATTATATAGGTACTTATTATTACAACAATATCCTGACGAGTCAAACCAGATTCATACTTGAGTATCCAACGTGTTGTGTCGTGACTCGACACAGCGATGTTGGTTTAATAATTTAGATTTGCACTCATCTGATGCACTCTGATGTAACACACACATCTGATCCACTCTGACGTAACACACTCATCTGATGCACTCTGACGTAACACACTCATCTGATGCACTCCGACGTAACACACTCATCTGATGCACTCCGACGTAACACACTCATATGATGCACTCCAATGTAACGCACTCATCTGATGCACTCCAACGTAATACACTCATCTGATGCACTCCGACGTAACACACTCATCTGATGCACTCCACAGTAATACACTCATATGATGCACTCCGACGTAACACACTCATCTGATGCACTCCAACAAAATGCACTCATCTAATGCACTCCGACGTAACACACTCATCTGATGCACTCCGACGTAACGGCTCCATTTGTGTCAAATGTAAAAGTCGATCAGAGAGTAGCTTGTCAGATAAGGATGCATCCAGCAAAGTCAAAAGAGGAGTCCTGGTTGAGTGATAACCTTTGATTGTCTGTTTATATAGAAAGAAATAAAGAAAGAAAGAAAACATTTATTTCAGAAGATCCTATACCTGAGAATGCAACAGCTTGGAGTCTCTCAGCAGAGAAACGTTCATCAGCCGAGGATTGGGCGTGTTGAAAATTGTACGATTTTCTCTCCATCGGGCTCTGAAATTGACAATTAATATTTTTTTAGTATTTTTAATGTTTATTTTGATTAAAGGTAACTTAAAACTTAGTACCTACTTTTAGTTAAGATCCTAAACATTTAATGATAAATAAAATACCTACTTATAATAAACGAGCAGGCTATTGCAATTCAATTAGGTTTCGGTTAATTATAAAGTAAAACGTAGAAATTTGATGTTTTCTTTTTTTATATGACTTACTGAAGTACGTATCTACATAAATAATGTATATCGACAGTGAAGTAACAAGAACTCCTAACTAACATTTTGACGATTTTGAAAAAAACTGTTCTATTAACCGTAACATAAGGTAGTAAATTGTTAAAATTAGGTTTTCGTAGTTAGGAGTTCTTGGTACTTCACCGTCGATATTGTAATTGTTATGACACAAAATATCGTGATCCTTGAAAAACCGGTTTATTAAAAATAGTGTCATAATTTAAAATCTTTACTATAGCAAGTTTTTGTAGAAATAGAAATATAAATGTTTATTTGTGACGAGCGAGTTACTAAATGATTTGAATAAACACTGAATAAATCGATGTTAAAGATGTACCATGCAATATATTTAATACACGTCGCAGAAAAATGATTACTTATAAACAAATATTAAAATATCAATTGTATCACAATTTCCTTAAATTAAGAAAGAAACTTCCTGCTCATCTATTTTACCTGACAAGTTTAGTGATGTGATCATTTCTAAGTATAACTTTCTACCGGTTCAGTGACGATGAATATGCAAAATGGTCTAAGTACATATTTTATCCAATAACTTTAGCTTTTTAACAGACTTCAAAAAAGGAGGAGGTTCTCAATTTGTCTGTTTTTTTTAATGTGTGTTTGTTACGCGATAACTCGGTAATTTATGAACAGATTAGATTTTTTTTTCTTTGTTTGGAAGCATATACTTCCAGATTGGTCCCGTTGTCACCAAAATCCAGTTCTGATGATGAGATCCTCCAGGATCTCACCATCAGAACTGGATTTTCCACTCCAGAAATCAAGGAAACTCTTCAAACTTTATAAGCAAACTTGAAGCAATTTGGCTACTGATTTGAAGTCGGTTAAAACTTTGTTTTGAAAATACACTTATACCTTAAGTATATTGGCAGTAGTATTACAGTATTTTATCATCTCACATTGATAAGATATTTGTTTAGTTTATAAGTTGTAACTGTTCCTTTAGAGTCCGCAGTATGCTTGATTCTCCATACAAACGTAGTTACGCTCTCATTTTAAAACGCCTAACTAGTTTGCTCTGAAACTTTGTACTTAGAATAAGTTAAGTACCATCCAGGTCTGTAATTTATTATGAATGAATGATAGAATGAATATATTTTATTTCAGGTCTTCACCGACCCATATAAGAGGTGTTATGTAGCTTCAGATACAATAGTATAAAAAGCTAAGTTTTTCATACAAAAATGTTTTTGCTGTATTTCGTTTGTTTTATGAACTGGAGCCATTTAAACTAATTACAGACCTAAATATACTTCATGTCAATGCACATCCAAAGTTTTGTTACAATCCAACACTTAGTTTTAAAATGAGAATGAAACTACGTTTATATGGGACGGTTAAATTTGGCCGAGCTTACTGCGGACTCTTAAATAAATAAAATATGCAAATGCATACTTGGCAAATAGCCGCAGCACAACGCAGATGATGACGAACATCAGTGCCATACCGACAAGCACGCCGATCATCGCGGGGTCCAATGTCTTCGTTGATGGCTCGATCTGCTTCTCCGCTGTAATCAACATGGAAGAGAAATCAAATAAAATATTTTTAAAAGACAATGCTTATCAACCCTACGAAAAATCTTGAAGTTAGGTGCCAAAGTGGAATCGGTTTAAAAAAAAAATAAAAATAATTTATTTCAGACTAAAGTCCATAAATGGTTAGTAAACAATGAAATCTTATTACTAGTGTTAGTATGACATAACTAAGTAATGACTGCATGCAGTCTCTGCCAGCGGGTGAGCATGGGGCTATTTTCACGCTCCGTAAACACGCTCAGAATGCTGTTGGGGCTGCCACGCAGGCGACGCATCATGGAGGCGCACCTCTTGCGCATTATCGCCGCAAAGCTGTCAGTTTGTGCCTCCGCAAACATACCAGATTCACTACAAAATCGCGGCAACCCCATCAACATCCGGAAAGCGTTATTATTATTGAACACGTAGGCCTTCTGCGTTAAAGTTGGTCCACAGGCTGCACAGCATATGTTAAACGACTGACAGTTCCCTTTTAAAAGTGTAGTCTTTACTTTTACAGTACACTTCGCGAACCTGCGGGCCAAAATTTAGGATACAACCGGGAAAAACGCTAGGATCATCCTTTGATGACGGAATATAGCTTTACATAAGATGATAATGTGGTCTCTTCTTAGCTTTTGTTGCCGACTCTACTTTTATGCACAGTCGTCAAACTATTTGTTGATTGTCAAATAAGTTCAAACACGCAGGATAATTATGTGTAATTTAGGAGTTCCTATGACTACCTTCCGTCTCCATAATCAGACCAGGTTTATAGTAACATACTATTGCATTGTCATCCGACTAACATAATGTACAAAATTTAAACTCGATTGGATTTTAGGAAGTTGGTCATATTTGACCTGCAAGATTCGACCCACACTGACTAAAACAGCAAGCTAATATAAAGATTGCAATAAAAATATTTACTTAAAACATAAAAACGAGAAGAAACAAATTGACAAACTATAAACCGCAACGTACGCTTCGTCAGGTAACTATGAATCACATTCTCTGCTCCTGCGGACCACTCATGCACAAAAGAAGTACCGGTAGACTGGGGTTACTTTAGGAAAAAATGGGGCCACTTTGATCATTTAGAATGTAGTATAAAAGCAAAACTATTTGAAATGAAGAAGATTTAATCGAGTATACAGCAAGATAGATAACTAATATATTCACTGCCACAGTTCACCTACAAGTAAAAACAATGATTTCGGAGAAAAACCTATTTGATCAAAGTCGCCCCGCGAATCAAAGTGACCCCAGTTGACGGTACCTACCTAGGGCGGCACATCGCGCACCCAGGAGAGGTACAACATATCACCGCCCAAAGAATCTGGAATTTCCTGGAGGCAACGGGCCTTAACGGTGAACTTGATGATTGATCACTTGCTGGTCGAAGCGGCATATTAAGGCCCACAAAACAAATATCAATAATAATAATAACTATGGCTCAGCAACACACATCATCACATCGCAGCATGTAATTACTTACGTTGACACACAATGCCACCGTCTACGGTCACCTCAGCTACCATCTCGTACTTGCACGCGCAGCGGTCGTTCCGGCACTCGGTCCTGATGACGGCCTCCTCGCATTGCTCGTTGAACGTGCATGACTCGTTTATGCCCGAGACTGGAAAAGAGATAAATAAATAAATACTTTAATATTTGCGGACAATCTTACACAAATCAACCTAGTCCCAAACTCAGCAAAGCTTGTACAATGGGTACTAGACGACGATATAGATACTTATAAAGAGAAATACATACTAAAGTAGTTTATGCAATCGTTATATAGTGTATGCTTTTTAAGTCGAGTACCACGTTTAGGCCACGAAGCTTGCTGAGTTGCCTAATTAAGGAACGAGTCTTAAAAAGCTAATTATATAACTATTGTTCGCAATAATTTTTCTACGAGTCAACGGAAATAATAATTTATTAAACAAACTTGGTATCTATTGAAAATCGCCCTGCTGAAATATAGCGCAGCAGCTTAGTATCTTTGCGCGTTGATGTCTTCACAGTTATCTTATACACCTCCTGGATTCATAAGATGACTGCTAGCGGTTATCTTATGAAACCACGAGCTCCGTGACGAGCTCGTGGAGCTCCAGGATTAAAAAAGTATGTGATCTTAGTTTCATGTACGAAATCTTAATTCAAACATTAAAGTCGACGAGTAGAAAAAAATACATAGAAAACATCCATGACTCATGATGATGGATGGCAATTGTTTTATGGAGTACTAAATAATAATTTTCATTATACAAAGCTAGTTTTAGTAGCTGCTCGCGCGGCTTCACGGCCTATTACAGAGACCCCAAATGGAGCCGTGAGATAAAATATATCTTCTCCATTCAAAAGGTCCAGTTATATAACTGGTGAATGAATTTATGAAATCGGATAAGTAGTAGATATAACTCTTCAATATCTATTTTTAAACTAAACAATATAGGCAAGCAAACTTATTAACTATTTAAGTTTTGCGCTTTGTATATTATTGAAATTATGCCCAGATCTGAAAACGTGACGGTCGCCATTTTAGTCAAAAGGTCAGAAATAAAGATAAATTGCGTAATTTCTCAAAAATTCATAAATAATAACTTAGCAAGGCATAGAAAAGAAGAATTACAAAACGTAAAGACAAAATTGGGCCCAAATCGTTGTCTGCTCGTAGTGTGCCCAGACGATTATAATTATTGCTGTGTCGGCCTTTAAAATTTCTACAGTTCCAGCCTTACTGACACAATAATCGTATTGTTTTCCACAAAATGAGCCAAGATATTTTATTTTACGAGGTATTTTCTACTAATTGATGATAAGGCCAAACAGAAACAAAAATCGGTGTATTATTTTACAAACAGATCGAAAATCAATCCCATCTATTTCATCCGCATCTTATCAATCAATCAGCCCTGAGAACTATTTTTCTGAAGAAAGGTCTCCCCAAAAGGCAACAATCTTCGGGCGTTTTGTTCCTTTAAATAGGCACCGGCATTACTGAAATTAAAAAAAACCTGCCGACGTGATGTGATAGCTTTGGTCGAAATTTATGTTTTAACATGAAAACCCCGGGTTGATATGATAATGTTGACGAAATGCTTTATATGAAAGTTTCATTATTTTTGAAGGTAAATCTATGATATTTGAGATTTGGCTTTTCGGTCACAAATAAAAAAAGTGACCTTGAAGCATTCTTGGTACTTTAAAGGGCTGAAATAGGGGGTGAAAGTTGATATGAAAGTTTAGTTATTTTTGGACTTGGAAGCTCTGTCCACGATTTTAATTACAAAGTTATAATGACATCTAAGTATTCATCAAGCATCTTGAGTAAATCAACCTTTAGCATGATAAAATCAGAGGATAATACCACGAAATCATTTCGAGCTTGCTCATCAGCACTAAGCTGAAACTACTGAACCAAGAGTCTTGAAATGTGTAAGAAAGGTTAATTATTCAAGGTAGGCAAACAGTCAGTAAGGTAAAATTCAACGTTTAAGTGGGTTTAAAAAATGTATAAATGTGTGTGTGTATAGAAAACAAGTTAAGTGCGGACCGTAGTTTATGTGATGAAATGGAAAGGTGCATCTATGTGCCCTGGCTAATTACTAACTAAAGTCTAGAGAGCTTAAACTTTATAAGAAAACTTGCCTAAGTGAGAAAATTGTAACACTGTTGAAACGGTTTGTTAAGGATGGTTCGCTGTTATTATAATTGGCTCGCAACAATAATAACCTTTTCGTCAAATTATTTGACCAGAAACGGGCAAACCCGCGGGATAAAACATAACCTATGTCCTTCCGGAAAGTTCAATCTTTATGCAGGTGAAATCATTTTTGAAATCTGTTTAGCGGTTCACAGACTTTTCCTGTTAGTATACATAAAATCAGGCTGCAACTCTTGAATTACACAGAATGTTCCAAACGATCAATTAAGTATGTTAACAATATTACTCCGCCTTATAAATTGAACAGCAGCAATGTGCGACCTAGGAAGGACATAGAGGATAGCTTTTATCCCGGAAGTAATCGCTTAAAGGGGTGAAAAGGTGGGAGGAACTTTGTAAGGGGGAGCAATGTTTAAGCCTTCGCCTGAAATACTTTAATATCAATTATCCTCTAATGATTAACGAGATCCACGCAGACAAAGTCGCGGGCTAAAGCTAGTAAAGTATAAAATTACAAAATAGAATAAATATTTTTGGGTAATTATGTTCTTTAATTGTAGTTACTCCCATACAGACATTTGTTCCTCTCCAAAAATTGGTACGAATGGCATCGTAAAAAATCCTAGTCATCATCCCTCTTGTGAACTTATCAAGGTCAGACAAAATTGTCTTTGTAAAGCTCGGTGCTTTTACCGATTTACCAATATTACTTAATGCTAAATTATATTAGACCGTTTTATTTAGTATTATTACTTTATATTTAATGTTTTATTTAAATTGTAATAAATTGACATGTATTATACTAACGATATTATGAATAAATGAATATGAATATTAACAAAGAAACCCATTCACATTGTCCGATAATATCAGTCTGATACTGCCATTGTTAGGTACCAGCTTCACGTTGTCCAATCACAATCCTTGCGCATAATCGCAAATTACATTTATTAAAGTTATTATAAGAAGTTAATAAGAAAATATTTTCATCCAATTATACAAGCCAATGTCGAGATAGGGTTCTATATTGGCAACAATAGCAGGTACCCGACCGATATTATCGGAGTGTATGAATAAGCTCTTATTACTCTTCATTTTAATTCCAATTGCTACAATGTCTACCCGTGAAACTAATTTAATAAGAGTTAATCACACCACATTTCAATTCGATTGAATTCAGACTAATCAAAATAGTTTTTCGTACTTGTTACGAATTGGTTTTCCATTTCAGCCATCTAATTCAACTTGTATAACTTTACATTTAAAATTTTAATTACTTTGTCTTTCAGTATCATAACAGAGTTTTATTGAATTCAATTTTTTACAATTTTTATGACAATGTATTAGCAGTCAACGTCCTAAGTTGCGTGACGGAATAGGAATTTTAGTTCATTTGCAGCGATTTTCATTTGTGTGGAAACATTTCATCTATTTGAATACGGATCATTAATTTCAAGTTTGGAACAAAATAAAGATCGTGTCAAATAATTTGAGTACGCTTGAATTTGTTTAATTTAAACAATTGAAGAAGCTTTATTAAGTTCAATTAAGTAAGCAAGATACTTTAACAACTGATACAGATAGTAAAAACGACCGACAAAACTACGACGATATACCAGATTTATATAAATTCACAAACATTTTTGCTTTAAAAGTGCAACTACTCATCACAGGAATTCTTTTTACATAAAAAAAATATCATGCTTGACATTTACTTTGTAATTATGTATTTTTTTTAAACTTATGTAAATCAATTAGACACAAGGTTTGCTTTTTACTTCATGAATGTTTTTAATATTTATTTGCGAGAATGTTATTTTATTATTACGTGGATAAGTTTAATTTTTATCATTATTCATTTAGCTAATTATAAGATTGCTGTGCCCTTGCAGGGTTCATGTCTCTTGACCTACTAAAAACTGTGACACCTTGTAAGATATTATATGGTAATCTTGGTTAGGTATAATAATATGTCAAACTTTAAATGTGTTTTATTTCTGGAATCATCTAATGTCGTGCAAAACTATGAATCACCAAGCAATTGTGTAGTTTGGCGAAGCGCCCTAGACGAAATGCCGTCTGGTTCTCACACGAAACCTCATAAAACATACTATTTTATTCAAAATTTAATAATCGTAACATCACAGTGAATGAACTTGTAAGTTTACGAGAAAATGACAATAACATCTAGTCTAGCATGCAAAAGCTGTTGCACTTTGCAGTTTTATAACTAAAAGTGAATTAGTAATCACAATTCGCAATTTGGATACTACAAACTCATCATGCAAATATATTATTCTCTTAACGTTCCTTATACTAGTAATAGACTCGGAAGTATCCTTTTTCGGGCGCAGCATCTCGAGGCGGCCTGAAATTGGGTTTCGTACAACTTTTCAGGCCTAGGCCTGCAACGTAACTTTTTAATTTTCTTTCCACTATTTGTGGCACAGCATCACGGCATTCAGCTATGAAGATTAGTTTGATTTGAGGATTTTTATTTATTTATTTCATTGCATGTTTGAGAAAATCACTATACATGCCTCGGCGTGAAAACGGATTTCAAGCCAAGTAAGATAGAGATACGAGTGTTTTCCCGGCCTCTGATGTAATGTACTATTATTTAATACCGTCAAGAACACAGTCTGCCAGTCGATTTTAAATATAGCAAATGGGAGAAATTGAAGGTAGACTAGTGACAAGAATTAATTATCATACAAATAATATCCCTTAATACAGAAATTACAGCAGGTACCTAAATAGGTACCTGCTGTAAATTTCTGCAGTAGTCCTTTTATTCTCTGTCAAATTTTCCAAAACAATGATTCCTACAAACATTTTAAACAGCTTTTTCCTCGATAAATAATTTACCGCTTTCATCATATTTGGCGGTTTTGTCGGTCGGAATACCCTTGTAAAATAATATCCCGCATGAATTATCGCTGCGACAGTCATTACCACACGCGACATGCAACTCATGCATCGATTCAGTAGAGTGTAGAACAAAGCATTTTCAAAAATATGTGCACCTACGCAATTAGCGTGAGTTGTTAAATAAAAATAAACTCGGTGTCAGTTTTGTGACGAACATTAAGCATAAGTATAAATTTTAAGAAAATTAATTTAACACTTTAAACTCTCGCGCTTTGTACACAACCCAACCCGTAACCACCCGTAAAACCCGTGTCGAAACGTCAGAAATAAATATCGCGTTAAACCCGGAATAAACAGTATGAAAATTAACTTGTTTCAATAAATAGCGTGTTTATGCATATCTATCATAGATTGTAAAGAAAAAAATAGCTTGTATACAAACTAAATACTTCATTGTCGTCTTAAAACTGACACTGAGTTAATTTTTGTTAGAAGGCTCACGCTAATTGGTAAGTACACTATTTTTTGAAAATGACCCAATCCACTAGGTCACAGGAAAATACATCCTTCGTACAGTTTCCTACACTAGAAGTCAACAGCAGTAAAAATGTCGCTGTAAAATGTTGATGAAAATATTGCTAAAGGATCAAGCCGGATTCATTTTTATCTGACGTCTCGTGTCGTGGCGCGAAGGATCAAACCGGTTACATAAATATCCGACGTGTTACGTCGTGACGCAAAATGATATCGGTATCATACATTTAGTAAAGATTGTTTCGGTTAAAATAACGAAAATGCACTCCGCGTGGGATTTTACAACTTCTTTTGTTAATAAATATAAAAGGAAAAGATAATAAAGAGACGTCACAAAGCTGACCGAAGTGTGGTACTGGAGGTAGCTAATACGGTTTTTTCTATTGTTTATGCGTAATTTTTTTTTTATACTACGACGGTGGCAAACAAGCTTACGGCCTGCCTGATGTTAAGCTGGTACCGTCGCCTATGTACACTTGTGACTCCAGAAGAATCACAAGTGCGTTGCCGACCCTTTATTCACTTGAGGATTCGCTGTGTTGGCAGATAGAAACATGCAGGTCCCTCACTCCCAACACAGCGCACCCTAGGGAGCTCTGGCGACCTTACTCACCACCAGGAACACAACACCACATACTTCATAGCATGCAATAATATAGCAACACTACAAAGCATTGGTGCTATTATGGCTGCGGTCTTCTGTAAGGTGGAGGTACCTACTTCCCCAGTTGGGCTGCTCCACATACGAGCGAGATGACATTCCGCTGTGCCCGACCTCTTTTACAACCCTACTTGAAGATTACAATTAAGCAATAGATGTCGTAATGGTTGGTTTTAAGTAGTATCTGTTTTAATCTAAACAAAAAAAAAGAAACAGTTAGATTCTAACTCATTTGTTGCGCGCTAACGTGACGGCTCCTTTTGTGTCATGTGTCAAAGCGCACCAGAAAGCATCACGTCAGATAAGAACCCGACCGAGTATAAATCCGGCTTATACTACAAGACCGTACATAATTATATAAGTATATTATCCTGGCAGAAAATCTCCTATTTTATCATGAACCTGATAAAGGTCGTCTTGGGTTGGCCTACCGGTCCCTTTGATATTAAAGTTGAATTTTACGTTCAACATAAAAGCAAGAGTTCGTTTTACTGGAGTAAGTAGCCTGTTTCGGAATATTACGCAAAAAGTTGATATTAAATTTGTATCGGCTCTGAACGCGGTATAAAAAGTAAGAAATAACCACAGTATAAAGCTAGCCTATATTAAGAGTGTTTATGCATTTGAAGTTTCATTAAGAATGTAGAGGTAACAAAAAGGAACTCGAGTACAAATCAATTTTGGTAAAAAAAAATCGAGCCAAACTTACGTATCATAAATAACTTTTTTTCCATCCAATGAATCTCATTAAACATACATTTTTCTTCATCTTTAAACTCACAATTGAAGAGACACTATAAAGAATATGTACTCTGCCTATCCCTTCCTGGCAACACATGCGTGAATGTATGTACAATGTACATACATATATATATTTTACCAATTAAACAAAATACAATTTGAATACAAACTTGCATTAGTGCTAGTTACTTAACGCGACAGTATACTTGGCATTAATAGGAACTCGAGCGTAGATCCATCGATAAGATAGGCAATTCTATCACGGCATATTTCCGGTGTTTATTTTAAGATTTAACTTTGATAAATCGTAAAATTATTTCTCGATTTATCAAATGTTCAAACTACCGTATTTTTATTTAAGATTTCGTAATAAATCCAATATAAGGATTAAAAAATTACACGGTCTAGAATGTGGTCCAAGATTAAATGTGTCAAACGGAAATTCGGGGAAGAAACGGTTTCAAACAAGACGATGGACAAAACGATGTTAATAAATATGGAAGGAAATATGAAGCTTAAATAAATTATGTCACCGGAATTGATTATATAATTAAAAGTGATAAGTATAGGGCATTTTTTTAAAACATAATACGATCGTTATTTACTATACAATATGATGGAAGTATTTCTAAAACCAAGAATCTAGTTATAAAAAAATATACATTACTTTAGGAAGAAAAAAAACGACTGTTAAACTTCATTATTGTCAAGGCTCAAGTTAAAGGAAACTATTTATTTGAAACATTTACCTCCATTTTCATTCCACTAACACGCTTTCGGAAATCTGAGAGTGACAAAATACCATTATGAAAGGACTTAATGAAACATAACTTAACAACTTATAATTGCATTTTTCAAAGAACTGATAATTTGAATAAGTTTACAATGGAAATTAATTGAATGAATTTTTTGTTCTACTCTACTGAAACAAAAAACCCATTTAAAGTTAAAATGCGAGTTTTTAGGCAACTTTTAGAACACTCGTAATCTAATCATAATTCGCTTTAAAATAAATATAATCTTACATTTATTATTTCTACAGGCCAACTGTCCTTAATTTCAAAGCTTTTTGCTATAAATACTGTTACATTTCAATCACTTCATTGTCGAGATAAAAAATACTACTAGTGGTCCTACCACATCCATAATTCTTATCTCCACCCATATTGCAAGTCTCTCAAGCCCCGCAATTTCAACGAAGCCTATCTTACTCGGCGTACTACTAAACTACATATTATGTCATGTCAGAAACACGTTGCCAACCAAACTGTCTGAGGGAGAACCCAGAATTACGTAACAAAAGCTGCAGGGGATATAAAATCGAATCTATCAGGCTATTTCGGGAGTTTTTAAATGGCGCTGCCAGGAGACAATGGAACAAAGTGAGATTGGAGTGTGCTTAGGTAATATATTAACCACGAATGAATCAAATAAGGGAGGAGACATGTGACGTGATAAATTCACATCACATTAATTCTTAGGCCGTGATGAATGAGCACTGATCCCGGGTTGTACTTTTTATAGGGCGAACAATCACGTATCCCCAGCTCCATTGACTGACGGTACTGAATTATCTCGAAGGAAAAACGTGACAGACTGAGGGAAAACTTCTGGCAATTTGTGGTTTACTTGGAAATCCGGCATTATCGACTCGGCGGCGCTTCAGCGTCGGAAGCTTTTTATATTTAATACGATTTTTTGATAAACGTACACGTTTATAAGATGAGATTGGGTTTAAGAACGTACTGAGTTGGCTTGCTTGAATGGCTTTGCTTTTTGCATTTAAATGGGTAACAAAGTTGTCTTTATTTTGGCCACTAGAGTCAAGTTTTGTTTTGATTAAATATATTACATAAGAGAAGACACCGTTCGTGTGGATTACGAGTCCAACCAAATTAAAGGATTTGTAGCCCTCAACTTTAGCAATATCCACAGGAAATACGCGAATCTATATGTGACTCATTTACCGATGATATTAACTTTGCAGACTCAACAATAAATTAATAATAAATAAATAAACCG
Organism: Epinotia brunnichana; assembly: GCA_963854355.1. Taxonomy (NCBI): domain Eukaryota; kingdom Metazoa; phylum Arthropoda; class Insecta; order Lepidoptera; family Tortricidae; genus Epinotia; species Epinotia brunnichana. Next base: position 29,073,445 of record OY977945.1, read on the forward strand.
GCCAAGTGCGAGTCGGACTCGCGCACGAAGGGTTCCGTTCCAATATCTATAAAAAACTGTGTGTGTTTTTAGTATTTGTTGTTATAGCGGCAACAAAAATACATCATCTGTCAAAATTTCAGCTGGAACTATCACGGTATCAGTGCGACACATCCTGGTGACAGACAGACGGACGGACGGACAGCGGAGTCTTAGTAATAGGGTCCCGTTTTACTCTTTGAGTACGGAACCCTAAAAATAATCGTTTATTACTCAAAGAAAAGTTGTGGATAATTCCCAGGGGCACTAGGCTTCGCCTGTATCGCGGAGAACCGTTTAACAATGAGGTAGAAAACAGGTAACGCTCTTGATCTAAAACTACATGGTGTTACTTACATAATAAAACACTTATTAGTTATAGTTATTACAATTATAATAATAATAAATATTTGCGGACAATCTTACACAAATCAACCTAGTCCCAAACTAAGCAAAGCTTGTACTATGGGTACTAGACGACGATATAGATACTTATATAGAGAAATATATACTTAAATACATAGAAAACATCCATGACTCAGGAACAAATATTCATGCTCATCACAGAAATAAATGCCCTTACCGGGATTCGAACCCAGGACCTCTTGCTTCGTAGGCAGGGTCACTACCAACTAGGCTAAAGCGGTTATTATAGTTATACGTTAGCATAAAACAATCAAATTGAAATAAAAACAATAATTTGGTGAAGGAAAACATCGTGAGGAAACCGATCTTATCCAAATAAACAAGCTAAAGCCCTGATCGAAGGGTTCAATAGTAAGCTGTCTAAAGAGTTATTACAATTCAAAAGGCACAAAACCTGCGCAGTGACAAGAATCCTGACAGGACATTGCAAATTGAACAAACACCTGTTTCAAATGGGTATGAAGCAGGACACAACTTGCAGGTTCTGCCAGGAGACAGAGGAGACTGCAATGCACATTCTCTGCTCCTGCGGACCACTCATGCATAAAAGAAGTACCTACCTAGGGCGGCACATAATGCACCCACAAGAAGTACAACATATCACCGCCCAAAGCATCTGGAATTTCCTGGAGGCAACGGGACTTAACGGTGAACTCTAAAACAAGGGCTGCCACAATAGATCACTTGCTGGTCGAAGCGGCATATTAAGGCCCACAAACAAAATAATAATAATATCCCAATAAGGTCTAGTTTTTCCTCTGGGTTGGAAGGTCAGATGGCAGTTGCTTTCGCAAAAACTGGTGCCTATGCTAAATCTTGGGATTAGGTGTCAAAGCGGCACAACCGAGAATAACGCTAGGAAAAAAATTGCCGAGGAGATAGGTAGAGATAACATGGCTTTTCTATTCCAAACCTTAATTTGGTGCGCTAGAAAATTTAACTAGAAAAAACGTATTTCTCGACAAAAAAAAATTTTTTTTTCCAGTTTAGCTCCATAAATCCACAGCTGTTTCACATGAATGATTACAGTTTAATCTCTAGGGTTGGTTCGTTAGGGTCGCGCCGGCAGTGCCACTTATCTGTCTCGGGGGAACAATGGTATCCTTCTCAAATATTAAATTTTAGTGGAGAATGCTTGGAATACTTGGGAATTTCATATTTCTACTTCAGTATTAATCCTTTCTGAAAATTGTTTAGTACTTTCTCACAGCTCTTATAAATAAACACTGCGTTGAACACATTTTTATATTCTTACAAGTGGTCTTTAATTATACTATTAAATATTGTTTGTTTCACATTATCAATTCAAGCAAGTAGTTCTCATCATTAAAATACTCAAATCAGATTTTTTAAGGTAAATGTAGATATTAGAATAAAAAAGAAAATACTGCTAAAGCTAATCTCAAAACTCAAAATTGTGGTGAATACGGGTAATAAAATACAATGATGCAATTGTATAAGACTTAATAACACAAGAGCATGATCAGAATAATATTTTACCCAGCATCGTTGTATCAAAAAAGGCAATGCAAGTTTTTCATCTTTGTATGAACCAGAAACACGAATGCAACTCGACCGAGCTCCTCCAAGCGGGTTAAATGGCTCTTGGAGGGCTTTGTGAAACGAACGTTTGTAAAGACCAACGCGACAGACCTTTTCAAAAGGAATGTGAGTTTTCATTACGTGAACTTTGCATGAAAATTTCAAACTGAACTCGTTGTGTAGCAGGATTGAATACCCGTATTCTTGTCGTCTATATTGATTTGTTTATATTTCTGTTGTACTTCTAGCGTTGTATTTTTTTTTCTTATTTAAATAATGTATTGCCATCGTCTATTGTTAGTATAATTTGACGACCGCTTTAGCCTAGTTGGTAGTGACCCTGCCTACGAAGCAAGAGGTCCGGGGTTCGAATCCCGGTAAGGGCATTTATTTGTGTGATGAGCACGAATATTTGTTCCTGAGTCATGGATGTTTTCTATCTATTTAAGTATTTATTTCTCTATATAAGTATGTATATCGTCGTCAAGTACCCATAGTACAAGCTTTGCTTAGTTTGGGACTAGGTTGATTTGTGTAAGATTGTCCGCATATATTTATTTATTTTTTATTTATTTTAATTACAAAATTATAAATAAAAATACGGCAGTACTCGTCGGCGATGGTGGGATGAGTTTAACTCCTTTTAAGACTGGACAGCGGAAGTTAAAATCAGAAAGCAGTGAAAAAAGAACGAACCTTTTTTTTTATATACAACGACGGTGGCAAACAAGCTTACGGCCTGGCCTGCCTTGCTTGTGAATCCAGAAGAATCAAAAGCGCGTTGCCGACCCTTTATTCACTTGAGCATCCTAGGGAGCTCTGGCAATCCTACTCACCACCAGGAACACAACACCACATGCTTCATAGCAATAATAATAATTATTATTATTATTTTTAAACTAGTATTTTTTTTCAAAATTTCTTTTATTGAACCTATACCTTGTATTACTCTGCATAGAAGATGCTCCTTTGTTATGCTGCACTTCAAACGAGGAGGCTTTATTTAAAAGGGTGTTGAAGCTTTTCATTATTATTTTTATTCCGATACTGCACAATATTTATGAAATACTATTTCAAATGAAAGGATAACGTGATAGGAATAGGGATGTTCGTCAGAATAGAATTAAGAAAATGAGATTGCATACATTGTACGTTATGGTATGGTAGGTATAATGGATGTTTATTATTTATTTTTCAGTAATGTTTATCCTTTAATTTATATTATTCTGGCACAAAAATATTTGTGAAATTGTTCCTAGGATTGTATTACTTTCTCTCAGCTGGGATGTGCTTGAATCTGATTATTCCATTTACTGTGGTATTGAAAAGTTTAGGTTCCCTTTTCCACCCAGGTTTGCAAGCGACAATTTTGTCAATGTTTGCCTATAATTTGAAATTTATAATTTTCGTTAGCAGGCGTTTTAGGCTGCTTAAAACAGAGGTTTGTAAGAACTTAGTCAAGATCTGTACTCACGTTTCCCACACTTGTCCACGTAGTTGGTGGCGGGCTTGTCAGGGTGGCAGTGGCAGGTCTTCAGGCTCTCGTCGCAGATGGAGTCAGCGAAGCCGCAGTCGTTGGTGATGGAGCAGCCGTCGCCATAAATCGCCGTGCCGCGCGTGGCAGCGTCTGTGGAAGATATGAATTGATGATCGTCTTTCCTTTGCCTCGATGGGCCTTTTCGGATATAATAATAAATATATACTTCGAATCTTCTCTGAACCTTTTTTTGGAATTGGCACTCCTTTTTGCTACTGAAAGGTTTGTACTACAATTGTACTGAATCGTGATAGTATTTGCAATACGTGGGTAAGCCATGCGCATCTTAAGCTGCCGCATGCCAGAAGAATGATGGGTTAAAATTACACCCAAGTGTATAGTTACTAACAAAACCGAATACGGATATGAAATGTGCAAAATCTCTTCAAATTTTCAAAAATCTGTTGATACAATATTACTTGTCGTTGACTTAAGTTGCCTTGTTGTCTTGTAATATATTTTTATAATTGTATTATAGTTTGTACTCGTATGTATATTATATATCCATACTATACTTATTTATGGAATTATGTTATCTGAGTATACTGTAATTGTCAAACAATGTGGATGTATGTGTTAGTAAGCTTTCCTTGATTTATTCATGCACTACCTGTTTACAACTCTTGTCGAAAATTTTCTGCTATCCAAATGTTGTCTGGAAGAGATCGTTCTAAAGCGATAAGTGCGCCTGTTGTTGCCTTTTTTTTTATTTAATTTACTCTTGTAACATGTTTTTATTATGTTGTGGTACAATAAAATACGGCGTCACAGTAGACCGGTTTATTTCCTTTGTTCCCGAAGACAAAAAGGATTTAGATTCTCAATCACTATAGGTCCCATCAATCAATCCAATAGGCGAGTTCACTGTTGAACAAATGTCTTCCCAGAAGGGATCAAAAAACAATCACACGATTCACAGCTCACACAGGTGCTTTACAGGCCGAAGATGTTTGTTCATAAGCAAAAATATATGAAATCACAGCATCTCATATCTCTGGTAATATATTCACCCATTACCATTCACCCATACATTTACCTAAAATGAGGATTATAAAACTACCGAGTTATAAAAGAATATACCTTTTAATAAACCCTAGAGACATTTCCTGATTATAAGTTATTTCGTTTTTCTAAACAATTACATGCTTTCTTTAAAAAATCTTTTTATGGAATCCCGTCTACACGTTCGTTCAAATATGCCTACTGTTATTCATATTACAGCAGTATTAAATGTAAACGAATTTTCTAAACGTCTAAAGGCGTTGTAGGTACAATATTTACCAAAGTAATCTAGATATGCCTTGACTGGCTTCAATTTAATTTCGCAGGTGGGATTATTTTGTAAAACGGTGGAATGATGATAACGTAATTGAAATACCTACTGTGAGGTTTTTTCTACATGAAATTGCATATAAGTACATCTCTTTTGAATAAAGTTTTTTTCCTTTTTTGGACGCAGATTCTGCGTAAAACATGTCTGAAGTTTTAGGTTCTACTCGGTGTGGTATTAATAATGTACTATTAGGTCAAGAAATATATTTTAACTAATCATCTTTATTGTTTGTTTAGTGATATGATGGAATAGAATAGAAGAAACTTTACATTTCTATTGTTTGACTGTTTACACTTAGGTAATGTCACTTGATAGGTAGTTTTAAGTCTCTTCGTGAGTTTCGTTTAATTGTTGAAAAAAAACATTTTTGGATATCCAGATGGACTTCTTTCGTATATCCAGATGTGCCGCAGTCCCACTGTCTGGCTGGCCGGCTGTTAACCTCTACAAGTCACATTTCTCAAGCGATACTCGTGTAATTTGTGAGCAGGTTCAATAATGAATAGACTTTATTTGACGATTCAAACTTTCGATATTAAATAAAAAACGGGCCCGCGAGTTATACTGCTCACAGAGCCCCTAGTTTTTAGGGTTCCGTACTCAAAGAGTAGAACGGGACCCTGTTACTAAGACTCCGCTGTCCGTCCGCCCCTCCGTATGTCTGTCACCAGGCTGTATCTCACTGATGCCGTGATAGTTCCAGCTGAAATTATCACAGACGATGTATTTCTGTTGCCGCTATAACAACAAATACTAAAAACACAGAATAAAATAGTTTTTTATAGATAATGGTACGGAACCCTTCGTGAGCGAGTCCGACTCGCACTTGGCCGGTTTTTTGAAATTGACTCCATAGTCTTCATGATATAAGAAATGGTTTTATTATTAAAAAAAAACAGTGCTTGTCATTTGAGTTATTATTCATCGTCACCATGAGTCAGCTGGACAAAGGCAACAGCGCTCTAAACATTCGTGCGCTAGACCACAAACTTTGTTAGTCATGTTAACATTCTTAGAAACCACGTACAAAATTAAAAATTAAATTTATTCGTTCGCAAAATGTCGTGGCAATTACGTTACGTATGTGGCGTGTGTGCTCTAGAGACCCATTCAGAGCAAGGGTTTTAGAACTTTACTAGATTTCAAATTATTTAGCTTCATATTTTAACGGTACACAGAAAAAAACTTGAATCAAAAAACTCGCCAGGAAAACCGTCATCTGGAATGAAACCGAAATCATCATGAATCATGATGCTTCTCTCGAAACAAGAGTTAAAATAAAATCAGGATAATTTGGCTTAATTCAAGATAATTTAAGAACATCCTAATAAACATTTTTCAAGAAAAATTCGTTGGCAGTGAATATGTTACTTGTACTTGACTAACACATTTATACTTGAAACAATAAGAACGAAGATGAAGACGATGTATGAAGTAAATATCCAATTCAATAATCATTAAAGCCATTCGCCATTGTTTATAAAATATGTTCTTCACGCAAACATTTGTCATTAGTATAATTTGGCTCGCGGCCACCAGTTTCTCATGCTCTGCTATTAACATATTACATTATTAGGGTAATTAGTAACCGCAGCGAACACTAATGACTGCAAATTAACTAGAGCCAGTTAATACCTAACTTCGCTTTTAAAACTTGCTCATTCATTTGTTTTCTTGTCAGTCTGCTAGCTTAAAGGGTTTTTGTAAACAACCTGGTGTAACTCTTCGGGAATGGGTTTTTGTGGGTTTTTTTTTCTATAAAAATATCAAATTTTGCAAAGGTATTCATAGAAGCCGTCATAAGATTTAAAATATGGTAAGATATCGCCATTTTTGCTTGATTATGTCGTTAATTATTGTGGGCGACAGAATGTAGTATGTGAAAGATAGGGCCTACGGGTCACAAAGAGAAAGGATGTTGTGAACGACAGAATGTAGTATGTGAACGATAGGGCCTACGGGTCACGAAGAGAAAGGATGTGTAATTATAATTCCTTCACATAAGGACGGCAATTGTGCCCAGATGAAGCTCCTAAAGCAAACGGCTCATATAAGAAGCGCGTAATTTATTTAGGACCTAAGTACCATAAGTACAGACGAAGAAAATAGCTTAAAGTAAAGATAAAGGTACCAGGTACCTCCAGTAATTATTTCATAAAGATCGATAGAGGGAGAACCCCTGATAATTGAGGGAGAGACAGCCAAATTATTTGTAAAGAAACCAACTTGAGACTATATCCCGATCTAGTCTGTCAACAAGGGACGTCGGTAACTAGAGTTACGTAAAATGTGAAATAAAAATGTACACTACGTATGCATAGATATTATTGCATATTATGGTGCAATAATGGTCAAGGTTCAGGTTGATTTCTCTGATTGGCTAAAAAGATGGGAGCAAAAGTCAAACTTATGCTACCCCGTTAATGAAATGAAATGAAATGAAATGTGAAAATTGACGGTCTCACCCGGCCATATCTTCGTAACCAGATGAGGTATAACATCTTTTGCGAAATAAACGCACTGTAAAAATACGTAAATAAATTTCTTCATTGAATGGACCCTGGAAACCACCGAATCCTGCACAGTGTATGTCAAGCGATCTTGAGTGAGATCACTGATTCTAAGTGAATTTAATTTGTATGGAAATTTTAGAGCAATAGAGGGGAAAGGAAAATGGGAAAAACCGAGGATATCTTACATGGAGCAAATTACTATTAATAAAATACACGCTTCATCGTATATAAAAAGAAAGGCGGCATGTAGAACAATTTGGAAATTACTCCACCGATAAGCATAGCTCTTAAATGACTTAAATAAGAAGAATAGAAGGAAGTTTTAGACGTACCTACATTTATTTATTTTTTTACTTAAACGTTATTGCACAAATAAAACTAGTGATTGTGACTGTGAAATAAAGATCTCGCGAGTCTGTCTTAAAAAAGTAACTAATTTCTAAAATCTGAATCGATAAAAATAACTTTATAATTGCCTGCTCTTATCTTTAACTTTAACCTGCTCTCAAAATTTCACAAAAATCGGTTGAGAAATACGACCTATAGAGGAGACCAGCTGGAAAGCCGGACATCCGGCCATACGAGTTTTTTTTTTTGGACAAGCTGAAAGAGAGAACTCTGGTTTGCTTCGATCGCTCATTCAATAAGTGCAAAGAGCAGATTTAATGCTACAAAGTCTACTAGTTAGTCAACTGTAGGGCAAACAGAACAAAAAACATGAATATGCATGTCCTATGTAACGATCTTCAGCGATGTGGAATTTCCACGACGGAAGTTTACGAAGCTCACGGTGCATTTCGAATGGCAAGATGTATGAAACTGCAATACATTTGGCTTCCAAACATGGAAAGCAGTAATATGCATCGTCACACGAAATTTTAGAGTTATTACCATCAAACATGCAAAAGGGAACGTCCTGTTTAATGGGCTTTTTCAACCGACGAAAAAAACGGAGGAGGTTCTCAAGTCGACGCGTATATATGTATATTTTTTTATGTATGACCACGCATAACTTTTTACAGAGTAGTTCGATTTTGATAATTCATTTTTTTATTGGAAAGGGTATACCCCAAAGTTGGTCCCATATAAATTTGGAAAAAAAAACCAACCTTAAGGTTAGGAAAATAGGGGATGATTGATTTTTCTTCGGTTTAAACTTTATTTTCAAAGTAAATTATTATACGACCAGCCTCGCTATATCTACATACTTACTCAGTAATGTAATGGCCTGTCCAGGCAAGGATCTACCTGCCCGCCCTGAACTCCAAAAACATTGGGACCTACCTATCTGCCGACGGGTGCACGATCATCTCACGGAAACGACATCATCATTTTCGTAGAGGGAGTCATGTCACTGGCTCCACGCCTACCCCTCTGCCAACTACGGGAACCTCTTGGACCCGAACAGTTTTCGGCTGGCGGTTGGTTTGCGTCTTGGGGCCAACATAGTGGAACCACATCGCTGCCACTGCGGCACTATGGTTGATAGGACGGGTCATCACGGCCTCGCTTGCTCAAAAAGCGCCAGCCGCATATCCCGTCACTCCTGACTCAACGATATTATCCGTCGGGCTCTGGTCAGTGTCAACGTGCCGGCCACATTAGAACCAAATGGCCTAGCAAGTGATGACGGCAAAAGACCCGACGGGATGACTCTCGTGCCTTGGCAGCAGGGGCGGCCCTTAGTCTGGGATGCCACATGTGTGGATACACTAGCGCCGTCCCACCTGGGCACGACGTCGTTGAGGGCTGGTGGAGCGGCCACCGAGGCTGAGGCAGCAAAGCGCCGCAAATATGCAACTCTTAACGAAAATTACATATTTGCGGCGTTTGCCGTGGAGACCCTGGGTCCTTGGGGACCGGATGCAATTAACCTTTTTAAAAAGCTAAGTTACATGCTCATCCGGTCCTCTGGTGACAACAGGCCCCGTAGCATGGATGGTCTCATCACGCGATAAGTGACAGGATAAGAGCGTCGTCTCGTTCTATCGAACGGTGTCAGCCAGGGACGGATGCTCTATCTTGTCACTTATCGCGTGATAATGCCATCAATGCTACGGGGCCTGGGCTGGCTCGTTCCTCGCACAGCGAATTGGCATTGCCATTCAACGGGGCAACGCAGCCAGCCTTATGGGTACTCTGCCTAGTGGCAGCGATTTGGGGGAAATATGTGTATATAGTAGTTTAGGTTCACATAGTTTAGTTAGGTTTAGTTAGTTTTTAACTTTCTCTTTCTGTTCCATGTTTTTTTAATTGTTGTAAGTAATAACTAACAATAAAACAAAATTTAAAAAAATAATACCCGACTCCGGACATGCGATCTGAAAAGTATTAAATAAGAAAACAATTTACTTCTGAAATGAAAACCTGACATTCAACTCTCTCATATTTGGATAAAGCCGTGGTCGCATGCATCAACATATATTCAGGCTCCAAAGGCATGCGACCACGGCTTCATCCAAATATGAGAGAGTTGAATGTCAGGTTTTCATTTCAGAAGTAAATTGTTTTCTTATTTAATACTTTTCAGATCGCATGTCCGGAGTCGGGTATTATTTTTTTAAATTTTATTTTATTTAATAATTTTTAGATGTGTTTTATACTTTAGTCAGGTATTATTTGAACTCCTATTTCATTTAAAAAATATTGTTGATATGTGAGGGTAACAATGGGGTAATTTAAATAGATATTAAACTTAATTGACTATTTATTTCATATTTTTCCTTTTTAATCATGTTACAATCTTGATATGTATAAAACATCCTGTACCTTCCTTGGGGCTTACAAGTGTTGACAAAGACACATTATCTTGAGCTGTCCCTCAACCTAACGTGGCATAACCTGTAGGTATACTCCGATGCCGAGACCTGACGATGACTGAGGAGAGCGCTTTGAACAGCGAAGATCTGTTGTCGCAAATCCAAATCTGCACGTATTAGCGTCATTTTGCTTGTAGTAGGTAGCAGTGTGATGATGTGTTTGCAATCGGAAGACTAGATCGTGCATTTCAACCTGTGCTGGGATCTCACAGGTGACTCTGCTTTCTATAAGCTTTATTCCAGCACGTGCATTTAAATGTCTTTGTACCAGATTATAAAGTTACAGACCAGATGATAAAGTAACAGGATACGACTCCACTAACTGTACTTTTTCATCGAAACTGAGATCCACACGAACGTAAGGTCTTCCATCCACCACTAATAGTGCGTGTAGCATATCTGGCCAATTCAGGTCATTGCATGACAGAGTAACGTGCTGGTCCAAGGTTACGCACCATAGCCATTAGCTATGAATATGCCCTGTGCCAGTATGAGGAAGTGCCTCGAATATTTCTCATGCATAGGTGTATGTTTTGGAATAAATCACTAGGTTGGACGCCATCTTGCCGCAATCTTCCGTAAACGGAAACATTTTGTCTCGTTTTCAGAAGCTCTACCACTGAGAGCGCGTAAAATATATATTATGTGCTGTGAAATCGTTTGTTACTTCCCATCATACGTGATTGAAAATAGTCGAATGGAGATGTCTAATTTCATTTAGGTAATTTTTCCCATCCAGAAGTTGTTGAACCCAGGCTAGCTCTTCAGCTCTCCGCTCTATGAGAACACTGACTGGTGGTGCGGTTTTGCGCTGTATTTCACGGATCGGTAAGACGGTGTCATTATCATAATTTTTTTGGCATATTACCTCCGTGATGTTCGGTATTGGAATCTCATTTGGCATTAACAAAGTCATCATATCAGCCGAAAGACGTCCACTGCTGGACATAGGCCTCCCCCAAAGAGTGCCAAAATGACCCGGCCTGCGCCACCCGCATCCAGCGGACTCCCGCGACCTTTACCAGGTCATCAGTCCACCTTGTGGAGGGCCTAACCACGCCTCGCCTTCCGGTATGTGGTCGCCACTCGAGCACCTTTCCGCCCCAACGGCCATCGGTTCTACGTGCAATGTGCCCCGCCAACTGCCACTTAAGTTTAGCGATTTGGAGGGCTATATCGGTTACCTTGGTTCTGCTGCGGATAGCCTCATTTCTGATGCGATCACGCAGAGAAACTCCTAACATAGACCTCTCCATTGCCCTTTGGGTGACTTTGAGCCTTCTTATGAGGCCCATTGTAAGCGACCACGTTTCAGTGCCATATGTCATCACTGGCAACACACACTGGTCAAAGACTCTCGTCTTGAGACACTGCGGAATATTGGACGAAAAGATGTGCCGTAGCTTCCCGAACGCTGCCCAGCCGAGTCGGATTCGACGATTGACCTCTTTCTCATCATTAACATTATCAGAGATTATCATCATTAACAGAGTACCTAGTGCTTATTATTTCGTCATGAAGTTCGTTCGAACTGGCTTCATTTAATTGGTTTCCTTCAACAAATGCTGCGCTGTCTTCTTCTGTTAAATGTGACTTCACTATTGTGAGAGAAAATTTAATATCTCTACTCGACCCCACTGCCAGAACGAAATGCAGATGTTTTGATAAGGTATCTAGTGTTGGAAAAATTATTTACCATTGCACGACCAGCGCTAGGTGCGACGCGGCCTTTTGGACCCCGAGAGTGAGAGTCAAATAAGTAAAAATGTTGATTTTGTGAAATTACTGCCACGGAAATATCATTGCAAGCAACAATGCAAGATGTGACATCGTGATGCCTAAATAGCTCTTCTAGTCCTGCTTTTATACTAGTGTAATAGCCACTAAGTACAGTCGATGATTCACTAAGCCTACTGCGGCGTCGCATCCAATATCCAGTGTATAACTTTTGGATTTTGGTAGCAATCGTAATATAATATACAAGGCAACAACTCATCGGTAGCGAGATGGCCAGGCTGTATATCTAGATTTTCGAGGCAAACCTTATGATATTTGTCACCAAAAATCAACACAGGGTCAATATCTGAAGGTTTCCAGCCCTGTAGGGGATTTGAGGATGAATATGCGATTTCGGATGTTGCGTTGGCTGTGCATTGCTTGCCTCTGCTAGTCGAACTGAAAATATCACTGCCTTTATAGAAAAAAACCTATGAGAATGAAGAGGATTGGAGATGAGTTCGATATTTCATGGTAATGATTCTCCGTATTTACTTCTTCCTCAGCGATTTCGATGATATATTCAAACAAAATGCCTGTCAAACAAAATGATTTGCAGAATTGCCGATAGATAGCGCTAGTAGTATTCTTATAGGCTGATATAAACTTGAATCGTCTTCCTATCGCTTGTTACACTTTAGTTTAATAATGTTTTTATATATTTGAACTCGAAATTTTCTCGTCTTTCTATTGATACCCTACATGCTATGATATAAAAATATTTTTTTCAAAGTCAGTCACTTATTTGTATGTGGCAGCCATAATATTTTTCTTTTTCATACAAAAGGTTACCTATGTTACCCGGAGCATAATTTCGAATCGATTGACACCCCATTTATCAAAAAAGGTTCAGTATTTAAAACGCTACAGTGGAACATACAAACATACAAACATAGACTGCTAAAAACATATCCCTTCCGTTCGGCTATGCCGTCGTCGGGCAAAAATTAATATGTAACCTAAAGAGCCCGTTCACGTGCTCACTAGCACCACTGTTAAATAATTGAGATTATTTTAATTTAACGACGATATTTACCTTACTACCTACAGTACCTACCCATACCTACCTATTAACCTTTTATTTGCCTTACTTTTTTCGATTTAAGACGACATGACGAACGAACGCTCTGACCCGATTTCAACGCTAGGATTACCAACTTGAGACACAACTTCACGAAATGACGAACGTATTGCAGCGAGATACGGGTCGCTGGCCACGCTATCTTTTCCGACGGTTAATATTTGAGACGATGCATTTCATGCATGCAGACCCCTATTTCACCAACTTGACAATTGTCACCTGACAACGACAATTCTCCGTACATTGCTGGGTCCACAAGTAACCTACCGACCACCTTAACTTCAAGAACAAGGAATGTCTAGTGAAAATTGTCAAGTTGGTGAATGGTCGTCTAATTTGAATCATGATCAATGGTCCGCTAAACGCTGGGCGTATTAAAAAATATTTTACCTAGTTGAAATGCCATTAAAACTCGTTTGTCTTTATCTGTCGCATCGACACTTGTATTCTTAAGAAAAGGACAAACCACATTTTATTTAACAGAAGAATTTTAAGGTTAAGGAATAAAGAGGTTATTGTGATTAATTAGAAAAATTATATCTTTTGATATTTTAATAATTAATCTGAACGTTTGGATTACCTACCTGTAAAACATTCAATAATGACAATCTTGAAATACGGCTGTTTTCGATTAAAATGGCTTCTGCTCCAACGCATTTTTTTTCTGTTTTCGCATTTATTTCGAATAGAGATTGTGAACATAAGAAATGTTATATCCAGAATCTGATTGTAGCTTATTCCGAAAATCATCCGTATAGAGTAGATAATATGTTTTTTTATTCAAATTACGTGGGTCCGTGTGCGGGTGGGGCAATCAACAGCATATCGAGCCAACATAATATGCGGCATTCTAGCGGTCTATAAACAATTTTGGGGGCAAAAGTCACGGTAATGTTTGAGACGAATTTGCCATTCATGTATGTTGATCCTCTGGTAGTTAAATGACGATCACAGGTTTAACAGGAATTGGAAATTCCTTTGAAACTAGACGCTTTTAGCTATCAAATGCCGTCAATCTTCAGACCGCAACATGTTATGAAGCCTATTATCAAACTGAGCCACAGAGTTGACAAAGGCAAATTCAAAGCCAGACTGGTTATAGAAGACAGATCTGCTTACGACCTCTCAGACCAAGAACGAAAGCGAGCGTTTGATGTGTCATAGGATTTTCATAGTTTTCATTATTTATGCTATGCATAGCATCCTCCGGAATGCGGTCATCGATGATGCAACTCAGATTTATGCTAAAATTAGAGAGACTACCGGCATATTGTTTCAAACCGTTGGTAATGCTACCTTACGTCTGTTAAAATCTGATTGTATGGGAAGTTTGACATGGATTGACAGCTGCCGACGCCACGGCCTGTCAAGCGGGGGTCTCCTTCGCGGTACATTTCGTTTGATCAGCAGCAGAAGAGCAAGGCTTTGACTGCTTTCACTGTATGTCACTAGTTTACTTACTGAACGGGGCAGCGGTGGTGGTTTCCTCCGCAGTACAGAGCGGCCATAGCAGAAGTAAAGCGAGCGCGGCCAGCGAGACCTCGGCCCGCTCAGAGCGTGCGAGCCGCAAACCGCTCACAGTATGTCACTAATCGTACTTACTGAACGGGGCAGCGGTTGTGGTGTCCTCCGCGGTACAGAGTTGCCATAGCAACAGTAGAGCGAGCGCGGCCAGCGCAACTTCGGCCCGCTCAGAGCGTGCAACCCGCAAACAGCTCACAGTATTGTCACTAATCGTACTTACTGAACGGGGCAGCGGTTGTGGTGTCCTCCGCGGTACAGAGTGGCCATAGCAGCAGTAGAGCGAGCGCAGCCAGCGAGACTTTGGCCCGCTCAGAGCGTGCAACCCGCAAACCGCTCACAGTATTGTCACTAATCGTACTTACTGAACGGGGTAGCGGTGGTGGTGTCCTCCACGGTACAGAGTGGCCATAGCAGCAGTAGAGCGAGCGCGGCCAGCGAGACCTCGGCCCGCTCAGAGCGTGCGACCCTTAAACTGCTCACAGTATGTCACTAATCGTACTTACTGAACGGGGCAGCGGTTGTGGTGTCTTCCGCGGTACAGAGTGGCCATAGCAGCAGGAGAGCGAGCGCGGCCAGCGAGACCTCGGCCCGCTCAGAGCGTGCGACCCGCATGCCGCTCACGGTCCCGCGTCACATGTCACGAGGCCACCTGAAAAGAAATAAAAACATTTTTTAATCATCCGTCCGCGCGGCAATCTGCATTGTGGATGAATTTTATGCTCTGCACATTTAATCAATTTGTAGTATTTTCAAGACACTATTAAGTTGCCTTTTCAATCGCAGTATTTTTAAGTTCTTGTTTGTATGCTGAGATCGAGTTTAATGTCACATAAAGCATTTTCTTAAGATGGCGTATACCAAGCTACCAAAAGCTAATTAAACCCTCGGTAAAGTACAAAATACATCATACCGATTCCTCCGCGCCATATGCAGAAGTATTATAATATTTATCAATACTAAGTATAAAGCATCTCATAACAATGAAAGACTTATCTCCGACTGACAGGTTAACGCTGCAACATTGTCTAAGCTTTGTCTCGGCCAGCCAAGCCGTTCATTTACGATCTAGAAGACAATGGCTTGGTTTACTGACGGTACTGACACAGCACTGCAATGGCTTATTTTAAGGAAGGAACAAGCTGTAGAATTGAACCTTCAGACATCAAAAACATAACAAATACTACATATGGTAAAATATAGAAAAGGAGTTCAGTGTTGCCTCAAAAAGGACTCCACTCAGCACGGGTCGAGACACGGAAGGCAACGACGCTGATTATCAGTAATCCTGTGTTTTCAATAGGGAACATTACTGCAACGTTCTGCCGCCAGAGGCAGCAATACCACTAATAGTAAACCACTATAGGAATATAGGGATTCACACACACATACACAATTGATTGTCAAATCAGTGACAAGGATGCTTTCATAGACAAGTGGGAATGAGATACAATTATGTCAACGCTGCTAGTGTCGCGACTAGTGTAGTGACCTACGAAGAGTTTTGCGTAATGTTCCCTATAGATGAAAGTTCATTATTTTCATGGTTACCTAATTCAAGATTGATTAATTCAGGCGAAGCAAAACCGCAAGGTAACCTTGATGTGATCAAAGCTACCGGAAGATGATAGGAATCCAGCATTTTACTTTTTCCAAACGTGATAAACTTTCTTTTGCAATCATTTAAGATAATAGTAAACAGAGTTAGCCCACCAATGCATATAATTCTTTGTACCCCAGGGATAAATATAATGTCACTTTTTGTATGGGAAAATTACAGTTGAATTGACCTAAGGTGCGTTAAAAAAAAAACTGATCACCCCTCTAAGGTGTAGACGTAAACACATTATATCGACTATATCTATGATCGACTTGCTTCAGAAGTAAGCAGTTTTTAAGTGATATTGTAATTATTATTTGTGCAGTAAAAACCTACCGCAGCGGGTATGATCGATTCATTCGTTCAAATCTATAGGTACCATTACCGGCCAAGTTCAAGGTGGGATCAACGTTTAATAATTATGGTGTTACATCAGAATGATCACTTAGCAATATTAAAGTTAGGTACGCTCTGATTGTATCGAGCGGCATTTCTATCGATTGTATCGAGGCCGTCTCAATGACACCTTAAACATAAACTGGGAGTAGGTAATGTTTAAAAAAAAACCGGCCAAGTGCGAGTCGGATTCGCGCACGAAGGGTTCCGTACCATTATCTAAAAAAGCGGCAAAAAATCACGTTTGTTGTATGGCAGCCTCCTGTAGCCTAGTTGGTAGTGAACTAGTGACCCTGCCTACGAAGCCAGAGGTCGCGGGTTTGAATCCTGGCCATGGCATTTATTTACACAAATATTTGTTTCTGAGTCATGGATGTTTTCTAAGTATTTAAGTATTTATTTATCTATATAAGTATGTTTATCGTCCTCTAGTACCCATAGTACAAGCTTTGCTTAGTTTGGGACTGTGCCGGTTTAAAAAAATATTTATTTATTCTGGTTTTTAGTATTTGTTGTTATAGCGGCAACAGAAATACATCATGTGTGAAAATTTCAGTTGTCAAACTATCACTGTTGTTGAGATGCAGCCTGGTGACAGACGGACAGACAGACAGACAGACGGACACCCATACCTACGAGGCAACTAACAATAATATTAGGTAGGTACTTACTCAAGAAAAAAAAACTGATATTGTTTACCAAGAAGAACAAAACATGGAACATAAAATGTACAAAAACTATCGTTTATTGCTACATACAGTGTTAGTAAAATGTAATATCGCTACAGAGAATTATTTGGTTATGTTATCGCTAAAACTACCATCCCTTTTAGACAATTTTTTACTGGGCTGCGTAGGATACAACGAAAACCCACCAACATGACACCAACGTAGATTGTCGCTATAATAACTTAACGATTGTTTCCTTTTTCATAAGTCTTAGGGAATCCTGTGCAAAGGGCAACCAGGCAAATTGTATCTCTCGTCATAAAATCGGGACACAGTTACACAGCTGCTAAACATTGCCAAGGCAGCCCTTCCCAAGATACATTTGGAGTGTTTCTTTATGATCACTGCATTGCGGAATATGACGACCGAGCATGGTTAGTTATTTTATCAAACACGTTTAAACACGTTAAACTTTTTTTTATTGTTGAAGAGAGCGAAGATGTACCTAGTAAGAGCATAAATAATACTATCTGCCTTCTTATTTACGTTTGACCGGTCCACTGTCCAACGAAAGCTATGTATGACAGTGAGAAATCCCAAATAAAATATATCTCTGTCTACCATATATAATTGTTATATTATTATTATATCGAGCCCGCTATGTCCCACTGCTGAGCAAAGGCCTCCCCCCTCCCCTTCCATTCATCGCGGTCTTGAGCAATAACTGGCCAGTAATATATAATTATTATATATAGGTTCGACAGCGCAATCCTCATGCATTGGGTTGGACTTATTAAAGGGGTAGCCCTAAACCCCGACTAAAAAGTATTTTAATTTGTATTTAATTTGTATTTAACTTGTAATTGTATTCAATTTAATTAAGTTACCTTGTATTGTACTTAAACTAACATAGTTTTATATAATTTGTATGTTTTTTTATGTTACTAACAACTATGGAATCTTTTGTATTCCGAAATAAAGATTTTATTATTATTATTATTCCCTTTATTTAAATGTCATCTTAAGTTAGGTTTTTACAATAATCATATAAAAAGTAAAATATAAAACAATACATACAAAACATAAAATCATTATAAAAACCTAACCTAGGGTGCCGCCGGCAGCGAGGCGGGGCCTAAGCTACCGGTGGTCAGGGCGACAGAGACAGGAATCTCCTGACTATCCGCGCAGTATCCAGGAGTACCGCCTTCTGTATCTGACCCTTGATCCAGCCATCTAGCGAGAGTCTCTTAAGGTGGCGGTCGAGACTCTTCGCTATTAAACCATTCGCCGAAACGACTATCGGGACGATGATCGTCGAATCAACATCCCACATGGCGGTTACCTCGTGAGCCAGGTCTAGGTACTTACTGGCTTTGTCCTTCTCGGCCTTCACGAGGTTCTCGTCATGGGGGATGGTGATGTCGACGAGCACTGCCTGGCGTTTCGATCGATCTGTCAGCACGATATCAGGCCTATTGGCAAGAATAGTCCTGTCCGTGATGACAGATCGATCCCAATAGAGCGTGGCACGACCATTTTCGAGAACTGGCGCAGGTGTGTACTTATAGTAAGGCACTTCGGAGACCACAAGACCATATAGCAGAGCAAGTTGCTGGTGAATAATTCTGGCTACAAGGTTATGTCTGTGCAAGTACTCGCCGTTAGCAAGCTGACCACAACCGGAGATAATATGCCTGAGTGACTCCCCGGGACGGCGGCATGCCCGACAAATGTCGACCGTACCGTCCTTCAGGATATACCTCCGGTAATTGTTCGTCATGATAACCTCGTCCGCAATTGCACATACAAAACCTTCGGTTTCCCCGAAGAGATCCCCGAAACGTAGCCAGTTCACCGACGCGAGCAGATCCACATCGGACCCTGTGAGGGCCTTGCAGAACCGCCCGTGAAGCTCCTTGCTCCTCCATACCGCCCTGCGGTCCTCGGCGCTCATCACTTTAAGTCTGCGCCAGTTCATGTTTGCCAAGGAGAGCGGGGTGAAGTTTCCGTCCACTGCCACTACGTCGCGATGCATCCCACACTCGTTGTTTAGGAAATAATCCCTGAGACTGCACACCTCGCGGTTGTGAAGGTCTTTGGCATTTAAAAAGCCGCGACCTCCACACTTCCGCGAGATGTACAGTCTCATAACAGACGAGCGTGGGTGTAGCATGCGATGCGCAGTAAGCAGTACACGAACTCTTCGGTCCAGGGCATCCAGCTCAGTCTGAGTCCATCTTAGTACGCCAAAGGAGTAAGTGAGCAAGGGCATCACCCAGGCGTTGAAGGCGCGCACCTTGTTGCCGCCCGACAAAAGACTATTAAGTACTTTTGTCAAACGACAAAAGAAGCGTTCCTTCACCGCCCGCTTTACGCTCTCACCCTCAATACCCAATGACTGTGACATACCAAGATACTTATAGGTTTCTGCCTCGGAGATAGATTTGAGGGACATTGTCTCAGAAAGTTGTAAATTTGTTGAATTTACAACTCTACCCCGCTGTACATGCATAACCGCACACTTATCGACACCAAATTCCATTTTGATGGCGCTACTGAAGACTTCTGTTGTTTTCAGTAGTTCCAACAGGTCATGTCTATTCGGTGCAAACAGCTTGAGGTCATCCATATAGAGCAGATGAGAAATTACCTCACCCCCTCTCCGAAGCCGGCAACCTAGCCCTGAATCCTTCAGCAAGGTGCTGAGTGGATTCAGCGCTAGGCAGAACCACAGAGGACTCAGGCTATCACCCTGGAAGATCCCACGTTCAATCCTTATATAGTCCTGCGAGCCAGAGGGGCCATCTCCTCCCCCCGGTTGACGAAGAACCGTGGTCCACTGCCCCATGCAAGCGCCTAAGAAGGATCTCAGAACTGCATCAACTTTATACAGCTCTAAGATCCTCCTCAGCCATGAATGAGGCACCGAATCATAGGCCTTCTTGTAGTCAATCCAGGCGGCCGAGAGGGCACCTCTGTTCCGCCGGACTCGTTGGCAAATGGTCATGTCCATGAGGAGGAGCTCTTTAGTACCACGAGACCCAACCCTACATCCATTTTGAGCAGGGGCCAAAACGTTGTTCGCAACGATGTGTGCGTTAATTTTTGCTCTCAAAATGGATGTTAGGAGCTTGTACAGCGTAGGCAAGCACGTGATGGGTCTGTAGTTTTTCGCTTCCGTAGTACTACCGGACTTATAGAGCAGGGAGGTAATACCAGTTGTAAAGAAAGATGGCAGGGAACCGAGCTCAAGGGATTGCTGGAACTGTGTTGCCAAACGTAGGTGTGAGCATCGAAACCATTTCACCCAGAAGTTGTGCAATCCATCCGGTCCAGGACTTTTCCAGTTCGGGGTCAAACGGATGGCACAACTAACGTCTTCGGGGCTGATCGTAACAGTCCCCATGGGTTCGATGAACTCACACTCACGTTCGACAACACCCATCCACTCGCCTTCGGCGTGCTCGACTGGCACTGACCAGATACTACGCCAGAAGTCAACCATGGCAGTAGCATCCGGCTGCTGCGCGTCGGACACACGAAGATCGGTTCCCTCCCACTTTCGGTATACCTTCCTTTGGTCACTCTGGAAAAGGCGATTCTGCTGGTATCGGTCCACACGCTCTCTGTAGCGGCGAATACGGCTTGCCCATGCATAGACTTTCTGCTTCAGAAAGTCAATGCGCTCCGTGACACAGGTCATGTAGTCGAGGGGCCTGATATCAGTTCCCGCGAAGGCCTGGTTCACAAAGCGCATGACTCGGGGGCGGTTGTTGCCCCCCCTGAAGCAGATCAGCTTTGCAATGAGAGTCCTAAACGTATTGATACGCCGCTCAATCCGTACTTGCCATGTAGGGACACCGCCGGCGGTCCTAGGTGCACGGTCAGCGTCCGGAAACTTGACGCGAGCAACACGGCACGCCGCGACTGCCCCGCAGTACATGATTGAGTGTGTATCAACTAAGTCTTCACTAGCCCGTAGATACGGATCTAGCAGACCGTTCAGGGCTCCCATTAGCGCTAGATTGCGTCTATTCACAGGCAAGCGTGGTAATCGTGGCCTAGAGTTGTTTGTGGGGCGATACTGCGTAATCGCTTCTTCCAGAGCCCTCCTCAGTTGCTCATGGGCCTGATTGCTTACACTCTGATCCGCATAGTCCTCCTCGTCGACACTGGGATCAGCCCGCGGCGCCCCCGGCGCTAGGTCGGGTGCAAGCACCGGAGCCGGCACCGTGGCAGGCGGGTCCCGCGTCGAGGTGGAGGCCGCACGGGCAGAGAGTGCTTCCAAGCGTAGCCTATCGAGTATCGAGTCATCCAACCGCTTATGCCGTTGGATGACCCGCACCTGATCCGATAATCGTTGCGCGGTCACGTTGATGGCGGGTTCAAGGACCTGAAACAGAGGAAGCATCCGGACACGGTACGCGGACAAGTTGGTTCCCCCCTCTGTAGCCCCAAAGTACGCTCGCATGCAGTTCACATTAATGTCATGAGTCCATCGCATGCGGCGCACTATACCACCGGCAGCGGGAGCCATAAGCGGGGCGGTGTGCCCCGTAGGCCCCAAGCGTGCCGGCAGCGGTGGTCGTCCTCGTCGCGCAGGTGGTCGCGGCGGCGGGGACGGCGGCCCGCTCTCGTCGCTCGACTCGCTGGTGTCGGGCGCTGTGGCGAATTCATCGTCCGACGACGATGGCGAGGAGCTGGACGGTGCGGGTGGAGGTGGTGGGCGTGCGCGTTGTGCCGCTCGTGAGCGTGTCCTCGTTATCATATTTACATTCGTATTTCAGTTTTCTTTGATTTGTTTAGCATTTGACAGCTGCTTGACATTTCCCTTGATATTGATTCTGCTGCGTAGCAAAAGCGGTGCCGTGTTGTAAATATATTGCACATTGTGGGAAAACTAATATGTACAAATTGTAATGTATTAAATGCTTACAAAGGCACAGAAAACATTAAAAACGAATTTATAAAATATAGATAAAAATTGACACGTCTGTCGTGAAAGCGGTTTTTTTTTTATTTTTTTTTTTTTTTTTTTTTATTATTATAAATAATTAATTGATCATTAGTACACCAGCCAACAAAGGGTCTCATTTTATTATGATTTTACTTAAATACATAATTTCAGTCTGTCTTTGTCCGTCAATAAATATGTGACATCCATGGGGAAAAAACCAACAAGTTAAAACGTAAATAAGTGTAGGTAAATGAATAAAATTGGTGTGTTTGTGGTGATAGATAATCAAAACATAATAATATATTCATTTTTATGTTTGTTTTAGTCATTCTAAAAAGGTAACCTTTTGAAAATACATTTTATATACTAGAGAAAAATCTTACTCAGAGTGTTATTATATTACTATGCCAGAATATTATTTACAGCGGAAAACGTATATATGATTTATGTTCTTCACTTACGTTCCGTTTTAACATAATGTCAAATGCCATTATGACGTCAATCATTAGCTTCGCTGTGATTCATGCAAACAGTTTAAAGCCTTATTAAAATCTGGGGCAAACTGTCACGCAACGAAACGAAATGACGAAACGACAGTAAAAGGGTATTTCTATGAACGGTTAAACCTCCATGACTTCCATCGCATTTGAATTTACAAAAAGTTAACAAGATATATTTTTTTATTGAATTAAATAAAATTTACGATGTAGTTTATTCTACCTAAGGTAAAAAAAAACACTATCGTCATGCGGTTTCAAGGAAACTATTTTGAAACGTAAAAAAATAAAAGTGTTAACTATATATTGTGAAAAGTGATGATCAAATAAGTAAAAAGAACTAATACAATATTTCTCGTAATGATATCCTAGATAGCTCCAACCCGCACTGGGCCACCGTAGGGACTCCTGCTCATTCCCCATCATCCATGAGAGGCCTGTGCCCAACAGTGTCACGTATACACTTATGATGATGTTGATGATGATTCTAGATAAACCAAGAAACGTATACAAACTTGTCCATTAAAATATAATTGTATGGAACGAAGTATATTGGCCGAGAACAACAGTTGACAGAGCCCAAAGGAAAGTATGGTATTGTCTAATTATACTTGAATTTAATAGATTAACACAAGCTAATGCATAAATATCATCACAATTTGTCAAGATTTGGCCAAAATTACTGACTCAGGAAACTTCTTTCCTTTGACATTAAGTTATTATTAATAATAATAATAATAAGCCCGCAGGGCAGCTTGTGGCGAGCTGTTGGGGAGTAACGACCCCACGGACCCGAGTGCTCCCGAGAGTCGGTCAGAGCCTCCGTCTCCGGCTTGTCTTCGTCGGTCGGAGTGGAACCCCAAGGGGGCCCGTAGGACTCTCAGCTCTGGCTTGCCTTCATTGGCCGTCCAGAGAGGAGTCGTAAGAGCTATATGCTCCAGGGGTGGAAGTGTTAAAGGGCATAACGCCGCGAGTAACTTCGGAGAAAGCGCAGCACCACCTCTCGACACCCCTGAGCCGCTCACCCGGTGTTGTTCCTGGCCGTCTGTACGACGACGCTTTCAGGGGCCCATCTAGCGAGTGGCTAGTCACCGCCTGCCTCGATAGCATCTCACAATGTTATGGCAGGTGTCCGGAACTCTTGCAATAGCTCATTCATTTGTCCATCCAAATTTCATCCATAGCCCGTTACTCTTTCCTCTTAACCTACAATAGCCCCAACGCCTGTTGGAACCGGTTCACGGGTATCTACCGATGTACCCGTAATGGGTTATAGCAGGTGTATTACATCACATTAAACTTCGTCTCCAAAGGGCCTCTACGTGTTGGATCTATATCCCCACGCACGCCTTCCAAAGGACCGGGCTTTGTCCCGTGAATTTAAACAGGAGATACATAATAATAATTAAGCCGTTTATTCCATATTTCGTATGTTTACATTCTAATGTTATTATGCTACTTATTCTAATATTAGTTAAGGTATATTCTCCGAGAGACAAATGGACAAATGACCAAATGGACTTCAAGGAGGGAAGCCACATTTCGTATACAGATGGATCAAAAAAAGGTGATGATGTTGGATGGTGAGAGGCCAAAGTTCAAAGCTAGCGTCAGCATGGGGAAGGAGGCCTCAATCTTTCAGGCTGAACTCTTCGCATTAAATAAATGCGTGGAGATCAATCTTGAAAGAAACCTAAGGAACCAACATATCTACATCAACTCGGACAGCCAAGCTGCTCTGCTGGCACTAGAATCACTAGAGTCCTACTCTAAACTAGTCCAGAATTGTAAAAATAATCTAAACACCCTGGCGAACTCCAACAAAGTCATACTTAGATGGGTACCAGGGCACTCCGACATTGTAGGAAACGAAAAAGCAGATGAACTTGCAAGGCAGGGCGCAGACACGGCCCTGGTCGGCCCGGAACCGTTCTGTGGCATCACAAAACGGAAAGCATATTCTCTGCTAAACAACGCGGAAAAATCAGAGGCAATCAAGCTGTGGAAGTTCACCAAAGGACAAAAACAAGCTAAAGCCCTGATCGAAGGGTTCAATAGTCTAAAGTCTAAAGAGTTATTACAATTCAAAAGGCACAAAACCTGCGCAGTGACAAGAATCCTGACAGGACATTGCAAATTGAACAAACACCTGTTTCAAATAGGTATGAAGCAGGACACAACCTGCAGGTTCTGCCAAGAGACAGAGGAGACTGCAATGCACATTCTCTGCACCTGCGGACCACTCATGCATAAAAGAAGTACCTACCTAGGGCGGCACATGTGCACCCACAAGAAGTACAACATATCACCGTTCAAAGAATCTGGAATTTCCTGGAGGCAACGGGACTTAACGGTGAACTCTAAAGCAAGGGCTGCCACAATAGATCACTTGCTGGTCGAAGCGGCACATTAAGGCCCACAAACAAAATAATAATAAAATAAGGTATATTTGGTTGTTTATTATAATGTTAGTATGGTAAGTAAATAGTTTTGATTTCATGCTTGAAATATGGATCCCTTTTGGGTAAAGGCCTCCTCCAGCTTTTTCCACTGTTCGCTGTCTGTGCCTACATTCGTCCAGTTTCTTCCTGCTTTAAGTTATTATACTTCCATAATTATAATTCAATTACATTGTTTCCAAATTCTATCGTTGTTCAAAGAAAGCTTTCCACATAGATAATTTAATATGAAACAAAATAAAGTAGTAAAGTAAAGTTTGATTACCAATTGAGTCATTAACAGGGAAGTTAAAACGACGACCTACAACGCTACATTATGAAATAAAAAATAGGACTATGAACAACGCTTCAGTGTCGTTCACTGGTCACACTAATCAAATTACTAATCATGAAAAAACAACAATTTCTTCAGCAAAAAATGGAGGATACTCCAACTAATTTATATTTTCGCAAAGTCGACTTTAAAAAATTATGCAGTTTATACTCGATGCATGCACAGGCACCTCTGGGAACCCATTCCGTTCAGCAAATTAGCATTTCTGACTAAAGTAGTTTCTGACGTCATTTGGGTAAGTTAATAAGGCCTGGATCGATTGACGTGCCGTCCGTTGCTGTTCTCATTTAATGGACCTTTGAGAATCCAGATATTTGCGATACGATCCACAATATGCACTGATTTTGAAGAAATTAAGATTTCAATCTCATCATCCGTTTCCGAGAAATATAAATCAATGTATACACGTTAGTGTTGTTACCCACCCTATTAACATACTGTGGGTAAATAAGAGATGTGTGATTTGGCCCGGTTTTCCATATGCAGAAAGGATTACAAAAAATACATTAAGGGTTACATTTACATTAGGTACAAAAAATACAAAATTTCTGGATCAACTGAATCTAAAATAGCCTTATTTTTTTATCTTTTTTTAAGATCTACAATGTATAGGTATTTTACTTACATCATTTTAATATTACCTACTTAAATGTGCATGCGAGTAGGGTATCACGTGAATGCCCTATAAAAACGTGATTTGTATTTAAATAATACACTGCACATACAAGGTGCACGAAAGGAAACCAAATAAATTTACCAGCGTGTGTTACTTGAACATGTTTAAAAAAAACCGGCCAAGTGCGAGTCGGACTCGCGCACGAAGGGTTCCGTACCATTATCAATAAAAATATTTATTTTATTCTGTTTTTAGTATTAGTTGTTATAGCGGCAACAGAAATTCATAAACTGTGAAAATTTCAACTGGAATCACGGTATCAGTGAGATACAGCCTGGTGACAGACAGACGGACGGACGGACAGCGGAGTCTTAGTAATAGGGTCCCGTTTTACTCTTTGAGTACGGAACCCTAAAAAACAGGACCTAGGTTCACATAACATTTCTTACTGTAAGGAGTAAGAAATGTTATATGAACCTATTAGGTCCTATTTTTTTAAACATGTTCAAGTAACACACGCTGGTAAATTTATTTGGTTTCCTAAACGATTTTGCTTCGATGGTTGCCATATCGATTAAGATTTTGCGTAAAATTACAGGGTGAAAATTCTGCGTAAGTAAGGCACTGATTGATTTTTAATGCCGTCCCTCGGATATAATTTACGTCGTCATTTCACGGTGTTGTTCCATCCATCATTTCATTTCGCAGAAGAAATGGAACGTAGAATTATAACGTCACCCGTAAAAGATGATGGAGATGATTAAATTGTTATTGTTGTAACAGAGATGTATATTAATTATTAATTTAATGTTTCGTGAGATGATAGGAAATCTTTTTTGGGAGCTGAAACAAACATAGTAGCATAAAGAAGATGGCCAATCGCATCAAAATCTTATCCATCGCCTGAGATAAAAGTATGAGTTATGTCACGACATTATTATAATGATGACGTCGATCTAATCTCAACAAGGTCTAGTTATCCCTCTGGGTTGGAAGGTCATATGGCAGTCGCCTTGGTAAGATTACTCTGTCTACGCAAAATCTTGGGATTGGATGTCAAAGCGGACCTCGGGCTTTTTTAGGGTATAACCGGAGCAAGCCGGTTGAAATTGAGTTTCTTAATTAGACAAAACTGGGCATTTTATATGGAAGGCCTTCATGAATTTAGAGAGATCTCATTGTTTAAACATCTTTATTTCACCATTTCTATATTATGTTACAAAATATGTAGAAAAATCTAAATCACTTCAAGACTAAACGGTAGAAAAGTTCCGTCAGTTCCTTAAATACCTTATCTTCCCCTTCACCTCACCTCTCCGCTATAACGCACACTGGGCTGAAAATCGGCTTTCATAGACATAGGAATCGAAGTTAACATATTAAAGATTTTTTGCTTGAAATGGCTATAACTTGCCATTATGATGCTAAATTATGATCCTGGCGTGATTTGGCATGATAACTTATGAGTTATAATTTTTTTCCGTAAAAAATGTATGGAGATGGAACGAAAAAACTGGATATCTCGGGAACCGCAAAGAAAACACAAATATTCTTACAGATGGTTATACTAATAATTATCCCTGATTTTTTGACATACGACATATTTCAGTGGTAGATGCGGTTTTTTTTTTAAAAATCGACGAAATTTTTCATACAATCGGCTTTAATAGACATAGGAATCGAAGTTAACATTTTAAAGATTTTTTGCTTGAAATGGCTATAACTTGCCATTATTATGCTAAATTATGATTCTGGCGTGATTTGGCACGAAAACATAGGAGTTATAATTTTTTCCCGAAAAAAATGTATGGAGCTGTAACGAAAAAACTGGATATCTTGGGAACCATAAAAAAAACACAAATATCCTTACAGCTGGTTATACTTCTAATTATTCCTGATTTTTCGACGTACTACATATTTCAGTGGTAGGTACGGATTTAAAAAAAAAACGACGGAGTTTTTAAATTATTTTTTTTAAACTCCGTCGTCTTACTTTAAAAATAAAAGACAGAAATATGTATACTTCGCCTTTTCAATAAAGGATGGGGCATTGTATATCAAATTTTCAGTGTTTTTTTTAAGTTAATTTTATTACATAAAAAAAAACAACCATAACAATTTAAAAACAAATAATTACCAAAACCTTACAATATTTTTTAACTTTTAATTTTATTCGATAAAAAAAAAACCGTAGCTACCACTGAAATATGTAGTATGTCTAAAAATCAGGAATAATTAGTAGTATAACCAGCTGTAAGGATATTTGTGTTTTTTTTGTGGTTCCCAAGATATCCAGTTTTTTCGTTCCATCTCCATACATTTGTTACAGAAAAAAATTATAACTCATAAGTTTTTGTGCCAAATCACGCCAGGATCATAATTTAGCATAATAATGGCAAGTTATAGCCATTTCAAGCAAAAAATCTTTAAAATGTTAACTTCGATTTCTATGTCTATTAAAGACGATTGTATGAAAAATTTCGTCGATTTTTAAAAAAAAAACCGCACTTACTACTGAAATATGTAGTATGTCAAAAAATTAGGAATAATTAGTTATATAACCAGCTGTAAGGATATTTGTGTTTTTTTTGCGGTTCCCAAGATATCCAGTTTTTTCGTTCCATCTCCATACATTTGTTACAGAAAAAAATTATAACTCATAAGTTTTCGTGCCAAATCACGCCAGGATCATAATTTAGCATAATAATGGCAAGTTATAGCCATTTCAAGCAAAAAATCTTTAAAATGTTAACTTCGATTTCTATGTCTATGAAAGCCGATTTTCAGCCCAGTGTGTAACGTTCCGTTCCCACATTTATTTGAAAAACGGAATATTACCTAGCTTCAAATTCTAATCACGATTAAAATCGGTTTTAGTCACTACCGTACTTCCTTTTTGTGAATCTTATTAAATTGACGATTGATAAAATATCATTATCTACGATCTAATGTCGTAGTCACGAGCAACCCTGTTATAAGACAGATAAGAGCTCGACGGGACCATCTGCAATCAACGTTAAGGTCGAAAACAGATGTTTTGCATGACAATTGAGTTCGAAAAACCTAGATAGGTCACTAGATACACTACAAAATTCTGATACCTTTAACTTGTGACCTTAAGTTAGAAGTTTAAAACGTAAAATGTAAGTACCTACTTTGTAAATATTTTACTACGCCTTCAGTAAAGCACTTATAAAATATATAATATGACTCGGAACTCGTAGGTCTGTAATACTTACACCTAGTTCTGAGAAGCCTCAAATTAAACCGCTATTGTAAGATTAGATAATAGGTGTCATTTAAACATAAAAGTACAGGTATCAAATTGTAAAAACCTTGAGAGCGATTCAGACATTGCCGTGGACGTTCTAGCGCCACCTATTGTTTAATTTGACCAACTGATATACATTAAGTTTAATGTAAGGTTTGAACTGCAATTGGAACTGAATGATGCGCGTTAGAACAATCTTGTTGCGCTTAATTCAATAAAGTACCTACGCATACTAATTTATTTTTAATTAACACATTAATATTCAATTGAACCAATAGTTAAGATGATATTCGGCATCAAAATCGTACCATACCTACCCAACTTCATAGCTAATAAATATAATAAGCGGTTATGACTTCAAATTCTTCAGTCAACATTGACACGAATGCGGTGTTGCCATGTTTCAGAAACTAATTAAAGGTGCGTGTGTCACGCATAATGTTGCCATGTTGGAAAACAAATGAATCGATGCAGTCTTAAAGCTTCGTGGGTTATAAGATTAAGAAAAATAAATGGGGGCAAATCAGTCAAGATTTTAATAAAGGAAATTTGATTAAAAGGGTATTTTTAACTTCCGTGGAAAATAATTAAAGAAATATACTTAAGGTGTTCGATTGCCATACAAAGCGTTATTTGACATTCGGAGGCTAACGGTGTGGTATTTTAAGAAACTTATGTAACAAACTTTCATCAATTGGCTTCCTATTTGCGCCAAATTCCCCCTATCCTAGAATAAACTTGTATAAACTAGATAAATTTGAGAAAATAGTTTTCCCAAAATATCACGTCCCAAACCAATTTCTCAAATTAATCTAGTTTATACAACTTTATTTTAGGAAAGGGGGAATTCGGCGCAAATGGGAAGCGAATATATGAAAGTTTGTTACATAAGTTTCTTAAAATATCACGCCGTTAGCCTGCGAATGTCAAATAACGTTTTGTATGGCAATCGAACCACCTTAAAGTAAAAGTTTATTCATAAGTAGAATCATCTATCATCGAGAACATGAATCATCATCATCATCATCATCATCATATCAGCCGAAAGACGTCCACTGCTGGACATAGGCCTCCCCCAAAGAGAACATGAATTCTTAAATGAATTATTATTATGAACTATGAACATTTGCAGCATGAAGTGAAGACCGGTTTGCATCAAAATAAAATCGTGATAATAAAATTGTAACTGTTGATTCGACGATCATTGTCGCGATAGTCATTTCGGAGAACGGTTTAATAGCGGAGAGTCTCGACCAAAAAAAAATGGTTCAGGGGTCAGATACAGAAGGCGGTACTTCTGGACACTGCGCGGATAGTCAGAATGTTCCTGTCACTGTCGCCCTGACCACCGGTAGCTTAGGCCCTGCCTCGCTGACGGCGGCACCCTAGGTGAGGTTTTTATAATGATTTTATGTTTTGTTTGTATAGTTTTATATTTTACTTTACAGTCTGCGATTAATGATAAATAAAGAGAAATTGTTCTAACATTAAATTTTTAATAATGATAGGTTTATATCATCAATTTTATTTTTCGTTTTTCAAATATTACAAACACCGTTTATTTTCTTGTTCCGACAGTCGACTCCTAAGATATATATTTAGATACTTTTGCATCTTATTTCGTTGCAACTAGGCGAACATTATTCTACATCTACATCACTTTGACGTCGACTTTACTGACTAGTAACTAGTACCTCTGTGAGCTACCCACTTACTTAAGACACTCCTACTTACTTTGTGGAACTTAAAAGTCGGCAAGGAGTTTAAAAAAAAAATCCAAAATTTTAATGGACTCAGATTATACGTATACAACTCGACCAAGGTAAGAATGCACCTCGCGTCGAACAAGTTACACTGAGCGAGGTGCATTCTTAGGTTGGTCGAGTTGTAGGTATAATTATTGAACCAGCTCACAAATTTTCACGAGGATCGGTTGATAACAGCGACCTGAAGAGGACAACAGCCGGCCATCCGGGCATCTGGACATACGAAAGAATTCTAGCCCAAGCTGAAACGGAGAACTTCGTTCGCTTCGCTCGCTCGTTTCAAAAGTGAAATACTTATTATGGTTGTAATAGGTATCTATAACACGCCAATACCATTTTCGGAAATTCTTATTTATAGGTACATGTGTGATGTCCCCTAAATTACAGGACTACATTGAGGGTTATAAAAATAGAAAAATCGCGAATTTTTTCGACCTCTGGGACAAATTCTGAACACTTACACAGTTTTCTTCGGTAATTTCAGCCCACACCACAGCCGAGTTTCGGATTTCCCAAGGGCTGCTTTCTTATTTGCAATATTCAAACAGATCCCCGGAGCATACAACAATATACTAACGAGTTTATATTTCAGTTATTTGCTTCAGATACTGATATACAGGCTGTCCCTAAAACCAACGCCAAGCCGCAAACGGGTGATTTTACATAAAAAAAAAACCAAGTCATATTAAAAAAAAAATCTTAGTTGATGGACGTTGAGTTTTGAATTTCCTAGGGCTGTATTTTTTTAATACTTGACTTGGTTTTTTTTTCTATTTTTTATAACTGTTATGACTTGGGCCACCCGCTTACGGCTTGGCGTTGGTTTTAGGGACACCCGGTACCATATTATAGTTATTCCTTAAAGTTGTTTATTTGTTAACTACAAGAAAATATAGATACAGGTTTAACTGCTGATGTTGCTCCTTAAGAGTCCCAAGTGGGCTACCCATATAAGCGTAGTTTGGCTGTCATTTTAAAACGGCTTTTACGAAAATTATAGAAAAAAAAAATAAGTTTACTATAAAAAAAATCTTTCGTATTAGCTTGAACATACGGCACCGCCTCCGCGCCGCGCCGAGCTGCTCCACCACCACTGTCAGTGCGTTGCGGCCTTAAAAATGAGAACCAAGCGTCCCGGGAATTCCAATTTAACTAAAATTTAATAAACAATAATTATTTTGCCTTACAAAACTTTTATCACTCATAATAATATATTCACGCCAAGAATAGCTAGAGCATTGAGACAAATAGGTAGGTAAATAAATACTTATGATCGAATAATGATAATTGAATTTAAGTATTAAATCTTAAAATAATATTATGAAGGTCTATTCCACATAACACTAATTACTATAGAAGGGGTATGGCGCGCGATTTCCATCGGGACCGGTGCGCGCGACCTCGTCTTCCCACGTCGCTTGCAACAACACGGCAATCGGGTGACGTTGATAGGAAAGCTTGAGCGCATGCTCAAACTCTAGTGGCGCGCGTGCCACGTCCACATTGCCATTCTATAGTATTAAGTGTTCTGTGGTATATTCTATCTTGACATCTCACTTGACAAAGAGGGGACAACTGTCACTAGCGTCCGCAGGAGCTAACTACCACAACCCTGCACGTGTCCCCTGGGTGGTACTAAAAAGTGACAAACTCAAAGGCTCAATGTATGCCATATTACGATAAATAATTATCCTTTATTCTTTTGAATTTTTTAAATCTTATGAGTAGATTACGCCCTACACACAATTGTATCACTTCGTTATTGAACGAGAGAGCGAAGCGATGGAAGTTCGCCGCTTCAGCTTGCGCAAAAAATATGTTGTATATCAGTTCTAATCCACAGGTTGCATATCTCAAACGATTCTCGTGAAATTTTCAATTTAGACGGATTTTTTAACCCCCGACGGAAAAAGAGGGGTGTTATAAGTTTGACGTTTCTGTGTGTCTGTCTGTTTGTGTATCTGTTGTCACTGTCTATGGTATCGTAGCTGCGGTTTTTTTTATCCGAAAGCTGATGTGATCGAAATGGTTTTTAGCTAAGTTTCAACAAAATCGGCTCAGCCGTTTTTGAGATATTGAACTTTGAAATGAAAATGTCGGGGGTTTTCCAACTTTTCTAAGTTGTATTTATTTGTCGATTCAGTTTTCGAAATTATTTATTTTTAAGTCAAATTTGCCAGTTTTACAGCTCACAGAGCGACCTGTATAGGAGTGTCTTAATAGGGAACATTACGCAAAACTCTTCGTAGGTGGCGACACTAGCAGCGTTGACATTGTATCTCGTTCCCACTTGCGTTATTGTCTATGCAAGCATCCTTGTCACTCATTTGACAATCAATTGTGCATGTGTGTGTGAATCCCTATATTCCTATACTGGTTTACTATTAGTGGTAGTGCTGCCTCTGGCGGCAGAACATTGCAGTAATGTTCCCTATTGGTTTAGCTCTTTACACACACATGCATCCCATGATTTGTGTGTGTCGATGTAAGTATACCTAAGCACCACATGCATGAGAATCAAGTAACAACCTCAACGCCACATCCATTACTTCTACATCTAACCATTAAATCTCATCGTCACGTTCAAACTTCGTCACTCCAAGTCTCGACTAACTTCGCTAATGACGTCATACAACGGGTGTGTGCGACTAAAATGGATTCAGGCACTATTTAGGTATGGTGGATCCAGACGACACAGACTTAGGCCTTGTTCGGACTAGGCTAGTATTTTAGTGCGAGTCCATACAAAAGATACTCGCACTTGCAACAAATATATGAACTCGCACTAAACTACTAGCCTGGTGCAAACAAGGCTGCGCGCTGCGTAACGCGCTGCAAAGATTTTTCTCACGTGTGAATCGCTAAACTTAAGTGGCAGTGGGCGTGGCACATTACACACACACCCGATTACCGTTAGGGCGAAAAGGTTCTCGAGTAGCGACCACGTACCGGAAGACGCAGTGTTGGTAGACAAGGTGGATTGATAACCTGGTAAAGGTCGCGGGAGTCCGCTGGATGCGGGTGGCGCAGGACCGGTCATTGTGGCACTTTTTGCGGGAGGCCTCTGTCCAGCACTGGACGTATTTCGGCTGATATGATGATGATGATGGACATGAAACTTAAGCTGGAAAGCTTGTTGAGCATCTTGGTGTCCCGTCTACCCGTAATATATAACACTTTTAGCACCAGAAACTTTATAGTTAATTGTTCTGCGCGTAGGCGCTTTGCTCGACAAACAGTGTTCCCATGTTATTAGTTACGAGCGTAGCGCTACGAATTTTTGTCAGTGAATTGTGCTGGGCGCTGTTATGTAGCAATCATTCAGGGGTTCTTCTTTTTTGTATCAGGAATCGTAGGTACTCAGTACATCAGGAATTTGTAGCTTTGTAAGGGGTATGTCATCACTAATCTCCGCAATTGCTCATCCGATAAAAAAAAATCTTTCGCCATTTTATAGATTGGACTCTCTGTATGAACATACGCTATATTTTATCCTGTGGGTTGGCCTGCTCTCTCTTTAAAAAGCGGGTCTGAATCTCGCGGGTAGCTAGTTTAATAACAAGGCAACAGTAGAATCAGTGTTTGTACTTATTGTTTGTTGACCATGTCCACTAACAAGCTGTTGGTGATGACTAATCGACACGACTACACCATTAATTCACTCCTACAATTATTTACATAAGCATTAACTTCAATTCTAATGGAAACACACGCAATAATATTATATTCAATAATACATTGCTACCTACTTTGTGACAATATCTTCTGTACACACGTAACCGCTTGGCACCGGACCGGCGCCGCCTCACCTCTCATATCATGGGCGAGGCGATGCTGTTCCGGTGCCGATAATATGTGTGCGTTACAGTATGGAATTGCAAAGAATACTGGACGGCTCGAGTTGAGGCGGTGCCGAGCGGTTACGTGTGTCACAACCTTTAATAATAATGGCGTGTACACTCCGCTTCAAATACTCTGTAGCAGTCAAAGTGGCCAAATAGTTCGGTACACCATACTAATATATGGTGTACCGAACTATTTGACTACTTTGGTTGCTATAAAGTATTTGACGCTGAGTGTACAATGCAACAATAGCCCGTACTTAATTCGTATTTTTCACCAAAAAGCCTAGTATATTTTTGATTCCATCAGCCTATAATAGTCCCTTGCAGTTGGTGGGTGGTTTCACCGCGAGCGTACCATGTCACGGACAGGAACAGCATCCATGTAGGTACCATTTATGTGACATGACTCATGATGAATTAAGTTATTAGAAAAGTGTTGGTGTCGGCACTGGGCACGGCTTCCAAACTCCCAAATAGGTCCATGACACTATTTTCCCGTGAGCGGAAAAGAATAACATTTTTACACATAATATTTTTACAGTTTGTCAAAATTATGAATAGGTTAGGTGCAAATAATAAAGGAAAGTTGTAGGTATTCACTTTAAAAGAATCTACAGACGAGTGGAACAAATCCTATGCTTTACGAGGATAGACATAGCTTTACTGTAATCCTCTCGGGTAGGTCTCGTGGATATTTTTATTTCTTACATTCCTGGCCCCGTAGCATGGGCCTTATCACGCGATAAGTGATAGGATAGAGCTGCCGTCCCTGGCTGACACCGTTCGATAGAATGAGACGACGCGCTTACCCTATCACTTATCGCGTGATAACGCCACGCCATCCATGCTACGGGGCCTGTATATTCTCAAAGGTATTTTAAAATAGTAAATAGGTATAAGATAATAGAAACAATTGAAACATCAGAGAGTCATGGATGTCTTCTATGTATTTAAGTATTTATTTATCTAGGTATAGAAGTATGTTAATCGTCGTCTAGTGTCAATAGTACAAGCTTGGCTTAGTTTGGGACTATGTCGATTTGTGTAAGATTGTCCCCAAATTCTTATTAATTATTTATTTGTTTATTTATCTTACGCAGTTACCAATATTCACGCAGGTAACATTTATTTATAAAACATTAAAAGGAACTTGCAATAATTGTTTTATTTTTATTATGTTCAAATTTCACACCAGAATTTCAAGGTGGATGGACTGTGTGAGAGAGGATATGAAGAGGAAGGAAGTAAGTGACGAGATGACGAGTGGCAGGGAGGTATGGAAGTAAAGGACATGCTGCGCCGACCCCAAATAAATGGGATAAGGGCAAGAAAATGATGATTTCACACCAGAATTTCAAATAGAAGTATGAGGTCGATTTCATCAACTAATTAGACAGTAATATAGCCAAAATGTTATTCAAAGCATCGTTAAACGTTGTCTGTGAGTCTACTTATAGTTCGTATACGAGTAGAAGTAACCAAAAAACTTATCGCAAAAATTGTTTCGTACTTATATAATAGAATATATTAGGAGAGTATAAAAACGTAGTCCTGTGACTTAATATTCTTTTAGCCTAAATTTTTTTTTTTTTTTATAATTATGTTCAAATTACATCTTACAAAACATTTATATTCTCGCCAAACTGTTACGTTTGATGGCGAGACGCGCTCAGTTTTTATACAACTTAACCTATTAAACTCATCTTATATAAAATAAAGTTTCATGCCTAAAGTAAAGAAAATAAATATACCTATTTCTGCAAGTATACATATATATACATACTACATACACATCCATATGTGATAAGTCGAGAGTGTGTTCTCGTCTCATCACACTTTTTATGTGGCGCTATTGCCATAATATAAAACCATAACGAGTAACGTATAGTAGCGCCGTACTTATTCCTACTATCGAACCGTATGTGTCCAAGCTCAGCCCTCTAACCACTAATTTTAGTATCGTATCAAAGCTCTAATGGTTCTTCCATGTTATTATTATGACCGTGATATCATGTTTTATTACCGCTACGACCTTCACGACAACCATGCCTAGAGACTAATATAAATCATTACATATTTTGAGTTGACGGTCGAACTCACGGCTAAACACTTAGTCGCTTTAACGTCACTTTTGCCCGACAACGGCTGAGTCGAAAGGAAGGCATATGATTTTTAACCCCCGACGCAAAAAGAGGGGTGTTATAGTTTTCACGTGTCTGTGTGTCTGTCTGTAGCATCGTAGCTCCTAACCGAATGGACCATTTGAATGCGGTTTTTTCGCGATATCCTTTAAGATCACCTGACCCGGTCACCTTTAAGATCCCCTGACCCGAATATGTCCTATGAGATAACCCAGGTGATCCTATTGTACGCCATATCCAGCACGATCCCCTGGGTGATTTTAGTGGACAGTATTTAGTGGGTGGTTTAGTGGTATTTATTTTAGTGAAAATTGGTCCATTGTTTTGCTTGTAGAATTTTTTGAAATATTTATTAAATAAGTGGCGCCATCTCTGTTCATTTTTTCAGTTGAAAATTCCGCTTCTGCGGGTCATATCACTGAGTTTGGTCCCTACTACCACTGTGCAAAGTGGCTTGCTTATAACAAGTAGGACTATTTTGCAAACAAAGTGGAATTTAACTCCAAAGAAGTTTGAGAAAAGGAAAAAAAAAGACGATTCCAGGGAAATGATTTATCATCGTCTTGTATTAGTAATTGCGTTAGCGCACAGTGTCTGTGAGAACCAAGATGGAATTGGAATACAATTGAAATTAAATTAATAGTTAAAATATAAGAACTCTAATACAACATTGTATATAATAAAAGAAGTACAAAAACTATTTCGTGAATTATGAAGTTTCAGTTGGCAATTTACTAAAAATAATATAATAATAATAATAATTTATTGATAAAACATAATGTACATCAGTGTTTACTATAGACTAGGATCTTAATATTAGAGGCAAATAACACGTGCCTGAACTAGGATACCCTGTGTTTCAGGCAAAAAAGAACTAACAATTGAATATGTTATTCACATGCAAAATATTATTCTTATTTACTAGGTTGTACAAAATAATTAGTAAGTTAATAACCTATATATAAAAAAGGTATAAAAAGATAGAAGATAGAACAAAATTATTTTAAAACGATAAATAACTTCTCAGTATCGTCATAGGACATATTATGTAGGGCTTCTCGTAGCGTTGATTTACATTTCATGTAGTTTAGGGGATATAAATCTAGCCGTGCATTAAGTCTTTTGTAAAGAAGTGGACCTAGGAAAAGAAAAAATCTAGAAGAGAAAGCGTGTCGTGTTTGAGTATAATTAGGACAAACAAAATCTTTACGCCTTTTACTGGCATGATCAGTGTTGTAAGGGGTTTCAGCGTGCTGTTTTAAAACTGTGTGCAATATAAATAATTGTCGGACTGTTAATACTTCACATGATTTATAAAGCAGGCTAGTGGGGAATTGATAGGGGCGGAAAGTAGAAACCTTAAGAATTGCTCTCTGGGCCCTTTCTAGGTTTAGTAATGTGGTTTTAGCCAAGCCACCCCATGAAGAGATGCAGTAAGTTAATACAGATTGACATAACGCAAAGTAAACTTGTTTGATTATGTGCGAGAAAAAGTAAACAGACCAACGATAATTTGTTTTGGACTGATTCAATAAAAGTAAGTAAAATAAAGGCACCTTTCGCTACTTAATAGCTAAGCAAAAGCTAAATAAAATCCCTCCATAACAAAAGAAAAGTCACAAAGATTACCTTCCATACAATTTTGCATGTCAACATAATGAGACTGCATTTCTTTCAATCGTCTTTCACAGTCGGTGACAAGTGTTTTTCATGCTCAATTTTATGGATCTTACTGCTTTTTAATAAAGCTTATTTTTGCGTGTTTTGTCACGCATGCGTACTTAAGCTACCGCAGTGCGCGGCGCGGCGCCGGAACGCCGAAGCGTGTGGTATTCCCATTATAAAGAAATACAGAACGGCAAATGTTTGAACCAATGTTTGGGGAAATGTTTCGATGAGTTAGTTCGGTTTGTATTCCATTCGTTTTTGGTCATTATCGAGATAGAAGTTTTTGGAAGTTAGCAAGTTAGTAATGAGTTTGAGATAGTTTTGCTAAGAAGAGAGTAAGTGATGTGATAGACGTATAAAATCAGTCCTTTTATACATAGGTTAGTTCTCTTAATGTGTGATGTTTCCCTTTGAATCTTTGATGACACGTGATCAAGTTTGTTACCAAAACAAGGAGCCATCTGGATAAAGTGAGCAGAAAGTTCAAGGAGTTTTAGTGAATATTTTACGATACGTCCTGGCTGAATCTGTATTCAAAGCAAATTATGTTTGTTTTAAAATGGAAACAGCGTGAACTTTATTTTAGCTTTATTTGAATAAGATTTTTTAAATCGTTTTTTATGGAACAATCTTAGACAAATCGAGCTGGCCCCATAGTAAACTCAAGGAGGCTTGTGTTATGGGTACTAGACGATGATTTATTTGAATTGTTACAAATACTTAAATACATAGAAAGACTCAGAAACATAAATATTCATGCTCATCACACAAAATTCGTCGGGTGACAAGCAAAACTCACTAAGTAACAAATACCTACTTATATCAAAGGTCGTATCTCGATATCGAATATGTACCGAGATACGAGGTTTTGAAGAGCAGTGACAGTTTTGGTAGTGACTTTTGCTTGTCACCCGACGAAATATATGCCCTTACAAGGATTTGAACCCAGGACAGTCAGCTTCATAGGCAGGGTCACTACTACTCACCCCCACCCACTAGGCTGAACTGATCTTCGTCATCAAAATGGTACGATATTTATACCCACGGCCGCCGTTTGACAGCCGAATGCTTGAACCACTAGGCTACCGTAGCTAATATTATCTTCCAGAAACACTGAAACTGAATTAACTGACTGAGTTTTACTTCAATGTCTTTAATCAATAACGTAATTGGGTACTAACTTGGACTTGGCAGAAGTTTGTTACATTCACAAGTTGAGTTTAAGACAGCCAGGTTCCGAATTGTATGAAGAACTTGAATTCGACGCTTGTAAAAGCAGGAAATAAGTTCTAACAAGGTTTGTTATTTGTGACAATGGCACTTCTGGACTCTTGTTTCCCTCTCAACCAGCACTAGTACATAGACTAATGGTTTGACAACCGCTTTAGCCTAGTTGGTAGTGACCCTGCCTACCAAGCAAGAGGTTCTGGGTTCGCATCCCGGTAAGGGCATTTATTTGTGTGATGATGAGCACGAATATTTGTTCCTGAGTCATGGATGTTTTCTATGTATTTAAGTATGTATTTCTCTATATAAGTATCTATATCGTCGTCTAGTACCCATAGTACAAGCTTTGCTTAGTTTGGGACTAGGTTGATTTGTGTAAGATTGTCCGCAAATATTTATTTGTTTATTATTTATTTAATGGGGAATGGATGAAAATTTTAGAGGTGCCTGATTTTTTTTTTGGTGTTAGGAATAACCTTCCTTAACACCAGAAAAATTGCAGTCTTTTAAGGTGCGTCGATTTTTTTTGAAAAATATAAACAGTTTCTTCACTTACGTTTTGGGTTTAGGACGGCGAATGAGACATTTTCCTTGATTAGTCTCATATTACAAAAAATGTCTTAAAAATCCGTGGTAAACTGACACTGGCAATGATATTGACAGCTGCAGCAGCTATATTTGTCATTGCGCGGGTCAGATATTCAAAATATTTTTTGTAATATGAGACGAATCAAGGAAATTTTCTCATTCGCCGTCCTAAACCCAAAACGTAAGTGAGAAAACTGTTTATATTTTTCAAAAATAATTGACGCACCTGAAAAGTCTGCAATTTTTTCTGGTGTTAAGGAAGGTTATTCCTAACACCAAAAAAAAATCAGGCACTTCTAAAATTTTCATCCATTCCCCATTGTTAAAGACCCAAAGTCTAAACTTAGTGCGCACCAGTCTAGACTTAAGGCGACGTAGGCTCAGAAAACGAATTTTTAAAATGTCGTAGCGCTTGTTTGGATCATAATATTTTCTCGAGGAACTAGCTATTCGAATCCTGAGTTTTTGACTAACGCTGTATAGAAAAACATCACGAACATAGGTCTAAATTCCACTTATAAAATTCGTAACAAATTATGCACAAAAGCTAAATGTATTAACATTGGTTCTAAAAATTGGCAATATCATGTTTGAGGGAACTTAGCTATTATTTTTTTTATTTATATAAACGCACAAAAAATTCAAATTAAAAAACATGATATCCGCGCTTCCGAGGACGCACTTTCATCTCGCTCACGCTTATGCTCAGTGAGAGGGAAAGGAGACCGTGAGCCTACGTCGCGATGGGCCCGCAGCCGCGCAATGTAATGAAAATCGCATACGAGTTATTGCACCACGCCACGTAAATATGGCCTTACATTTCATAATCAATCAAGGCCACTGTCTCATTTGCTGCATACCTACCTTACCGGTTAGTATATACTGAGCAAATGTAATACTGACACTAATCACTAGAAAATCTGTAGTCCAGTCATACAACTAGTATGAAAAAAAATAAAAATTTAGTAATCATTTATATCGTTATTAAAATATTTACCTAGAGACAAAATCCAGCAAAATATCAGACATCATGAAATTATCACTGAAATTAGCTCCTGCAAAGTAGAAAAATTTATTAATAAATGTTTTGATCTTTATTTTTGCTTTCTAATATTCAAGATGAATCATACCTACAATAAAAGTCAATGCTTAAGGGGACGTAGGTTCGTGGTCATCTCTCCCTCTCACTGAGCATAAGTAAAAGAGTTAAATCTATGTAATTACTTCTTGAATAAAGCATCTTAGAATAACGTTTTAAAATGAAGTGAACAAAAAACACGCTATTATAAATTAATGTTTTTCAGAACCGTATGTTTCCTGGATGACAGCAGTAAAGTAAACTCTCGGTAAACTACGAAATAACATATACCGAAACCACCTTGCTGAATGCGGATGTAACCGTAAATGTCACTGAGCCTTTCCCCATATCATTCAATGTGGACATTCAAATTAGCAACCAGCAACCATTTTATGGCACTGCCATTTCTAATTATTCTCCTCATTTATAATTCAAGTGTTAAGTGTTAGTACTTTGTAATAATACGCTGGAATACGTAAATTTGTCGCAGAATGTTGGGCCATGGATGGTTGAGCCTCTATTTGGCAATTAAATATTGAGATTCCAATTCTATTTTAATATCAGTGAGCCTCGCTCGCACATCATTCGGTATACAGGGTGTCCCGTTAACTGAGAATAAACCGTCGACAGCGAATGGAGCTGCTAAATACCTCTCAGAATATTTAATTTTAGGTTTTGTAAAAATGCTTTAGTTTTCGAGATATTGGCATTTTTGTATTTCGAACAAACGATGCAAATTAACAGGGCATCTCTGAAAAGATTAAAATGCAAGCACGACATCTGCGGTAAGCAATTTGAGCATTAAAAATAATTGTTTTGGTCAATAAACACCACTTAGATGTTTGTGTTGCTAGAATTAGTGCTCACATTTTAAGCTCCTTTTGCAGTTGAATAGCAAAAATCTCATAAACTATTGGGCCATTTAGTAAGTCATGTACCATTTTAATCTTTACTTTGCAAACTAGAAAAAATCGTGCATTCAAGTCTCGTTTGCGCTGTATAAAGCGCAAAAAATCGTTTTAGAAAAAAACGCAAAAAGGTAACTAAAAATGTGTGCATTTTTAGATACGCTGCCAAATTCATGTGATGAGACTGAAAAAAATCTAACAAGTGACTCGTAAGTCATTTTTCAGCTAAGAAGGATTATTAAATATCAAAAAAATATTACCGTGTGAAAGCTTTGCTTTTAAGGGATATTTGACATAAGCAAGATAAAAAAATAACAAACATTTGTAGCTTTTGCAATCAAAACACTGACCCTAAGGAGAAAATAAATAGATATTTACAAAAATGCCAATATTACGAAAACTAAGGCATGTTTACTAAACTTAAAGTTAGATATTCTGAGAGGAATTTAGCAGCCCTATCAGCTGTCTACGGATTATCCTTGGTTTACGGGACACCCTGTATGCGCTAACGCTAAAAAGATTGCGTGCATGGCGATTATATAATTAATAATATGTTTTACATTACGTCAGGCTCACAAAAGGATCATTATAACACAATAATTTAGAACTAATTTAATATTTTGACGCATTTAAAAATTAATCTAGGGTAATCGTCTTCACGTGAAGTTGACTTGAACAGATCTTGAGATCTAGAAGGGTTACTTAAGATCATCCTTGCGAATGTCGAGGGATTGATCAAGTGGATTTACCTCTGATGGTGATCTAGCTCCAGAGATCTTGTAAGATCACCAGGCGCTCTAGTTTTATTACGTAAGGTAGGTACAGTCAGCATCAAAAGTAGCTACGCAAACGAAGATGTCAAAAGTCTTTATTGAAAAGGAATAAGAACTTTTGACGTCTTCGATTGCGTAGTTACTTTTGATGCTGACTATACCATAGATTAATGTAAACATTATAATTTGATAGAATTATGATTTAATCCAGTTTCTCTGGGGGACAAACAATTTGTTCTGAGTGTCCCCACGGCCGTATTATATCCGCGACATTTGAGAAAATAATAAAATTGACTTTCATCTCCCTGTCAATCTGAATGTCAGGGGCCCATC
Source organism: Epinotia brunnichana (assembly GCA_963854355.1). Classification (NCBI taxonomy): domain Eukaryota; kingdom Metazoa; phylum Arthropoda; class Insecta; order Lepidoptera; family Tortricidae; genus Epinotia; species Epinotia brunnichana. The sequence continues at coordinate 29,117,139 of OY977945.1, forward strand.
CAAGTAGGGATCATCTTCTCTCAAATAACTCGCACGGAAAACCAGCCCAGGGAATGCGAATGTACAGTCGAGGAAATTGTATGTTTATCACTTTTGGACCTTAATGCCATTACGTAGAGTCCAAAAGTGCTAAACATTCAATTTCCTCGACCGTACAAGGGACAAATTTCACATATCAAGCTTAGCGGGGATGCGAGGAATCTTAATAATGCTGAGCTGAGGTAGCCCTGAGTTGTAATAAGAAAAAGGTGAAGGAACTTACTAAGTTAGGAGAACATATTTGCACTTTTTTTAAACGTCTTGCGTTCATTCGAACTGCTAAAGTAATTGCAGAGCAGCTTATTTTAAGACATTGTAAGACTTTTTTTTATATTTCTATTAGAAGTACACTCGTGGACGTATTCAATTGCTAATTGTAGAATTTAACATACTAAATTTTAGGTAGGTACATTTTGTTTGATGGAATTTTACCTTCAACATATTTTTGGGATTTTGTATGATGGAATTTTCCGATGACAGATAGCTTGCGTTCAAAACAACATACGTACAGTTGGCCTCATAAGTAGCTGAACACCTAAGTACCTTGTCGTTTTCACTCGTTTGACAACTTCATATGGCAGTTTAACATGCCGTTTAATGCGACACGGTACAAAGGCGTTAAGCCCTTTGTGATGCTGACCGTATCTACATGTGTAAAAGCAAATTTTTTTGGAATTTCGTACATTAGAAACTACGGTAGCTTAGTGTGGTTCAAGCATGCGGCTGTCAAACGGCGGTCGTGAATTGGAATCTTGGCTCTCTCAATGAGTTTTTTTGGAATTTCGTACATTAGAAACTACGGTAGCTTAGTGTGGTTCAAGCAAGCGGCTGTCAAACGGCGGTCGTGAATTGGAATCTTGGCTCTCTCAATGATTTTTTTTGGAATTTCGTACATTAGAAACTACGGTAGCTTAGTGTGGTTCAAGCATGCGGCTGTCAAACGGCGGTCGTGAATTGGAATCTTGGCTCTCTCAATGAGTTTTTGTCAATTTAATATGAAGTCTTTAACACATTCAGTGCCGGGGACCAGACTAGCCAGCGGATGCCTACACCGTAAGCGCTTTCCGCTGCATACGGGGAAAATCACGGGATCGGCTACGAGTGTAGCGCGTAGCGATTCTTGGCACAAAATGGGTTAAGTAATATATGAAATTTGCTTTTCAGTGACGGAAAACATCGCGGGAAAAAATTCCTAGGAGCCTTTGCCCAGCATAAGGACGTATAATGACTGAATGAGAAAATATAATTTTAGAGTAATTAAGTAGTGTTGTTGTGGATTCCTTGCGAATAAATTTTATATTCGAAATCGTGCTTGGTATCCTTAACGACACAAGCACTACATTAAATCCATTGCCCACTAACAGTTTCAATCAATCAAAAAGGCACGATCGCATAATCATAAACATAAAAACGAATGCCCATTTATTGCACCACTCAATGCCCGGGAATGACCCGGTGAATCACGAACGACCAACATCACCAACATTTGCCAATGTTGGCGATAAGTCGGTACAAAATCGTCGAGAGTATCGACTTGCAATAATTATGTCGTTAAGCGACCGAGGGTATCTGTATTTCTGCTTAAGTGCCTCCTTTGACGTTAATGTAAATTGCTAGGATTTCTCAGGTTCTGCTCAGCGACTGTCTTTTAAATTTGCTCGATACAGTCGGCCTCATGAGTTGCTGAACACCTAAGGACCTTGTCGTTTTCACTCGTTTGACAACTTCATTATGGCAGTTTAACATGACGTTTAATGTGACACGGTATAGTTAGAAGAGTTCATTATACAATGAACATTTTATGTGGCGCTAACATTTTTCTTGAAAAAATTACACGCGCTCGCCAACAATGTCTATTCATAAGCTCAGAACAAAGGCCATTCATGAGTTCAGTTGAAATAATTCTAACTATACAATACAAAGGTGTTAAATAAGCCCCCTATGAAGCTGACCGTACGTACGACTATTTAAATGTGCACGGGCCAGTTTAGTACTTATGACTGTGCTTTTCAAGTTGTTTGGCTCTAATTACACGTGTTTTTCTTAAAATAATAATAATAATCTTGTGGCGAGCTGTTGGGGAGTAACGACCCCACGGACCCGAGTGCTCCCGAGATTCGGTCAGGGCCTCCGTCTCCGGCGTGTGTTCGTCGGTCGGAGTGGAACCCCAAGGGGGACCGCAGGACTCTCAGCTCTGGCTTGCCTTCATTGGCCGTCCAGAGAGGAGTTGTCAGAGCTATATGCTCCAGGGGTGGAAGTGTTAAAGGGCATAACGCCGCGAGTAACTTCGGAGAAAGCGCAGCACCACCTTTCGACACCCCTGAGCCGCTCACCCTGTGTTGCTCCTGGCCGTCTTTACGACGGCATTTTTAGGGGCCCATCTAATGAGCGGCTAGTCACCGCCTGCCTCGATAACGTTGTGGATAACATTGTTATGGCAGGTGTCCGGACCACTTTGTAATAACCCAATTTTATCGTCCACCCAAATGTCATCACCATAGACCCAATTCTCTTTTCCATTTTCCTACAATAGCTCCAATGCCTGCTGGGACCGGTTCACGGGTATCTACCGATGTACCCGTGAATGGGTTTTAGCAGGTGTACTACATGACATTAAACTTCGTCTCCAAAGGGTATCTACGTGTTGGATCTATATCCCCACGCACGCCTTCCAAATGACCGGGGTTCGCCCCGTGAATTCAAATCGGAGTTACATAATAATTTAAATGTATTTATTTCAGATAAAGTACTTATCTAAGTTACATCCTTTTGCAAATCTCTATGCGAGATTATGTGCGCGGTCACTCGACTCGGTTCATTCTTATAACATCGTCTTCGTTTTAAGTAACTAATTGTGCCTAGATTACCTACATAGTATCATCATCATCAGGGTTAGAGGAAACATAAAATATGCGCATGCCGCGTAAAACTGACAACCCTAGCGGTTTGGAATGGTACGTAAGTATTTCGGGTTTCTGACCTATCCAACATCAGCTTTGTTAGACAGTGGATCTTCTACACACTTTTAAGTAAGTAAGATAATTTTACGTTATGGTTTATTATGAAGAAATTAAATAAAAAAAACCGTGGTTTTTCCAACGCGTAACAGCATCCCGCAGGCTTACCGAGTTTAGCATCATATTTAACCAGCTTTAAAATGTGGTTCTCCTTTCTTTACAGCTTTTAATCGTCAGCAGGTATTAAACTAACTTAACCGTCTCATATATTGTGGCGAATAAAAGCTTACAAAGCTCAGGTTTACAAATATTATTTTACAGATTTAACGTGCAAAAGCTGTTAAATTTGGTAACCACAACCGAGGTATTAATTTAAACCGAGTTTGTATTACCAACCGCAACGTTACCCTTTTCACTGTGGAATTATTCCTGTGTGTTCTTAATATCCTTTTGCGGTAACGTACCTGAAATAATAATAACATGGCATTAGAGAATTTGATATTTTAGCGTTTATTGTAAATTATATTTGAGGAGTAAAAATTTCAACTTTATTTTCCCATTTTTACTCTTCTAATACAATTTCACCCCCTTAGGGGATGATTTCCGGGATAAAAACAATCCTGTGTTCCCTTCCCCGGGACTCAAGCGGTTTAAGCGTGAAGAGGTAACAGGCAGACAGACAGACAGACAGAAGCATTTATAATATTAAGTATGGATAGTATGGAAGTATGGATTAGTATGGATTATCTTTTGGTGTTGATTACTTGCATTGCGTGTAAGCGACACTCACTGATGTTGAGATGTCATTAATGTCTTAATAGTAAGTTAATTAATATTGAGACCTAAAAGATGGATTGTGTGTAAATACAAGAAATTATTATATCTATTGCTTTACTACCCCCACAAAGATCTCAATTGTGTAAAGTAGATATCCAACGTTATTTTCAAATTATAAAAATAACTGTATGCTTAGTTTCGTATTTATTCTTAGCATCCAATTTACTTTCCACTTCTAAAATGTGCAAAAGGGTTCTCAATTTGTTTGGCCTTTTGACCTCCCTTAACAAGTTTACAGGGAACATGAAAAGTTACTTAATTCTGTCGTTGGTATGTACGACGTTGAAGACATGTCAACATTGCGTTCCTTATTGCTTTAACGCCGGCGAACCTGCCATTAGGTGTGTTTTAGGATCCAAAGTTCGCTACTTGCGCCTTAAACAATGATGACTGTTGTATGATTTATATTTATGCTTAGTAAAATAAATTGTTAGTGATCCATCATCGTGCGTTGGTAGTCTGGCGTTTGGAGCCAATGTCTCCGCTTAACGCTGCACACCGCGTACAGCCTCCTGATCTATAGAAATGTAGCTATGTACACTTTCACAACTTGACGCGTGCACAATACGAGTAACCCAGTCGATATTGTCAAACCATTGAACCTTCACACTTTCACTGCCAGTAACCCGCCTATGCGATTTCCGTTACGTAGGGGGATAACCACGGGATCGCCTACGAGTGTAGCGTGTAGCCTATTCTTGATAGTCAATGTGTCATCGAACATACGTACCAAATGTCATCAAACTTTTCAACAAGGCTTGACAATATCGACTGGGTTATAATATTCGACTCGGTTGTGTCAAAGTATCGGTATAATATTCGACTCGGTTGTGTCAAAGTATCGGTAATCATTAGACTCGTTTAAATCCGTTTTTAAGGGTAGTTTGGCAGTTCTCTATGAGAAGACAGCTGCCTGTTCCGTGTTTAATGTTTACGGGTCAGAAAAGTTTGGTCTAATATAAATACAGTGTGTGTCTACGACCCGGGCTTTTTTTAAAGGAGGTTAAAATAACTTATATTTATAATGTTATTATGATATTAATTTAATTTATGAGCTAAATTTCAGACTTTGTTAATTTTCTAACAAATTTTTAATTGCCAGCAATGTACAGTGAAGTAAATTGACAAGTTAGTGTAAATGACAGCTCTTCATACTTTGTTTAGTACGACGTCATACACCTTGTACATTGAAGGTTCGGATTTTGTAAATTTAGTTGTGCAGTTAATTTGCATAGTTATGATTTACTAATACGTGCAAACGATTGTTAACGAAGCATATTATCATCAGTCTTAATTAAAGCCCGGGTTGTAGACACAAACTGTACATATACAGGGTGGGCAGGAGTATACCGACAGATTTTAACCATGGATTCCTGAGGTCATTAGAAGCATAAAATGTTAGAAATCATCATCAAATCCGGCGTAGTTTTGAAGATATTATAATTTTTCATGTAAACTATTTATTGTGATTACTAAAGTGCATTAAGCTTTTTTTCGGCGTTTCGAGGTAGTTTTAGGTTCGCGGCGTCCAAGTGTTGGAATGATCTCCCTCCACCTATTCAAGGAGCGTCTAGCAGGTATACCTTTAAGCGTCAGCTTAAGGGCTATTTCTTGACGCTCCAGAAATCCTAAACCCAATCCTAACCCATCCAGCACTTGCCTATCCCAACCGTGTCGCGTTTTGTGCTTTGTGTTTTTCTTTCTATCCCATTTGGCTACTGGTACATATTTTACAAATTTATTACATTTATTATTTATTATGTGTATACAATAATTATGTGTTTATCAATGGTTGAGACCATTTGTTGTGTTGCGTTCCGTGGGTCACGTACGGTGCTGTCTGAAAATCAGCGCTGTAGGTGTCTGTCTGACACCTCGGCATAATGCTGAGACAGCGACCTATTCACTGCCGCGAAGACACACACAATATATTTTAAATTGCCTACTCCCTTTGTCTCTGTGTGTCTTTTGTGTAGTAAATAAATGTCTTCTTTCTTTCTTTCTTTTTATTGCGACGTTGCCACCGATGTTGCCAAGTTTCGCGTCGCTATTCACAGACATCAAAGTGACAGATAACACTCACTAAATTCATTCTTTTTTGGAAAAATAATCTTTGCCATTTTATTAAAAGGGATAATTTCCATGGAGAAGTTATCCAGTTTTTATTTACAAAAACCGACATAACTAGTTTTTTTCTATTTTTTTTTCTTTCTTAATTTGACTTGAGTTTATTTAACATTTTTTACTCCTAATAACCTCAGTAAGCCATGGTTTAAATCTGTCGGTATACTCCTACCCACCCTGTATATATTATATATATAATCACTGTTTAAACTACACTTACTTAAACACTTTTAAATTAGAGCTTTAGGTCGATCACGTATCGCATTGTACGAACGTCGGGTAGGTCTAAATGTCACTTTTTATATGGAAAATTGACAGTTAAATTGTACCGACGCGCGTTCGGAACGTTACGTGATTACCCCTCAGAACAACCTTTAACTTGGAGTTATTTATTATGAACTGGCTTCTTAAGTTACTTAGACAGCTAGTAGAATAATGGCAAGTTCAGAGAAGTTCGAAACTGCTAGCTGCAGATTGTTAGATTCGACTGAAGTTGTTAATGATCTGTCTAGGTTTTCCCCGAACAAACCAACTGTAGATATAGCCTTGTTTATGTGCTTCTTAAGCCACGTATTTACCAGAATGCGGCAGACGGAATGTTATTAAATGCTTTTCTATTATCTAGGTATGTGGGTGTGTGTATTTCCAAAGAATTAGACATACATACTTATATATATGTGTGTATATTTCTTTGGAACGTTCTGCAGCTTAAACGACTTGAAGGATTTTAACATGTAAGGTTTCATTAATTTTTTTAGTCGTGGGAGTGACATACCTACTTAGGATAAAACCCTTTACCTACGGGGCCTTGAATCACTCCGTCATCGCTCAATACGGGCATGTTTTGGCGAGAGTCAGTGGTTAGGCATAACTTCACTTACTTGTAACTTTTGAAGTATTACAGCTACACAGTTGAAATTTCACACACACAATAAGTATAATGTGTTTAATCAATAAATAATCACTTGGAGTAATAATATTCACTATTTTTTCTGATATCAAGCAATACATCAGTCACTAAGAAATTGCAGATTTTTAAGTTACTACTTGCGGATTTCACATGTTTAAGTTTAAGAACATTAGTTTATAGTATATTAAACACAAATAAATACTTAAATAACGATAATTATAAAAATAATGCATAAATATCAATCACTAAAATTAACACTCCAAACACTCCCACGCCGTACTCTAACAAAAACACTAATGTCCGCCATATTGAGTTCAATTATTTGCACGTCTGCAGTACGGGTGTCAACCCAAGTTGCCACCAAAAAAGCGGTCATTTTTATAAATATGTTTATTTCAGAGCCATCTACCGAAACATTTTAATATTTTTTTCTTTGTATCTGTACTAATCCCAATGCATAACGTGACCGCTATTACCAAGACACAAGGTTTCGTTTTGATAAAAAAAAAGATTGAACATGACCATTACTTCGATCAACTATAGTTGACACCCGTACTGCAGCGGTGTTGCCGTACTGGCAACTATGGTTGACACCCGTAGGTAAAAGGTTAAATTGTACCGACGCGCGTTCGGAACGTTACGTGATTACCCCTCAGAACAACCTTTAACTTGGAGTTATTTATTATGAACTGGCTTCTTAAGTTACTTAGACAGCTAGTAGAATAATGGCAAGTTCAGAGAAGTTCGAAACTGCTAGCTGCAGATTGTTAGATTCGACTGAAGTTGTTAATGATCTGTCTAGGTTTTCCCCGAACAAACCAACTGTAGATATAGCCTTGTTTATGTGCTTCTTAAGCCACGTATTTACCAGAATGCGGCAGACGGAATGTTATTAAATGCTTTTCTATTATCTAGGTATGTGGGTGTGTGTATTTCCAAAGAATTAGACATACATACTTATATATATGTGTGTATATTTCTTTGGAACGTTCTGCAGCTTAAACGACTTGAAGGATTTTAACATGTAAGGTTTCATTAATTTTTTTAGTCGTGGGAGTGACATACCTACTTAGGCTAATTTTATTGAAATAATAATATTTATTTCGACCAACATACATGATCATTATTTGGTAAGTAAACATTCTATTAGGACGTACTAGTAATAATTCTGTCTTTTTGTAGACTTTAGGGCTGGCTACTTCATCGGTCAACGCATAGGAATAGCTATCCAACTAGGAAATGTGGCCAGCCTTATAGGCACCCTTCCCACAGGCAGCGACCTCGGGGAGTAATATATACTATTTAGTAAATAATTTTAAGTGTAAAGGTTTTAGTATTATGTCTTCAACAAATTGATATTACTGCGTACATGAACCAAGCAGCAGTTGTTCAGGTTTATGCTGTCCTGCAATTTGCAACCTGTTCTAGGCTCATCTGATGTCCTTCATCAAAGGTTTACTTTGTGTCATCACTTTCGAGTCGTATTCTAATTTCAAAGTGTTTCGTGCACGGTCTGGCTCTGGTAGCAATGTGGCCATGGCACTTAGAATAATAACGCCTAGAAACGCAGTCAGAGACACTTCCAAAGTGGTAAAATGTGTCCCCCCCCCCCCCCCTGTTACTTCTAAGATAAGAGAATGATAAAACAAATAAATATATATGATGTACATTACCATGCAAACTTCCACCGAAAATTGGTTTGAACGAGATCTAGTAAGTAGTTTTTTTTTAATACGCCATAAATCGTAAACCGCAATTTATTTAAAGGAACCCTTCATGTGCGAGTCCGACTAGCACTTGGCCGCTTTTTTTAAAGACATATCCTACTGGATGCGAAAAAACATGAAAGAAATGTATGGGCGTGGTGATAATACCTAATTTAAACTAGGTATTCCATGATTTAGGTTCCAACATGATTTTCGCCAATTCAATCATATTGTTAATTTAGCTCCCGTTTATTTATAAATGAAGTTCAGGAATTCAGATCATTAAAATTAGCATAAGCACCCATTGCTACTGAATAATGAAGTGGTTTGTTGGTATATCTAATGGGTGTGTATTGTGTGTCTATACCTGAAAATCGTATTTTAAGTTCAAATACTCATTTTACACAGTCTATGTTTTGATAGCTTGAAACATCAGTTAGCTACTCCAGATGACAAATTAAAGCTTATGTCATCATCAGGGGGCGTACTTTTCATGCCGATGACATCAATTTGGCGTCACGCTGCATATAGGATGATCCCAAATAGTTTTATTGTAATTATTAATCATTAGTCGTCAATCATTTTAATCATGTAGAAATTACTTCAAAAGTAATCTATTCACACGTGGAATAATTAATACTTGATACGTGAAACGTAAATTTAACTATTTGTTTTGTTTTTATACATACTGTGGGCGACAGAATGTAGTTTGTGAAATGTAGGACCTACGGGCCACGAAGAGAAAGGGTGTTGTATAGTACGTGAAAGATAAGACCTACGGGTCACGAAGAGAAAGGATGTGTAACTATAATTCCTTCACATAAGGACGGCAATTGTGCCCAGATTAAGCTCCTAAAGCAAACGGCTCATATAAGAAGCGCGCAATTTATTTAGGACCTAAGTACCATAAGTACAGACGAAGAAAATAGCCTAAAGTAAAGATAAAGGTACCAGGTACTTCCAGTAATTATTTCATAAAGATCGATAGAGGGAGAACCCCTGATAATTGAGGGAGAGACAGCCAAATTATTTGTAAAGAAACCAACTTGAGACTATATCCCGATCTAGTCCGTCAACAAGGGACATCGGTAACTAGAGTTACATAAAATGTGAAATAAAAATGTACACTACGTATGCATAGAGTTTTATTGCATATTATGGTGCAAGAATGGTCAAGGTTCAGGTTGATTTCTCTGATTGGCTAAAAAGACGGGAGCAAAGTCAAACTTATGCTACCACGTTAAAGTAAATGTGAAAATTGACGGTCTCACCCGGCCATATCTTCGTAACCAGATAAGGTACGAAAGCAATTAGGATATCATTAGAAAGGTAAGGTAAATGCCCTTACGTATGTATACTCACTTTTGATAATCAATGTTAATTAAAGCCACTAGGGCCTGGCAAAGCCATTTCATGTTACCAAACTTAATAATTTTACGTAAATATCGATTTTCCCAATTTAAACGGGAAAAGTAGGAAAACTAATAGACATTGTAATGTATAGCCCACAAATAGTTCTTTTAAAGGAAAATGTGTAAAAACCCTTAAGGTTCCCCTGAAAATCAGGAAAACATAAAAACTAGCTTTTCCATAGTGAAAGTGGGCGAGGTCTTTAAAATTGTATCCCCACCACTTTTGATGTCTTAGGGGTATAAAAGAGGCTATAATCGCCGGATATATTTGTGTTCGCTCAGCGCCACCAGTGGGAGCTCCTAGGAAGAAGAAGAAAGGAAGAAGTAGGGAAATTGTGATAGGAAGTAGGAAATTGTGATAGGGAAAGTTTAATCAGTAGTTTGTGTCTCATTATTTTATTATACCGTTTCATTTATTTTTCGCCAAGTATTATTTTATCGTCACCCCCACCCCATCCTTCATCAGTGCAGCTCAGTCTGCGGGATTAGTGCTCCCCTAGAGCACCTGCGCTATCAGAGCGCGTTACGGCCGTTTAAAAACACGCTGAGCGGTTCAACCGCCGCGGTTCACCCGCCGCGGTTTTTAAACGCCCTTTGTTAGGTGACTGTGAGGTCGCGAAGGTCAAACCCAGGCCTGTCGCACATCGACCACGTCGGCGCCACGCGTCGTCCACACATACATTTTATTAAATGGTATTGTTACCACCAGGCCCCGTACTTATCACGCCGCGACGTCTCGCTGCATAGAGTTTGATTGCAATTGTATGTATAAAAACAAAACAAATCGTTTAATTTACGTTTCACGTATCAAGTAGGTACCTATTAATTATTCCACGTGTGAATAGATTACTTTTGAAGTAATTTGTACATGATTAAAATGATTGACTAATGATTAATAATTATAATAAAACTATTTGGGATCATCCTATATGCAGCGTGACGTCAAATTGATGTCATCGGCATGAAAAGTACGCCCCCTGGTCATCATAATGCAGTTTGATAGCTGTCTCATACATTACTAGTACATATTATAATGGAGAGAACCCCAAAATTTATCAATTTTTGTTCCCTACGTTTCGTTCCCATTTTCGTAATTACTAATCACATCATAATTTTCTTTTTATTTATTAATAGTTTTAAGGACTAAATTAGGTTTATTTACTGATTGTCTTTAATTTTCTGTGTAAGTACAATGATTAATTGAATTTTGCATTGTAAAATCAACTCATTTTTAAACTCGGTTTCTATTCAAAAATAAAATCATTACGAGAGTTTGGCTAGCATTCCAGCGTATCACGGTAGTTTGCTCATATCATTAGCATTTCAAGAGTCACGGTTTTATTATAAGTCAAAAGAAAATTCAGCCACAAAAGCTCTCTACCATTATCGACACCACTTTCAATGTCAAGGGCGTATCGAATAATGTATTAGTCTAAACCTATTCTACATTCTACGATACTCATTGAAGCAAAGTAATTCGAACTAAGGATTAATTAATCAAATTAACTTACTTACGAGTAGGTAAATTTATGAACTTACCTACAACTAAGGCTGCTTTAAAAGTAAAATTGCGGTACTGCAAATTAGTAATACTAGGCCACTTCCATTATTTGCCGGCGCGGTATCTTACCTTATCTAGATGAGAGCCCTTTCGGATACACTTCGACCCAGTGGGATCTTTTGTGCATTTGCCCTCTTCTTTATAATATGCTAAATGCCTCCACACACCGGTCGCGGGCGCGGGTCGGGCACGCGTCGGGCGCGGGCCCGCGCAAGTTGTAAAACATTGAAACTACACTTCAAACACACATCGAACGCGGCCCCGCCGCGACCGGTGTGTGGAGGCCTTTACTACCAAGCTCGCTCCATCATTTCCACAAACCTATGGTTTCGCCAGAAGACCAGCGCTGGCTCATGAGCCAGCATTATGCTGAGGCGAGACCATTTCGTGATAAACTGCTTAGTATATCATATTTAATACAGTATTTTAAGTTTCTTGTCACGAATAAATTATTTCATTTCATTTGATGCTTCTTCTTCATCTTAGCGGAAGCACCTTGAATTCCTTTGGTTGAGGGTAGCCGTTAACAGAGTAATTAAATATTTGTCTGGCAAGGCTATGGCATTCACACAGTAAGTGTTCCATAGTCTCATCCGCCTCGCTACACATTCTACAGTCAAACTATCCCATCAAGAAGCTAGTATCAGTAAGCTACGATTTTTTGACTGCCTAGGTACATTAAAATGAGTGATTCTTGATAGTCGCGGCATGCGTGGAAGTAGGACGGTACAAAACTGCAAACTGCGTTTTTTTTTGACATTGTGTACAGTACTAGCCCATATAAGGTGTGGTGTGACTGGGTCATTTTACTGAAAGTTGTACACTCTTTTTTTTTTATTTTGATATTAGCGGGTTTTTTCTATTCAGAATAGTAGAAAGTAGAAAAACGCGTCCGAAGATCTTAGAGCCTCATTTACTCCCCTTGTGGTCTCCTGTGATGGCATCGTCGGAATGGAATATGAATTCTTTATAAAGAAAACATCTCTAAAGCTATGTGAAAAATGGTCCAAACCATACTCACAAATAATAAGCTGGATCAAAGTCAAAATACAAATATCTATGATAGATGAGCGGTCTCTATGAGAATTAGAGGAACGAGAAGAAGAATAGGAAGATTTGGATGCGAAGACGGCTGCGAAATACCCACCATAGAACACTAGATTCCTCTTCTTTTTTATGATATTGTATGAGTTAATATTGTATTATTTAACGCAGTAAAAATAGATAATAAATAAATATGTCCATCCCCAAAAAAGAAAAACGCGTCCTAAATGTTACATACAATTTTCGGTTTTTCATTCCGTTACCATCATACGAGCTTAGTATGCAAGCGGTAATGGAATGGAATCAAAAAAAATAAAGGACACTTTTTTCTCTTATAACATTCGAAAGTGCTTTTGATTCTGAGTAGAAAACCCCGATTTTATCAAAATAAAAAAAAAGTTTAGAGTACAACTTTCCGTAAAATGGCCCAATCTTTATAAAACCGAGCCTTAATATGGTAACATAGACGAAATTATACTTTATTTTATAGAAACGTAGATATTTGCTGATGCGTTGTGCCTTTTGCACTTTTTGTTTGCAAAATTAAGTTTAAATAAATAAATAGTACTGGTATAAAATCAGCCTTATCTAGCAAATAAATACATAATACCAACGTTCGGAAATACTTATAAATGGCAGACAACTATGTATGTATAAAAGCACTTTATTTTACACTATAACAGGTTTAAGCATATTAGATATCACACAAGATCAAACTACAAAGGCACACTTATTTATTCCTTTATTTAAGCTTCAACACAACTCATGCACTGTCTGCCCGTTTAATATTGTATCTGCTCGATTAGGTTGTGTTTTGTGGAGGCTGTATAACGTCGAACCGATTGTGCTGACCCAATTTGCCACTAGATGTCGCTGTTACGTGCGGAGCGATTTCTACTTCGCGCGAACGATTGTTTGTCGTAGTTTTATGAGGTGTTAGTTCTAAGTTTGTTAAAATGAGCTATTCTGTGTGGAGTTGTTTTACCGAGAATAATACATACGTTGTTTGTTACTAAACCGGTGTTTATTCTTGCTTCCCTTCGAGACCCTGGTGCAGGAATTGTACATGGTCCTTCGAAGGGAAGCAAGAATCGGTATAGGTATTAGTGAATCACTGAAACAGCGTAAGCGTATTAACTATACAAATTACCTCTCGTAGATACATACTATCAGTTATCCGTCTACCAATTCAGGCAAACATAACATAAGCTGCTAAAGCAGCACTACGCAAGAATGTTTCTTCCTTTTCGCAACTCTTCACAATAGTATTTTTCACAATCGTGTTATAATAGAGAGCTTTTTAGTCGAGTAGCGTGTTTAGGCCACGAAGCTTGCTGAGTGGCCTAAGTAAGGTACGAGATTAAAAAGCTTGATTATAACACTATTGTGAACAATACTTTTTGTACGAGTTCATTAAAATTAATTTTCTACGAGTCAACTGAACTAATTAAACAAACTCGATACTGTTGAAACGAAGTGCAGCTCATCGCTCGTACGCTTGTTGATATCTTAAAAGACATCAACGAGCGTACGACATCAAAGCGATTCTATTGGTCCAATTCATAACAGTTCAGTAAAGCAGCCACGTGATTGGTCGAATTTATTTTAGTTGTCTGGAGCGTATCGAAAAGTAGTTATTTCGATTGTTTCGACAGTAACATGGACTACAACTATGAAAAGAGTGACGTTGCAGTATTCTCTATGAAATCTTAATACACATATTTTAATCGTCGAGTACAAAAAAGCAATTTACCACTCATACCCGTAGTCCTTATTCTTACAGACTTACTGTGTTATTTTTCTGTTCGCAATTCTTGTCATCATGAAACCAACTAAATAGCCTATTATGATAGGCCAGACTGCACTTAATTGCGAGTGGGAAAAAACGCTTTTGTGTAAAAATAAGAGCTGTTAAGAATAACGAATGTGGTGAATTGCTGTTGTTGTGGTCAAAACGCTTTTGTATTTTGGATTGCATATCCAAAATGCACATTATTTTATGCCTACAGGTTTAAGTAAATATTAGGGTAAACGAACCACTGCTTGACACTGCTCTAATACTTGACACCGCCGTTCTTAATACATATAAAGAACCACATGTTATTATATATTTTTTACGTTCCAGGAAGTGTTACTTTTGGTAAATACATATATATATTCCAAAGACTGTGAATACTAGTCATTAATAATTAAACACTAACATTGTTACGATTTAGGAAGGTCGGTATATGCGGGTCATATGACCTCTGCAGTGCTGCATAATTAACGAATCTGTTAGTCTGATCCCAATAACTGAATTATTTCAGGTTACGGCAGCGCCGCTGTTTAAACAATAACTACTATATATTCAGCCTCAGAAGAAGATAAGAAGGCATAGAAGAGGACTAACTATGTTTATATTAAGATATTCAGGCTTCTGCGGATCATGTTTTAAGCAGATTTCTGCTGTTAAAAATTATTTGTTAATTGTGCGTGAATTTTAATCCGATTTTTTTATCCCAGAAATCATTCTCTAAGGAGGTGAAACGGTGGTGAAAGTTTGTATGGAGCTACGATAAAAACGAGTTTCACTCGGACTGAGTCCGGACAGAAGCAAGTATGTTATATTTATATAAATTATGTTACCTATAGCTACTTCTGAGCTGAAGCTTATTTAGAGATAACATCGACAGGCTTCGGTACCCTCGTCACGAGTACTGTTTGGTAAGAAAGTTGAGAGGATATCAGATCAGTACGGGTTATCTATTATATAATCAGCCTGTACTTAAATACTTCAATGGAAATGAAAGCGGCAAGTTCAAGGTAGGGCATGACATGGGGGTAGGGCAGGGGGGGTTAAAATGTCAAACGATGTGTGAGTCGATATACTTTTTCTTGTTATTGTGTCTTATAAATCAGAAGAAAACATTGACATAGTGTATCAAATATACAAAATGTTGAAGCATATGCTACCAATGAAGTAATTTAAAATTTAAATGCGTTCAGGAAGAAAACTCGATATATTAACGAATTTAGTGATTTAGTTAGTGACATAATGTAAGTTTTTCGAAATAAATAGAATGTAATTAATTATATCTGTTGCATTTGTATTTAATGAGAAATTGTAAATATGACATGTTCAATATCTGTCAATAAATTTTCTGTCTTTCTTACATATGTCGTGCTCATATGAAAAACTATGAAAAATGCCTTAATACTGCCAGTAAACCGCAAAGCATAGAACATTTACTTAGAAATTAGATATTAGCTAAGCTTAGCAAATAATCTTAAAAAATTTAGATTGCGCTAAGTAATTCTAATTAGTAAAAATATTTTTGTACCAATTCAATTACTCAAATAAACGGTTTCAATGTTTTTTTTTATACAACTTTATGGCTAGAAGTGACAAAACATACTCTAACAAAAAATCTACTAACCAAATCAGTTTTACAGACCCGTAAAATTATAAAGCATTCGCATTCAAGTTTGACTATATCCGGCTCGAAGGACCGCTTGATTGGAATCTCTTTCGTGCCAGCCGGACAAGGTCGCCAAAAGTTTACCAAGTGGAATTAGCACGGAAATACCACTCTTATTTATTAACAAAGTTGGCGACGGTTGCCTGAGCTTTCCCTTGTTTATCGCGATGGAACATGAATGTTTTATTCGAATTATTGGTAAAAAGGACACTGGCATAAATAATCTTCATAGTTTAACGTCGTTATTCTGCCGAGGCTGTTTTTGCGGAATTTTTTGTTGACAGCGAATTTTATAGGGGATCAAAGCTGTCCTAAACTGGGTTGCATATTAAACGGTTGAAATTAAAACAAAGAGCGGAAGTTATGGTGGAGTTTATGTGGTCATTTGCAACTCAGATTAGGTCTTTTTTTATATGTTGTAATCAAAGGTTTCTTTTTAGATTAAGTTGGAAAATTCTAAAGAATCTCAGGAGCGTTTATGAAATATGTTATATAAGAGGATGAAGCAAGAAATATTTGTTTGTGTGACCATGTGAAAGTCCGATATCTGCTACGCCTTTGGTAAACCTGCGTGAGCTTTGGGAGCTGTTTGTAGGGAAAATTAACTAATGGTTAGGTTTATGAAAGCCATCACAACTCTTCGCATATTCCGTGGTCGTCTTGATTGGCCCCCAGCTTGCTCAGTGAGACCTGTTGCCTCGTTGTCCCTGATGGACGTGTGCGTTTTTGAGCAAATCAGCTGCGGCTCTTCGCTGTCGCTTTCTCTCGTACGGTCGCGTGTCGTAAATCTCCTGGGGACCGATTTTTGACTTTCGAGCGCTCGACTCTTTCACTCGAAAACTGTCAGAAACGATGAAATAGTATTTTTGAAATCCGAGCGATAGAAAATTCAAAAACGAGTGGTATTGACCACTCGTATTCAATTCTATCGGTAGAAAATAAGTGCCGACAATTTGGACACTTCACTTGTATTTATTTTGGACTGACAATGAACTTAGAAAGAGATAAATAAAGATTAATATATTTTATATTATTTTTCTGCCGAATTTTGTGACTGAAAACAAAGAACTTAGTCTTTTGGCGGGTTTGTTTTTTAAGTTAAATAATTTAACTTGTCTGTGTGTGTCTCTCTCTCTCTTTGCACAGGTTAAAAAGAGACAGAGATATAGTAATATGTAAAGGCCTGGCAATGATTCACAACAACTCGCTATACTTAGAATGAAAAGTATGAATTGCTGTCTCATTCTAACTAAAGAAAGTTGTTGTGACAAATTGTATCATTTGTAATGTATTGCTTTTATAACAGGCGGGAAACGAAACGTTTCGTTTACTAGGTATTATTTACTACGATCTTAGTTTTTTCTGTTATCTAACGCATTAAACACAAAAAAAACACTTACACATTAATATTATAGCTATAAATACACCTTCTAATGATGTTTTATTTTTATTCCATGTGTAGAATACAATTTTAAATAACCAGTACTTATCGAATTTCTGCGTACAACGAAGCGCAAAAGTATAAATAGCCAAAACACTAGCTTTCGAGTGATGAATTTCAAAAATACCTATTATTGGGTTCATGCGAAAATAATCGTGACAAATTTTCGCATGCGATTATTTTCTACCGCTCGCTTTTGATTTCGAGCGCTCGAAAGTCAAAAATCGGTCCCCTGGGCTGTTATTCGCTACGCGTTAATGCGGCTCACCTCGCCGGTCACCCATTACGAAACTAGACAGAACAATCAACTTTGCTACGTTTTCATACCTTGAGTGATCAATAAAATATTTATCTATTTAATTAAGAAATTGCCGGCTTCATTTTGCACTCAATTTAAATTGTACAGATTTAAATCATTAATGAAATTTGCTTAACAATTGAAATCGTATTATCATTGTTTAATTGAGCATATACAGCCGTATTAACATTAACACATGGCTGTTCATCCGGCCAGTTGAATATGTAAACACAATTTAATCTGTTGTGTCGGAAACTGTGTGGTCATCGGGAACGGATAAGCTTATCGGAGTTATCACTATGGAGACGAGAGTGTAATTAAATGTGTTTCTTTATGTATTTTACAAATAGATAACTGCAGTTAATTTAGCAGATCTTAGTTAGGGTACTTACGGGTTTAATTTTATAAACTCTTCGGGATAAAAGACATTTAGGATGAAAAATGAAAAAAATCTGTACATTAACGTTTAACCCTTTTCCAGGCAGAGGCGTTATTGACCGCATGCAGCCTGTCAAACATTATATTTAAATGTCAATGAATAAGACTGACATTCGATTGTCATTTTTGAACTTCTGGCCTGGAAAAGGGTTAATTAAATTTTCCGACTGTATGACTGTTATGTTTTAGGATAATATTGAAAATGCCTTTTTATTTGATAAATAATCAGATATGTAATAACTTTTAAAGATTGACTGAACAATATTAATCAAATCAAATCAAATCAAAGTTTTTATTTCGGAAAATAGTATTCCATATAAAATGTTAGTAACAATGAGATTTATAAAGCTATGTTAGTACCAAATAAATATAATAAAATTAACTTAAACATTAATTAATGTAAAATCAATTTATTGTTCATCACGATATTCATGATGTTTTAAAACAGGATGAGGCTTTAAAGACGTTCAATCGGTAAACTAATGTAAATAATAGTGACAGTTTACCTAAACAAGACCAAGGACTAAGATAGTTATTACGTATAGAAAATGAATAACTATTACCTAAAACAAAACAAGTATCCCTAATCTAACACTATCTATCTATTTCTACCCTTTATGCACTTATGGCAGTGAAACGTGGACACAAAGGGATCGAAAAAGACTGGAAGCGTTTGAAATGTGGTGTTCGAGACGGATGGAAGGCATATATTAAGCATTAGGCATTTATTTTCTGTATTGTGTTGTTTTATATAAGTATCTACATCAGTGTTCGATTTTGTGATTTTGTGTTTTTTGCGACAATAAATATTTTTTAGGGTTCCGTTCTCAAAGAGTAAAACGGGACCCTATTACTAAGACTCCGCTGTCCGTCCGTCCGTCCGTCCGTCCGTCCGTCCGCCTGTCTGTCACCTGGCTGTATCTCACTGATACCGTGATAGTTCCGGTTGAAATTTTCACAGATGATGTATTTCTGTTGCCGCTATAACAACAAATACTAAAAACAGAATAAAATAAATATTTTTATTGATAATGGTACGGAACCCTTCGTGCGGGAGTACGACTCGCACTTGGCCGGCGTTTTTTATTTATTTTATAAGCTGGACTGAGAGTGTAACAAATGTGGACGTGTTAGAAGGGGGAAATGATTGGTCATTTGATACGGCACGACAACTACTTAAACACCATAATAGAAGGAAAACTAGAAGGAAGGAGTGGCAAGAGACCAAATAAAGGAAAAGCTGGTGTCGTGTCGTATCAGCGAGTCAAGGGGCTGGCGTACTGACCGAGAGAAGTGGAAAATACTCCACCGACAAGAGGATAACTCTTAAATTTGAAGAGACCAATTTCTAAGTGGGTTTTATACGGCACCAATTACACACGATTCTCGCAACTCATAGGGGAAATTTGCTATCATTGGACCGGCGCTTTGATTGGACCATCTAAATATTTTAAACTCTACGCATGCTAGAGTTTAAAATATTTAAATGGTCCAATCAATGCGGCGGTCCCATGATAACAACCTTCCCCTATTTTAAACTTAATATCGTTCCTTAAAAGTCTCCCGCATTAATTTCTTTTCCACAGCACATTGCATTTTTCATTGCTGGCAAGCGTACAATATTACCCCCATGGTTCATTAAGCCACAATGGCCTCTACAAGCGAAAACTAACAGAAAAAAGCACAATAAATTCAGCACTAAATCTGAACATAAGTAGATGTACTCAGGGGATACCATGTAGGTACCTAATGTAAGAGTTTCAGGGGTATGCTAATTTTCGACGCCGTTAGAATTTGCTTCCCTGGGGGCTATGGAAATCTTAAATTTAATCTTGAGGTAAAAATATTTTCACAAAGTACGAGAAGCTGTGTCATGTTACTGAACTAGAAATTAATGTTTGTGCGTCAAAATTTCAGCGTACGAGCTGTTAGTTTTGGGTACCATTTTTGTTGTTTTATTAACTTTTTAACGCTACAAATACATTATTTTTTATTTTATTTATTTATTATCCACACTTACAACTATTTTTACAGGCATCGAACCTAAGACAACAGTATAACTATTTTATAATAAAACTTTTTTTTTTTTACGTAGTACTCTTATATATAACATATTACGAGCAATGCTGTCTTTGTGAATTCATTCAGAGAGCACGAAAACAAATCAATATTTTCCGCTATGAGATTGACGGTACGCACTGCTCGCGTCATCGGTGCCCTACCAAGCAGGTTGGTGCGCCCGCGCGGCTCGGCTAGCAGGTTAGGTAGCTATTATATCTTTGGCCATCGCCAGCTTCTGGTTCCACGCAATATAAACCAAGAAAATAAGAAACCATCGACATGGAAAGAAAAAGAAAATGCTACATACTCTACATAAGTAGCGCCACTACGTGCTCGTTTGTGGTGCACGTGCCGCGGCCACTGCAGGAGATGAGAGATGTAGTATCTAACTAAGCTCTAGAAAGTACAAACCAAAGCTTGGCTCAAAGGTAGGTAGTAAAATTATCAATACAAAAGTTATACAGACCAATAAATACCAAAATAATAATGAAAACGCACAGCAAAACGCGAACTCATGATTGGGAACCACGAAGCGGTTCAAAAAATGTCGAGCGAAATTCGACTATAAATACGTAAGTGACCCGTTTTTATTATATTCTAGCGAGAAGCGTTCATAGCTTAGCGGCGCCTGCGAATCGGAAACGATAACGCAGGTCAAGCAAAGATGGCTGCCGGTCAGTCTTTGGATAAGAATAAGAATAAGTTTATTTTGGGACAACAACAGGCATATACATCATATAAGGCTTAGATCTAAAGAAGGAATCTAGTGTTGCTTTAAAAAAGGAGATCCGTTAAACTAAAACTAACTTATTAACCTTTATAAGAGATATTAACCTATGAATATACATACTGTACGGTATACAGAGATACTTAGTCCACGCTATGTCCAGCGAAAACCAAACCAAAACCTGAGTTGCAAGTACTATAATAATATCCTACTCAAAATAATATTCTTAGCACAGACGCAGATCGAGACGCAGATCAGCTAGGCCAAAGAAATTTGTTGCTTTAGTAGGTGGAGTTTAAGCTTATTTTTAAATGTAAACAGGGAAGGAGACTTTCTTATTGGCGGTGGGATATTATTCCAGCAACGTGTGGCAGCGTAACGAAAGCTGCCACGGAAACTAGCTGACCTGCATAGTGGACAGATGAGGCGGGGGGCTTGTCTAACATGCATACGGGAAAATATCAATTTGTCGTAGAGGTAGGAGGGTTGCTTACTATTAACAATTCCAAATAATAAAGAAGGTGAAGTGTCGTTCGGGCATTCATTTAAAGCAATTTGCTGTTATTTAAATATGGTGTAACATGAGCTCGGTGTGGAATCGGAAAACAAAATCTAGCACAGGCGTTCTGAACACTTTGTATCAGCAGTTTTGTACGTGATAACAGACAGTCTCCAATAACCGTGTCCGCGTAATAAAGCTTTGATAGAATAAGTGAGTCACAAAGTTTAATACGCATGTCAGAGTTTAGGTAATCACGAATTCTATATAAGACTTTAAGGCGATAAAAACAATTTCGAACAATTTCAGAAACATGCTTTTCAAATTGCAGTCGACCGTCCATTAGTAGCCCTAGATTTCTGGCTTCTGATACTCGAGCAATGCTTTCATCTAGGATACGGACTTAAGGATTGCGAGATATCGTGTCGGCTATTTGGAGTTTCGTGCCGAGTACCAGAAACTTCGATTTTAAAGGGTTCAAAATCAGGCTATTAGTCTTAGACCAGAGCGCAATCAGGTTTATATCTTGATTTAATTTTCCTACGGCTCTAGCAGTATGTTGAGGTTTGAACGATATATACAGTTGCAGATCATCTGCATATAGGTGACATTTACAATTACTTATATTATTTATGATATCTGCACTGTATAATATGAATAAAATGGGTCCCAAATGGATCCCTGAGGAACGCCCCTGGTGACAAGGGCCTCCTCAGATATCATTGACAACCCCTCAGAATTTTGCAATTCAACTCGCTGGGTGCGATTTTCAAGGTAGGTAGCAAACCAATTTACGGCTTTGGAGTCCAATCCATAGTAGGACAATTTGGATAACAGCAATGTAGTGTTTATAGTATCGAAAGCGCGTGAGAAATCCAAAAGAACGAGAATTGTGGCATTTCCGTCACCCTGAGCAGCGAGGATATCATCGACGACATCGAGAAGGGCAGTTGCTGTACTATGCTTCTTCCGAAAACCTGATTGCTTAGAAGGGAGAATATGGTTACTTTCCAGATATTCCACAAGTTGCATTCACTACCCTCTCAAGTATCTTTGACATAATAGGGAGTGTAGTGTATCTGTGCTTATCTAGTGCGCATACGTCACGATGACAGCAGTCATGGCCCGACCGTTGCTGGGAGTGGTAGCCTGTGATGATGCGTTGGCTAGCCAAGCTATGAATACTACATGTGGCGACGAGGATAAAAGTAAGTACTAAAAGTACTTTTTACTAAAAAAGAAAAAGGGTATGGGGATATTATAGGTTGTTGTTGGTTCGAAATGCACTCCTATAGCAAAAGGGAAATGAAAATAACCCATTAAAGTCACAAGTATCTACTTAAAAAGGGACAAGCATAATTATAATTATGCATTACGTCAAGAAATTCCAGACTCGTCATGCAGTTTAGTAAACGAGTTTAGTTTATTTAAAGTACAACGTACAGCGATTTACAGAGCTGATAATGAATATTTAAACCGGTACTCTTAACGGTCTTACATTGCTCCTTGTCCAAGTCGTTAGATTTAGGCTAACATCGGGAATGATTGTTACCAACCGAACGTGTTAAATAATGATAATAATATAATTTGTTTGCAGAAAAAGGCTAACGTTACATGCCTTAGAGTAAAAACACTATTGTTCCACGTTCTCTCAGCTGTTCTCAACAGCATGCAAATACATAAGACTTATGTTTATTATAGTGGTTGTTAATTATGTTTAATAACATTTACAACCAACTAATTGAATATTTAACTAATTAACACTTTAAATTGTAACATTTTATTATACCAGAATTCAAATAAAATTTGGTAAACATGAAAAGTGACTATTAAGTACCAACTTACATACTATGGCGTATAACGCCTTATCTAACTAATTTGTTCAACTACATCTGATTGACCCTAAAGATAATGCATCAGTGCTATTATTGAATGCGTGAATAATCCATACGGTGTATGGGGTGTTCACGGTGATATAATTCGTGAGCCTGATTAGGGAGTTGTAGGATGTTCACAAATTGGAACGTCGACGTTTTGTATGTTACCTATGCGTATGCTAGGTATGTAACTAAACTGTACGGCAACAGCAGGAATGGCTTCAGCAGGAAAATTACCTGTAAACATTATAATAGCAGGGTACCTGGTCATTGAATTGGCAAGATTGGATATTTAGCAGTGTTTAAACTGGTAATTTAATTGATAATGTGGCAAGATTTTATTATTATGTAAGTTTACCACCCAAGATAATTAAATGTTTATCGAGGCCTAACTTATTATTCAGTGTACTTATCTAAATGTTGGTATAGCCTAATTCAACATAATAATCGAGTGCTAAAATACGTAAGTAACTATTTTTACGTCATACCTGGCCATAAAGTAGGAATTACCGCACGCTACGCGTGCGTAAAACCCCACTTCCTGGCCAGATAGAGACGTAAAATTTTGTACTCACCACAGGCGGTAATAAAGAAAGCCTCAGAGCGCATATTTATCGCCCTTGCCTTCGGCTCGGGCGTCAAATGCCTGCGATCTGAGACATTCTTTGTTTAACCGCCCTAGGTAAGTAATGTACTAAAATGCGCTGCCTCTTTTATAATAAGAAAATATGATACCACTAATATTCGATCATTAAATTGAACTGAGCAGATTACTGAATCTGGACATTTAATTGACACGTGTTTGTATATTAATGGTGGAATAAAAAAACCTGATTACTAAATCAATAAAAGCAGATAAACTTATCTGGTCATTAAATTGGCATATATGTACAGAATTGCAGTCATCAAGTAAAGAGCAGCAGATTGAATGTGGACATTAAATTGTCACGTGTTAATTACTTTTCAATTAACAAAACCTGATTATTGAATCAGTAAAAACAGATAAACTTATCTGGTCATCAAATTGACATAACAGACTTATTCTGAAAGAAGCAGATTACCGAATCTGGACATTAAATTGTCACGTATTAATTACTTTTGAATTAACAAAACCTGATCACTGAATCAGTAAAAGCAGATAAACTTATCTGGTCATTAAATTGACATAACAGACTAATTCTGAAAGAAGCAGATTACCGAATCTGGACATTAAATTGTCACGTGTTTGTATATTAATGGTGGAATAAAAAAACCTGATTACTAAATCAATAAAAGCAGATAAACTTATCTGGTCATTAAATTGGCATATATGTACAGAATTGCAGTCATCAAGTAAAGAGCAGCAGATTGAATGTGGACATTAAATTGTCACGTGTTAATTACTTTTCAATTAACAAAACCTGATTATTGAATCAGTAAAAACAGATAAACTTATCTGGTCATTAAATTGACATAACAGACTAATTCTGAAAGAAGCAGATTACCGAATCTGGACATTAAATTGTCACGTATTAATTACTTTTGAATTAACAAAACCTGATCACTGAATCAGTAAAAGCAGATAAACTTATCTGGTCATTAAATTGACATAACAGACTTATTCTGAAAGAAGCAGATTACCGAATCTGGACATTAAATTGTCACGTGTTAATTACTTTTGAATGAACAAAACCTGTTTACTGAATCAGTAAAAGCAGATTAACTTATCTGGTCATTAAATTGACATAACGGGCTTATTTTGAAAATAGCAGATAACCGAATCTGGCAGACAAATATTCCGCTTAGTAAATCCATTTGAGCAGAATACCTGACCATTAAATTATCATGAACAGATGGCTGTTAAGTTATCTGATTATTAAATGGATTGATTCACCCCAAAACATGTCACATCAAATTGCACAAGGTGCAAATAAAAAAAAATATAAAAAAAAATGTGGCGGGTCGATGCACACCAAATTGCACAAGGTGCAAGTGAGCACAAATGTCGTGCTTAAATGCACACCCAATTGCACGAGGTGCAAGTGGGCACAAATGTGGTGCTTAAATGCACACCCAATTGCACAAGGTGCAAGTGAGCACAAATGTGATGCTTAAATGCACATCAAAGACTAATTAGACAAAGTGACAGAGAGCACAGTGTTTCAAATATGCCATGGAGCATATAAAGTGCCAAGTACATGAAAATATGCCAAAGTGCATTAAGTGATAAAACGTATAATTACACGAATAATTTTCTGTTCCGTGTCTGTGGGGTAATGACCCAAGACGGGGACATAAATATGGAATATAGGTGTTACATTAACGTTACCTACATGCTATAAAGTAACATCTATTTGCAATAGTTATTGTTATTGATATCTTTATGGATTTTAATTAAAACCCAGAATAAAAAAAATTGAATTAGAAAATTTAATCGTATGATAATTTAAATGTTGCTTATTTAATTTACTTAAAAAAACTGAAGATCACAAAACATGCTCCTAAAAATTACTATGTGTAATTTTGAGTGATTCGTATATTGTGAATAGATGAATAAATTATAATTAGCTAAATAGTCATTCTGCCCACATATCAAGTAAGCACTACATTTCCGATTATCCATTGATTAGTGATAATGCATATACGAATATATTTCTCAACTATTGGACATAAATTACCTATTATTATATGCGACGCGACACAGAGATCACATTCGTTGTGCTAGCTGCTGGATAGTGTAACGCAATTGAGTTGACCTGAATATACGTTCGAAGAGTGACAGCGATGACCTCTCGGGTCACAAAGTGAGGTCTTGGAACTACTTGCATTATAAAACTGATATGGTCACTACGTATAGGGTTAAACATAATATAACATAATTATGGTGGTCAACACTTTATAAAAGGAACATTATCAAATGCAAGTAATACTTTGTTATTTCTCAATGAGGGGAGTCGAAATGGAGACAAGGCAAACACGGACTGTTCACTATGACAAGTATATTTTGACTAACTCCGGGCGGTACGCAGCCGCGCCTCTCATCTCTTAAAGCTACCCACATAACATCCCTCCACCTTTATTCCTAAAATTAACCACCAAGAAGGTAAGTATAATAAAAACTAAAAGAATAATTTGTAGTCCACTTTTTTCCTAGGCCGTTTCCCAGTTGGCGCAGATTGCTCTGAACCTTGGTTGTCGTGTTCCGATGTCAAGCTTGAAGGCGCATCGGCAGCAATCAGGCCCGGGCCAGTATCCTCACTCTCCAACCAACGTTCTCCATCTGTCTCGTGCTCCGTGGTACCTTGGTTAATGTTGCCTTGGATTGACTGGTCATTCAGTGTGTGAAGAACCACAGGGTCGGTCGTCATGACTAATTCATTAATAACTTGATGTTACGTTACATACAAAACATACCTTTCACATTATCAAGGAAGTTATTATGGCATTTACATTAATTTACAATGAGGAAAAGTAGTTCTGTGTTGTACATGTGTCGTCCGAGTAATTGAGGGATTCTATCATAAAGTACGGATGTTAATTCGGAAAGTAGAATTGTATTACAAACAAGTTACGAGATTGGGAAGTAACGGATATATATGGACTAAGCATCCACGTAAGGTTTCTGAATCAGCGTGTGACTTCACAATGTAGCACTATACCTAAACATATTATGTATCAAAGTAATTTGATCATGTAGATGATCAAGGTTTTCATCCAGTTTTGCCGTACTGATGTGGAGCTTTGCAAGTATCTATGTATAAATTAGATGATAGTAAAATGATAAAGTAAGTAGTTACCTACATAGTATGTAGTTCTTGAAGGGCAATTAAATAAAGTGGACCTGGTTATGAAGTTCAAGTGAAACGAGTGTTCCATTGGTGGGCGGAGAAGTGGCACATATTTGAAAAGAAATGTGCCAAGCATGGACAAGAATTAAATAACACTTCCTAACAGATTGTGGATTCCCAAGCGGGAAAAAAGGGAACTGATGTAATGGATACCTGAAGCGTATTTATTGTAACATGAAGATAATATATATATATATATATCGAGAACCCTTTATCAAATTATACCTTTAATAAATTTGCACAAAAATAAAAATAGATTAAAAAAAATTGCAGGGACGGTAAAAGCGATTGTAGCTTATTTAGATGAAGACAATGGCATTAGTAGCAGTCAACGTATTTAATTAATATGGCTATCCAAATTGCGAATACTGATGATGTTTATTTTGGCTGTTATAGAATATTTAGGGAACATGCTAAAGTAAGTCATGTGTCTTTATATTTCATTAACATATCTGGATATTTCATCGCGTCAACGTTACGTGCCAATTAATGGTCGCAATAATTGATGAGAATTTGTTAATAAATACCAAGTCCACAAATTACTATTAGTTGAATACGAAAATGTAATAAACAACTTTTATAATCAATATTGATTATTGCCTTACCATTCTAGCTGGTCGTTAACTGATACTGTGTCTAGTTTAAAATTTATTTTACAGGAAAAGTCATTATCTAAATGAATATGCTGGGTATTTAGGGCAGTTGATATCTTTCGAAAAGGTTAAGGAAGAATAACTATCAGACAGCGTAAAATTGGAAGAAAGCCAAATCTGGAAACTGATAACAGACTGGTGTCAGAGTCGATAAGTAGAGTCGAAACGTAGTCGATATGCAGAGTCGATATGTAGAGTCGATATTTAGGGTCGATATGTATAGTCGATACGTATACTTAGTCGATATGTAGAGTCGATATGTAGAGTCTGATATATGTAGAGTCTCCAAACCATGAGTTTAAATTAAACCAGTACACAGTGTGCCTAATTCAGTCATGTATGGCATTGTGTTGTTCAATTTATGTTGATATGTGTATAGAACAGAGGCTAAGTATAAATAGCTACTATATTCGTTGCGTGTTCCTTCGAAGCGCTAACGGAATCTACTATATGTAATGATGTGTAAAAAAAGGTGTAACTCTGTAAGATAAATACAAACTACTAAAAGTTGGAAATGGAAAATAATATTTAAATCACATACCACAGGTAAAACTCTGGTGGCGGCGTAATTGATTCCTCTAATTAAAACTTCCCTGCATACTATTGGGGGTAATATTAAATCGGACATTGAAATACATCATGTTAGCATTATTGATGTTTTATGACTTCTATGAGTTAGGTACCTACCTTACATGAATGTACATTAAAATACATGTGTGATCTAGCGGGAAAAGTAAATAAACAGGTGTTCCGCAGTAGGATTGTAATTTTATAATATCGGAAAAATGTCATTTATAAATTTTATAATAAACCGACACACAGTTTCTTACGCCGGGTTTTCTCGTGGCTGAGGTTCATTCTTAGAAACAGTGGTAATTACAGGTGTATAAGTGCATAATATTATTAACCCTGGGTTGAAAAAAAAATTAACAAATAAAACAAGCTTAGGTTGGACTAAGTACGAGATAGGCACTCGCACTATTGAAAAGAGGAGAGGTGGTGATACTGGTGATGTCGAAAACTGAAATGATAGTACTGGACAAATATATCGGAGAAATGTCCTGCCTATGAAAAGGGTGAAGGTCAATGGAAAGTTTGTAATCAAGAGACTAGAGAGCGAGAGGATTCAAATATGCAGGAATAAAGTAAAATTCGTTCACTAGTGAAATTCATAAATACGTAATAAATAAACATGATTCTATACTTAAATAGATAATTGTATTTACATAAATAGATTACATGAATAGGTTTCCTTTTCATTAAAACAAGAAAGGGATGTAGTGTATCTGTGCTTATCTAGTGCGCATACGTCACGATGACAGCAGTCATGGCCCGACCGTTGCTGGGAGTGGTAGCCTGTGATGATGCGTTGGCTAGCCAAGCTATGAATACTACAGGGAGAATACTTATAGGCCGCAAATCTTTAAAGTTTGTTGGTGACGTAACTTTAGGGATTGGTCTTACCACGGCTCTTTTCCAGGGTTTGGGGAAGATGCCCGTCTTAGGGACTAGTTAACAATTGCCGTGATAACAGACAACGTACGTGGCAAGGTCATTGACAACATATTGAGGGATATACCGTCAATGCCCTGGGCTTGGATGTTGATGGATTTTATTATTTTACCAACCATAGCTTCTGTTACACCTTGAAGTGTGAATTGCGCATCACTGTGCCTGTTGAACTCATAGTACGTCAACTTAGATATATTGATTTTGATTTCGCCAGGAACATCAAGAAAAAAGTCATTTCAGTGAGGTTTCAAAGTCACCATGGGTGAACGCCTGTTTGAGTGGTTACTATTAATGAGCGCTTCCGTGCTTTGGATTGCACGCTAAGCAGTCTATCCCGGCTGCTGTCTATGACAGTAGTCGTTAAGCCGAGTTAGAGATCTTCGGGCGGCTTAAGAACCTCTATTAATAAAATAATAATAATAAATATTTGCGGACAATCTTACGCAAATCAACCTAGTCCCAAACTAAGCAAAGTTTGTACTATGGGTACTACATAGATACTCATATAGAGAAGTACATACTTAAATACATAGAAAACATCCATGACTCAGGAACAAATATTCGTGCTCATCACACAAACAACACTAACAGTCGAGTTGGCCACTCACTTGACAAAGGGGGGACAACTGTCACTTGCGTCCGCAGGAGCTACCTACCACAACACTGCACGTGTCGTCTGGGTGGTACTAAAGAGTGACAAACTCAAAGGCCAAATAATGTATGCCATACGATTAAATCAATTATATTTTAATATGTTTTGATATATAAAACCAATAAATACCCTCCAGTCTCCCATTCTATGCCAAAAAGTATAGTGGAGTAATAAAAAAAAGCGGCCAAGTGCGAGTCGGACTCGCACATGAAGGGTTCCGTTAAATAAATTGCTTTTTACGATTTATGACGTATTCAAAAAAAAATACTACTTAGGTACTAGATCTCGTTTAAACCATTGTTCGTTGAAAGTTTGCATGGTAATTAATATACATCTTATATATTATTTTAAGATTTATCATTCTCTTATTTTAGAAGTTACAGGGGGACGACGACACATTTTACCACTTTGGAAGTGTCTCTCGCGCAAACTAATCAGTTTAGAAAAAAATTATGTTAGAAACTACAATATCATTTTTGAAGACCTATCCATAGATAAACCACACATATGGGTTTGATGAAAAAAAAAAATTTGATTTTCAGTTCTTAGTTTGGGGAACCCCAAAATTTATTGTTTTTTTTATATTTTTGTGTAAAAATCTTAATGCGGTTTACCGAATACATCTACTTACCAAGTTTCAATAGTATAGCTCTTATAGTTTCGGAAAAAAGTGGAGGTGACATACGGACGGACAGACAGACAGACAGACAGACAGACATGACGAATCTATAAGTGTTCCGTTTTTTGCTATTTGGCTACGGAACCCTAAAAAGGATTATGTACCAGTTTATAAATGGATTTCAATCGGAAACCTTCAATAAATTCATACCTATACGAGTATGTTAGACCATAGTACGCGCTTGGCTGCGTCTTCCGGTCAAATTAAATGACCTACATGTTCGGGCCCAATTTTAGCATGACGTTTGGAAAAAACGTGCCCCGAGTTTTAATTGATCATGTGACTGGTTAGGGTTATTAAGGGTTAATATCCACTAGAAATGTGCAAAACTGATTAACTTTCATTCAGAACAAATGGAAACCGTCAACCCGAAATAATTGGTCGAATCTTAATGTCAGTTTTAAAACCCTCGACATGGAAAATTTACCAGCCGGAATAAATGCAAAAATGTAAATTACGGCCTTAAAATAAAATTAATATTGGTCGAAATCAATACGTCCACGTACACTCCAAAAATATGATCAACCGGAAATACGTAATACCTTTATGAATATTGTACAAAATAATCGTTTTTCATATTGAATTTTGATATTAATTGTAAATCACGAAACTGTGTGCCTAGTGGTCAAGAATGTGAAGCGTCAAGCACACACAGACACACACATCTCACAAAACACTTGTGGAAATTTACCCTAACTACACACATACTACTAGACTACATTTTATGACTAGAAATACATGAAATTCTACACTCAACAGGGGCTTTGTTTCGCTTGACGTTTTTGATGAAACACTTGTATTTATTGTTGACCCAGGACCTCCGTTTAACCTCTAATTTCTTGCGTGACAATAGTACGAGTTTTTCGGCACGATGGGCCGTTAGCCGATGCTTCGTCATTATGTATGGACAACTGCTCAAATAGCGACACACCTTAACGTCGATAACGTAGCCACGATGACTACGCAGATTGCGAGTACGTGTTAATCATGTTCCTGTCCACTTCCACATAATAAACCAATATCCGGCCGGCTGTGGGTGGTCAAATATTACGGAGACTCTTTTGGGACGCTAGCAATTTTTCGTGTAGGTACTATTAACGTCCAAGTTCAAGACAAGTGGTTGTCAAAATTGGACACTAAAAATAGAGGATGAAAATAAGCTCGCTATATGCCAAAGAAAAATGGAGCGGAGTATGCTGGGTTTAAGACATTGGGATAAAGTCAAGAACACAACAATTAGAAATAAAAAAACCGGCCAAGTGCGAGTTGGATCCGTACCATTATCTATTTTTAAAAACGGCAAAAAAATCACGTTTGTTGTATGGGAGCCCACCTAAAAAAAATATTTTGTTTTTAGTATTTGTTGTTATAGCGGCAACAGAAATACATAATCTGTGAAAATTTCAATTATCTAGCTATCACGGTTCTTGAGATACAGCCTGGTGACAGACAAACGGACGGACGGACGGACGGACGGATGGACAGCGAAGTCTTAGTAATAGGGTCCCGTTTTACTCTTTGACTACGGAACCCTAAAAATACAGGTTTAAGGGATGTAACGGAAACTATAAGATTACTAAAATGGAAATGGGCCGGACACATAATATGCAGGATGGATAATAAAAGATGGACAAAGAAAATAACGTAATGGAATCCAAGAGAAGACACAAGAAGGCGAGGACGACCAAGGAAGAGGTGGGCAGACATATTCACGGATAGAGCAGGACCGAACTAGATGACGAAAGCAAGAAACAGGAAAATATGGAAGAAAATGGGGGAGGCCTACGCCCTAGAGGCCACTACTACAAGCAAGGAAGAGGACTAAAACTGAAACAAATAAGTAAATATTTATTTAAGACAATTTAATAACCATAAATAATACTGTAATCATACCTACCAGTAAAAAATATATATATATAACAAATAAACAAATAAATACCAATGTAATGAATACGGATATGAATAATGAATACGATAAAAAATACGATAATGTAAAAGTTAAGAAAAAGAAATAGCTATCAGCATGTTAACTTTAAATATATGTAAATTATTATTCAATAACCCTAAACTGAATATTTTTTTATTGTAAAGATTAAATCAAAAAAGGGTAAAAAATTTATCAAAAAAAAAACAAGGTAACCTACAAACTATGTTAAATAAAATAATCATAAATGTGTAACTATAGACTGCATGTAGGTACCTAATAAATAATTATTGTAGAAATTAGATATAACAAGATATAGTACATAGGAAAAAAAATGCATGTTTGTGTAAAAAATATATTATACGAATTACCTACTAGTTACAACTACAATCGCATGAAGCAACTAGATGTAAGTAAATTGTATATGTAGTAGAGAATAAAGGCTTTAAATAAAAAAAAAGTAAAAAAAATATTAACGTCCTTGATACGTATAATTTTGCCTTTTCTCAAAGCAGTAGGTAGAGTGCAATATTGTAAAATTATTATCTTTGACGTCAACTGTATCGTAATCTGTACATCACTAACAATTAACAAAAGTGATAAGACGAAACATATGTACGAGTACAATACTGCCCCCGTTACGAAGAAGGGCGCATGTCACATTTTTGCCAAAATTTAGTTATATATACTGCCGTGATCAGCAAAAAAAGGCGCGTCTGACCATATTTTTTATTTTATCCTAGGAAGCCTAGAAACAAACTTACCATAAGAAAAAAGGGCGCTTTTACACGCATTTTCTCACTTACACCACCTTAAACTAAATAAAAAAGTCGTTTGTCCGAAAAACATTGAAGACCTTAAATTTATGGACGTAAGTGCGTATATCCGCCCATCTATTTTGTCACTTTTTCAACATTTTCATAAAATAAAAGACGCAACTTATGATCTGCTGTTTTATAAAAAGTGGAAAAGACGCAAGTGATCACCTACGTCTTTTTAAGTAAGTCTCAGCTTTGGAGCATTAACATTAGAAAGGCGCTAGTGACCAAAAGCGCCTTTTCAACTTCGCATATGGGGAGTAAGGGGAGAATGGAATATAACACCTATCCATCCCTACTGTCAACCTCACCTGCACGCGCCGGATGGCGACGGCATGGCGTACACCGTGCCGTGGTGCTCCCTGCTGGACAACAGACGAGGCTCTGGCGACCGAGCATGTGGCGGTATAACCACATCCCTGACCGGGCAACCAGTCGGAAGAGGCCTAGTCAGCCCTGGGGACTATATAACCTCAAAAAGGAACAGTGCAGAAAGACTTGGGGCCCTACTGCATAACCAATACCTAAGATTACCATCACGGACGGAAGATGGTCGCTGACATCCGCTGAGGATATGGCACAACAAGAAGAAGAAGAAGAAGTGACCAAAAGCGCCTTTTCAACTTCGCATATGACTTGACACATCAAAAAAAAAGGCGCTTGTGACTTCTTGTGCCTTTTCAACTAAGTTCATCCTGGATCATTAGTTCAAATAGGCGCTACAGCAAGATAGAAAAGGCGTAAGTCACCAGAAGCGCCTTTTCAATTAAGTAATTCTACAATAGAACCAGTGCCCTTGTGGACCTTGTGGTACTTGCGTCGACATCTTGCTCTAGGCTTAATTTTTGTTGTTTAAGGGTCATTCTTGAGAATTGCATTATTCATCTCATTCCCTTGGCGTTTTATTATTTTACGAAATTTCTACTAAGTAACAACAAAATAAAATAAAATATTTAATAATAAACATATTTATCGAGTAGGCATCACTTTGGGTCAATTAGGTACGGAAAATTCAAAGTTTAGCTGCCAGCGCAATGAGAAAAAATTACAGTAGAATGAGACAAAATGTCAGGGGAATGCTAAAAACTACAAGGGAAGGGAATGATATTCTTTGCTAGTTTTGAGATCAGATACTTATATAACTCCAGCGACCTTTACCAGATCATCAGTCCACCTTGAGGGGGCCTACCCATGCCGCGCCTTTCGTTACGTGGTCACCAATCGAGAACCTTTGCGCCCCAACGGCCATCGGTTCTACGTGCAATGTGCCCCACCCACTGCCACTATAGTTTAGCGATTCGGAGGGCTATATCGGTTACCTTGGTTCTGCTGCGGATTGCGTCATTTTTGATGCGATCACGCAGAGAAACTCCCAACATAGCCCTCGCCATTGCCCTTTGCGTAACATTGAGCCTTCTTATGCGGCCATTGTAAGCGACCACGTTTCAGTGCCATATTTCATCGCTGGCAACACACACTGGTCAAAAACTCTCGTCTTAAGACACTGCGGAATATTGGACGAAAATATGTGCCGTAGCTTCCCGAACGCTGCCCAGCCTAGTCGGATTCGACGATTGACCTATTTTTCGAAGTTAGACCTATCTAACTAGACATTTTATCCTCGGTATACAAAATCGTCTACAACTTCGAGCGTAAAGTGTCCGATTGTAATGGGAGTTGGTATTACATGGGCATTTGACATGCTCTTCGTCTTATCCATGTTCATTCTTAGACTAACTCGCTCGGAAGCTTTACCGGGGTCATCGAGCATCGTACTGAAGTCCTCCATGGTCTCAGCCAAGACCACTATATCATCCGAACCGAAGGTGACTGATGTACTCGCCGTTGATGTTGATGCCTAGCTTTCTCCAGTCCAGAGTATTGAAAACAACCTCCAGTATAGCGGTGAACAGTTTTGGAGAAATAACATCTCCTTGCCTGAATCCCCGCTGCAGCGGAATAGGTTTCGAGTTTCGGTCCTGGAGTCGGACTGACAT
The DNA here is from genome assembly GCA_963854355.1 of Epinotia brunnichana. Classification (NCBI taxonomy): domain Eukaryota; kingdom Metazoa; phylum Arthropoda; class Insecta; order Lepidoptera; family Tortricidae; genus Epinotia; species Epinotia brunnichana. Next base: position 29,152,590 of record OY977945.1, read on the forward strand.
AGTGGCGTTCTCGTACAAACACTTCAGTACTTCGATATAGCGGTAATCAACTTGGCACCGCTGTAGAGACTGTAATACGGTCTATGTTTCGACCGAATTGAAGGCTTCCTCGTAGCCCATGAACGCTAAACAGAGGGGCAGGTGTCTTCTGTATAACCTGATGGAGTGTTTTAATTATATAAATATATTACAAGACAACACGGCAACTTAAGGCATCGACAAGTAAATAATATTGTATCAACAGATTTTGAAAATTTGAAGAGATTTCGCACAGTCATCTTATAAGCAACGGCAAAGCATTAATTAGCTATTATATGTCTTTTATTTATACTTTTCTTGGGTACTCTTTACGTGAACATATACAAGTACAAGAGTTTTCTAAAAAACAATATTCTTCGAATTGTAGCTGCAAAGTTGCAACCCGATGTTAAATTAAATAAAAAAAACACGTAGAAGCGACTTTTTATGTGAGTAAAGTCAAATCAGTCAAATATCAAATATATCAATGAAAAGACGCTTGTGGTTAAATGCGTTCTTTATTTTAAGATAAACAGAGGTAATATCTGTAATAGACTTAATGAATGGCAGCATTCTAACTGGGCTTAGTTAATAGGACGTAAATGGTAACTAGTTCCTTTTCTTCTAAGTATACTAGTATTTTCCAATAATTTTTTTACTAAGATGAAAAGGAAAAACGCGAAAATGAAAATAAATAACAATAAATTATAGAATTATTAAAAGACTTAAATGTGCGCAAAGTATTTGCCTAACTAAAGCCGTTTACAGAACGTCTCAATCTCTTTTCATTTGGACACAGCAGATTTTTTGCCATTGATTAACTTTAAAAAAAAAATTCTCGTGTTCGACATCATGTGACAAGCGCCCTTCTTCGTAACGGGGGGCAGAATATCAGTAGTGTCTGTGTATTGAAACGGTTTGAGAATCAGCGAGACCGCTCTTCTCAGCACCTCTCCATTTGTGATTTTTTTTTCTGTTCAGCTATGTTTTTCCATTCTAAGCCAACACCACATTTCCAATGCTTCTACATATTCTTTATCTCTTTGAGTCATGGTCCACGCTTCACACTCATATAACGCAACGCTCCAGTTTGATGAACTTTCTCTTGGTTTTCTGGGATGTGTATGCAGTCAGCAGATACTTTTTATTGTAGAAAGCCTGTTTTGCTAAGCACGTTTATAATTTAAAATTGTATCTTCTAATGTGAATCGAAATCGAAATATCAATAGATATTTAACAGTGGCTTCTCGGTGAAGGAAAATATCGTGAGGAAACCGGTCTTATCCCAATAAGGTTGAGCTTTCCCTCTGGGTTGGAAGGCCAGATGACAGTCGTTTTCGTAAAACTAGTGCCTAGGCCAAATCTTGGGATTAGGTGCTAAAACGGACCCCGGGCTCATGTTGGGCCCTAATGGGAAAACGCTAGGATAATGATGATATTGTAGCTTAGTGAGTCGGGTCACTGAAAGTCGTGAGATAAAAATATTTGACTGGAAAACGGTTGTAGTAGTCATTGAGTGTACTTAGATTTCATTGTATTTATCACTCTCATCTCGCGACTTTACAATTTTGTTGTGTTTTTTAATCTAAGCAGATTGTTGTACAGTCAACGACTCTTGAGCAATTTAGGTGTCAACTAATTTTTGATTTTTAATAGTAAAGTTTTAAAGTGTTCTGTATACAGTATAAAGTCACCGTAACAGTGTATGAGTTCTTAGACGAGTCTTGCGGTTCTGCTCTCAAGTCTCTTATGTTCCAATGAGAAAGAGTAAGTAAGAGACAAGCGCAGATATGAAGATTGTTTTAAGAGTTCACAGACTCTACTTAAACACTCTACAAATATGTCTACCTCCTCTAAACTACATGGCATTTAGCTTTATGTAAAACGATTAGATAATATCCAGGCGCCAGTGTTCTTGCTGCTGAATGGGGTGTTCGAATTACAAAATTTGCTCGTAGATTTACATTTGCGGGTTTTTCCAAGAGGGGAAAAAAAATAACTCGAATAAGAAAACGTGTACATGGGACTGACACCTTTTATGCTAATTCCTTTTGCTGAAATACATTCAGGAAATCATCCGATGCGAATATATTTTCGAGATTCTCTGAGAATACTTTTTCTCGACAGGACGAGAAATAATGTTATTTTTATGTACACAATGGTACTAGTATGTTAAGCAACGTCGAAATTTTATTTTGTTTTATTTATACAGGTACTAGAGGCTCCGTGAGCTGTAGACAAAGAAAGAAAGAAAGAAATAAAGAAAGATACATTTATTCACAAACACCTTGTGAGTCTGTTTTTATTTTTATATATTTTTTTAAATTTCACATATGATAGAAAAAAAATAAGTCATTATCAAACCTGCTCATAAAATCTCACGAGAATCGGTTGAGAAATGCGACCTGTAGAGAACAGCCGGACATATGAACGCATCTTTGCCCAAGCTGAAACGAAGAACTTCGTTTGCTTCGCTCGCTCGTTTAATAAATAAATAAAATAAAAAAGCCCTTTATTCCGTCTCATCAGCTAAAAGTTACATTATCAAAATCTATGTTCTTATCCGCTAAATATTTAATGCTATTTATTTATGTAATTAAATTAAACTTAATCTAATGAGTGGACCTCGTTACGAGTAAAGGCCTCTCCCAGTTTTTGCCAATCCTCTCGGTTCTGCGCTTTCATGTGCCAATTATCAGGACTTTCTTTTTTGATATCGTCGATCCATCTCGACTGTGGCTGTCCACGAGTTCGTTTGCCTGTTGGACCTTTCCAGAGTGTAGCTAGTTTTGTCCACCTGTTTCCGTCCAGTCTAGCGATATGTCCGGCCCATTGCCATTTCATTTTTAGGCAGTGTTCAAGGGCGTCTTTAATCTTCGTTTTTTCTCTAATTTTAGAACTTCTTACTTTATCTAGTCTTTTTAGTTTTAGTATGCTTCGTTCTTGTGCCCTTTGGCAAGTTCTTATTTTTTGTTTCGCTTCATTTGTGTATGTCCAGGTTTGACATCCGTAGCTAAGACATAGTAGCAGGCATGTGTCTATGACTCTCTTTTTCAGTGGCATTGGTAGAGTGCTTTTTAGAACTTCTTTGAGACTCCAAAATTTGTTCCAAGTTTTAGTAATTCGCCTGTCTATTTCATTTAAATTCCGCTTTTTGATGAAGGATATTTGTTTTCCTAGGTATATGTAGGTTGACACGTATTCAATTTTCTCGTCTTCTATATGTATTTGTTGTTCTGTGCCATTTGTTAGTATTTTCGTTTTGTCCAGGTTCATTTCAAGGCCTATTTCCTTGCTTCTCGAATGTAAAGTGGTCAGCATGTTCTGTAGTTCTCGTGAGTTGTTGGATAGTACTGCTATGCTCGCTCTTTTAATAAGGTTTATTTGTAGTACAGTCAACATCAGAACTAGTAGCTAAGCAAATTAACACGCTCAAAATGACCTACACAGATCCTTACTCCCGTGACATTAGAGTATGTGTGTAAATCATTTTGAGCACTAGGACCGCTTAGCAACTTCTGCTGCTGACTGTACGTAAGTAACTAACTAACAACTACATAACTGTATACAGCAGCTTATCATCCTCCTAACATTTTGCTCGGTTGTATTCTAAAGGAACCTGGGTCCAATTTTGCACCTAATGCCAAGGTTTGGCGTAGGCACTAGATTATACCAAAAGCGACTGCCATCTGCCATTCGAACCCTATGGGGAAACTTATTACGATGGGTTTAGACCGATTTCCTCACGATGTTTTCCTTCACCGATAAACTACTAGGCTAAGCTACTAATTCTACTAGGTTAAGCTACTAATTCTACTAGGTTAAGCTACTAATTCTACTAGGTTAAGCTACTTATTCTACTAGGTTAAACTACTAATTCTACTAGGTTAAGGTACTAATTCTACTAGGTTAGGCTACTAATTCTACTAGGTTAAGCTACTAATTCTACTAGAATTCAAAGCAATCCCGGACGGTTGGTTCATAATAACGTTCAAGGATAAACTGTACTCAAACCACTGCTTTGTAATTTGCATGATAGTTTTTAACAAATTACCAAAATGTATACACGAGCTACCTCTAAATAGATTAAAAAGTACTCAAGCTCCTAACTGAAAGGAACTATTATAGAGTAAATGATTGCCACTCTGAAAATATTGATCAATAACATTCTAATAGTTATTTGCAAGCTAGTATTTAGTACAAATATAAAAATAAGTTACCTTTTGTCACCTACCGCCTAATGACACTGATGTACCTACCTATTCTATGCAAATAAATTATATTCTATTCTATTCTATTATACGTAGGTACATAAGTTTTTTTTGATAAGCCTGGTGGTACCTATCCTCCATCTCCAGATTAAAAGAACTATCAAGTAATTGAACGAGCGAGCGAAGCGAACGAAATTGTAGCCAAAAGACGTCCACAGCTGGACATAGGCCTCCCCCAAAGAGTTCCAAAGTGACCGGTCCTGCGCAACCCGCACCCAGCGGACTCCCGCGACCTTTACCAGGTCATCAGTCCACCTTGCGGGAGGCCTACCAACGCCGCACCTTCCGGTACGTGGTCGCCACTCGAGAACCTTTCCCTCCCAACGTGCAATGTGCCCCGCCACTTAAGTTTAGCGATTCAGAGGTATACTTCAGCTTGGGCCAAAATTACTTCGTATCCAGTTCTCGAGAAATTTTGTAAGCAGGATATAGATTTATTTGTGAATTCAGATTTTGTAAATTAATAAAAAAAAGAAATTAAAACATACTAGCGAATTCTACACCTGATAGGACCACTAGTGAATATGTACGCAATATCATCTATTATTAGTTCTTCTAGTACAAATTTGAACAAAGTTAAGGTATCCATTTGAGAAGCTAAAAGCCGGCAGTCCACTAAAACCTCACGTACAAAACGAATTCGAGGATCGAAAGCCCAGCAGAATATCAAATTACACTCAAACATTTCTTATTTAAAGATATTTCTGTCGCCACTGGCGCAGAACTCTTGATATTAAATCGGGAATATTGGGAACAAAGGAAATTATCGCAAAGTTGAGTTATGTATTAAAATATGAACGGCCTAAATGTTTGGAAACTGGATTATGGAAATAAATAGAAACAGTACAAACTTTGAGAGTACCGTAATTTAAAAGATTGTTATTTAATTGATTGTTTAAAAGTCCCCAGCCCGGTTGACTTAAGTTGACTCTCCATACAAACAAACGTAGATTGTTTCTCATTTTAAAACGACAACATACTTAAATAACAAGAAACTTCTTACACACAACGGGACCCGCCATATCTAAGTCGGAAACTAGTTTATGTTGCTATAAACTATCATCATCATCATCATATCAGCCGAAAGACGTCCACTGCTGGACAAAGGCCTCCCCCAAAAGGTGCCAAAGTGACCAGTCCTGCGCCACCGACATCCAGCGGACTCCCGCGACCCTTACCAGGTCATCAGTCCACCTTGTGGGGGGCCTACCCACGCCGCGCCTTCCAGTACGTGGTTGCCACTCGAGAACCTTTCCGTCCCAACGGCCATCGGTTCTACGTGCAATGTGCCCCCCGCCCACTGCCACTCTAGTTAAGTGATTCGGAGGGTACTACATCGGTTACCTTGGTTCTGCTGTGCTGTGCTGGTAATAAAAAATAAATAAATCATATCTTGCAATGGAAATTTTACAAGTCAAATTCTACCAGCGTTTCTGAAAAAAAAAACACTGTCAAGAAGAGACGCCGAAATAAACTCAACAGTCAGTTTGCCAAAAAAATATTTTTTAACTTTCAAGTGGACCATTATTTTGTGTAGAAGTTCCGCAGAACTAAATCACGCATCCGACACCATATATCGTGTCCGCCTCAGTGCACGCTATGTACTATGTGTAGTTTCCTTTAGTCTCAAGGGAAATGTGTTTGATATCGGTCGAAGTTTACTATAGGCCTGTGGTGGTCACTTATGTATATTGCGATTTTATTAGCTAGCTTTAGCTATCCGCAACAGACTGCTATACCAACTTGTGGTTCAATTTCATGCCTTTAAAGGATGATTTCCAGGTAAAATGTATCCAGGTTGTACTCCGTGAGCAGTTTTAACGGCTTTGAGTAACAAACATCCAAAAGTACAAAGAAGTAAATAAATATGAGGATTATCTTAAACAAATTTATCTAGTTCCACAGTAAGCTCAATAAGAATTATGTAATGGGTACTAGCTGGCGATATACTTACGTATAACACATTGAAAACATTAAAAGCCCCAGGACTCTTTCATCACATAAATATTAATACACTAATTGAACAAGCCCCATAGTATTGTTGTTGTCGATTTGTGGGCCTTAATATGCCGCTTCGACCAGCAAGTGATCTATGTACGCGCGGGCATCGGACGACGGCAAAGGACGGGGCGTTTGAAGGGCAGATCGGGCGGCTGCGCTCGCGCACCGCCAGTCAGCGAGCCACCTCAGCGTCAAGCGCATGTCGCGCAGAGCTATTTTGTCATTAATTTCGTGCTTGTGAAATAAATAAATGTATTAAGAATATTACATTTTTATTGTCCTGCTTGGACAATAATGGCGACCGTTGGAAGAAACTGCAAATAACGTGCAAGTTCAAGCTGCATTTTAACCGTTAAAATAACGGAATTTTACCGGCTCGCTGACTCACCGACTCGGAAGAACAAAGGTTGCTGCTGTTTTTTTTTTGAAATACTGGGGCCTCAAGAATCTACGTGGTTGCCTGCAGGTCTAACCCGAGGGAAGTACGCCTATTTTACCATTCCTTTGTTCCGATTCCCTTTTATAATTTGGCTTCGATTTGTGTGACGGCTTTCTTGCATCTTAAGCGTTAGGTTCAATTCCTAATCTAGCTTGCCTAAAAGACAAGACTATTAGCTGCACGCAACGGCCTGTGCTTATTTCTATTTGGTAAATAAATTCTTCTTTTTTAAAGCGTCAGGATAGTATCCTGATCTAGCTTGCGAAGTGCTTATTTCGGCGAATATTATAAAAGACAAGACTATTAGCTGCACGCAACGGCCTGTGCTTATTTCTATTTGGTAAATAAATTCTTCTTTTTTAAAGCGTCAGGATAGTATCCTGATCTAGCTTGCGAAGTGCTTATTTCGGCGAATATTATAAAAGACAAGACTATTAGCTGCACGCAACGGCCTGTGCTTATTTCTATTTGGTAAATAAATTCTTCTTTTTTAAAGCGTTAGGATAGTATCCTGATCTAGCTTGCGAAGTGCTTATTTCTATTTGGTAAATAAATTCTTCTTTTTTAAAGCGTTAGGATAGTATCCTGATCTAGCTTGCGAAGTGCTTATTTAAATAAATTCTTCTTTTTTAAAGCGTTAGGATAGTATCCTGATCTAGCTTGCGAAGTGCTTATTTCTATTTGGTAAATAAATTCTTCTTTTTTAAAGCGTCAGGATAGTATCCTGATCTAGCTTGCGAAGTGCTTATTTCGGCGAATATTATCGCATTACTCGCATTTATACGCATGTTAAGTATTAAGCTGTATTATACAGGCATTACAGTGCTAATTTTAGTAAATCAGAAAGTTATTTACAAATCCGTTACGTAGTTAAATTTAAAATTTGTAGTAACGGTTCCTTTGTGTGCAATACGTGGCTATTCCATATTTTTGTACAAGAGTTGCCTTATTAAGCTGTATTATACAGGCATTACAGTGCTAATTTTAGTAAATCGGAAAGTTATTTACAAATCCGTTACGTAGTTAAATTTAAAATTTGTAGTAACGGTTCCTTTGTGTGCAATACGTGGCTATTCCATATTTTATACAAGTTTGCCTAATTAAGGCTATTACTTAGTGTTTTCCTTAATTATTAGAGATTTTGCTAAACAATAAACGGAGATAACCGTGCTAAATCCCTTCTTAACGAATTATTGTAGTTCAAATATCTTATAGCGATTTGCCGACTATTTCAGTGTTTGATCGGGACCGGCGCGCTTAAGGCGTTCTGTTTGCTGGGTGCAGCCCGGGTCCGTAGCAGCTCCGCGCGCACCTTGCTGGCTAGCTGTGTGCTCGGACGGAGTAATTTTCTATGTCGGGCGGTCGCGGCTGAGACTGGATTTAACTGGTTTGAGATTTAATTACTTACTTATTTCATTGTCGTTAGCGCCTTCGATATTTATTGTTTGAAGTTATGGCACCACCGGAAGGGGCAAAGTTGGATGTGCCGTCGAAGGTTGATGATTTGTCTAAGCTTATTAAGCAGCGCGGTAGTATCAAAGGCCGGCTAACTAAATTCAAACTTTAAAGGTGCAAACAATGAACTGGGTAAATTGATTAAATCTAGTCGTCAGTCTATAACTAATTTTGCTAATGATGAAGGAATTAAATTCATGTTTAGTCCAGCTTATTCTTCCCATTTCGGAGGGATCTGGGAAGCCGGGGTTAAGTCGGCTAAGTTCCATCTTCGACGTATTGCTGGGGGGGCTTCCCTGACGTTTGAAGAGCTAGCAACGCTATTTGCACAAGTCGAAGCTATTTTAAATTCTCGACCCCTAACGCCTCTTTCGTCGGACCCCACTGACCCAACTCCTTTGACTCCAGGGCACTTCCTTTGCGGGCGGCCTCTCACTTCGGTACCGTCCCGACCTATTACTACAAAGTACCCCAACAGATACGAACGCATAGAGCAGTTGAGGCAGCACTTCTAGGACAGGTGGCGACGAGAATTCATAGCAGAGCTCCAACAGCGTACGAAGTGGAAGACGCAGCAGCGAGAGCTTCGAGTCGGGGACCTCGTAATTTTGAAGGAAGATCAACTACCTCCTCTTCAGTGGCGCCTAGCACGCATCAGCCATCTATACCCTGGGAAAGATGGCGTCAACCGTGTCGCTGATGTCATCACCAATCGGGGCACAATAAGAAGAGCAATCAACAAAATGTGTATTGTTCCTACTACAGACGTTGTCGAAGGGAAGAATGGTTTACCTACCCATTAAGGGCAACAAATCCTGAATTCTGTAGATAGGACTCATATGAAATCACACCTGAAGACATACAAGAAGAAGATACATGGGAACAAATCAACTACTCCTCTCCATCGGGTGAACTTCACCGCAACGACTATATTGCAGGTTGTCGAAGGGTTGACTAGATCTATATCCTAGACCCGCGAAAGGCAACACAAAGAATCTCTGCAATTTATTGTTGAAAGCCAGTCTTTCAACGCCGGGACGATGTACGCGCGGGCATCGGACGACGGCAAAGGACGGGGCGTTTGAAGGGCAGATCGGGCGGCTGCGCTCGCGCACCGCCAGTCAGCGAGCCACCTCAGCGTCAAGCGCATGTCGCGCAGAGCTATTTTGTCATTAATTTCGTGCTTGTGAAATAAATAAATGTATTAAGAAGAATATTACATTTTTATTGTCCTGCTTGGACAATCTATTTATTGTGGCAGCCCCTTTTTTAGAGTTCACCGTTAAGGCCCGTTGCCTCCAGGAAATTCCAGGTTATTTGGGCGGTGATATGTTGTACCTCTTCTGAGTGCTCGATGTGCCGCCCTAGCATGCATGAGTGGTCTGCAGGATCAGAGAATGTGCTTGAAAGCCCCATAATAACCTCAATAAGGCTTGTATTATGGGTAACTAGATGACGATAATATACTTAATAGATTATGCAAGACATTAAATTCTTCTAAATATTGATATATTGGCTTTTTAACCTCGATCTTGTCTGCACTTTATCCAATAAGTAGCTCAGAGTGGAACGGAAAAGCAATTAAATAGTAAGTATTTGCGTATTGGGAAATAACACACCATTCTTCCTTTTTGTTACTCGAAGAGCTTCAAGCACCCTCGTAACAGAAACGTTGTTTTGTTTTCCCTGAATTGTTGATGAAGATTCACTTTGAACCAAAAGGACTTATCTGTAGAAGAAAATGATCCATTTTGGACCTTTATATTTAAAGCTCAGATTAGACTGTCTACCCTTGTTTGATTAATCCGGAATTCAGAAATGTATTAACATTATTTAAGTCGTCATCACGAAACACGATTCTGTGCGTCGGATATTAAGTATAATTATTCAGCTGTATTCTATGCAACAGAGTTATCAAATTATTTGATCGAGGTCTATTTCTAAATTTTATGTACATAGGTACCTACTCCTTTTTGCCAGAGGGAGGGTTATGTTTGTATGTATGTATGTGGACAATAAAATTCTATTTCCCGGGCTACTGTCCAAACGGCTTGATGGATTTTGACATATTATGAGGTGTGTCGTTAGACTCCTCATAATCGTGTGGGTGACATATGCAGTAGGTATGCAAAAAATGCAGTTCGTTTTTTTTTTTTTTTGTTTGTTTCTCAAGAACTTTAGACGAAGTTGCTCAATTTAATCCACGTCACTGCTACACTTATTGTACCATCTACTGCGGACATGTATGAGTAGAGACAGATGTTACAAAGGTGAAAAGTAAATATGTATATTAAGTTGGTTCCTCACTTATTACACAGCATTCACATTTCAACGTGAATGGCGCGCGCGTTTTTAGACATTTAGCGAGATGGTTTAAGCGAGTGCGAAGCACGAACAAATAATCCTCTAGGATTGGACCCGCGTGGCATCGCCCGGGTATTATAGAGAAACTTGGCAAAGTTGTGATATAAAATATAGCTAATGTTCATCCTGAAGCTCCGTTCTATAGGGTGTCCCAAAAAGAACGCAAGATTTTTCATGCATTATGTATGGAAAATCTTGCGTTCTTTTTGGGACACCCGATATATAAAATAGTTTTTGAAATCAAATGAATAGTTCCGGAGAATATAAAAGTAATATATATGTACCTCTTGCCCAGGGAGGATAGAAAATAATTTTTAGTTTTAGGTATTGTATTGTTTTCTTCTTTGTGTTGTATTTTGCATAATTTTAACAGTGTATTCCTGAAACCCAAATTAGTAAAAAAAAAAAGATAAAGGTAAAGTAAGCTGAGTTCGTAGCCGAACTTTTATTTGATTTTCATAAATAACTGGTCAGTATAAAATGTGCAATGTAGTAATTATGAAAAAAAAGTAAGCCGAACTCAACTTTCTTTATACAAAGTAATTTTCTCCTAAGGGTCTCAGAATCAAGCGTTTAAGATTATTTGGAATCCTCCCGGGGCACCGTGTATATATATACCTAATACCTTACTTTATTAGTATACACTTACAATTTCACATACCTACTTTCTCTTAATAATAATTCGAATAGACATATATGTAGATAAAAAATAAGAATGTCTATAGTATAGATTCACATTATATGGCTTCACACCTCGACGTCTTTCCAACTTCATAAGAATATACTGTCCTTGTTCATCTCCTAATTCCCCATTCCTGGGCTGCCTCGCATTAAAATTTCTGTTCCACTCGGCGCCGGCGGTGCGTGACCCTATTGCTGATTGCGCCACCGCACTTTTACAAAAAAGCATATCTTGTTCAGACATAACTGACGCTTAAGACCTTCTGCATAAAGTCTAAAGGCAGGTACTAGCCGTTCGGGTACATTTATATTGCACGAAGTTTGAGTCGTAAAACTGAAGGCGTGTTTGTCTGATGTTTGTGGATGTACTGTTTTAATATTAACGAAGAATATTGAAAACTAGAGTTGAATCATGATGGCGAATTAGGTAGGTAATGGTGGCAGTTTTGGAATCCGATACGCTAAGAGCTGCTGCTGGTTTTCTGAGAACTGAATTTTCCAGCATTTATGATCCCGAGAGCACATAAGATATTTTTAAACAGATTCACAATTAGAAACTACCGGAATCGAATTTAAACTTTCTTGAGACATGCCCATAGAAATAAATGTCACTACGGGCGTGAACCTCTTCGGGAGTTCTTCTTCAGGATGAGTGTTTTCGCGGTGCTTCAAGCTACATTGCAGCAAAAAACACTAATCCTCAAGAAGAACTCCCGAATAGTTCGAAACATGTCGCCCGTAGTAAAATTTGATAAGTGAGTTTGACCGTGGATTTATTAGTAGTATTTTAGAAACTGCCGTATTTAAAACCAGTCATGATCATCATCATTTAAACCGGAAGACGTCTATTGCTGGAAATATATAGGGAACTTTGGAAAATAATCGCACCATTTCGGACACCGGTGACTCTTATCACGAAGTTATTCAAAAAAGTTATGAATGAATTAGCGTTTGATATTGAATGGTTCTGGTTTCCACACGACTTTTTTGAAGGAAAACCCCGTGACTAAATCGCTCTAATCCCAACAAAGTCTTGTTTTCTTTCCAGGTTGGAAAGTCAGATGGTAGTCGCTTTTCTAAAACTAGTCCATACGCCAAATTTGGTTCACACGCTAGGAAGCTGATTGTACCGAAATCGTATCGTTCGCAATAAAATTATTATATTCCGCAATAAAATTATTATATTCCGCAATAAAATTTAAAGCTTCAGTGGTTTCTGAACTTTGACTTAAGCTTTAACTACTTGTGTAACATGTAAGCAAGCCTTATCATAATGCCTACTTTATATTCCTCTCGAACTAATTTACAGCTTTTATTTTGTCAATATCAAGATTTGTAAAAATATCAACAAAATGTTATAGTTTAGGCTGAAATAAAATTCTTGAACATTGTTTTGCACGGAAATCCCAGAAAATTGTAAGGAAACACAAAAAAATCTTTAATTGCCTTAAAGGCTCTTATAACACGAGTTCATCCCTAATATAATAACGATGTGATGAAGACACTTTGCAATAATTAAAAAACGGTCTTTATCCTCGTAAGTCTCCACGTACATACTTGTACATACCAACTACAGTACTTCAGACCTAACATTTTAATAGCATAGCCAGAATATCTGCCGAATGTACTTTACCAAGGACGATAGGCATAAGGCATAAAATACAAATAGCAAGAAGTTACCTACACAAAAACAAAATATGTCGTCTGGGTCTGAAGCAATACACTTAGTGTGTAGGTACTTCGTATAGTACATTGGGCAGTTTTCACTACTCCAACAGTTGAAAAAGCATAGGACTTAAGAGGAAATCACACATTATGTTTTAACCCATTCAGTGCCCGTGACGACACATATGCGTCAGAGTGCTACGAGCGCTTTTCGCTATATACGAGGTTTAACCTGCTACGGACTACGCCGTAGCGCTACGAGATTAACGTATCCGTGAATGTGTTAGACATATTTACGTTAGTTTAATGACCACTATAAAATACAATTTCCTTGATTCTTTGGCTTACCTACTAAAAATACCGTAACTTTTGTTGTTGACTGTACTTCGTTCTGGTTGTGGAACCGTGTAGGTAACGTGTTTGCGGCTTTCTGTGAGATCAATATTAATCTCACGCGACTCGCAACAGGGCTTCTGTTTACGCTTTCTAACAGAATGCTTTATTTCTAAACAATATTAAGTAGGTAATGGTTAATTAATTGAATGATATAGTTATGCTTGTGATATTAATAATTGTGAAATTTGTATTATAAGCTCTTAAATTTAATAATATTATATTTCCGGAACACGGAGCTGCGTACCAAAACTGGCATCGTAGATGTGGGTGCCAAGACCGCGAAGCTTAAGTGGGACTGGACTGGACATGTCTGCCGAATGCACGCAGAACGATGGGCCAAATTAGCCACCGAATGGACCCCACAAGATGGCTTTCGAAGTAGAGGCAGACCGAAAAGGCGATGGCGGGACGACCTTGACACATTTTGTACAAATTGGCGAACACTAGCACTGGACCGAGACAAGTGGCGGAAAAAAGGGGAGGCCTTTGCCCAGCAGTGGGACACAATATAGGCTACAAAAAAAAAAAATATTTCCAACGCGATTGTAAAATTGTTATGGAATAAATAAATTGAAATTAATTTAGGTACAATGTTTCTTAACAAGTGGACCCCGGGCTCCTTTAAAGTAGGTACAGTCGCCATCTGATATATCGGAGCGGCCTAAGTGCTCACAAATATCTGAACGCGTCGTTTTTTTTTGATCATTAGATTTGTTTTTATATATATATATATATATATATACCTATGTATTTTTATTTACATGTCCGGGCCCAACTCGAGATTATGAAACTCCAATCCAAAACGTAACGCCACTTTTCATTTAAAAGCACGAACTCAATTGGAAATGATTGAGTCTACTAAAATAAATCCGAATAATCCATAAATTTTTCAACTTTCCATTATGTTACATATAACGTCACATAATGTAACGAATAAATAAGAAACACTATTTTTGCTGTAACTCGTAGCGAGAAAACCGCATACTTTCCAAATTCTGCGAAAAATAGTTAAGTCTACCTACACTTTTTATTTAAATATAGCTATTATTGATACATACTGTACCAATTCGGATTTGGGTTTGTCTTTTACTGACATCGTAATTGTAATAGAGCAATGTGAGAGACTGCCAAATACGAGATGGTGTGCATGAACCCATGATGGTCTTTACTCTGCAGTTTTATCATACCTAGTCTTGACTAGGTATTTGATGAGGCTCCCTTCATTGAGAACAGTTTTATATTGTTCTGATTGTTCATCACTGTGCGTCACACACTTCGTTTTTTCTGCATTAATCGTTACCACAACATCGGTAATTATGTGTAGGTATGTTGATAAAATGTTTTAAGTTCTTATAGCCAGATAAAGAGTCTATTTGAACATAAATAATATGTTACATCTCGCAAAAAAAAACGTTTTCTAGCAGAATACATGATTGTCCAGGTGACAAACCACAATTTTCATACAACGTCCGCTGGGCAACCGGTCAAATTGAGGTCAAATGAATATTTTTTGATACAGTTTTTTTTATTTATTTATCCAAGGTTTACCAAGAAACGTTTACACCAGTGCTTAAAATAGTTAACATGATAATGTGTTCTTGAGTAGCGTATTTAACATTTACTTAAAGGTTTAAACTCGACGTGCAAAACTTGTGAACATTACTAATCTAATCTAAAATCTAAAAATAACAGTAGCTTAATTCTTATTTAGTAGGTTTATAAAGATAAGTGCTAATTAAGAAAATAATATTTGAGAAGTTGTCATGGAGTTGTTAAACGCTATAATTAATTGGGTAAGGAATGCGACAACAATTAACAACAGCAGACATTATTTTGTTGTAATCACCTTTTAAACAGCAAATAGTAGAAACGGGGAGGACATAAAAAATTTGATCGACCCCCCTACGAATGCGGAAAATCCCACTGGGAAAACAGAAAAATATGTAGGTACTCCCAGGGTAAACAGAAAAATATGTACTCACCTCGGACAGCGAAATGCTTCAGATCACGTATTTACTGCCCTCGCCTTCGGTACGGCCATCAAATTCCTACGATTCAAGACACTATATGTCTTACCGCCCTAGGTAAGTGACGTATACTATTTGATTCGTTTTGCGATCAACATTTATAAGGTGGCAGTTTGTAGAGGTCTGATAGTGTTAAAGTTCAATAGGTTATTGTAAGTACTGATAACTTTATCGGCGACTAAACAAAAACTATAATGAATGATAACGCGACATTATCAGTATACACATGAGGACTTAACTTACCTATATTGTATACTAGCTTCGCACGGGTGCAATGCTGATACTAAATATAAGTGAATTATACATATAAACCTTCCTCTTGAATTACTCTATATATTAAAAAAACCGCATCAAAATCCGTTGCGTAGTGTTAAAGATCTAAGCATACATAGGGACAGACAGACAGCGGGAAGCGACTCTATTTTATACTTTGTTGTGATAAGACTCTTGAACTATGACGTTAATCAAATTACTCTCTTTGTACAGTAAAACGAAGAAAATATTAGATCGCGGATGGTTGACGCTAAATATGCTATCCAAGAATTTATTTAGTACCGCCCTGTCAAGATAGTAGGATTGAGCGGCCGGTAACTGCTGCTGCTGTAAAGGTTTTTTAGTGTTATCCTTTGTTATTGCGAATGAATTATAATCACGTTTAAGATATTTTTATCCAAACTCATAAAATACTAGCAAGTTCTCAGATTTTCTGAATAGGAGGTATAAGATATTTCCGAAACTAATAAGTTTATTAATTTTCGGTAGCTATTGATCACCCTGTGTAAAATGTTTTTAAAAGAACACAATAACTTTACGCTATACTATACAATACAAGGGTCGCGTTAATATTCATTTGACTTTGATTTTCTATACATTTTCATTTCAAATGTAGCTAATCTGACGTGATCGAGATGGCTATCTCAATCACGTCAGCTTTCGGATAAAAAAAAACTGCATTCAAACCGGTCCATTCGTTTAGTAGCTACGATGCCACATACAGAAACACACACACACACACACACAGGCACACAGACAGACCACAGACACACAGGCAGACAGACACACAGACAAGTCAAACTTATAACGCCCCTCTTTTTCCGTCGGGAGTTAAAAACTGTCATTTAGTGATAAACAACATGGATCAAGTACATAGGCCTCTGTGATTCATGAAACATGATTATTTTTGTATTTTTGTTGTCACGTAGGTACAATTTATCAACCAACAATTGGGATGTCTATAGCCTGGTGTTTTTTATGACTACTGAATGAATTGATGACCACCTTCAATAGGCAGTTTTGAACAAATATCGTGTTTCTAATGTTCAAAAAAAAAAAATTTATCTGGGAAAATATAATATATGGGCAGTTTCATTTATTTATGTCCCTCTAACCCAGTCTAACGGATGAGGAGGGGACGGTGACGAGCCGTCACAAAACCGAACGCTAATGTCAAACGCATACGTGTCGTAACAAAACTGACTTAAAAATCACTTTAAGTAGATAATATTCACTTAAAACTAAAATATTTAAATTGTGCCAAATCAATATTAACTTTTATGACACTTCTAAAAAAACAGTTCCTAGTTCACCCTAACAATCGTTACAAACCGGTTGTAAAGAGTAAGAACAGTTCGTAATTAGCACTTACCATTTACGGTGAAATGGGACCGTTTTCAGCGCAAAAGCGAGTGTTGTATAATAGCCCGATTATCATTACGAGGGAATTGACATGCTGTGAAGAGCCTTTCACAACCAGTCTCGATCCACCTAACATTTCTCCTGCATAGTTTGAAACCGAAATTCCATTGAACATTATACAATTTAATGGACCAGTAGTGACCACTGAAGATTATATAATGTATGCTTCATTACATTATCAGCTTTCACCTTATACTATATTTTTGGAAATCATATGAAAAATAAAAATATATTAAAGGTAAAACCAACCATGCAAAATGAACCGTTTCTTTGCTCGGCAGTGTATTCAATCCTGAATAACTCCTGAAATACAGCAATTCGAGACTGGAGACCTAGTAACTATTATTGTACATAAAATTACCTTTTCACTTCTCATGCTCGCAAAGTTCGCCGATGTGCTGGATGTATGCTGCACAAAATGCCACTTTTATGCTCTAGTGCACAAAGTAAAATTGTTTTAAAGACTAAGGTAATCGGGCCTAACAGCCACACACGCAATAAAACTTCGTAGAATAAACTTGTCATCTGATTTGATTTGCTTTAATAAATTTCTCATTCGTGTTTTCCAAAACTAAATTAATAAAACCAGATAAAATAGGTGTCAATTATTATTTTAAAATGTGTTGAACCATTAAATGACTTGGCAGTATGAAGTAACTCAGTCTAATATCACTAGTGTCGAAAATTAAAAATAAATACTTTAAAAAGTTAAGTGACAGGAATGAGCTATTATTTTATTTTGTTTTGCAATTATTTGTTATTTTCTCGCAATCGAAGTGAAAAGCAGTGTGTATAACTCGGGCATAAATTTGCCATTTAACCCCTCGACTAAACTACTTTTAAACGTCTCAGGTTAAATGGCTCGTTTTATGCCCTTGTTGTACAATCTACTATTCCAATGATATTATAGCTTATGTCCATTGGTCCGGGTACTTACCAGGTTCCATACATTTTTGCCCATCGTCCCTGTTGTAACTGTTGTTGCCGACTGTACTTTTCTGTATAGCGTCATCGACTATTCATAGAGACGATTCTATATCGAGCCCAAACTCAACCGTGTTTGTCGGTTAACCCTCAATTCACTTCCTGAGTCCACTGGACTCACATCAAAATTTCAAACTACTGTTAAGGCCTCCACACACCGGTTGCGGGCGCGGATCGGGCGCGGGTCGGGCGCGGGCCCGCGCAAGTAGTTAAACATTGAAACTACACTTCAAACACACATCGTCCGCGGGCGCGCGGGCCCGCAGCGGGCCCGCGTTCGATGTGTGTTTGAAGTGTAGTTTCAATGTTTTACTACTTGCGCGGGCCCGCGCCCGACCCGCGCCCGCAACCGGTGTGTGGAGGCCTTAACAGTAGTTTGAAATTTTGATGTGAGTCCAGTGGACTCAGGAAGTGAATTGAGGGTTAACCGACAAACCCGGTTGAGTTTGGGCTCGATATAGAATCGTCTCTATGAATAGTCGATGACGCTATACAGAAAAGTACAGTCGGCAATAGAATTCTAACGTTTTAGCGAATAGTTTCCCCTCCGTCCGTGCACCCTTAGCGAGGGATTGAAGTGACGCGTTTACTACAGACGCTACCGCCTATCGTTAAGATTTAGTATGAAAAGTCTATACACCGCCCCTGGTGGTCACTCATAGAACTAAACATCCAAACTGTAACGTGAGTCACTTAACTCGCGTTCGACTTCACGTTCGTTCGTATAATTTAATAGATTTTCCAATATTCAACCTTATATCGCAAGCATTTATCGTTTTAATTTAAGTTTGTCGGTTATGACATTACAGAATACGCGCATCGCGACGTCGACAGTGTCGATACAATATGGCGGCACGTGGGCCATTTATTTGCATTTTTAAATAAAAAATACGCGACAATCTGAATATGCGGATATATGTTGTCAATTCAAAACACTTATTTTTATAAGTTCTTTAATTTGAGATAAATTTCGATCGGATCTACGGTAACTCTTGACGGAATAATACGATATCATGGGCCAGTTTGCAAGTGAAATAGTAAACTACAGTCGCGAAGGTATTCTTCGATTCGAAATGTCTCACGCTACCGATTGGTAGTACGAATCGAACGTTAAACTACGCATCGAAAACGAAACGCTAAAGTTTAACGTTTTGCAGTTGATTTCGTATTACAACGGCAGTGTGAGTTACAAGTTTGTCGGGTCGAATCGAAGAATACCGAAGCGAGTTCGAAATCTATTCGAAGCGCGTTTATTCGATCTCGTATGTAGTTACATATCGTTAGGTTACGATTGTAACTCACGTTAGCCGTACTGTACCTTCCTTCAGTGACGCGGGCACCCCGTTGGCGAGTGGACTTGCGCCTGCGCTGCGTATCTGGTGAGTTACTGCGTCAAGTGAGTCCATGGACTCATACAAATGCACGCAAAAATAACGTGCACCCATTGCACCTGCATTTTTCTGTATAGGAGCATACATTTTTGTTTCTTTAATGTTACTTTGTATAGAGATTAAAAAAGTTAAAAACATATATTTGTTAAGAGTTTTTGTTATTTTTGTAGAGGTTTGATAAAATATCTTTTTTGAGACTGGTAAAATGAGTTTCCTTAATTTTTAAGAGGATCGAATGTGTCTTTGCAGTTTTGTTATCTTTTTCTAAAGCCTTAATAAGTACGTAATAAGAACAATAAAAAAAAATATTAAAAAACATTGTGTTCTTTCGGAAAAACACACATAAAAAAATATATGAGTCCCAAGGACTCATAGAAAGTGTTTACGTTAGTACATTTCACCTAGTGAATTGAGGGTTAAGTACTGAATGCCCATGGCCACCTTCTGTCTCCATCATCAGATCAGCTCGATGGTACCATAATATTTAATTGTCATCCAAACTATACCTTTACCCAAAATTTCAGCTCAATCGGTTAAAGAAATCTGCTTCAAAATTGAGTTGCAAGATTCCACCCGAACAAATATAGTTAGTTACATCTGCAAGTTAATAAAAAGCTTGTAAAGATCAAATTGTTTTCATTGAAATGGCATGACAATTCGGACGAATTTTCTAATCATAGATGGAATAGGGTACAGTTTGGTGGTGATCCAAGTTAAGTGATCGTTGAGCTTTGTGAACAGTCCTGTGGATACAGTCCTGTAGATTAAAGGCTTAACGCTCAAAGAGCCAGTGTAATTTCAGACTGTCAACGACTCTAGTTTCTAAAGCACTTAGTACTGCTAACTAGAATTAACAGTGGAACTAGGACACTAACGTGTGCTGAATTATTTATCAATGTCGAAGGATATACCTAACACGTTTAGAATGAAAAGTAGCAGAAATACAAGCACGACTATTTTACGTATACTTATGTAAAAGAAAACATCGCTAAACTTAACGAATAGAAATAGCCCGGAGGTTTTAATTAAAAAAGTTAGGTTGCGTTGGTGTGAATAATTTTTGGATAAAACTTTACCCATCTGGAGCCTTACCAAAGCTATACACAGTATATTTCAATAAAACAATTTAATATAACAATGCGTTACAAGTGTGGTCTCCAAATTGATCTATACTCATTTTATAAACAGAAAAAGTCTGTGAAATTGTAGATTTGTAAGTTTCTATGATTAGGGTAAAATCCGGAATCGTTAATTCAATTTAAAAAAAAAACTTTCTTCTGCTTGTAGAATGGACTCTCTATGTGGTTATACGTTATATTTTAACCCGCCAGTTTGCCTGCGTTAATTCTTTGAAATATGCGGGCGAAGCCGCGTGGGCAGTTAGTCATCATCATCATCATGTCAGCAGAAAGACGTCCACTGCTGGACATACGCCTCCCCCAAAGAGTGCCATAATGGCCGGTCCTGCGCCACCCGCATCCAGCGGACTCCCGTAGCAGCTAGTACCTATTATATAAAAATGCGAAATATAAGTTACGAGAACAATATTCCTTTGCTATTCCGCTAAAAACGTGCTGGTCGATCAGCGGAGATCAAATGCAACTATTTGCGTAAAAACATGCAAATAATTACAGCAAACCACCACCAATAATGAAAAAACCTCGACACGTGTTTCGCCTCTCTACGAGGCATCATCAGGAGATGCTGGCAGGAGATGTTGCTTGCGCCACGTCCACTAAACCAATGAGCCAATGATGCCTCGTAGAGAGGCGAAACACGTGTCGAGGTTTTTTCATTATTGGTGGTGGTTTGCTGTAATTATTTGCATGTTTTTACGCAAATAGTTTTTTTTTTTTTTTTACTTTTATTTATTCAAAATTATAAACTTATTCTACTACATTTATATACTCTTAAGTTCTTACTGAAGCCTCAATTAGGCTTATTTGTAAGAAATATCTAATTAATATTAGTTTATTAGTTTGCTATCTATCACATTTATCCATACAAGTATTATTCCTCAGTGCTGGTGTTATGAGAGTCTATATAATGTTTTTTTAGCATTTTTTTACATGCTTTTGGATTCTCTGTTCCCTGTATTTTGATTAAAATGTCTGATGGTAGTTGGTTAAGTATATAAGGTAACATGAAATCTGAAGTACATTTACCATATATATTCTTATAGTCAGGTAAAATGTAAGGTGGTAAGTATGCCAGGTTTCTTAGTTTTTCACTACGTGTTCTCATTTTTAGGTTTTTTAGTTGGCTAAATTTATTATATATGATCTGAATATTTATTTTTTCATATATACTTAGCACCTTACAGAAGCCTTAAGGTTGTTATAATTATTTTTACATTGGAATTTAATTTTAATAGGCACTATAGTTTTAAGAATGGATAGTTGTAGTGTATATATCTTATCTAGATATGTTTTATAAGTGCATCCATATGTGCTGATACTGTAGTTAAGAGGGCGCTCGTTTTTTGGTCAGGAATAAGCGAGAATGACGGATTTTTGACGTTGTAATTCTAAGAAACGGAGAGCTTTTTCTAAATCCTGATTACTTATTTGCATAGGTAAACTCCTCATATTGGTCCTAGCCGCCTCTAATTTACGAAGAACTGAATACTTTAACCGAAAATACCCGATTACCGACAGTAGTTTTCTGAAGAGAGCGCAGAGTCATAAGTTTGAGTCCCTAATACTCCATGATGTTATATGAGAACCTACTTGTTTTTTTCTATTTTCACTAGCGTAATATATTGCCATTGCGCCTAGCCGCCTCGAATTTTCCTTATTCTGCACGTATATATATGTAAACTGTTCTCAATTACACCATATTTGTCAACAAAATCGTACTGAAAACTCAAGGATTTTCTCATTATTGTTGAATAATTTTTGTATTGAATCTTACACAACATTAAAGTTCATGCTTGTACCAACAAGATCCAGTCCAAAAAATATAACTTTTGTCAAAATTTATATTTATAAATAATTATTCAAAACTAGTATAAATTTACCGTCGCGCGGGAATATATCTCAGTACCGGCTGAATAGCCCTCCGAGACAGACGTGTAGTGTGTTTATTTGTGGCTATTCACGAAGCTAACCGGCCACTCTTCAGATAAAATAATATTATTTTGATCTCCGACTAGGCATAGTTGTTACCAACCTCGGGGTCAAACTATACTGGGGATACATTCGTGAGACTAATCGAGACAAGTTATGAATTGCATAGCTGCCATATATGACGTAGTGTAGCGAAAAGGCTCAAACCCACCGGATACGTAACATTTAAAATTGAACCTTCTACCTAAAACAAAAGTCATACATTTCAATGGTGATGTCTTGTGGGTTGGATCCTTTTGTCTAAACTACGCGTTCTATAGTCAATTATTATTGTACGAGTGATCGTGATACTTGATAGATTTAATTTATTTACTTGTTACTATCAGTCCACCTTGTTAGTATGTATGTATGTATGGGAGTTTGGGTGAAATCTTCAAATTAGGTACAATTGCGTATCTTCGGTGACATAATATCATAGAGCTGGTCTGATGATGGAGTCGGAAGGTGGCCATAGCAACTCCTAAACTCAACAAGATAAAGCCATCGAATTTGGGCTCATTTATTTGGTCATGGTACGGCAAGACTTTGGTGCTGGATGATTTCCAGAGTCTGATGATGGAGCTATAAGGTGGTCATGGAACTCCTAAACTAAACTAGATAAACCCATCTAGTTTGAGCTCATCTGTTTTGTCTTGGTAAACACTTTGGTGATGGATGATTTCCAGGATCTGATGATGGAAGGTGGTCATGGGAACTCATTAACTAAGATAGATAGACCTATCTTGTTTGGGTTTGTGTGATTTGTCTGTACAAGTACCCACGAACCAGCGACATAATATGCAGGGTTATTGAAAATAACAAGATGAATAAAAAACTTTTTAAAAAACAAGCTTATATGGCGTTTGTTAAGTACAGCACGATCCTACCTTGCATTTAGTAATTATTTTCGTTTATATATAATAATAACTCACACCGGGGGTTTACACTGGAAAGGAAGATTTTTACGTGGTTTTATTACATTTCCGAGTCATCATCATCATCATCATCATATCAGCCGAAAGACGTTCACTGCTGGACATACGCCTCCCCCAAAGAGTGCCACAATGGCCGGTCCTGCGCCACCCTCATCCAGCGGACTCCCGCGACCTTTACCATGTCATCAGTCCACCTTGCGGGGGGCCTACCCACGCTGTGCCTTCCGGTACGTGGTTGCCACTCGAGAACCTTTCCGCCCCAACGGCCATCGGTTCTACGTGCAATGTGCCCCGCCCACTGCCACTTAAGTTAAGCAATTCGGAGGGCTTTATCAGTTACCTTGGTTCTGCTGCGGATAGCCTCATTTCTGATGCGATCGCGCAGAGAAACTCCCAGCATAGCATAGCATAGGCTCAAAGTCACTCAAAGGGCAATGGAGTGCCATTGCCCTTTGAGTGACTTTGAGCCTTCTTATGAGGCCTTTAGTAAGCGACCACGTTTCCGTGCCATATGTCATCACTGGCAACACACACTGGTCAAAGACTCTCGTCTTGAGACACTGCGGAATATTGGACGAAAAGATGTGCCGTAGCTTCCCGAATGCTGCCCAGCCGAGTCGGATTCGACGATTGACCTTCCCTTCGACATTTCCGAGTATCACTCTTTATTTCGAAATAAATGTTTAAAAAACCGGCCAAGTGCGAGTCGGACTCGCGCACGAAGGGTACCGTACCATTATCTATCTTTAAACGGCAAAAAAATTGTTGTATAGGAACCCCCTGTAGCCTAGTTAGTAACTTGGTAGTGACTCTGCCTACGAAGCTGGAGGTCCCGGGTTTGAATCCCGGTAAGGGCATTTATTTGTGTGATGAGCACAAATATTTGTTCCTAAGTCATGGATGTTTTCTATGTATTTAAGTATTTATTTATCTATGTAAGTATGTTTATCGTTGTCTAGTACCCATAGTACAAGCTTTGCTTAGTTTGGGGCAAGGTCGATTTGTGTAAGATTGTAAAAGAAAAAGAAACAGATAAAAATAAAAATAAAATGATGTATTCTGTTTTTTAGTATTTTTTGTTATAAATAGCGACAACAGAAATACATCACATTTCAAATCTCTATCTATCACGGTTCATGAGATACAGCCTGGTGACAGACGGACAGACAGATGGACAGCGGAGTCTTAGTAATAGGGTCCCGTTTTACTCTTTGAGTACGGAATCCTAAAAAGTGACATAGGTTTTAGGCTCAGAACATAAAAAAGGGAGAAGTGCCGTACTGTTTAATTTCAACCAAAACCGATGTCCCCAGTTTTCTCCCACCGCAGCGCCCACAGGCACACACATTGAACCGTGTAAAAACAAATACTCGGGCGTTGCCAATGAGTCTACGGCAACATGCAAACAAGGGCTGTGATTGGCTTAAACGCACTACACTAGGGGGGCGACAAACGTTAAAATTATGTTTTATCGACATTGATATTAAAATTAATATTATGTTAAGATATTGATGGTACTTCAACGACATGGTAAGTTTATGTGGTGGTATTTAAACTTCTAGCTACAAGTTTAAATAACACGGGTTGTTAACTTACCATAAATCGCAAAAGTAAAAAATATTGACGAATACCTACAGAGTAACATAAACGGCTTTTTATAAGTTCGTGTTCACATACATTTGAAACTCTGGTCACATCGATATTTTTGACCTGTAGGTACCAGGCCGATCCGACTCGCATTTTGGCGCGAAATAATATGTCCATTACTCATATTACGAGATTTAAGGCTAAGGGCGAGTATCCACCAAAGATGTGCGAAGATGTGTTACCATACATTTTACACCTAGGTTTCAAGCAAGCGAGGTGTCAAATATTCGAAAAGTGTACGGCTCTTATTAAGTGGTTGGAAACATTTTTCTTGAAAATGTTACGAACACATTAACTCTTCTCTGTACAGGAAACCAGTTAGGACCTCTGCCAGTAGCATCTATCCATTTTTTTAGTACCTACTCGGATTCTTTGGAAAACTGTAATAAGAAACCGAGATTTCTTCTTCAATTATCACATTTCAAATGAAAGTAAAAAAATACTCATTTAAAATAAATTATTGGTAATAATATCACATTTTAAGTTGTTCTGGAGCCATTTGCAACTAAATTATATACTTGTATATACAATTTTAATATGTCTATTTACCGTTCATACTGCAACTTAGTGAAAATCTTATTAGTAGGTACCGTAAACATTTTGTGCCTTTTAATCTTATTAGTATGTTATTAGTTACCTTTAAGATAGGCACCCAACCAAATCACGTAATGAAATAAAATAAAACAGCGAAAGTAGTCGAAATAAAAGAACTAGTATGATATCGTACTTCTATTTTATCGATTACGCGTAAATTGTAACTGCACTTTGGCACCGCTCTAGTTTGCGACGCCAAGCAGCGGCCGTACCACTAAAAAATTCAAGCATCGTCCATATCCATAGTGGTTTAATACATTGCGCCGTGGTTTACTGTATTGAACGTTCAATGTACAACGCAAAGAACAAAAATATGCTTTTTCGTTCGATATGTTAGTTCGATCCCGAGAAATGATGCGGCGTTGCGTTTATTTGTTAAAATATTAGTTTTTACTGACTTAAGTGAAAATACTAATACTAGCATGTGGTGCGTGTAGGTTTTAGTTTCATTCCTATTGTTGCATGTAACCACGCTACGTTTCGGCATTTTGAGTAAACGTGGAAGAACATTTCAGATTCACGGCGAATTGCGACTAACATGCGGTGGGCAGTGACATGCCCATTTGGCCATGTCGCACCGACACGCGCCAAGCCCCCGTTTCATATCTTTTCCTTTTTATGATCTGAGGTTTTAGGCTTTTGAATAAAGTCACGCATAAATTAATTGTATTCTAGATAAAAAGCTGTGTTTGTATAATTTATAATTTTCAGTTCCTTTGGTAAGTAACGGACATTAGCAATTTCTATGAAGGGCAGTTTTTTTTTACTGTCCATAACAAAAAAAAATTTCTTCAAGAAATGAATACGTAAGTACCCAGTAATTTCCTAGTGGTGGGTCTACTGGTATAATTTCATTACATAACTATATATAAATAAGACTCAGATAACATGCAAACTATTAATATCCGTAAAACAAATTATTATTCTTATTACTGACAACTTTAAAACTCGTTAGTTTATTTTATACTAATTAAACGAAACTAAATATTATACTTTGTCATATCATAGTATTTTAATACAAATAGAAAACCTGTGCTCAAAAATCAAATACTTACTTTATTCAAGTTATCTAACTTCGCTAACATGATGTTCTAGAACATCATGTTAGCGAAGTAATACTTACCATTTTTTAGTGCAAGTATCAATATCGGTCACGGAGTTAATTCAAACGGTGCGCTATACAGCTATTTGCATCGGCAAGCTCCGCGGTTAGTTCTATCCCGATCGCACTTACATATAGCTAGAAAGGGACGGCACCCGCGGCTGGTGCGATCTCGCTGTGCATGTGGGTGTTAGGTACGTTTGTGTGGGTGGTAGTAGTATTTACACACACAAACGCACTACGCGTGTCAAAATACCGAATTCTGAGCGAGCGCTTTTTTGAAGAGCACTCTTAATTATAGAGTCAGCAAGAGATAAGTACATCATTCTCAAGGTGTTGTAGGGAATTTTAAATTTTAGAATTGACAACCTTGCTAGTATGGCTCTTAGTTTCTTACATATTCCGTCAATGTGATATTTCCAGTTTAATCTATTGTCTATGATCATTCCAAGGTAGGTGTGTTCAGATACTAGGTCAAGTTTTGAGCAGCCACAGGCCCCGTCAGTACTCCCCCCATGCATGCAGACATGATCATGAGCTAATAGAAATGGTGTAATGAGTCTCTTTTTATGTGCAGATGTTATATGCATTAGCTTAGTTTTTTTGGCGTTTATGACAAGCCCAACATCGTGGGCCCATTTGCTCAACTTGTCAAAGTTATTTTGTAGGGTACTTTGAGCTTTTAAAATGTCTGTGTTTGCTGTTAGCAGGCAAGTGTCATCAGCAAATTGGAAAACTAAAAATGTCATCAGCAAATTGGAAAAAAAAAAAATTAGAAAGGAATATTGTTCTCGTAATATATCATGGACTTCCGCAAAGTAACGCCTGATTCAATAAATTATTCGAAATATAAGTGTTAAATTGATTTCTTTGGCTAGAAATTGAATTAAAATTGCGTTCACACTCAACAATACGTATCTGTGTAAGTTTATGCTTCATCTTTCCAGTCTAAAAACTATCTGTTATAATGCCACAATGAACACTGTGAAATATTTCAGCACATACTTCCTCACAGGAGACTTATGCTAGTCATTCACGCTATGCTGAAAGACGGGTTTAGCATATCAAAGAGTTCAGACGTCCGACACTTCAATTCCTTTGTGAATATGGTGGCCCAGCTTGAGCGAGAATGAGCTAGTGATTTTATATCTATCGGCAATGCTGGACAGGAACGACTGGAATTTGAAAACTGAATACAAATTTAAATACTGTTTTTTCCGGGTCTAACGCGATATTTATTTACCTTAATTTCTGAGGTTTCGACATGGGTTGCACCGGTCATGGTCGCAGATAACTGTCGTCCCAGCAAGTTGTCAACAGAGATATGGGTTGACAATATTTCACTACCCTCCAAAAGTCGATAAAAACATGGAGGGTACACCCGAAATAAGTCCACTGCCCGTCCATTTTTAATTACAATTGAATACAAATTGTATGCACAATCCGTCAGATCCAACCAAACCTTCAATACACGTTAGATCCGGATTGCAAAACTTTACGATGACCGATGACAAAAACTACTTATAATTTTAGGGTGGGTGGCTTGAACCAGGCCGGGGTACCTAGCATGATACGTTTTATGGTCATGTTTTACGTAACGGTTCGGTACATTTTGACCGTTAAACGTGAGCACGTTAATTATGGTGCCGGCAGCTGTCATCGAATGTAGAACTGTCAAACTTCCCAAACAATCTGATTTTACCGGACGCAACATACGATTACCGAAGGTTTGAAACAATCAAGCCTTACCCCCGGTTTTTGTTAAATATCCATTAGACCATATGTTCGTAAGTAATGCCAAAAAATGTACTGAGTTACTAACTTTTGATCCGTCATTTGGTCTAATGCAACCGGGCCTTAATCCCTGTCTATTCTGCTACCACATGGCATGGCATCTATTCTGTGCAGCAGTAGGTCGATCACGTAACGCATTGTACAAACGTCGGGTAGGTCTAAATATCACCTTTTATATAGAAAATTGACTGTTACATTGTACCGACGCGCGTTTGGAACGTTACGTGATTACATCAACAACAGAAAACAAAATACTGTCGTCGTCTGCTTTTCCAAGCAACTTTTCAAAACCCCTCTATTCAGCGGCTACAAAAGAGCTGTGGTTGCAAACACGAACATTACTCGGTATTTCCATATCTCACTGCTTTCTGCATTCCGCTCTGGAGGTTATTTCACTCGACATATTGCATGAAATGGGATATCAATTTGGTGCTAGCGTTTGTTTTGACACGTTAGTAATATAAGGCCACCGCTGGTACGGACATGTAAAAATACGTCAAGAGGACCACGTGGTTAATATTGCCCTAAACCTACCTGAACACAAACGCGGTATGGGCCGTCCACCATTGACCTGGTGGTTCATGATAAAGAGAGACCTCGAGAGAGTCCAATCGCCTGAAGGACCACCCACTACAGACTGTCCGGGCGCAGAAAAGAAAGGAGACCCGACCCCAAATGAACTGGGACCAGGGACGGAAGAAGGCCACCGCATTTGGTGGGGTTGGATTTGGTACAGATCTCGCCTAGATTACCTAACTTATCGGTATATGCTGTAAGCATTATTTGCGCAGTAGTAATTTAATGAGTGGACGTGGCGCGGTATGCGTTTAATATAGCATTCGTACCACCCTTATTTCGCGTATTCCGTGCCAATGAGGCAGCACTTATTTCAATGTAAATTGTCATTAAAGAATATGCACTGACTTGACTGGCATCTTACAGCTTACTGGATACTGCACCGACAAATGCTGACGGGGCCTAAAATCCAGGTATATATTAAAATAATGAGGAAGCCCATTATGTTGGTCGAAATAACACTGGGATAAAATTAAGAGGAGTTTTAATCAATTAATGACATATGCAATGTAGGTATCAATATGCTTGTTGCCACCGATGAGGTGTAAAAAAATCACACATCGAAGCAAGCGCGAGCAATATTGCTATAATTGTATACAGATGCCATACAATTTTAATTTGAGGACGAATGCCAAGAAATCATAAGACCGCGAATAATGGAGACGCGTTCCAGCAAACAATGTACAATAATAATGCTCGATTAATTATTTATATGATACAAGAATATGATATGAAACGGCCTCCGTAGCCCAGTGGGTAGTGACTCTGCCTACGAAGCTGGAGGTCCCGGGTTCGAATCCCGGTCAGGGCATTTATTTGTGAGTTTATCACGAATATTTGTTCCTGAGTTATGGATGTTATATATGTATATAAGTATCTATATGTATGTATCTATTATATATATCATCGCCTAGTACCCACAACACAAGCCTTACTGAGCTTTCCGTGGGCCTAGGTTGATTTGTGTAAGATTGTCCCGTAATATTTATTATTTATTTATTTAAGAATGCTCAATGTTGAGCCGAATTGACCGGGCTATTTCTCTCTGTTTTCTGTACCTAGCTCTGGCATACACAACGCTAACCTGCAACTTACCTGAAGCGAGCAAGTGTAAACCTGACCTCCTATTACGCGTAATTGTTACGGATCTAGGAATCAAGGTATTCTGGTAGTTGTTATATATGAATAGCATCACATTGTCAATAGCATTGTAGCTGCATGGAAAAAAAACTGACGTTTTTTCTATTAGTGAATCAGTTCTAGCCGTTTAGAGACACAAACTTTCATTTATCTACCTATCTAATCTTATATTTGATTAAAAATAACCTACCTACTACCTATGTGAACCACCAACAATTGTTTCCTAACTGTATCGTTTGTTCGAATTTTCATTTGGACTAAAATCCGTTATTTTCTAAGCCATTAAATTTTTAGGATTAATATAAAACAAACCTAAACTAATAAAAAAACCGGACCGAAAGTACGAGTCGGACTAGCGCACGAAGGGTTCCGTACCATTATTAATAAAAATATTTATTTTATTCTATTTTTAGTATTTGTTGTTATAGCGGCAACAGAAATACATTATCTGTGAAAATTTCAACTGGAACTATCACGGTATCAGTGAGATACAGCCTGGTGACAGACAGACAGACGGACGGACGGACGGACGGACGGACAGCGAAGTCTTAGTAATAGGGTCTCGTTTTACTCTTTGAGTACGGAACCCTAAAAACGAAAGCTATGGGGTCTTCAAGAAAATTGCCTGTTTTCCGAAATTAAAATTGGGGCAAACGATACAGTTGGGAATTAAAATTTAGTGATTGCAATATGGATTTTCTGAAGGAAATTTTAAATAATTGACCTGGTATTAGAATTATGCAAATGTGGATGTACCAAAAATGAAGGAATACACAATCAATGTAAAATGAGTTCTATGAACCTACAATGATAATTATTATATAAAAAAGTCACAAACTTATGAACATTGTTGGGAGCTAACAATGAAAACACCACTTAGAGCGTTTTGCTTGCACTCGACATTAAATCCATTGTCTAATTGGCTGCAATGTTACTGCAAGATTTAGGAGCGGCTGCAGTTTACGTAAACCATAGTCACAATAGATTTATAGTCTCGAATAAATGTTTCGTTCTTTCTTTCTTTCTTTATATGGCTACAAGCAGTAAAACTACACACACTTCCGATGCGACTCACACACACACGATTCGATAAAGAAAACTAAAAAGTATATAGTTTCAATAAATTAAACTTTTTTAAATCATATCCAAGAAGAAATAATCATTTAATTCGAAAAAAGGATTCAATTTGTTTAGTCGAGTAGGGTTCTATATGCCGAAAATTAAAAAAAAAACCTGTACAACACGGTTTATTTAAGAATGCATCGTATTCATACATACACCTTACTGCAAGGTGCCAACGTATCTTAATCGGGATATAACCATAAGACACGAGTGTCGTAATATTATAAAACACGCGTGTTTAATACCCAGGATTATGAGCCTAAAACCAACGCAATAAGAGGCACGTTACGAGCAAGTGTGTTGAAAAAGCCGTTGAAGTTGAAGTTCAAAAAGCATTTGTATATTTTTGTATGCCTTCAGACACTGCCGTTTATGTAGTTTATAAAGAAATACAGTTCCGTGCTAATGCGGGGCGATGGTGGACAGCCTGGGTCACCACGGTCTCTCCTGCAGTAGAAGCACTGGGCGCATACCCCGTCACGCCAGTATAAATGATGTCATCCGAAGGGCCCTTGTCAGCGTCAAAGTTCCAGCCATCCTGGAACCCGTTGGTTTGGCAAGGGACGACGGCAAGAGGCCCGACGGCATGACGCTGGTGCCTTGGAGGATGGGACGGCCCCTGGTCTGGGATGCTACATGTGTAGACACCCTCGCACCGTCCCATGATGCTTCTATAGCAGAAGACCTCAAACGCCGCAAATACAGCACCCTCAGTAGCGGTTACATGTTTAAGGCATTTGGGGTCGTCGAGACTCTGGGGCCGTGGGGACCAAGCGCACGCCGCATTTATAAAGATTTAGCGGCGCTCCTAAAAGAAACCACTGGTGACCAGAGGGCTGGCCAATACTTTGCACAATGTGTCAGTATCACCTTACAACGTGGCAATGCGGCCAGCCTTCTGGGCACAACATCGGCACTGATTTGGGAGCAATTTTTTATTTATAGGTAGTTTTTAGTTGGTTATTAATGTCCGTTTTAAAATTTTAATTGTTTTATGAATAAATAAATTGACCCGTTTGTTACAATTTCTTACTTCATCTTTAGGGGATGATCTCCGCAACTAATCATCCAATAGAAAAATGCTTACATAGAATAGGTAGGGTAACATAGCCTCCTAGCGCCTACTGGAAGGACTACTCTTAAAGGAATTTAAGCAATTTTGGGTTGGAATAGAGTTGCATTTGTTTTGTTTTGGTGTTCTCTTGAAACAAAAAAAAATCTACTTTATTTCTTACATTAGTTTGATTCAAATTTCAATGGCATTTTGTGTCGTATGGTGGGCGCCACGAGGCTATCGCATTTTCTTGACCGAATATTGTTTATCCGAAAACTTGTAATCCTGGAACGACTTATGCAACCGGTTTCAAAATAATTCTTACAGGTGCATACAACAGACTGTCTGGACATATGCTATATATTATCTTATCCTGCTGTTTTGCCTGTGTTCTTTACAATTCGCGAGCAAAACCGCGCGGTCATCTAGTTTATAATTAAACAAACGTCTACTGTCTAAAATTAGGTTCGTAATTTAATATAAAACGGCCTATTTAAAACGAGCGTCTGGATCCAACCCGACTTATACCGAGCTACCATTTGCCCGTAAAATATATTACAGTCTTTACGTTTTTATTTCAGCGAAGCTTGCCAAGTCTGGCCGACTCCTTAATCATACAACTTGAGCGAAATTCGACTTTACTGACAGCTTATGAGATAACCGCCAGGGCAAAGTGTAGATGGGAAGTTGAATTGATAAGATATACTTTTGGTTTATTGTGCTTCACGGCTGTCACAGGACGGCCAGCGAGCGGCGACATAAACTATCCGTCTCTTTCTAAGCGTTCTAATTAGAAACAGACGGATAGTCTATCTCACCGCGACACAGCTCGCAGGCCGTTCCGTGATAGCCGTACAGGTCGATTGCTGCGCACGTCTCAATATCAAATTTGGACTCATAAAAAAAAAGAGCGTATTTGGGATGAAATGCCTATGGAGGTAGTGCGTGCCGCATGTGAGAAACGTTTAAGCCTGGTTCGGAAACTTAAAGGCAGAGTAACTCCAAAACATTGATTGTAGTTATTTGATGTTATTTGGTATTGCGTAGTTATTTTTATGATATTTTATAGCTGTATGCAAATATATATTTGACACGGTGTAGTTGGTGAGATCTTGTTTTAGCAGAGAAATAAGAAATTACTTTTTAAACTGTTCTAAAAGTTGGTTAAAGTAACTTACATTTGCGTATTAAGGACGATTCTTGCATCCAGATCAAAACTGTACTAATTTCATAATATAACTTCCTGTAACAGGTCACATGAAAGTGGATTGGCTGTATATCTTTGTCACACCTCCTCTTATATGAATTTTGAGTGCCAAACTTTTAAAGAAACTACTTAGGTACTAATTTTTAAAGAAGCAGACCGATCGATTTTATACACTTACGCTTATGCTTGCCTTCTTAGTTAAAATTACCTTTGTATGAGTGTGGCGGGATCGTGGAGCGTAGTGACAGCAAAAACAAGGAATTGTAGTAAACGTTAGTTTATTTGATAACTTTAAAATTAAACCAAAAAAACAGGTAACACCTATTTGCGTACGAGCGCCGACCCACAGTCGTAGGAGCGTGCACTCGAAGCGCAAATAATACCGCGGGCTAATGTAATATACAAGTCTCCGAACGTCCGACGAGTGGAAGCAGACAGAAAAGCAAGTATAAAGCCGTGTACTTTGTAATAATCAAGACAAATAATAAAAATCACATTCGAGTCTTACACATCCTACGACAAACAAACGTTAGTGCGTTCTATCTGACGTGCAGCGCCATCTAGCGGGTAATTGGGTAGGCTGTTCTTGGCTGTTTATGTGTGTATTTTCTTACACCTTAATTTTTAGCTCAGTTTTTTTTTACCCCACTGCTGCGCACGCTATGCACGCACACGCTATACACGTCACCCACGTAGGTCCATTGTATCAGTGACGTCATTTCGTGCGTAGCGTGCTCGTGCACTGCCGTGAAAGTATCTACCTACATTTTAATACGAAGCGTTTTTGTAGCCCGACCTAGGCGTAGCTCGACCGTGCGCAGTTGTGGGGTTCCGGTTTTCACTCATTTTTGTAGCCCGACCTAGGCGTAGCTCGACCGTGCGCAGTTGTGGGGTTCCGGTTTTCACTCATTTTTGTAGCCCGACCTAGGCGTAGCTCGACCGTGCGCAGTTGACGTTCCGGTTTTCACTCATTTTTGTAGCCCGACCTAGGCGTAGCTCGACCGTGCGCAGTTGACGTTCCGGTTTTCACTCATTTTTGTAGCCCGACCTAGGCGTAGCTCGACCGTGCGCAGTTGTGGGGTTCCGGTTTTCACTCATTTTTGTAGCCCGACCTAGGCGTAGCTCGACCGTGCGCAGTTGTGGGGTTCCGGTTTTCACTCATTTTTGTAGCCCGACCTAGGCGTAGCTCGACCGTGCGCAGTTGACGTTCCGGTTTTCACTCATTTTTGTAGCCCGACCTAGGCGTAGTTCGACCGTGCGCAGTTGTGGGGTTCCGGTTTTCACTCATTTTTGTAGCCCGACCTAGGCGTAGCTCGACCGTGCGCAGTTGTGGGGTTCCGGTTTTCACTCATTTTTTAACCGACTTCAAAAAAAAGGAGGAGGTTCTCAATTCGGATGTTTTTTATTTTATTTTAATGTTTGTTACCTCAGAACTCCCTCATTTATGAACCGATTCGTACAATTATTACTTTAATTGAAAGTATATGCTTTCAGATTGGTCCCGTTGTTTTCAAAACCCCAGTTGGATGATGGGAACCATAAGGAATTGAGGGAACTCCTCAAATATATTAGGCACGCGTGTAGTAATTTCGTTATTTTCTATTATAACACGTGTATTTACACCCGGATATTATAAAGTAAATTATTGTACAGGAAAATGACAGCTGAGTTGTTGTAACTGCATTCTGAACGCAGCTTGTGTTTGTATTATGTTGCTTGTTTGTGGGCCCCTAATACTAATTTAGCCTTATAGTAGGTACTCTATCTGTGGGACTTAATCAATTTTCGTAAGTTTTTTTTTCATTAATTCTACAACGACGCAGTTGCGACGTTACAGTCTTTAAAAAAATCACTGCTTTATTCCTTTAAATCCGATTATCATACTTGGATTCTAGTCCAAATTCTACTTAAAAATATCGCTAAGTATTCCTTCCACATCATGCACTTAGCTTTAACGTCAAATTTTCTTCCTCGATGCCTTGAGAGAATTAAGTCTGTTTACTCAGTCCAAAACAAACACCAGTAAAATTGATAGCTAAACACTCTCCTAAGTCAACACAAATATTGTCGAAACTCAAGGCTCCGTCTTGCAACTAACAATATAATTTCCAATCCCATCTGATTATACGTGTATCGCACTTATACATAGGTACGTGGTCAAGCGTTAATTGTTACGAGTACAAGAAGGAAAATATGCCAAAAAGCCGGGCTCGGCCGCTAATGACGCCCAAACTGTCAAGTGCCGTAAATACGCTTTCTTAAAGGATAACTACCTCGGTCTTTCGTTCGACACCAAGGATTTAGTCCAAAAATGTGTCCCAGAAATTGATCGGGGTCTCAGGCGATCTCAGGGCGGACTCATACTTCGCCTAAAGGCTGAGCCTGGCCATCCAACAAGGAAACGCGGCGAGCGTCTCGGGAACGATGCCCCGGGCAACATTAGGACGTGTTGATGAGGTCGGGAAATTTTGTTTGTTTTAATTACCTAGTTATGTATATTTCCGTTGCCTTATATTAAATTATTTCTGTAACTCTAGTATAAGTTTGATCGATACATATTTTATACGTTTTCGAACGCGTTTGCGTGGTGTTCCAATTTGTATAGCGACGCGAACAGTGCCTCTGGTGGTAACTATTAAGGCCTCCACACACCGGTCGCGTGCGCGGGCCCGCCGCGGGCCCGCGCCCGACCCGCGCACGCGACCGGTGTGTGGAGGCCTTTAGGAACTTCGCATTGCCCAGCTGATATATTTGTATTCTTTGTTTTTTATTTTGTTTTTCTATTTCCTCGTTTTGACATTGTCTTAATATTAAATATTTGTTTTTCTTTATTTTTGACGATCGTGATAAAAATTCTTATTATTTTGACATGTACGCAAAGTAATGAAATTTTTATCATGAAATAGATAATCTAATCTAATTTATGATTTAAAAAAATCAGAAAAGTGTTTCATGATTGGGTCCCAGATCGCGTTCCGACAAAGCAAATAACATTGTACTTAACTGTTTAGCTATAACTATGGGTGTATTTGAGCTATTGTTTCGGCCCGAGGCACGGAAATAAAATATTTTCGTGCCAATGTGGCTATTTCATTTGTTCTGTTTTGCGCAGTGCTGTGGCCGAGATTGGTTAAAATAGTTCCGTTTGGCTATGCAGATTTTAGCTGAGAGAATTTTAGAATGTTTGTTTGTTTGTGTTGAGCGTTTTTTGGCTTGATGTAAACGGGATTAATCTTTGCCGTCCTATACTCTTTTTAGGGTTCCGTACTCAAAGAGTAAAACGGGACCCTATTACTAAGACTCCGCTGTCCGTCCGTCCGTCCGTCCGTCCGTCTGTCTGTCACCAGGCTGTATCTCACTGATACCGTGATAGTTCCAGTTGAAATTTTCACAGATGATGTATTTCTGTTGCCGCTATAACAACAAATACTAAAAACAAAATAAAATAAATATTTTTATTGATAATGGTACGGAACCCTTCGTGCGCGAGTCTGACTCGCACTTGGCCGGTTTTTTTACTTTAAGTTTACAGGGGGTTACAGGGGGGGGGGGACACATTTTACCACTTTGGAAGTGTCTCTTGCGTAAACTATTCAGTTTAAAAAAATATATGAGAAACCTTAATATCATTTTTTAAGACCTATCCATAGATGTACACGTATGGGTTTGATGAAAAAAAAATTGTTGAGTTTCAGTTCTGGGAACCCCTAAAATTTAATGTTTTTTTTGGATTTTTGTGTGAAAATCTTAATGCGGTTCACAGAATACTTACCAAGTTTCAACAGTATAGCTCTTATAGTTTCGGAAAAAAGTGGCTGTGACATACGGACGGACAGACAGACAGACAGACATGACGAATCGTTCGTGATGAATTCCGTTTTTTTCCATTTGGCTACGGAACCCTTAAAAAAGAAAAGCTCTTTTAGAATGTGCAATTCAAGTTCTTTCATATAATACCCAACTTGGCTTTCCTTGACCAGACTTTAACTTTTTGTCCCCCCTCTTTTGCGTCCGTTTTTATAGAAAAAAACATATACCTTTAAATTTTTAATTTTCCATACACTTGGATTAGCTTTGTATACAACTATTCTAAATGTCAAACTGATAGCATTAGTAGTTCCTGAAATATTTAATTTTGTGATACACAGACAGACGGACGGAGTCGCACCTATATAAGGGTTTCGTTTTTACCTTTTTGGTCCGGAACCGGAACCCTAAATACACAAAACCGCATCACAGCAGCACCGTGTTCCGTGTTCAATTATGACAACTTGGGTAACTTATTTAAGGCGTTGTAGGGTATTTTCATTTCAAAATACACCAATGTTGGATGATTCGGTACGAAGTTTTCATAGAACTGACAGGCAGTGTCAAACGTCTTCGTTTCTTCACAAAACTGTCAGGTTAGATGTGACTTAGATATAAATATAACTTAGGGTATGGCTTACCTGTATACATCTGAAAATCAAAAAAACCCTTAGCAGCTGCCTGTAAATGAGGATTTAGCTGATTACTATACCTGCCAGAAGTTTGCACTCCCATGATATCAGTTGAGATATTTTCAAATGAAATAATGGGACACATAGTGTAGAATCCCACTACTAAAAGTTCTACGGTTGGTGCACTAAATCTTATTGAGTCTTACAATAAACACACTGGACGTACCTACTGCCGAATTAATTTGATAAAAATACAAAGGTATAAATGTATATAGGTACGCGGTATGTATACAGCGGTACCTATCCTAAGCTTACGATGTCGTAGGCTTAAGTTAGGTACCGCTACCCTAAGCCAGCCAAATACAATTACGTCTACTGCAACCAGTGTTCCGGACTTAATATTATTCAGTTGACTTTCAGGTCCAAAGGAAACCAAGAGGGGCCAAAACTTTGAATTGGAAAGTACGCACACTGAGCAAGTAAGTACCAGAGCTTGAAAGAAAGAAAAAGGAAATCTAGAGGAGGACAAAACCCTATAAAAGGCAGGAAAGAAGTACATTCAATACCTTCAAAGGTAAATTTTGTATCACCACCTTTACACATCTCTTTCCGAAACTGTAGAGAGACGAGGGGTCATCACGTAACGTTGCGAACGCGCGTTAGGACAATCCAACTGTCGTTTTTCCATATATATTTCGACATTTAGATCTACCTAACGTTCGTACAATGCGTTACGTGATCGACCAGCTGGCACTACTAAGTTTGAATTTGAAATCATAACGGAATCGTCGCAGTTATGGTTTCAAATAAGTTTATATTGATATGTATTTTAGTCTCTAAGGTATACGTAAATATGGGCATTTGTTGCCTGATTTAAATAAAATAACATAAATAAATAACTGTGTCTGTATGATGGAGAAATATTTGATGAATTCAGATTTCGTGTGGTGTAAAACAGGCGAGAGGTTTTTAGGGTTCCGTAGCCAAATGGCAAAAAACGGAACCCTTATAGATTCGTCATGTCCGTCCGTCTGTCTGTCTGTCTGTCCGTCCGTATGTCACAGCCACTTTTTTCCTAAACTATAAGAGCTATACTGTTGAAACTTGGTAAGTAGATGTATTCTGTGAACCGCATTAAAATTTTCACACAAAAATCGAAAAAAAAACATTAAGTTTTAAGGGTCCCCATACTCAAGAGCTGAAACTCAAAAAAATTTTTTTCATCAAACCCATACGGGTGGGGTATGGATAAGTCTTCAAAAATGTTATTGAGATTTTTGTAAGTAGTTTTTTTTTAATACGTCATGAATCGTAAACCGCAATTTATTTCACGGAACCCTTCATGTGCGAGTCCGACTCGCACTTGGCCGCTTTTTTATGTTAATAGATTACGAGTCCGCAGTAAGCTCGATTCTCCATACAAAGAAACGTAGTTTTATGCTCTCATTTTAAAACGACTAGCTAATTTGCACTGAAGTTTTGTACTTAAAATAAGTTTGGTACCATCCAGGTCTGTAACTAGTTTATGTAGCTTCAGATAATCATCATCATCATTACTTAAGAGCCTTGCTCTTGTCGGTGGAGTAACCGCCACTTTTCTATGTCTATTGCCAGCCTCTTGACTTCCTCATATGACTCGACATCAGCTTTATGTTTTATTTGGCTAGAATATGTTAGCCTAGGCCTTCCTCTGCCTCTCTTACCTTCAATTTTACCCTCCAGGATGTTTAGGAAGAAACTGTCGCTTCTTCGCTGAAGCTTTAGATACTATACTAAAAAAATACAGCAAATTTAAGTTTTTTATACAAAACTTGTTTTTCCTGTATTTCGTTTGTTTTATAATCTGGAGCCATATTAACTAATTACAGACCTAAATAGATATACCTCATGTCATTGTTTATGCAAAGTTTCGTTACAATTCCACACGTAGTTTTAACTCCGTTTGTATGGGAATGTGAAATTCGGCTGAGCTTACTGCGGACTCTTAAGATTTATAACATAACCTGTAAAGACAAAAATAAGTATTTCTCCACCCGTACTCACTACCTTTAAACTACCTTCACAAATAAGGTAATACAAATTACCCAGACGAAACCAAATAGGCGACGATTGACTTTAAGCTAAAATTAGGTCACACCACCCCGCCAGACTGTCTGGACAAACCTATCCACAAGTTTGTCTATGATTTGTAAATACTTTTGCACTTATAAATCGGACATTGCTTCTGATAATAGTATATTTTGTTAAAAATTCTAATTTTGGACGTAATTAATAGTTATATATAGACGCTCACGTTTTTAATGTATTTCATATAATTTGATTTTATAACTAAATACTCTTCATATTAAAGTGATAAGGCGTATCAATCTTGGTTGGATACCTAATTGTACTGACGGCTGTTATGTACCACAAGCTCGGGCCTAAAAATAACAGTATTTTTACTTAATCCCTACTATTTGAAAAACTGCTTAAGTTTAAATTTTATTTTTTTATAAAAAGCGACATACATAAATTATATTATTATTAATATTTGTCACATTTCTACCTTTTCCTGGAAGTACAATTTCTTTGCCCTCTTTATTTTTCCCCGCAGGTTGTTTTTCCTTAGGTTTACGAAAGTTTTTGTTTTACGAAGAAGCAGTCCGCGTTATGTTTTAATAGCGACAAACTGAAAGGAAGCTAATATTAAACTCACCGTATCATTCCGAAGCACAAAGGCGTCCTAAACACAGCGTTAAACTACCCCGGCTTGTGCCACGCCGTATCGAACCTTATGCCACTTTGCCACATGTGTTAAAATCCCTCACAGCGTCGGCACTAAATTCGCACTTCACTTGTTTGTGGGTCGCATTTTTTTTTATTTGTGAGTTTGCGGATCTGTGGCACACGGGTGCGGCCGGGTAGCATTGGCCGCGGACTAGGGTTACTGAAAGTTAGGGATGGGAGCCGTGCTACGGTTTGCGTGGTTGTCGATACATTTGTCGATCGTTGAAACACAGATGCACTACTTCGTCAAACTTAGTTTCCTGAAAGGATATTGGAAGTCGGTTATTTCTCTACCGTAATATACTAATGTTATGTATAGGTACACTGATTATAAAATATATAGGTATATTTTTTATTTTATTTATTACTAATATATTTAGAGTAGTACATTTTAATAAATAATAATACATCAAAATTCTGTAAGATTGCATTTTGTGTGTATAGGGGTAACCTTAAAGGATTTTAAAAATCCTTTCACCTTTGTATGGATGATTCAGTACACTTTTTAGATGGACATAGACTATCTTTTATTCCGCGGGTTTGCTTGTGTTCTTTAGGTATACTACGCGGGCAAAGCCGCGCGAGGAGCCTTTCTATCTAAAAATACGGATTAAATCTGTTAAGCTGAAATATGAAAAGTTTTAATTAGTAATGATACAAGAAGGAAATTTGCTTGAGTAAAAAAATGAAAAAAGTTTATTGGACAAAAAAAGAAACACAATAATCTTATCACGACCCTGCGTCCTGAGCTAGGAAACCCTGTGTTACAGGACTCAGTTTCGTATCAAAGTTTTTTTACTTATGTAAAAAAACTTTGATGACGTCTCAGACTAAAATAAATAAATATTACGGGACAATCTTACACAAATCAACCTAGGCCCACGGTAAGCTCAATAAGGCTTGTGTTGTGGGTACTAGGCGACGATATATATAATAGATAAATACATATAGATACTTATATACATATGTAACATCCATAACTCAGGAACATCGTGATAGACACACAAATAAATGCCCTGACCGGGATTCGAACCCGGGACCTCCAGCTTCGACTAAGAAACGAAAAACCTTTTATTTTTGGCTTAGACTGACGTATAATATTAATGTTCTTAGAATCATATTAAAGCAGGTACTGCGTGACAAACGTCTCACTGTTCGAATAATTTAACTTTAAAAACTCAGTAAATTTTAACTTTATAAATGGTCTACCACTTTTGGACCCGAATACACAAATAATACCATGTTGAAACCACTCATTAGGTGCATTGCCATACTGGGGCACAAACATTATAAAATGAAAATAGTATTCAAAGCGCATTCAACATGAACCACTGCGTAACTACGACTAATGCTCAAATTTTTATTATGTTTTATCGATAAAGCTATCGATATCGGAATCGAGTAGCATCCCTATAAATGTACCGCACTTGCGCAGTACTGGTAGACGTAGCACACCGCTTTCGCCACGTTTTCTTGTAAATATTACATTTACAATAAACTCTACGAAACTCGAATATTTTGTTCAGGTCTTCGCGCGGCGAAATAAAAAGATTTGACTAAAATTAATGTAACGAACAAATTCATCATCATCATAAACTTAAGAGCCGGGGTCTTGTCGGTGGAGTGATCGTCAATCTGTTCTTCTCTCTGCCACTGTTTTGAGCTCTTGATGCGACATTACATTAATTTTCTCTTTAGCTTGATCCGTAAACGCACGTCTTGATCTTCCCCTGCCTCTCCTTCCTTCTATTTTTCCGTCAACTATAGTTTTTATGTAATTGTCATGTCGTAACAGGTGCCCCAACATATTTCCCCTTCTGTTTTCAATAATTTTAGTAGACAGACTCCTTTCTTCTATCACATTTAAAAATTACGAATAAAAGTCACCAAAAGTAACATTCAATTCACCGCCGTATCATGGTGGTACTCGTTTTGCTTCGCCGTAGTTTGTAGCAGCTTAAAGTTCATATATGTAGCGAAGAGTGTCCGTGGCGCTTTGACTATTTCTTTCTTAAATAGTGACCGATTTGTATAATCGAATGTAGGCTTTTGATTAGTACATAGTTATTAATACAAGTATAAGGGGGTCGAAGTTGCACCACGTCCGTAGGAATTACCCACCGCTACCATACATGTTACGTCGTGACCCCTGGGCGGTGCTAAAATACCCGGCAACCGTACCGTCTTTTCGAAGATCTCACGGTTCTAATACCATGATTCGCCATATGATAAATAAATACAAGTATAGGCTGTTTGGACTATTACTTATTTTTAGGTAAATTTACAAATAATTATTATTCGTCGTGTTTTTCGTTCGTTGTTTAATACTCGTGAAAAGTCAGTCTTCTTTAGAATTTAAAGTATCAAAATATATTATATATCTATTAATTAAGTTAAGTGGACGTAAGGAAAATTAAACGAAAAATTTTCATGACCAATTCATGAAAAATTTTCGTTTAATTTTCCGATATCGGCGTAGAAATATTATTGAATTGAATTACAACAAAACAAGTTGGTCTCCAATAGACCAACTTGTTTTGTTGTAATTCAATTCAATAATATTTCTACTCCAATATCGGCAGGATATGTGAAACTGAAATTTGTAAAACATACCAACAATTGTACTATATTCGGAGAAATAAACTTTTATATTTCTAATATATTTTGCATCGCAATGTGATGCTTGCGCTCGCTTCCACTTGTAATAAAAACGCGATAGATGAGTGTGCCATTGTGTCGCGAAATAATAAAACAAAATTGTCCTCCTGCCATAAAACAATTCCAAATTGCGCCTTAGAAGGCTTCCC
Source organism: Epinotia brunnichana (assembly GCA_963854355.1). Taxonomy (NCBI): domain Eukaryota; kingdom Metazoa; phylum Arthropoda; class Insecta; order Lepidoptera; family Tortricidae; genus Epinotia; species Epinotia brunnichana. Next base: position 29,196,267 of record OY977945.1, read on the forward strand.
TAGACTGGAGTTTAGTGCGGAAGTAATTGGTCGCTTTAGGGAAGCAGGACATCTCAAGGAACGGCATGAATGTAAGCTTAATAAATCGTTAATACCTCTTTTACTCTCAGTTGACAATAAAAATCCCAAACGGGGCAGTAAACGACGTTTTTACCGCGCAGTTTTTCTTTATTCCCGTTCTATCCAATAATTTTGAAGTATGTTCCTGTTTTGCAATTCCAGCTCCTGTAGAATATACGCCCGGAAATAATAAACTGTACAGTTTTTATTTTTAGCTTAGAAGTGTAAAAAACATTGTCAATATCAAAAGATTATGTTTAATTTAGTAGGTATCGTAATTTGTTTGTGGTTATCTATCATAGTAACAGCTAAGGAAAAAGGATGCAGTGTACTTATCTAAAGCTTGTTTTGTATCCTATACCTTTGTTGTCACTTCCCTCCCTAGGGCGCAATAACCTGGGAACAGACGACGAAAAACCATTTCTGGAGCGATCGGAACATTTTGTTCGAAATAGTGTAACGTTTTTTGAATTTGTAAAGGATGAGGTAAGTTTTGGCTATCCTATTTAAGGTTTTTTGTTGAATGTTCTTGAATATCGTTTTGTTACTGCATTGTTTCATGGATTCAGCATTATGATGAGAGTTACTGAGAGACGAGTTATTTTTCTTTTGTTAAAGTTGTTTCCTTCTTGTAAAGTATTTTTTATGCTCTTGATTATCAGCCAGACCTGATTATGACCTGGTATGATGCGGGCGGCGCAGGACCGGTCACTTTGGAACTCTTTGAAGAAGCCCTATGTCCAGCAGTGGACGTCTTTCGGCTGATATGATGATGATGATGATGATTATCAGCAACGTGGACTCATCAAATCCTCAGCTATTACGTTTTTTATATAATCAGCTGCACTGAAGAAAAAACACATTGCACATAAACTTCTATCGCAATTGCTCAAGGCAGAACAGTGCATTTACTCCATTTATCCCCCCGAGCAAATTTATTATAAATCAAAGTCTTTGCAACAGTACGGGCTAGTTCTCACTTGTGGGGTGCCGAGCTTGATACAAAATCGGGTGTTGTGGTGGCAATATATTTTATTATTATGCTGTTCACATTTATCGGATACGAATGGTTTCGGAAAAACGTAAATAGCCGTAACCTAACTGAGGCTTGTTAAATTGTATGACTAAGGGGGTTTTTGGCATACGTATTTATACCTATCTGTCGTGCAATTTAATAAGAAGGTACTTAGTAAAAACTTTTTCTTTGGCCTATCGACATTTGCATACAAATAACTAGTGGGCAAGAGTTTCAGTTTTTTCTCTTCTATTTTATTCTAAAGTTAGCTGAGGAGTTTAACTCCGTGCCTTAGTTATTCTGGGACTGCGTGACTCGTATTTAGACGCACATATTGACTGAGGCACACAGCCAACTGGCAATCTTAACATTTCAACATTTTCAACTAGGTACTTTAAGAGGATTGTGAACCTGTAATTTTTCATACAAAAAGCGATAACGTTTTTCACCCCGTAAACATTGTTCGATTTTTATAATTTTTGGACATTTGTAGATATAATGAAAAACTAGGCCGGTGCGTTTTGATTTTTAAGAAATATTGCTTGCGTTAAAAGTTATAAGCATCGAAAAATCGATATTTTGACTTAAAAACTTTGTCTATCGTTTTTTTTTTTTTAATTAATCTTAACTGATTTACTGAAAAATGAAAACGTACGGACATAGATTAAAGCAATCCAATAATACCAAAATTATTTGATTTCATAAAGGTTCAGGGGGGTAAAAACGTTATCACCCGAAACAATTCTTCAACAAGGAAATGTAGGCAATTGCCTCCAGGACTTGCTACTATCTCTAGCGCACGATACGGGTGAGGCACAGAGCGGTGTGAAACAGATAGAATTTTTTTAAATACCTACTCGCGCCGCGTATCGGCACTTCACAATCCTCTTAACTCTATCCACAATATATGAGATTTTCAGTGGTGCTCTCTGACTTTGAATTCTATTTGAATGTAAACGGTTGTTTATTAACGGATTTTTTACAGGGATAAATCGGAATACTTCGCCTTACGTATTGAAGCATATTATCAGTGATCGGCACGAACCGTGCAACACCGTGGGATTCCGAGAAGAAATATTAATATGGACATGACATGCATGATAATAATCCCGTGATCTATATCACAAAAATAACTCTATTGAGAGTTTATAAATATATTTTTTAAATAGAAGTCAGAATATTTAATAAACTCATAAATTGTATAATTTTTCGTTTAAGAAAATATTGATATGCCTACATTGATTTTATTTTATATTGCGTAAAATATTAAGTGCACTCATATATATGTAAGTGTTAAAATGTAACCATTTGAAGTGCAAAAAAGCCCTTTTCCCGACTACCTGGCATGTCGAAGGTCACTTTCGGATTTTCTATTGTTTGCGTTTATGACCAAACGCATAGTTTAAACTGATGCGGAAAAGACAGCATATATTAACAGGGTTGATGCCATCCTTCTCTCATTTACTGATAAGGAATGCAACCAATATCTACCATCAAAAGTGTTTTTTTTTTTGAATTGAAACTTTTACTTATGTTCTTCGGGTCATTAAATTCATGTTGTTTTATTTTATGGTAAAAATCATGAACGGGGACACCGTTATATACTTAACTGAAATGAGAAAATATTGTCTTCCTTTACCGACTCGAATTCCGCAATCCCGAGGAATATCCATATTAACATAATCATTTGAGGGCATTGACACCGTGTTGCACGGGTAGTGCCGATCATTGCATATTATACATATAATAAAATACAAAATAATTAATTGTTTGACTCCTGAATGAATATTAATTGAACATAATAATTTTATTATGAATTCATACCTATAGCTAGTATAGATATTATATTTGACATGTGTATTTTATGACGATGTATGATCGATGCAAATAAATGAATGATATGATATGATATGATATTGCTGAGCTAAAGCTGAGCTGTAGAACTCGCAAACTTGACTTTAAAATTTTTTTTTTGAGATTATGACTCATAAAAAAATCTATACCTATAATTAACGAACTTGCTCACCAACATTTCAGGGGAATCGGTTGAGAAATGCGACCTGCACGGCTATCACAAGATGGCGCGCGAGCTCTCTCGGTTTTTCTCGAACTATCCATATGTCTCTTATTAGAAAACTTAGAAAGAGCATTACTCACATAGCCATAGCTAAGTAACTTATGTGTTTTTTTAAGACTGTTTGTTTCTTAATAAAAAAAAAAGATAAGGGCCGTCTTGTTATAGCCGTGCAGCCCCCCTATTCTGTAACTAGTTTTAAGCTCACCTCAACGCTCACACACAATTATACCTTGACAAAGCAATGAGTAGTAATTAACCGTAGGTAGAGGTCTAGTTTCGTAACCGGTGACCGGCGGGGTGAGCCGCATTAACGCGTAGCGAATAACGAGAACAGCGGGACTAACACCGGACAACGGACACCGGACAGATCAACGGTTTTCAGCTCAAGTTACGTTCGCTTCGCTCGCACGTTCAAATAATGAACCGATTTGATAAAAAAAAATTGAGTATTACATTTGTTAAATATTTGACCCCGCTGTTCAATCTTCGCCGGTGGACTCGTTCTCATTGGAAAGCGTGTTAAGTATTTTATTTACTATGTAGTGGCGCCAGTAAGCTTGCCAGGAAGCAACAGTATTAACGTTGTCGAGAGCTCGATTTTGGCTCCAGCCCCTGTACACGACGTCATTAATATTATTTATGCAATTGTGCACCTTATTCTTCTGAGATTAGTACGAAGCTACGTTTGCCTAGTGGTACAGGCATGCGGCTATCAAGCGGCGGTCGTGGGTTCGAATCCCGGCTTGCACCAATGAGTTTTTCGGAACTTATGTACGGAATATTTAAGTACCGTTAGCTTTTCGGTGAAGGAAAACATCGTGAGGAAACCGGTCTAATCCCAATAAGGTCTAGTTTTCCCTCTGGGTTGGAATGTTAGGCAGTCGCGTTCGTAAAAACTGGTCCTAAATCTTGAGATTAGGTGTCAAAGCGGACCCCGGGCCCCGCGCTCCTTAGGGCACAACCGGGAATAACGCTAGAAGGTGCTTAATCCATTGAGATTAGTTAGTACAACGATGTATACATATTTCAGACTTTGATTGTACCTTCAAAGCAATACAAAGTCCCATAGTTGCACATCCAAAGTAAGTAAATCGGAACAAATGATTTTAAAGACGAAAATAAATAAATGATCAATCAGGGACTGATTTCGGTTACGGTTATACCGGTATGAAACCGGTATTCCATTACGGCACCGTTATATCGTAAAGGTTATGCGCGCCGCGCGAACATAACGGTGCCGTAACCTACTTATTTGAAATAACGGTTAGCGGTATCAGTTTTAAACGATACCGTAACCGTTATAATACCGGTATTATAAAGGATATCGAGAAAAGTGAGCGAGCTGGCACTCTACAGAGGAATCATTGGCTACTAAACATTTAAAGACAAAAAGACAAAGCAGCAATGCCTTTGCCGGCGGTTTGGCAATAACGCCAGGCCAAAGTCGATATATTTAATTTAAAAAGCGGTTACGGTACCGGAAAAAATAAAGGTACCTTTATATTTCGGTAGCGAAACCGCAATTTGACAACCGATATGACGTCATACCGTTAAAATAGAATACCGGTATTTTTCGGTTATGCAGTCCCTGCATTGAATACGCAGTGAGATCCGTTGAGATAAGTACCGCAAGAGGGTTGAATGGGGCTTGATTTTTTAGGGTTCCGTACTCAAAGAGGAAAACGGGACCCTATTACTAAGACTCCGCTGTCCGTCTGTATGTCTGTCTGTCACCAGGCTGTATCTCAATAACCGTGATAGTTAGACAGTTGACATTTTCTTAGAAAATGTATTTCTGTTGCCGCTATAATAATTAATTAATATAAATAAGTTATTTAAAGCTTACGTGTTCAGGTGTGGTGTTAGTATAAGTGCCGAGGATCGACCCAGGGCTGAAGAGACGCCGTTTTTAGCCACACAGCACGATAATTTCACATGTTGGCACTTCGGTGAGGCACACTTTTTACCGTTTTATATTTAAGAGGGCGCTCGTTTTTTGGTCAGGAATAAGCGAGAATGACGGATTTTTGACGTTGTAATTCTAAGAAACGGAGAGCTTTTTCTAGATCCTGATTACTTATTTGCATAGGTAAACTCCTCATATTGGTCCTAGCCGCCTCCAATTTACAAAGAACTGAATACTTTAACCGAAAATACCCGATTACCGACAGTAGTTTTCTGAAGAGAGCGCAGAGTCATAAGTTTGAGCCCCTAATACTCCATGATGTTATATGAGAACCTACTTGTTTTATTCTATTTTCACTAGCGTAATATGTTGCCATTGCGCCTAGCCGCCTCGAATTTTCCTTATTCTGCACGTATATATATGTAAACTGTTCTCAATTACACCATATTTGTCAACAAAATCTTACTGAAAACTCAAGGATTTTCTCATTATTGTTGAATTATTTGTGTATTGAATCTTACACAACATTAAAGTTCATGCTTGTTCCAACAAGATCCAGTCCAAAAAATATAACTTTAGTCAAAATTTATATTTATAAATAATTATTCAAAACTAGTATAAATTTACCGTCGCGCGGGAATATATCTCAGTACCGGCTGAATAGCCCTCCGAGACAGACGTGTACTCTGTTTATTTGTGGCTATTCACGAAGCTAACCAGCCACTCTTCAGATAAAATAATATTATTTTGATCTCCGACTAGGCATAGTTATTACCAACCTCGGGGTCAAACTATACTGGGGATACATTCGTGAGGCAAATCGAGACAAGTTATGAATTGCATAGCTATCAGATATGACGTAGTGTAGCGAAAAGGCTCAAACCCACAGGATATGTAACATTTAAAATTGAACCTTCTACCTAAAACAAAAGTCATACATTTCAATGGTGATATCTTGTGGGTTGGATCCTTTTGTCTAAACTACGCGTTCTATAGTCAATTATTATTGTACGAGTGATCGTGATACTTGATAGATTTAATTTATTTACTTGTTACTATCAGTCCACCTTGTGGAGGGTCCGCTGCAGTTTCCGGTACGTAGTCGCCTCTCGAGAACCTCCCCGCCCCAACGGCCATTATGATTAGTTAGTATGTATGTTAGTTTGGGCAAAATCTTCAAATTAGGTACAATTGCGTATCTTCGGTGACAATGCCATAATATCATAGAGCTGGTCTGATGATGGAGTCGGAAGGTGGCCATAGCAACTCCTAAACTCAACAAGATAAAGCCATCGAATTTGGGCTCATTTATTTGGTCATGGCACGGCAAGACTTTGGTGCTGGATGATTTCCAGAGTCTGATAATGGAGCTGGAAGGTGGTCATGGAACTCCTAAACTAAACTAGATAAACCCATCTAGTTTGGGCTCATCTGTTTTGTCTTGGTAAACACTTTGGTGATGGATGATTTCCAGGATCTGATGATGGAAGTTGGTCATGGGAACTCCTAAACTAAAATAGATAGACCTATCTTGTTTGGGTTTGTGTGATTTGTCTGTACAAGTACCCACGAACCAGCGACATAATATGCAGGGTTATTGAAAATAACAAGATGAATAAAAAACTTTTTAAAAAACAAGCTTATATGGCGTTTGTTAAGTACAGCACGATCCTACCTTGCATTTAGTTATTATTTTCGTTTATATATAATAATAACACACACCGGGGGTTTACACTGGAAAGGGAGATTTTTACGTGGTTTTATTACATTTCCGAGTCATCATCATCATCATCATCATATCAGCCGAAAGACGTCCACTGCTGGACATAGGCATCCCCCAAAGAGTGCCACAATGGCCGTTCCTGCGCCACCCGCATCCAGCGGACTCCCGCGACCTTTACCAGGTCATCAGTCCACCTTGCGGGGGGCCTACCCACGCTGCGCCTTCCGGTACGTGGTTGCCACTCCAGAACCTTTCCGCCCCAACGGCCATCGGTTCTACGTGCAATGTGCCCCGCCCACTGCCACTTAAGTTTAGCAATTCGGAGGGATATATCGGTTCCCTTGGTTCTGCTGCGGATAGCCTCATTTCTGATGCGATCGCGCAGAGAAACTCCCAGCATAGCCCTCTCCATTGCCCTTTGAGTGACTTTGAGCCTTCTTATGAGGCCTATAGTAAGCGACCACGTTTCCGTGCCATATGTCATCACTGGCAACACACACTGGTCAAAGACTCTCGTCTTGAGACACTGCGGAATATTGGACGAAAAGATGTGCCGTAGCTTCCCGAATGCTGCCCAGCCGAGTCGGATTCGACGATTGACCTTCCCTTCGACATTTCCGAGTATCACTCTTTATTTCGAAATAAATGTTAAAAAAACCGGCCAAGTGCGAGTCGGACTCGCGCACGAAGGGTTCCGTACCATTACCTATATCTAAAAACGGCAAAATATCTATATCTAAGATCACGTTTGTTGTATAGGAGCCCCCTGTAGCCTAGTTAGTAACTTGGTAGTGACTCTGCCTACGAAGCTGGAGGTCCCGGGTTCGAATCCCGGTAAGGGCATTTATTTGTGTGATGACCACAAATATTTGTTCCTGAGTCATGGATGTTTTCTATGTATTTAAGTATTTATTTATCTATATAAGTATGTTTATCGTCGTCTAGTACCCATAGTACAAGCTTAGCTTGGGGCAAAGTCGATTTGTGTAAGATTGCAAAAGAAAAAGAAACAAATAAAAACTAAAATAAAAATAAAAAGATGTATTCTGTTTTTTAGTATTTTTTGTTATAAATAGCGACAACAGAAATACATCATCTGTGAAAATCTCTATCTATCACGGTTCATGAGATACAGCCTGGTGACAGAAGGACAGACAGGCATTCAGACAGACAGACGGACAGCGGAGTCTTAGTAAGTACGGAATCCTAATAAGTGACATAGGTTTTAGGCTCAGAACATAAAAAAAGGGAGAAGTGCCGTATTGCTTAATTCCAACCAAAACCGATGTCCCCAGTTTTCTCCCACCGCAGCGCCCATAATAGGCACACACATTGAACCGTGTAAAAACAAAGACTCGGGCGTTGCCAGTGAGTCTACGGCAACATGCAAACAAGGGCTGTGATTGGCTTAAACGCACTACACTAGGGGGGCGACAAACGTAAAATTATGTTTTATCGACATTGATATTAAAATTAATATTATGTTATGATATTGATAGGTAACAACTTCAACAACATGGTAAGTTTATGTGGTGGTATTTAAACTTTTAGCTACAAGTTTAAATAACACGGGTTGTTAACTTACCATAAATCGCAAAAGTAAAAAATATTGACGAATACCTACAGAGTAATATAAACGGCTTTTTATAAGTTCGTGTTCACATACATTTAAAACTCTGGTCACATCGATATTTTTGACCTGTAGGTACCAGGCCGATCCGTATCGCATTTTGGCGCGAAATAATATGTCCATTACTCATATTACGAGATTTAAGGCTAAGGGCGAGTATCCACCAAAGATGTGCGGAGATGTGTTACCATACATTTTACACCTAGGTTTCAAGCAAGCGAGGTGTCAAATATTCGAAAAATGTACGGCTCTTATTAAGTGGTTGGAAACATTTTTCTTGAAAATGTTACGAACACATTAACTCTTCTCTGTACAGGAAACCAGTTAGGACCTCTGCCAGTAGCATCTATCCATTTTTTTAGTACCTACTCGGATTCTTTGGAAAACTGTAATAAGAAACCGAGATTTCTTCTTCAATTATCACATTTCAAATGAAAGTAAAAAATACTCATTTAAAATAAATTATTGGTAATAATATCACATTTTAAGTTGTTCTGAAGCCATTTGCAACTAAATTATATACTTGTATACACAATTTTATTATGTCTATTTACCGTTCATACTGCAACTTAGTGAAAATCTTATTAGTAGGTACCGTAAACATTTTGTGCCTTTTAATCTTATTAGTATGTTATTAGTTACCTTTAAGATAGGCACCCAACCAAAACAAGTAATTAAATAAAATAAAACAGCGAAAGTAGTCGAAATAAAATAACTAGTATGATATCGTACTTCTATTTTATCGATTACGCGTAAATTGTAACTGCACTTTGGCACCGCTCTAGTTTGCGACGCCAAGCAGCGGCCGTACCACAAAAAAATTCAAGCATCGTCCATATCCATAGTGGTTTAATACATTGCGCCGTGGTTTACTGTATTGAACGTTCAATGTACAACGCATAGAACAAAAATATGCTTTTTCGTTCGATATGTTAGTTCGATCCCGAGAAATGATGCGGCGTTGCGTTTATTTATTAAAATATTAGTTTTTACTGACTTAAGTGAAAATACTAATACTCACATGTGGTGCGTGACTCCACCATTTATGTAGGTTTTAGTTTCATTCCTATTTTTGCATGTAACCACGCTACAATTCGGCATTTTGAGTAAACGTGGAAAAACATTTCAGATTCACGGCAAATTGCGACTAACATGCGGTGGGCAGTGACATGCCCATTTGGCCATGTCGCACCGACACGCGCCAAGCCCCCGTTTCATATCTATTCCTTTTTATCATCTGAGGTTTTAGGCTTTTGAATAAAATCACGCATTAATTAATTGTATTCTAGATAAAAAGCTGTGTTTGTATAATTTATAATTTTCAGTTCCTTTGGTAAGAAACGGACATAGCAATTTCTATGAAGGGCAGTTTTTTTTTACTGTCCATAACAAAAAAAATTCTTCAAGAAATGAATACGTCAGTACCCAGTAATTTCCTAGTAGTGGGTCGACTGGTATAATTTCATTACATTACTATATATAAATAAGACTCAGATAACATGCAAACTATTAATATCCGTAAAACAAATTATTATTCTTATTACTGACAACTTTAAAACTCGTTAGTATATTTTATTTTATTTTATTTTTTATACTAAAAAAACGAAACTAAATATACTTTGTCATATCATAGTATTTTAATACAAATAGAAAACTTGTGCTCAAAAATCAAATACTTACTTTATTCAAGTTATCTAACTTCGCTAACATAATGTTCTAGAACATCATGTTAGCGAAGTAATCTTACCACTTTTTAGTGCAAGTATCAATATCGGTCACGGAGTGAATTCCAACGGTGCGCTATACAGCTATTTGCATCGGCAAGCTCCGCGGTTAGTTCTATCCCGATCGCACTTACATATAGCTAGAAAGGGACGGCACCCGCGGCTGGTGCGATCTCGCTGTGCATGTGGGGGTTAGGTACGTTTGTGTGGGTGGTAGTAGTATTTACACACACAAACGCACTACGCGTGTCAAAATACCGAATTCTGAGCGAGCGCTTTTTTGAAGAGCACTCTTAAAACATGAGGAACGTATGTTTATTCGTTTAAAATGTAACGGGACTGCCCACACCATGAACAGCTGATTGGGCGCCGAGCTGTGACAGTGACATTTGATAGATTTCGTCGCCGATGTGGGTTGCCAGCATTAAGGGCACGTTCGGAAACCAGGAATATACGCAACTAGCCAACTGACTTAAGGGGACTGCACACTTGTAAACACGATCTTGAAGTCTACCGCCACACAGGAGTTTCCAGCCGACTATTTCATCTCAACCAAGATTTTGGAGGACCCTGCGCTGACGCATTCTTGTAACAGTGGAGACACTTGGGAATCAACGTGGGAACTTTCTCGCCGCGGATGCACGGTTGTCAGGTGTTTGGAGCTCTGGTTATGTTGTAGTGTTGTAGTCTTCCTAACTTGCTTTTGTGTGATTGTTGCGCGGTCTAGCTGTGTTGTAATTGTACGCTTTAGATGTCAAGTACTAGATTAGTTTTAAGTATAAATGTTATATACCATTATGTATATGCAGGCAAAGAGTTTTAATGTATGATGATTTCGTGTTATGTTTTAATGTTATTATGCTGTATAATTTGTGTAAGATTATGTGCGAAGCATACTTTTTGAAATTGATTTTATAACAAATTAGCTGTGATTGTTTTTGCTGACGTTAATTTATTGACTTTGTATTGGGAATTTATTTTAATTTGTATTTTTGTTAATATTGTTTTTTTGTACAAAATGATGACCTGGGTTTAGAGGATATAATTTGACATGTTTTATATTTTAATTTAATTTTTATTGTGACATTTTATTTTATTATTATTAGCTGTGATCGTATTAGTTGTAACCTATTCTGGTCAGTTTTGTATTTCAAAATAATTTTTATTCGGATATATATTTTATTAGTTGTTTTAGTTGTGACGATCCTAATTGTAACGTATTCTGGTCTGTTTTAATGTAAGCGATACCTTATTGGGTTTTTATATATATATTTTTGAATTGTTATTCTTGTCAAAATATGAGTGACCCGTCATCGTTGTCTCTGTGTCCGCATTGCCCAAACTCGACTCGAACTTTTACCGCTCATGGGCTTAAAGTTCACATAGGGCGCATGCACAAGGATGGCCCGTGCCCCCCGTACGATTTCGTCAAACTCGGACCCTGTGCAACCAATTTCACAGCCAGCGCAGACGGTCGACCGGTTTGGTGTTTTAGGTTTTGACGACCTTGCTGCTCTTAAGCAGTCTGTTCGGGTGCTACGTCACATTCCTAAGGGAGCACGGAATCTGGCGGCCGGCAAGATGTGCGATCTTGTGAATAGATGTTTAGACACCAACGGGGTGGCCGAGTGGTTCTCTTTGTTGTCTTTTGCTTATGCCGCGTTTAGGGCGCCAGAAGCATCTGCTCCGGGTAATCTTACGACCAAGGTCAAAAGGAATATCGACGCGGTGGCCACTACTGAGGTTGCGGGTGGCTTTGGGGCGGAGGCGACGACCTAGAGACCGGCCTCAGTTCTCAGAGCGATTGAGTCCAAGGTCTTTGAGGGTGATCTCAGGGGTGCTGCGCGGTTGCTTATGTCTGATGATGGTGTGGCACCGTCGAGTCCAGAGACTCTTTCTACTTTGCAGTCAAAGCACCCAGCGCCTTCGCGCCCACAAGTATACCCGCCGGAACCTGATAGGTCTTTTTCAGCTTTTTCGGAGAAGCTGGAGGACGTAGCGCAGGCACTTAGCACCTTTAATAACAGTTCTGCTGCTGGCTTGGACGGTATCCGCCCGGTACATTTAAAGGAGCTCACTTCGGGTTCCGCAGGTGATAATGGGCGTCGGTTGTTGGAGTCTCTGACAAGGTTGTGCAACTTCTTGCTAAGTGGCCAGTTAAATCCTTTAGTTTGTCCCTACATTTACTGAGCGTCCTTGTGTGCGTTGTCGAAGAAGGACGGAGGTTTAAGACCCATTGCTATCGGCAGCACATTTCGTCGTTTGACGGCTAAACTCGGGTGCCGCGCGGTCAGAGAGGAAATGGCCGCCTACTTGCAGCCACATCAACTAGGGTTTGGAACGAGGTTGGGTTGCGAAGCAGCTATTCACGCAACGCGAGCGTTCTCAAGAGACCCGAGAAATGCGGGTTGTGTTATTGTAAAGCTGGACATTAAAAACGCATTTAATTGTGTTGAGCGTGATGTGTTGTTGTGCGAGGTTCGAGAGAGGTTGCCTTCCCTCTTCCCTTTCCTCTTTCAAGTTTACTCGTCTCCTTCTAATTTGTTTTATAACGGGTCCCTTATTCTTTCCCAAGTCGGCGCACAGCAGGGGGATCCGCTTGGTCCTCTTGTTTTCAGTCTGGCTATACAAAAGGTGATCTCTGAGCTCAAGTCCCCGCTGAACATCTGGTATCTAGATGATGGTACCCTCGGGGGTACCCCAGAGGAAGTGGAGCAGGATCTGCTCGCGCTCCTTCTACGCTTCCGGGAACTTGGCTTAGAGGTTAACTCTAGTAAATGCGAGATTTTCTCCTGCGGTGTTAATGCCGCTTCCTCATTTCCATCGTTCAGTGCCCTGCTTCCCGGTCTCAGAGAGCTATCGACCCACACTTTTAACCTCTTGGGTTCTCCCATTTTTTCTGAGGCCGTCCCTGAGGCTTTCGAGGTGAGGAGACAGCTTCTTCTGGCCGCTAGGGAGAGGTTGAAGCTGCTGTCAGCACACGTGGCTCTTATTTTGTTGCGGGTCTGTTTCGCTGTTCCCAAGCTCACCTATTTTTTACGCACGGTACCTACTTGGCTTCACCCGGTGCACACTGACTCTTTTGACTGTGTGTTGAAGGAGTCAGTGGAGTTGCTGTTGAATGTCTCCCTCAATTCGGGCCAATGGGACCTGGCATCTTTACCCATTCGGTACGGTGGGTTGGGCGTAAGACGCGCGCGGGATGTGAGTCTCCCAGCTTTTTTGGCATCGGCGGAGGGGGTTTTGGACCTTGTCACTCAGATACTTTCCATAGATGGTGGCAAGGCAACCATACCTTATGCGGCCGATGCTTTAATGGCCTGGACGACTCTCAACTCGGGTGCGCCTGTGCCTGAGGAACAGGACCGCCAACGGTTGTGGGATGACGTGGGGGGAAAGCGGACGCTAGACAGTCTGGTGGAGGGCGCTGTGGGTGTGGATAAGGCAAGACTCATGGCGGTATCAAGGCCAGAGTCTGGGGCGTGGCTACACGCTCTCCCTTCTCCACATTTGGGTACCCTTCTGGATGATGACTCGTTGCGGGTGGCCGTGGCTCTTCGCCTGGGCTGTGATGTTTGTGAACCACATGTATGCATCTGCGGCGCTATGGTGGAGAGTAGCGGTCATCATGCACTGAGTTGTTGTCGGTGCGCAGGAAGGTTCCCACGTCACCATGCCCTAAATGACATTGATCGGAGAGCCCTTGTGTCGGCGAATGTGCCGTGTGTGCTGGAGCCTCCAGGTCTTAACCGATCTGATGGTAAAAGGCCGGACGGTTTGACTTTGGTGCCCTGGCAAAAAGGCAAGTGTCTGCTCTGAGACGCCACATGTGTTAGTACTTTTGCTGCTTCGCACATAAGTCGCACCATGCGGGCGCCTGGAGCCGCTGCTGAGCTGGCGGCAGTGCGGAAGAGGGACAAGTACGCGTGTCTTTCCAATTATTTATTTGTTCCGCTTGCGGCGGAGACGACTGGGTGTTGGTGCGCTGAGGCCAAAATCTTTTTTAGGGTAGTAGGGCGTCGCTTACATGAAAGAGGACTTGATCCCCGCTCTGGGTCATTTCTGGTGCAAAGGTTAGCCATAGCTGTTCAGCGCGGCAATGCGGCCAGTGTGATGGGAACCTTTGCACCTGGAGTGGCTCGGGGAGGGTTGTTTGATGTTTAGTTTTAGGATTAGGAATAGGTTTAGGTTACTTAGTAATACGTTTAAGTTTGTTATTGTACTCTGTCTTATGTGAATAAAGATAAATAAAAAAAAAAAAAAAAAAACAACAGAAACATGTAAAATGAGAACCAAAGTACGTTTGTGTTTGGAGAGTGGAGCGTCCTGGAGGCTAAAAGGATTAAATAAATATTTATAGATAATGGTACTGGCCTGTTTTTTTACTTTATTGGGTAAGAAATGAATTCCTAATACGATACCTACAGTGTTTTCTGTTTTTTTACTTTATTGGGTAAGAAATAAATTCCTAATACGATACCTACAGTGTTTTCTGTTTTTTTACTTTATTGGATAAGAAATAAATTCCTAATACGATACCTACAGTGTTTTCTTAGTGTTATCTACATCAAAGCTTGTCCTCCGCAAATTATCGTCAAAATGAGTCGTTTTGTCAATATTATATAGGTACATTAACTAAGTATTACAATTAAAAAAAAACAGAACAAAAACATCAACTGCAAGTCATGAAAATTAACGTACTTTTCTTTAAAATCAATAATTATTAAAAGAAAGTACTCAAATAAATTCTAAATTCACCCCGATTATATTTGTCCACTTACAGCGTTTTTCTACTGCATTTACATCGGAAAATATGAAATTTTATAATCTTAATTTCCAATGATAGTTTAGTTAGTTCTAATGAAAATGAATTTCCTTACTGATATTACCTTATCTAAGTACTAGTTAATAAAGGCGCATGCGACCGTTAGCCGCCAACAAATTGTCACGCTTCTCAACACCAAAAGATCGTGAAACTAACAAACATTCCCAGCAAATATATACTTTATCTTGTTGCAATTAGGTTGAAATTGTATTAAATAGTTTTCGTAATTGATTCCTAGTTTAATAGGTGTATTAATGTGAGCAATTTGTATAACTCGGACGATGCCCGGTGGTCGATACACGTATAGCATGTGCGACGTTGAACGGTGTTGCCACATTAGCATAAAATAAGGGCTAATACCCACCAGAGAAAATTATTCATCATAAATCGTTGATAGACGATTTAATAGATGGAGTCCTAGCGAATGCCCAAAAGGGATAGAGGTAAATTAACCTGACTAAATTGAGAAGGATCAGAAAGCTAATACCTCATCGACATCTCCTGTTTATATACTTTAGTCGTAATTATATCCTTGACAAAAAATGCCTATACGCGCTGAGGGATGGAATATTTGATATTGTATCTCGTTCCCACTTGTGGTATTATCTATACTTACATCTTTGTCACACATTGTCGCCTAGAGCCTGCAGTATGGCCACATCTCAAAATTAAAATACATGTGAGATGTGAGCGTATTGCAGTGTGCAATAGAGCCTGTGCACACATGTGTGTACTGTGTACCTACGTGTGAGTGAGTCCCTCTTTTCTTCCGTTTCTCAATCTCATAAATATATTTGAAACCTCGCAATTCGCATTTTTGAACGCTATCGCTAGGCGTCAAATAATTGAGAACAGCAGCTTTTCACGTTTCTGGTGAATAATTTATTTATTTATACACAAAAAATCTATTTAATTATTGTACCTGTTCACAAAAATTTCCCGAGATTTGGTTGAAAAATGCGACCAGGGCTGCTATTCTCTACGCGTTAATGCGGCTCACCCCGCCGGTCACCCGTTACGAAACTAGACCTCTACCTACGCTTAATTAATACGCATCGCGGTGTCAAGGTATAATTGTGGGTGAGCGTTGAGGACTACTATTAATTATTATGTGGTTGAGGTGAGCTTAAAACAAGTAACAATAGGGGGCAGTAAACGAGAACAGCCGGACAGCCCCCCTATTCTGTAACTTTTTTTAAGCTCACCTCAACGCTGGCGGAATACAGGGCAAAACACCTCGGAACACCGGGGTCACTACCGGAGGCCCTCGGCAACATAAAGGGTCTGCTAGGCTTCCTGGTGGATCTGGGTTGGCACGAATAACAGTAGTGCCAAAACCCCTACGCAAAATAGGCGCATTTATGACGTCGAGTTGCGGAAACCCAGCCCGCGTACAACCTATAACGCATAGCGAATAACATCCAACACCAGGGGACATCGGGACAGTAGTACATTGGACAAACGATTTCTGGCCCAAGCCGAAGAATATAATTTCTTTCGCTTCGCTCGTTCGTTCAAATGCTGTTATTTATGGTATAGTTTTATTTTTGTATTTATAACATACCCTAACGTCCCCGGTCGCCTCAGGCCATTTTATCTCGGTTCAGCGGACCGGCGGCTTCGTCCGCCCTACTTCCCCCGCTATTTATATCAAACTACCCTGCGAAACTACCCGCTACGCATTACTAAGGTTGGTATAATAGATGTGTCAAAATCATAGAGGTAGAAAATAATAGAGGGACTAACCCACACATTCACACATGAGTGACAAGGATGTATGCATAGACAATACCGCAAGTGGGAACGAGATACATACAATGTCATATTTTCTGCCCCTCATCGCGTATTCGGAATTTTTGTTGACCACCAGCTTGTCTGCCACCACCCACCTGTCAAAAATATTGTACAGAAACTCACGTGACCATGACGTCACGTGAACACGACTAAATTATAAACGACATTAGACGACAATATATCTTAGTCTTCTGTTACTTCTCAATTTTGTATGGTTAATTTACCATCGTCCCTTTCGGGTATACGCTAGGACGATATCTATAAATTCTCTATCTACGGTCAAAATGTTTTGAACCGTGGACGTACAAATTATGTACCTATTCATTATTAGCCGTATTACAACGGAACAAGGTTCAAAACTGTAAACAAATCTATGAAGTCGACGAAGGTTTGTTTTAAAACAGTCCTGAAAAGCTTAGGTACTGTGTCTGAAAAAATGGTTTTCGGTTAAGTACTCATTGAGACGATTCTAACGAGCCCAAACTCGATGGGGTCGTGTCGTTTTATTGCGGAGTTCCCATGGCCACCTTCCAGCTCCAGCATCAGATCAGCTCCAAGTCATCATAATATTGCAGTGTCATGCAATATACATATGCTTGCAAATGAAACAGGAAGTGACTGAAAAATGGATTGCAAATGTTGACGGACAACTTACATACTTACATATTTACATACTTACAAACGAACAGTGCAAGTTAATTAAAGCTTGTTAAAAGCAGATTACTTGGAGTTGATTGAGTTAACAATGTTTATTTTTTGAATACTTCCAAGCAAAATGCATTGGAGAGCACCATTCATCACGCACGCTGGATGGCAAAGTTGCTTTACATGATTAAAATCTACCGGTTTCCCCATCAGAGTGATATTAATATTCAAGCTTACAAAGCGAGAGTTTGAGTGTTTTGTCATCCAATTTTCCAAAAAAATATATTTTTGATACAACTGTGAGCCACCCTAATACAATGTAGCTGTAGTTATATATATGTATTAGACTTGAGTACAATAAAAAATACTCAATACCTACTACTACATATTTAATAAATAGGTACTAAAAATTATAACGATTGGTTCTAGTCGAACATCAAATTATTATGTGTACATAATAATTACGAACGAATTTAACGCAGAGTGCGATGTAAGCGCCATCTACTGAAAATGTCCGACAACACTAGTGTTCAATCACACAGACGAGGCCAAACGAGAATTCGTTTCTTGGTCTGTCCTGGAAGTATCCTCTCTAAAGTGTAGATGGCGTTAGTGGTTGAAAAGATAAGAAATATATAGGTATGTTATAGACAAAACTTTTGTGTAACATTTTTAGATGATAATTTAACATTTTGAACGCCGTTCTTCACGTACTAAAGCGTCACTGACACGACAACATTGTTTTCATGAGAGAGTAACTATGAACCTTATATGAAAGATTGAAGGGAGTTTTGACAGCGGTCATAACACTTAAACGCATTCTTGGCGCTTCGGTACCCTGTGAATCCAATACATTGTATCTTCAGTTACAGTGTTTTTTAATTAACAACGTCCATTCGATTTCTCTTTGCCTAATACATGGTCCTGCATTCATATATTTTTGGTTTTTATAGATGAAAACTGAGATATCGCAATGCCAATTACACTGTATTTAAGTAAAACTGAAGTCCTAAAACAGCAAAACACGGTAAGTGTGTTGCCAAAATAATCCTCACGCGTTCCAAGATACATTGTTTTGTCAAAACTAAGTAACAAGGATCGCGCATTGTAGTCGCGCCAATCAGAGCGCGGCTGAGTGACAATCTCGATCGTTATTGGTCGATTTAAAGGACAAAATAATCAGTTTGAGCAAAGATTATTAAGAAAATTGAGGCAGCCACATTGTTTACCCCTTTCTGGCCGACTCAATACAATCGTGCAACTGACTTTGAAAAAATCCTGTGCGCGCGTAAATCCTTTATTCGGTACCGGGCCGATAGCTATCGATCGTACAGACACTAGCGCAGCGCTCCAATAGTGAAAAGGCTGAATATGTTGCGTAGCGTTTTTCGGCGGGAGCAGCACGTTACGTTAGTAATTTTTTTAATACTTTTTTGGTATATTAGTTGCAATTTTAGTATTGATTTATGTAGTTAATGAGTTTAACGAAGATAATTAACACGTAATCAGATATAAATCTTTAATTTTCAATTGTTTATGACCTCTTAAAAACTAGTTGCACGATCGTGTATATTCGGCCATACGCCTTTTTAGATGTCAAAAATATTTGCACGCTAGTGTATATTCGGACCCTTGGTAAAACAAGTATTTGTGGTATCAGTACCTTTTGTTTATTTTGGAATGTTATTTGTTTTTTTTGCTTATAATGACTTTCTTCACAGGGCGTACACTAAAAGATAACGAGATAGAAGACATAGAAGACATTTTGGGGGATGGGAATTTATCAAAGCATCAAATGCAATATTAACCTCTGCATCTCAAGAAACCTGAACTGTTTTAAAAGCTACCACACAAAGTGATCGGTTGAGAAGGTCTCTCTTTAGAGTTTATTTTTTATTTTTGACTGATTTTATAGAGAGTAGACTCTCAAGTTTTATGTTCTCAAACTATGTGATATTAATGAGTATATTAAGTTTATTGATATACTTCAGAGTAAACAAATGTTTCTATGATTATTCACTTATGTGATATCAATAAAATAATAAAGAACATGACTGATTTCACAAATTAACGTCTTTTATTGTTATTACATCTTTATTGCAATGATTTTGCACGATCGTGCATTTACTGAAAGTTCCTGAACTGCACGATCGTGCAGTTAAATTTAACAATAAAACTTAAAATAAATAAAAATTAAAATCGGGCCATTCGTTTAGTAGATACGATGCCAAATATAAAACCGTAGTAAGTATACGGCCTAATAATAAGAATACATTCAAAATGATAAGTGATAAGATAACTATACATATTTTTTAATAAGTAACTGACTAAACTGTCAAATCAATATTTTTTTTTTATTTCAACTGTCTAAGAAGTTCTTCGTCAACCTACAAAACAAACTAAACTTTCTTAGAAACATTGTTTGAACAAGTAAAAATAACACTGATTTAACAACTCCAAAATACAGTGTATTACCCTAACAATCTCATCGTTCTCTTCTGATGACTATCGCGGCAATACAAGTTATCTGTGTTAAATCATTGTAATTACGGTAAAATAGTATGTAAATTACTGGGGCTGTATACCTTATAAAATAACCTTTTTAATGATATCAAACACTTAAAACTTTCTAAACAAAACATTGGAGTAATTCTCTGAAAACAAAAAAAAATGTATTTTTGCTCGTTTTCTCAAAAATTGTCTTTCTCAGTTACAGTGTATTGGATTCACAGGGTACTCGATCACGACAATTATAATACGACGACGCCTTTAGGCGTTATTGGCGTTCGAAGGGAAATAGGATTCATCGTTTGTGTGTTTTCAATTTTCAATTTCAATTTCATTTATTTAAAAACCAACTGGGATCATGTGTGTTAGTAGATACTTAAAAATAGGGTTAATGATAGATAATAACTTAAAATATATATTCTACCTGCTTATTTATGTGCACCATACAGCAGTGCCTCAAATATGCACAATCAAGGCGTTCAGCGACCATTCTCAGGATGCTGTTAGGACTGGCCCGGATCCTGCGTACCAGGGATGAACACCGTTTTCGCATCGTAGCATGGAAACAGTCCACCCTCGCCTCCGCGAACATCCCCGAAGCACTGCAGTAGCGGGGCAGTCCCATCAACATCCTGAAGGCAATATTGAACTGAACTTTGAGAGCATTGTATGCTTTTTGAGTATAGTTCGCCCACAGACCGCTAGTGTAGAAGGATGTACAATAGGCCCTAAAAAGGGTGACTTTTGCTTCTTTGGAGCACTTAGCGAATCTGCGAGCGATCATGTTCGCCCTTACAGACAATGCTCTCCGTTCACGCTCAATGTCCGTATCATCTTTAAGGTCATCAGTCAAAACGTGTCCGAGGTACTTAAATTGTGTGACTACGTTGAGTACCTTACCTTCCAGTTTTATCGGCGGCACTTCTGGTGTGACTTTATTCCTGACCTTAAAGACCATACCCTCACTTTTGGCGACATTATATTGCAATCCATGCCTGGTCGCATATCCTTCACAGATTGCGATCATTTTTGCAAGGCCACAAGGAGAGGCACTCAGCAGCACCATATCATCCGCGTAGCTGATATTATTCACGCACACTCCATCGATGTGGCAACCAACCCGGGTACTGCTGAGTTCCTCCACCAGGGCATTTACATACAGGTTGAAGAGCTTAGGCGAGGTCAACCCCCCCTGCCTCACCCCGCACTCCAACCTGTATGGATCCGAAAATGCACCCGCCCAACGCACGACGTTCGATTGGTTTTGATACCAGAACTTAAAAATGCGGGTCATGTCTACCGGCATATCAATGTAACTTAATTTTTGCCAGAGAATGTCATAGTTAACCAAATCGAACGCCTTGGATAGGTCTAGGTAGCATGCGTACACATTTGTCTGTCGATCTGTGTAGTATTTGACAGTATGCTTTAAACTCAAAATTGCACTTTCCGTTGATAAGCCCGGTCTAAAACCAAATTGATTATCATGAACTTTCAGATATCGGTCCAAATAGGAATTTAGCACACTGTCAAACACTTTACCGACTACAGCAGCAAGCGATATCGGCCTATAGTTGGTTTTATCGCTGATGTCACCTGTTTTGTTCTTCACTATTGGTACTACCACAGTCTTCATCATATCCGCCGGCAGGTAAGAGTGTCCTACACAGAACGTGTACAACATCGCAAGCACTCTAGGTAGGTGTGTGCCTGCATGATGAAGGTGCTCAATACTGAGGCCGTCATGGCCAGGAGATTTTCCTCGTGACATACATTTAATAGCTTTACTCACATCCTTAGCTATAAACCTCGTACTTATCTCCCGACCACACGACTCAGTACATAGCGTCTCCAAAGACTGTGATTGACGAGAAAATGATTCTTAAAAAGATCCGCTATACCTTTATGATCGCTGACGCTATCTACACTTGCTGGAAGGCCCGGCCTACTGCTCAGCATGTTTGTACATTTCCAAAAGCTTCTAAAATCTCGCTTAAAATGGTGTCTTGTGATTTTAAATTGGTTAATTGGCTGTTTTAAGATTGTATTGCATGTACTCCAACTCTTAGCCTTAAAACCTCGTAAATAGGCTTTAATGTAAAGATACAAACGAACAGTTTTCAGTGATTTCAAAACTGAGATGAGAGTTATGAATCGTCTCTACTCCATGTTAAACTTATTTCAGGGTGTTTAAAAAAACATTCCCTGTAGGGGTTAAAAGGAAGTTAAAAGTGTGATAAGAAAATAAGACTTTTTTGAAGAATGAGACTTAAAATTGTTACTAACCCGGCTATTAAAATTTCTGAAGATAAAACTGCTTAGTTTGCTGCTCTACATTCGGATTACATAAAAAACGACTTCAATTCAATACTGTGTTTTACCACAGTATGCGTGCAATTTTCTGTTTAAGTACTTTACCTCACAGACTCTTTCCGAAAGCAAATGCTTGGGTTTTTACAGAAAATACACAACTGAAGTTATAGGGGCGTAAATGGCGCAATGACACTGTCTGCCTCTTTGGGGGAAGCTTATGTTCAGCAGTGGACGTCTCTCGGTTATCTACAGAATTTCAAGAAAATTTTATATGATTGGGTATCTATTAGTAAAATCATACTTCCCACCAAATATTATCAGCTTTGACTTAAGGTTGACAGATAATGCTTTGTGGCATTAAATCCAGTTTTTGCTATAAATATTAAATAACTAAAATTAAATATATTTGACGATGGTGACGTTTTGATTGAAAGAGAATTCGAACCGATACACGACACGCATAAACTATGGAGTTGAAAGCGTCCATAGGCTAAGGTAACTACGTATGACGCTGTGTGTTGTTTGTCTCGAATAAATGTTTCTGTATTTCTTTCTTTCTTTTATTAGGGTTCCGTACTCAAAGAGTAAAACGGGACCCTATTACTAAGACTTCGCTGTCCGTCCGTCCGTCCGTCTGTCTGTCACCAGGCTGTATCTCAAGAACCGTGATAGCTAGAGAGTTGAAATTTTCACAGATTATGTATTTCTATTGCCGCTATAACAAAAAATACTAAAAACAAAATAAAATATTTTTTAAAGGGGGGCTCCCATACAACAAACGTTTTTTTTTGCCGTTTTTATAGATAATGGTACGGAACCCTTCGTGCGCGAGTCCAACTCGCACTTGGCCAGTTTTTTTAAGTGGTTTGCCACTGATGTGGTGTAAAAAAATTATATAAATAAATTATATAAATATTTGCGGACAATCTTACACATATCGACCTAGTCCCAAACTAAGCAAAGCTTGTACTATGGGTAATAGACGACGATATACATACTTATATAGAGAAATAAATACTTAAATACGTAGAAAACATCCATGACTCAGGAACAAATATTCGTGCTCATCACACAAATAAATGCCCTTACCGGGATTCGAACCCAGGACCTCTAGCTTCGTAGGCAGGGTCACTACCAACTAGGCTAAAGCGGTCGTCAAATATATAATATCGTTATTTACAAATTATCCAGTAGTAGGTATGGCTTTAGCAATAAAAATAACATGTAAGCTATAATTTATACACGTACGAAGTCTCGGGCACAAGCTAGTCAAAAATAAACTTACAAGAACACAAAGCCACTAGTATTCATAAATAAACTCGCGGTCAATGAATACGGGTCACCCTAAATTAAATAACCGCAATAGGGTTTTTTTTATGTTTAACACTAGTTATTAACTTAGTATAGTATTCTTTTTAATACCCAACTGTATTAGCAATTTCCGGGATCCTTTTATAAAAATATCATCGTCCAAAAATGACGATTTTTGCGATATCTCGCTCCGTTAAAGTTGTTTTTAGGGTTCCGTAGCCAAATGGCAAAAAACGGAACCCTTATAGATTCGTCATGTCCGTCCGTCTGTCTGTCCGTCCGTATGTCACAGCCACTTTTTTCCGAAACTATAAGAGCTATACTGTTGAAACTTGGTGAGTAGATGTATTCTGTGAACCGCATTAAGATTTTTACACAAAAATCAGAAAAAAAACATTAAGTTTTCGGGGTCCCCATACTCAGAACTGAAACTCAAAAAAAAATTTTTCATCAAACCTGTGTGTGTGGGGTATCTATGGATAGGTCTTCAAAAATGATATTGAGGTTTTTAACATCATTTTTTTCTAAACTGAATAGTTTGCGCGAAAGACACTTCCAAAGTGGTAAAATGTGTGTCCCCCCCCCCCCTGTAACTTCTAAAATAAGAAAATGATAAAACTAAAAAAAATATATGATGTACATTACCATGTAAACTTCCACCGAAAATTGGTTTGAACGAGATCTAATAAGTAGTTTTTTTAATACGTCATAAATCGTTAACCGCAATTTATATCACGGAACCCTTCATGTGCGAGTCCGACTCGCACTTGGCCGCTTTTTTTCATTGTTTTTACGAGTCCGCTTTAATTAAACCTGGTAACTTTCTTTTGTAACTGTTATTTTTGCAGTTTACATGTATAATTAAATAAAGATCTTGACAGGATTAAAAAAAACTGTCAACCCTGCAGTATTTTAGGAAATATGACAGTATTTTACCGACCCGTATTCATTGACCGCGAGTGTAGTTAATGTAGATATTATAATATTATCATTTTTTTATCTTATTGGGAAAGACTTACTCCCTTATTCATAAAACTAAAAATGCTTCTGCTAAATAAAATGTGCTTTGTCCCTTTCTTACGAACACAACTATCAAGTGACAGATAAGGACAAACCAATTTTAACGCCATTATAATTAAAACGGGCTTGTAGAACGTTTATTGAATACGATCGTAAATGTCTTAGTCTATTTAGACGCCTTGTAACACAATTTCATATGTTGTTACACAATAATTACAAAATGGCTGTTAACGTACGCAGATTGAAAAAGTGCTCCATAGTCATTTACGTCTATCAAATCTATTTTAGTTTAATTAGCGTTAAAATTACTTATATTAAATTACAATTAGTAATTATAGGAAATGTTTTTTAACTACTGAACTCATTAAGGGCCGGTTTCGGAGTCGCACCGCACGAAGTTTAGGTTTTTAGCGCTACTCTCACAATGATCGAGGCTGGCGCACCGCACACGCACACATATACAGTCACCGGCATCAATTCGTGATGGATCAAAGGCCGCAAAAATATTTGATACCTACGCTCTAACTGCTCTAGGAATAGAGTTGTCATCAGATATCTTTGCGGTCTTTGTTAGGGTTCCGTACTCAAAGAGTAAAACGGGACCCTATTACTAAGACTCCACTGTCCGTCTGTCTGTCTGTATGTCTGTCACCAGGCTGTATCTCAATAATGGTGATAGTTAGACAGTTGAAATTTTCACAGATGATGTATTTCGGTTGCCGCTATAACAACAAATACTAAAAAACAGGATTAAATATATATTTATAGATAATGGTACGGAACCCTTCGTGAGCGAGTCCGACTCGCACTTGGCTGTTTTTTTATGATCAAACCAAACGTAGGAAACAAAAATACATCTACAGAACGAGGACTTAACTTAAGACATTAAATTAGTAGGTAATCACTGTAATAAAAAAATCAGTCTACAGAGTGCACTTGTAGATACCCATAAAATTAATACTTACATCACAAATGCTAAAATATAAGTCTTCACATATTTATTTCATACACAAGGCCATGTTACAAATGAGGGTTTTCAAGGAGACATTATACATAATAAAATAAACTAGAAGTATTTCCAAGTTAAGAGGCGTATTACAAAAAAAAACACGTAATTGTACGTTTTAGTCGTTGAAATTACATACCTTCCATTCGTTACTTTTAATAACAACTAATTGGTGAAGATAGTTTGATTTCTCCTTCACTCGGATAGTAAAGCTATGTTTCGATAACCTTTTTACTGGTTTAGTAATGATTTTTCCTCAACAGCATGTTTCAGCAAAATCTCGTGAGAGACCTGAATTCGTAGCGCTTACTTGGCGCTCTTATTAGACGATATTTAGGTATTTGCGGAGGTGAGGCAGACGGAGCGGGAGACGCGCGTCCCGCGCACCCCGCTAACGGCCTTATTCTGTTGGCATCCGTATTCGGCTCGTTTTTGCGGATCATACGATCAAATGTTTGTCTTCTTGAATAATTGTTTTATTTTTCAAGTGTTGGTTGATTTGTGTAAGATTGTCCCCAAATATTTGTTGTTTATTTATTTATTTAAACCTATTTTTTTAAAGAAAATAAGGAATAATAGGTAGTTACAGTTCTTAAGTACATCGTAGTATGATGACATCAATTATGGACACTTACTTTCCAAAGATATGTTAGTACAGATTTCTTCATCATCAATCCACCTATCGTTTTCCCAGTTCCTATGTGGGTGCTTCCGTTTTCCAAATACGTAGAACTAATAAAATAATAGTACATCTTCACTTCCTAAGGGTGAACGTCACCAATTATGGATTGTACTAATATATTACAGGTTTTTTAAACCGAAATAAAATCGATTACTTCTAGGTAAAGTTATAGCGCCGGTTAAGAAACCATCAAAAATAATAAACAAATAGCTATGTTCATCTATTTATCTCCTGGCAAAATATATTATTACCATGTATGTCTTTCCCGCTCACGGGACAATGATGTCCCGGACCTTTGGGAGGCATGCGTGGGGCTAGGTACCTACAAAGTACCAACGGAGCCAACACGTAGAGGCCCTTTTGACAATTTAATGAAATGCAAGGAGTATTATTACCATAATTATTACCTTTGTTACATAAGTATGACTGACTGATCAAAAACTGGATAATTAGACCACTGTTAGTCAGAAGAGCATTTTATTATACAGGGTGGTTATTTTAAGACCAGCAAGTTCTTCAGTACATGACTATGTCTATTAAAAAATGTAATTTGACCAAACATCATATAAAAATAACAAATTCAATTTGTCTCTTAAATACCTAAAAGTGTTATGTCACTGCGCTCGCGCGGCGCGTGCTGCCTACCATGCTACCTCGACCAGCGGCCACACCGCGATGGACCATGATACTCTCAACAAGCCAACAAGATTGGACTTATACTTGGCTCTATACTCCAGGCAAAATACGGTTTCGAAAATCATTAATTTATAATAGCGTTTTTTTGTATATTTCATTTTTAATCGTTATTCTAAGATGCTTTACACAAGAATCCAAAAAAATTTCTAACCGGAAGTAATTATATAAATATAAATTTAGCTTTAATTGTCTTTGTTTGTTTGATTTATATTGAATTTTTTAAAGCAAATGTAAATTTAGGTAAAAGCCTCCTCGATCTCATGCCATTTTTTTCGGTCTTTAGCCAACTGCATCCAGCTAGGTCCGGCGACCTCAGTTATGTCATTGGTCCAACGTCTTCGTCGAATACCTTTCCTTCTTTTGCCTTTCGGCCCTGACCAGTTTGTTGCTTCCAGTGCCCTTCTTTTCTCCTAATATCTGGCGATATATGGCTTTTACCCGAATAGGGTCCATATAAGAAAGAAAAAATGGCATAAATCTTTTAGATTTAGTAAATATGTACTAACACAAACAATATGGAATATATAAAGCTTAAATAAATATATATAAATATATATATATAAACTAGCTGTTGCCCGCGACTTCGTCCACGTATAACATGTTATCGTCTAAATGTTTGTTTAAGAAATTTAAATGTTTGTTTAATAAAAAAAAACATTGAAATTAGTTTTGTACAGTCAGCATCAGATAGTTAGTAGCAGCCTAGGTAACCAAATATATCGCAACACGTCTTTGTTACTATAGGTGTAAGGATGTGTTACGATATATTTGGCTACTTTGGCTGCTACTAACTATATGACGCTGACTGTACCTAGTCTTTAAGTAAACAGTCTAAAACCGAAGAAACAAATCTCTCTTTATTTCAAAATGTCTTGCTCTCTATACAAACTTAGAACCCTCTTTGAACTCTCATAGTAAATAGTCTGAAACCGAAGTTACAAATTTCTAACTTTAAAAATGTCTTGCTCTCTATACATAATTCGAACCCCCTTTTAACCTTCTTAAGTGATTAATAATTAAAAAACTGAAGTTACAAACCCCTTACTTTAAAAATGTCTTGCTCTCCATACAAACTAGAAGAACTGTATATCCTAGAAGTAGGTATTTTTGTCAAGACCAATCCAAGCATGTTCAGTAACGTTTCAGAAGGCCGCAGATTTCCGACACGTAAATAATACAAACAAAAATTGAAAACTTTGCAGGGTAGCAACAACACAGCGCTAATCAGAGGCGGAATCTTGGGAATGGCACCAAACATTTTCAATAAAATTCCAGACCGAATTAAACACTGGATATTAATAAATTTAAAAGACAATTGACTTCAGATTCAGATTTGTTTATTATCATAATTTTACAATTGAAATCATAGTACAATGAATATACAGATAAAAATGTGTTAAAATTATAACTTCTCAGTTACAATAAAATACAATAGATGTGTACAGTTGTGTACAGAATTGTTATTATTTGTAAATAGTTTAATAATACTTATACTCATAGCATAATGCTATTACATAAAATAGAGAAAGAAAACATAATACAAAAATTAACGTCAAGCTTTTAAGATCTTGTTATTTAGTAATTTGAAAGAAATTCTTGTAAACTATACAGTGTTTTTTCAAGCAATAGTTGTTTTACATGGAAGCGAAAAGAGTTGTCGTTCGTTATGGTTTTAAGGTTTGAAGGTAGCCGGTTAAAAAGTATTTGTCCTATTAACTTCGGAAGTTTTGTGCCTATTCTAAGTCTGGGCGAGGTTGTTTTGAAGTGGATACTTCTTTGCTCGCGTTCTTGTATAGGGGTACAGTGAAGATGTGCCGTAGCGTATGTATGCATGTATGTCTATAACGAAGATGAGGAAGGGCCGTGGCCTGCTGCTGGTGGAGTGGCAGGGTCTTTTTCCGCACTCGTTTTTAATAGAATCTACTAAACAGCAAGTAAATATACTTCAGTTCACCAACTCGTTTAGGACTTTAGTCTAGGTAGTCGCTATCCGGCGCAATAGCCCTAAATGCTTTTGATATATTTCTGTATGAATAAATAAATCTATTATTCGTACAGTCCATAATTGGTACCATTACCCCCCCAACCATGTGCTCGTGTCCGAATCCGATTTACACCCGACTACTTACTACCGAACAGTTCTAAATACGTATTCAGGATAACTGAAGATTTTTATTGACATCTTGTCAATATGCTCCAGCTACCTATTAATACGTTTTAGGTGCGGATGTAGAAACGCTTTAATGT
Organism: Epinotia brunnichana; assembly: GCA_963854355.1. Classification (NCBI taxonomy): domain Eukaryota; kingdom Metazoa; phylum Arthropoda; class Insecta; order Lepidoptera; family Tortricidae; genus Epinotia; species Epinotia brunnichana. The sequence continues at coordinate 29,225,449 of OY977945.1, forward strand.
AGTAAATATCGCATACCTTATATTTGTTATTCTATCATTTCGAATGTGTTCTCCAGCATGTATTAGCGTCTCCTATTCCTTTATATATTTGTATTTACCTTGATAACTCGAAATAATTGTTGCAAAAAGGCGTATTTGCGTGCCAGGTAAACATTCACAGGTCCGTCGTCGGCAGTGGCCACGGGCGTACTAAATTGCACTCGCCACCGCGCATGCATGACGCGGACACCCGGTTTTTCAGACAAATGACCAAATGTATTGAATTATCAAACATATTGAAATTCTAAGAAGCCGGTAGATAGATCTACCAAAAAGCTACCTATCACAACAAATTTCATTGTAATATTCCAAATAACTTTTGAGATATTTCGAGTTTGGTGGTAAAAAGGCACTGTTTTGAAAGGCAAAATCTATCGAGGTTTTTGTAAGCAATCGTGATTTTACGAAGTACGAACATAGCCAATGAACTGAAGATATACATATCAAAAATTTGGATCTCTAGCAATAGTACAAGTATACTAATAATCGGTTTGGAAAAGGCACTTTTTCGATGCGCAGCTGCATACAGCGCCTTAAATGTTTTTCACGATAAAAATAAGTGTTACATAACACGTACCCTTTAGTCCAAACATAGTAACATAAAAAAATATTCTATGCTTTATGGGCTGAGAAAATAAATCTGAAAGGAATTAGTTTTTTTACCGAAAACGGTCGAAATCAAGTCATCATTTCTCAAAATCCCTGTATTATCTGAACAAATTTCTGATACCAAAACGATGTCCTGTAAGTGCTTATTATGAAACATTCATTGTGTACGTTAAAATCAATACGATTTATTTTTAACAAATTATTAAAAAATACCTGTTTTGCTTCACTACTGCGGCCACGCGCAGCCCAACGACGTCCAGAACCGCGCTAACGCTCGTCGAGGTAGGACCTATGTTCGACGGCTCCGCGCCCCTAGCAACGTCGCTGTGCGTGACATTTATCCTAATGTGCGTCGAACGGCATGAAATATTGTTATTGTGTGCGCGTATAGGACGACAGTATAAAGTTGATGGTTGTTTGTTGGAAGTATTGTCGGCAAGCCCGCCCGTGGAACATCACGGCGCTTCTTCGGTCCAGGAGACCAGCTCAGGAGACTTGACTTGACTTTGACTGAACCTTGACGGATACCGGATACGTTACTGGTATAAACTGGACCCACGAGATCGTGTGGCACGTCGGTTCCTCGCATTAGGCGAAGTACTGAACAAGTAGGCCCACTAAACTTTGCCAGTTTCCCAGTGCCGCGGGGCCGTTTGTATCACAGAGCCCTTTTAAAGTTTTGTTAGACCCTTTTATACCAGCTCATCAACTGTCGGTTCCCTATACCACAGGAGGCGCTGCTCGAACTGTCTTGGTGGCTAAACAATATCAGCAACGGCTCCATAATCCACTATCCCCCAATTTGTAATTACCTAGTAACCGACGCCTCATTACTAGCGTTGGGAGCCCAAGTGGACAACATAAAATTGTGGGGCCAATGGACACAGGACGAAGCCAGTCTCCATTCGAATCAGAGAGAAATGCTTGCGGTCCTGTACGCTCTAAAAGATCGCTGTCACCACCTCGCGAATTCATTACTGATGATAAGCGACAACAAATCGGTGGTCGCCTTTCTGAGGATCGTGGAAGTAACAAGGTTATCTGCCTTAATGAACCTCTGTTACAAGATTTTTCACCTGGTAGATCAGTACAACATTCATTCAAATTAAATACCGTCCCAGGAAGTTCAACTGCGAAGCAGATCGCCTCTCTCGCCTATCAGCCACTCCCGAATGGCATCTCCTGCCCAAAATAACACAGAAAATATTCTTATAGTGGGGAACCCCTATAGTAGACCTATTCGCGTCGGCAACGGCACATGTAGTCCCCAGTTATGTATCACTAGACGCGAGAGATCGCAAAGCCCAATTTCACAACGAGTTCAGTCGAACCTGGCATTATCACCTAGCCTGGCTATTACTACCACCATTTCTGATACCTCAAGTGTTGGCTCACTTGAAAACAGCCGTAGGGAGATACTTGATCGTAGCCCTCCGGTGGCCCAAAGTTTTTTGGAGGCCGTTCACAATATTTGCGCTGGACCAAGACACGGCCACAGGCCGGCCCCCACCTCAGGCCCAGGAGGTAACCTTAGAAGTATGGAAATGTGGGGATGGACGGAGAGCATAAAAAATTGGTCCCATGAACAAAAGAACCTATTACTTTCTAGCTGGCGAGCATCCTCTTTAACAACGTACAAACCTGCTTGGGATAGATGGTGTTCATGGACACTATATAATAAAGAATAAGAATAAGAATAAGAATATTTATTTGCGTTAAACATTACCAAACAGGTGTTACAAACAAAATTACAGGTAGGTTTCCAAGCTTAACCATGACTGGTATGCAAAATATACAAGATTACACATTAAAATATTTACAGAACTATAAAATCATTATTTCATGTCAAAGAAGAAAAAAATCATTTAAAGAATAAAAATTATTATTATTTAGCAATTTTTGTTTAAATAATCTAATATTTAATTTCTTAATCTCTATTGGTATTTTATTATAGATCTTAATCGAAAATATTATACAACTTTTTCTGTACTTTGACAAAGTAGGGTGCTCCTCAGGTAGAAGTCTATCCGGATTTCGAGATGTTCGTGGATGACTATCACATGCTTTTTTAAAAATACTTTTATTTTTATGAACAAACATGCATATCTCGTAAATATACAAGGCAGGAAGTGGTAATATATTACGCTCTTTAAAAATTGGTCTGCACGATTCATCTGGTCGCATACCATGCATATACTCTGATGCATTTTTTTTGTGCAACGAACACGCGATTTATGTCAGTGCTGTTTCCCCATATTATCAAGCCATAACGTATGACAGATTCCACATATGCATGATAGCAGGAGAGCGCGGTTTTTATATCTGTAACCCTCCTTATTTGTTTAAGAGCAAAAACATATTTATTTATTTTATTTGTAACATAATCTACATGCGGCTTCTAGTCAAGGTTCTCATCCACAATTATTCCTAGAAATTTTATCTGCGGGATCTTGTCTATAGTGGGAATATTAAGATCGATATTTGTCTTGCCATGAACTGCCTTATTAAATTGTACATACTTCGATTTTTCAAGATTTAAGATTAAATTATTTGAGAATAGCCAATCTTTCACTATGCTAATTGTATCATTTATCTCTTTTTCATGGTCTTTACTTGTGTTCTTATTTTTACTAGATGTCACAATAATAGAAATGTCGTCGGCAAATAAAATACATTTGTGATGCGTAATGTCAGTAATATCATTGATATATAATAGGAATAATATCGGGCCTAGAACGCTACCCTGTGGTACACCGAACTTATTATATCTGAATCCCGATGTATAGCTAGTCACTTCGCTGTTTTCGTTAATTTTTGAGATTTTGACACATTGTTTTCTGTCATTTAGGTAGGATGACATCCATTTGAGTGCCGGTCCTCTGATTCCGAGTGCCTCTAGTTTGCATAATAGTGTCCATGAGAAACAAAATCGAAAGCTTTGGACATATCAAAAAATAGCCCTGTAGTGAAGCTTTTATTGTCAAGACCAACTAAAACTAATTTTAGAAGTGAGAAAACGGCCAACGTAGTAGATTTATTTTTTTGGAATTCAAATTGTTCACTTTTGATTATATTGAATTTCGTGCAAAAATCAAGCAACCGTTTAAACATACATTTCTCAAAAATTTTGGAAATTATGGGTATCAATGTAATTGGCCGGTAATTACTGACGTCATCTTTTTTACCCTTTTTAAATAATGGCATGATAACTGATGTTTTTAGAGTATCAGGAAAAGTGCCCGTTATAAAAGATAAATTTACTAAATGAGTTAAGATAGCCAAAATTTCACTTAAGCACGTCTTAAGTATAAAAGTACTTATTCCATCGTAGCCTTCAGATTTCGTGTTATTTAATGACAATACTTCACCCTGAACTTCGTTTTCTGACATGGGTCTCAGAAACATAGAGTTTGCTCTTGAACTATTTTTGATATTTATTTTGGGAAGGGCAATTGATGACCTGTGAGTGGATTCTATATAGTGGTCATTGAAGGTGGTAGCGATTTTTACTGGGTCCGATATTAAAGTGTTGTGTAGAGTGATATGTTCGAACTCTTCTCGTGGTTTTGTAGAGCCTAACTGGTTCTTAATTACTTGCCATGACGCTTTACATTTATTAGAACTTTTATTAATTAATTGTATATTTGCATTTTTTTTTGATTTATAAATACATTGCTTTAATATACTAGAGTATTTAGTGTACAAAGCCTTGTCTTTTGCTGCTTTTTTTTTGTAATAATTATACCTTATCTGACGTTTGGTTTTGCAGCTGACCTTAAGTCCTAATCCAATTAAAAAACCTAATCCAATTTCGATTATTTTTATTTTTACTATTTACTATTTTACGTATTATAGGAAAACAGAGCTTATAAAAAAGACATAGTAGGCCATGGAATTTACTGAAAGCAGATGCTAAAGTAGATGCTTGCAAGCCCTCGGCAGCAGATTTCGCTAAATTCTTAATAAACTTACATCAAAAAGAAAGTCTCTCTTATTCTACAATTTTAGTATATAAGTCTGCAATTGCTACCTTAACAGACCCTAATATGCAGGTTAATCTAGCGTCTCATACGCTTGTTGAACATGTACTAAAGGCGATTTCCATTAAAAGTCCAAAAGTAAACAAAGTTCCTATTTGGCACACGGATACACTAATAAACGAGTTAAAAAATGGTACAGTTAATGAAAATAGCCTTTATGAATGTTCAAAGCGAGCCTCAATTCTGCTTTTGTTGTGCTCTGGACGCAGAGTCCATGACCTTACTCTATTATCTATAAATGAAAATGATTGTGTTAATTCCGGAAATTCAATTACATTTTGGCCAATCTTTGGATCAAAGACAGACTCTGCTTCAAATCGATAGTCAGGATGGCGGTTATTCCAGAATAATGGTTGTAAGAACTTTGACCCTGTATTTTGGATTAAAAAAGTAATTACTCTGTCAGCTGAAAGACCTAGAATTCGTAATTCTAATAATCTGCTTATAACAGCTTGTGGACCTCCTAAGGCCGTTTCGCGTACAGTTGTCGCGAACTGGATTAAAAAGGTACTGCTGGATGCAGACATCAGGGCTAGTCCAGGAAGCGTGCGCCCAGCAGTAGCATCAAAAAATTGGGTACAAGACTTCCCGTTAGATGAAATCCTAGCTCGCGGTAACTGGCGCTCACAGAACACGTTTGTAAAGTTTTATTGTAGAGAAATTAAACAATTGGCTCAACGGTAACAACAAGCTTTGCTCCTGTTGGTAGTTGATTTTAAATGTAATTATAACAATTATGTGTAGCTTTGCTTATACCTAAATATATAGGACAGGAAATTGAATAAAAACTTGTACACATTGTTTCAATTGGGATTTATTTTCAATAAATAACTATTAATTTTAACTGAATTTTATCTTCCAGTGCGCGTCGGCTGTACAAGGATTTGGCGACGCGCCTAATAGAGGCATCGGGTGACCAGAGAGGGCTGGCCACTATTTCGCACAGCGTATTAGTATCGCTATACAGCGGGGAAATACGGCCAGCCTTCTGGGCACCTTGCCTGTTGACGGCGACTTAGACCAAATTTTTTACCTTTAGGTTAAGTTTTATATTGTTGTTTTTATTAATTGCCTTGTCTTCCAGTTGATTATCACGTGTAGTAGGTATCACTTTAAGTATGTTTATAGTATACTTGGTTGCAGTTCTTTCTTGTATCAACAACAAAATGACCAATTTAATTGGTAATTTACCTCCAGGTGATTTCCATTATACATCACAGGTGATTCCTTACATGTGGATGTATGCATATAAGTCAAGATTACGCTGGAATGTACCTATATTTGAAATAAACAAACAGTATTATCTATCTGTGTTTAATATATATACCCATCAGCACTACATCCTTCTCGTCATCTTGTAGCTTGTAATGATATCACTAACTCCGCTGTTTCATACAAGTTACACAAAATAACGTATTCACATTGGCGTCTGGCCACCAGGCGATAACATACAGTTCTCAAATATATAATTCAGACTTCGAATAACGGTACAGAAGCTTAATAGCGGTGTTTTACCTAAAAATAAAACACTTATTATGGGAAATACCTTATTCGAAGCCTGAACTTTTAGGCCTGCCTGGCGGTAGATAACGCAATGATCCACCTTCATTATCAACTGTAAACATAATAACAAATGACGTTTATAGCACTATTTACGCATTTCACTTAGCGGTTGATACGTGGGTCATTGATATTAATGGTAAATTAATTAATTTGAGATCCAATGAGGATAGGGCGCGCACCAGCTGCAGCCGTTGCCCCTGGTGGCAGAAAACGGAAACAGGTGGAAGTAGGGTATCAACCAATCAGCAGCCGTCACGTCACGCAAACAGTGTTGCCTCTCTCAAATATATAATTCAGGCTTCGAATAAGGTATTTCGCTAAATAAGTGTTTTATTTTTAGGTAAAACACTGCTATTAACGTCAAGCACTACATACATATAGAAAATGTCACAAAAGGTTAGAAAGGTAACTAACCTTATAAAATACTTAATTGTGAAATTTGACTCTGTTATGCTAGCATAGAAACCGAGCTTGATATCAAACCGCTTATTTCATAATAATGCATATGCATAGGTACAGGTTGTTTACTTTAATATTAGAACAATAAAATTAATAGTAAGTATTACAACTTACAAATATTGAGGGATCTAAAGGGATATGAATACCTACATAATTTGGTGAAGAAAAATTAAGGCAGCTTTCAAATCCACTGTAGATTGTTAACAAAGAGACGAATAATATGTTCACCTATGTAGTACACAAGAGCTACAAAAAAATATCAAATGCCATAATAACGAAAAAAATAAAAAGGCGTTTTTATTTATCCTCATCATTGTATATTTATTTAAAAATCAGACACATATGTAGATGAAACTATGAACTAAAATGACTTAAACTAACTTTTTACCTTAAGTTTGTATATGCAGACATTTCATACATACGAGCACCGTTTATGTGCTTAATCAAATAATGCAGTTGAAGTCAGCAGATGCACTACAAATTCTGCAGATTTTTTTTTATAAATTGCTTGTTCAAGTACGGTTTGAACGCCAATACATTTTTTGAAAGTTGTGGCGGAAAAGTAGTTTCATTTTGCAAAATTATATTTTCATTCTGCTAATACTAACTATTTACGAAAGAAATACCTAAAATATTTTTGTAAATTACTTAGGTAAGTAATTTACAATAAATATATAAAATTTCACAAACTATATTTTGAAGTTAAAAATACCTACATTTATGTACAAGTTTCAGAATCTTTAACAAGGTAAAAATTATAATACAAATTTTATTTCTTGTTTAGTATTAGTTGTTTTATAATATAATATAATCACTCAGTATAATAATCGTAGAATATACGCTGTCAATCGAACATATTAAGTTGAATACTCACTTAATTACAATTTTATCTCGGGCCGTTTTGGCACCTCATCCCAAGATTTGGCATAGGCACTAGTTTTTCCGATAGCGACTGCCATCTGACCTTCCAACCCAGAGGGAAAACTTGACCTAATTAGTGCGTGTTGATAGGGGATTCCGTCGAACAAATACTTCACTTTCGGACATCAGCGCCATATTTTAGTATGTTGTTAGGCATGTCCTCTGGATTCCAAAACTGCCAGGAGTCTGTCTCCACTGTAATGACGTCATCAAAAACGCCGCGGCCACGCTTGGAAAAGCGAAGTAATCATGTAGGGAAAACTCGCTTTGTGTTGTTGGTTTTTTGAGCACAACTTTCCCAATTTTGCTCCTGTCAATAGAAAACTAAAAGGTTAAGCTGAAATACTAGATATCAATTGTGTTATACATTACATTCGCGTATCTTTTCTAGTTTTGCCGCAAAGTCAGAAGGTCCTTAGATTTTTATTAGTTTTTTTATACGATTGCTAATAGTAATTAAACTAGCGTGTATATTTATGCTAAAAGTGGCACTGGAACACAAGTTTCATGTGCTCTGCCTACCCCTTTTAGGGATAAAGGCGTGATTGTATGTATGTATGTATATTGAAATATAATGTATCAATGAACTATTGACAATTTATTCAGCTTTCATTTGGTACCCCACATGTTGTGTATGCACGTTGCATACTTTTCCAAGCGCGGCCGCGACGTTTTTGATGACGTCATTCCAGGGGAGATCGACTCCTTAGATATTTTCTCCTGACAGTTTTGGAATCCAGACAACATGACTAACAACTTACTAAAATATGACGCCGGTATCCGAAAGTGAAGTATTTTCTCCTAACAACATGCACTAAAATAGAGATAAGAGTTTTCTTAAGATGTTTTCCTTCACCGAAAAGCCGCTGTTAAATATCAAATGATATTTCGTACATATATTTTTTTTAAACCCATTTAGGTACATGCCGGGGTTTAGAACCCGCGACCTCCAGATTGCAAGTCGCATGCCTTACCCGCTCGGCTATACTACAGTGGCTTCAGAAAATCATTTCAAATTCATAAGCGACAGTATCCCACCATAATAAAAAAAATATCCCAAACTAAGCAAAGCTTGTACTACTGGTACTAGACGATGATGTACATACTTATATAGATAAATAAATACTTAAATACACATAAAACATCCATGACTCAGGAACAAGTGCTCATCACACAAATAAATGCCCTTACCGGGATTCGAACCCGGGACCTCCGGCTTCGTAGACAGGGTCACTACCAACTAGGCAAAACAGAGGTTGTCAAAATAATATTTATAGGAAATAATTTATTTCGTTTATTTATAAAACCACCTGTAGTATCCTTCCATGCATACCGAAGGAAAACTGGAGCAATGCAGCGCAGCTATCGAGTGGCAACGCTTTGTTCGAGATACTGTGTCATTATGCAGTATTATTTTAACTAGTACGTTATGTTTTTTTTTTATTTTGTGCAAATATATCTAAATTAAATACGTATTAATATATAACAATGAATAAAGTGGAAAATAATAACAATTTGAGTGTGACACTTGACTTGAAAATTCAATTATTCCATTATAAACAATATGATTAAAGTTAAACAAAAATATCAAACATGATCTAAAACCGCAAAACATTTCAATCAAAACTTAATTACGGATACAAGTTATTAACGGCTTTATCATTAAAAAAACGCGTGCATTTAATTAATTTCACATAGAGGCGTATAAAAATAGAAATTGTTAAGAAGTTTTTGTTATAACAAAAAAACAAAGTTTTTGGAAATGTTCTTTGTATCACTATTTCGTAGTATTATCACATAGTATAAAACAAAGTCGCTTCCCGCTGTCTGTCCCTATATGTGCTTAGATTTTTAAAACGGATTCTGATGCGGTTTTTTAAAATAGATAAGTGATTCAAGAGGAAGGTTTATATACCCGTACGAAGCCGGGGCGGGTCGCTAGTAGGTATATAATAAATATAATATAGTCCTACTTGTTGTAACCAACGACGGCGACCCTTATAATTGTCTCTGATGAACAGGTATGGTTTGCAAAGCCCAACTTAGTTTTAAATGTTGTAGTATAAACATAGGTTGTAACATAAAATATTTTTTTTTTCGAATGCGCAATGAATGGAGCTTCATACTCGCAACGTAATATACAAACCAATTTCACATTTTGATTTAATTATTGCTGACGAAATAAATCTTTTGGAAATGTTTGACACCAAAGATTTTGGTAACTAGCTAAATAGGTACTTACCTTGCGCATTTAATTAATCAACAAACAAATTAAAAAAATGCGCAAAGGTTCCATTTCGAATGTTCATTATTTTAATTTTGACTAAATTACTGCTGACGAAATATAAACACAACTATTTCAACTTGTGCATCGATTTTAACAGAGTTATGCATACATTATGATAACTTACCTAAAACGTTAAAGAACGAACTAAAAAAAACTGTTTTAGAATGAACACAAAATAAAAAACATTTTATATGTATCTACCCACTGTACTGTCAATTGCATCACAGAAAGTAATATTAATTAAATACAAGTATTTGATCACCAAAAAAGTTAATGGTCACATCAATTAAGATTGATACCTATTTAAAGCTGCTTCCATATAAACGGTATGAATTTCATTATCTAATTACTTGTCGGTAGTTGACACGGTGAGCATGTGATCGTTTTTTATGTAAAATATCAGGCTGTAAAAAAATGTTTTCAATCAAAAATAAAAAATATAGATAAATAATCATCTCATGTGTTTAACATAAAGTAAGTGGCGCAAATATTAATAAAAATGGACGAAGTTAACTATGATAATGCAACGGTGTACGAGTATGGACCAAAGGAGTTTGCAAAAGGATTAGGACGCATGTTCTATGTAATAAATCCGAAGGAAACTGCATATGAATTTGTGGAAGAAGTTCCTAATTTTTATGTACAGGTGAGTAATTTGGGTTTAATAATAAAATAAATAACACTACACATTTTTTAATAACAATATGTATGAAAAAAACTATGATGAACCGTATTGATTCGTGATAAATAAGCGATTGCACAAAAAAAAATTGTGCCGCCAGTTTTGGTTTATTCATAAAATATCATAATACCTATAGAAAACGAAATTGCATCTCTTGGTATCAAATTATGTATAGGTATATGAATTCAAACTTTAATCTTTTATTATTTCGTAATAACTAATACTCATAGTGCATTAAATTATTCTTACAATTGTGAACCTAACAGGTTATACATTTTACAAGTAAAAACTAATTTTGGAAAGTACCTACTATAAATTGACTATTATTTTCAATGTGGAGTTCTTTAATTTAAAAAAAAAAGGTTCCATAAAATATCAAAATAGGTATATTTGCATCTCTTGGTATCAAATTATCTTTATATGGATTCAAAATATTCTCATTTATTATTTCCTAATAATATCATACATACAGAGTGTCCCGTTATTAATGGTCAACCTTCTAACCACGAATAGGGCACCGTAGACTGGTCCAGAAAATCGACTTTAAGGTTTTGTAAAAGTCTCCTGGTTTTCGAGATATTCACACTTTTCGAAGGGCGAATTGTACCACAACAAGGTGTTTAAAAGTGAACATTAATAGCAATATCTTTATTTGTAAAGGTTTAAATGGAATGGATGTTAGAATCAGTATTAGATAAACTATTTTTCAGGAAGTTGGCCACTCTGGTCTTCATTCATTTTTTTTTCACCACAAGCAATCAAACTTGTAGATTTAATTAATTAAGACCTACACTAAACAGAAATCGGTCTGGCCACCATAAAACACGTCTATTTGCATCACTGTTAGAGAATATATCCGAGAAATAATAACGTCCAGGTCATTAAAGTGAAATAATAAGGCGCAAATAGTGCTTGTGGTAAAAAAAAATGGTTTATGTAATACTGATTCTACAATGGTATAACACAAGCCATCTACATCTTGACAAATAAAGTTGTTGCTATTAATGTTCACTTTTGAACACCTTGTTTTGGTACAATTCGCACTTCGAAAAGTGGGAATATCTCGAAAACCAGGGGACTTTTACTAAACCTTAAAGTCGATTTTCTGAACCAGTCTAAGGTAGTATTCGTGGTAAGAAGGTTGACCAATAACTACCGGACACCTTGTATATTATGTGCAATTAATTATTCTTACAATTGTGAGGCACTGGTGGTCACTGCAATAATTTTGGTATAAATTTAATTCGTTCTCATTTTCAGGCATGGCCCTATTTCTTTATGTTCATGATTCTAGAACACGTCGTTTTAAGGCTGGAGGGAAAAAAGGGATTACGTTTAAATGATGGAATAACAAGCCTTTCAAACGGAATGTTTCTTGAAGGCGGCAGGTATGTTAAATGATCATCATCAACATTCTAAAACAGTGAAATCTGTCCGTAAAGTTCGATATCTATGTCCTAAGGCTCATTGAACAATTTTGTGACACGATTTTGCCCGATAAATATTCTTTTCTAGGCAGACGGTAGGATCGTGTCGTTCACCAAACCTATTTTGGCTAAATCGCCGCTACAAACCGTTTGTTTTCGTCTCTCGGCAGAGACAGTTAGTAGACATTTGTGTTTCTGTGAAATAGAGATGACACGTTTAAGTTAAGGGTTCCTACCGGGCAATGCAGAGGTATGGAAGAAAAAGATATGCTGCGCCGACTCCAAGTAAATGGGATAAGGAAAAGCAAATGATGGTACCTAAAAGATCTACCTTTATTTCTTCAGGCTTGTATGGCGTGGCGCTGAAGCCTACTTGTACACCTGGATGTATGCCAACTACAAACTAGTGGAGCTGCCGTGGGACAGCGTTTCTACTTGGTTGATAGCAGCACTGGGCGTCGATTTCGGCTACTACTGGATGCATAGAGCTTGCCATGGTGAGTTGCTAGGGCAAAGTATGTACAGTCAACCAATTTGATTCCTAGGCTAGGCCATCATAGAACCTTGCCGTAGTAAATGTTATGTCAATACGGGTTACTAGCATTTGATTATTGTGTCGCTATGTAGCAATTAAAATGACAGGGTTCTACGGTGGCCTAGGAATCAAATTGGTTGACCGTAAATATCACGATGAGAGATCAATAGGTACGTCACAGACCATTACGAAATTTACAGGGTGAATCCTAGGTCGTAAAAAGAAAAATGCATTTCTTACTGGTTAACTTTAGTATAAACATGTGGACGTGACAACAGATAAACATATAAAAACGTTGTTAATTCGTTAGTTAATTTTTTTTTTAATTTACTGAGTGTCATTGTCACCCTAATTGATACGTTAAACTGTCATAGACCCATTCCCATAGTAGTCAAAGGGGGTCGTGTATGGGGTTGCTATTTGAAATTATTATCAATAAAGTTTAATTGTTTGCTTCTTGAGTTAATGCAAATAATTTGCCTCAAAATAATGCGATAGAATCAAAAAAATCAGTTTACGACTTAGGTTTGACCTGTATAATATAATGTAACTTGATATATTCTATATTTCACTGGTGTTCACGGAAGACCAGCGTCGGGTACTCTAGTAGCACCTGGCATTATGCTGAGTGTTCACCTTTTTCATTATAAGTTACTTGTAATCTTCTTTTTGTAATTGTATAACTGTGTAATTGTATAACTTATATTGAAATAAATTATTTTCTTCTTCTTCTTCTTCTATATAGTACAAGAATAGGAGAACGAATTTAGTAAGCTATTTTAACGACTAGTTTAGCCCCTTGGGAAGTGGGAAGTGGCCCTGCCTACGAAAACGGCGGTCCTGGTTTCGAATAATGATATTACCGGTGTATATGATATTCTGTTTGCGGACGCTACAGGCTAGTTATGGTCACTCGAACCGGATGTTATTAGTAAAGTGATACGGGATATATTTATATCAATTATTATTTAGTAAGTTACGTGTCATAACACTTTCTTCTATCCAGAATTACGGTTCACTCACAACGTCCATACTTTGAGGGTAATTCTAAAGGGGCCGTTGGTGGTCCTAAAAAAATAAAAAAAAATATTAATAAATAATCCAATTTGGATTGGTGTGAGTTGAGTATAAAACATTTTTAATTTAGTTAATATTTTAACGAAGGTTCAATACTTGTTTCTTAATTAAAATGATCAAAAGTTCGCAAACCTCGAAATATAATAACGTTACCGCAAAGGCTCAAAACTTTTCAGCCCGGTATGTTAGTTAACCCTAATAATTTATTTTAGGTTTCTATGTGAAGGCAATTAAGTGTCAGAATTTTTAATTAAACCTGTGAAGTAAAAACATTTCGGGAGCTAACAAAGGATTTTGTTTGTGTTCGTTTGAAGCTTGATGATGATAGTAGGTACAGACATCTTTATTAATCAGTGTGAACACCTGACTATAATTCTATAGTAAGCATTCTGACGCTGTGTGCGGCTGAAATTGAAAGTAGTTTATGGTGAAAACGCGAAAAACATTTTAGATCAAGGGGCTCAACTTCAGAACACGCAATAATGAATTAATATTGTTATTGTGTTAACGCCTTTCTCGCTCTCTCAACTAGCGTATCTCTCAATGTGTAAAGCGCGATGCAATGATCTTCAGATTTAATCTAATTTTACTATAGCTGAATTTTCACGGTTCATTTGAAAAAGGCAATATAATTAATTTACGTTAAATCTGAACATTTAATTTATTCAAATTTTGCAACTTGGTCCACGCGGGCGAAGAACGCAGTATGCTGAATAGGGAACATTACGCAAAACTCTTCTTAGGTGGCGACACTAGCAGCGTTGACATTGTATCTCGTTCACACTTGCAGTATTGTCTATGCAACCATCCTTGTCACTCATTTGACAATCAATTGTGCATGTGTGTTGTAATTCCTATATTTCTATACTGGTTTACTAATAGTGGTAGTGTTGCCTCTGGCGGCAGAACATTGCAGTAATGTTCCCTATTGTCATTGCTTTCTTCATGATTTTGATGATCTTGTGGGCTAAAGTCGCCTTAGATACACATGTTCCTTTTTTGGCCACAGAGATGCACGTGTTGTGGGCACAGCATCAGGTCCACCACACGTCTGAGGACTTCAACATGGGTGTCGGCATCCGGCAGTCCATACTGCAGGGTTGGTGCGGATTCGTAAGTATTTTCACTTGCATGTTGATTCTATCTGGTAGTAGTAGTATACCCTAAAGGAGAGAGCCCGCTTTGGCACCTAATCCCAAGATTTGGCGCAGGCACTGGTTTTACGAAAGTGACTGTTATTTGACCTTCCAACCCAGAGGGAACACTAGACCTTGTGACCGGATTAGACCGGTTTCCTCACGATGTTTTTCTTCACCGAAAACCTACTACTGTTAAATATCAAATGATGTTTCGTACATAAGATTTTTTAACTGTGATCACCTCTCTGTGTTACGAGCCGTGGTTTGAACGCTTGTGCCTAATGGCTGGGCTACAGTAGATTCTTCTGATTTAAAAAAATATCCCATAACGTTTATTTATTTACTAGCTTCCGCCCGCGCCTTCGTCTGCGTGGACCCGGGATAAAAATTATTCTTTATTTTAATCCAGGCTATAAACTATCTTTGGGCGAAATTCCATCGAAATCGGTTCAGCCGTGTAAGCGTGATTGAGTAACAAACATTCCAAACATCGAAGCTTTCGCATTTACTTAAATAAATAAATAAAATATTTTGCGGACAATCTTACATAAATTGACCTAATCCCAAATTAAGCAAAGCTTGTACTATGGGTACTAGACGAAGATAAACATACTTATATAAATAGATAAATACTTAAATACATAGAAAACATCCATGACTCAGGAACAAATATTCGTCCATACCGGGATTCGAACCCAGGACCTCTTGCTTCGTAGGCAGCGTCACTACCAACTAGGCTAAAGCGGTCGTCAATTTTATAATATTAAATAGGATATTCAAATATATACACTCACCAATAACATTCACTTGTAAATCCAATTAAACTTCACAAACCAATCAAAATGCAGCAATCATTATCCATAAACAGTTGCCAAAATTTATTTATTTATTCAATGTATTTAATTTAATCAGGTACAAACGCAACAAAAACAACAACAATAACACAATTCATTGCAAGTCATACGTCCTCACTTCACTAGAAACAAAACATCCCAACTTTCGCATTTATAATATTAGTAGGATTATTCGTTTATTTTTAATTAGGTGTCAAAGCGGACCCCGGGCTCTTTTAGGGGCACAACCGGGAATAACGATAGGAGGAGGATTCGTTTATTTTTAATCTTGTTTTGTCTTCTCAGTTCCCCGTGCTCAGAAAAATAGATTCTACGTGATCTGAATGTTTAATCGCAAGATCTTGTTAATATAATTACTCTGTTTATCATCTACGGAACCCCGAAGAGAGTAAATTAGTCCCACGTGGCGATTCCCAGCGTCCACCTTAAATTAATTACGGGATGAGTCGGGTAAACACGAGGTGACTCAGGCTTATTCCTAATTAAATATGTTAGGTAATTAAGTAAAATAAATATTATTTTAGTAGTATTTGCTAAAGATGAAAAGAAACATTAAACAGAAAATGCTTAAAAACTAAAGGACATGTATTTACAAATATTCCCACCAACTACCATTAGCAACTGTAATATAAATGGAGAAATAACAACATGACATTCTTTTTCATCATCATCATCATCATATCAGCCGAAAGACGTCCACTGGCTGGACATAGGCCTACCCCAAAGAGTGCCAAAGCACTTTTTTACTTGGTCTGAGTACTACCAATTGACATTTCAGACATAAAAATAATCGATTTTCCTACTCCGGATCTCTTGATTCTGATAAGAAAAAAGTTGTCCCCATTTTTTCCACTATGCGACGTTTTTGATATGCTTTATGTCCCTTATTTTAATTCTTATCTCTAACAACATCTAATTTTCCATTTAACGGCCTAGGTATCCGTTGAATGAAAATTTAGGGACATTTTTTTAAATATGAGAATCAATACTTACCCATGGTTCTGGTTAGTAAAGACAAAAATAATACTAAATTCCGCAAAAAAATAGTAAAGTTGATTTCAAACGCCCTTGTACAATAATAATACTGTGTGACTTTGCACGCGCGGAACAGGAAACCTCATTTTGATACCACGTGTATGTGAAACCTCGCGTTTTTACTTTGAGCATTCTCTATGCGTTGAACTTTTATTTACCTATAGGGTTTCTGGGAATGACACTTCATTATACGGGTTCTTTGGACGAGAGAAGAACTATACATTACATACTGTAATCTGTCTCAGACTTTAACATACTTTCAAAATTCAAATTAAGTTTCATACATAACTCTTATTCAAAATCCATTTATAATTCAAGGTAAAGTTTAGAATTCAAATACCTATTTATTTTGAAAGTTGATCTTGAGGGTTTATTTACATGTATTTACAAATACATTTAGAATAGTTAGTAACATTGATACAATATACAAATAATTGGGACACATTAACAGACATGTATTATCAAACCGCGATTAGAATAGGCTTGGTGGTGACAGTTTGTATGAACTGACAGCTATTCCAAGTGTAAACGCGGTAACATATTAGTATTATTCAACCGCGTTGAATTATATAGTTTCAGATCTAGTGAATTGGGAAGAACTTGTTCTTAGTCGAGAAATCTTCATTAGGAAGGAGTTTTTACTTAAACGTAGAAAATAAACTCGAGTTAGTTGTAGTGTTTACGGTCCCTGTAGTTTTAATATATATTCAAAGTAAAAATAACTTTCAATTTACAACCTAATAAGGCGGAAATATGAAACTGTTTTCATTATCTCAGTGAATTCTTCCTACTGTATAACGACCGCAAATTCTTTGAAATAAATTCATTCAAATTTGTCACTAAAATAGTGTACGTTAAAGTTTTATTTTGTAAGAATATTCTTAGATGACATATGACCTAGTGAATTTGTTTCTCTCGTATTTTCTTTCAAAGAGTTTGAGCGCTTAGCTTTTTTTGTTACTTTTGCTGTACCGGAATGTTTTTGTATTTATTCCTATTAGAAAAGGGTTGCGTTGGCGTTCTTTGAAAATATACTTGAATTCTGTTTTGCTTTATGGAATAACTTGTATACAAAATGTTTCAACGATGTTAGATTGTTCTTTGCAGTGCAAAACCGTCAACTAGGTACAAGCTATATTGGAGCAACTGGCAAAAATCCAAACAACCCATGTAGGCTTACCATACCCGAAATTATTTCCAAGTTTTCCCCGAACACTAATACTTTGAGACTCCTCAATTCGTCCAAACTTTTTGATCAAATAATATCGGACATCAGAAACTTACCTCTAACTTTATATCGCTATTGCAAAACTTTTTTCCTACGTTCCCTTCAATTTACTGTATAACTCGAAGTAAACTGTATTACCGTAGTTATTGCGTTAAATAAACTCCTGCTGATTTATGATTATTAAATTTTCTTGAACGCAAAATGTTGCGGTACCTAAAGTCGTTAAGTTGTATGGCGGAGGTTCACGAAGGATATTAAAAAATATTACCATCGTTTGCAGACGAGGAAAGAGTAAATAGCACTAAACACCCTTTATTTGGACATTAGACCGGTTTAGGACATAATTTATTTTGGTCTGACGCGAGGCAAAGTCGACAGTATGAAAAATAACGGAGCAAAATCGTGTATTCTTTAGCTTATAACTCTTATATGTAAGTACATACTTATCTGCATATTATATTTTTACGGCGACGTAATAGTTTATCCAGATAGCTGTAATATTAAATCTCATTGGAATATGGGACATTCGTTTATGGTAGGACGCTTTTCAATGAAGACGCTAATAAATATGCAAATGCAGATTTGAAGTCGCGATTCAGCGTCTTTCAAAGGAAGCTTAGTGGCTCTGGGATTTAGTACTTCATTAAAACACTAAAATGATTGCTAAGTGGCATTCTTAACTTGAAACAGATGTAATACAAGTTCGCTTTGATTGCAATCTTTTTTCACAAAGTTAGGTGTAAACGATCAGTATTTATTACGCGTTGTTTGTTACTAACTTGCCAGATTCAATAAGCCGACAAAAATAATGCGCATTTCCTATATTACTAAATCAAAAACTGTGCTATTCAGACCATTGGTCGTAACGAGATGCTGCGTTATGAACTCTCGCTCACATTATGGCGCACTGCAGTTAATGACTGTAATTTATATTACCAATAAAATGAATATAAATATATGAATATGACTTGATGACTCTTTTTTTTTACCAGATATTCTACTTGCCGCTGGCGCTGGTGATCCCACCAGCGCAGTTCGTGATGCACCACCAGTTCAGCTACCTGTACATGTTCTGGATCCACACTGAGACCGTCAAGACTCTGGGACCTCTGGAGTACATCCTGAATACGCCCAGTCACCATAGAATTCATCATGGTGAGAATTTCATTATATAGTTTCTTTTTGGTGTACCAAAACTGTATCAATTGGAAACGTATGAAAGTTTCATAAGTGCCTGTTTTTTTTTTTTGGTTATAGGAATAACCTTCCTTAGCACCAGAAAAAAGTTGCAGACTTTTCAACTGCGTCAATTATTTTTGAAAAAAATAAACAGTTTCATCATTACGTTTAGGACGGCGAATAGACACTTCCCTTGATCCGTCTAATATTGCAAACAAATATTTTAAATATCTGACCCTGGCAATGACAAATATAGCTGCTGCAGCTGCCAATATCATTGCCAGTGTCAGTTTACCACGGATATACGATATTTTTTTGTAATATGAGATTGATCAAGCAATGTGTCTGTAGAAGCTTATTCTATCGAAGTGAGGAAACAATTTATATTTTTCAAAAATAATTGACGTAGCTGAAAAGTCTGCAACTTTTTTCTGGTGCTACGGAAGGTTATTCCTATCACAAAAAACAGGCATTTCTAAAATTTTCATCCATTCCCAATTGCAGCTCGGAACAGATTCCTGTGCTCATCCTTGCCACTCTCTGAGATTATTTTCATGTTTAGATGTGTCTAAACAATTATATCATGGATGCCTATTGGGTTGATTTACTTAGTCCTACCTACAATTACCTAAGTATTTTACATGACTGTCTTGTCTGACGAATATTTATTGATAAAAGTGCTTGTTCACGAAGAAAAAAGAAGAAAAGCAAAAACTGACCTTTTTCTTTCTATTTGTCATATCATATTTACATCAAATAATCATAAGAAGGCACCATAAGAAGGCTCAAAGTCACCCAAAGGGCCATGGAGAGGGCTATGTTGGGAGTTTGTCTGCGTGAATGAAATGAAGCTATCCGCAGCAGAACCAAGGTAACCGATATAGCCCTCCGAATCGCTAAACTTAAGTGGCAGTGGGCGGGGCACATTGCACGTAGAACCGATGGCCGGTGGGGCGGAAAGTTTCTCGAGTGGCAACCACGTACCAGAAGGCGCATTGTGGGTAGGCCCCCCCTACAAGGTGGACTGATGACCTGGTAAAGGTCGCGGGAGTCCACTGGATGCGGGTGGCGCAGGACCGGTCATTTTGGCACTCTTTGCGGGAGGTCTATATCCTGCAGTGGACGTCTTTTGGCTGATATGATGATGATGATGATCAAATAACCTCTCATTTACATCTCATGCTTATTTCAGGAAGCAACCCGTACTGTATCGACGTGAACTACGGAGGAGTGCTGATCATCTGGGACAAGCTGTTTGGGACATTCAGAGCAGAGAAGGAAACCGATCGTATTGTCTATGGCCTCATCTATCAGCAACCGTCTTTCAATCCTCTGCACTTGCAGGTACGTACCCAATGTTTGTGAAGAGTGTGAAGTGACGACCGGTTCAGACTAGTGGGTAGTGATCCTGCATTAATTTACTTTAAAAACCAAATTTTAACCGACGAAAAATCAATCACCTTCTATTTTCCTACCCTTAAGGTTGGGTTTTTTTTATTAAGTTGATATGGGACCAACTTCGGGCTATACACATTCTAATAAAAAAATAATAATCAAAATCGAACTACTCTTCTAACTAATCGAAAAAATATATACGCGTCGACTTGAGAACCTCCTCCGTTTTTTTCGTCGGTTGATAAAAGCGAAGAATGCGAAGCAGACAATGGTTGCTTAACATTCCGGTAAGTTCAAATAGTTATATGATGAGCATGAATATTTGTTTCTGAATTTGGATGTTTTCTTTGTAATTAAGTTAAGTTATAGTCACCCTAGTATCCATACCACAAGCTTAAACGACATTACATTGGAGCTAGTTCTCAAAGGAATTTAAACTAGTCACGTTTAAATTTAATAAAAAAAGTACTTTGTTTTACATCTTTCAATGAATGTGTTGTAGTCACAGATGTATGAATATAAGGAGATCGGACATGCCGGCCGATTTGTATTGAGAACGCCTGTCGCAAATTCATTAACCCACACAACGCCCAAGTAATTGACAAGACAAAGCACGCACACATCTCAAACACACACACTTGTATACCTACGCGCTTATTTGACAACACACGCGCATCATATCAGTAATTTTGGGAAAAAACTTAATATTCTCTGCGATCAGCACGCTTGCACAGTATGGCAGAGTATGCCCATTGAGCATACAGCTGCGACGCGGCCGCCGGCGGCTTGTCCTCTCTCTAGTATTCTATGCTCTGAGGTTGTAGTGCTTATGTGTACCTACTGCCGCAAAATATAGAGAAAAGCAATTACACTTACTTATATAAAAAAAGACTCAATTACGCGAAGATATAAATAAATTAACAAATATAAGAGGACTATCTCACACGAATACAACGAGCCCTATGGTAAACTCAAAAAAGCTTGTGTTATGGATACCAGACGACGATATGCGAGTAAACATGGATATGCAGAATCAAAACTAAACAGAGCTAATTACTCAGTGTTCAAAGTATCACGTTTCATTAAGTTAATTTACGTCTTATACGCTTTAAAAGATAACTATCTGGTAGTAATCTTCCATCTATTTATAAACTAAGATTAAATTGTCTTCCCTCGGGGCTGCTGAATGGCTGCGGGCAGTGAACTTTGCAATGAACAAAGTTTTCAAACTTAGTAAATTGCGATTTATTCAAAACGGTCCTATGTCCAACTAGTTTAAAATGTACGGTGTGGTTTCACTCGCAGAAATCATTTTCTCATGCATCGTTTCTTAGTTTTCCATTTCAGTTTTTAAAACTTCTTCTAAAGGTCTTTAAACTTTCAACTTTTGATTGTTACTCACGTAAACAGAATCTGTGTGAGAGGTCCTATGGGCTCAGCACGTTTATAATGTTGGGGCACCTGATACGGTATGACAATTTAGGGGGAAATAGAAGGAAGGAAAGCAAAGGAAGGCCAAGACGGGCATTTATGGATCAAGCCAAAGAGAAGGTCTATGTAATGTCGTATCAAAAGCTCACTGCAGTGGCAGAGTAAACAATGGAAAGTTAATTTTTAAAAGACTGACCAGTGGTTTAGCCTAAACTCATCTGACGATAAGTGACACTGGACCTAAGATGAAGCTTGCTAATGAATCACGGAAATGAATTTCATTCCTTAACAGTGCGCATGAAATAGGAGTCAAATTGCTTCGTGCGAAGCAATGTTGACAACGCATCAATACATTGTCAATACCAATGGACGCATTATTCGCTGCCCACGCCTAGGTATTCGAAAGTATAAAAAGAAAATGTATTTCCAGACATTCTACACCAAGTACGTAGTGCAGAGGTTCAAGGAATATGAGAAGTGGACACACAAGTTCCGAGCTGTGTTCAGCAGGCCGAGCTGGAAGCCAGGACACAACATCCGCTTCAAGGATATGAAGGAAGACGTAAGTATTTTTGTTTTCAACAGTAAATACAATACATACGTTATAAGAATAAGTGGACCTAATTAATAGTCAGATAATGATAAGCAAACTTATGCTATCATTTTACTTTGTGTCAGAAAATCATAAGTAATATGGCAGATATCTCCATTTATTCTAGACAAACGATTTTAACCCGGGAGTGCTCGCACTGGGTCGCAAAGACCCAGAACAGAATGAAATTGCAAATAGTTTTCAAACCAACCCCCATTTAGTGCCGCCACTCTAGGTAGCTTCGAGTTACATTATTAGCTATTACCCCTCCCCGCGGCGTTTAGTCGCTCAGGCGCTCGCGCAGAATAGACTCTTAAAGTGAGTATGGGTCCTTACGTTACGACCCGGGTGCGACTGTTCGTGTTATATTATTTTTCAGTTTTAGATTTTTGTAATTGTTGTATGACTGTTTGTAGAATGGGACGAAAACGTTCAAATGAACATTTATGAATAGTCATTGTCTCATTTTATATTAAAATATTCAAATCAACACAAAACATTTATCACTTTTCAAAATCTTAGTCATTTCGACCCAGGTGCGAGCGTCCGCGTACTAAAATGGGGCGCGAGCACTCCTGGGTTTTTATCACTATGTCGATCATGTTTTTCCTCAACATGCTAAAATGCCAAAACTGCAGAAAGCCAATTTGCCGTGAAAATACCCAATTTTTTTGCTTGAATTGTTTAAAACTTAAGTAGTACCTAATCAAGATTTCTAAAAAATATGTGATTTTTTATCGTAATTTATTTCTCAAACTTTTGATCTCATATAATTAAAAAAAGTGATATGAAAGTTTCTATGTTGTAAGCTTTTTAATAAGATAATTTAGTGTTTTTAATAACGAAAAGTCTATTTTGGTTTGTTTTCTGTAATAATATTGAATATGATAGCTTTTAGTAGATCCTATCACTAAAACATTAGAAAACTGTGAGATATAAGTAAAAATACGTAAGTTTTTAACTTGTTTAGATATAATTATAATTCTAATAAAAAAAAACGTTTATGATTAGTCATTGTTTCATTCTTTTTTTTAAATATTCCAATCAACACAAAATATGTTTTTTTATCACGTTTCAAAGTCTAAAGTCTTTTCTACCCAGGTGCGAGCGTTCGCGTACTAAAATGGAGTGCGAGCACTCACGGGTTAATAATGTTAATATAAGTAATTCCTGATATCAAAAGACAGAGCAGTGATTAATAGTTGATCATATGGATGTCTATTGGTACGTCATAATGTTTTTACAAGATACAGTTTAAAATAGGTGATACAAAAACGAGATGTCACGCTATCAAAACATTACCTGTAAACGTAATCTGGAACATAAATAATGAATAATCCAGACGTTTCAACCAGACGTCTATACGTTTAGGTCGCCGAATGTCGTTTTTTTTATTTTATTGTCGATCTAACGTAGAATCTAGGTAGCTTTGACTGTTCAATAGAAAAATGTTGTTTATTCAACGCAAAATCAAAGCCATCCACAAAATTAAATATCTACAGCGCAGGTTTCGTCAAAATGTCGTTAATTAATGTTTTTAATTTCGAACTTTTAATGATGTAACTTCCAGCCCGCCATTCACACTCGCGTCAAGTATGACGTCATCCTGCCGCAATGGTGCAGCGCGTACCTACTGATGCACTACGGCTTTATCTTCTATGGATTTTACAAGCTTTTCTTAATGCATATGGTGAGTCAATTAGTTATTTATCTGTGCATGTTTTTAAACTGCATTTGAAATCCCTATCCCGCACTGGGTCAGCGTGGGGAGGACTGCCTGTTATCTCTCACCCATGAGAGGAGTCCTTTGTCCAGCAGTTGGACGTATATACGCTGATTAAATATATTTACACGGCATAACAGACCTGAAGCAAGCTGAAGCAGTGGACGTCTTTCGGCTGATATGATGATGACAGACCTGAATCACAGACACATTGAAACTAAACTTCAACTTAGTTTATTGCTGATCCTGTTGCCTAATCAATCAAAACGCAAAATTAATAGCGTACACTCAGCGTCAAATACTCTGTAGCAGTCAATGTGGCCAAATAGTTAGGTAGGTACACCATCTTTTCTTATCTAGGTGAGGGCCCTTTCGGATGCACTTCGACCCAGTGGGATCTTTTGTGCATTCCTGACAAAAAATGTCATTTTATAATTAGGTAGGTATTTAATTTATTTAAGTACTTAGAAACAGTTAATCGGTGTTTTTTTATAAAAGAGAAACCTTTGTGATAAGAATTAAAAAAAAAAACCTTTCAGAAATATAAAATTTTCAGATCACATACGCAAAGGAGAACTATAGAATTTTATAAATGTTAAATAGTGATTCTCCTAGAGACAAAATAGAACAAGCAGTATACATACTTATTTCTGATTAAGGAAAATACACGTACTTGATAGGTACCTATCCCGAATTTCGCTAACGATTTCAGACATGTTCCGACATGTATAATACGATTAACAACCCCCGCCCAACCAGCAAGTTTCTTTCACCCAATTACCAACTTGTTTCAACATGTTCCAATTTATCTGCTCAATCAAGGATGAAATTACTCAGTCAATACTCAGAACTCAAGTCGTTCACCGAGGGGACATAGTCTGAAGTTTGACTTAATCTTAGCGAGTTCTATTCAACAGTAGGTACTCCAAGTTACTTCGGCAGTTGTATGTAGTACGTTGCGGGATTTAAAAAAAAACAGGCAATCTTACACGAATCAACCTAGTCCAAAACTTAGCAAAGCATGTACAATGGGTACTAGACGACGATATACATACTTATATAGATAAATAAATACTTAAATACATGGAAAACATCCATGACTCAGGAACAAATATTTGTGCTCATCACATCTAGGTAGGTATCTAACAAAACTACCTACACAAAAGCAAAACAAATTAAATCTAGTTATTTTAAATCGTACCCAGAATAAGACGCCAGACACATTGAACCAAGCCCCGCAAAGTTCTAACTCGCTGAGAGATAAAGACAGATCCATATAGTCGGCACTTTAAAGTAATAGTGCGGTTGAGAGCTCGGCCTACTTACTAGGAGTCATGTTCTAGAAGTTTCATATTACTTATTTAATTTAAAACTATACCTCCAGATAACATTGGATAATTAACGGACAAATTCGTCTTCGTTTTTTCGTTTAAAATCTAGGATATTAAAGTGAAATATTTTACTACTTTCGATATTTATTTTCGATCATTTAGTGCTTTTCAAACATAACAACACACGACAAGGTGGACTGATGATCTGGTAAAGGTCGTGGGAGTCCGCTGGATGCAGGTGGCGTAGGACCGGCCATTGTGGCACTCTTTGGGGGACGCCTGTGTCCAGCAGTGGACGTCTTTCGGCTGATATGATGATGATGATACGTAATAATGCATTTCTTTTTTACGTCACAATGGTTTTGCTTGAACGATTTTTCTAATCTTATATGAAACAGGGTAGGGTCATTTCGCCGGTTGGCGACTACCTAATTTCATGTGCCGGTTAGCGACCACTTAGCTGACTTCGTGAACTGAAAGCATATTTTCTCGTTTTTTTTGTAAATTCCTATTCCATAACTACAAACAATAAGGCATACCGCTGACTGTTTCAATAGGCTCTGTAGAATTAATGTTATCTTCAATTGAAAAACCCATGTTCTTTAAGTGGTCGCTAACTGAAGGTGGTCGCGTAACCGGCGAAATGACCCTACCTGTAGGGGTTGAAATGCGTTGGAAGAAGCAGAAAATTGATGAGACTAATGATGGGGAACCTATTAAAAAATATAAAAATATGTCCTACAAGTTTAAAAAAATCTTAATCATGCTAAATATTAGTAAATTACTTATTCCGATTTGAAAAATTCTACT
This sequence comes from Epinotia brunnichana, assembly GCA_963854355.1. Taxonomy (NCBI): domain Eukaryota; kingdom Metazoa; phylum Arthropoda; class Insecta; order Lepidoptera; family Tortricidae; genus Epinotia; species Epinotia brunnichana. Next base: position 29,251,805 of record OY977945.1, read on the forward strand.
CATCAACATCATCAGCCTATACTTATACGTCCCACTCCCACTGTTGGGCACAGGCCTCCTTTCATGGGTACTTAAGGGAAAATGGGCGGTAGTCCCCTGGCGCAGCGCAAGTTGGAGACTTTACATACACCTTTGAATTTCTTCGTAGATTATATACAGGTATCCTCAAACGTGTGGCATGCACAAAGCGTAGAATCTTTATAGCAATATTCTGCCCGCGACTCATTCAGCGTGGAACACGTTTATCTCGTAGCTCCATACAAACTTTCAACCCCCATTTCACCCCTTTAGGGGATGACTTCCGGAGTAAAACTATTTTATGTCCTTACTCGGGACACAAACTATCTTTTTACCAAATTTAATGTAAATCGGTTCAGCCGTTTTCATGTGATACATGATTAAATAAACAGACAAGTAGACAAAAAATTTAAGTAGCCATTTTTGTTCGAATATCTTTCATATGCCTACAGACTTTCAACCCTCTTCAGCTTAATTAAATGTATACGATGGGTTTCGTATCCTCTTTGACCTAATTTTTTTTTTTTTTAGTCAATGCCATCAACAACAGTGCTGATATTGGTCCTCTACATCCTCGGTTCCCTCACAGTGTTCGGGATGATCCTCGATGCTTCTCCGCGAGCCCCGATCTTGGAGACCATCAGATGTGTGGCCACTGTGTTCATTATGCGATGGCTGACTATTAACCCGCTGGTTCAGGTCTTGTACATCGTTTCTGGCTTATTCTGGTTCGTGTTCGTTTGTAACACCACGGAGATCAAGGCGACTAAATTTAGCGATAGTGATTAAATAATCGAGACACTTCGTAACATTGGTGATATCAGGAGTTGACTTTTGACGTGTTACAGTCCATTATTACTTTTATCATTAATTCGTTATTGATTAAGAAGATTTTTATTCAACTCATAGTTTTTTTTTCTTCACATTTCCAATAACAACTAAGGAAGAGCGGTGCCTCTTAGCACAGGTATTTTAGCCATTCACTTGCTTGTGGTAGCCACATCTACCAATTTCGTGCACCCCTAAATTGCTTCTGGTAGCTGTGACTACCAAGAGGCTACCTTTTTTAAAATCCGAAAGCAAGTGAGTGGTTATACTTAAAAAGAGGCACCATAAACCGATTAGTGTAAACCTTTTTGTGACTGAATAAATATTTTGATTAAGTTTTTTTTTATTTTTTTTTATAGTTTTTTTTTTTACTTTAGATGACGAAAAGTACCGACATCTATTGTTTAATTGTTATCTTTAAGTAGGGTTGTAAAACAATTACGCATAACAATAGAACAAACAGTACTCGTAGCTAACTCCAGTACACTCGCCAATTTTATGAAGTCTGTTTGTTATATTTTCCTTTCCTATTTAGCAACAAAAGAAGATGTAAAATCACACGGGAACTGAATTCTCGTTATTTCCACTAAAACCACCTAAAACGAACGATACTGACATCGTTAGGTCTTGTTGAATCCTGTTTTATCAAGCGGTAAAAGTGACCATGACACTTTTATCGCGTTTTCTAGGCAAGTTTTTGGATATCTAGTTCTAGACCATACAATTTGTCTATATATTATGTAGTTAGTTTAATGCGTTCATTTACTTTAAAGCCAATTTAGATAAGTATTTGAACGTATTTTACGACAAAGTTGTTGATTTAACATTTATAAAAAAAACATTGTTTGTAGGTAATATAAAAAAAAACTAATTTGCGTATTATTTTTGTTTCAAATAAGACTGTTTTAATAAAGCTATGATGAATATGGATGATTTTTATTATATCTAAGTTCAACAAAACGTGGACCTAATGATAAAGATGGAAAAATATATTTTGGTTTAAAAATAAATATAAGAAAATTTTGAAATTATGCCAAAATAAGTCAATCAGTTTTTTTAAGAAAAATTGTTTGAATGATTATTCTGAATGAATGACTGGTAATTCGACATATTCCTTGAAAGGGGTTATACTAGAGCTAATTTGCAACAATTTATGTCCAGTCAACCAGGGGTCGAAACTCGCTGGTTTCCGAGATATTCGAGTTTTTAGTTTGTATGAAAAAAATTCTCCTTGCAGCCTTAAGCTGGTGATTGTAACAAAAGTACTTTCCATTTGGATGGTAAAAAAACATTTTTGTCACAATCAGCACTTTAAGGCTGCAAGGCGATTTTTTTTCAAACAAACTAAAAACTCGAAAAATTAAAAAAAAATCGTGTTTTAACCCCTGGTTGAATGGACATAAATTGTTGCAAATTAGCTCTAGTATAACCCTTTTCAAGGAATAGGTCGAATTACCAGCCACCCTGTTTGTATATGTGAACGTGCAAATTAATAAATATATGGTATGAAGAATCCAATTCGGCCACATTAAATAAACTCGTTTATGTAATATGGCCGAATTGGATTATTCTACCTGGGACGGTAGAGTTGCTTTTTGAATGGACTCATCATCATCATCATCATCATATCAGCTGAAAGACATCCACTGCTGGACATAGACCTCCCCCAAAGAGTGCCAAAGTGACCGGTCCTGCGCCACCCGCATCCAGCGGACTCCCGCGACCTTTACCAGGTCATCAGTCCACCATGTGGAGGCCTACTCACGCCGCGCCTTCCAGTACGTAGTCGCCACCCGAGAACCTTTCCGCCCCAACGGCCATCGGTTTTACGTGCAATGTGCCCCGCCCACTGCCACTTAAAGCCGGCCATAGACGGCTGCTTAGAGCAGTCAATGCCAACAGCTTCAAACGGTCGCCGTTGGGTGATATGCAGTTTCAATATAAAATTGTCATTCACAACACACGAACCGCTCAAGCAGTTCCAACTGCTTCGGGCGGTTGGCAGCACGGTGACATTTCATCATGTGGTCAAGCAGCTTTGACTGCAAGAGCGGTCCGTGTATATTGATCTAAGCAGCCCGTCTATGGCCGGCCTAAGTTTAGCGATTCGGAAAGCTATATATTGGTTACCTTAGTTCTGCTGCGGATAGCCGCATTTCTGATGCGATCACGCAGAAAAACTCCCAACATAGCCCTCTCCATTGCTCTTTGGGTGACTTTGAGCCTTCTTATGATGCCCATTGTAAGCGACCACGTTTCAGTGCCATATGTCATCACTGGCAACACACACTGTTCAAAGACTTTTGAATGAGGCCCATAGTAAGCGACCACGTTTTAGCGCCATATGTCATCACTGGCAACACACACTGGTCAAAGACTTTTGAATGAGGCTTATAGTAAGCGACCACGTTTAAGTGCCATATGTCATCACTGGCAACACACACTGGTCAAAGACTTTTGAATGAGGCCCATAGTAAGCGACCACGTTTTAGTGCCATATGTCATCACTGGCAACACACACTGGTCAAAGACTTTTGAATGAGGCCCACAGTAAGCGACCACGTTTTAGTGCCATATGTCATCACTGGCAACACACACTGGTCAAAGACTTTTGAATGAGGCCCATAGTAAGCGACCACGTTTTAGTGCCATATGTCATCACTGGCAACACACACTGGTCAAAGACTTTTGAATGAGGCCCATAGTAAGCGACCACGTTTAAGTGCCATATGTCATCACTGGCAACATACACTGGTCAAAGACTTTTGAATGAGGCCCATAGTAAGCAACAACGTTTTAGTGCCATATGTCATCACTGGCAACACACACTGGTCAAAGACTTTTGAATGAGGCTCATAGTAAGCGACCACGTTTTAGTGCCATGTGTCATCACTGGCAACACACACTGGTCAAAGACTTTTGAATGAGGCCCACAGTAAGCGACCACGTTTTAGTGCCATATGTCATCACTGGCAACACACACTGGTCAAAGACTTTTGAATGAGGCCCATAGTAAGCGACCATGTTTTAGTGCCATATGTCATCACTGGCAACACACACTGGTCAAAGACTTTTTAATGAGGCCCATAGTAAGCGACCACGTTTAAGTGCCATATGTCATCACTGGCAACATACACTGGTCAAAGACTTTTGAATGAGGCCCATAGTAAGCGACCACGTTTTAGTGCCATATGTCATCACTGGCAACACACACTGGTCAAAGACTTTTGAATGAGGCCCATAGTAAGCGACCACGTTTTAGTGCCATGTGTCATCACTGGCAACACACACTGGTCAAAGACTTTTGAATGAGGCCCACAGTAAGCGACCACGTTTTAGTGCCATATGTCATCACTGGCAACACACACTGGTCAAATACTTTTGAATGAGGCCCATAGTAAGCGACCACGTTTTAGTGCCATATGTCATCACTGGCAACACACACTGGTCAAAGTCAGAGTCGACTAGATTCAATGCTATACGGCTGGAACCAAAATGCGCATTTAAGGTGGTCGACTCTGGCTGTGGCCGATAGTACATCAAGGAGTAAACGTCTAGACCTGACAGGGGTAGCAAAGGGAAACAACTATGACAATAAATAATACAAATATTCGTGCTCATAAAAATGCTCTTAAATGTATTTGAACGTGGGAGCGTCAGCTTCGTAGGTTGCTAAGGGGCTGTCCATTTATTACGTAATTTTTAGGGTTCCGTACTCAAAGAGTAAAACTTGACCCTATTACTAAGATTCCATTGTCCGTCTGTCTGTAACCAGGCTATATCTCACTGATACCGTGATAGTTCCAGTTGAAATTTTCACAGATGATGTATTTATGTTGCCGCTATAACAACAAACACTAAAAACAGAATGAAATAAATATTTTATAGATGATGGTACGGAACCCTTCGTGCGCGAGTCCGACTCGCACTTGACCGGTTTTTAAATAAGGGAGCGGTCTGACCATTGGTTGACAGTAGTCATTTAATTAGGAAAAGAGGCATTCAAGGAATCAACAGGATTCATTATGTAACACTAACTTAAATAGGTCTAAAATAACATGAAATAATAAAAAAGTTAGGAAAATGGAACATTATATTGAGTTATTTTACATTTTTGAAAAAAAAAGAAGGAAAAATAAACACTTTTTTATGAAATACCTCGTAATACTAAATTGAGGGCGTGATTTTTTTTTCAACAATTATATTAATTTTGGTACCTAAGGTTGTTATTAATGATTATTTTTGTTTTTGTTTCGTGTCGATAGGCGGTGTGTAGTTTAAGAGCAGTAACGTTTTATTTACATTAGTATGGATTTGCGAAATAAAAAACTAAAAAAAATCATAAAAAAATCAAATATATTTAAACATTTTTTGCGCGGGTTCTGGATGGTTATACTTAGGCTACGTTTTATCCCGCGGGTTTGCCTGCGTTCTTTTCAATACGCAAGCAAAGCCGTGCGGGTAGCTAGCGTTGTGATAAAGGGCTTTACTTAACACGGATTAGAACGCAGTACACACTCGCCCGATGGAAATATAAATAAGTCATTATAAGAAACCTGTTAGATATCATTATGAAAGTGATACCTCATGTTGCATCATTGTCGACTAGATTTACATTAGGATGTTGACTACACATTAATATTAATGGACACCGTTAAATGGACATATTTATAATTTAACATTACTTACAAATACCTACGCACTATGAGTAATGTAAAGATTTGTCCCTATCTGGACGACTATAGTTAGTTGACAGATTGAGCAGAATACCGTGAAATGGGGTTAATTTGATCAATTTCAGAATTAAAACGTCTGTACCTCCCTAAACGTTAATCCAAAAAAATAAGGAAAAAAATGCAAATACCTATCGGTTTTTGGTCCTCTATAAAAATTGAGTCGGTGATCAACTTTATACACCCATCGGGGTTACTTTAAAACCCCCTTTTTTATGGATTATGATAGTGATCCCAATAAGAAAAAAAATACTAGAACATTAAAAAAATCCGTTCCCAGGCTTAGGATTTTATACCGGAAATCAATCCCTAAATGGGAAATGGAGGGTGAAAAATTGTATCGAGCTACAATATAAACGAGTTCTACGCGGATGGAGTCGCGGGCAGAAGCTAAACTGGAAACTGTAACTTCGGTCAAAAACTACAAAACAAATTAGAGTGTTTTTTAAAAATTAATTCCTTAAGGAGGTCAAAGGGGTTGGAAGTATGAATGGGGAACAAGTAATTTTTAAAGTTAGGGAATTCTTCGGTCATATACTTTTATTTGGTAAGCCATTAATTAGTCAAAACACATAATCCAAGTGCTAGCAGAGAATAGTTGGTTACTTAAGTTAAGTAAGAGCGACCCTTACAGAACCGAACAGCTATCAGAAATAGAAATTAGAATTGCGATGCTCACAGAACCGAAAATAAGGTAATGTTAGATTGAGACTGCGGATAAATGATCCGTACTCAAAGAGTAAAACGGGACCCTATTACTAAGACTCCGCTGTCCGTCCGTCCGTCCGTCCGTCCGTCCGTCCGTCCGTCCGTCTGTCTGTCACCAGGCTGTACCTCACTGATACCGTGATAGTTCCAGCTGAAGTTTTCACAGATGATGTATTTCTGTTGCCGATATAACAACAAATACTAAAAACACAGAATAAAATAGTTTTGTATAGATAATGGTACGGAACCCTTCGTGTGCGAGTCCGACTCGCACTTGGCCGGTTTTATTAATTTAAGATGTTTACTGTTGTGGCACTCTCTGAGGAAGGCATATGTCCAGCAATGCACATCTTTCGGTTGATATGATGATGATGATGATGAGGGTATCAGTGATCAAAGTAAACCCTCAGAAGTGATCAATGACACCCCATGCTACAATTATCGAAAAAAGCAAATGGCCGTCAAGGTTGTGATTTGCAACTGTATTTGATGTTATAGCCAGATACAATGCCTGATTCAGTGAATTACATAATATTAATGTATTTACTATACTGAAAGTTGTACCTTAGAAGTTATACCAGCTATTAAAAGTCCGTAAAATGAGTACGTATTTTAATTTTTTTTTCGTTGATCGGCGTGCCTGGTCCCACGACGGGTAAAAGACACACTGACAATGAAGTTCAATGCTGCCAATCGTAAAAAAAAAACAAACTATGCGTTCAGAAAGCGTATAAATAAGAGTAAACATGAAGAGAAGTTTTGATCAATGTAAACCCAGGAATTAAAGTAACCCCAATTCACGGTACCAGTGTCCGTATTCAACTCCAATGAAATATATCTTCGCCTTCTTCTCTTACTTAAGTGCTAGGCTCTTGTCGGTGCAGCTCAAAGTAGGCCCTCCATAAACTTCGATCCCACGCAATCTCTTTGACCTCACGATACGACCCAACATCAACTCTCTTTTTGATTTGCTCCATGTAGTCTATTCTAGGACTTTCTCTTCCTCGCCTCTCCTCTATCTTTCCTTCGATTATGTTAAATACGAAGTTGTCATGTCGTATGAGGTGCCCTTTAATCTTCCCTCTTTACGCCAGGCAAAATACGGTTTTGAAAAACAATAATTTATAATAGCGTTTTTTTCTTTATATCATTTTAAAACATTATTCTAAGATGCTTTATTCAAGAATCCAACAAACTTTCCATCCGGAAGTATTTATATAGATTTAAAAAAAGAATGAATTGCTTTTTTTTAATTATTTATCTTGAATATTATAGAGCAAATGTAAATGAACCAAAATAAAGATAAAACCATTTATTAATATTTTTTGTCACTTTTCAGAAGCTAGTTAAGTTATCATTTTTTTGATGTCTGAAATTTTGTTGGATTTTGTCACTAAGTAACTATTTAATTGATAATATATCCATTACATAAAAAATAAATATTTTTCATACAAGTTCATTGCCTGGACTACTTCTATTTTCTAAGTTCCTCACTAACTGTCTGGTTTGCCCCACTCTATTCAGCACTTCTTCATTGGTTACTCTTTCTCTCAAGCTGATTTTCTCCATTCGCCTCCAATACCACATCTCAAACGCTTTTAATATCTCCGCATCTTTCTGGGTTGCAATAAATAAACGTGGTATTTAAATATGTTATGATTTGGACTGTCTTAAGTTATGCTTTTTACCCGTATGCCTCAGAAGGAGGGTTATGTATGTATGTATGACATGTATGTGGACAAAAAATGTATATTTCACGAGCTACAGTCCAAACGACTTGATGGATTTTAACATATGAGACATCGATGAATTCCTCATAATCGTGGGAGTGACATACTCGTAGGTATATATTTAATTTGTAAAAAAAGCAATTGGGTTTTTTGAAAAATCTTTTGATTTCACTTGTAAAAATCTTACCGCGTTTTGGTAGTATACTGTTAGATTATATATGTGTCATCATCCTCCTAGCGTTATTATTCCCGGTTGTGCCCCTAAAGGAGCCCGGGGTCCGCTTTGACACCTAATCCCAAGATTTGGCATAGGCACTAGTTTTACGAAAGCGACTGCCATCTGACCTTCCAACCCAGAGGGAAAACTAGACCTTATTGGAATTAGACCGGTTTCCCCACGATGTTTTCCTTCACCGAAAAGCTAACGGTAATTCCGTACATAAGTTCCGAAAAACTCATTGGTACGAGCCGGGATTCGAACCCACGACCGCCGCTTGACAGCCGCATGCCTGAACCACTAGGCTACCGTAGCTTCTATGTTAGATTATATATGTGTGTTGAATAAAATAAATACATTGGAGCGTTTAACCCAAGGTCTGCCTATTTGCTACTGGACTATCTCATTAATTCTTAAAAGTACTCTCAGAGGTTTGTTTTGGTCGAAACACCGCCGCTCAAATGAGGAGGCATCTTGCAGAATTCTTGTGACAAGCTATAATTGATTTGTAACCGTAAATGTGACAATTATTGTGTTACATTCTAGTTTAAGAACCATGTATGCACATGATTTATACAATTGCATGTGACTTTTTATAACGACACCATATGGCTGTTTCTTTAAGTAGGCGATGCGGAGACGGTGCGGAGTCGGTACGGTGGCACTATAATATGTCAGCTGTCAAGGCAATGCAGATTATTTACTACGCTCCTACATTTCAATCAGTGCTTCCGGACTAGCGCGGGATGCGCGGAAACGAGTCGGTCCGCATGCAGTTGAGTACCTTGTATTCCTAAGGGGTAATCACGTAACGTTCCGAACGCGAATAAGTAAAATTTTACTGTTATTTTTCCATAGAAAAGGTGACGTTTAAATCTACCTGACGCGCGTACAATGCGTTATGACCGTTCTACACTAACGGCGATGATCGTTGATCGTGTGATCGTCTATAATCGGCACGATCATCGTGCAAGCATCGTGCAAGCATCCACACGATCGTCTGTAGTAGGTGTCGAACGGCAAGCGAACAAGATGAACATGGAATTGGACGTGGTGTGTTGCTGCTGCAACCATTTATTTAATGGCGGTAGGTACCTAATGGCGGTATATAACCATTACAGCAACGAAAATAAGATGGAGTTGTTTGAGTATTCACCGTAATAGAACAAGGAAAGTTGTAAAAATAAATATGTATATACTTACATACATACATACATATAATCACGACTATTTCCCGGAGGGCTAGGCAGAGATCACGGATTTCCTCTTGCTACGATCTTGACAAACCTTTCTTACTTCTTTCACTTTTATTAACCCCCGACGCAAAAAGAGGGGTGTTATAAGTTTGACGCGTCTGTCTGTCTGTCTGTGTGTCTGTCTGTGGCATCGTAGTTCCTAAACGAATGGACCTATTTGAATGCGGTTTTTTTGTATCCAATAGCGGGCGTGATCGAGATGGTTCTTAGCTATGTTTCAACAAAATCGGTTTAGCCGTTTTAGAGATATTGAACTTTGAAATGAAAATGTCGGGGGTTTTCCAACTTCTCTAAGTTGTAGGTAGTTATTATATTCTGCATACATGCTTGTCAGTTAAGGGTAGGTACTCTTGACCTGACCTTTCTTCACGATTTCTCCGATTTGGTCGGAAAAAGTTCGACGAGGTAGGAGGGGTGGGAGAGAGGAATAAATATGTTATAATACAATTTATCTTTAAGGTGGTTCAATTTAAGTCAAGTAAGCTTAGGTCAAATAAATGGTTAGGTAGGTATCCGAAACTGATCTACTAACAGAGCTTATCTTTTTGAATCACATTATTTATCTATGCCGTGAAAGAAAACTCCACTGTCCGACGTCGAATGAATGATCGGCGACCGTGTGGGCAGCTCAACGCACCACGCTGCGATTCCCTTTGATGCGTGCCCGAAAAACCGACAAGTCACGGGTCGCAGGCGATCATAGACGATGATCGGCGAGTATAGCCGAGTATGCCCTCTACACGATCGTGCTCGCTCGTAATCGTCAGATAGTGTAGAGGAGCCATACGTAATCGACCAGCTAGTACCTACTCCGGCTCCGCCGTGTCATGACAAAGCACTGTAACTCATGTTACAGTATTTTGTTCTAACATCAATAATTGAGCTTTTAGGGTCCATTATCTATATATGGGCATTTTTTTTTCACAGTGTACCATTTTATTTGAATAGGCGTCATTCCATTACTTAAGAGGGCTACTTTACCATACAAATAGTAACGGAATGGACGTAACGGAACGAATACTTCGCAGATTACACGTGTTTAATATACTGTTTTTAATAATTGTAATAGTATTTACTGAAATCATGGTTAATGATAATGACAGATTAAGATAATTGAGTCGCATTAGCAAAAAAATTAAAGGAGCCTTCGTAATCTCGTTGCGGAACCAGGACACTAGTTTTTGGGTCCACCACTCAACGCATCGTTCGCGCGCGATTTCTAGCCACTACTGTAGCCCTAGTATAAATTTTATCGTTACAATACGTTTTCGAACGCGTTAGCGTTTAGTTTCAATTTGTATGACAACGCGTAGTTCTTAATAGTTACCACCAGAGGCGCTGTTCGCGTTGCCATACAAATTGAAACTAAACGCAAACGCGTTCGAAAACGTATTGTATCGTTAAAACTTATACTAGAGCCTCTGACAGTTTGTAAACAAAACGAATGATGTTACGTAACGGTATGTGATGCTAGATGAAAATAAACACCTAATTTGGTAAAAAAATACCTCGTACAAGGTACAAGAAAAATAAAAAATGCCCATATGCTTATGCCTACTAACAGACCACTCATTTTGAACTTTGATCAATGAAATACCTCAAAGCATTTTACACTGTAACTTTTAAAACATAGGGTCTTGTTTTGACTTATCACTGTATGTCTAAATACAGTGTTTTGCCAAAAAAGGACTAACGTTTTTTGTCGACCGTTATCTTAAGAAGCAGTGTTTTGTCCTAACTGTTACGACAAAACACTGTATCTTAAGATTACAGTAGTTACAACCATGAAATGAGTGTTTTGGTTGTGAGGTACAGCTCCAAGTGTTTTTGAACATCACTAATGCCCGGTTCTTATATACATAAAAGCGGCCAAGTGCGAGTCGGACTCGCCCATAAAGAGTTCACTGAAATAAATTGCGGCTTACGATTTATGACGTATTAAAAAAACTACTGACTAGATCTCGGTCAAACCAAATTTCGGTGGAAGTGTGCATGGTAATGTACATCATATATTTTTTTAGTTTTATCATTTTCTTATTTTAGAAGTTACCTACAGGGGGGGACACATTTTACCACTTTGGAAGTGTCTCTCGCGCAAACTATTCAGTTTCGAAAAAAACTAGTTTAAAAACCTCAATATCAATTTTGAAGACCTATCCATAAATACCCGACAAGTATGGGTATGATGAAAAAAAAATTGACTTTCAGTTCTAAGTATGGGGAACCCCCAAAAGTTATTATTATTTTTCTATTTTTGTGTGAAAGTTCTTATAGTTTCGGAAAAAAGTGGCTGTGACATATGAACGGACAGACAGACAGACATGATGAATCCATAAGGGTTCCGTTTTTTGCCATTTGGCTACGGAAACCTAAAAATGGTTCGTTTTACCTACCGACTAACGGTTCACAACGAAGCGTCAATCAAAACCGTTTCTATATTATACTACCAATATGAAGCGTTCAAATTCTAACCCGCTGGGAAGTCCCATATCGATGGGTGCTCGTAGCAGGTAGCCCGGGTTAAGACGATGTGAAATAGTAAACTGTCAACATCTTTTTGTGTCGAACGTTCCTTTGAATATAGGAAGGTTAGGATACGAACCTGGCAGTCGTTTTGTTAGTAGATCACAAGAACTCATCGACCTCATCGTTACTTCATGCGTTTTTAACTTGTCCGTGATTAAATTATTAGAAAAAGAGCAAAGAACGGAATAAATTGATTTTACGACGGGAAGAAAGAGTGTCGCTTGAATGTTTCATGATTTTTTTCCAAAATGAACAGTCATTTAGTTACTAGTGTACTTCCTCCAATCACCTGTGCTCACAATAGTGTTGTATCGGATTTTCCTGGCACACTCAGCTCGACTGCTGCAGGTATGGATGTCGATTACACAAACTTTGACCAACGTTTATTCGTCTGATCACGTCTATTTACTTCGTAGATAACAGTAACGACCGACTTGTGCCAAACAACAGTTTTGAACAAGGAATAAGCCAATTCGACGTGCAACATTCATCCGATGCTTATTTAAATTACTGTTTTGTCCGGGTCTAACGCGATATTTATTTACTTTTATTTCTTCTTTATTTAAATATGTGTACAAAGCGCAAGAGTTTAAAGTATTATATTTCATCCGATGCCACTGAGTCGCATTTATCGGCTGCAATCAAAGTACAGATTTCGTACTTATGAGTATACGACAGAACACTGTAACATGATAGTTACAGTGTTTTGTCGTAAATTTAAGAACAAAAACGGTACTTTGTTGTGACAAAACACTGTAACATGATTGTTACAGTGTTTTGTCGTAAATTTAAGAACAAAAACGGTACTTTGTTGTGACAAAACACTGTAACATGATAGTTACAGTGTTTTGTCGTAAATTTAAGAACAAAAACGGTACTTTGTTGTGACAAAACACTGTAACATGATAGTTACAGTGTTTTGTCGTAAATTTAAGAACAAAAACGGTACTTTGTTGTGACAAAACACTGTAACATGATAGTTACAGTGTTTTGTCGTAAATTTAAGAACAAAAACGGTACTTTGTTGTGACAAAACACTGTAACATGATAGTTACAGTGTTTTGTCGTAAATTTAAGAACAAAAACGGTACTTTGTTGTGACAAAACACTGTAACATGATTGTTACAGTGTTTTGTCGTAAATTTAAGAACAAAAACGGTACTTTGTTGTGACAAAACACTGTAACATGATAGTTACAGTGTTTTGTCGTAAATTTAAGAACAAAAACGGTACTTTGTTGTGACAAAACACTGTAACATGATTGTTACAGTGTTTTGTCACGGCGATTTATATACATAAGTATTACCAACTTATTTCAGGACGAAACACGTTTTGGTCTTTAAATTAATAAAACATTTTTTTTTGTTATGATTTGAATACTATAAGAGCAACATTATCAATATTTTGTCCAAATTTCATGAAAATCGGATAAATATTCACAGTTTTATGGCCACTTTACGAAAAAAATGTTTGTTGCGACGTCTGAAAAATGTATTTTTTTTTAGTTACAGTGTTTTGTCTTGAAACGGCAGTACTGCTTACGTTACATAACCATTGATCGGAATTAGGTGAGCCGAAATACCTATTCTTCGTAAGATGACATAATATTGAGTAGTTACAACAGGGTAGAATTTTTTTTATTTTTCTTCAATACCGGTTATTCGATATGTTTCCGGGCACTAATCGTAACGTACATATTTTTACTAACAGAATGAGATGTATTATGTTAGTTTATAGTAAAAAGGGTTAGACATAAGGTTTATAACCCTTCAGTGGTGTTTATATAGAGTAATCGGAAGATCACTCTACATAACACTCCAACCCACCAAAACCAAAAGCGGTCTTATAGCGGCATTGCGAGAAATATTTATGTAATTATCCCACGAAAACCTATGCTGATTGAGGACAAAAATGTCGTTTTGAATTAGAGTCTCAGATTTTCTTTAGTTCAGGCTTTCTTCATAACTTCAACAAATATAGTCCCTTAAAAAGAGCTCCACGTCACTGTCATATTCAATATCAATATTTCAAAGCTTGACTACTTTACGAAAATATCAATTTCCAACAAAAATAGCCCAAAGACCAGTCGTTGATAGAAAGTAAATAAAACATCAAAATAGTTGATCCCTCAATTTCCCACCGATGACATTACGGAGTAAGAATCAATTTCGATGGTATTAACTGTCTGGGGATGCCCGGGGCAATCGTTAATGGAGAAATAGACAAATGATGAAACGGTGGAGATGAAATCGAGAATGCTTTATGTATTTATCGTATGGCTAATTGTTTATCTAGTTCAATGATTTAGAGTTTTCAAGTAAGCTACAGCGTTTTCGGTTCAAGTTGTAAAATCCTCCACTTCCCTTACACAAGCGTCCTGTAGACTACATTAGTCTACAGAAATTTTGTGCCGGTATAGTGTGTCCAGTAGACACCATTAGTCTACAGACCAATCCGCTGATTGGTCTAATTTTTCTACATCGATTCGTTATAGTGGCAGCATGATAGATATTTTACTAGCCAATAACAACTATCAGAGCACACAAATTTGATGTTTGACCAATCAAAATCCTCAACAGTGACGTGTAAATATTTTTTTTCTCTGCGTTGGCGGAATTCGCCGGCCATGTTGCAAGTTGGAACGTGCGCGTAAATAAATATTTGTTGTGAAGTAATTATTAGGTTTTTAGAAGTGAATTTATGTAAAATTGACGCATAAACTAGCCAGTATCATTTTAGTGTATGTAAAAGGTGATATGTGGTCATAAATTGAGTGCAAATTGTGAATGATTTGTGACGGATGTGACGGAAAACGAACATCTTGGAATATAAATAAATATACCTCTCACTACAAGTAAGTGCGGCTATTATAACATACTGTGCTGAATTCGAATTTATCTAGCTCTCTAATAATATAATAATACATCACATATAAATTATTCTAGGGTAGGTGAAATTCCCATCTCCAGCGGAAATTAGGCCGTTTCTTGTTTGTATGGGACATTTCGGGCATAATTTGGGACGGGAGGTCTGACACCTGACGGGTTAAGAATCTAGCTGTCTCTCGCAGCTCCGTCTGCGAATAACATAATTTTTAAAACACTTGGGCTACTGAGGTCCATAAGTGATAATAAAATAAAATTTAAAAAAATTATACCTGACTCCGGACATGCGATCTGAAAAGTATTAAATAAGAAAACAATTTACTTCTGAAATGAAAACCTGACATTCAACTCTCTCATATTTGGATAAAGCCGTGGTCGCATGCATCAACATATATTCAGGCTCCAAAGGCATGCGACCACGGCTTCATCCAAATATGAGAGAGTTGAATGTCAGGTTTTCATTTCAGAAGTAAATTGTTTTCTTATTTAATACTTTTCAGATCGCATGTCCGGAGTCGGGTATAATTTTTTTAAATTTTATTTTATTTAATAATTTTTAGATGTGTTTTATACTTTAGTCGGGTATTATTTGAACTCCTATTTCATTTAAAAAATATTGTTGATATGTGAGGGTAACAATGGGGTAATTTAAATAGATATTAAACTTAATTGACTATTTATTTCATATTTTTCCTTTTTAATCATGTTACAATCTTGATATGTATAAAACATCCTGTACCTTCCTTGGGGCTTACAAGTGTTGACAAAGACACATTATCTTGAGCTGTCCCTCAACCTTACGTGGCATAACCTGTAGGTATACTCCGATGCCGAGACCTGACGATGACTGAGGAGAGCGCTTTGAACAGCCAAGATCTGTTGTCGCAAATCCAAATCTGCACGTATTAGCGTCATTTTGCTTGTAGTAGGTAGCAGTGTGATGATGTGTTTGCAATCGGAAGACTAGATCGTGCATTTCAACCTGTGCTGGGATGTCACAGGTGACTCTGCTTTCTATAAGCTTTATTCCAGCACGTGCATTTAAATGTCTTTGTACCAGATCATAAAGTTACAGACCAGATGATAAAGTAACAGGATACGACTCCACTAACTGTACTTTTTCATCGAAACTGAGATCCACACGAACGTAAGGTCTTCCATCCACCACTAATAGTGCGTGTAGCATATCTGGCCAATTCAGGTCATTGCATGACAGAGTAACGTGCTGGTCCAAGGTTACGCACCATAGCCATTAGCTATGAATATGCCCTGTGCCAGTATGAGGAAGTGCCTCGAATATTTCTCATGCATAGGTGTATGTTTTGGAATAAATCACTAGGTTGGACGCCATCTTGCCGCAATCTTCCGTAAACGGAAACATTTTGTCTCGTTTTCAGAAGCTCTACCACTGAGAGCGCGTAAAATATATATTATGTGCTGTGAAATCGTTTGTTACTTCCCATCATACGTGATTGAAAATAGTCAAATGGAGATGTCTAATTTCATTTAGGTAATTTTTCCCATCCAGAAGTTGTTGAACCCAGGCTAGCTCTTCAGCTCTCCGCTCTATGAGAACACTGACTGGTGGTGCGGTTTTGCGCTGTATTTCACGGATCGGTAAGACGGTGTCATTATCATAATTTTTTTGGCATATTACCTCCGTGATGTTCGGTATTGGAATCTCATTTGGCATTAACAAAGTCATCATATCAGCTTCGGCTTGACGTCTGCTCAGACGTCCACTGCTGGACATAGGCCTCCCTCAAAGAGTGCCAAAATGACCCGGCCTGCGCCACCCGCATCCAGCGGACTCCCGCGACCTTTACCAGGTCATCAGTCCACCTTGTGGAGGGCCTAACCACGCCTCGCCTTCCGGTATGTGGTCGCCACTCGAGCACCTTTCCGCCCCAACGGCCATCGGTTCTACGTGCAATGTGCCCCGCCAACTGCCACTTAAGTTTAGCGATTTGGAGGGCTATATCGGTTACCTTGGTTCTGCTGCGGATAGCCTCATTTCTGATGCGATCACGCAGAGAAACTCCTAACATAGACCTCTCCATTGCCCTTTGGGTGACTTTGAGCCTTCTTATGAGGCCCATTGTAAGCGACCACGTTTCAGTGCCATATGTCATCACTGGCAACACACACTGGTCAAAGACTCTCGTCTTGAGACACTGCGGAATATTGGACGAAAAGATGTGCCGTAGCTTCCCGAACGCTGCCCAGCCGAGTCGGATTCGACGATTGACCTCTTTCTCATCATTAACATTATCAGAGATTATCATCATTAACAGAGTACCTAGTGCTTATTATTTCGTCATGAAGTTCGTTCGAACTGGCTTCATTTAATTGGTTTCCTTCAACAAATGCTGCGCTGTCTTCTTCTGTTAAATGTGACTTCACTATTGTGAGAGAAAATTTAATATCTCTACTCGACCCCACTGCCAGAACGAAATGCAGATGTTTTGATAAGGTATCTAGTGTTGGAAAAATTATTTACCATTGCACGACCAGCGCTAGGTGCGACGCGGCCTTTTGGACCCCGAGAGTGAGAGTCAAATAAGTAAAAATGTTGATTTTGTGAAATTACTGCCACGGAAATATCATTGCAAGCAACAATGCAAGATGTGACATCGTGATGCCTAAATAGCTCTTCTAGTCCTGCTTTTATACTAGTGTAATAGCCACTAAGTACAGTCGATGATTCACTAAGCCTACTGCGGCGTAATGATTCTCCGTATTTACTTTTTCCTCAGCGATTTCGATGATATATTCAAACAAAATGCCTGTCAAACAAAATGATTTGCAGAATTGCCGATAGATAGCGCTAGTAGTATTCTTATAGGCTGATATAAACTTGAATCGTCTTCCTATCGCTTGTTACACTTTAGTTTAATAATGTTTTTATATATTTGAACTCGAAATTTTCTCGTCTTTCTATTGATACCCCACATGCTATGATATAAAAAGATTTTTTTCAAAGTCAGTCACTTATTTGTATGTGGCAGCCATAATATTTTTCTTTTTCATACAAAAGGATACCTATGTTACCCGGAGCATAATTTCGAATCGATTGACACCCCATTTATCAAAAAAGGTTCAGTATTTAAAACGCTACAGTGGAACATACAAACATCAAACATAGACTGCTAAAAACATATCCCTTCCGTTCGGCTCTGCCGTCGTCGGGCAAAAATAGGATTATAGTTATTTTTAACGTCTTCTAAAAATTAGAAGGTTCTCAATTCTTCGAAATCTTTCATTGTTTAAGTATGTACGATTAAACGAAGACGCCTGGACAGATTTGAAAAATTCGTTTCTTGTTTGAAAAGGTCCCCTTTCTGATGATGGATCTGATGATGGGACCCTGGAGAAATCGAGGGAATTCTTCAAATTTTATATCTTACGTTCCGAAAAGCTTGTGAACATGTATCTTATTGTATCTTGATTTTATATTTAATTTCCATAGTCCAATCATAAGTTAATCAATACAGTTTTCTCAAATCCAACCGGCATTTGATTTTACGATCCAAGAAAGGCAACCTGAACACGCAACCAAACGGAGATAGGAACGGGAGGCCTATAACCAACCAGCCTCCACCTTTCCCTCCTATATAAGCAAACTTGAAGCACTTTTTAATCATCTACCTGTTGATATCAAGCAAAAAGAAACTATGTATCTATCTGCCCACACAGCGAATCCTCAAGTGAATAAAGGGTCGTATGGTCATCAGGTCAGGATCTGATGATGGGATCCTGGAGAAATCGAGGGAATTCTTCAAATTTTAAGCACTTTTTAATCATCTACCTGTTGATATCAAGCAAAAATAAACTATCTATCTATCTATCTGCCCACACAGCGAATCCTCAAGTGAATAAAGGGTTGGCAACGTGCTTGTGATTATTCTGGAGTCACAAGTGTCCATTGGCTACGGTACCAGCCACAGATCTAAGATATGTGGTGCCAGCTCAACATCAGGCAGGCCGTAAGCTTGTTTGTCACGGTCGTTGTATAAAAAATAAAATAAAAAAACTGTTTTAGAATTGAAGCGGACTTTAAGTGGATTTCTAGTAAAAAAAAAGCTTAATACTCAGTCAACGAAAACTTAAATGATAGCTTTAATCTACAATAAATAAGATCTTTATATGCCTTGACTTGAGGCAGAACATAGCTGGAGCTGGACTAATTTATATGTAGGTACCTACTATCTAGCATAATTACTTAATTACATTAACTATGTACATACCTATTGTTCACAAATAAATGATTTCAAGTTAGAAGCGATTTGGGTTTCTTTTTGAGGAAATGTGGAAATTTTTATGTTTGTGGCTTGGCGGAGTACCTACTGAATTGAAGTAGGTAGGTTAAAACATTGTTTTTAATAATTATCACTTACCGTTTCAAGCTTGACCTGTTTATAATATTAGATTTTTTACCTTAGTACGAGTGAATGAATCTATTATTTTTAATAGACCAACATCATAAAAAAAGCTTTACAAGATCAGTGGAATTTTTAGTCCAAAACTGTTCGAGTAGAACACCGTAGAAACCTTCTATATTCTCTAGCCAACATCAAAATAATATTTGCCAACATACAAGAAAAAAATATAATGACATTTTAATCAACTACAATAGGAAAAAGAGTAGAATTTGCTTTGTTTTAA
Organism: Epinotia brunnichana; assembly: GCA_963854355.1. Taxonomy (NCBI): domain Eukaryota; kingdom Metazoa; phylum Arthropoda; class Insecta; order Lepidoptera; family Tortricidae; genus Epinotia; species Epinotia brunnichana. The sequence continues at coordinate 29,271,371 of OY977945.1, forward strand.
AATCGAACGAACAAAACAACTCTGTTCCAATTAGGAATCTTACAAATTCTACTGAAGAGGTGGACCTTTTAATAGAAGGATAAGTATAAGCGTTTGATAAAACATTCTAGATTTCTGGACAAACCAAGTAATTTTTTATAGACGTCGACATATTTTGTTTTGATGTTTTCCTCCCACGAAAAGCTAGTGTGTAATATTAATTGATAGTCCGTACTTCAATTCCCAGAAACTTGACCCTGGAACTTGATCCTGGACTGGACCGAACTAAGACATAGAGTACAAACTTGTAAATATCGCTATCTAATAATAACATCACTTCGACGAAGCGAAAAAGCTTCGAAGTATTTTAATTATTTCAACGCAACATTAGTTGAGGAAAATAAATAAATAACAAAATGCACAGATATAAGAGATATACAGTCAGCCCGGCAGCCCGATAATGCAGAGTGAAATATAATGGATTAGGTATCAATAAAAGATATCATTTCTGAAAAAAAAAACTGTAACATTTTTACACGTCGACTCTACTTAATATGTCACTTTTACATTAAATACATTAAAATTAACAGAGATTTGTTAAGATTTATCAATAAAGGGTATACGTGTTTAAGGCCACTTCCATATGAAGCGGGACGGGATTGGTATACGGTATTTTAACTTCACCGAAAGCTTACTGTCGCCCAGATACCCTTCCATGTCAGTTTTGCAGAGTTTGACTCGCGCTCGCAAACAATGTCTATTTATAGTCTCAGAATAAAGGCCAGTCATGAGCTCAGTTGAAATTGGCTTTACTATATAATACCCATGTTGCGTGCATCTCGCGCTAAATTTGAATGTAGGCATGTGGATATGAGTCTGAACTGAATTGACTGAGTTGATACTGACTACCGTACCAAGCCACAATGTGGAAGTCTTCTTCTTCTTTTTTTTTATATGGCTTCCAGTTACAATGAGATGATTTTGCCAGTGTCAAGGTTTTACGCGACGTTGTGCGGTAGTTTTGTTTCGATTATAAAGTGACGTTGTACGGTAGTTTGTTCAGTCGTCAATAATGCAATCAGCGTCAGAACCTCCGCTTAAGAAGCAAGGCGTCCAACGCTGACCGCATCCCCGACGAAAGACCAATGTGGAAGTCGTACAGCCTTTCCAACAGTATGTCACAGCCACGATTTCGATTTATTTTGTCCTATTGCTAGAAAACTGCGGTAAAATGTCGTGACCGGGAGGGTTTTCCTTAACAGATCACCTCAGACAAGAGCATCCGTTAAGATCACGCGGAAACGAACAGAATGTGTTTCATTATATTAGTAAACTATCTTTTGTGGTCCAAAACTTGCCTCACGCAATTTTTTTCATAAAACCACCAATACTTTTCCTCCATCGGCGTTTACTCATAAATAATTTTTTCTACTCCTGTGTCGTTATCTGTCATTTATATAGGCTGTAGCTCAAATAGAATGACACCACTAATAAGTCGTTGCAAAACTCTATGCTCTATGGCCCAAAAACGCACTGTTTAGCGTACTTTTTTGGTTCATACATTTTTCATAAAAGCACTGTTTAACTTTTTTTTAATCGGCCGCTATATTGCAGTGGTGCCAACTTCATAAACAAATATTTCGAAATAAAAGTATTTATTTACGATTTAACATTTGTATATTATAAATTATTTACTACAATAAAGTTAAGATTTACAAAATTGTATGCCCGAAACGGGTAAAACTGTTGGAACCCATAATATCATGCTTCTACCTTTGTACTTACACGGTTTTATACAATAAAAAATTCTATTTCTATTTCTATTGTGTGTTAAATTACATGTTTTATAAATTCTTGGTATTATTTATAAAAACAAACAGTTCGAATTCGGTCCGGCTCCGGATTTGGTTTGGTTCGGATGGCAAGTGCAAACAAATTAAAAACAAAACAAACCATAAGCAAGAGCTGTCACATTTCCAAATTCCCACCAAAATACAGTTCAAAATGAAAAGACGAAAGATGATAAACTATTAGTCCTAAACTATTAAGATTTTATTCGTGTTTGTGAAGACAAAAGTGTACGTTCCTTTTAAAATGGTCGAAGAAATTAATAACTGCACTCCTGAAGAAATTGCGTGAGTAGCAAAAGTACGAATAGAAAACTTGCTGCCTGAAAAGTTTAACTATTCTGTATTCTGCTATTTATTTAAAATTTGTCGTAGAAAAAGTATTGTATGCAACGGTGTATAACTGGTCTAAAAACGCTCGTGGCGTCTTAAATTGCGATGCTCGCCAAGGCTCGCATCGCAACCCACGCCACTCGCCTTTTAAGACCCTTCTTATACAACAGTTGCATAAAATACAATTATTTAACCGCCATGGCTCAAAAATAATGTGTTCTAATTGAGCTGCTTACATTCTTCAGCTGGCAGCATTGTTCGTTCTAATTTTAAGTTAAATTATAGCATTAATAATCCAGTAACTTTATACATCCAGAGCATGCGTCAAAACCGGTATTTATGAATTTTTGCAGACTTGTTTATGATGTTGGCCCAATGAATAATCCAAGTTCTCAATCAAACCTCGAGCGCCAAACGCAACTTTGTCAAAAATCGAAAATACCTCGAAAGTTTTTATCATAACCCTAAAGAACTACTTTTTTAATAGTACCTTCTTAAGACGTATTTAAATTAGACTAAATTTTCTACAATATGAGACTAGAATTGTCTCTGTAGACCCAAAGGTTTCTGAGATAAAACCATTCAAAGTTTATAACTTTTGAACTTCGCAACACTAGCCAACTCCGTCGAGGGTACTTGGATGAAACTTCATCCCGCTAGAATTGTTCGTGCGACGTGTAAAATGTTTCAAAAATTGCGAAGTACGAAAAAAAAATTTTTTTGAAAAGCTTTATCTCGGAAACTATTGGGTCTACAGATACAGTTCTAGTCTCTTATTGGTGAACATTTAGTCTACTTTAAAAACGTCCTTCAAAGGTTTTATCGAAAACGAGTCCTTTAGGGATATTGCCATATTATAGATTTTTTACTTTTTGCGTTCGGCGCTCGTGGTCACAAATTTGCATTATTCATTGGGCCAACATCATAAACAAATCTGCAAAAAATCATAACTACCGGATTTGACGCAAACTACCCCGTACTTTTAGGCGACAAGGTTACTGGATTAAAAGTAAGTTATTTAGAAATAGATAATTCGGATACAAAGCTATAATATAAGTTTGTTATTAATTTAAGTTTTTTAAGAACCATTTTATAATTATTATCATTATCATTATAAATAAAGCTACGATCGGACCCTTTCGTATTAGTTTGAACTACTTCGAAGTCTTCGAACATCACAAAAGATACCGCCTCGCGCCTCCGCGCCGCGCCACGCTGCGCCGCTCCGTCGCCGCTGTCAGTGCGTTTCAGCCTTTACAATGTTCTTCAAGAACTGTGTGTGTATATGTCGCAAGGAAATAGCCAAAACAGAGATTTGAACAAATCTCTAAGGGATATGACCAAATCTCGCAGGATATTAACCCTTTACCTACGGGTGTCAACCAGAGTTGCCAGTACGGCAACACAGCTGCATTACGGGTGTCAACTATAGTTGATCGAAGTAATGGTCATGTTCAATATTTTTTTTAATCAAAACGAGACCTTATGTCTTGGTAATAGCGGTCACATTATGCATTGAGAATAGTCTAGATGCAAAGGAAAAAATATCATAATGTTTCGGTAGATGGCTCTGAAATAAACATATTTAAAAAAAATACCGCTTTTTTGATGTCAACTGGGGTTGACACCCGTACTGCAGAAGTGCAAATAATTCAACTCAATATAGCGGACAACAGTGTTTTTGTGAGAGTACGGCGTGGGAGTGTTTGGAGTGTTATTTTTAGTGATTGATATTTATGCATTATTTTTATAATTATCATTATTTAAGTGTTTATTTGTGTTAAATATACTATAAACTAATGTTCTTAAACTTTAACTTGTGAAATCCGCGAGTAGTAACTTAAAACTCTTCAATTTCTTAGTGACTGATTATATTGCTTGATATCAGAAAAAATAGTGAATATTATTACTCCAAGTGATTATTTATGGATTAAACACATTATACTTATTTCGTGTGTGAAATTTCAACTGTGTAGCTGTAATACTTCAAAAGTTTCAAGTAAGTGAAATTATGCCTAACCACTGACTCTCGCCAAAACATGCCCGTATTGAGCGATGACGGCGTCATTCAAGCCCCCGTAGGTAAAGGGCTAAAATGGCGAATCTGTTAAGTGAAATGACGAAACCATCCAAAACAAACTACTCATTTTTTCCATTTCACCGGATTTGTTTAGTGATTTGATAAAATCCCTGAATCACGACAGTGAGTTTACGAAAAATAATTGAAAATAAAATAATCGGTAGTGTTTTCTTTTCTCGAAAAAGGATCAAAAATTTGGCGAATGAAGAAAAAAGCAACGCAAGAGATTAAATATTCACAAAGTTATGAGTGTCCAAAGTTTTAAGAGGGGGTATATTCTGTCCTTTCTCCGCAAAACGCACCTTCGTATGTAACGATTATCATTTACTATGACGCTAGGGGATCGTGACGTCACGGTACCCAAGCGTTGTCTCTCTCTGACAATAAACATTAAAATTAAAACGAAGCGTATTTTTTGAAATATGTGAATGGGATTCTTGTCATTAGGTATTTTTTTTGCCTTCTTTGTTCTGAAGTATGTAATATTAAATTTTGAGTCTACACCCCTATTTAGACTGTGTGGTGTGAGCCCACAGCCTTAAAAGGACGGCCACGCGCATGTGGTACCCCTAGAGTTGCAAGTGTCCACATAATTATATTACATAATTTTAACTGAAAATGCACTGTATGTATAATTTAAATGAGTACTATGACATAGAATTTAAATTATAAAATTTTATCTATTAATCTCTGAAATACAAATTACAAAATGTTACGAATCTCAAATTGATAAAATGTAAACCTAAACCTGCCTAGTTTTAAGACATATTCTAGTGCATATTGTATGTCAATGGAATAAATGATTTTGACTATGACTATGTTACGGTGACCGCTTGCCATCAGGCGGGCCTTAAGCTTGTTTGCCACTGATGAAAGAAATTTTTAAAATGAGATGATTAGTTTCATAGATTACGCACTACATACAACCTTATACACTCAAAAATTGTACCTTTTTTTTTTTTTTTTATAAATATTACGGGACAATCTTACACAAATCAACCTAGGCCCACGGTAAGCTCAGTAAGGCTTGTGTTGTGGGTACTAGGCGATGATATATATAATAGATACATACATATAGATACTTATACATATATAACATCCATAACTCAGGAACAAATATTCGTGATAAATACACAAATAAATGCCCTGACCGAGATTGGAACCCGGGACCTCCAGCTTCGTAGGCAGAGTCACTACCAACTGGGCTACGGAGGCCGTTTATACCTTAATTATACCTTGGTATAACAGTTCAGATTAATTCATTCACCATAACATGTTTATTTATATACTTACACAAAACGTGTACTAATATAAAAAGCCATTTTAATTACCATCGACATTACCATTTAAATCGACCATCAAACTTAAATCGTATCATATGCAAATGATACGATTAACTTCTACTAAAAACTTCTGTTACTTAAAAAGCAACCTTACGCAAGCTTGATAAGAATTATTTTTGTAAAATATCCAGAAATCATGCTAAATTGCTGCGTACAACCACACAACCAATAAAGTCATGATGTCATTAACCTACTACTACTTATTTTCTGAAACTCGTATCTCTATTCAGCTTAATTTTAGATTGTGGACTTTATTGCTAACAGAGAATGGTTCTTCATTCGATGATAATCGTATAAGATACGCTATCAACACGTTATTTTAAAGGGGCTGCAAAGATATGCCTGTAGAGTAAAATAATGTAAACAATAGGTACGCGCCTTTATTTTATTTAGGTAGTTTTGCCTTAGATTGTCCGTAAGTATTTTTAAAAGTGGCTTTATCATTGACGCACAAAATTGACTTAAATTCTAAATTATTCTTTAAACCGGTTTTTGTATCTATTTTAGTAATCGAATAAGACAAATAAGTTTTTATTGGTATATAGTAGTATTATCAGAAAGCAAACACCGGCTCTGCGTGTGGTATTCATGTCGTTAACCCTCCAACGCTACGCGGTTGGATCGAATTATTCGATTGCCAGAGCACTGAGCATAGTCCGCGGTGGCACAAGTAAAAAAAAGCACTAGCTCGGGAAAACTAACTTTTAGCACGCAGGTACGTAAACTGGTGTTTAACAGTAGTAAAGTTATCTTTCACACGAATATTTTTGTGTATATGAGCAGCTTAGATATTAGCCCCCCCCCCCCCCCACACTACAGGCGTCGTGTGAGCGTTCTCATACAAAATTGTCGACCCCCTTAGATGGATATATATAGACAGATGGAGATATTTTAAGAGAGGTATGGCACAGTGGAATGTCATCTCGCTCGTATGTGGAGCAGCCCAACTGGGGAAGTACCTCCATCTTACAGAAGACCGCAGCCATAATAGCACCACTGCTTTGTAGTGTTGCTATATCATTGCACGCTATGAAGTATGTGGTGTTGTGTTCCTGGTGGTGACTAAGGTCGCCAGAGCTCCCTAGGGTGCGCTGTGTTGGGGGTGAGGGACCTGCATGTATCTATCTGCCAACACAGCGAATCCTCAAGTGAATAAAGGGTCGGCAACGCGCTTGTGATTCTTCTGGAGTCAAGCTTAACATCAGGCAGGCCGTAAGCTTGTTTGCCACCGTCGTAGTATAAAAAAAAAAATATTTGGATAGGTACGTTTGTGTTGACACGGTAGTCCGGGGCGAATAGAAACATAATGATTATTTTACTCACAGGTACTCATACTCATTTATAATATAATATTATATTTATAATATTATATAATGTTTAATTAACAAAAACAAATCTTAAACCTATACACTTAAAACTAATAACTAGTATATATTTACATACTCCCCGAGGTCGCTGCCTGTGGGAAGGGTGCCCATAAGGCTGGCCACATTTCCTCGTTGGATAGTTATTCCTATGCGTTGACCGAAGAAGTAGCCAGCCCTATAGTCTGTTTATATATTTTATTTTTATTTAATATATTTTTATTTTTTATTATTTTTAGTAATCATCAGTTCTTGTTATCAAATAAGCCATATAAGTTTTTAATTACCTGTTATGCAGAACAAAGCATGCTAAATGTAAACTAATACGTTTTGTACCTTATTTTATTGTGAAAAAGTAGAAACGTAGCTCGTAGGTACCTGTTTTGTTTTACCCTGTCGTGTTACTAAATTAACCATTTGGAAGGTGGCGAATACGACGGTATTATGTTCGTATATTTATTAAAAATATGGTAACTATACCCACCTCCTGTTTCTCATTTTTGCAAATTTTATCTAGGAGTTAAAAAAAACCACGCTGAAAACTTTTTCAAAACGTAGACTGCAATGAACAAGGCTTGTTAAATTATATAATGTCTGTTTTTTTACAGTTTTTTTGCATTAAAAATATTAGATGTTACGGTGAAGGATCAGATCTTCTCTATTCTCTCAGATCTTCGAAATACTCAATTTAAGTTCCCGGATTGGTTGTCGGTTCATTTCAACTTTATCAATTTCATATTTCTACGGCAACTGGATGATCGAAAACAAATACGAAATAACTTGCATACGCGAGTTTAGTAGTATTTATAAAGTAAATGCTCTGCATTTTTTTACAAGCTACAATACTTCAACGTCTATAAAAAAATAGCTATAACTTATAATTACTAGACTACGATTTGGATTTAGTACCTAAATTTAATCAAAATTAATAATAAAACAGTGGACGCAAGCCAAGTCCGACCAAATTAGATTTTTTGGAGAAATGCCAGCAGGCCAAGAATAGGTAGGTACTTCATATCGACTAACATGCATAAAATGTTATAAAATAAATTAAGTGTAAAACTGCAGCTCTATCTTACGTTATGTAGCGAAAAAATATTAAACAAACAACAACAGTCCTCTCACCAAAACGCATAATATACTTTTTTTTAAATATAAAAAGCGCAAAAAATATCTAATAGGACTTTAGGTACTAGTGGCTCTGAGTGTGAGCTATAGAGCCTGTCTTTTCACTCTTTTTTTAATTTCTAAAAACTGAATCACAAAATAAAACCTGCACACAAAATTTCACGAGAATCGTTTGAGGAATGCGACGTGTAGAGGAGAACAACCGGACTGCCGGACATCTGGATATCAAGCCATACGAAATAATTTTGGCCCTAGTTAAAACAGAAAACTTCGTCAAATAAATAAATAAATAAATATTTGCGGACAATCTTACACAAATCAACCTAGTCCCAAACTAAGCAAAACTTGTACAGTCAAAGAATTTAATTTCCTACCCACTTTGGACTTTGTCAAAGTGACGTAATCAATCAAAACGTAAGAGACTTCTTATGATTTTATTTACAGTGTCACTTTGAAATAGTCCTAAATGGGTAGGAAATTAAATTCTTTGTACTATGGGTACTAGACGACGATATAGATAAATAAATACTTAAATACATAGAAAACATCCATGACTCAGGAACAAATATTCGTGCTCATCACACAAATAAATGTCCTTACCGGGATTCGAACCCAGGACCTCTGGCTTCGTAGTGGCCCTACCAACTAGGCTAAAGCGGTCGTCGAAAGTTCACTTCAAACGTTCGTTGAATTAAAAAATCATGTTGTCAACTAATACCGTACCCACGCGAAGTGTTAACACTCAACGTGCTATTTATACAAATAGGACCCACTCGCGGCGTCGTGTGCATTCATTTGTTTACCACCGCGGTCAACGATCAATCGTACATTCAACTGATTTTAAATAATTGATTACTTTAATTGACTGTTACGCGTTTGAAGGGTTAAGTAAATGAGGTTATCTTAGTTATAATGTTAGGTGTGAGTGTTCATTGAGTGAATTGACTGTTTGTGTTACAAGGTTGTGATCACACTTGGTAAGTAAATCTTTAATCATTTTACTTTTTTTTTTATTTGTCATTAAATAGATATTTACTTTAAATTTTCAACTAAGCGAAAAACTAATTATTTTCTAGTGAGATACTAAACTCCAAAAACAAATGTCAATTTTTCGATTAGCATGATTGTATAGCTGATTTCACCTTCAATGTTTTTAACTGAGCAAGAAAATTAAGGTAGCTAATACCACATCTTATTTTTCTGTTGGTATAATGAACTTTAAAAACATTGCTTGTTTCTTAGCAAGATTATATAGCTGATTTCAGCTACATTGTTTGATAAACACTTTTTCGCAGCAGATAAAACACTTTCATCTCTTTTGATGAGATTATCTTTGTTTTCTTTCACCACTTAATCTAATCATCAATCATCTCTTTGTAAAGAAAAAGTGGAGCATTTTCAACTGACAAGGATTATTATTTTTAAGACAATGATTTATTTTTGTTCATGTTAACAAATATAAAGTGAATTACCTAGTTGTAATTTTTTTGTATCGGTGTATTGAATCCATGCTTCCAATCTAATACGGTTGTTGAAATAGTTCATAGGTACATCTTTTACATTGTTTAAAACAAAGTTGGAGAAGTTACACCATTTATCAAAAAACATTTGGTTTGTTGGATTTGTCTCTATTCTGAATAGCAGGATAAATATAAAACAGAAAATAAAACATTTTTTTTGTTATGAATTTATTTTCCCTTCCATTTTCTATGAAAATGAGAGGTTCGCTGGGTCAGTCAGTTACCAATAAACAAAACACGAAAATACTCGGACAACGTCACGCTTCAACTTGTTTTTGTTAGTTTAAAGTATTTTTTTTTCAGCATAAGGAGCAAAAAATTACGCTACTTGACATAATATAATATATCGTATAAAAAGGTCAAGGAGGCGGTCCTAGATAGATTCAGATAGCGGGAGCTACGCCACACAACAGTCTAATTCTTAAATTTATGATGATGATTGATGACATTTAATATACTTACAAAACAATGACTATCTCCCAACACAATTCAGACGTTAACGATTTGACTATCAGTCAACATACCAATTCTGTGAAAAATATGAAAGCGTCATGTGTATAATTATGTCTGTGTAAGTATGTTAAACATTTCATACTTTAATCTGTACCGATTCCTATAATTCTGGATAATCTTATAACAATAGGTAGGTACTACCTACTCGTATACATTTAAAACGGTTATTAATTAAATTATAATATATGCTGCTCCTCATTCAAACAATATAATTATCTGCATTGTAATATTTCGCCAAGTTACTTTTACATTTCGCGATATGCCTAACGCGCTATTTGCGAACAATTTTAGCCTTTATCACTATGACCATTTGGTATAACTTAATGTTTTCAATTTTTGCGAGTGGCATTTTGAACTTGGCGCGACTATATCTAGGACAATGTTATGGGTCAAGGATTTGATATAAGTATGAAAGAGATTAAAATTATTTCCGCTACTATTTATTCCATTACATAATTCGAGTTATCAAAGCGTACAAACTTTCACGATTTTCATTCACTCTCTTTTTAAGTTTTGCCTAATTCACATTCAGTCCTTTAACATGAAAATCATACTTAATTAGTACAAATTAAGGGATGTCTCAATTCGTGTCTACCACACCCGGTAAGAGACACGTGTATGTCCTCCACGCACGAAAAAATGAAGTGGAGTTTTTTTGGGCAAACGTTGATAAATATCTGATGTTGTGCAGATATATTTATTCGTATTGGCTTTAATGACATTTTATAAACTTTAAAATACCATATTTTTTACTCATTTTTAACTTGATAATGTCGTTTAATAATACGTATTTTGAGTTGATTAAGGTACATTCAACTGCAAAATTATGTATCGATTTAATAAATAATGTACCAAAACCTAAATCTGCTGACATACCTAAGAGCGATGAGACATTTATGAGTTAGTTGCATGTACCCATATTTTTGCACTAATTGACTGCAAATATGTCCCACACACATTCTTTGCCCCTTTTTATTGGCTACCTTCTCACATGACTTGCATCCCTCTGCATAACATGCTTAATTTCGCTCTCATTTTATCGACGATAATTGCTATTTTCAGCCTTATAGGAACTCATTCCTTATTCGGTCCATCTTTGTCACACCACATCATCATCATTATACTAGTCGAAAGCCACTGCTGGACTCCCCCAAAGAGTGCCAAAGTGACTGGTCCAGCGCCAACCGAATTCAGCGGACTCCCGCGATCTTAACCAGGTCATCAATCCACTTTGGGGGGCTAACCACGCTGCGTCTTCCAGGGCTGTTATTCGCTACGCGTTAATGCGGCTCACCCCGCCGGTCACCCGTTACGAAACTAGACCTCTACCTACGCTTAAATACTACGCATCGCGGTGTCAAGGTATATTTGTGGGTGAGCGTTCAGGTGAGCTTAAAACAAGTTATAGAATAGTGGGGCAGTACGTGGTCACACCATAATTAACCGAAATAAGATTATATATATATTTTTTTTTACAACGACTGTGGCAAACAAGCTTACGGCCTGCCTGATGTTAAGCTGGTACCGTCGCCTATGGGCACTTAGTGACTCCAGAAGAATCACGAGTGCGTTGCCGACCCTTTATTCACTTGAGGATTTGCAGTGTTGGCAGATAGATACATGCAGGTCCCTCACTCCCAACACAGCGCACCCTAGGGAGCTCTGGCGACCTTACTCACCACCAGGAACACAACACCACATACTTCATAGCATGCAATAATATAGCAACACTACAAAGCAGTGGTGCTATTATGGCTGCGGTCTTCTATAAGGTGGAGGTACATCCCCAGTTGGGCTGCTCCACATACGAGCGAGATGACATTCCGCTGTGCCCTACCTCTCTTAAAAAAAATATTGTGTTTAAGTTTATTGTGAAAGGGCAATATTGAGTAAAGGTAAACTATTCAGAAAACATGTGTTGTCGATTTGTCATGCAATATGACTTAATACAAAATGTCATGATACTCGTATTTAAAGCGTCACCTTATGAAATAAGGATATAGTATTATGACAGAAACGCTCAGTACCTAAATGGCCCAGACAACCTAATTTTGGTCGTAAAACAATATCAGAAACGACCTGAATATCTACGAAAGTCGACCTATAAACCTTTACTTCATGAGTATGGCCTCAATATATCCGAAACATTTCTTCCTTGAATAAGTATATCCTTAATAGTATCCGTATTAAAGTTAATTTATTTGCGTAGGCCCAACTGCCACTTAAGTTTTGCTATTCGGATTTGAGCGTAGCACATTGCACGTAGAACCGATTGCCGTTGGGGCGGAAATGTTCTCGAGTTGCAACCACGTTTGTAAGGCAGGTGCAGCGTGGGTAGACTCCCACAAGATGGACTGATGACCTGGTAATGGCGCAGGACCGGTCATTGTGGCACTCTTTGGGTGAGGCCTAGGTCCAGCAGTGGACGTCTTTCGGCTGATATGATGAGTTACGTAGGCTACCAATCTTGAGTCATATATATATATATATATATATATTTTATAATATTAATTCATTTGAGTCAGGCAGGTATCGAAGGCGTAACCAGCCGTACTAGCTTATAATACTCGTATGCTAGCTAAGTGAGATCGCTAGCGCATCATCGAATACGATTCATATCTAATTTCAATATGCCAATAGTTCTCGGAAAGAATCATTATATGCTAAACACTACCTACATATGTCAAAATGTTTTTTGAAAACATACAGTTTTCAGCTTAAAAGCTACTGCTTCAAATTGACAACTTCTACAAATGGTAATTTCGTGGCTTACAAAATAATAAAACTAGTTAATCTGATCTAAAATCTACATTTCTATTCCGAAATTAACATTAATTTTGACTAGGGTCAAACGCCAACACAGTTAACTGACTATCCTGTATTTATATTGCACCTTATTACAATGCACATAAAGTGCATGGATGGTCTGTTAACTAACGTTGCCAAGGGGACTTATGTTTTTTTTTTATAAAAGATTTCAAGTTGGTCAGTGCGCAGGTGAAAAGCTCACACAACAACACATTATCACGAAGATCACATACATGACCATACATCGAGCGAGCCAATATTAGCGAAAGCAAAAAAAATTGAGAATTGCAGTCGCCTAAATGCAAAAGTGCATGAGCCCGTAGTACATCAAATTCCAATACCTAAGTCGAAAACCCGTGTAAAGCCTTAGCTCAATATCACGAGGAAAAACACCGAAGCCCTCGAAATACCTACGAAACACCTGCATCAACAAACATAAGTAATTGCAAGGCCAAGGCTTTTAAACCAGTTGGGATTTCTCTAAGGCCCGTTGCGATTTATATTCGATTTGTAACCGTGCAGCTACGAGTAGGTATACAGTGTGTAACGCGACGAATGACATTTATTACTATAGTCCGTTGAATAGGCATGATGCCTCATCTTAAAATTGATAAGGTACTGCTGCTTAATGGATAGAAAACTAGCAAATTATTGTTATAAAGTATAAATTCAAAAATATAATTAAAATCATAAGGAGATTTGGACCTTGGAAGTTTAGAATTTTTTTTTTTTTTTATTGTCCAAGAAACAATATAAAGCTACCAATAGAATCCTTACGTTTTTATAGAAACAAAATTGTACGACTACTATGGACCTAAACGCAGTATTTCGCGAACGAAACAGCAATTTGCTTGATTTTCAACACATAACGATTAGTACAAATAGCAGTTGTGACGTCATACCCGTGTGACAATTAGTATGAAGCGTTTCGCCTGCCACCAGCGAGGCCAATCTTTGTCTCTTTTTGGATACCTATTTATGTTCTTTAATTGTAGTTGCTCCCATACAAACATTTGTTCATCCCCAAAAACTGATTCGAATGGCATCGTAACAAAAATCTTAGTCATCAACCCCATAACAGGGAGGGCGAGCTGGAGTTTTACTCCTTTGGTGTCCACCTTTCGTAAAATTATCCTGGTTAAGAGGGTGTTATTTAATAGTACATTACTTACCTAGGGCGGTTAAACAAAGAATGTCTCAGATCGCAGGTATTTGACATTTGATAAATATGCGATCTGAGGCTTTCTTTATTACCGCCCGTGGTAAGTACAACATTTTACGTCTCTATCTGGCCAGGAAGTGGGGTTTTCCGCACGCATAGCGTGTGGTAATTCCTACTTTATGGCCAGGTATGACGTAAAATTATTTTTCGTCGCGGAAATACGCCTCTGTCTTTTTATCGTCGATTAAATATGTGCCTCAAACTAACTTACCTCACTCAGTGTTGCCTGAATGCTAAATTGGGTTTCCGCTCGGTTCGAAAATAAACCATCCCGCCATTTATAGATCGTAGTATGTGATAATTTATCGCCATTCGGTCTCCTTTCAGCGTTTCAGGCTCCTGCATAATTTATTTGTTTCAGATGGTACAGTCGCCATCACATACATAGGTACACTATAGGTGTTCAAAAATATCGGCACATGCACCCTAATGCCTTGAAAATAGAGGTGTGTTCCGATGTTTGTGAGCTGCTTGTTTGCTCCGATGTATGTGATGGCGACTGTACTTACACGCCAACGTTTGACGTTTGGGTGATCGGTACGGACATTATTCACTTTTTAAAACAATAATTCCTTTTGATAAATACCTACTTACTTACTTAATTTTTGTAAGTTTTCGTTCGCGGGCGAAACGCCCGTCATGTCCAGCTGCCTCCGAACTGCTACTGAATGACCCCGTTTGACCTTACCAAGTATAATTTCAGAAGTACAGTCGCCATCACATACATAGGTACACTACAGTGGAAAACGTAATTAGAGACCAAAAAAACTACGACAGATATGTCACTGTCATTAAGTGTCAAAGTCACTTATTTCATTGTCAATCGAAAATGTCAGATGTCGCCAACCATTTTGCATTGATCATCAAATCGTAGTAAATATTCTAAGATATGGCCAACATTTTCAATATCAAAAAAGTTACTTTCAACAATACGCATTATAAAAAAGGAATTGTTTTTCTACCTGATATCGTTCAAAAACATTACAATATCCCAAAACAAAAATTACTATTTAAGAGTGTGTTAAAATGGCAGCGGAGGTCAGATAGCTCTTCCATGACGAAGAATGAATGTAATGTGTGAATGGCGTGTGTGTGTGTGTTTTAGATGGCGATTATTTTTCATCACCTAAATAAATATAATGTACCTACGAACGAATTTTTTCAAAAACTGTCATAGCTGTTTTAGGGCGTTTCTTCTTTGGTGAAAGATTATCTGACGTACGTGATGGACCTGGCTGAGGTTCCATCTTACGTATGATACGTACACAAAGTGACCGTACAACACACA
Source organism: Epinotia brunnichana (assembly GCA_963854355.1). Classification (NCBI taxonomy): domain Eukaryota; kingdom Metazoa; phylum Arthropoda; class Insecta; order Lepidoptera; family Tortricidae; genus Epinotia; species Epinotia brunnichana. The sequence goes on from OY977945.1 coordinate 29,286,796, forward strand.
AACTTGAACAACAGAATGTAACAACAAGAACTTAAAGAAAAACAAAAACTTAACAAAAAACAAAAACTCAACAAGGCAGAAATTACCACGGAATATACACATTCGAGCACTCGGAACCGATGTCAGATGTCGAATGAAAATTGACAGATTGACAATTACCAATCGAAAATCCATGGGGTCATGGCTGATGGGGTCTACAGATTATATGATTTCACCACAATTTGTTAGTACAATATGTCGAACATGTAGATGTGACAATCCAACCACATGTGCATGCTATTGGATTGGACAGTTGGATCAGCAGCGCAAAATGCCTCCAGACAAAAGGAATTAGTCAGCTTCTGATAAATTAGGGCTGAGAAATCATTACATGTATAGACCCCTTGAGAAAATGGCGGATGATTGTGGTTATAAAGAGAGCTACACACTATTGGCCTGTTATTTTGTCGAATGGCTAAATGCATGGCATAATATTTAAATTACATCTAACGTTGTTCACGACTATTGTTTATAAATAGTACCAAATGTTATGAATACCTGAAGTATTACAAGTGCAATAACAGTTTTTCTGCCAAAAAAATTCTACGGTTAAATATTTAAAAGGGCATCGAGTATTTTTGTAAATAAGTTGAATTAACTTGTTTATTTAAATCGTAGGTTTAAAACTACCAATAAATAAATTTTCTTAGAGCAGCCTTTTAAAAAGTGAAAATATACCACCGTAAACATATTTTATTTTAGTGGCAACCCACGTTGGTCTCGAATTACGTTTTCCACTATATAGGTGTTCAAAAATATCGGCACAAGCACCCTAATGCCTTGAAAATAGAGGTGTGTTCCGATGTTTGTGACGTGCTTGTTTGCTCCGATGTACGTCAAAAACATTGTTTTATAACATGGCTATTAGTCTTAATTACATCCATCCATTATCTGCTGTGTACATGCCGGAATAAATACAAGTTAATAGTTTTAATTACCTACGCACACGTTTAGTGCAAAAATACTTCTATCTGCGAAACACGACACTAAAGTATTGTACAACTTTTTGTTTTTTATGTCAATTGCGCACACAACTCGTTCAAGTCACGTTTTAAATCACGTTATAGATAGTTCTCGATTGGAGGCCGTCTAGAGCATCGTAAATAATGAATGAACATATACAACACTCAATTTAATCCATTCACAAACTGAGTGTAAAGCTGGGGATAGACGAGTGCACGCGCGCCGTGACCGACCAAGAAATGATTTGTGATCAATATGTTAATACGGTATTTGACAAAAGTCAAATCAGCTTCTTTTTATGAAACGTCAAAAACGCTCCGTCACAATCAAACAAGGCTTATTATTAGTTTTTATGAATTTTAAATTCTTTAAATAGCGAACATAAATGAAAGCTTGATAATTTCCTGATTATTTTCGTAATGTTTATCTGTTGCTAATGAAAAAACAATTTATTTTCACTGTTGTCTAATACCCAATTCGACTTCAGTTCGCTTCTAACTATTGACCTTTAATCGAACGAGGGAGCGAAGCGAATGAAGTTCTATGCTTCAGCTTGGGCCGAAAATCGTTTGTATGTCCGGATATCTCGCTTTCCCGCTGTTCGCATCTACAGGGGGCCGATTTTTGACTTTCGAGCGCTCGAAAATTAAATAAAAGTACATACGATTACGGTTTCAAAATTGCAGGCACTTACTTACTACCGATAGAATTGAATACGAGTGGTCGATACCACTCGTTTTTCAATTTTCTATGCCTAGTTCACACTAGCATTTCATAATTTTTGTCAATTTTCGAGTGAAAGAGTCGAGCGCTCGAAAGTCAAAAATCGGTCCCCAGGTCCCATTTCTCAACCGATTCTCGTGAAATGTTGTGAGCAGGTTCGTTAATTATATAGTTTTTTTTCTTGAGCAATTTTATCAAGAATAAAATAATATCTCATCAGGCTCCTTTACTCACAAAATCGTTTATATTTAAGATTACTAGTTAAGGTTTGCATTCCAATGCAACCCTAACTTTTTTATTGAAATAAACAGTAAAATTTTTTGTTTTATCGTTCTTTTTTTTTTTTAAATTCGCGAGTTCTGCAGCTCACAGAGACACAGGTGTTATATTTATTCACCATGGCGGTGATAAACGAGCATAGCCTTTAGACGCTGGGACTTCAGAGTAGTCACAAGCCTGTTGCCAACCCTTTATTGATTTGAGGGTTATTTGCATCCACAGGATAGAGATAAAGACATGTCTCTCACTCTCAAGGCAGCACAGCACCGGAGATCCACAGGATGTGCATTGTCCTGTGGATCTGAGGTGTTGCCGCGAAGTCGTTCATGTATCTTTATCTCTGTCATACTCGCATATTCGGTCATGCATCACATTGAACAAACCAAAGCTGTACTGTTTGGAATCAGCATAAACGTCGGTGACCACACAATTTGCCTTTCCCATTCAAATAAGTGTATACGCTGTTTACTTAATGAATTATTTCAATATTTACGTTAATTTGCCTTAACGTTTATTTATGTACGCTTGCATAGTGACGACCGGTTAGTCTAGTGCAGTGTTTTTCAACCTGTGGGTCGAAGCTCCTTAAGGGGGGTCGTGGCTACTTGAAATTATTTCACGGCTATTTAAAACATGTAGGTATTTCATATTTGTAAAATAGAAAATATAATGTTAGAACAGTGCAGAGTGGGGGGTCGCAAAATTTTGCTGTGTCGATACAAACCCGATAGGGTTTAACGACACTGTTAGATTTAACGAAATGTATTTTCTTTTATAAATGTAATGATAAAAAATAAAATAAATAAAAATATGTTCTTACTGTAATCGCGCCATGAAAAAGGTTAAATAACACTGGCCTAGTGGGTAATGACTCTGTCTGAAGGTGCTGGGCTCAAATCCCGGTAAGGGCATATATTTGTGTGATGAACATTAATATTTATTTCTGAGTCTTGAACGTTTTCTATGTATTTAAGTATTTACATCTATTCAATATATTGTCAAACCCATACCCATAACACAAGCCATTATTGAGGTTATTATGGGGCTAGTTCAATTTCTGTAAAATTGTCCCCTAGTGTTTATTTATTATGATTTACTTGTTGTTTGCATGTGTGCTTTCGACCTAACGCACGGAGGGAACTTAATAAGACAAACTAGTTACCTTAATAAGTCCATTGATTGTTTTGTTTGTTTATCAGTTGCCGGTTTGTGTATAAAACTTCCAATGGTTACATAAATTCGGCGTGTCGGTTTCCCTTATTTATAACATCGACAAACGTTTCATGAAATTATTATTATTTCGCTGAATTTTCATTTCTAAATTAAATATTTTTTCAGGATCTTTCATCTTTTTAGCTACAGCTAAAAGGGCATTGCGTAGGACCCATAAGATAAGGTTCGGTTTATATCAACTGCCATAAATGTACGGTTTCTAAAAAAAAGTTTTCCAAGAGATGAAAAATCTGCAAAAATTACCTACATTCGATGAAACATTTGTCGGCGAAACAAGGTACAGTATTAATTATACGTACATAAATAAATACATTAATATATCTGTACACGTCGTTGCGATATTGCCAATAGAGTCCTGTATAGATATTTATGTCCTTATTTATGTAAGTACGTATATTAATACCCCTGACTGTACAACCCTGTCTACGGTACAACCTTAGCGTGACATCTATCCCATAGTGAATTTCTTGCGTATCCTAGTACCAATATATTCTTCAGACCAGCTCCCATAACCAACCAACAAGCATAAAAAGTTTAAAAAAAACCGGCCAAGTGCGAGTTGGACTCGCGCACGAAGGGTTCCATACTATTATCAATAAAAATATTTATTTTATTTTGGTTTTAGTATTTGTTGTTATAGCGGCAACAGAAATACATCATCTGTGAAAATTTCAACTGGAACTATCACGGTATCAGTGTTCAATACAACTCCAATTGTCAACAGAGGTAAAGTACTTAGGTGTAATACTCGATGCCAAACTTAATTGGAGCAGTCATCTAGACAATAAAATCCAAAAAGCTACAGTCGTCTTCTGGCAGTGCCGTAGAATGATAGGTAGGACCTAGGGACTAAACCCCAAGATCACTCTATGGCTTTACCAGGCAGTAATCCGACCAATAGTAAGCTACGGTGCCATTGTGTGGTGGCCTCGTACCACGCTAACCACGATCGAAGCTAAACTACAACGCCTCCAGAGACTGGCCTGCATGGCGGCTAGTGGCTGCATGAGGACTACACCGACTGCAGCCCTGGAAGCCATCATGGACACTCCGCCGCTTCACATTTTCATCAGGCAAGAGGCTCTGGCAGCAGCCATAAGGCTCAAAAGACAACATCTCTGGAGACCGCCCAGGGTTCCACACACCGAAATACTCTAAGAGGCTTTAGGTAGGGAACCCCTTATAGAGGCAACTTCAGACATTATTCCCAGACAGTTCGTCTTTGACAAAAAGGTACAAAGTTGAACTATACGAAATCCTCCAGGAAGGACTTAACCCCAGAGAGTTAAGAATCTTCACAGACGGGTCCAAGACAAGGTCAGGCACCGGATCAGGAGTATTCTCGGAGGACCTAAACATACGCATTTCGACACCATTAGGGACCCACAACACCGTCTTCCAGGCAGAGTGTATGGGCATAATAATGGCTGCTCACGCAATCGCCTCCAGGGAGGTAAGGGGATATCCCATCCGCATACTTTCCGACAGTCGATCCGTACTGCAAGCCCTGCAAGGTCACGCAACAACTTCTGGGCTGATACACGAGTGCCACAAAATCCTATCAGAGGTATGTAATAACAGCGACATAACCCTGCAATGGATCAAAGGGCACAGCAATTCACGCGGTAACGATGCAGCGGATGCACTGGCTAGAGAGGGTTCAGAGTCAAGAGCTGTAGGACCGGAACCCACAATTCCTCTACCCTCTCCATGGCTGCGGAGCACACTGCGACTAAACACCAAGGTAGAACACCAAAAACATTGGAACACCCTAGGAACCTGCAGGCAAACCAGGGAGGCCCTTCCGACAATCAACCCTGGATTGTCAAGGAAGCTAAAGCAGCTAAAGAGGCCGGCACTTCGTCTTCTGACAGGAGCTATAACTGGTCATGCACTACTAAACAAACACCTTTTTACTTTAGGTGTTACAGTCCTTTCTGCAGAGCTTGCATGGAAGAGGACGAGACAGCCGCCCACGTCATCCTGACATGTCCTGGAGTGGCGGAATACAGGGCAAAACACCTCGGAACACCAGGGTCACTACCGGAGGCCGTCGGCAACGTAAAGGGTCTGCTAGGCTTTCTGGTGGAACTGGGTTGGCACGAATAACAGTAGTGCCAAAACCTCTACGCAAAATAGGCGCATTTATGACGTCGAGTTGCGGAAACCCAGCCCGCGTACAACCTATAACCTATAACACTGTATCAGTGAGATACAGCCTGGTGACAGACAGACGGACGGACGGACAGCGGAGTCTTAGTAATAGGGTCCCTTTTTTACTCTTTGAGTACGGAACCCTAAAAACTATATCCCGACTACGGAAAAGTAACTAAGATTAATATTATTGTATTACTTGAAGTTTTCTCCTCTTTCATTTGATCCCCCACACGCTATGATACCAAAAGATTATTTTCAAAGTCAGTCACTTATTTGTACGTGACAGCCATCATATATTTTTCTTTTTCATACAAAAGGTAGGTAATGTCACCCGGAGCATAATTTAGAAAGGGTGTCAATCGTGTATTTATCAAAATCGGTTCAGTATTTTAAACGCTCATACGTAAATACAAACATAACCCTTCCTTTCGGCGCTGCCGTAGTTGGGCAATAAACTAACGCGTCTTCAAGACAGCTTCCCGTAACAACTTTACTTGGTTATAGTTATGACCTTTTCTCAAGTATCTAAAGGCTTGAATCACACCGGTGCCAGTTTCTGAACGGGTTTTAAAACACGCTGTTAGGTACGTAAAAGATTGCGAATATTAAGGTCCAAGGCCGTCAAAATGAGACCCCAGTTTATTAATGGAGAGTTAACGACTACTTTATAAACGCCTACTATTTTTTGACGACCGGTTAATTTTAGTGGGTAGTAAGATGAGGTGACGAGTGACAGGGAGGTATGGAAGAAAAGGACATGCTGCGCCGACCCCAAATAAATGGGACAAGGGCAAGAACATGATGAGTATGAATATTTGTTTCTGGGTCTTGGATGTTTTCTTTAGATGTATTTACGTATATATCGTCGTCTAGTACTAGGTACCTACCCATTAACGCAAGCCTTATTGAGCTTACTATGGGAATGGGAATAGTTCGACTAGTGTAAGATTGTCACCTAACCTTACAAAAAAAAAACTGAAACTGAATCACTTAAGAGCTTAGCTCTTGTCAGTGAAGTAACCACCATTCTCATATATCTTGTCCCATAGCCACTAACTTGCTTCGGATTTTGAAAAAGGTTGAACTTGCTTACAATTTTTTTTCATCAAGGCAGATACTTCGCTTGGTAACCACAGCTCTGCTACCAGAAGCAATTTAGGGTGCACAAAATTGGTAACTGTGGTAAGCAAGTGTGTAGATAAAAGTGATATAATATATTTTGTAGATGCCCAAATAAATTTAATCATTGAACATTTCGATTCCATATCATTGATACTAGTCAAACTACTCGTGAAGTGGAATTTGCTTTTATTAACATAGTTCAAACATGTTTTAAATGTGTAAACTGCCGGTCACCGCCTTGCTGCTCGCCGGCGTCCAGCGTTACATTTCATACGTACGTTAAGAAGACCTAAAGGTATTTTCTTGTATGAAATAATGACAGTTGAGTTCCCTCTTACCGCGGCCTTAAAAGAGTTTTTATTGCGGACCTAATTAACTGACAGTGTGTGTTTTGTACGAGTGCCTCTCACACGGAAAGGTCATCTTTTCTCGATATCTAAACACATGTCAACCCCACTAGAACTGTAATTGATAATATATTATCTTGATAACACATTGAAGTGTTGACATATTATCTAATACTGTGGATAAATTATCAATACAATGTTGCAGGATATATACTGATATGTCTAGTGTAAAGTGCATGTTGTTAATGAGGGGATTTCATTTGCATTAATATCTATATAGATATCTCACTATAGCAAGTTATATTATTACCAGTTGTGGCTCTGTGAGCTGTTAAACTCGCAAACATGTTTTATTTCCAATATTTTTTTACGTGATAAGATAACGTCTTATAAATGAAAAAATGAAAAAAAGAAAATCTAATCCATTATTGAGTCTACTCAATTTAACGCGAATCGGTTGAGAAATACAATCTGTAGAGGAAAACAGGACAGCGGGACATCTGGACATCCGGGCATACGAAAGAATTTTGGAAAGAACTTCGTTCGCTTTGCTCGCTTTTCAGCAAGCTACACGCGCAGTTCCGCTCGCAAAAAACGCAAGCAAAGGCGCAGGAAAAACTATACCTCTCATCTATGCCTACATCTCTTTCATAATGCTAGTATGTATAGAAGTATACTGTATAGATAAGTTGCACGATCAATTAGGTATCTTATTCTTTTCTACAAGAACAACAAACATTTACTTTAATCGTACATTACATAACGTTGTATTTAAGACATTTAAATTTCAGTGATAAGGGTCTCCTGGAGGTCAAACTATCAATTATGAATAAGATATGAATGCAATACACTTAACTTACTCGTATAATAGTAAACATGCCGATATCTTGTCATTGACCCTAGTCACTTATCCTAATAAGTACCTATTATACCTAGAACGTATTCAGAGTAAATTGAACAGAATAGAATAGAAAAACTTTATTCAACATTACATTGCATGACATTATAATAAACTATTCACCATAAGACTTCACTACGGCGGGGCTAGCACAAGTGACGTTGCGCCGCGACGAGAGTCGAGAAAGATCTACCCTCTTCCTTCTAATTAGCAAGGTGCGCGTGAGACCGGAGATGCTCAATCGCGCGCGAAACGACTAAGCAGCAAGTTGTGCTAGACGTACAGAGTATAAAACAAAGTCGCTTCCCGCTGTGTCTGTCCCTATGTATGCTTAGATCTTTAAAACTATACGCAACGGATTTTGATGCGCTTTTTTTTAATAGATAGAGTGATTCAATAGGAAGGTTTATATTTGTAATACATGCATATTACATATTAACCCGTGCGAAGCCGGGGCGGGTCGCAAGTAACATATGAATTTAAAATTAATCTTACAGTTATGATTATGTGATGTTAAAAAAGGGCTTGCCTCACCATAATGTTACAGTAAGGCCAGTGTAACGCTGGTATTGTGCGAAGAAAGTACCTATACATTTCCTTATGAATACAGTGATTGGTGTTCTAGAAAAGGATGATTCACAATACACCGTTCAGTGGATTCAGTGTCCATTCCGAGTCCGGTCCGAACCCGGCCGGCATTAATCACCGAGTTTTTCAATGTATGGCTAGATTGATAATAAAACTTTATACTTCCACTGGGGAATGTAATGCAACCTAATTGAATGTAACCCCACGTGTGTGTTTACGGTACGGACATGCCACGCTCTAAGGGAACTGAATGTTTTAATGAAATTGTTTCCGCAGTAGTTGTTCCCGCAAAACTTTCCACTTCATCCTGGGAAGTCCAGGCTTGGTTCAGGACTTCAAAATAATATTCAAAACTAGCCATCATTTATGAATAAATATTTATTTCTTTCTTTCTTTCATATTTGATGACAGTGATGACTATTATTCCTCTATTCACCACCAAGCCACAGGTGTGGGCCCTACAGTAGCCTGTAGCTCAGCCAGTTTTAGGGTTCAGTACCCAAAGGGTAATACGGCGGGGCCGTATTACTAAGACTCCGCTGTCTGTCCGTGTGTCTGTCTTATCCGTCTGTCACCAGGCTGTATCTCATGAACCGTGATAGTAAGACAGTTAAAAATTTCACACATGATGTTTTTCTGTTGCCGCTATAACAACAAAGTACTAAAAAACGAATAAAATAAATATTTAAGAGAGCTCCCATACAACAAACGTGATTTTTTTGCCGTTTTTATAGATAATGGTACGGAACCCTTCGTGCGCGAGTCCAACTAGCATTTGTTCGGTTTTTAAATATACTTCTTAGGCTTTTCAAAAACAAGAAATATTCCGCGAGCGAAAAGCTATTTTCGTAAGTTATTTCTGACGTAAGTTATTTTCAAGTTCCTACAAGAATTTCCCACAACTCCGTAAGTACCTTGGAAAAGTTATTGCTACAATATTTTTCGCCAGTTCCATCCCTTACAATCAGATCTTACCCAGTAGTATAGTAAAAGCCTTCGTTAATCTATGTTACAAAAAATATTTTATACATGTAAAATTCGCCACCCCGTATTTTCCTCCCTTAGCCGCCGTGTCGACGCAACAAACGTAGGAGTTTGACAGACATGCAACTACGGAACACTACACAGTGCGTGGTCCGACACGCACTTGGCCGTTTTTTTTCTTAATCATAGCTAAAACCTGCAGACTTAAATAAATCATTGATTAGATTTTGCGACTTTATAATACTAAGTTTTGTTTTCCACTTGTTATTTGGTTGAATCTTTGCACCACTAACTTCCATAATGACTTTTCGGGAAGATTATTTTCACAAGTTTCTCCGTCGGGGAGTTACGAGAACTTCGAATCGTTGGTTTGCAGAAGTTTTCGATGAATAATTTATGATGTAAGTTAAGGGTACACATCCTTACATTCATATGTCATAAGTTTTGTTAGCAAATATATATGGAAAGTTTGACAGGTTTCTATATAATGACAGCTACTGGCAACATAAATATTTAAGGTTGATTGCCCTGTAATCGTAAGTTGGTGCAACCCGCCCTTAATCTTTCTATGAACTCAAAGAATCCTCGAAGTGTTATTACTTGGTGGCTTCAAAGGTTCAACTACCTTCTGATTACAGTAAGGGTTTATTATAAAGAAACAGCCAGTCAATGCAACGCTGTTAATATAATAATAATGCATAATTATTCTCCATGGCAATTATATCACTATCGGTCCTTATTTTAGCACTGGGTAGTTAGTGTATTATAAAGATTATGATCCGAGCAGCGGGATAAAAATTGTATAGCCTATATCTATCCTGAAAGGCCATTGTAGATACGAGCACTATCATCTATTCTGTGATATGTACGAGTGAAATAATTTTTGAAGTGGAAGTCCTGTTGATTGATCAACGTCAGTTACCAATTGGTTCAACCATATTTCTATCCAATCTCGGCTCGTAACAATGGAGTTTTTCTGAATGTACGGAATAACATATGATATTTTACTGTTAGCTTTTCGGTAAAGGAAAACATCGTGAGGAAACCTGCATCATCATCATATCAGCCGAAAGACGTCCACTGCTTGACATAGGCGTCCCCCAAATAGTGCCAAAGTGACCGGTCCTGCGCCACCTGCATCCAGCGGACTCCTGCTTTTCCAAAACCTGGATACTGCGAAGAAATTCAAGGTGAATGTAAAGTCCCTAACCCGCACTGGGTAAGCATGGAGACTTCTATTCATACCCTCTCGTCAATGAGAAGGAGCCTGTGCCCAGGAGTATCAGTCATCAATCTATATACGGGGCGTATATAGATTGATGAAAATGGTGTTAATGATTATCTTGAGCTTTTATGCTTACTCATTTACCTCAAAACAAAACCGGCCAAGTGCGAGTCGGAGTCGCACACGAAGGGTTCCATACCATTATCTATAAAAAAGGCTAAAAAATCACGTTAGTTGTATGGGAGCTCCCTTAAATATTTATTTTATTCTGTTTTTTAGTACCTAGTTGTTGTTATAGCGGCAACAGAAATACCTCATCTGTTAAAATTTCAACTGTCTAACTATCACGGTTCATGAAATACAGCCTGATGACAGACGGGCAGACAGACAGACGGACGGACAGCGGAGTCTTAGTAACAGAGTCCCGTTTTACCCTTTGGATACGAAACCCTAAAAAAATAACGGATTATATAATGTTTTTGCCAAACAGATATTTATATTCCATCTTATTTTAACGTAGAAAAAGTTAGTGAGATTAAATTACAACCTTGTTAGCTTTAGAGATTCGCATGGCTGGACTAAAAATGTTACAAAGCGAATTAGAGCCAATTAAGATATACCGGCTGAAAGCTAATTTTATACCCTCTGGATAATCACAAAGGACGAAGCCAGTGTAATTTACTAGCTGTATAGTTTTATCAAGTACAGCGAGATTAGTCTACTTCGCATATTTTCACAGTCTAATGTCGTATGGAATCATGTTGTGGGGTGCGGCTGCGGACATCTATACTATATTTATATTGCAAAAGCGTGCGATTCGTGCCATATATGAGATGCGCCCGCGCGACTCCTTAAGAGAACTCTTCAAAGAGATAAACATACTTACCCTACCTTCCTTGTACATTTATGAAAACATCATGCACTTGCGTAAAAACTTGTATAAATTTAAATTAAATAGTGATTATCATAATTTCAATACTAGGAACAAAGATAAAATAGCTGTACCTAAGTTCAGGCTATCTAAAACGAGTAAAAAATCTTTTCTAGGAAACTCTATACGGTTTTATAATAAAATCCCTAATGAAATCACTGGGCTCACAGAAGGTAAATTCAAGAGTCATGTAAAATCTACTCTATTACACAATTAGCCAATACATAGAAGACAAAGATGCATGGAAGCTTTTGCATGACCACCATGTAGGTCGATCACGTAACGCGTTGTACGAACGTCGGGTAGGTCTAAATGTCACTTTTTATATGGAAAATTGACAGTTAAATTGGACCGACGCGCGTTCGGAACGTAACGTGATTACCCCTCTGGTACCGCCACCAAATGTAGCGGAAGCAATTAATATATAAAGGTAGAATCAGTTTTTGACCGGCAAAATGGCTATAATAAAGCCTATTTGAATAAACTATACAATACAATACAATACAAGTCAGATGGTACAGGGAAACGTTTTAACACTGACGTACAAAACCGCTCAGCCAAGTTTTTTGTAGAAAACCCTTAGAATCCATTCGGATCCAAAACAAAATTATTTTTTAGGAGCCGAGAGTCTCGTAATGTACAAAACACCTACAAAACGGCGACTGACCGGTTAATCAGACGCGATTAAGTCTCGTTTAGCAAATCCAATGTGTGGAAATCGTAAAAATTCGAATCAATATATTGTTATATTTAGTGATATATTTTGTGCAGGAAAAGTTTGTGAAGTCGTAAGTTTGTATGTCGGTAATCTCTGGAACCACTTATTTGATCTCACATCAAAGTTCTACAAAATCTGTAATATGTACAGTCAAAGAATTTAATTTCCTACCCATTTAGGACTATTTCAAAGTTACACTGTAAATAAAATCATAAGAAGTCTCTTACGTTTTGATTGATTACGTCACTTTGACAAAGTCCAAAGTGGGTAGGAAATTAAATTCTTTGACTGTACGTAGTCAAGTTTTTGACTATGGTGGAAAAAACTGCAGAAAATTACGGGTAAATAACAATTTAAACTTACTTAGACCGCCAAGAACTACGCACTTATTACGTTTATAATAAAGGAAACCATACGAAAGAATTACTACTTAATAAGCTGCCAAAACACGTACACAAACATGTGACTTAACTACACTAACAACTAATTTTGGTAACTACGCGCTATTGAATTACACATTCAGATTTCAGATTTGTCACGCTCGAGTTGGGCAAAATTTTGGAATAAAGGACCTTAGGCTTTAAAGTTAAACGATCAATAATTGATGTATGTTTATTAGTTTTCATTTGCAAACCACGCAAACGTATGTAAATATTGATTTCATTGATTGTAATTTTCATGTATTGATAAGTAATATCAAAAAATAAATATCAGGCCGTTTTCAACCTTTAATTCGCTTTAGCTAAGTGACATTCTGATAGTTTTTTGCGCTTTTAAATTACTGTTTTACACGGATCTAGCGCGATAATGGTTTACCTTTATTTCGGGTGCAACCTGTGTCGAAATGTCAGAAATAAAGGTAAATAAATATCGCGTTAGACCCGTGTAAAACAGTAGAATCAAACACCATTAGTCAAAGCACCATATACTTTTTTATTAATGAACCGTTTTTTAACCCGATTTTCCCGGCAATAACGAGCTAAAACTCTCTCTTCACTTTCAGTTTGACTAAAAGCTAAGTTAAGCGAAGGATCCTCAGCTATAGCATACCAGTTTACATAATTTTGATCTTGTGAGTGTAATGTATAAGTAAATACCAGCATTTTACAGTGGAATAGTTTTCTTTGTCTTTTTAGACCTACTAACATAAAATTGTTTTCATAAAATATAGTAGTTAGCTGGAGTTCATCAGTTTATAACGAGGTCATGTTTTTAAATTACGGAATCAAATTATTCCACCGGATGGAACAGAAAACATTATGAGCTGACGACGATATTGAACGACAAGACAAAAAAAAGGTTTACAATACTAAAATATGAGAGTACAGTCAGCTGAAGAGAACTGTGATGTCTTGCATACAAAATTATATGCTGACTCTACTTACTAGCTCTAAAATAACATTGATAGCGTTACGTAGACTTCTACATAAAATCGCTTAAATCTTCTTGGAGTTTTCGAATCGAAGGAACACGGAAACGTTGAAGGAAACGAAAGCGAAATGGGACTAGAAGTTTAACAAATTTACTTTCGTCAATTTCATCATTAGCAAGGTACACTGGTACAGTCAGCATCGTAATCAAGTATACTATTTTCGATCTTATCTGTTTAACAATAAAGTGCTACAATGTACTCCATTCATGTCTATGATACTGTACACTATAGGTGTTCAAAAATATCGGCACATGCACCCTAATGCCTTGAAAATAGAGGTGTGTTCCGATGTTTGTGAGCTGCTTGTTTGCTCCGATGTATGTGAAGGCGACTGTACATACATAATAAGCATTTGTTTAGTTTTGCGCGTTCAGTTGATAGTGAATGTCACGACGAAAACATTAGGCCTATCTTTCACGCTCACGCAAAATGATTTTATTGCGCATGCGATTTTGTACCTAATTCTTAGGCTTAGGCCTTATCTCATATAATTGCGGAAGCGTTCTCGTGGACTTAATTCACTTTAGTTCTGAGATGTAGATATAAAAGTAATGTAATACAAAGTTGACCCACGCTTATCTTCGGAGATACGAACGCTGGAGCCTTTTATTAATAACGTGAAGTAATACTGCTTGTGTACGTTTCGGTATTAATTTTATTTAGATTTGCGTAAATAAAGGTATCAAATATATTTTAAGGACGCTTCCGTGAGGAATCGGTACGATATCGGTTAGTTGTTGGCTGTCAAGTCAGTACAGATTCTACCTAATCATATTACCTAATAGTACGGGAAGTAGTGTCACCCAATGTATGGGAGGTGCAAATTTTGGTATCGGATGAATTCACTTGGCACATATGTCATATACGTAAAGGCTAAACAAATTTAGCCCAGTAGCAATCCGCCACCCCCTGGAGGGTAGGCAGGGGGGGGGGCATTCAAAGTTACACGCCGCTTCAGAAAAAAACTCATATTAGCTTCTATTTACGTAACACCTCGAGTGTGGTATCATTTTCTGATAAATCGGGTATGAGGAATTCATTTTTGAGACACTCGATGCATCATATAGTTTCATAAAAAAAAGGAAAAAATAACAAACATATCAAAATCAGTTTGCTAAAATCTAAGGACTTTCTGACTTTGCGGCAAAACTAGAAAAGATACACGAAAGTAATGAATGACACAAATAATATCTAGCATTTCAGCTTGAAGGTGACTTACTGATTTAGCAGGTCGGGATCGATACGCGGTATTTTGTACTTTGTCGTCGCTTTTGCTCGCTTCGCTACTTTGATGTCGCACCACTGTTGCACAGATGTCAGTTTGTCGATAAAGGTACTGTCGGTGTAGCGTTTGCGTAGTGGTAATATCATGCGCGGACGGAACTGCTCCTTAACGGCAGTGAGGGTTGACGCTATAGAGTGGTTTTGTGGATATAGCCTCATAAGGGCAAGTCCCGCATACCCCCTGGGCATTCCCTTTACGTCAACAAAAACAAGGTACTGCATTCGGAAAGTGTCCCAAACTCACCATAAATTGTATCACTTATAGTGACAGCCCTTCCTTCGGAAGAACATTGAGTAGTACTCATGAAGGTTGAATTACATAATTTATTGAATATGTAATTATGTTTTCACTATATTTAACGGTCTCATGCAACTTGTTTCCATATTCATGCAATAGATAAGATACAATGATAGCAAAATGAGATAATAGAGATGTTGACACCAAATGAAATAAATTAATTATTTTGAATGGTGTCCTAAAGGCGTCAAGCCTCTCACAGACCTTAAAAATTAAGTAAAATTGGTAAAAATATAACACAAGATTTTGAACAATCATTTATGGATGAAGTGTGCAAAGTTTAGAGATGGGAGGGGGAGCATTATTCTGTCTTTTGAAAGACTCGGCAGGTCTCATTCCAGAATCAGAGCGGAGTTTGAAACCGTGCCGTAGGTACCCATTTAGATTCTAGGTTGTGAGGACGAATGTCCTGCCAACGGCAATCAAGTTCACGTTTCAATACTCTGAGTTAATCCATTAAGTTAATAAAAATAATTAATTTACTCCATAAAAATCGCCTAAGGATTCGGCCACGAATTTGAGCGGCGGCGGCAGCGGAAGCGGAGCACCATATTTTGGAGTTGGGATCCAGAGAGCGGATCGTGCCTTCTGGCTGCCACGTATGCCACCGCTGCTTAAGGAAAATTCAAGCTCTAAGGCCTCTAAGTAAGAGATGGATGCACGCGCCGCCATAAGGGACGGAAAGTTTCCTATGTAGCTAAATTAAGAACGGGTCTTAAAATGGCTGACAGCTTACCATTAACAACACACTTAATATGGACTCATACTAACTCAGTTGCGGCAAATAAAAAAAGTATAACTATGACAAGGACAACGAATGATATGTACTTTCTGTGACAATCATTGAGATTTGTATACTACCATCTCGCTCGGTCGTGGTATTATTATTACCATCGCTTGTCCTGAGTAATCATACTCAAGCATGGCCATTATAATGGCCTCAACTGCAGCAGACAGGAACACATATTTATCCAGCTATCACTTTGTATTCCAGATATTATGGAGTTCTCGTACGCCAACGCTACTTCCGAGGAAGGGGCGATGGTGAGCCACCTGAAAGGAGTGGGGAGGCTGTTTTACCTGATCACTCCACAAGAGCACATGTTTGAGAAGAAAGATGATGTTCCTAATTTCTTTAAGCAGGTAAACTAGGTAAACCTAAGGTATTATTAAGATACACTAATAACAAAGTAGAGAGCTGGGTTAATAGGCATATACCTGCTTGATATCTTATTAAAAACGTTTTTCCACTATTTTACGTGTTACTTACCAGATCCACATTCCAATCTAAACAAACTTTCAATTTTATAGCCCACAATTTAGCCAGAATGTGTGCATGAGCAATTCCTTTTTAATATAAAGGCCACCGGCCAGCGTTCCCTAACATGCCAACACGTGTTTATATTCGACCGGAATGTTCCGAAATTGGCGGGCCGACCGGCAATATTGCATGCCTCATAAAAGTATAATCAAGGATAAATACGCTTTGAGGAAGAATTTGAAGTAATTTTTTAAATGAAATGGAAATTATAAATAGGTATATCCTGCTGTGGGATGCAGAATAAATAAGACAAACTGCGACTAAGTTTTGCTAATGAGAAAAGAAAAACATTAAAACTTTTCACCTCACTAGCTCGGAATCTCGGAAAACCCTTTTTCTATGTTAGATATCTATTCAGAAAATCGCTTTTTATCCACATGTGAAGAAAGTAGACGTAGAACGTTAAAAGTACTATGACGTAGAACATTATAGGTTTATTTTCCTGACAGCTTTTTTTTTACTTTTTTTTGTGATAGTGTGAGATAGTGTGATCTCTCACACTATCTCACACTATCACAAAAAAAAGTTGATAGTGTGAGATAGTGAGAGATAGTGTGAGAGATAGTGTGAGAGATAGTGTGAGAGATAGTGTGAGACAGTGTGAGATAGTGTGAGATAGTATGAGATAGTGTGAGATAGTGTGAGATAGTGTGTGACAGTGTGCGATGTTTTTTTTGTCTTACCCTTTTTCTTATTTTCCTCGCATTAGTGAGGTAAAAAGTTTTTTCTACTCCTGTACCGTTATCTGTCATTTATATAGGCTGTAGCTCAAATACAATGACACCACTAATAAGTCGTGGAAAAACTCTATGCTCTATGGCCCAAAAACGCACTGTTTAGCGTACTTTTTTGGTTCATACATTTTTAATAAAAGCACTGTTTAACTTTTTTTTTAATCGGCCGCTATATTGCAGTGGTGCCAATTTCATAAACAAATATTTCGAAATAAAAGTATTTATTTACGATTTAACATTTGTACATTATGAATTATAACCTACAATAATAATAAATCATCATCTATTGTGTGTTAAATTACATGTTTTATAAATTCTTGGTATTATTTATAAAAATAAACAGTTCGAATTCGGTCCGGGTCCGGATTCGGTTTGGTTCGGATGGCAAGTGCAAACAAATTAAAAACAAAACAAACCATAAGCAATAGCTGTCATATTTCCGATTTCCCACCAAAATACAGTTCAAAATTAAAAGACGAAAGATGATAAACTATTAGTCCTAAACTATTAAGATTGTATTCGTGTTTGTGAAGACAAAAGTGTACGTTCCTTTTAAAATGGTCGAAGAAATTAATAACTGCACTCCTGAAGAAATTGCGCGAGTAGCAAAAGTACGAATAGAAAACTTGCTGCGTGAAAAGTTTAACTATTCTGTAGTCTGCTATCACATATAACCTCCGTTATCTGTGTCTGCTATTTATTTAAAATTTGTCGTAGAAAAAGTATTGTATGCAACGGTGTATAACTGGTCTAAAAACGCTCGTGGCGTCTTTAATTGCGATGCTCGCCAAGGCTCGCATCGCAACCCACGCCACTCGCCTTTTAAGACCCTTCTTATACAACAGTTGCATAAAATACTATTGTGTTATACACGGGTGAAAAGTTATTTTACGTCTCGTGTGTTGAAACACTCGCAGGTAAAATACAACTATCCCCCCTTGTATAACAAATAACTATTTCATGCGTGGTAGAAAAAAAAATACATATTAAAACGTTTTCAATATAATAATAAGATTAGTAAAATCGCCCATGCGTTTTCAGGGAACGAAGAAACGATGACGAATCTGTCCGTTAAATTATACTGTTATCTGGAATGAGGCATAGTTGGAACTTAGGATGACTCACGCTAGAACGGGCCGTGTCCGGACCGGGCCGTTTTCTAAGAAAAACGACGGCGTTTTTGCGCGGCCGAGCCATACCCAAGCCCGGGCGAGTCACGGCCGGGCCGTGCCAACACCGGGCCGCTTCCGAGCCTCGGCCGTGGCTTGGCTAAGTTATGGCTCGGCCGCGCAAAAACGCTGTCGTTTTTCTTAGAAAACGGCACAGGCCGGACACGGCCCATTCTAGCGTGAGTCATCCTTAAAGGATATTCGCTTGCGTATACGTCAACGATTTTTTTGTCGATAGACATATAAGTATTTAACCTTTACCGACATTTATGCATAAATTACCTTTACTCAAATAAATTGCTGATAATTGACTATTACTACATTGCAAAACTGTTTTGGTATCACAATACGCATAGGTACTGATAACAATATTTGACGGTATTCAAGGTTTTGTTGGCACATAAGCAAATTTTCTAATTAGGTCACTGTTACTTTCAAAGTTACTCAATGTGTAAAACGCGGTTGCCTACATGGCAATTTTTAACTTAATAAAAACAAAACTAAAACCATTTGCTGAAGGAATGTATCATTTTAGCTTTAAGGAATTTAGCCTAACCTAACCATTAAATTGTTGACGTCCAATTTCTCACTTAGCAAAAAATGGCTTTCGGAATTTTGAAACTTTCCAATTACGATGTTTTCGGAAATACGACTATTCGGAATGTTTGAGTGTTCCCACTTGTGAGTGCTCCTGTCTGCCCTGAAAGTATTTTTTTGTACCTAAATCACCCTTACTGATTGACTTCTTCTCTGGTACTCAATTCACTTCACACAGATAATGCTATCTCGGTTTATATCACGGCAAACATAACTCGCAAGACGTGTATTTCATACACAGCCTTCACTCTGACCCTTTAAGTTCAAAGTTCAACGCCCCAAACTACTTGTTACCTCCAACACGTCCCACAAAATCCTACATAATGATGCTACCTTTCTAACACAAGCGAATCTCACGCCACGCGAAAATGGACTTTATTTGCTTGGATAATTGAATTTATGCAATGCTGAAACTAGGTTATTCTCAAGGGGCAGTTCAAATATAGTGTTTATTGTTATTGTAATAAGATATATTGTACTTGTAGGGTGCAAGAGAGTCGGGTTACGGTGGTTTCTCAATGCTGTTGCAACATGCATGTAATACTATCCGGTGACACTTAGCACTATTATCAGGGTTGTCACAACTTTAAACGGGTGTGAAACAGAAGCAAAAATGTCATGGTTAAAGGGTATCAATCGACATGTTCCCTTTCCGATACTGAATGTTTTTTTACAATGTTTATCTGTAATTTGTAAGTGAAGATTTTAAAAGCCCTGATATTTTGCTTATGTTTAGGCACATTAAAGGTTGGATTCAAACGTTCCAATCACACCAACAGATGATCATCGGAGGAGTAGGTACAGGCGCCATCACATACATCGGAACAAACAAGCAGCTCACAAACATCGGAACACAACTCTATTTTCAGGGCATTAGGGTGCATGTGCCGATATTATAAATAGCTTTGCCTTATTGACTTTGACAAATTAAAAAAACATTGTAAAATAGCAATGGCATATGTGCCATATTAAGTCGTTACAGATAGGCTAAATACCTCAACGCCCGAAAAAAACACTTATTTTGAAGCGTTTTACAGGCCTTTAAAACGTTATAAAAAATAGCGATGACATAACGATATATGTATTTCGTTATATTGAAAAGTAGCGTTATAACAAAAGCTGTATTCTCCATAACGATAAAAATATCGTTACACAATGAATATCATAACATTATAAAATACGGTCGAATAACGTTACAATATCGTTTTAAAATGCGAGCCGCCCTGACATCGCACGGGGTAGCCTATAACGTTTTTAAAATATCGCTTTTATATATTGGTTTAGATTTATACCGTTATAATGCATACGGCGCTATACAGCGCGTGAAATATCGTTTTGAGTACCTATTACGCTTTAAAAAGCCTAAAGGAAAAATAACGTTATAAACGATAGCGCTATGCGAAAACAGCATTATTTAAAGGCATGGTTTTAACATAACAGGTAACCCTAATTTAAAGCCATGTCCGAACACTTCTAAGTTTCTGTATTATTGATTAGGAAAGTTTTACAAATGAGCCTTGAACCTGTGGTTTTGTAACACGTCGTGCCGTAATGACGCGCCCCACTCCAGCGCACTGCGTTTATGAGAGGAGAAAACATATTTTATTTAATAATACATAGTTGGGTCATATAGGTACAAAGTTTGTCATTCCTGTGGTCATTAGTTAAGAGCTTACGTGCATGTGACGACACTGGCCATCATCAATCAATCAATCAATTGTACGAGTAGTTGCGAAATACGAGATTCTTGCGAATTTTAATTGGGTGTTTATTTTGGTTTCGAGTTGACTGGTTCAATTTAAAGTATTTTATCGGGTTGCAAATGGCGTACAGCTATGTACGCCATTTGCAACCCGTATTGTACGAACGCTAGGTACCTAGATCTATATGTCAAATTGGATTGTCGTAACGTGCATTTGGAACGTTACGTGAGATCTACCTCTTTCACAACACAATTCAACCGTATGACAGAAAAAATTAAAGGAACAAAACCTGTAACCATGTAAATAATGTTTTCATCGCATAATAATATATAAAAGGGGACGCCGTTTATGCGGATTAAGAGTCATACCACAAATGAGGCTTTGTAGTCCTTAACTTATAACAATGTCCAGAGGAAAGACGCGATCCTATATATATGATCCAGTTGCCCGAGAGGCTATTATTTCCTAATCCACGTGCGTACTTACTCAATTCGAGGTACTTAATTTATTGTTGAACTAAGAAGTTAATTAGGAAGATGTTAAATTATCCCGAATACAGCGAATTTATCTCGAGCTTAGAGTTGCTGTTCATTGGTTCGAGAGATAATATATGACAAGATGATACCTAACTGTTTCCATCAAGATATTGGTGGTAATATAATAGTTGACTGCGTTGAGATTAGAATAAATTACCTAGGCAATTCTTCGGAGTAGTGAAAGAGACATGATAAACGAGTCATAAACGATTTTTTCATCTGAGTTTCCTCTTTCCAGTCGTGGCCGTACTTCCTAATCTTCATGGTCCTAGAGCACATAGTCCTAAGACTAGAAGGCAAGCCTGGGATCAGACTGAACGACGGCATCACCAGCATATCCCACGGACTTCTGCAGGAATGTGGCAGGTATCCATAATATGACATAGATATCGTATATTTTATTTAATCGTATGGCATACTTTATTTGGCCTTTGAGTTTGTCACTCTTTAGTACCACCCAGGGGACACGTGCAGGGTTGTGGTAGGTAGCTCCAGCGGACGCAAGTGACAGTTGTCCCCCCTTTGTCAAGTGAGTTGGCAACTCGACTGTTAGAGGTTCTTAAGCCGCCCGAAGGCCTCTAACTCGGCTTAACGACTACTGTCATAAACAGCAGCCGGAATCAACTGCTTAGCGTGCCTTCCAAAGCACGGAAGCGCTCATTTATAGTAACCACACTCAAACTGGCGGTCACCCATCCAAAGACTGACCGCTGCCATCTTTGCTTATAGACATACAGACATGTGATCTGGGAGCGGTTGCACATGGTGACTTTTTCCAGTGATAAACACGCGATACTGTATCTATATAGCCCCGCTATTCTGTAACTTGTTTTACGCTCACCTCAACGCTCACCCAAAAATATATCTTGAAGCCGTGATTCGTATTAATTAAGCGAAAATAGAGGTCCTAATGAAACTAGACCTCTATTTTCGCTTAATTAAGTGTGCGTGAAGCGAAGGTGAAGCGCATGACCGCGTAAGGAAAGAAAGAAAAGAACAGCCCTGGTTACGCTTAGTTAAGGCGCCGTAGGTTCAGCAAAGTTAAGCGAACAGAGTTTTTGTAATAATGCGTCTGTTTATAATAATATGGTTTCCAAAAAATACGAATAGTAATCTTGAGGCTTTTCTGCAGGGAGATCAGTGATTCGAAACATGATTCAGCAATTTTCGTTAGATTTAAAAAAATCACGAACTTAGGTCTAAAATACACTTAAAACATTCGTAACAAATTATGCACAAAAGCTAAACATATTAAAATTGGTTCTAAAAATCGTCAATATTATGTTTGAGGGAACTCTGCAGTGATTACTTTTTATTTATTTAACATTAAAAAAAAACATGATATCCGCGCATCCGAACACGCACTTTCAAGTTCCATCTCGCTCACGCTTATGCGCAGTGAGAGGGAGAGAAGACCATGAACCTACGGCGCCTTAATACGAAACGCTGTGAAATATATATTTGTAGGGGAAAGGTGAGCTTAAAACAAGTTACAGAAACACGTATTTTTATCGCTCCAAAAAGTCCCTGTATGTAATCTGTTGTGTGTGTTATCACAAATCGCAAATGAGTTGCAAAGCTAAATCGCGTACCGAGTTTTAAATAAAACTACTTTTTACAAGCTCTATATTAAGTAACTTGACCTGTTCGTATATATGTAAGTATATAATTATGTAAGTTGTCCGTCAAAATTTGCAATCCATTTTACAGTTACTCGATGGAGCTGAAATTTTGGGTATTAAGCAGTATAGTTTGGATAACAATCCAATATTATCATACCATCGAGCTGATCTGATGATGGAGACAGAAGGTGGCCATAAGATTTCAGTACATAACCGACGTAACCCCGTTATGTTCGGGCTCATTAAAATCATCTCAATTAGTAGTTGATGATGGTATACAGAAAAGTACAGTCAGCAATAAAAGCTTGTAACAAAAATTTAAATTTTGACAGAAACTTATTAGGATCAACTTCCCCAATTTGTTAATCGGGATGGACATAGGCTATATGTATCCCCGCCCCTTCCGGCTCTACCTTGGTTGTTTAAAATACACGAGCAGAGCCGCGGTCAGCTAGTAGCTTACGAGTATGGAGAATGTCCTTAACGTCCTCCATATTTTTATTTCGAAATGTGTTCAAGTTTTGTGATTGATGCGGTTCGGTGATCTGCAAAACAGATTCGGTTTAGTAATAAATCAGCGTGAAAGTGACGTATCACTATGATGAATTTAAAGTTTTGTTTAGATAAATTGTTTTTACTGATAAAAAGTAAGGAGACTTTTTTTGTAGGTTAGTTAATCTTAGTGCCTTAGGCATTCAAAGTTGTATATTTCTACCTCAACGTGACAAACACCTATTAACATATCCTTTAGGATATATGTATTTTGTTGTAACAAATGTATTAAATTTACCAGAATACTATGGCGAGGCGCGGAATCGTACCTGTACACATGGATATACACCAACTTCAGAATAGTGGAGCTCCCCTGGGACAACGTGTGGACCTGGTATGCAGCAGCTCTTGGAGTCGACTTCTGTTATTACTGGATGCACAGAGCATGCCACGGTGAGTAGCTAAAATAGTAATATTTAAAAAATAACGAAGTATTTTCATACAAATCGAAAACTACTGGCTACTGCCTAAATGGATTCCTGAATCGCGCTGCTAAGATTATCGAATTTTACTCGCGATAATCGCGTAGTCGCGTTGTATTAGGTACGACAATCCCTTAAGCTGTTAAGGTACTGATTCTAGGAAAAAACTAAACAGCGTGATTTAGGAATCTATGCAGACACTTCAGCGCCATCTAGCGGGAAGTTAAAGCATTTCTCAAGTGACGCTAAGCTGGATCTAATTATTATGACAGTGGATTCAAATTTTTACCGGCTAAAAAAAAGGAGGAGATAATAACGTCCCACTGTATTTATTTATTTTTTATGTATGTTCACCAATTTCTCCGTCAATTGAGGACCGATTTTCAAAATTCTTCTTTTAATCGAATGAGTATACTCCTGAGGTGGGTCATCAAGTCAGGATCTGAGGATGGGATCCCAAGAAATTTGAGGGCAACCCTCAAATTTTATAGGCACTCGTGTAGTAATTTCGGTATTTTCTATTATAACTCGCGTATTTACAATCGGAAATCGCAATTTTGGTGAAGCGGAACAGAACTGATGATGAAGATCACAGATGATTTATGGAACTCTTGAAAAATGTAAAGTGCTTTAAAGATTCTGACATGATGTTGAATTGTGAACTAATGAAGTGTTAATTCTGAGACTTGGGTTTTTTCTGTAATATAATCCACGCATTTGGTCTCAGAGAGCAGTAAGTTCATGTGGTAAATTGGAAAGGAAATGTGGAAATTTTCATGTACCTTCCTATGTGGCTTGGCGAAGTACCTACTGAATTGAAGTCAGTTTAAACTTTGTTTTTAAAGTAAATTATATGCAATATCCTCTTTTGCGAGGAAAACTAATATACACTCCGGCATTTCAATGCCTAACTTGTAAATTTTCCTTGACGACATTAAATGAGAATCATAAGGCGGAACATAAAATAAAAAGGAGCGTTCAAATTAGGCTCCAGAGTGTTCTATCCACGAATCCTTTCTTTTCTCAAGAGCCCCTTGAGACTTCTCATAAAATCTTTGTCTTTGAGAATTCACCTCGTTTGATAAAGACTATTGTCTGGAATTTTACTTTTCAGCCAATCTATTATTTTCTGTTGATCTCTAAGTAATCCTTTCGTACCTCAGCAGGTCGATCACCTAACGCATTATACGCGCGTCAGGTAGATCTAAATGTCACTTTTTATATGGAAAAATGACGGTTAAATTGTCCTAACGCGCGTTCGGATCGTTACGTGATTACCCCTCTGTATGAAGATAAATAAGGAACCAATTACACATTTTAATAGTTTTATTTTTAATTTTTTATATTTCGATGGCATTTCTACACTTTTCATTGTACGAGTTTTACATTAAAACATGCTTAGACTAAAAACGGTCAAAACCTACGTAGGTATATATATCGAAATAGACACGTGCTTAGCTTAGAATCAGCATATAGACAGGTTGTGTGGAAAACTCGGTAGCGCGTGCTTCGCGCTGGGCCGAGTTGTGAGGTCAGTGTCTGCAGAGGCGACGCGCACCTGCTACTTCGCCACGGTGCACTCACTGCTGCAGTATGGCACCGAGATCTGGGGTCGCTGTGCGGAGTGGGAGCGGGCGTTCCACCTCCAGAAACGTGCAGTCAGAATTGTTGCTCGAGCTCCCCACAATACTCACGCGAAGCCTCTTTTTAGTAGGCTAGGCATACTAACGCTGCCGGCTGTAGTCTTTTTGCATGTGGCTGTGTATATGAGAGTGAACCTGGCGTCTTTTAAAACATTACACTCGTACGGAACTAGAAACGTGGATAAGATTGTAGGTATAAGCCGGATGTTGACCTAGTCATCAAAACTCACGTATGTCATGGGTCCCACTGTATACAATAAGTTACCTAAAAATGTAATTGATGCCCTTTATAAGCTTAAACACCTTTAAAGTTCGCTCAAAGGCGGTGGCTTATCGAGCAATCGTTTTATACCTATGACGAATTAATTGCTTATTAAACATAATAATTATATAATAGTGCTATTATTTTATTGTATTGACTCTCTTGATTTTATCTTATTTTAATATTTGTATGAACATTACGAATAAAGTGATTATGATTATTATGATTATACATTACAATTGAAAGAGCAACTAGGGGCTCCACCAAATAGTAAACTGAAGGTTATATTTTGATTAACAAATTTTAACATCCACAAACGAGTTTTGAATTGAATTATTGACGTATTGGTATGTAACGATTCATGCTCCCTATTATTTATTTATTTTAACTTTATTGCAAAGTAACTAGTTACAAATACAAAAGGGCGCACCTAATGCCATAAGGCTCCTATTATTGAACGAGGGACCGAAGTGAATGAACTTTTCTGCTTAAGCTTGGGCTAAAACTCTTTCGTGTGTCCGTTTGTCCAGCTGTGTTCATCTACAAGTCACATTTCTCAACATCGGTTGGAGCTGGGTGATAATCTACATAATTCAAAAACCTGCTCACAAAAGTCTCGTAAATGTTCGTGAGCAGGTTCAATAATTATATTGTTTTTTTTAAAGACCGGCTCGCTAGTTCTACTGATCACAGAGTCACTATAACTCATCATCGACCTAGCGTTACTCCCGGTTGTGCCCCTAAAGGAGCCCGGGGTCCGCTTTGACACCTAATCCCAAGATTTGGCATAGACACTAGTTTTACGAAAGCGACTACCATCTGACCTTCCAACCCAGAGGGAAAACTAGACCTTATTGGAATTAGACCGGTTTCCTCACGATGTTTTCCTTCACCGAGTCACTATAACTAAGCACTGATATTGAGATAAGACTGCAATAAAAGTTTTATTATAACATGGCAGTCTCAAACATATATTTTGCGCGATCTGAATTCCATATCTGAGAAACTTCACAAGAATGCTGACGCTTTGAACATTTCCGAAATTACCATCGGGGTTTGCAGATGTTGACTTCATGTTTCTATAAGGAAAACGAGTTTAAATTTAGTTTTTGGTACATTTTATTGACGACTGTACTTTTATTTATTTTACTTTATATTTTCTACTTTTTAATTTCAAAGATGTTTTATTTTAACAGAGGTACACATCTTATGGGCACAGCATCAGGTCCACCACACGTCTGAGGACTTCAACATGGGCGTCGGCATCCGGCAGTCCATACTGCAGGGCTGGTGCGGATTCGTGAGTATTAGCTAATACTTATTAGCAGTAGTATTTTACACGGGTCTTACGTGATATTTATTCACCTTTATTTCTGACTTTGTTTTGACACGGGAAATAAATATTTGGTGCAGGCACTAGTTTCACGAAAGTCACTGTTATCTAACTTTCTAACCCGGAGGGACAACTAGATCTTGGTGGGATAAGACTGTCCACCGGGTTCCTCACGATGTACTTTCAACGAAAACTACAGTTAAATATCACATAATAGTCCAGTAACTTTATAGGTACAGTCAAGGGCTCCAATATGTATACACCAAAAAGTCTCAAAATTATGTACACAGACCTTATTTCTGCAACTATAAGGTTGTAGTATACATATTTATGAAACTTTGAGTGAATACATATTGGTGCCCTTGGCTATACATCCAAAACTTGCGTCAAATCCGGTAGTTCTGATTTTTTGCAGACTTGTTTATGATGTTGGCCCAATGAATAATCCATGTTTGTGACCTCGAGCGCCAAACGCAACTTTGTCAAAAATAGAACACCGCGAAAGCTTTTATTAATACCCTAAAGGACTAGTTTTTGATAGTAACTTTTTCAGAACGTTTTAGAGAAGACTAGATTTACTACAATATGAGACTAGAAATGTCTCTGTAGACTCAATAGTTTCCGAGAGAAAACCTTTCAAAGTTTATAAGTATCTATATCGTCGTCTAGTACCCATAGTACAAGCTTTGCTTAGTTTGGGACTAGGTTGATTTGTGTAAGATTGTCCGCAAACATATTATATATATTACTATTATTATTTAGTCCGTGTGGTGTCGGGTTCGAATAGCACCACCCCCTTTCTTCCCGTGGGTGTCGTGAGAGTCGACTATGGGAACAGGGTTGAAGTGTGTTGTGGGTGATGGGCTAGCAACCTATCACTGCGACATCACATTTTGTCGATCTTTTATACCCACATTTATGCTAAAAGTGGCACTGGAACACACGTTTCATGTGCTCTGTCTAACCCCTTTTAGGGATAAAGGCGTGATTGTATGTATGATTGTATGTATTATTATAATTTTTCGAACTTCGCAACACTACTACACTCCGTCGGGGGTAATTGGAACCTGATCCCGGTAAAGTTGTACGTACGAGTGACGTCTAAAATATTGCAAAAAATTGCGAGGTTCGAAAAAAATATGAATTTCTAAAAGCTTTATCTCAAAAACTGTTGGGTCTACAGAGACAATTCGAGTCTCATATTGAAGCAAACTTAGTCTTCTTTAAAACCTATTTAAAAGGTACTACCCAAAACGAGTCCCCTAGGGATATCGCGTTATTTCCGTATTTTTAATCAGAACTACCGGATTTGAAGTAAAAACTACCCCGTACTTTTAGGCGACAGGGTTACTGGATTATAATGTTTCGTACATACGTTTTTGATAAACTCAAATGATCACGGTGATGTAAACCAAGTCAATAGTGTTAGATGGGCGGACGCCTTCTCCGACTCGTATAGGCTGGGGTGTGGTGTGAGGCAGGGGGGTCTGAGCTCGTCTACGTTATTCAACCTCTACATAAATGAGCTCTTGGATGCGCTTGGAAGAATGCGCAAAAAGGCTGAATCCCTGGTGCGTAGGGTGCGCGCCAGCCCCAACAACATTGGACTGCCCCTTG
This sequence comes from Epinotia brunnichana, assembly GCA_963854355.1. Lineage (NCBI taxonomy): Eukaryota > Metazoa > Arthropoda > Insecta > Lepidoptera > Tortricidae > Epinotia > Epinotia brunnichana. The sequence goes on from OY977945.1 coordinate 29,315,528, forward strand.
CTTCATTGTACTCGGTTACGCCGTACTCAGTGAAGCGAACTGTGTAATGTTTTGTTCTGTTTTTTTTTTTTTTTAGTTTTGTTACTAACAAAGTCTTTCTAGGGAAGTAATTAACAAATAATGGATCGTGTTATCTGAATTAATAATTGAATAGAAAAATTGAATTGAAATTGAATGCGCCCGCTCTGCGACAGTGGAAAAATTAATGAATTTGACATCTATTTATGCTAATCGATGCCTAGTGTACTTGCGTTTGGCTAACATACTAATGTATACCTGAACAGTATCTCCACTTGCATGTAATTATGCTTTGACAGCTAATTGTGATGCTAATAATAAACTGAAGAAGAATATTATTAATATAACTAATTTTACAATTAAGTAATACGTTTTATTTACATTAATGCACATCATCATAAATTATAAACAATATTTTTGGCTTTACGAACTTCTTAACGTGTATCCATATATTGTGGGACCAAGCGCACGCCGCATTTATAAAGATTTAGCGGCGCGCCTAAAAGAAACCACTGGTGACCAGAGTTTTTATTTATAGGTAGTTTTTAGTTTCTTATTAATGTCAGTTTAAAAAATTTAATTGTTTTAACAAATAAACATATTTCTTATTGCGTGTGACAGAATAGAGAGTGGCAATAATATCACAAACAATATATTGTGATGCTTTGTCGACGAGGCGCAAAACGAGTCTTGGCACGAGAACTGATATCAGACGTAATAGTGCCTTAATTAAGTGTGAGATATCATTCATCTCATGTCGTTTCCAATTCTTATTGCAGGCATATATACAAGTAAATCTTAATAATAATAAAATAATCCAAAAACTAACCTAGGTAGGCTAAAATATTTTTTTAACCTTATGGAAAAAAATGTATATTTCGTTTACGTTTCGATCATAACCTTGTCATCATTAGTAAATTCAAATATTTTTAATACAGTAAGACCTAAGAAAGGGCTAAGCTAATACATACTATGAGATCATTAAATAAAATGGAAATATATTTATAACAACACTAGCTGTTGCCCGCGACTTCGTCCGCGTAGAACATGTTATCGTCTAAATGTTTGTTTAAGGAATGAATTAAAAAAAAACATTGAAATTAGTTTTGTAGTTTTTTAGTAAACAGTCTAAAACCGAAGTTACAAATCTCCTACCTTCAAAAGAACCCTCTTTGAACCCTCATAGTATAAATCTGAAACCGTAGTTACAAATTTCTTACTTTAAAAATGTCTTGACTTGCTCTCTACATAAACTTCGAACCCCCTTTTAACCTTCTTAGGCGATAACTTAATTAAAAACGCTGAAATAAGTTTTGTAGTTTTTCAGCAAACAGTCTACAACCGAAGTTACAAATCCCTTACATTAAAAATTACTTGCTCTACATACAAACATGGAACACCCTTATAATCCCCTTTAGAGGTTGAATTTAACAAAACGCTGAAATAAGTTTTGTAGTCTTTTAACAAACAGGCTAGGATCGAAGTTCCAAATCTCATACTTTAAAATTTTCTGACTCTCCATACCAACTTAGAACCCCCTATTAACGCTTTTCAAAGAAAAATTAAGAAAAAGAGTTTTTTTTGCTGTAATAAGCATTTTTTCTACAAACTATCAAGTATCTAAGCTCAATAAAAGTGTTTCCCATACGAATTTTGCCCCCTTTTTAACCCGTTAAGGGGTGGAATTTTCCAAAACGCTGAAAGTACTTTTTACTCAAAAAAGAGTTTCCCTCATACAAACTTTGCAACCCTTAGTAACCCCCTCAGGGGTAGAATTTATCAACACGCTGAAAGTATTTTATTTATATTCTAATAAGTAAGCTATCTACAAAGTTTAAAGTCTCTTGCTAAAAAAAGAACGTTGCCTCCATACAAATGTTGCACTCCCTTTTCGACCCCTTAGCGGTGGAATTTTCTAAAACGCTGAACGTCCTTTTTTGTATTTCAATAAGTAGGTAATCTTTCTCCAAACGTTTAACCTTGTATCTCAAAAAATAATTTCCCTCATATAAACTTTGCAACGATTTTAACAACCCTTAGGGGTGGAATTTTCCAAAACGCTGAAAGTGCTTTATTTTTATGCTAAAAAGTAAGCTTTCTACAAAGTTTTAAGTCTGTAGCTAAAAAAACATGTCACCATACAAATGTTGCACCCCCTTTTAACCCCCTTAGGGGCGGAATTTTCTAAACCGCTGCGCTGAAAGTATTTTTTTTATTTCAATAAGTCATCTTTCTACAAACTTTTAAGCTTCTATCTCAAAAAAAGTTTCCCTGGTACAAACTTAGAAACCTTTTTTAACCCCCTTAGGGGTGGAATTTTTCAAAACGCTGAAAGTGCTTTTTTTATTTCAAAAGTAATCTTTCTACAACTTTTCAGCTTCTATCTCAAAAAAGAGTTTCCCTCATACAAACTTTGCAACCATTTTTAACCCCTTAGAGGTGGAATTTTCCAAAACGCTGAAAGTACTTGATTTTAATTTTAGTAAGTAAGCTTTCCACAAAGGTTTAAGTCTCTAGCTAAAAAAACATGTTTCCTCCATACAAATGTTGCACCCCCTTTAACCCCCTTAGGGGTGGAGTAATCTAAAATTGAATTTTCCAAAACGCTGAAAGTACTTGATTTTAATTTTAGTAAGTAAGCTTTCCACAAAGGTTTAAGTCTCTAGCTAAAAAAACATGTTTCCTCCATACAAATGTTGCACTCCCTTTTAACCCCCTTAGGGGTGGAGTTTTCTTAAACACTGAAAGTTCTTTTTTGTATTTCAATAAGTAATCTTTCTACAAAAGTTTAACCTTGTATCTCAAAAAATAATTTCCCTCATACAAACTTTGCAATGATTTTTAACCCCCTTAGGGGTAGAATTTTCCAAAACGCTGAAAGTACTTGATTTTAATTTTAGTAAGTAAGCTTTCCACAAAGGTTTAAGTCTCTAGCTAAAAAAACATGTTTCCTCCATACAAATGTTGCACCCCCTTTAACCCCCTTAGGGGTGGAGTAATCTAAAGTTGAATTTTCCAAAACGCTGAAAGTACTTGATTTTAATTTTAGTAAGTAAGCTTTCCACAAAGGTTTAAGTCCCTAGCTAAAAAAACATGTTTCCTCCATACAAATGTTGCACCCCCTTTAACCCCCTTAGGGGTGGAGTAATCTAAAATTGAATTTTCCAAAATGCTGAAAGTACTTGATTTTAATTTTAGTAAGTAAGCTTTCTACAAAGGTTTAAGTCTCTAGCTAAAAAAACATGTTTCCTCCATACAAACGTTGCACCCCCTTTTAACCCCCTTAGGGTGAACGCTGATAGTAGTTTTTTTTTGTATTTCAATAAGTAATCTTTTTAAAAACTTTTAAGCTTCTATCTCAAAAAACCGTTTCCCTCATACAAACTTTGCAACCCTATTTTACCCCTTAGGGCTGGAATTTTCCAAAACACTGAAAGTATTTTATTTTTATTCTAATGAGTAAGCTTTCTACAAAGGTTTAAGTCTCTAACTAAAAAAACATGTTTCCTCCATACAAATGTTGCACCCCCTTTTAACCCCCTTAGGGGTGGAATTTTTCTTAAAACGCTGAAAATTGCTTTTTTGTATTTCAATAAGTAATCTTTCTACAATCTTTTAAACTTCTATCTCAAAAAAGAGTTTCCCTCATACAAACTTTGCAACCATTTTTAACCCCTTAGAGGTGGAATTTTCCAAAACGCTGAAAGTACTTGATTTTAATTTTAGTAAGTAAGCTTTCCACAAAGGTTTAAGTCTCTAGCTAAAAAAACATGTTTCCTCCATACAAATGTTGCACCCCCTTTAACCCCCTTAGGGGTGGAGTAATCTAAAATTGAATTTTCCAAAACGCTGAAAGTACTTGATTTTAATTTTAGTAAGTAAGCTTTCCACAAAGGTTTAAGTCTCTAGCTAAAAAAACATGTTTCCTCCATACAAATGTTGCACTCCCTTTTAACCCCCTTAGGGGTGGAGTTTTCTAAAACACTGAAAGTTCTTTTTTGTATTTCAATAAGTAATCTTTCTACAAAAGTTTAACCTTGTATCTCAAAAAATAATTTCCCTCATACAAACTTTGCAATGATTTTTAACCCCCTTAGGGGTAGAATTTTCCAAAACGCTGAAAGTACTTGATTTTAATTTTAGTAAGTAAGCTTTCCACAAAGGTTTAAGTCTCTAGCTAAAAAAACATGTTTCCTCCATACAAATGTTGCACCCCCTTTAACCCCCTTAGGGGTGGAGTAATCTAAAATTGAATTTTCCAAAACGCTGAAAGTACTTGATTTTAATTTTAGTAAGTAAGCTTTCCACAAAGGTTGAAGTCCCTAGCTAAAAAAACATGTTTCCTCCATACAAATGTTGCACCCCCTTTAACCCCCTTAGGGGTGGAGTAATCTAAAATTGAATTTTTCAAAATGCTGAAAGTACTTGATTTTAATTTTAGTAAGTAAGCTTTCCACAAAGGTTTAAGTCTCTAGCTAAAAAAACATGTTTCCTCCATACAAACGTTGCACCCCCTTTTAACCCCCTTAGGGTGAACGCTGATAGTAGTTTTTTTTTGTATTTCAATAAGTAATCTTTTTACAAACTTTTAAGCTTCTATCTCAAAAAACCGTTTCCCTCATACAAACTTTGCAACCCTATTTTACCCCTTAGGGCTGGAATTTTCCAAAACACTGAAAGTATTTTATTTTTATTCTAATGAGTAAGCTTTCTACAAAGGTTTAAGTCTCTGACTAAAAAAACATGTTTCCTCCATACAAATGTTGCACCCCCTTTTAACCCCCTTAGGGGTGGAATTTTTCTTAAAACGCTGAAAATTGCTTTTTTGTATTTCAATAAGTAATCTTTCTACAATCTTTTAAACTTCTATCTCAAAAAAGAGTTTCCCTCATACAAACCTTGCAACCATTTTTAACCCCTTAGAGGTGGAATTTTCCAAAACGCTGAAAGTACTTGATTTTAATTTTAGTAAGTAAGCTTTCCACAAAGGTTTAAGTCTCTAGCTAAAAAAACATGTTTCCTCCATACAAATGTTGCACCCCCTTTTAACCCCCTTAGGGGTGGAATTTTTCTTAAAACGCTGAAAATTGCTTTTTTGTATTTCAATAAGTAATCTTTCTACAATCTTTTAAACTTCTATCTCAAAAAAGAGTTTCCCTCATACAAACCTTGCAACCATTTTTAACCCCTTAGAGGTGGAATTTTCCAAAACGCTGAAAGTACTTGATTTTAATTTTAGTAAGTAAGCTTTCCACAAAGGTTTAAGTCTCTAGCTAAAAAAACATGTTTCCTCCATACAAATGTTGCACTCCCTTTTAACCCCCTTAGGGGTGGAGTTTTCTAAAACACTGAAAGTTCTTTTTTGTATTTCAATAAGTAATCTTTCTACAAAAGTTTAACCTTGTATCTCAAAAAATAATTTCCCTCATACAAACTTTGCAATGATTTTTAACCCCCTTAGGGGTAGAATTTTCCAAAACGCTGAAAGTACTTGATTTTAATTTTAGTAAGTAAGCTTTCCACAAAGGTTTAAGTCTCTAGCTAAAAAAACATGTTTCCTCCATACAAATGTTGCACCCCCTTTAACCCCCTTAGGGGTGGAGTAATCTAAAATTGAATTTTCCAAAACGCTGAAAGTACTTGATTTTAATTTTAGTAAGTAAGCTTTCCACAAAGGTTGAAGTCCCTAGCTAAAAAAACATGTTTCCTCCATACAAATGTTGCACCCCCTTTAACCCCCTTAGGGGTGGAGTAATCTAAAATTGAATTTTCCAAAATGCTGAAAGTACTTGATTTTAATTTTAGTAAGTAAGCTTTCCACAAAGGTTTAAGTCTCTAGCTAAAAAAACATGTTTCCTCCATACAAACGTTGCACCACCTTTTAACCCCCTTAGGGTGAACGCTGATAGTAGTTTTTTTTTGTATTTCAATAAGTAATCTTTTTACAAACTTTTAAGCTTCTATCTCAAAAAACCGTTTCCCTCATACAAACTTTGCAACCCTATTTTACCCCTTAGGGCTGGAATTTTCCAAAACACTGAAAGTATTTTATTTTTATTCTAATGAGTAAGCTTTCTACAAAGGTTTAAGTCTCTAACTAAAAAAACATGTTTCCTCCATACAAATGTTGCACCCCCTTTTAACCCCCTTAGGGGTGGAATTTTTCTTAAAACGCTGAAAATTGCTTTTTTGTATTTCAATAAGTAATCTTTCTACAATCTTTTAAACTTCTATCTCAAAAAAGAGTTTCCCTCATACAAACTTTGCAACCATTTTTAACCCCTTAGAGGTGGAATTTTCCAAAACGCTGAAAGTACTTGATTTTAATTTTAGTAAGTAAGCTTTCCACAAAGGTTTAAGTCTCTAGCTAAAAAAACATGTTTCCTCCATACAAATGTTGCACCCCCTTTAACCCCCTTAGGGGTGGAGTAATCTAAAATTGAATTTTCCAAAACGCTGAAAGTACTTGATTTTAATTTTAGTAAGTAAGCTTTCCACAAAGGTTTAAGTCTCTAGCTAAAAAAACATGTTTCCTCCATACAAATGTTGCACTCCCTTTTAACCCCCTTAGGGGTGGAGTTTTCTAAAACACTGAAAGTTCTTTTTTGTATTTCAATAAGTAATCTTTCTACAAAAGTTTAACCTTGTATCTCAAAAAATAATTTCCCTCATACAAACTTTGCAATGATTTTTAACCCCCTTAGGGGTAGAATTTTCCAAAACGCTGAAAGTACTTGATTTTAATTTTAGTAAGTAAGCTTTCCACAAAGGTTTAAGTCTCTAGCTAAAAAAACATGTTTCCTCCATACAAATGTTGCACCCCCTTTAACCCCCTTAGGGGTGGAGTAATCTAAAATTGAATTTTCCAAAACGCTGAAAGTACTTGATTTTAATTTTAGTAAGTAAGCTTTCCACAAAGGTTTAAGTCCCTAGCTAAAAAAACATGTTTCCTCCATACAAATGTTGCACCTTCTTTTAACCCCCTTAGGGGTGGAATTTTCTAAAACGCTGAAAGTGGTTTTATTGTATTTTAATAAGTAATCTTTCTAAAAACTTTTTATTACTATTTTTACTTTTATTTATACTTACTTACTTGCTGTTACTAACCAATTTAGTATTAAGTCACATGTTACTAACACACTATGGATCACTAGGTCTGAAATAAAGTATTATTTATTTTTATTTTATTATTTAGCTTCTATCTCATAAAAGAGTTTCCCTCATACAAACCTTGCAACCCTTTTTAGCCCCCTTAGGGGTAGAATTTTCCAAAACGCTGAAAATACTTTATTTGTATTCTAATAAGTAATCGTTCCACAAAGTTTAAAGACTCTAGCTCAAAAAATAAAGTTTCCTCCATACAATCTTTGCAACGATTTTCAACCCTCTTAGGGGTAGAATTTTCCAAAACGCCGAAAGTACTTTATTTTTATTCCAATAAGTAAGCTTTCTACAATGTTTGAATTCTCTAGCTAAAAAAAAAATGTTTCCTCCATACAAATGATGCACCCCCGCTTAACCCCCTTAGGGGTGGAATTTTCTAAAACGCTGAAAGTTGTTTTATTGTATTTCAAAAAGTAATCTTTCTACAAACTTTTTAGCTTCTATCTCAAAAAAGAGTTTCCCTCATACAAACCTTGCAACCCTTCTTAGCCCCCTTAGGGGTAGAATTTTCCAAAACGCTGAAAGAACTTTATTTGTATTCTATGAAGTAATCTTTCCACAAAGTTTGAAGACTCCAGCTCAAAAAATAAAGTTTTCTCCATACAAACTTTGCACCCCTATTTAACCCCTTTAGGGGTGGAATTTCCAAAAATCCCTTCTTATCCGTCGCCTACGTTATAAAAGGTTGTATAGGTGTAAATTTCAAGTTTCTAGTTCCAGTAGTTTCGGCTGTGCGTTGATGATCTGTCAGGAAGTCTTCTTTTATATATATAGATTAACAGTATTAACACAAGAGACGCGACATGTAGGTATAGAATCTCGAAGTTTCTAGTCCATTACCTGGTTACTAAAACAGTACTAATGTTGCTTAAATATTTTTTATCCCACTTCTTTGATGATTATTTTATTCCATTAAATACTAAAATTACACAATAGTACATTATGATACAAGTGTGCTAAGTTGGTCATTACACTCGAGTCGGTTTTTAAGCCTGAGCCGAAGGCGAAGGCTTAATGGAGACGAGAAGTGTAATGACCAATGCTCACGTGTTTCATACGACGTTTTTCAACACATTTGCGAGGAAAAAAAAAAAAAATAACAAATGAAAATGTTAAAAGATATGTAATGAAAAGGCACTAGTGCGATAATGTAATGTAAAAGTCACGGCATGGGTATTATTCTGCATTATTTTGCTAATATTTAAAAAGATATGTAATGAAAAGGCACTAGTGCGATAATGTAATGTAAAAGGCACGGCATGGGTAATATTCTGCATTATCAGTGTAAATACGCTGTAATAAGACCAACTTTACGAGCAGGTGTGTTGAAAAAATAATAAACTACACGCTGCCGCTGGATGCGGGTGGCGCAGGACCGGTCACTTTGGCACTCTTTGGGGGAGGCCTATGTCCAGCAGTGGACGTCTTTCGGCTGATATGATGATGATGATGAATAAACTACATAGCTCCACACCCCTAAATGATCAGTTACTCAGTGGTGTCAAATTACAATCTTTTTCTTAATCGTAATAGGGTATGTTATATCCACCGAATGTTTCGTTCCACATAGAAAATTCTTACATTAAATACGTAAGTGAATACTCGGCTCGATAACAATCTCAATATCACTAATGGAATTGACCTAGACGTAGTTTATTCATTATTAGGAATGAATTGAATAGGACGTCTGGGACACCTTATTGCCCTACACGGCACATGTAGGTATAGAGCTACAAACATACATTCAAGTACACATAATATTGCATAATCGGTAATTGGTTGAATCAGTCATTACTTTGCGAAATTCCATGATAAGTTACTAGAACAATATTATTTTGCTATTTCAGGTCTATTAGCAATGACGAACATCATAATCATCAAAACGAGTGCCTATGCCAAATCTTGGGATTAGGTGTCAAAGCGGACCCCGGGCTCCTTTAGGGGCACAACCGGGAATATCGCTAGGAGGATGAACATCATAATCATCATTATGTATCGTCGCTAATAGTGGAATGGTAAAAGAATACGGTTCTAGTAACATTCATGACTTTCTCGAGCATTATATATTTTTTTAAATGTCATACCAGTACAGACGCGTTAAAGATCTATATTATTGTGATGTATTTGGTGGGTAAAGATAAAAGCGGAACGGGACGGGATATGAGTGACCCGTTAGCCCGAGTCACTCATATCTTTACGAGTAAGTCGAATACGTGCGACATAACGACCAATCCTCCACTTCAAATACGAAAGTGGCTCGTTTCATTATAATTCTAACATAATCTATGTCTTGTCAACAGATTTTCTACCTCCCACTGGCGCTGGCGATACCACCAGCTCAGTTCGTGATGCACCATCAGTTCAGCTACCTGTACATGTTCTGGATCCACACGGAAGCTATCAAGAGTCTCGGGCCTTTGGAGTACATCCTCAACACGCCTAGTCACCATAGAGTACATCACGGTAAGAGTATAAAAAAAGAAATAAACACTAATTTTAAATAAAACATAGTTCATTCATAACCCCCTATATACATTAAAACAAATAATATACCTATAAATAAAATTCTTGAATATTCAGCTAAAAAATTAAAGCAAACCCACCTCTTCTATAAATATAAATAATAAATATTTCGCGGACAATCTTACACAAATCAACCTAGTCCCAAACTAAGCAAAGCTTGTGCTATGGGTACTAGACGACGATAAAGATACTTATATAGAGAAAGAAATACTTAAATACATAGAAAACATCCATGACTCAGGAACAAATATTCGTGCTCATCACACAAATAAATGCCCTTACCGGGATTCGAACCCAAGTCCTCTTGCTTCGTATGCAGGGTCACTACCAACTAGGCTAAAGCGGTCGTCGTATGTATGTTAATTCTTTATTGCATATGGAGCAGAACACAACAATAGAACAATTATTACAAGAACAGATAACACATGTACAAAGGCGAGCTTATCTCTATAAGAGGGAATTATCCTAATAGAGTTAAACTATCGTAGAATGTACTTTTTAAATCCAAGTAATTTTCAAGTTTAGTATTTATACAAGCATGGCTTTTAGCTCAAGGTTTTTTTGAGTGATCAACTTGATCGCATATCAAATTGCAGCGATTAGAAATGTTGTATGAAAAAAGTTCTACTCGTTTAATTTTTTCTATTTTAATTTCTAGCAACAGAAACTAGCTTCCAACCTAGATATGGCATATCCCATTGTGCATATGTCACCGTTAGATTGTGAAAACCGTCAGTTTATAATCCAACTCGCGATATTATAAACTGTCGAAAAATTGTGAACTGTCAAAACCGTTCACAATTTATCGCATTATTTTTCGTTAGTTTATAAACTATCAATGTCGAATCGTCAAATTGTCAACTGATATCAAATCCGCATGCTACGGAACGCATAGATAAAGACTAGGTAGGTAAGGCTAGTTAGGTAGCTTCAGTTGCCCGAAGGGCAATCCGGTCAGAAATAGGAGCCCCGTGCAGCGGGGCTCCGTCGACATTGCTGGATGACGAAATAAATGGAATAAAATGTCTGGATGAAGAAAAAAACAATCATGTTCTGACATAAGTAGAAGCTGATGCAAGAAGAATAATTCGTTCAACCAATCAGCGCACATGGTGCGTTCCGAATCATACCAATTTGATTCAGTTCACAATTTGACGATTCGTCATTGATAGTTTATAAACTAACGAAACATAATGCGTTAGATTGTGAACGATTTTGACAGTTCACAATTTTTCGACAGTTTATAATATCGCGAGTAAGATTTTAACTGACTGTGTTCATAATCTGACGCTAACACGTGTTATTCTAGCATGTCGTTATAAAACGAGAACTACACTACTTTTGTATGCAGAATTGACCGTCCTCGCGACTCTTAAGATCCAAGTCCTTTATTAAGGGTTCTAATAAAAATGTTATTTTATAGGAAGCAACAAATACTGCTTGGACGTGAACTACGGAGGTGTCCTCATTATCTGGGACAGACTCTTCGGCACCTTCAGACCGGAGACGGACAAGATCCAAATAGTCTATGGCCTCATTTACAACCAGCCGTCTTTCAACCCCACGTATTTGCAGGTTGGTTGACCTATTGATACCTCTTTCAAATACAATTACTAGCATTTTCCCGCGACTTCATCCACGTGAACACATCCTATATTACATTTGATCCTCAATTTCATCCCTTTGAGGAAGATTGTCGAGATGCAGAGTATTCCAGGTTTTTATTCAGATTTCAAAGTATTTCTTAGCGATATCTATATATCCGTTTAGATGTTTTTGCGTGATTCGGAAACGAACAGAGGGGGGTAATCATAATCACGTTACGTTCCGAACGCGCGTCGGTACAATTTAACTGTCAATTTTCCATATTTTTGTCATATTTACTTAGACCTACCCGACGTTCGTACAATGCGTTACGTGATCGACCTGCTGCTGAACAACAAATACGAAATAAATAAAAAATACGCCCGGTTACTTAATGCTTTATTTTAGATTTATTCGTTTTGTATGCGAAACTTTGAATGCTTATTTAAATTCAAAAAGCCGAGGCTCGGAAGCGGCTCAGTGTCGCCACGGCCTGGGTATGGCTCGGCCGCGCAAAAACGCCGTCGTTTTTCTTACTGGCCGGACACGGCCCGTTCTAGCGTGAGTGATACTTTATTAGTGCATATTTTATTAATATTTCGGGAATAAGATGGTATGTTTGACTAGATAAAACAATAATTTGTGATTCAGTATGGTGATAAAGTCCGAAAAATATTTTATGGAACGTTCACGCTGTCTTTCCAACCTAAGGAGATATTACAGTTCTGCTTTCGCTTCCCTTTCACTTCCAATTGCTGTTTATTTGTACACAAATAAAGTAAAGAAAATCGAGGCTCATAAAATACTTAACATGTAACCACTGAAAACCTTAACCGTAAACATGTCACCTGTCAACCCATGTTTACTCAAGAATACTGAACGGTAGGCTTACATTATTCAAGGCAGGTTCTCGTCAGAAACGCGGTTTCAGAGGAAATTGTCACCTTATCTGTATAAGCGACAATATATTTATGACATGTATTTGAGGACAAATTACAAAAGGTCTTTAATCCAATTTGATTGTCGTTTGAAACTAAATCTTGTTTTTGAAACCTCAGGGTTGAATGGAGGTTGAAATTTGCAGAGAAAAATTACCTTTTGGAGAAGCGACCGTCATTTTGTTCGACTTTGATACATTCTAGCAGTGTTTCGTTCCTACGAGTACCACAAAATGACCACAAAGAACTAAAATGAACCCATTTATTCGACGACCGCTTTAGTCTAGTTGGTAGTGACCCTGCCTACGAAGCAAGAGGTCCTGGGTTCGAATCCCGGTAAGGGCATTTATTTATGTGATGAGCACGAATATTTGTTTCTGAGTCATGGATGTTCTCTATGTATTTAAGTTTTTATTTATCTATATAAGTATGTTTATCTTCGTCTAGTACCCATAGTACAAGCTTTGCTGTGTTTGGGACTAGGCCGATTTGTGTAAGATTGTCCGCAAATATTTATTTTTATTTATTTATTTATTATGAATTGCGACGCACTGACGAAAGAAGAAATAAATTACATGAAAAATATTTGCAAATCGTATTTCTATTTACGTTGACTCTTAACACCTTAAAACTAGATAGTGGCTATGTGAGCTGTAGAAGTCGCAGGCTTTTTATTGTTAATTGCGAAAAGATTTATCGACAAAAACATTCTATATAATTATTGAAACTGCTTACACAATTTCAAGAAAATCTGATGAGAAATGCGACCTGTAGAGTAAAACAGCCGTCGCCAGACAGACGCCGGACATACGAAAGCATTTTTGCCCAAACTGAATCAGAGAGCTTTGTTTTTTTTTAGATGTATTTAAAATCATGTCTTTATTGTCAGGCGTTCTACACAGGCTACGTGGTGGAGAAGTTCCGTCGCATGGAGACAGCCGGAGACAAGTTCAGAGCGATAATCTGGGGCCCCAGCTGGGAGCCCGGTCAGGCGAGGCTTGGAGATGAGGACCAGAAACTTGAGGTTGGTATTTTTATTTATTTACTTATTCAAACAATGATTACTCAGTATTACAGTTTCAGAACTAATGCACTGTGAATCTTAGAATTAACATTACCAGCATAACCAAACTACTACCAGAGGCCTATCTAGCACACTAGGTTTTATGTCGGCGAAAATGTACTGTAACGTCACGTAAAACGCGACATAAAACCTAGTGTGCTAGGGCCCCAGGCTGCTGGCTCGTTCTGGGCATCTTCGCCGCCTTCTCTGGGGTGGCCAATTGCTGTGGCCCCCGCCACAAAAAAAATTAAGTCGTCTTTTACGACAGGCGGGGGAGACCGTAGACCTATTCTTGCCCGAGTCTACACGGGTTACCTTACATACCTACCTATTTTAGAAGACTGACGGTCATCCATCGCCTCGCTGAACCTCAAGCATTCACGACAGACTTTTACCCAGCTACTAGCGAAAACATCCCAGTCAGAAGTATGAGTATTCTTATTTTTTCTACAGCACTTTATCGAGCACTCGGACGTTTACCTTATGATTAAATTATGTGGTACAATTTTTTTATCTTGGTTGAATGTAGCCCGATGCTGGGCTTATTGTTGATTGCAACGTAGTACGCTTAGTACTCGTTTATTAATGGATAGGTACGCAATAGTTTTTACTTCACTTTTTACAACTTGTTTTGGTGACTTGCTATTTTAATAACACGTTTAATGCCAAGCAGTAGTTTCTACCTAAGCTGTTAATTGTACTACCTACCTAATTGAAACTTTTAAGCCTTGGTATCAAACTTTATTTGTATTGATTCATTTATTTTATCAAACGTAGTACCTACCTACCCATCACCAATTATTTTGAATTACCTATTTATGTATATATTAACAGTACATGGGTAAGTATATATCAGTTTAAAGAGTACAATCTATATCGTTTTTACATATATATTTATTGTTTTTTTATACCTTAGTATCTATATCTCAATATTGCAGTTGAAAAACTTCAGTTCAGTCGAATCATAACCTCGTAACGCCCGAAGGCCTTTTCTTTTGCAACGTCACTATCGAATTTGTTAAAACAACAACGCTTAAGGTTTCCTTTTCTTATTAAATCGAGCCGAATTCAATTATATTTCCTTCACAAGTTGATTTCAATTACAGCGGGCTTTTTCTGTACAGAGAAATTTTATTTAGTAAATTGAGAAAATCATTAGTAAATATGGTTAGTCAAGCAGCGTTCTGATTTGAAAGTGCTTACTTCAAAGATCCTAAACAATTTGACCCACGCGTTCTTACGGACCTTTATCAAAGTTACCTTTAAAGTATTTAAGTGACATATTTAACGCCTAAGTAACTTTAATTAACTTCTTATAACCGTACCTAACTAGTTTGTCAAAATTGTTGCAGAGAGTAATATTGGCTATCACTATTTTATGCTGCACAAATCTCTTCACACCACCTATTTTTTTCACCTACCTATGTGAAAAGTCTGTATTAAGGGTTCATTGTTGGGACTATTACACTGTCTTATTACTTAATTATACTTATACTCATTTATTCGCAATCATATATTTATATTACATGTCGCTATTATTTATTAATCACAATTGCATATTTATTGTCAAAATCAATTAAATTGCCATGAATAGCGTATTAATTCAACATTCAAAATTTATTATACGAAATGAATAGGTACTGCGATGTACATATAAATATATATTTAAACAAAAAAAATGTACATCTTAACTCGCTGAAATCAAAACTGGTGATAAGCTAAATACTTACAATTTTTTTTATGAGCCTATAGTGTGCCCCACTGCTGGGCAAAGGCCTCTCCCCGTGATCTCCATGCGCACCTACTGGATTCCTCTTCCGCCCAATTGCTGAGGATTACATCCAGGTCGTCCCGCTATCTCCGTCTAGGTCAGCCCCGTCTGCGTCGCCCGTCATAATACTTACAATGAAACATATATTTATTTTCTATAGTAAATACAAGATGATAATTAACATAAACTAAATCAAATTAAAACTACGTTAAATCTGAAAAAGGCCCTCGAGGCATTGTACCGAGGATGCTGGCGGCATTTCCTCGTTGAATTGCAATGCTGATGCGTTGCGCAAGAAAGCCGCCATACTTACAATTATACCTACAGTTAAAATAAAATGACGTATTAATGTCACTACGGATGACATCTTTCCAACTCTTCGGCTGTTCTTCAGCGGGTGTTGCATGGTTGCCATGTTATCGCTGTAGATAACACTTACTTATGTTCTGACAAGAATGTGAGTGCAAGAGGGCAGGATGTCTTATCCACAACGGTAAGTGATATACAACGTGTCCCAAAACTCAACGATAAGCCGGCACCAGAGGATGGAGCTGCTTATGATTAGTCGAGAAAAAATAAGGAAAAAAATATATCTATGATGGATCACAGATAACACCTTGAATTCCTTCGGTTGCATTGCGGGACTTTCGGGTAACCGTTACCAGAGTAATTCATTCTTTGTCTGGCAAGGTCATGACATTCACAAAATAAGTGCTCCATAGTCTCATCCTCCTCGCCATACATTCTTCAGTCTAAACAACACCCCAGATATAATTTTGAGTTGCTTACTACTGGATTTCCAGAGTTTTCTGGTCCAGCCCGAGTCCACTCCTTCTATGAAGAGGTTAGAGTGCCTTAAGCTAGCCTCATTCCTCCACTCGTGTTGGAGTTTGGTTTTGGCGTAGGTTTTAAAGGCCGATATTATGGTTCCCTGCGAGAGTCCCACAAATGGTTCATGACTCAGGTTAAATCCAAGTATTTTATCGCAGATGTAATCTGTATCTGTATAATTTTAACATCCGCCTTTAAGTTTATATGTTCTGTATTAGATTCATAATATTAAATTGATAAAGAGTATCTGTATTGTATTGTAGATCGTGCAAAGAGAGAAATACGACGTGGCGCTGCCGGCTTGGTGCAATCTCTACCTGGTCCTGCATTACGCGGTGGTTTTCTACGGCTTCTTCGAGCTGGCTTCCAGATACATGGTCAGTACATTGCAGGAGTTATTATGTCTCATCATCATCATCATCATTGGCCTGTAGCATCTATTAAAGATGATTTAAGCTGCGTCCATTAAAGTGCGGCACTTGCGTACGTGGCTTGTCAGTCCAATACGAGAGCGACAGTGACGCCCGCATATATGACATGTAAATGTCATACACATCGCTGTTGGAGGCGCAGCAGCGCGCTGGTGTCTCAATGCTCGCTTGTGGGACAAGAGGTGATATCATGTACTGTCACGCCTTCATAAAGTGACTTCCTCCATTGGTCTCGGTCCTGCGATTGATTTTGCGATTGGTTCTCCATCAAAAACAGCTCTTCTCCATTATTTCTACAAGCAGTAACACAAATCCGTATAAACGTATGATGTGGTGCACTCACACAGACACGCGTCGATACAGTAAACTTAAGTACAACTCGAGGTAGTGGGTACATCAGTCCGCGTGCCGCCAGTCCATCTTATAGAACTGGTTTTAAAAGGAGTGCAGAAGATCTTAAGCGATCTTATGCTCTCCATGGTCTTCTCGGGGCGCCAAATTGCGATTCCTCCGTGCGTAGCAAACAGCCCGATGGCGATAAGTGATAAATGTAGGTTCCTGGGCTTCACTCTGGACTCTCACCTTAACTGGAAGTGCCATGTAGACTAACTATGTGATAGATTGAGTAGTGCAGTCTTTGCTTTGCGTAAACTAAAACCTATGGTATCAGACGATGCCATGAAGCAGGTGTATTTTGCTCATTTTCATTCGCTGATGTCCTACGGTACGCTCATTTGGGGAAACTCAACGGATGCCAACAGAGTGCTGCTTATGCAGAAACGTGCAGTACGTGCGATGATTGGGGCAAAATCGAGGACTTCGTGTAGAGGCCACTTCCCAACGCACGGTATTATGACGCACTACTCACTCTATATATTCGAAATTATAATGTCTGTAAGAAATATTTTTTCCTCGTTCGATACCGTAAATGTGATTGGCAAAACACTCCGCCGCAATGGGCGTTTGAGAACAGTTCCCCGTCGCATGGCACTTGCAGAAAAGAACTGCGTGTCATTGGGCCTACCTACTACGAGCGATTACCCGCTGATTTTAGACTGGAACCATCTGACGAAGCATTTAGACGCCGCCTGAAATACCTTTTATTGGAAAATCCATTATACTCAGTTAAAGAGTATATGGATCTGGATCTGACATGTAAAATTATTATTTTTACCTATTTACATTTGTTTCAATATGATTTGACATTAAATATCACCTATATTCTAATGCACATTACACTATATTTTAAATTGAATGACGATACCTAGTGGTTGACATATTTGTTCTTTTGATTTTGTTTTATTTTTATATTTACTTGTTATTGAGTAAATTTGTTGACATTGTATTAATTTAATATTATATCTTTATTTTTTCTCTGTTTTTGACGATCGTGATAAATAATCTTATTTTTTTGACATGAAAGCAAATTTGTAATGTAATTTTTTATCATGGAATAAATAATCTAATCTAATCTAGTATTATTTAATTATTTTTTTAGAAGTGCCAGTACTTAATAGCCTGACTACCTGCGGGCATACACAATTTTTTTTTACAAACATGCAATGAAATAAAGACGTATATGTGACAACTGCGTCCGTGCTTTCAAAAAGCATAAAAATTAAAAGATGAAAGTTTCAATTTCATAACCAAGTTCGTGCGAAACAAGGAGCCGCTGTAAGGCATTGCGAGTGTAGGCAGCTTTGAGTGAACTCCCCTCCCTTCGTATTTTGTGAAAATTTGTTTGGCGACGCTCATTGTCAGAAGTGACATAGGCGCCATCATCTGTCCTGCACCACCAGTTTCTCCTACAACGCGCCGGCGTGAGACAACACACGCCCACACCCTATTGGTCCAAGCTGACATCGTCAAGGCAACCAAAGAACGACCACATGCGCACAGACGATTTTTCAATCAATTTAAAATGAAACTGTCACCATTGATTTTTATTTATGTTTAGTTTTGATAGTTATAATATGTGATAAGGCGTTTTAATTGATATTTTTTATAGGAAAACGATTTGTTAATAGTTTTAAATAAGATAATCATAAGAACCATATAGTGCCTGTTGCCCCGGATGGAATGCTGTGTTTGTCAAAAGATTTTTTCATCGGCAACAGGTCTACGTATCCACCAGGGACGTATCCATCAGGTCCGTATAACCTCTGTACCATCTACAGCACACATCCCGGCTCCCTGCTCCCATCCTACATTACCTCCCACCCCCGACACTCCTCTCCAGACTCTCCTCGGCCAACTCAAGCAGTCAACTTCCATTATAAAACGTATACCACGCGGTGCCCGATCGACGGTTTCAGAGGCATTAGCGGGCGCAATCAATAATTGCGTTAGAAACAACAATAGTAATTCTTGGCAGGACCTCCTTACCTTTTCGTTTAAAATTCTCCATGTTTCAGAAGAATCTAACAGTAATATTTCCCTAACGCAAAAAATAAAAAACAACATTTTAAATCCGTCTATACCTATTTGCGCCCCTTCGTCTGGAACTCACAGAAAGAAGTATGACTTGTTTGGAAAGGTCGAGGAAAAAATACACGACGGTGATCTCAAAGGAGCAACACGCCTGTTGTTCTCAAACGACACCTTAGCACCCGACACACCGGAGACCAAAGACGCATTACAGTCCAAGCACCCCCCAGGCCCTTCCACCCCGATCTTCGTAGACCCTCCATCCGACCCCTCAGCCTGCCTCCACGCCACAGCAAGAGACGTACTAACAGCCCTCGCCTCGTTTCCAAAAGGATCGGCGTCTGGTCTAGACGGCATATCCCCACAGCATCTGATTGACCTCACCAGCTACGGCACAGGTGTAGCTGGTGAACAGTTGACCACAAGCCTCACAAAACTGGTCAATCTCATGCTTCTGGGAGATGTTTGCCCGGATGTAACGCCGCTTATATATGGAGCAAATCTTATTGCCTTGGCAAAAAGGGATGGTGGCGTACGCCCCATCGCAGTAGGCTCTACATTCCGACGTTTAGCAGCCAAGATCTGCGTCCGGCTCACTAAAACAAAATTACAGGCCCTCTTTGAACCCGTACAAGTCGGCTTTGGAACTCGTGGAGGTTGCGAGGCAGCAGTCCACGCTGTTCGTACCTTTGTAAAAAGTGATTCGTGCGAGGTTCTTCTAAAATTAGACGTAAAAAACGCATTTAATTCGGTCAATAGGGACACCCTGCTAAACGAAATTAAAACACATGTCCCAGAAATTTATAACTTCCTTCTCCAGTGCTACCACTGCCCCTCAAAACTAGTTCATAAATCCAACGAGATTCTTTCGGCCGTCGGTTGTCAGCAGGGTGATCCCCTCGGTCCAGCGATATTTAGTTTGGCAATAAATGCGATAATCCACAACCTAAATTCGAAATTAAATATTTGGTACCTCGACGATGGGACCTTAGCCGGAGACGCACAGACAGTCCTAGCAGATTTGGTGCATGTTAAACGGCACTTCAATCACATTGGTTTAGAATTAAATTATGACAAATCTGAATTATATATTTCGGACAAAGTTAATCCACTAACCGCTTCCCAAATCGCTCAAAACTTTAACAACGAAGCTCTTAACATAAAAGTAGTATTGAAGGACAGTCTGCACCTCCTCGGCTCCCCCATCTTCGAGGAGGCCATTCCTCTTGTCTTAAATAAATCAACAACAAAATTCAGCAAGTATTCGGACCGCCTTGTCAAAATTAGCAGCCACTCAGCTTTATTTATTTTAAAATTCTGTCTGTTTGTCCCTAAATTCACTTACCTGCTTCGCTGTTGCCCCATTTGGAAATTCCCACATTTGACCACACCTATTGACAGTCTAATGAAATCCCAAATTGAAAACATCGTGAACATTCACTTCAGCGAACAGGCATGGACCCAAGCTGCCTTACCAATAAGGAATGGCGGCCTAGGAACCCGCAAAATTTCAAGTGTGGCTTTGCCGGCATTCCTGTCTTCAATCCACAGCACGCTAGATCTCGCAGGTAAAATACTAAAAGCCCCAACGGGCATTAACTGCGAGATTGCATGTTTGGACGAGGCCATGAATGCCTGGCTAGCTGGACCGAGTCCAAATCTTCCGTCCAAACAACATAGGCAAAGGGCATGGGATACAATAGCCTCCGTCGCCACCTTACAAACATTAATAGAGCCTTCAACAGGCAGGGACCGGGCCAGGCTGTTAGCGGTGTCCAAGCCAGAATCTGGTTACTGGCTCCATGCATATCCCTCGCCCAACACTGGTACTTTTATCGACCCAGACACTCTACGCATAGCCGTCGGTCTCCGGCTGGGAGCTGGGATCTGCACAGGTCACAACTGTGTTTCTTGTGGGGCTCCAGTGGACCGATTCGGCCACCATGGCCTCTCCTGCTCCTCGGGCGCCGGCCGCCTGTCCCGCCACGCCGCTCTCAACGACATTCTCAGAAGAGCGCTCGTCAGTGCCAACGTTCCCGCTGCTCTGGAGCCCCAGATTGTGCGGAGCGATGGCAAGCGCCCTGACGGGATGTCGTTGATACCCTGGAAGACGGGCCGTGCGCTGGTGTGGGACGCCACCTGTACGGACACCCTGGCAGCGTCCTACCTACCAGCGACTACCAAACGCGCGGGGGCGGCGGCAGACGCCCGGGAACGCCTCAAGGTCTCAAAGTACAGCTGTCTCGGCGCCCAATATCAGTTCTTTGCTTTCGGCGTCGAGACACTAGGTCCTTGGGGTAAGGGTGCGCTGGATCTCCACAGGGAGCTCAGCAAAAGGTTGAGGGAGGCAACGGGTGACCCTCGCGCCGGCAGCTTTCTCGCGCAAAGGATCGCAATCGCAGTTCAGCGCGGGAATGCTGCCTGCGTGATGGGCACCCTGCCAAGAGGCCCAGGCCTCTTATTTAATTAGTTATTTTATTTTATTTTTTCTAAGTTTAAGGTTTAGTTTTAGTTATTTTAATTTAATAATAGTTTAGTTTTGTAAAAGTTTTATACATGTTTTTACTATTTTATCCACTAAATAAATATATGTTACTTTTGCAATGAAATATTTACGTTACGTTCCTTATAATAGGTTGCGAAGTATCACGTTTCAGGTGCGACGAGACGAGAGGCCCATAATGAAATTCCATATAAAATTGGAGGCCTTGCAAAGTGATCGTCTTTTGTTTCATATTCAACAGGTGCCACGACCTCATGGCGTTTAGCCTTCTTCAAAAATCTTATATTATTTTTATTTCATTGCATGTTCGAGAAAAGCACTATACATATCTCGGCCAGAACTTGGGATTGCCTGCATTGTATTAATTACTATCTGGCCTCGCGTAGGCAAGCAATCCCTTCTTTCCCGGCCTTTGTTAATGTACTATATCGAAGAGGTGTTGGCTCGTAGGGAATACTCGCATATTGACTGCAAAGACAGGATATGTCACTCAGCTCACCTCTCATTAGCCTGTTTTTCTTTTTTTCTCTAGACACCGTGGTCGAAATCGACCAAGATGATGATGATGATGAAACGTAAGATGCATCAGTTAAAATGTGGTTGTGGTATAGTAGCTAGGCGGGTCGGTGCGCCCCGTGATTGGTTCACAACCGGGAAAGTCACAATCGACGCAAAGCACAGTTTAGGTGACGCAATATTACAACTAGTGGCTCTGTGAATCATAATCTACAAAAAAAAGCTAGCTTATTGAACCTTACAACCCAAAACTTCACGAGAATCGCTTTAAACTCTCGCGCTTTGTACACATATTTAAATACTGTTTAATCCGAAACGTCAGGAATAAAGGTAAATAAATATCGCGTTAGACCCGGATTAAACAGTATTTAAATATGTTCACGAGAATCGGTTGCGAAATGCGACCTGTAGAGGAGAATGAATGGACAAACGGACATTTTTGCTCAAGCTGAAGCAGAGACCTTCGTACGCTTCGCTCCCTTATTCATTTTTTTACTAAATGTAAATACTCAGGTTCATCATCATCATCATTATATCAGCCGAAAGACGTCCACTGCTGGACATAGGCCTCCCCCAAATAGTTCCAAAGTGACCGCCGGTCCTGCGCCACCCGCATCCAGCGGACTCCCGCGACCTTTACCAGGTCATCAGTCCACCTTGTGGAGGGCCTACCAACGCCGTGCCTTCCGGTAAGTGATGGTAATACTCAGGTTACAAATAAATCAAATACTTAGTAGTGAGAGAAGGCGATGAAAAGGTTTAAAAACTTTTTATACGTAGACCTCACAACAGCAAATTAACTCTAAACTTTAAGACAAAATTACTAAAAGTAAACATAAAGTTTGTAGGTATTGAAACATGTATAAGAGAATACCACGCAAATTACTTTGCCAAGAAACTTTCAAAAGTAAATAAGAATGTCTGTTCTTTATCAAGTGAAAACTTGGATACTTGTTTATAAACCTTTGTTGGAAAATGAAAATACGCCTTAGTATAAACGACCTTATAAAAGTCTAAACATTGTGATATTCGATACTTCCGATTAAATTAGAATCGCAAAATGGGACCAAAGTAAACAGCCGCCTACTTAAACTTAATTTTATTTTTGAAATGTTAAATTGGACTTTTACGTCTAATTTCACAATCAGAGAAGGTGAATAGGTAAAATGGAAAATGTAATATCCAAAGGTAACTAATTTCGAGTAAACAATTTGTCATTGTTAACCTTGCTTCTCAAAATAAATGTAATTAATTAACGAAAACATTGTCAAGTAAAGTATGTACTCGGAGTAAATACTATGGTTTCGTTCAAGTGGTAATGCCTTTTTTAGCAACTATACCAGACTAATTATATTAGTCTATTGTCCTGTCGGTTTTTATAGGTTGCAATGTATTTAGGATATTTCTTAAAATATTGTTGTATATTTGTAACTGTCGCTTGGCCTTATACATTCTCCGATTGTAAATTAATACTAATTTAATAAGAAACATAGTTTTGGTTCGTTGTTTTCACACATTTAGATCACAATTATGTACGTAAATTAAGGCACATGAATTTTAATTAATTAATTGTTCTTTAAAACTTTATTGCGTCCTTTTTCCATTCAGCCTAGTAAGCAAACGCCTCCGTAGCAGATTCTCATCGGCCTTTAAATATTAAATAAATAAATACACAATCTTACACATATCGAACTTGTAAGCTCATAAGGTTAGTGTTATGAATACTAGACGACGATATATTTAATAGATATAAATACTTAAATACATAGCAAACATCCAAGACCCAGAAACATATATTCATGCTCATCACACAAATAATATATTTGTCCTTACTGGGATTTGAACCCATGACCTTCAGCTTCATAGGCAGCGTCACTACGCACTAGGCTAACCGGTCGTCGCCTGTGTTTGTAAGTAACCGCTTTAAGGAGATTGCCAATTAATGTACGAAACAAAACCGAACAGACATTTTGTGGCAAGAGACTAAATAAAATTCCGTGGGTCGACTTAACTCCGGCAGGCTTTATTGTTTTTACTACTCAATTCCAAAAGGTCATAATATATCATTACAGACTTTTAATCTGTGTTTTTATCATAACGCCGGTATTTTTACCAACTGCCGTAGGCGCTTTGCTGAAAGTATTTTGGGTTCACATTTTCTGTTAACCCAATCCTGGTTTAATTAAATTGCTTAAAACTTCGCCGAGGAATTGGCTAAAACATAGCTCGGTTGCGTATAATACATTTTGTTATTGATTTAAAAATAAAATGGTTTTCGTCGCATTTTAATTTGATTTAAAACTCACGAGGCAACCGTCGTTATTAATGAATTGCGTAACCTGCCGAATAAAAAAAAATGCTGTTCACAGTTTACGATTCACCCGTTGGCACTATATAGGTATAGCAATACCTATTCCAAAGGCCAGATGAATTTATACCTTATATCAATGTCATGAAGATTTATTTTCTTACTTTCTCTGTACGCTACATACACCTAACACATTGCTGGTATACAAATATATAACGAAGGTATTTGATGATTTTTAAAAGATACCTACTATTTATATAAATACGAAGTGCACTTAAGTGGCAGTGGACGGGGCAAATTGAACGCAGAACCGATGGCCATTGGGGCGAAAAGGTTCTCGAGTAGCGACCACGAACCAAAAGACGCAGCATGGGCCCCACAAGGTGGGGCCTTATGACCTGGTAAAGTCCGCTGGACGTGGGTGGCGCAGGACCGCTCACAGAGTCCAGCAGCGGACGCCTTTCGGCTGATCATATGATAATTATGATGATGATTTATATTAAACTAAACTACATTGAGGACATTAAGGTCAGACAACTATGTAGTATAATTTAGTTTTAGCTAGGCTAGAGAGTCCATAAAATAGCGTTAGGTCTATTCGTTCTTTCATATTTCTAATAAGCACTATAAAAATATTACGACTTCTGAAATGTGTTTGTCAGCAAAAGGTTGCGGGAAAATAAAGTATTAAGAGTCGAACCTCAATTTTTATTTTATTACAGAAATAAAAAATAGATTTCCTGATTATTTGTTGATTGTTAAAAATCCAATAAAGGATACATTTTTTACAGTACAGGTTTTACTTTTTCCAACACAGTGTGTGCTATTTTTAGCTGCTTTGTAATCACACGAGAGTAATAAATCATGTGGGGTTTGTATTGATAAGCGATAGCAAGCTTTTACGCCTCAATCTGATAAGTAGTATGTACAATACCAGTGTTTTCATTCGATGGTGGTTCATTCATACAAAGTCAGAAAAGCTTTTTTAAACGTAAGCATTTTGAATATTGATTTCGGTTCGCACTGAGATAGAAAACGATTCACTTGGTTCAAGTATTATAGGCAAAGACATTCATAACAGTGTACTCGGCACATAATATATATTTTACTATTGGTTAAACGCCCAAAATACATTTTATTTAAGACGATATCAAACATGTTTTTATTATACATAGTTACACGCACAATTCACAACGGATGCTAGGCCAATATCAATTCGTTCTGTTACCTTTCGGGCTACAAGCTGCACCCGGTAGATTGGAGAAATTGCATAAGAAGTGGCGTTACATTCATACTAATATTATAAATGGAAAATGTGTCTGTCTGTCTGTCTGTTACCTCTCACGTTTAAATGGGGTTGAAAATTTGTATAGAACTACGATATAAACGAGTTTCACGTGGACGGAGTTGCTTTTACCCGCTCTAATAAAAGAGCGCAAAACTGAACTCCACATTTTGTGCCAAAGTATTGACTGCCTATAGCATCGATTATCACAAAAGACTCGTGAAACAATTGAAATTCGTACTAGAGTTTCGTTCAATTGATCAAATTTACTAGTAATTGGAACAACAGTCACGTTCACTACCAACTGATGGCACAAAACAGAACGTGTCTCGCGAATATCACGTTTTACGATCAGACGCTTTTAAACTTTCGAGCGCTCGAAAATGAAATAAATGTAAATACGATTGTAGTGTCAAAATAACAGGAACTTACTTTATACCGATATAATTAAATACGAGTGGTGAATACCACTCGTTTTTAGGGTTCCGTACCAAAAAAGGTAAAAAAGGAACACTTATGTGTCTCTCTGTCTGTATGTCCGTCTGTCACAACGTTAAATATCTCAGGAACTACTTATACTATCGATTTGAAACAACTGTTAAGAAGGCACGTATGGAAAATAAAAAAGTTTGATTATACATTTTTATTTTCAGTGTAAATGATGAATATGAGGGGGGGTTAAAAATTCAAAGTCTAGTTAATAGATCAAGTGGGGTATCATATGAAAGGGCTTCATTTGCGCTTTCTAAATCCGTTTTTATTTTCTTCTACGGTGGTTACATTTTGATTTATTAAGAATATGTTGAAAAAAATACTACGCAAAACAATCAAGGGTCGGAAGCTCAGTGAGAGGCAATCAATCACAATCATTTAAGAAAATAACGCGCATATTATTTGGTGAACAGATTAAGTGAGAAAAGTCTTTGTGACATTGGTATAAGATTAAATTTCGCCTGGTTTGTTTGCTATACCTGTGTGTCCATTTTCATGCCGATAAACAATTCTTATTTATAAAAAAAAACTTCTATCAAAACACGTTATTTTATGCTAATATTTGTTATTATCTACTGTCACGTAGATAGGGAGCCCTAACTTGGAGTACTTATCTAGGAGCAAAATTAGAGAAGATTAGGATGATTAAGAATTTATTATTAAGTTAAGTGAAATATTATGGGGCGGTTCGTTCGCCTAGGTCGGGCTATGGCTTAGATGCCAGGTCTGTTTGAGGGGTGGTCGGTCCTTCCGGGTACCCTCACTCCCCTCGCGGTACGCAGCTGGACGACAGGAGACGATGGTGGTCCGAGGTGGTGGGTGGATGCACTGGTAGTAAGTGCCGGGAGAGCGTCACACGCACTCCCTGGGGTGTGTACTCCCTGGGGGAGCGTCTGCCTCGGGCTTCAAAGGTAAGCGTAGTTCCTGCAACGCGTCCACGTTTACGATAAATAAGGGGTCCACATACTCGACCGGGACTGCAGAACCATGTGCTCACGTGGCAATTTACAGAAAGGAGCATTCAAGAATGATGGTGGTGCAGTCCAGGTACAAAACAAGCAAAGCAGGGCGTCGAGAGTCATATGCTAAGCGTGAGTCAGCAATTTCCGAAAGAGAAATAAGATTAATTATCAATTAATTATTAAATCAATTAATAACTAATCGAACTGACTGAAAGGTGCACGGCTATAGTTCACAGTCTATTTGTATAAATTTAGAGGTTATATAGATTTCTATGAAAGTAAATAATTTATTCATTCAAATTATTAAGCAAGAAGAAAAATGCAAAAGCAAGGCCGGCAGAGTGCAGTTGTTTAGCGTGGTGCGTTAGCATAGGATTCTGGGATGATTTCAGTACATTTATGATTCGGAAATTATATACCGTGGATATTTTCCATGGTATATCAAAGTAGTAAGCCTTTTCTGACTTATTAAAAATATGAATAAGCATAAAAAATGTAAACCAAGGCTTAATACAATGCCACGCAGGCAAAAACACATGGCGTGAAGTAACGGAAATACATAATTTCCGCATAGGAAATTACAGCATTGATATTAAATTTGTTAACAATTAAGTAATAGTACACAAGATCACACAGTACAGCACTGAATGAAATAAGATATTTAGGTAACACATGGATGTAGCATGTACCTAGGCTAACCTAGAATTTACAAGTACGTAATCGTTTAAAGCGTGGAAAAATCTTACACGGGATTAAACTGGCAGTATATTCGTAAAGTTTACAGTTCAAATTAATGTTCACATTCGTCGTACTAATAACTTAAGGACGGGACACGCGGGCGTGGCGTGTTCAGCGTCCAAGACAAAATAATTAATCCCGTTGGAAGCAATCACTAGCTAAACCACGATTTACATAACTACATTCATCTAAATAATGAGCAATTGTGCAACACTTACCCAATTCTGGGAACAACACTTTTTAAGAATTTATAATTTAGCTACGTCCGCTCAACAGCGGCGTCTTTATTTAAATCAAATTGATGCGGCTTGTCCGCGTCGCGCCTGGATGCCAAGTGAACGAGCGAACGCGCTCAAAATGGCGATCGCGGGCGCAGACGACAAAGTAACAACGGAAGGTGGACCTACGTCACAGATCTAGAATGTTCCGAACTCCCGCGCATGGAAAGTTAGATTATTAGTTGAGTATATCTGAGTTTAAGGGCAAAATTAAATTCACTACGCAACAAGATAAATTGAGAAATAAAACTTGTTTATTAAAACCTATTTCTGGTAAGATGTTACAGTAGGTATTTATGTTTAACGTTATACGTTACACTACTTCGGTCAAAAGCATTATCATTTAAAGTGAGGTAGAAGTACCTACATAAAATGAGTTCCACTTACAGGATACACACATAAGTTTCAGCGAGTGCGTCTAAAAAAAGTGCTGTCACCATATTTTATGTATGGCATATCAAACTGAAGCTTCGCCGTTGACATCGATTGATGGTCTCTATTGACGGTCCCGGCTCCAATCGTAAGACGTGATAAAATTTTATCGAGTGCTGATAAAATCTTAACGACTCTCTTAGTACTCGTTTAATCTTTAAGGGTTTCGCTTAAGTCCATTTTTCGCAGCGCTAACTAGGGTAGCGTAAACAGAACACTTGATCTGACCTAGATTTTTGTAGTGTGTGATCGATTGATTGGCAATCTCTTGAATACAATAGAAGCAAACTAATTGTAATATAACGTTTCAGTGGCTTTTTTGTTTTTACGTAGATTTTTGGTAAATCCTTTAAGAACTTCATAAAACAGGGTCCATTACTTTGAAATTTAGTAAGAATTTGGCAATGAGTTGATATTTATTGCTCTGTTAACAATGTTAGACAAGTCTCATAGCTTTACATAGATGTTCTATGTGATTGATAATGTGGTTTGACTCGAGCCTTTTTAATGTGATTTGAATACATAATTATGGTTCACCGTCATTTTTATTCATGTTTTGTTAAAATGTGACACCAAATTAATGCTTTTTACTCAGATACCAATATAGTTTCACAAGTCTCATGACTTTTTATAGACATTCTGTTATATCGTTGTATTTTCTACCCGCTTGACCACGAGTGCTTAATAGGGCTCGAAACGTCGAGATGTATTTAATAAATAATCAACGTGATTAAATAAGTTCAAATCGTTGTTTTCAAAAAGTAATATTCAAGGAAATAGAAGACAATATTACATAGTACTCTAGTCAGCCTTTTTTACATTATTACAGAGGAACAAGACTTGGTTTAATCCAAAAAATAAAATAAATACTAAGGGGACAATCTTACACAAATCGAACTAGTTCCATAGTAAGCTCAATAAGGTTTGTGTTATGAGTACTAAATAGACGACGATATATTCAATATATATAAATACATAGAAAACATACAAGACTCAGAAACAAATATTCATGCTCAGCACACAAATATTTTCCCTTACCGGGACTCGAACCCAGGACCTTCAACGTCATAGGCGGCGTCAATGGCTAGGCTAACCGATCGTTTACTTATTTCGATTACGATTAGATTACTTATCATTTCTTTCTTTCTTTACAGGGCATGTCACCAATCTCCGTCCTCGTCTCTGTTTGCTACATCATCTGGTCTCTCACAGTCATTGGCATGCTCTTTGACAATTCAACCTACGCTCCCCTCATGGAGGTCCTCCGCTGTTCTGCCCTAGCCTTCTTGACCAGAAGTCTCAACATCAGCCCAGGGTATGGAACAGCGCTGCAGATCGTGTATGTGGCGTCAGCCATGTTCTGGTGCCTATATACTCTGAAGTTGCTTGAGATTAAGAAGACAAAGAAGGTTGAATAAGGGGTGAAAAGACGCTTCGCAATAATGTGGAAGAGCTGGAAGAGTAAAGAGGCTCATTCTGTGCATGAGGTTGTTTGCTTGGGATAAAGTAGACGCAGTAAAAAATACATAGGACTGTAAATAACGACAGTATACTACACACGGTACTGGGGCGGAAAGGTTCACGAGTGGCGACCACGTACCAAAAGGCGTGGCGTGACTAGGCCCCCCACAAGGTGGACTGATGACCTGGTAAAGGTCGCGGGAGTCCGCTGGATGCGGGTGTCGCAGGACCGGTCATTCTTTTGGGGATGCAGTGGACGTCTTCACGGACGTGGTCACTTTGGCAGTCTTTGGGGTAGGCCTATGTCCAGCAGTGGACGTCTTTCGGCTGATATGATGATGATGATGATACTACACACATATTATCTCAATGGCCCAGCTTTGCATTAACAAATCCGCACGTTACAAAAAAACTAAGTGACAAGTTAACGTGAATTTTTGCATTTAAATAGTGTGCTACTTTCTATCCCAAAAAATGTGACAGTTATGCAAAATTTGCTGGCCACGTGGCAATGCCGCGCGCGATAAATGTAATTATGACAAACCAGCACGTTTAGCCAGAATAGTTAGACCTGTTGTAGTACAAGTCTCGCGCAAAGAAAGTAAATAGCAGTGAAAAACAAATAGCAATCTTAAAGTGAAATTATGCATTCATCGCGTCTAAAACGCTTCACTGAATTAAGTGCTCTGAAACAAATGAAAAGCAAGCTGTATTCGGCACGTTTAAATAGTAAATTCGGGACATGGCGTCCATAGTTGGTTACTTTTATACTCTGACAAATTATGCTAATAGATGTAGTGCTGTCATTATACAGACTAAATTTCGGTTTTATAAAGACTCTATTATCGATTAAGTAGTAACAAAAATTTAGGTACTTTATTACTGGGCCAATATTCCACCTGCAATACTTAATAGAAAGGGATATATCCTCACTTTAAACACCTAATTGCCAAGCAAAGTAAGGCGGCTTAGATTTTTTTTTAGTAATTTAGGCTCGCATTTAAAAAAATCCGAAATCTAGTAAGCGTCTCTGTCATTTCGAATTTTGGAAAACAGAGACATGAAAGAGACGTTTGTCAAATATTGCAGACGGGATACTTGCACTGATATTTGATTATTAAGAAACGAGACAGTGTACCGATACAGGTTGTGATGTGATATCATGAAAGATGTCATTAGCTGTCAATATAACGTTTCGAACCGAGCCCCACTTTCTACAATTCCCAGGGCCGATAATTGTGAGGAATTGAAGCGTACCGATACTGTCGGAATTTAAAATTTGTCCTTTTGCGTAGCGTCTAGAATAAGGAATTGTTGTCTTTTATTTTAGTACCAAAGCCTGCCACTTGTGCCACTTCTGTGCCTTATGTTAAGTAAATAGTTTGTAAAATAAAAGTTGGTTTTTTATGACGATTATCTGGATTTCAGATTTAGTAAAAATCTAAAGTGAAAATTTTGTTAAATATCTACAGTTTTCCTTTTGTAATAGATTAAGGCAAGCTTTAGAATGAATAACATTTCTTTCAATCCTCCGTAAAGATAATCAGGGTAGTTTTTTATTTCATTTTATTAATTTGTTTAGTTGGGTAAAGGCTGTTTGTTATGGCAGTTGAAGCAAAATCACGATAACACACCATATCTAGTTTAGACTTATATATATCTAGTTAAGGCTTATGGTTGAGATTATTGAATGTGGCCGAGTTTTTATAAAGCTGTCATTGGAATTTATATTTTCTACCTTCGACGGTAGAGTTGCTTTTCGAATGGACGACTTTGATGCAATTCGGCCAACAGAATTAACCTCAAGTATAAATGAGACATATTTTATCAAATTATCGTGGCCATTTTTCTAGCTCAAAATGAACTGTTTACTTACTTAATTTTACTAATCGTGCACATTTTCACTGCCGCAGTTATGTTACGTGACTACGACAAAGTTCTAGAATGACCGTTACTTTTGGACAAGCTACTGCTATTACTTTGTTCCAACATTTCCTATTAGATGTAAGGCTGACTTTGATTGCAAGTTTGTTAGTATTTAGTTATATTGTTATAGGTTAAGATGAAATAAGAATGTTTATGAAAATGCATTATTTATTGTGCTTTGCTGGATTAAAATGTTTATGGAATTTAACTTAACCTACGTTTGCAGGCAGTATCCGTGATCTATTGTCCTAGCCGTATTACCAACAAATAATGTTCAATGTTGTATGGCAAGAACTGCCGGATACTCGCCAGCGAGCGTGTTATGTTTTATTTTTACTTCTTCAATATTCCCACGGGTTCCTAAACAGAGCGACTGAAATATACAAAGTGTTCTGAGTGGATGTATGTTTTATTCTGATGGACGTGATGTTTTTTTCACTACGACGGTACACAATCATATGATTGCCTGATGCTAACCATGCCATAGCCTATGTCCGCTTGCGACTTCAGAAGAACCATAAGCATGTTGCCATGATGTTGAGAATGTGTTGTGTTGACCTTACTAAGCAAAACCCCCTATTTCACCAAATCGACAATAGGCTTGTGACCTAAGATTTATTTCTTACAATGCCATTCGAATTAGTTTTTGGGGAGGATCAAATGTTTGTATGGGAGCAACTACAATTAAAGGACGTAAGTATCTAAAAAATGTGTTAAAGACGGACCTCGCTGGCGGTAGGCGAAACGCTTCGTACTAATTGACGTTGAAGTATGACGTCACACGGTGCAATTCATACTTATCGTTGTATGGAAAATTAAGTTAATTGCTGTTTCGGTCGCAAAATACTGCGCTTAGGTCCATAGTTGTTATACAATTTTGTTACTACAAAAGCATAAGGATTCTATAAATAGCTTTAAATTTACTCTTGGACAATAAAAAAAATGCATATACTTCTAAACTTTCAACCATATCTTTTATGATTTTAATTATATTTTGTAATTAAAATCATAAATTATTACAATAATTCAATGGTTTACTATCCATTAAGCAACACTACGTTGTCAATTTTAACATGACGCAACTACCCTATTGTCACATGACAATGACAATTCGACTTACATGGCTGCGTCGACACGTGAAAGTGGTAGCTGGACAGCTTATTGACCCAGAAATGTACGTGCAATTGTCATTGTCACGTGGTGACAATAGTCAAGATGGTGAAATAGGGCCCACAAACACAGAAACAAGTAGTGGTGATATTATAGCTACCTTCTAAAAGGTGGAAGAAGAAGAAGAAAAAAATCTTCATAACTGTAGAACAGTTCTGTCATTAGTAGCGGATAGTTGGTGTTCACGCCTCTACATTTTTTTTTATTTTTTTTATTTATCTCACAAAAACTTAAACGCTAGTTTTACAAAATATGTTCCGCCAAAATGAGAGGACAGCTTGTTGGCGGATAATACGCTCGTTACCACTGTTATTTTTATCCGAACTACTTACATTAACCCTAATAAACTAAACCAGGAAAAAACGTTCCTACAAATAACTACATTATTTATTTAAGTAAGTAAGTATACCTCGGTTACGTCACACGTAATGCCTTGCGCTACTTAACACTTTTATCAAATAAATCTAAGAGCACATCTATATGGTCATGCGTGAACACTGCTGCGTTGTAATAGGCAATATCTTCAGCTCTCTGAAAATATCCCGCGTGGGAGCGTCTACCGGCTTTCCAACCATCGGGTGAACGGCTCATTTCTGCATTGAGAATGCACGAGTCCAGTCAGAAGCACGGGCCCACAACTCCGTGCCATACGTCAAGATTGAGTGCACTGTCGCGAAATAGCATTCTCTCACTGCGGGTCTCGTGGCGGGTTGCCCAGTTGGGTTGCTCAAAATATGAGTGAGATGGCATGCTGCTGTGCCCTGCCTAATGTGAGGCGTGGTGTGCTTGAAAGTAGTTTAACTGACAAAATATTACTCTGATTCCAATTCAATGCGCTTACTTAGTCGAATACACTCACATATATTCATCTTCTGATTCGATTTGATCGAAAGGTCTTAGCTGATTTAAATTGAAGACAACGTTTAAAATATAAGTTTATATTACGTTTAAAATATTAACTTGTATTGCCATTGTTACGCCTATAAAGTTTCGCATTGTAGCAAAAACTCTATTCAGTGTATTGCCGCGGAACTGGTACGGGCGCAGAAAAACGGTAAAACTAAGTAAATATGAACATCGTGATCAGGAGCAGGGATTGTAACCGGTTTTTTTGTATGGGAACGTAATTATTATTTTTTCATTGTTTGCTAATTATTTCATTTTCTAATTGGGCAATCTAATAATACGCACTCGTTACCTCAAAACACAACTAAGCCCTACATATATAAAGTATAAAATAGTTCGAGATATGTGGTTATTTCGAGGTTATTGCAAAAAACCGGTTACAATCCCTGATCAGGAGTCCTCAACTCCTTACTAATACAGCGCCATCTAGAAAAACTGCCAGCATTGGCTCTCAATAAATTGTATTTTGTATCTGGTAAAAGTCATAAAGATTGCAAGCCTTCGGAAATTAATACAGATACCAAAAGGAATTCTACACAGAGTTCCCATATTAGAATTCTGAGACGTACCTGAATATTTCACGAGTTGGCTGCTTTTTACTTTTTGTACGACATACTTGGACTTGATTTAACCTTGTCAACGCTCTGTCAAAGAGAAAAGTCGTCAACCACACGCCAAATCAACAAGACATTTAGTGCGGAGTTAAACATTATACCAATGCAATAGGGTTGCTATCGCGCTGCAGGGCTCCTTGACGAATATATCAGTCATTGGCGTTGAACCTGAGGATATATGCGTCGTTGGCGTGAAAAGGTTAAAGGGCTCATATTGAAAAGAGAATATCGGTTTGTATTTGCAGGCACAGGGTTTTTTCCAAGTTTATTAAGTGGGCCAATGCCAAACAAATGGCTTCGTAGAGATTCAGGGACGAGCACTTTGCGGTCGGCCACGAATTCCGTTCTGTCGCTCTTACCACACCTCGAAATCGTGGCCAAGCCGGAAGGGTTGACATCATCTCAGTGTAGGAATAGGAACCTACAGTAAAATAGCAGTAAATAGCGACCTACAGCAAAAAAAAACAACGGAAAAATACCAAAAAACAAAAATGACATTGACTGAATTTCCCCCTGGAATTCCCGTATTTTCCTTATGAGAATCTAAACATCTGTATGGTGACCGTATTCAACTCTAATAGCGACCGATTATGTAACATGGGGGTGATGTGAAAGTTGTGCTGAGCAAGAATCAGAAGATTGTTGCACCTAAAATTGGCTGAATGTTTGAAAAATCCTTCACATCCGGTCAAAATAGTATTTACGTCATGTGACAACAATACGAAACATGTAGCATCGTTTAGCCCTTTAATCGTAGAGAGAGTAAACCTAAGTCTGTCAGTCCTGAATTAGGCGGAAGTACTTGGCAGATGGTGTCATAGGTTATTTCTTTATATAGTAGGTAAATGATATTCGTTCTTTATGATACGCGTTATGTTGAAGATAAGAGGTAAAGTAAGTATGTTCCTCTTTACACTTTAAGCATTATTCTCTTGTGTTACTTTTTTTCCACTTTGCCATATCTTAAATGATTTACGAGATGATTCAATTATTATTTTTATATAGGTGTCACCATTTCTATTCAGTTTGTTGAGAAGCAATAAGATTCAAAAAGATAAAGTAGATGTATACATATACCGTAAACTTATTTATAAACTAACGCGTTAGATAATAAATAGGCATCGGAGTTTTTGTCGCATGGTAAGACTAATAGCAAGCTATGGAGTCGACATTTGCCATAAATGTAAACTCTTATTCATACTCATACTCATTTATTTAATTTATCTTAAAATGCCTTTAGAGCGGTCGGTCGTGAATAATTAACTTAGTCGAATTATATATATAAAAAAAAACTATTAGATTATGAATTCATAACTTCAACTATATTTATATATATTTTTACGTGTTTTGATATCTTTTGCTTGTTTATACTTTACTTTACTTTATTTTATTTCAGGCATTGCCCATATCACGACACAAACGTACAACATACATGTTTATATTTGTTGAATATGAATTTTCGTAATTAAATCAGTATAAAAATGGTAATAATTTTGTATTGTAATATTTATTTTCCAAAGATAACATTAAATATTCGCTTCTAAACTCATCAACGTTGTGGTCCTTGATTATAAAAAACTACCTAACTAATTAAAGAAATGAGTATGGGTATGAATAAGAGTTTACATTTATGGCAAATGTCGACTCCATAGCTTGCTATTAGTCTTACCATACGACAAAAACTCCGATGCCTAATAATAAACTTACCTAACCTATACGTCATTTAATAATCTCACTAGGTGGATTACACAGTAACGGCTCTAACAATTCTACGGTGGCATATATATTGAGATCCGACGTCGCACTAAGGTGCGTGACGTCGGCGAAGTCATAACCAAACTCAAATGGAGTTGGGCAGGACATATTGCCAGGCAGCGTGACGGTAGGTGGACCAAAACGTTAACGGATTGGTGGCCAAGTGCAGGAAAAAGAAGCGTTGGTCGTCCACCAGCTCGATGGGTTGATGACATAAAAAAGACCGCGGGTCATTTCTGGGTGAGACTAGCACGGGACCGGGATAAGTGGCGTACGCGAAGAGAGGCTTATGCTCAGCAGTGGGCGATTACAGGCTGAAAATGATGATGATGATGATATATATTTCATGATAACATCGATAGTTCACTATATTCAGAAAACGCACCATGTATTATTTATTCTGTGACCATGTCAGTAGCTGCAACTCAAACCTGTGGAATATGGCTCTCAGTTTGATCTTACGCTTGTTTGCTCTAGAGATTGTGTGACGCTGACATGTAATGTGACTTGGAGGAAAGGCAATAGTTGAATTACTACATTGTTTATGTTGTATCTATGTTATCGTTGATATGACCATCATTATCATCATCATCATGTCCACCTTCCCATCTTCCAGGAACTTCTTGCAGGGCTGGCGGCGCAGCGGAGGCGGCTGAAACAAAAAAGGCCACGAAATACAGGGGTATCGACTCTCAATACCATTTTATGGCATTCGGTGTCGAGACCCTTGGGCCTTGTCGTGAATGGTCATGATTCACGATAGTATTTACATTGGTGTTTATAATTATGTCTCAAACAGCCGATTTATCTTATGTAGCAACACCTACAAGGAATCATTTTTATAACAAGGTTGACGGGTAGGCGGGCTGTCAGAGTTCCGAACGGCTATATTGGGAACGAACAGTTAAGTGCGGTTTGTAGTGGTTGATTTGGAGGAAAACCAGGGTGAGCTCTTTCCATAATCACTTTCGATGCGTCCTATGATATTGTAACGATTGGGTATCATTTACACGTGTGTTCATGTGCTTTCACAGATCGGACGATGATTGTTTATGATGCGATGTATTTATGTGCGTCCACAGGTCTCATTCTCTTTGGGAGGCGTATTGGTATATCATGTAGATGAATAAGGTTTTCCTACAGGTCGCGCATGTACGTGACCTTTAGGACACACATCACAGTTCTTAGTTGTGGAGTTCTTTAGTGTTAGAGGATTAGTTACAAGTGTAACAACAGGGTAGTTCGGTAGTCTCGGCTTCAGGCCATATCATCATCAGTCAAGGGTGCACCCGGGTAACTGGAACAATAGCGTGTGAATTGGGACAGTATCAATGGTGGTAAGGGATGTCTAGAAGGGGAGGTTGGAGGACATTCTTGGGGACGAAAGTCCCCACACGTCATAGGGAGCTGGCACGCACGAGGCGGCAGCCCCTATGTCAGATATATAAAGGATTCCGCAAGTTGAGAGGGTATGTTTATAGTTGCATATATGCTAATACGGGTCTTAGCTTAAGTGCTATAGGTTCTCATTCGCGGCCATGAGAGTGACCAGAAGTGGCTTCGCGACAGGCCTTGGGGTCCTAGCGCTAGAAAACTATTTAACGAGCTCAATAAAAGGCTGGTCGAAAGTACAGGTGACCAAAGAGCTGGCAGCTTCCTCGCACAGCGGATTAGTATTGCAATCCAGCGAGGTAATGCTGCCAGCATCTTTGGTACGATGCCACGAGGGCCCTTTTTAGAGATAGGTTAATATTTAAGTAAGGTTTAGTTTCTATTATTATTGTTATTGTATTTACTTCTATATTCATTCTCTTTGTATAATATGTATATTTTTATTATACTTAAATAAAAATCCCCTACGTAATAACATGACCAACATAACTATTCAATCAAGATTAATACAACATTTAACAAACTAAATGAAAATCCTTTGTTTGTTAATTCTACAATATACAGTGTTTTTTTTTTCAATATTACCTCAAATTGTAACCAGAGGTAGGGTGTTAGGGCTATATGAACCGATCTTGCAAGATTTTTTTTTCTTAACTATCAACTTTTTTTTTCCTTATAAAATATTTCAGCACGCAATGTACATTGTGTTACTGATGTGACGTCACAATTGTCAGAAGTAACCCGCTTCTTCTATGTGTCAAATGAGTGTAACCTAACCTACATTCCGCAATTTCCGCAATTTTCTTACAATATCGGTTCATAGCACTAAAAGCTATGTATGGATACAATTTGAGGTAATATTAAACATGCGGCACGGTCTAAATTAATTTGCACCAATTTATAACGTTGCTTTGTAAGGTTTAATTTGCTTTGTGTTTGCATAATGTTTGAGAGGATGTACACAATAATAACAGACACTGTTAAATAAGGCATCATTCAGACGGACACCACTATCTTTTTCATACTATGACGGTGATAAACAAAGCCTACGGTCTGCCTGTCCCTTTATTGATTTGAGGATTCGTTAGGTATAGATAGCTAGTGACGAACGCCCGTCCCTCACTCTCAACCCAACACACTCTCAGGATCTCTGGTGACCTGACTTCACCACCAGGAACACAACACCACATACCTACAGAGCTAGTAGTGGCGTTATTATGGCTGCTGTTTCCTGTAAGGTTGAGGTACTTCACCAGTTGGGCTGCTGCAAGAATGAGCGAGATCAGGCCCCGTAGCATGGATGGCGTTATCACGCGATAAGTGACAGGATAGAGCTGCCGTCCCTGGCTGACACCGTTCGATAGAACGAGAAGCCGCGCTTATCCTGTCACTTATCGCGTGATATCCATGATCCATGCTACGGGGCCAGATTCCGCTGTGCCCTACCACTCCTCTCTATTTCATTGTATGTGTATCAATGACGGAGCGCCCATACAAGCCGACTCCCACCGGCTTGCCTAAACTCGTAAATCATCAAAAAACAGCTCTTTTGTTTGCTCCCGGTTGTCTAGTGAAAACTCACACGCACCGCCACTGATGGTGTGTATACTATCTTAAAAACCCTTTAAATAATCGCATCATCATCATCATATCAGCCAAAAGACGTCCACTGCATCCCCAAAAGAGTGCCTTAATGACCGGTCCTGCGACACCCGCATCCAGTGGACTCCCGCGACCTTTACCAAGTCATCAGTCCACCTTGTGGGGGGCCTACTCACGCTGCGCCTTCCAGTACGTGGCCGCCACGCCGACCCAAGTAATCACTCAAATAATTGCATGGCAAAACATAATTTCAGAAAACACCCAGAGTATAGCTTTGAGGTTGTTCAACCAGGCAGCTATGCATGTCTGATGTCAGCGCGTGCAGATCTTCAGCAGCTTGATGGTAGGAGTGAAGAGAACAGCCGGAAGATGTGCTCAGAGATATATGTATGATTAAATAAATAATACCCATTTAAGAGCAGCTCATCAAATTCTTAACTAACCACTTCTTCTTCTTCTTATCTTATCTAGATGAGGGTTTGAGGGTTCTTTCGGATGCACTTCGACCCAGTGAGATCTTTTGTGCATTTGCTCTCTCCTTTATGCCTACTCCCAAGCTCGCTTCATAATTTCCACAAAATGGATGATGCAGTACACCGGGAGCACCTTGAATTCCTTTGGTCGCGGATAGCCGTTACCAAAGTAATTCATTATTTGTCTTTCATGGGCATGACATTTACACAATAAGTGTTCCATAGTCTCATCCTCCTTGCCACACATTCTACAGTCTAAACTATCCGCTAGTCCCTTCTTGGCCAAGAGATCCTTGAACCTGAACTGATCTGTGACCACCCCAGATATAATTCTGAGTTGCTTACTACTGGATTTCCAGAGTTTTCTGGTCCAACCCGAGTCCACTCTTTCTATGAAGAGCTTACAGTGCCTTAAGCCAGCTTCATTCCTCCACTCGTGTTATTTATGGTTTCTTCTCCATATTCTTAAGTTAGTAACTATATTCTCAGATCACCAATTTCTCAGCTGACTTGCTTGCTCACCCGATTCTCGTCTCACCACATTCTCAGTTAACCAAATTCACATCTGAATCACTGCATCGTCCTTTGTTTGCACATTTCGTGTGACCGTGCGTCAAACTATTATTGAATGTTGTACCTGACGTCTGTGATACCGCAGGACCGTTGCTAGTGCATTCAAGGGGAATGTGGCTTGCGTAACTCGTACGCAAAAAGCTCAGGAATACACTGGCAATTTACAAACCAAGTCATTCAAATTATTTTCATATTAATTTACAAGTAGATAACTTAAATCGACCAATTTTAATTAAAATCAAGTGCTGATACGTTGCACGAGAAAGCCGCCAGCTCTTCGGTCACCAGTTAGGTACATCAACCAGATGTTTCGCGATCTCCGCTTACAACTAATGCGCACTGGGACTCCTCAGACCGAGGGTCATGCCAAAGGGTAAAAAGATGAAGTCATGATCAATATGTTCAAACGAAAAATCAGTTTCGTAATATTTTCTGAAGTAAAGATTAGCATTACTTAAGCAACAATATTACCACAAGCGACGGTCTCAACGCACAAGCCCAAGTCAATACGCATGTCAATTTTTATAATACTGTGAATCGATATTAATTTGTCAGGATCATAATATTTGTATGGGACCAAATGTTATCAGCCGGTCGATCACGTAACGCATTGTACGAACGTTAGGTAGATCTAAATATTTTTTTATACGGAAAAATAACAATTGGATTGTCCTAACGCGCGTTCGGAACGTTACGTCATTACTGATTACCCATCAGATCAGAACATCACTTAGCGTCCATATAAATTGCATTAGTTTTATATATACACGCAGCACACCCCAGTCATAGCGGAGCGTGCATTCAGGCCATACAAAGTCACAAATGAGACAACGACTTAAACCGAAGAGGCGTTTACAATAGACATTAACAAAAATTTATTTTGTGATATCTTGTGAGACGTTAACAATCACAAGTATGTCAAACTGATTCCAATTCATTACTTGAAGCTGAATAGCCGCCATGTCAGATGCCACTTCCAATATTCTGCCGCATAGAAACTTGTACGCCGAACTATTATTAAATATTCTGGTAAGGGTGGTAACACGTATGACAGCGGTTAGGTGTGTACGAGGTATTACCGCATCGTTAATGCCTAAGTTACTTAATATACTTGGGTGTTCCAATGTACTTGGCGGTTCTACAGCGTGACGTTGAAAAAAGCGAAGAAACTGATTGTTTAGATCTTTTTATTTTTAGGGTCGTAGATATGCGGTATAGGTACATTTTGTTGGGTCGTTACGTTATTATTTCATTGAAAGTAAGACTTGTTTTATTGGCAAATATGTGAAATTGTTTATTCAAGCATCGTATGCGGCTTATAAAGTGAAAAATAATATGCAAACAAAGGCACCAATATTAGTATAGTATACAGGGTGAAATATTACTGACCGATCATAATTTTCCCAGGCATAAGGTATCGATAAACTAATATTCGGCACCGAGTACTTTAGTGGTAAAAGATTGGAAAAAAAATTACAGTAGTTCCCACTGGTAAAAAAATGATGGTAACAGGAGGGAATAACCCGAAAATCGTAATGCGATTTCTAGGAAAATCATTGCAAAACGTATAAAAATATTGTTTTGTTGTTTTTGATAAGCACTAAATGATCGAAAAAAGTTAAATTTGGACAATGTTTCCCTTTACTATTATAGATAAACGAAGAAACGCAGACGTACATACATAGACGGCTTTTAACAGCCCCCGTAGTCCAGTGGGTAGTGACTCTGCCTACGAAGCTGGAGGTCCCCTCCAGCTTCGTAGGCAGAGTCACTACAAGGTTCGAATCCCGGTCAGGGCATTCATTTGTGTATTTATCACGAATATTTGTTCCTGAGTTATGGATGTTATATATGTATATAAGCCCAAGCCTTACTGAGCTTACCGTGGGCCTAGGTTGATTTGTGTATGATTGTCCCGTAATATTTATTTATTTATTATTTATAGACTGGTAAACACTTTACCCTCCTTTGCGTCGCGCGGTCGGGTAAAAAACGCGCTGCCGGCGATGTGTCATGACGATGGCATAGCGATGAGCGCGGTATGGCGGACTGAGATGCCTAAAGTCGGGGTCCCACTGGCAGATTCCACCCTGTATAACATGCATAGAATGAATAACACCGCTCTGTGGAAATATTTAATAAATCTCGTTTGTAAGATTTATACCCATAAAGCGCTTGGTGTTGAAGCATAATAGTGATGTGAAAAGGTTTGCGTTAAATAATAAAGAATACACAAATGAGGTAAAATTAAATGTGAGGTCAATTATTGTGTCTACTTAGGTGATTTTGTAAAGGTGTAAATTTTTGCATCATAAATACATAGAATTTAACAGAGTCTGTCTGTCCCTATGTATGCTTAGATCTTTAAAACTACGCAACGGATTTTGATGGTGTTTTCTTTAATAGATAGAGTGATTCAAGTCAAGAGAAAGGTTTAGATAACGGGTAGTATTATTAATGTTTTTGATACAATTAATGAGTAGAATAGTAGGTATAGTAAAAAAAAATCCTCAGAAGACCTTTGTTTTTCTTTGTTTTTGTAAGTACCTCTCTAAAATGCATGGAAATTACGAAAAACACTCAAGTGTTTTGCGTGAATTTATATTAGAACACGACATGTCTGGTTGAACCACAGTTGTAACAGAAGTATATAGGCATGTCAATACCTATAAGTAGGTATTTGTATATACATAAAACCCAGACGGAGCCGCGGTATAAGATTATGTCACATAAAATAAACTGCTCAAGCTAAATTTTTAAAGTCTGAAAAAAAAAGATAATCCGAAGCCAGCTTACTTTTAAGAAGGCGTGATTTGTTTACTCCTTAGGTTCACGACTGTATTGGTAAAATTATTTAATATCTAATCTAATCTAATAATAATATCAAATCTCAAGTAATTTCTAATAAATACTGGAATGATCGCTATTATTTGTGTGTTCGTGCGCAAGATACATTGAATAGGATTACATACACATCACCTTGTATCAGACATTCCCAACACTAAAGCTTCTGCAAACCAAGCATTATCGAAATCGCTGCCATAGCTTACGCCCGACTGTTTACAATCCGAAATTAGATAAGCATACAATATAAATACATTATAGGCCGAAACGCACTGACAGCGGTGGCAGAGCGGCGCGGCGCGGCGCGGAGGCGGTACAATACGATTAAAATCAGTTAACGATTCTGATGTTAGCTACTAGTAGCGCCGCAAAGGTGTCAGAGGCGTCGGTCGGGTATGCGGGAGGCAACTCGTCGCTAACTTCAGACACGCAAACTTTTGTGCCGCGTACGGTACTGCTTCCGCGCCGCGCCGCAACCGCTGTCAGTGCGTTTCCAGCTTATAGGTTAGCATCCACTAACCCAGTCCTTTACTAGCAAGTATGTAAGTTCGAAGTGTTATCAGCTTGTGCTCAACTACTTTGGATACATAATGAGACGTGGAGATGACAGCCTTGAAAAGCTAGTCATCGTTGGGAACACAAGAGGGCAAAAGACCCAGAGGCGCTCACCAACTAGATGGTCGGACCAACTCAAAAATCTAGACACACTGTTTTAGGCCAGGAACGCACTAAGTGGCTAACTGCGTGCGGCTACCCGTGCAGTTGGACAAAACATATGAAACCGCAA
This sequence comes from Epinotia brunnichana, assembly GCA_963854355.1. Lineage (NCBI taxonomy): Eukaryota > Metazoa > Arthropoda > Insecta > Lepidoptera > Tortricidae > Epinotia > Epinotia brunnichana. The sequence continues at coordinate 29,359,295 of OY977945.1, forward strand.
ACGCAGAACCTCTACGCACTATGCGGATGGCCGCTTAAGGCCCCTCACAGACTGGCGCGGCCTGGCCGCGGCGGATAATAGAAAACTTGTCATTAGCTGTCAAATTTACTATGGTCCGCCACCGCAGGCCGCGCCAGTGTGCCAGTGTGCATGCTTAATGCATTCCAGGCCTTACACTGTCGCAATGGCTGGTACACATGTAACGATATATCGAAGCGATTAATCTGTGCAAACCGATTTGCGCAGATTTATCGATCGTGTGTATGACAAACCGTTGCAGATTATTGTTCATCGGTGGCAATTTACCTAAATATAGAAGAAACTGACTGACTGACTGACTGACTGACTGACTGACTGATTAACAACGCACAGCTCAAACCGCTGGTTCTAAAGATTCCAAATTTGGCACGTAGGTTTCTTATAAGGTCTAGGAGTGCACTAAGAAAGGATTTTTCAAAATGCATTCTCTAAGGGGGTGAAATAGGGGTCCAAAGTTTGTATGGGGAAACAAGATTTGTCCGACTATTTTATTCAATACTTCACACGAGTATTCCTAACGATAAATGAGTAAATACGTGTTTCAGGATTTTTCAGAATTCAACCCCTAAAAGGGGTAAATGTGGTTACAAAGTCTGAAAATCAACATGGGTATTGTTTCTATGGTTTTTCGGGTCGCTGATTACAAAACAAACAACGATTTTAAAATCCAACGTGGCGGACGTGAAATACCATCTCCCTGTTGGGGTGCGATGGGGTCGAAATGTCTAAATATCAATATTAGTGTCGTTTTTATGGTTTTTTGTAACATTAATTACGAAAATGGCATCGATTTTGAAATTTAATGTTGTGGACATGAAAATTCTTGAAAATATTTAGTGTGTAGGTATATGTAGAGTCGACATGTAGAGTCTATATGTAGAGTGTGAACCAATTTCAGGGTTTTTTTTTTAATCATTCCTTAAAAAAACATTTACATTCAACGCGGACGAACTCGCGGGCAAACACAAAGACATACCCATAGGATAAGAGGGTTGGTGGTGTGGTGTGGGGGAAACTACCTGCATCCGTAATTAATTAGTACATTCAAGGTGCTGCACGAAGGTGGTTGTCTGCTTGCTTTCGATAAGTTTAGGTTTGCATTCTAAGTGAAATGCAGAAAATCGTAAGTACCTAGATACATATATCTACCTACTTACGTTCATCAATTATTCATTTGATAACATGTAATATAATTGATAAATATTAAGCACATAATATTCTGTGTACCTATGCATTAATTAACGTTAAAAAACTTCTTTTGCAGCCAGAAAACACATTTCTAATAAAGGGGTTTAGTTTATTTTCTGAGCAAGAGACTTCAAACTTTGTGGAAAGATTATTTATTAGAATACAAATAAAGCACTTTCAGCATTTTGGAAAATTCTGCCCCAATGGGGGGTAAAAAGGGGTGCAAATTTTGTATAAGAGGAACCTTTTTTTTTATGCAACATTAGGGGGTGCAACATTTGTAAGGAGGATTTTTTTTTATTTTAGCTTGAGACTTAAAACGTTGTAGAAAGCTTACTTATTAAAATTAAAATAAAGAACTTTCAGCGTTTTGAAAAAAATCTTACCCTAAGGGGTGACAAGAAATGTGCTCAGCAAATATTCAAAGGTGTCAACGTTACCATAACAACTGGGTCACGTTTCCTCGGTAGTTATATCGGCAAGGGAAAAGAAAACTTTGTGAACAAAAAAGTCGAAACGTGGACTTCTACAATAGAAAAACTTTCTGTAATATGTAAAGATTCACCACAAGCAGCCTACACCGCTCTCACCAAAGCGGCACAGTTTAAATGGTCGTTCCTACAAAGAGTTTTAGAAAATGCTAATCAATCCTTCGAGCCGCTAACAAACACACTATGCTCCAGTTTTCTACCAAACTTACTAGGAGGTGACGTAACCTCTCTTGAAGCCGACTTATTTTCTTTACCAGTTCACAAAGGCGGGTAAGCCATCCCTGTCCTTTCTAAAATGACAAACTTAAATTATGATAACTCCAAAAAAGGCTGCACTATCCTGTCATCCGCCTTACTCGAAAATAAACCCTTAGACCTCTCTCAACACCACGTATCCCTTAGAGCGGCAAGAAAATAATGCTGGATAAAGAAAGACTCTCAAGAGGATAAGCTCTTGGACTCCATTTTAGACAAACTCTCACCGATCAAAAAACGAGCAATCGAACGTTCAATTTTTGAGAAAACTAAAACAAAATCTTCCACCTGGCTGTCAGTGATACCGACAAAAAAAGACAATTTTGATTTATCCCCACTAGAATTTAGAGACTCATTAGCAATGCGATACAACAGAACACCTGTTTCCATGCCCAAATCATGCGATGGGTGCGGTAACGATGACTTCAATGTGGACCATGCACTCTGCTGCAAAACTGGTGGCCTAATAACTCGTCGTCACAATTAAATCAGAGACCTGTTTTGTGAACTATGCCAAAACGCTTGGGGAAATGTTACCAAAGAACCGATCTTAACTGAAGGAAACTGTGGACTTCGTGGAGACCTCAGCTGCCGCGGTGTTTGGGATGCACAAAGGGAGGCGTTATTCGATATCCGTGTCGTAGACACCGACGCTCCCTCTTACATCTCTCGCCCGGTAGCTTCCATTTTAAAATCCGCAGAAGAAGAGAAAAAACGTAAATACAGTAGCGCCTGCGAGAAACAACATGCAACATTTACCCCTCTCGTCACATCAGTTGACGGAGTCTTCGCCTCACAAATGTCCACCTTTATAAAACATCTTGGTGAAGCTATTGCCGACCGCTGGAACCGACCCCTATCTATAATAATGGGCTGGTTAAGGTCAAAGATTATAATATCAATAATCCGAGCCACAAGCATGTGCATTCGCGGGACCCGGCACAAATTCAGATCAGTAAAGCATTTTTTCGGCCTCAACGACGGGGCAGCTCTACCCAACGTCGCCCCCTAACCCCTCCCTAACCCCTCTCTACTCTCTACATACAACCATCCATTCTTTTTTTTAATATTTATATTTGTTGTAAATATTTGTTTATAATCCTATAAGTAATAAAATGTGTGAGTAAATTTTCAATGTTTACAAAAAAAAAAAAGGGGGTTAAAAGGGTTGCAATGTTTGTATGAGGAAAACTCTTTTTTGAGATAGAAGCTTAAAAGTTTGTAGAAAGATTACTTATTGAAAAACAAAAAGTACTTTCAGCGTTTTAGAAAATTCCACCCCTAATGGGGTTAAACGGGAGTGCAACATTTGTATGGAGGCAACGTTATTTTTAGCAAGAGACTTAAAACTTTGTAGATTGACTTTGACTGGACCTTTGACGGCTAACAGACAGACTTGACAAAATATTGTGTCGCCGGTAATTCAGTAAGTAATCATAGTTTGACATTTTTGATTGCTATAAGACCCGCGATTCGCGTGGCGGTTCGGTTCACTCGCACCAGGCGAGGAATCGAACAAGTATCTATATCGTCGTCTAGTACCCATAGTACAAGCTTTGCTTAGTTTGGGACTACGTCGATTTGTGTAAGATTGTCCGCAAAATTATTATTATAAATTATGTATAATGTACATGCATGTATTATACATATAAACTTTTCTCTTGAAACACTCTATCTAATAAAAAAAACCGCATCAAAATCCGTTGCGTAGTTTAAAAGATCTAAGCATACATAGGGGCAGACAGACAGCGGGAAGCGAGTTTGTTTTATATACTATGTAGTGATAGTGGTGAAATAATTTTTGATCGGATGAGGAGTTACAGAGATTACATATACTGAAAGAGTAAATCGTGTCGCCGCCGCCAGAATGGTGCCTGTGTAATGTGAGTCAATTCGGCTTGAAGTACTGAATTGACACTAAGTTAATATTTTAATAAAAAAAAAAAAACAAAATATTTTCCGTGCACCCTTGCTTCCATTACTTAAATCCTAACTTTTTTTAATACATAGTATCTCAAGATGGGTTTGGAACAAAATGCCAATAACTGTTAGCAAACCTAACATGTGAGAACGAGCATCCGACAAGCACTGAACCGACTCCAATTGAACACATCGAGTCAAACAGAACCCTTGCTGTTATTGAATGGCACAGTTCTAAACTTCGTTTGCATTGAGGTCGCTCGCAAATGTGCCAAAATTAGCCAGCAACATTAAACACAGTCTAAACAATGCCGAAGTGTTTACAGAAACACGGTGAGTGTTTACGAAAAAATACTATGATTAGTTTAGACAAAACAATGTTTTCTATTCGGGTTTTCCTAATTAAATAATTTTAGTGTAACTGAATTTACGACCGCTATGAAGGGTCGGGAGAATTTTTTTTTTATTTCAAAAATTACAACAAATCATAGGTATTTAATATTTATTCCTTACATTAAAAAAATATTATTTTATTCCAAAAGCGTATAATAATAAAACAATTAAAATTTTAGGCTTAAAATTTATACTTACAATGTGTGTTTTCCATGCGAATATATATTTTAAAGACTGGAAGAATCGGCTCTCATAAACATAATTTGATATCTTAGTTAAATACTGACTTGCTTGTGGCAAGCTCGCAACCACAGGATGACAACTTCGCGCATCCCTAAACTGATTGTGGTTGCCGATTTATTGTGTACAAAAAGAATTCACCACGCAATATCAACTCATACCACTAACATTTGAGTGCCTCTAGGAAGTGTTAAATAAATGTTATTTGTGTTGCTTTACATTACTTGCTCCAGAAAACTTCTAACGGAACTTAAAACATTCGTTAGTTAAAATTTAAGTTCGTATGGAAGATAAACGTTGAAAAAGAACAACTAAAATTGTTTCAGAATTTTGAACATTAACTAACACACTAACATACCCATTCTCACTGAAGTACAATAAAACCTACCCTAATAATAAATGAATTGTATTGTTAATGTCGCTGCAAAACCGACGTGAATAGAAGAAATTGCTCCTTTATTTACGAAGGTATGTCCGACAAGTTCATCCCGAGCATCAACCTCCCAAATTTTTCTCCATTCAACTCAAACCGAGTTTGATATCTATATAAGCCGTGCTAGTTGCCGCCATATTTCAAGTCATTTCACATTCACGTCTACAGCGAAACATTTTTCCAACGCTAAGCACCTTTTTATCATACCGTGACAATGGCGTTCCATTCAGCCAGTTGTGTTCCAACCACCGCTGCTTAAACACGCGCCGGGACTCTGTGGTCGGAAATCGAACGAACGTCGAACGTTGTTTAAAAAAGTACGTTGTAAAAATTTAATTTACCTATTACTGAAGTTACTTAGTGATGGTTTATATAAGTTGAGTGAAGTGGTTGATCAGGTGATTGTTTTATTAATGTACTGTTAACTTTTTCGTGTTTATGAGGTGAGTTTTTAGTTACAAAAAAAGCGGACAAGTGCGAGTCGGACTCGCACATGAAGGGTTCCGTGAAATAAATTGCGGTTTACGATTTATGACGTATTAAAAAAAACTACTTATTAGATCTCGTTCAAACCAATTTTCGGTGGAAGTTTGCATAGTAATGTACATCATATATTTTTTTGAGTTTTATCATTCTCTTATTTTAGAAGTTAGAGGGGGGGGGGGGGGGGGGGGCACACATTTTACCACTTTGGAAGTGTCTCTCGCGCAAACTATTCCGTTTAGAAAAAAATGATCTTAGAAACCTTAATATCATTTTTTAAAGACCTATCCAATGATACCCCACACGTATGGGATTAATGAAAAAAATTTTTTTGAGTTTCAGTGTTGTGTATGGGGACCCCTAAAACTTAATGTTTTTTTTTTCGATTTTTGTGTAAAAATCTTAATGCGGTTCACAAAATACATCTACATACCAAGTTTCAACAGTATATCTCTTATGGTTTCGGAAAAAAATGGCTGTGACATACGGACGGACAGACAGACGGACATGACGAATCTTTAAGGGTTCCGTTTTTTGCCATTTGGCTACGGAACCCTAAAAACAACTAGACATAAAACTTATGTATACCAAATGGATTAAACTAAAACATTACATAAATTATTTTTATTTATGTAGGCACTAATTATTGGGCTAAGTACTAAATAATTAATTCAATATTATAATTTTTAGGGTTCCGGACCAAAAAGGTAAAAACGGAACCCTTATGCCGACTCCGTCCGTCTGTCTGTCTGACTGGCTGTCTGTCACAAAATTAAATATCTCAGAAACTGCTAATGCTTTGAATTTGGAATAGTTGTAAATAAAGCTAATCCACGTGTATGGAAAATTAAAAATTTAAAGATATATTTTTAATTTGTATAAAAAAGGATGCATAAGAGGGGGGGGGCAAAAATGTAAAGTCTAGTTAGTAGGCCAAGTGGGGTTTAATAATAACGTGTAATTTAAAACTTTTTGTTGCATTTTTTTCCTTCTAATTTGTATTGAAGTATTCTGAGAGTAGGTACCTAAGAATGATCGAAATTGGTTCACTTGAAAAAGAATAATCTCAGAAAAACCAACCTTAATAAAGCGTGGTTAAAGTTTGTACGGAACCCTCGGTGCGCGAGACAGACTCGCACTTGACTGGTTTTTTTAAAGACATTTCCTGCTATTCACTATTTAACTTTACAAGGAGTATACTACCAAGTAGACCTTTTAAATAATTAATAAATATTATGTGGTTAAATACTATATTTGAATAATTTGCCCATTAATATGAAATACCTATGATAAAATGTATACATTTTCATAAACAATATTCTAAATCAAACAATGAATCAAAATGAAATGTATGTCATAAAGAAAAGTAACTTAAAATTATTAATTAAAAATTTCAAACAAAACAACAAAATTTAAAAAGTACAGGTTCATTTAGTAATCTTCTAAAATCTTTATTTAAAATTTATCCCACCTAGGTATATCGTTTTTAAGTCAACACAATTAACAATTTGTTTAATAGACAACATTTATACCTATATTTAATGCTGCCTCGGGGTATTGCTACCCTCGTCAAAAGTAAGCCTTAAAAACATCTACAGTGACAGGTATTACATTTAATTTTGACATCTTCATAAAACAGGGTTAGGTGGCTGCTCAGTAATTAACTTTATTACACTTGGGCTTAGGGTTGCCAAGTGTACTATATTATATAGTATTGTACTATATTTTGACTCTTTTTACTATATGTATACTGTTGAAGAAATATATAGTACGCGAAAATACTATATTTCGGGGGACCTTACGAAGTGCTTCAAATTGCCGAGGTCTTACGGAGCGCCCATACAAACCGATTGCCTAAAAATTTTTTTTAGGCAAGCCTATAGTTATATACCTATTCAAAACTATTTCTTAACTTTTTTGTTTCGGGTTGCACATAGAAATTTTTCACCCACCGCCACTGCTAAATAGCAACATTGGCCAGCCAAGTACTATATTGTTTTACAGTGTACTATATTTAATAACAATAATAATAATATTTGCGGACAATCTTACACAAATCAACCTAGTCCCAAACTAAGCAAAGCTTGTACTATGGGTACTAGACGACGATATAGATACTTATAAAGAGAAATAAATACTTAAATACATAGAAAACATCCATGACTCAGGAACAAATATTTGTGCTCATCACACAAATAAATGCCCTTACCGGGATTCGAACCCAGGACCTCTTGCTTCGTAGGCAGGGTCACTACCAACTAGGCTAAAGCGGTCGTCTATGGGCGGTTTATGTCGTTTTTTTCTGGAAAATACTGTATCTCCCCCAAAATTAGTTGGCAACCCTACTTGGGCTACGTATGAGTATAAAATTATGTTTATATCTATACAGGCCCCGTAGCATGGATGGCGTTATCACGCGACAAGTGACAGGATAAGCGCGTCGTCTCGTTCTATCGAACGGTGTCAGCCAGGGACGGAAGCTCTATCCTGTCACTTGTCGCGTGATAACGCCATCCATGCTAATAAAGATGTGAATCTGAGAAATGTAAGTTTGTATGTAGGGGGTAATATGCGGCACTGATCATCCAACTTTACAAATCCTTCATCACCATCATATCAGCCGAAAGACTACCACTGCTGGACATAGGCCTCCCCCAAAGAGTGCCAAAGTCACCGGTCCTGCGCCACTCGCATCCAGCGGACTCCCGCGGCGTTTACCAGGTCATCAGTCCACCTTGAGGGGGACCTACCCACACCGCGTCTTCCAGTACGTGATCACCGCTCGAGGACCTTTCCGCTCCAACGGCCATCGGTTCTACGTGCAATATGCCCGGCCCACTGCCACTTAAGTTAATCCTTCATCAGTATCAGCCTATTACACCGTTCGTTACTGAATTTTTATCTACTTAACATTATTTTAAGATAAATATTCAGGTTATACGACATTAGTTATTAAAATGCTAAATACTATTTTTGTAAGAAATGACATGACGTAATTTCATTTTGTAATAAGATTAAACTTGACAGTGTTATATTAATATCACATTGAACTCAGATTCTAGAGGCTCAGTCTTTTTTTTTCGAAAAACTGAATTGTGTTAAATATACAGGATGACTGGTAATTCGACCTATTCCTTGAAAGGGGTTATACTAGAGCTAATTTGCAACAATTTATGTCCAGTCAACCAGGGGTCGAAACTCGCTGGTTTCCGAGATATTCGAGTTTTTAGTTTGTATGAATAAAAATCTCCTTGCAGCCTTAAGCTAGTGATTGTGACAAAAGTACTTCCATTTGGATGGTAAAAAAACATTTTTGTCACAATCAGCACTTTAAGGCTGCAAGGCGATTTTTTTTTCAAACAAACTAAAAAGTCGAAAAATTAAAAAAATATCGTGCTTTGACCCCTGGTTGACTGGACATAAATTGTTGCAAATTAGCTCTAGTATAACCCCTTTCAAGGAATAGGTCGAATTACCAGTCACCCTGTATATATATAGTTATTGAATCTGCTCACAAAATTACACGCACGAGATTCGGTTGAGAAATGCGACCTGTAGAGGAGAACAGCCGGACGTCTGGCCATCCGGACATACGACAGAATTTCGGCTCAAGCTGAAGCAGAAAACTTCGTACGCTTCGCTCGCTAGTTCAAAAAATATGAAATAAATATAGAATGAACCTTCTGAATGGGTACCGGCTATATTTTACCCAGCATGAGGGCACAATGATATCGATTACTTATTAATCTTTCCATCGAAATGAAAACAAAAGAAACCGGTCAAGTGCGAGTATGACTCGCGCACCGAGGGTTCCGTACAAACGTTCATACAAAATACCCGTGGCGTCACGACCCCATTCATTCTTGAACAATCTTAACAGCTCATATTAGATGTTACCGTTGTACAGTGCCATCTGCATTTTGGTACTAATAACTTGCAACCTAGTATGTTTGTTTATCAGCGATATTTTTTTATTACGCGTACCGATTTTGATTATTATTATATTTATTTGAAACGATAATCTCATATAGTTGCTGGAGTTAGCTTCATTATACGGCGATTCGTGATTAAGAGATTTCCTTTTGCTGAGTTGGTCCTTGCGACTCAATGATGGATTTAAGAAGGGGAGCCATCAAAATTTCAGATGTAAATTTTGGGAGGGGGGGAGGGGGGGGGGAAGCAAAAAGCGGCTACGGCGTAGGCAGCCGCTAGGCGGGTTTCTGGCAGTGAAATTGTTAATATAGCGCTGCCAGTAATGTTAGTGTTCAACCCCGCCATTATTTGTGGCTCAAGTTTCCTCAGTTAGTAGCAACAATAAAGTTTCCTTCTAGCAGCAAAATCAAGCCAAACAACGATGCAACCTTGCAGTCGACATATTCAATTCCGCAAGTTTCAAGATACTTAATATTCAAAAAGGAGATGTAGTTGATTTATAGATAGTAAACCATCAAATTATTACATTTACACAAAAAAATATTAGACTTGAAAGTAAATTTTATTTTTTATTGTTTAAGAGCAAGTTTTAGGTTAAGTACCTATGTACCAATGTAATACTTACACGTGAATAAAAAAACTGTATTACAACTTTGTACTAAAACGCAGTATTTCACTATCAAAGCAGCAATTTACGTGATTTGTCATACAACGGTTAGTACTGTGTCGTCCTAATACAATACTCTAGGCAAAATACGGTTTTGAAAAGCATTAATTTATACTAGCGTATTTTTTCTTTATTTCATTTTAAAACATTATTCTAAGATCGAATCCAACAAACTTTCTATCCGGAAGTATTTATATAGATTTAAATACAGAATGAATGGTTTTTTTTATTATTTATGTTGAATATTAATGAGCATTGTAAATGAACCAAAATAAAGATAAAACGATTTATTAATATTTTTTCTGATTTTCAGAAGCTAGTTGAGTTATAATTTCTTTGATGTCTAAAATTTTGTTGGTTTTTGTCGCTAGGTAACTTTTAATTGATAATATATCCATTACATACAAAAATCTGCTATTATAAATTATTTCAAAATTTGACATTTTTTCTATACAAGTTGTCAGTTCATTCAGTTCAGTTCTATCGGCTGTCGCCAGCGAAGGTCCGCCTTTGACCCTTTTTTTTTTGCATTTTTGCTTCCTCTAATTGTAGCCAGTCCCATACAAACATAATTATGATCCACTCAGAAAACTGGTTCGAATGATTGAAAATGGTCAAGTAGCCAATTCCAATATGATGTGTGTACGGTCTCTACAAATGTGTGTGCATTCCGCCCGTCAGCATTTTACTTCACGTTATATTTCATCAAACCTAGCATATATTTCATTCCTTTAAGTTAGTACATCTCCGACCAACTGCGGAGTGTATTCACATCAAGCCTACATATTGTATCATTTTATCTGGGCGCACGGTAGTGCCCCCGCCAAGACGAGCCAAGCGAAGCGCAAGGGCAGGCACTATAATTATCATAAACTATTTAAATACTGCAGAGTCATGAATGTATTCGATAAAGTTAAAATGGCAATTGTAATGCAATATAAACATAAATTGGGAGATCTTGTTAAGTACACAAGGAAAGGCCACCTACGAACCCTGACCAGTAAGAATGTATACATAAATAAATAAATAAATATTTGCGGACAATCTTACACAAATCAACCTAGTCCCAAACTAAGCAAAGCTTGTAATGTTCATTATGGCCCCCAGTGGTAACATAGATAAATATAACTAGTTATTAAGATAAAAAAGTTTAGTAAATAATCTTAAATATTAAAGATTGTACTAAATGTAACTGATATATGTAATTTAATCACAGATCTGAAAATAAACAGTGAAATTTTTTTATTTTTTTTTACCTATTTTTTCTCGAAGCGCTTCGTCGTTTTTTTGAACCCTCATAACTTGTGTTTGGATTATACCAGATAAACAACATTCTCGGGATATGGTGTCAATAGTGAACTTATTAAACATATAAAGTTTCAATTGCATAACTCTTATACTTTAGATTCTATTGATATCTAATAATTGTACTTTCAAAACAAAGTTTTAACCGACTTCAAATCAGTAGACAAATTGCTTCAAGTTTGCCTATAAAATTTGAAGAGTTCCCTCGATTTCTCCAAGATCCCATCATCAAAACTAGATTTTGGTGACAACGGGACCAATCTGGAAGTATATGCTTTCAAACAAAGAAAAAAAAATTCAAATTGGTTCATAAATTACCGAGATATCGCATAACATACACACATAAAAAAAAATACAGACGAATTGAGAACCTCCTCCTTTTTTGAAGTCGGTTAAAAAACGCCGATTTCGTCACTGACTCACTCACGTTGATCATCAAAACCTCTAGGGTACTTCCTGAAGTCCTAAAAAGCTGAAATTTGGTATCGAAGCTAGTGTTAGTACACAATCAACAAAAGAATAAAAAAAAATTGAACTTTTACCCCCCAACCCCTTAAACTAGGGGATGCAATTTTGTATGAGACTTCGGCAAATTTTGATGCTAGAGGTCTGAAAATTGAAATAGGGACTCCTTATTATATATAATAAAATACTTATTTCAGGATGTTTAGTAAATCATCCCCTCACCCTTTAAATAAGGGGATGGAAGTTTGTATGGGTTTTCCTATACCTACACTTCTTTAGAAATTACCTTACAAAAAGGAATGAGATCCCACCAAAAACATTACATGAAAAGTGACTGCCAAGACTCCCTAGCTCATATAGCTTTCAGCGTTAAAAAGGTATCAGATCATAAGGAGCGCCAAGTTTCCTACTCCACACGGCGTAACCTACCACTGGCAGCCACGCTCTTAAAATTCTATATCTTGGCTAAAAAGTATAGACCCGTCGCTTATTAATATCGCTTATAAATTCATTCACCGCGAGAGTCTATGCGGCGACCAGGATGTGCCCAACAAAGCTATACTTTTTAGCCAAGATGTAGAATTTTTAGAGCGTGGCTGGTAGTGGTAGGTTACGCCGTGTGGAGTAGGAAACTTGGCGCTCCTTATGATCTGATACCTTTTTAAAGCTGAAAGCTATATGAGCTATGAGTCTTGGCAGTCACTTTACATGTAATGTTTTTGGTGGTTATGAATAAAACATAATTACGGTGGAAAACTGCAGTGTTATTATTATCCACTATCATCTCAAGAGTGTGCGAGACTGTCCCGTACAGTCAAGGTCATTAATAAGTATATACCCAAAGTTGCAAAAATATGTATACAACAACCTTACTTCCATAGTAATAAGGTCTGTATACATATTTCTGTAACTTTGTGGTGTATACATATTGGTGACTTTGACTGTACAATGTGAAAGAGCTGAGTGCAATTAGTTCGGCGCAAGTTGTGAGCGCGCAATACGACTGAGAGGCGAAACAGAAGTCAGATTGTAAAATAAAAAATCGATGCACGGTGAAATTTCTACTGCCTGAATTTTGTTGTTCAGTTTCTGTTATATTCACTGAAAATCAAATCGATCCACTAACATGCATCCGCCCCAGGGCAACGGCAGAATTTTCCCATTTCCCATAAAAATTCGCGATTTTATCTATTTATAGTGCACCGCTTGCACTTTTACACACTGATCTGAGGTTGAATATTTTTTGTAAAATTAAATAAATCCACAAAACTAATACCTAACGAGCTTAGCGAAATTAAAAACAGTTTACTGAGAAAATAAGCTATAATGAAAATCACATAACAACAATAAGCACATTTTAGAGCCAATTTTAGGGATCCATACAAACAACCATTTCCGCTGCGTGCGCCGCCATCTTGCCGAGTCCCCCCGCCTCGTCTCTCGTCATGCATCCATCACACGCAGTGTTGCCAGCGCGCATTTCCGCTAACGCCTGCTAGTCATGTTTACCTTGCTGGATGGTATGGTTCATTTTTCTTTGGAGACCATGGTATATGGTATTGTATGTTAAAATAACACATTTATACAACCATCCGCAGAATCATCATAATAATATCAGCCTGCAGCCGAAAGACGTCCACTGCTGGACATAGGACGCATCCAGTAGACTCCCGCAGAAAATAAATTAACAATTGTTAGTGTTCCGTACCAAAATTAGTCCAACGGAGCACTAGATACCTATTTGCGACTGTCACGGTCAGTTTCTTTTCCTCCGTTCCGTTCTACTTTTGATCTGTTTAGTCCTACGATTAAGGTATAGTTTTCTCTATTGGTTGGAAGGTCAGATGGCAGGCGCTTTCGTAAAACAAGTGCCTATTGCCGAATCTTGGAATCAGGTGCCAATGCGGACCCCAGGCTCCTTAGGGCACAACCGGGAATAACGCTAGGAGGATGATGATGAATCCTACGAATATATGGGTGAATTTCCACTCAGGGGTGTGCGGGAGGCGAGTTTAACTGAAGCGGCAAGAGGGTCAGGCCTGGTATAATCTTCTTTCCGTGATTAAATATGTATAACCCAAACACAAGGAACTCGGGCTTGTTTCCACGATAAAGTATTATGAATTATGATGTTTAACCCTTCATCGAGGAAACGTAAACAAAATTTGAAACAAAATTTTCACCAGAAACTCGATGATGGTTACATCATTAATCTAAAAGCAAAGTTCAACTTAAGTATTAAAACTTTTACATGTAGGTGTAATATTAATTTTGAAATGTTAAGTTTGTAACTCTATCGTTTGAGTAAAACATGATGAAGCATATTCTTCAATTAACGGGATTATACTGATTTAAGGTTTTAAACTTTCACGTTTTTACAAACTTTCTATTAACCCTCAATGTACATATGTACCTTACTACATAAGTATGTAACTATGCTTGTTCGGGTGGAATATTGCAACTCACTTTTGAAGCATATATCTTCAACCGATTGAGCTGAAATCTTGGCTAAAGGTATGTATAGCTAGGATAACAATTCAATATTATGGTACCATCGAGCTGATCTGACGATGGAGACAGAAGGTGGCCATGGGAATTTAGTACTTAACCGACGTAACCCCGTTGAGTTTGGGCATGCTAGAATCGTCTCAATGAATATGACGCTATACGCTATAATTGATGACGCTATACAGAAAAGTAGTAGGCAATAAAAGCTTGTACCAAAAGAGAAATTTTTGATAGAAACTTATTACATATTATTTTGTAGGTACTCAGCAGAAATTAATAGTGTATAATTTATTTACTTCGAGGTTTCGGACGTGCTATATTGCACTCTGATTTTGTTTTGAAATACCTATTTACTACGATGGTGGCACCTTATTGCGATTTCAGCTCCAGAAGATTACGAGGACTCTTTAACAATTTTTGGATTCATTTTGATAGAAATTAACGAAAGCAGTTTCCTTTATCTTAACACAGCTTAAGTATCCTCGAGAGCTCTGGAAACCTTTCTCAGCACCAGGAACGTCACACCACACACTTAAAGAGCAAGTATTCGTGTTAACTATTAAGGCAGCGGTCTTCCGAGAGGTACTTCTCTAGCTGGGCTGCTCCAAAATATATGCAAGATGACATTCTGTTGTGCCCTAACTCTCTGTGTCTTGGAGGTTATTATACGTGTGATTTATTTTATCTAGTACCTACTCTAAATGTTATGGACGCTATTAGATCGCAGTATTCTTGGTCTCAAAAGGACGGATCGGGTTCGAAACACTACACTGCAGCACTGCGTTCCAAAACACGCATAGCTGATGTGGGTGCAAAAACTGTCAGGCTCAAGTCGGACTGGGTCGGCCATGTATGTCACATGCATCCAGCCAGGTGGGCTAATATAGCTACCAAGTGACGGAGCCGACCTAGACGGAGATGGCGGGATTACCTGGATGTATTCCTCAGCAACTGGTTGGAAGAAGCACCTAGTAGGGACATGGAGATCACGGGGAGAGCCTTTTCCCAGCAGTGAGAGACTCAATAGGCTCAATAAAAAAGTAGTCTGAATGTCATGTCTGACTTCAATTTTGTACACATATCTTGCATTCCCCGGTGAAAGCGAAAATATTAGGAAAGGATCAAACCCGAGTGTATCTCTCAAAGTCGTAGGGCAATTTTCATTTCATCCCTTGGGTACCTACTAAAGGGCAGTCTGAGCCTCTCGACTGTATTCCGCATACAAATATGATTTTACGGAGCCTTTTCAATTTGGATTTAATAAATGCTTTGTTTCTATAGGGCGGGAAAAACAAATATTATTCGGAACGTAATGGACTTTATTACGATTTTCAGTAATTAGAGAGTTTCTATATAAATTTATTTTTAACCTCACTGTTGTTTCTATAGGACCGACCTAATTAAAGCGATCTGAATGAGTGGTGGGAAGAAAGCCTGGGGAAATCCTGGGGAACCTCCGGCAAGGTCAAGGCCGGTTTTCAACCGACGAAAAAAACGGAGGACTGAGGTTCTCAAGTTGACGCGTATATATATATATATATATTTTTTATGTATGACCACGCATAACTTTTTACAGAGTAGTTTAATTTTGATAATTATTTTTTTATTGGCAAGTTAGTCCCATATAAATTTGGAAAAAAAACCAACCTTAAGGGTAGGAATATAGGGGATGATTGATTTTTCGTCGATTAAAACTTTGTTTTTAAAGTAAATTATAACTAAGGATGTTGGCAGAGCGCCTCGACTGCCCACTCACTCGCTACTGGGTGGAGGTGGCTATTGGCAGGGTAAGGTAGTGCAGGTTGTTTGCCTTGCACGCCCATCCAACCCTATTTTATTTAGTTTTGAGTCTGTTTTTGATCTTTATTTTTTTCCGTTATAAAGTGTCTCACTAACATAGTTATTAAGATATTGTATTTTCTATGGATCTATTTGGTCTGATAATAAAAGCTTTTCATTTTTTATTTTATTTTTAACACTGGAATGGGACTTATCAGGTGATAGATATTCTGGTACTACCTGTCAAACCTAACGTTGCATTTAAATCTCTATACTGTCAGTTTTGTGTCTTAATATGTCTGACATTGATCGTCTGTTTTGTGACGGCCATTAACTAATTAATGGTTCAATGAATACTAGTCCATAAAGTAATGACGCATACATATACAGGTTGTATGGAAGATCGTCTGCCAAAAGACCAGGGTACGGTCACTTGCAACACATTTTGAGCCAACGAACACTCGTCTTGCACACGGTCTTTTTTAGGGTTCCGTAGTCAACTAGGAACCCTTATAGTTTCGCTTTGTCTGTCCGTCCGCCCGCGGATAATCTCAGTAACCGTTAGCAGTAGAAAGCTGAAAATTGGTACGAATATGTAAATCAATCACGCCGACAAAGTGGTAAAATAAAAAATAATTTATTTTATTTTATTAGGGAACCTCCCGTATACATAACGTGGGGAGTGTTTTTTTTTTCATTGCAACCCTAACGTGTGATATATTGTTGGATAGGTATTTAAAAATTAATAGGGGTTAGCAGATTTTTTTGATAATGTTAATATTTTCGGAGATAATCGCTCCAAAAGTAAAAAAAAATGTGCCCCCTCTAACTTTTGAACCATAACTTTTAAATATATGAAAAAAATCTCAAAAGTAGAACTTTATAAAAACCTTCTAGGAATATTATTTTGAACTTGATAGGTTGAATAGTTTTTGAAAAAAATTACCAAATAATTTCACACACTTACTGTGACGGACGAAAAACTACGGAACCCTACACTGAGCGTGGCCCGACACGCTCTTGGCCGGTTTTTTATTTATTTTATGTTATATCGGTATTTGCCAAAAAACATATTTTTTGCTTACATGTCTTTGTTTTGAATTTATTGTTTAATGTATTTTTCAAAACTCTAATGTATGCGTATTCTATAGAAATGTTATTTTCATTTAGATAGGAAATAATAAAAAAAGTTATGAGCCGACAAAGTGTGAAGGACAGAAAACAAAAATCATCAAGCTCAAATTTATGACACAATTAAAAAAAAATTGATAGTCCTCCAATAAAAAAATCTCCAGTTCACGACTATTCTAATGGTATACACATGTCTAGAATCACTTACAGTTTTCCGGCAAACAATGGTTTCTGTCTAAAATGGTAGTTTTAGTCGCCTACGTCCAGGCACTTAAATGGCCTGAATGCATAACCAACAATAATGCGTTCAAATGTAGAGGCGTGAACACCAACTATCCGCTGCGCAGCAATAAGCATAAAAATAGACTGGTCGGGGAGCCGCACAGACTCGCTAAGTCAGATCGTTCATTGTACTATCTAGGCCCATCGGTTTATAATCGCCTACCCGATGCAGTTAGAGATGCAGCCACTCCCGCCGGATTTAGGGGTAGATTGAAGAAGTATCTTATGACAAAACTGTTCTACATCTATGAAGAGTTCTTTAACCTACCGCTCACATTGTAAGATTTACATACCTATATATTGGAAACATTTCTATATTATGTTACCTTATTAATTATTATACTTACCTAACGTAAGAATGTAAATGAGATTTATACAGAAAATCGAATATACGAGTATTAATTATAATCGTAATAGCCTACATAACAACATACATGTTAGTTATATAGGTATCCAATTTCTGTATGACATATAACAATTGTTACGAATAAAATGTTGTATTTGTATTTGAAACGTGATGATATGATTTTAACAGTCTATGTTTTTTACGTTCTATCATCCCGTTTATTTTGATGAATGAGGTACCTATCAATCGATTATAAATTACGCTCCGGGTCCGGGTGACATTGGCTACATTTTGTATGAAAAAAAACGTTTTTTTTCTTTTAGTTTTTTGTAGTCGGGAGACAGTTTTTTTCAACTTATTATGATTGTTAATCTAGTATCTACTGAATGATGATGACTACCAATTATAAATAAAAAAAAATGCAATCTGCATGGGTATAACAGTTTATTTACTATACCGTATCGCGTCCAATCTTGATCCCTATGACATCTCAGTACAATTTTACGTTTTAAGGTTATAAACTGTACGGAGATTACAGCTGTCATAGATGAATTAATGTGTCAAGTTTTTAATAACGCTCGTTGCCAACCTATACATAACGCGTTTATTCCGCTAGTTTGCGAGTTATTTTCTAAAGCAATACGCAGGAGTAGCTGCAAGCAGTTGTTTTTAGGGTTCCGTACCAAAAAGGTAAAAAATCAAAAATAAATTCTTAATTAAATTTGTAATTTACTTACTTTTGTATGAAATTTTATATCTTCAAATTCCTATCAGATTATTGTTAAACTCCCTTCTTTCAAATAAAAAATAAATAATCAAAATCGGTACGCTTGATAAAAAGCTATCGCTGATAAATAAACATACTAGGTTGTAAGTTGTTAGTACCAAAATTAATATATATAATAACTTCTTCTATGAGCTGTTTAAGATTGTACAAGAATGAATGGGGTGACGGGTATGGTGTATGAAAGGTTGTACGGAACCCTCGGTGTGCGAGTAAGACTCGTACTTCACCGGTTTTTTTTTCAGAAGCATTATTCTTATCTTCTGTACCACGTTTTACGAAAAATAAATTGCTTTACTTTACTTTACAGCTATTCCTTAAGGGTACGTAGGTTCGCGGTCTTCTCTCCCTCTCACTGAGCATAAGCGTGAGCGAGATGGAAGTGCGCGTTTGGAAGCGCGGATATCACGTTTTTTAATTTTAATTTTTTGTGCGTTTTAATAAATACAAAAGTAATAGCTGATTTCCCTCAAACATGATATTGCCGATTTTTAAAACCAATTTTAATATGTTTAGCTGTTGTGTATAATTTGTTATGATTTTTTAAAGTGTATTTTAGACCTATGTTCGTGATTTTTTTCTATCGAGCGAAAGTCAAAAACTCAGGATTCGAATAGCTGATTTCCCTCGAGAAAGGTCTCAAGATTGCTAATTAAATTTAGGGAAGCCATATTATAATCCAAACAAGAGCTACGATTTTTAAAAATCAGTTTTTGGAGCTCACGTCATCACCTTAAATGACGTAAACGAATGTAGCTTTAAAATAAATAATTTCACGTCATTGTTCAGCGTTCAGTTTTTTTGGAGAGTCGCATTCCAAATCAACGTCTGTATTTATGTTAGGAGTCGCGGAATGAAAAAGTTTCGTCACTTTTGGACCTTCACATCATTAAATAAAGTCGCAAAGTGACGAACCTTTTCATTTCTCGATTTTTTATTCCGTTGTTTCTCTTTGTCCCAGAATATTAAATACGAATTTTAAAAGCTTAATTATAAAAGAAAACCTGAACGACGTTGAAACCGCAAATCAATAGAAAAGCGGTTATATATTCCAATATTTAAATAACTGTAATTATTCGTCAGATGGAATAGAACTTGAGTGACGGGTGTTTCAAATAGTCCAGTAAAACAGCGGCTAGGAATGATAAAAATAATGTCTTCTTGCGTATTCGTAACAGAAATTATCATACATTTTTCTTTGCACATTTTATAAGTCTCTGTTTAGCCCAATGCTTAGCTGCCATTTGTACTTCTTTTTTGTATTAGTGCAATAAAGTTTAATAAAATAAATATATAATAAAAACTGAAATCGTCCACTTGGATTGCAAACAAAAATGAAATGGGAACAAACAAAAATTCCGAAGAGTCATAGAATTTGAATTGAAGAATTTGAAAGAATAATTATTTGTCGTGGTTTTCAATTCGTCGATATCTTTAATTTTTAGGGTTCCGTACTCAAAGAGTAAAACGGGACCCTATTACTAAGACTCCACTGTCCGTCCGTCCGTCCGTCCGTCTGTCTGTCACCAGTCCCCCTATTCTGTAACTTGTTTTAAGCTCACCTCAACGCTCACTAACAAATATACTTTGACACCGCGATGTGTAGTAATTAAGCGTAGGTAGAGGTCTAGTTTCGTAACGGGTGACCGGCGGGGTGAGCCGCATTAACGCGTAGCGAATAACAGCCCAGGCTGTATCTCACTGATACCGTGATAGTTCCAGCTGAAATTTTCACAGATGATGTATTTCTGTTGCCGCTATAACAACAAATACTAAAAACACAGAATAAAATAGTTTTTTATAGATAATGGCACGGAACCCTTCGTGCGCGAGTCCGACTCGCACTTGGCCGGTTTTTTATGTACATATGTTCCCCGATTAGACGAAGACGCTTGGGCCGATTTGGGAAATTATATTTTATTTGAAAGGGTTTCCGTCCCATTTCCGGGTTCCGGTTGTATGTTCTGAAACTAGAGGTAATAAGATAAGTAGTTAAAAAAATTTAAACTACTTCAGGCATAGTATTATTAGGGGAGAAATACGAATAAATATGAAATATTACCGTCTTCGTCGAATGGTGTAAGAGCGGAATTCAGCAAAATGGAATCCACACTTAGATTATTCATGATAAAATAAAACCGCGCCTTTGAAAGCGATTCTTCGGTTTGCGGGTCGAAAAGCCGTGCCTTATTAATGGGCGTACAACCGTCAACTTTTTCAAAACCGACGAGAACATAAAAATCAACCTTAAGTACTAAGGTATAAGAGCGCATTCATGATAAAAGTTGAAAGATATCCGAGTTGCTGACTATAGGGAATATTTGAGCATTTTGATTGCATAATATATCGTGACATTCTGTTAGGTCGGTACTTGCTCTGAAAATGTTATTAATACTAATGTTATGTATTCTGCTACTGATGAGAATATTTTGAACGTGATAATGAAATTAATTAATACGCAAGTGTATAAATAACCTGGTAAAGGTCGCAGGACTCGCAGGAGTCCGCTGGATGCGGGTGGCGCAGGACCGGTCATTGTGGCACTCTTTGGGGGAGGCCTATGTCCAGCAGTGGACGTCTTTAGGCTGATATGATGATGACGATGATGATTTACACATGTACAATAGATACATCTAAATTAGTAATTTGATTACGGAGTTCATGATACCTAATATGGCTTTTATAATTAAAAAAGTTTTAGAATGTGATTTAATTATTTAGTTTTATTATTATGTACTAGTTGCGCAAGCGGCTCTGTCTGCATATTGCAAAGAAACGCAGGCAAACCCGCGTTGTAAATATGACCTTTGAGTTTGTTTGTGCCTCGTAAATGTTACCAAAGATTACTCCCTGCATACATATTTACTTACAAAGTTATAATCTCCTCTTTCTAATATTAGTATGGATATCAGTAAAGAGTATACATAATTACATATAGAAGATCTCATTAGCCCTCAGGTCGTGAATACACGAGGTCGTTTCGCTGCTTCATAGGGTTCTCACCTGGCCACGTCCGAAAGACTGGAGCTATGGTTGCATGCATATAGGGACTTAATTTTCAATTTGGAGAGAATTGACGCATTGGTGCGGTGCGCAGGCTAACATTTTCAGCCAGTACCACATCTCGAATGGGTCAATTCTGTCGAATCCATGCTTCCAGGGTCCATGTTTCCGAAGCATACAGGAGTATCGAGAAAATCATGGTTCTCATCGGCTTAACTTTGGTCCTCTAGCTGACTTCCGTGTTCCCCCATATCATCTCTAACCGCTTCACCGCTAATTTTGCTATCTGAGCTCTTCTTACCACCTCTTTCTCACAGCCGCCGACCGTGGTTATCAGAGAACCGAGGTAGATAAATGTTTGCACCGTATCTAAGTCGGCTAGTTCTCCCGTACGAACGAACGGAGGGTATATAAACTACAACTCCTCATTATATTTGTTATGCAACTCTTACCACAATCTTTCAGCTTTACCGGCGTATTTTTCTAAAAATGTCCTACATTATGCTCGCCATGTCACGACCCGTCATTAAAACTAGTCGAATCGCGCCACAGGTACACAGAATCGAAACTACATTGTTACGTTTGATCTAAATGGAATAATCGAATCGGCGCCTGCAGCAATGCGGAGCTCAAAGCGAACGTAAATGGGAACCGGGAGAAATCGAATTGGATGCATACCGACCAAATACGTACCTATCTTTACTCGAATTGCCTCTGAATGAGGGTTATGTTTTTCGTCCAAATATATGTATGTATGTGGACAAGAAAATTCTATTTCACAGGCAATAGTCCAAACGGCTCGATGGATTTTGATATTGACATATTTGTTTCAATTGTTCATTTTTACGTTCTGTGTTTTGTTTTTTACACCCATTGTTTTGTCCACGAATAAATGTTTTCTTTCTTTATTTCTTTCATTGTAGGAAGGGGGGAGGGAAGGGTGTAATTTTATAGGGATTGGTCACCCCTGACACATCACACATGATGATGATGATCACACCCGATAAACCGGAGGCGCGAAAGGAGAGCAGCCCTCGCCCGCCGTAACAAATTACAGGCACCATGGGAGCTGGAGCGGCTGAGGCGACCATGTCACCTAGGGTTGCCAAGCGTACTATATTATATAGTATTGTACTATATTTTGACTCTTTGTACTATATACTGTTGAAGAAATATATAGTACGCGAAAATACTATATTTCGGGGGACCTTACGAAGTGCTTCAAATTGCCGAGGTTTTACGGAGCGTCCATACAAACCGATTGACTAAAATATTTTTTTTTAGGCAAGCCTATAGTTATATACCTATTCAAAACTATTTCATAACTTTTTTTTGTTTCGGGTTGCCCATAGAAATTTTTCACGCACCGCCACTGCTAAATAGCAACATTGGCCAGCCAAGTACCTACTATATTGTTTTACAGTGTACTATATTTTTGTCGTTTTTTTCTGGAAAATACTATATCTCCCCCAAAATTAGTTGGCAACCCTAATGCCACCGCCACTGTAGACGGAGTCAGCGGCGGCGATGCGGAGGTGCGCACTGGTGTCCCGACTGGCTCGGTGTACGGCCCGGTCGGGTACATCATGCATGTAAACAGCGCAACCAATGTCGTGCGGAACTGTTCCACCTACATGTATGCGGATGACACGTGCCTTCTTTATGCGGATACAGATATTATAAAGATACAAAATTGTATACAAGAAGATTTAAATAATATACTTAAATGGTCACATGACAATGGTTTAATATTAAATATAGAGAAAACTAAGTTTATGATAATAAGCTCCCCTTATATGTATAAAAAAAAATCCCAGCCTATTAGAGTTATTGGGCACACCTATGATTGCTTTTGCATAGCGACAACCGCTCTTGTAAATGCGACCAAATAGAAGAAGTTGAGAAATATAAATATTTGGGATTAACCATAGATAAAAATATTAATTGGAAAATTCATATAGAAATAGTATGTAACAAACTTAGATGTATCCTATTAGGCCAAGAAAATTATAATTCTTCGAAGAATTAATTCCCATAAAGCTGGAAATCGTTTTAATACCTTCATTTGGTCCTAAATGCATGTAATCCGAGTTTGCACCATCCCAGGAGGTGCGCTAAACTTTTGGGAGCCCGATAACCACGAAATTTTTGGCTTTTTTCAGTTATTTGCATATACTAAAAACGGTACGTTGGATGAAAAATGTATACGAGACAATATTAAAGAGGACCAAATTCTGCGTCGAATTTAAACTTCAAATTTCTTTCAGTGGTATGGTCGAAATCCTACCCCCCCCCTCCCTCCCCCCCCCCTCTCCCACCACCCTCCCTACGATCCATAACAACATTAAGTAATTAATAAAACGACACGACACAGCGAGCATAGATAAGAACTATCAAATATAATGGCGTCGAAAGATAAACAGCCAATACTTTTATCTGTTTGGAAGCTACAACACCACAGATTGACACGTCATGGTAAACTCATTTACGTTGTGGGTTAAGTTAAGAACTGGATTCAATGGACATTGCGAAAACAGAAACTAGACTGTTGAACATCTTATAGCACAGTAAAGTTTCAAAATATATTAAATTTCCGAAATGTTCAAAAACATTATAAATTATATTTAACTAATTCACGTGTTTTCAATGACTATGTCAATGCACATATTTATTTACGGCCTCGACTGTTACAACTCTTGAAGAAAATATAACCAAAATTATATCAGATAAATCTGACCCCGAACCATTTTTATGTAGGTAGGTATATACTGTGAGCCTACTCACGTTCCCTGTTCGTTGAAAGACTATCTTATAACGTTTAGGTACCTAAACTACCTAACTACGATATGATCCTATTTCTCAGACCCATCCGATCATAAATTATTCATCACCAACCCAACCCAACCCTTAAAAATATGAGGCATTATAAGGAAATATTGCCCATTTTGATAAATGGTATGATGAATATTCTCTAGGCTCTATCATACTCATAATTACTTTAGTTTCTAGGAGACCGAGGTTTGACTTCAAACGTTTTCAAAGTAACGATTCGAAAATCCGTTTTTTCCCGGAAATAAGATCTTTTCTTGACTGGTGACTGAGTACCTAGTTCGCATAATTATGACCTGGCCAGATTGATTTGTCACTTCTACAAACTCTCTATAAATATTGTCATTTACGTAGAATATAGACATTTTTGAAATTTAATCTCAAACAAATTTGCTAGCTCTAATTAGCTCGTTTGTTTGTATAGAATTTAGTTGGATCTCGGTATTTATTATTGAAATACAAATTTGTGTCGAATTTGTTACCCTAAGGAAAAGTGTTTATAATCTTTTGTAGGCTTACAATATTTCAAAATAAGGGCAGAGAAGACGATCTAATAGGATTAGTTATAAGAGTGTTCTGTATACCCTTTGGAGTATAATGATTCCGAAAATAGTCTGACATTCATTAATCAGAAATATCGTCTGTACATAAACGATAAAGTAAACATGTCTTTTTACGTAAAGTTACATCAGAAGACAAAATTTGGGTTAATTTTAGACCAGCTCGATAGCGTAAGGCTTCGTACGTATGTTAGGTAAATGTAAATGTGAGTTATGTGTAGGAAAATGACAGTTAAAGGATGACTCACGCTAGAACGGACCGTGTCCGGCTCGGGCCGTTTTCTAAGAAAAACGACGGCGTTTTTGCGCAGCCGAGCCATACCAAAGCCCGGCCGAGCCACGGCTTAGGCTCGGAAGCGGCTCGGTATCGGCACGGCTCGGCCGTTGTGGCTCAACCGGGCTTGGTTATGGCTCGGCCGGGCAAAAACGCCGTCGATTTTCTTAGAAAACGACCCGAGCCGGACACGGCCCGTTCTAGCGTGCAAAAAAAAATTAAGTGAGCGCATCGCCAATCTCATCGCAATTTGGCGACTCTTGAACTTAAGGTTCTTACACACTCTTAATGTTTACCTGCAAATAAAACCCAAAATAATAAACTGACGCCAAATCTGTAGAATCGAATATGAAGATTCGTTGAGTTGAGTACAAAGGTAGAAACAAAAGCACGAACTTGAAGCAGGGAGCTCACAGGGCTTAAAATACCGGTATTTTCCGGAACCGATATCGTGACCTTGAACAAGGGTTGATGAAATATACCAGTTTTTAGCAGTAAATACCGGTAAGTACTCGAAAATATTCACGGAACTAAATCACTTCTCGCGCGCCCCCGGCTCGGCTGGCAACAACGCCGCCGTACAGCCGTACGTCGCGGTCTTTGTATGTAGGTGCCACCGCCACGCCGCGCACTCACACGAAACGGGAACGTCGCATACACGAGTAGTAACCTTTATAATAATGAACCGGTATTTTTCGGTGCTGATACCGGTATTTTCCTTTACCGATTCCCTGGAACCAAAGCGAAGAAAACATATAAATACCGGTACGTTACAGGTATTTTCAGTACAGGTTGCAAGCCCTGAACACATCACATCTTCGAAAGTTTTGGTGACTTCACTTACCTTCAGGAACACAACACGACATACAGACAACCTTTGGTGTTATTATTGCTGCGGCACTTACCTGCATATTCGTGCTAATCCATATATGAGTCAATTGATATTTCTGTCTGGATTTACATCTCTAATAAAAATTACTGTTTTATTATAAAAATATTGACCCTTAGAGAATACTGTCTGTGAAATATATATAGGTACATTACCACCTTTGACATATTTTTGACTAACTTTAGGGAACATCAAAGAAAAGGCACCCAAATCTCTTTCACCTACAGCAATATTTAATGTTGACAAATTACCTGCCGTAACCTTTTCCACTTTCAAATTAAAATGGTCAGCTCTAAGCATTTAATGTCACAGCCCACTTTAATCTGTTTTCGTAAACAATAATAGGGCGAGCTGCATTAGCGATGCCAGTCCCCATTTACATTTAGATAGTTCCAATTAGGTTAATTGGGGAAAATATAGCCCGGCTAATGCTTATGTGGCTAGAGTGGCAAACCAAGGCCTTACTAATGGGCGTGACACTGTTAGACGACTATGGAAATGTTCACGCCTGGGGCCTAGTTTTGACTTTCGTGCTCTCAAAAATTAAATAAAAGTATATACCTCAAGATTTAACTTGAGACTCGAGCACGTGTTAACGTGATACGAGCGAGGTCTCAAGTTCACTCTTGTGGGCTATAAATACGATTGTAGTGTCAAAATTGCAGGCACTTAAAAGTAAGTACAAAAGTACCGATAGAACTGAATGCGAGTGGTCAAATACCAATCATTTTTAATTTTTCTATCGCTATTTCAAAACGGTAACGGTCAGCGGGCAGACCACCAGCCCGATAGACGGATGATATCTGCCGAACAGGAAGCAAACAGTGGATGAGATTAGCACAGGATCGGGGAGAGTGGCGTAATAAAGAAGAGGCATATACTTAACAGTGGGTGGATACGGGCTGAATAGATAGATAGATAGATAGATTTCAAAATAGCATGTCATCATTTTTGACAGTTTCAGAGTGAAGGAGTCGAGTCGAAGGAGTTTTGGATTTAACATATACAGTGCCAAGAATCGTTAGCAGCCGGTTTCCTGGCAGTGAAAGTGTTAGTAAAAATTTTACGATCTCATTTATCACCCAATGCAAAGGTTTAGAATTCTTGACGTAGTGAATTTTCTTTTCATATTCACCATGTAACTATGTCCACTAAAGGCACTCGTAACAGCCTAGAACAACCAACAAATGCTCATTTTACGTAATCTATTTTGTTCTCCGTTCAGTTGACAAATGCCGAGCCCCAGTGGAAATTAACTGGTTGAGCGACTCCACATTATTGGTTCTCTTTGAAAACCGAAAAGACTTTGGAAATATTGGTAGAGTAAATCCCGAACAAGGTCCAGTTTTCCCTCTGGGTCGATATGATTGGTCAGATAACAGTCGCTTTACGTTCGCAAACACTATAAGTATCATATTTCATATAAGATTAGAAAAATCGCGCGATAATCGTTATGCGATTTTAAGGAAATTAATTTTGTAACGCAAAAGTTTTTGTGTTTGAAAAGCACTTAAGGTTGAAACGCACACACAGCGGTGGCGGCGCGGTGCGGTGCGGTGCGGAGGCGGTACCGGTTGGAATGTTCGAGCTAATATGAAAGTGTGCGCACAGAATACCGCGCCGCGCGGCGTCCCGCCGCGGTTTTCTGTGCGGACCCTTTCGCATTACTTCGAACATTACAACCGGTACCGCCTCCGCCACGCACGCCTTTAAGCCTCACACAGATTACCGCGCAGCGCCGCGCCGTTCTGTGCGGATCATTTCATATTAGCTCGAACATTACAACCGGTAGGTACCTACCGCCTTCACGACGCACCGCGCCGCGCTGCCACCGCTGTCAGTGCGTTTCCGGCTTTAATGATCGAAATAAGTACAACTAGTTCAATATTTCCCTTTGATATCCTTGATAAAGGAACAAGAGCACGCCACTGTGCTCTATCCTGCGAAATGTCGTGCAGATCCGCTTCCACCATATCCTTCCAGCGATATTTGGAACGACCGAAAGGTCGTCAACCAGCCGGTCTGCCCAAGTATGCTCTCTTCACCCATCTTCTCGAGGTGGCCAAGCCAGCGAAGACTATGCGCTTTGTTCTCACCTATGATGTTTGCTAAAAATTGAGGTTTTATTTTAAGAAAGCGGGTTGATTATACCTTGAGTGACTAAAAACTAATTAGATTGAGGGGTAGTGAATGTCATGTAGGAGATAATCTCCTGAGTTAATCATCCGATTTATTTTACCAGTATATAGTATGGACCTGTGGAATGGACATAGGTTTCCATCCCGCGGCGTCGCTTGCGTTCTGTGTGAATAAAAAACGCAGCCAGGTGGCTAGATAGTAATATATGGAACAGTACAATTTTCACCTAATAGTTACTACGAATTAAGATACGATACTCGAATCTTATCCACTCTGAAATCTAATATTGTTTGACTAGATTCAGATCCATTTATTTACAGTTTTGATCGTCACTATATAATACTTAATACTTGCAGAGACATTAGGAAGTGCCCTAAATTGGATTTGGGAACTGGATTCATCGCAACGATTTCCCCCTTCAGTGGACTTTAACGGATCTAATCCGAATCAATCATAGGATTTTGTCAATGGATCATTGTTTTCACCGTAGAATTTAATTAGATCTTGTGGATCCACAAGATCTAATTAAATTCTTCTTCATAGCTATCGAGTTAGTGCTTTTTACAACCATTGTCAAATAACTTTTTTCTTTTGGCATTGATAAGACCAACCTACGCCGTGACAACATGCTGTTATTTATAGGATTTTTTTTATAGTACGACTGTGGCAAACGAGCAATGGCCTGCAGTATGGTAAGAAGATACCGTAGCATATACAGGCATGCGTCTCCAGAAGAATCGCAAGTGCGTTATTCGTTATAATAATGTAAATACTAAGTATACAGGATGCTCCCGGGAATTTTCGTTAACTTTGGCATAGTGCAGAGTACCTACATTCACAGAAACAAATTAGCATAATTATTTTCTGGAAAAAAAAATGTTTATCTTTTTTTTTAATAATTTAATGTAGCATTCATTGATATTGTCTTATTAGTGTACACAATTTCACGGTAACAAATTTCTCTGTCTAAGTTGTTGATCGTGCATGAACTTTTTCAGCTATCTATGAACGTTCGGTAACGTATCATAAAACCCAGTTAATTGCACTCGCAGGCGGCCAAGATACAGGCTCAGCCTAGTTTGGCGTTTGACGAATATATCGTATATCATAAAAGCCCTTCCATGTTTATGGCAACCGTATAGCTCGTTTGTACATACCATACTCTAAAGTACAAGCACTCTTTAAAATGTATATAAATTCGTTATTCAACGTTGCTATCTAGGTTAAACAAATATCTCGTAAAGATTTACGATTGCCTTTTACCATGTTTCAACAATGATTGTGCTATAATAAAATCATACATTCTATTCAACATTATTATGTCGATATCCAACTCTCTATTCCAGAACATTTGAACAATCCGTGGCATATTGCCAGAATGTACCAGAATGTAAGCGAAAATTGTTGAATAGAAAACTATTTGGTTTGAAATAAAACCGTATTCCTGACCATATTTAGAGAATAAGATTCTATATTCGTACACGGCGGGAATCTGTTTACGCGGTGTCTTACGTGGGCGAAACCCTCGCGAACGCGAAGCCAAACGGCGCGGCGCGACGCGGCGCGGAAGGAACAAAAATTCGACAGCAATTGAAGTGTCATAACTACGTGACCAATACAGGCGCGAAATGAGGGCGACGCGGCGCGAAGCGAAGCGGACGCGATCATTTGGTTTGATTTTCGCGCGCACGTTGGAAACGCGGCGGCGTTGCATAGAATTCGCACGTCGTCGCATCGGATCGCATCGCAATTCTGTTCTCTTTAGGACAGCCTAAGTCAAGTAATAAAACTGCCGCATGCCGAGTGAACTGTGAGCCAAGGCCGCCACTGAATTGCAACGTTGCAACCCGATAGCTGGAAACTGAGACGCGGCAGGCCTCGCCGACAATGGCGGCACGAGCTAGACTCGTTATCAAAGAATACTGGAAACGGAGGGGGGAGGCTTTTGCCCAGCAGTGAGACACTAGAGGCTCCCAATAAATAAAAATCAAACGGAAGAATTTGAAAACCTTAGGTATGTAATCTAGCGTCAGCTCCGTTTTTTTTAATGTATTTGTATCTTAATTTCTTTCAATAACAATAATAATCAACACTGGCAGCTCTTAAACGTAAACGTAAGCATTATTCTTGCTCATCACAATTTTCTCGACCGTGTGCCATGCATTTTATCGTGCTGTCATGAGACGTAGGTATATTGGGAGCGGGCTTACGGACTATAACGAGATCTTGAATACACTGGTAACATTATATGGATTGCTCCCGAGCAACCTGTATACGATTGCGCGAGTTCTTTTCGGTCAGTTGCCAAAGTTAGAAGCTCCGTAGTTCGAGAGTCATTGAACTTTTGAAGCTCATTTCTTTTGACTTGTATCTTATTGAATCTTTCTGCAATCTGTAACTGTCTTAACTAAAAATGTCGTGAAACTTAATAATGATAGGTAAGAGTATAATATATAGAAAATACTGCTATTGATAGGTGAATTTGAAAAGGTGAAGTGAATGTCTAGAACGAGTGACACACGAATGTATGAATACTTGTCAACAGACACGTAATTTAGTGTAATTACGAACCTTGTTTTTAACCCCCGACGCAAAAAGAGGGGTGTTATTAACCCCCGACGCAAAAAGAGGGGTGTTCAATTTTCGATGGCACTTATCAGTGCTAAGTCATACCCCAACCCCATTCCGTGCCAATCACGACACAAATG
This sequence comes from Epinotia brunnichana, assembly GCA_963854355.1. Lineage (NCBI taxonomy): Eukaryota > Metazoa > Arthropoda > Insecta > Lepidoptera > Tortricidae > Epinotia > Epinotia brunnichana. The sequence continues at coordinate 29,390,339 of OY977945.1, forward strand.
CGTTAGAGTGCTACGAGTGCGTAAGCGCCTGCTAGGCGAGTTCCTAGTAGTGAAAGTGTTAAAGGAAACATTATGTGGTTTACTAAATCAAAGTAGAATACAAAACGTTAGTATCCAATCGACCCTGTGTGCATCTCCTATGACTTACCTCGCTTTCATTACACACACAGCACACACATCGTCATCATCTGTATCTGTGTGTGTGTGCTTGACATTTTCACATCTGTACCAATAGGTAGGTAGGGGGTAGCTCTGTTGACATGAAATCATCATTTTATATGAATAAAAGTAGTACCTAATGTTTTAAATAGTTTTTAGGGTTCCGTAGCCAAATGGCAAAAAACGGAACCCTTATAGATTCGTCATGTCCGTCCGTCTGTCTGTCTGTCTGTCCGTCCGTATGTCACAGCCACTTTTTTCCGAAACTATAAGAGCTATATATACTGTTGAAACTTGGTAAGTAGATGTATTTTATGAACCGCATTAAGATTTTCACACAAAAATCGAAAAAAAAACATTAAGTTTTAGGGGTCCCCATACTCAGAACTAAAACTCAAAAAAATTTTTTTCATCAAACCCATACGTGTGGGGTATATATGGATAGGTCTTTAAAAATGATATTGAGGTTTCTAATATCATTTTTTTCTAAACTGAATAGTTTGCGCGAGAGACACTTCCAAAGTGGTAAAATGTGTGTCCCCCCCTGTAATTTCTAAAATAAGAGAATGATAAAACTAAAATAAATATATGATGTACATTACCATGCAAACATCCACCGAAAATTGGTTTGAACGAGTTCTAGTAAGTAGTTTTTTTTTAATACGTCATAAATCGTAAACCGCAATTTATTTCACGTATTAAAAATAACTTGTTCTTCTTATTGTAAATATTTATTTATTTATATTGTTTCATTTTACATCTCGCATCCACTATCGCTTCAATCCAGTCTGACACTTTTTTTCTTAAAAACCACCAACTGTCTTGCGCGTGAACCATAATGCCACTCACGTCGCTGTCTTGTCCGACCTTATTCTTGACGTATCGGCGTTTGTAAACATCTTTGATTATAAAATAGCTAACACACGGAACCCTTCATGTGCGAGTCCGACTCGCACTTGGCCGCTTTTTTTAAATAATTGTAATGTAATCGATATTGGAAACTACAGACCAATTAGTTTAATTTCTCACATTTATAAATTATTTATTAAAGTTGTCGAAAACCGAATTGCCCCTTTGCTTGACAAACATCAGCCTCCGGAACAAGCCGGTTTCCGTCCCAGTTTTTCCACCACAGACCACCTTCACACCCTTAACCAAATCATAGAAAAGTCCAACGAGTTCAATAAGCCACTCTACGTTGCATTTGTGGACTACAGCAAGGCTTTTGACAGCGTCAAGCATTCTGCTGTATTCTCAGCCATGCGTCAACAACAGATCGACAACACCTACATTTCACTCGTTGGAAGTATTTACGAACAAAGCACAGCCTGCATCAAATTTAATAGTTCCGGTCCTAAATTTCGCATCGAAAAAGGGGTTAAGCAGGGAGACCCGCTTTCTCCGAAATTGTTCACTAGTTGCCTACAGGAAATTTTTCTGAAGCTTGCGGTCAAATGGGAAGCAATGGGCATTGACATCGGCAACACAAGGCTGACTAACCTGCGTTTCGCCGATGACATTGTCTTGTTCTCCCACACTGCACCCCATCTAGAACAAATGCTCCAAGATCTGAGCACAGCCAGTCTTGAAGTCGGACTCAAAATGAACAGGGCAAAGACCCAGTTGATGACCAATGGCGTTAAGCATAGGGTTAAGGTAGATGGGCAGGATATGCAATATGTCGACGAGTATACCTACCTGGGCCAGACAGCATCCTTCAATAACAGGCAGTCTAAAGAAATCGATCGACGCATCGCAAACGCCTGGAAGAGCTTCTGGTCTATGAAGGCGCTAATGAAGGGTAACCTTCCTTTGGCACTGACGCGCAAGCTGTTCGATATGTGCATCCTGCCTATCCTAACCTATGGCGCCCAAACTTGGTCACTAACAGAAGCCCAAAAGTCCCGACTCAAGATTTGCCAGCGAGCAATGGAACGCAGCATACTCGGAGTTCGTAGGATCGATCGGATCAGGAACACGGAGCTGCGTAGCAAAACTGGCATCGTAGATGTGGGTGCCAAGACCGCGAAGCTTAAGTGGGACTGGACTGGACATGTCTGCCGAATGCACGCAGAACGATGGGCCAAATTAGCCACCGAATGGACCCCACAAGATGGCTTTCGAAGTAGAGGCAGACCGAAAAGGCGATGGCGGGACGACCTTGACACATTTTGTACAGATTGGCGAACACTAGCACTGGACCGAGACAAGTGGCGGAAAAAAGGGGAGGCCTTTGCCCAGCAGTAGGACACAAATTAGGCTACAAAAAAAAAAAAAAAAAAAATGTTTTATGGAATGGAATAAAATTCTAGAATAAAGATATTTTATTTATTTATTTATTAGCAAAATAAACAATCGCCGGACACACTGACATATTTTAACACAAAACCGTCATTATATTCGCTATACGACGAGATTTCATGAATGATTCCTTCCTCCACCGATTCACCTGCAACGTTGTTACCATAAATCCTCACACCCTAGGTACTTTACTTTTTGCCATTAGTATACGGATTGCGAAACGTGAAAGACTTTTGGGATGAAATGAAAAACTAGATTAAAGCGCTCGACACGTAACATTTGTGAAAACTAAGGTTGGTGGAAACGAGTACAGTTTGTAAAGAATTTCGAAATTTTCCCTTTTCTTGGCTCACGCTTTGTTCACGGGTACCGGGTCTCAAAATAGCACCACGTGATTGTTTGAAACATAAAGTTTATTTTTGGGTTATGAAAACTCAACAACTTGTTTGGGCCAATAAATTGATATAGTAGATTGTTAACCAAGGGTTGAAAGTGACTCATTACACCCGAGATATTTCTGGCGCTCGAACGAAGTGAGAGCGCCAATAGTTCGAGGGTGAAATGGGTAATTTCACCCGAGTTAAACACTCTACTTTTCATTTCGACTGTGAGGAAAACAAATTATTCGATTTTAGATATACCTAAGTAAAATAATTAAAACTATATCCAACCTCTAACCTCTTTGCACTGGCCACGCAACTAATCTAGAGGGCCATGCCGACACGTGAAAAAACAAACAAAACAAAAACAAACAGAACAAAAACAAAAAAAAAAACGAACAAAAAACAAAACAAACTTACAATAAAACTGAAACAAACAAACGAAAACAAACAAACAACAAATTTACTAGATTTTATGGTATTTTTACAATACGCAAAAATTACTTTCCACCCTAGGGGAGAAAACGCTATTTTCCACCCGGCTATATGCCCATGAAAAGTCAACTTTCAGAACAGGAGAGATGAAAAATACATTTTAACGCTCAGTTGTGTTCTTTCACTTCTTCTTATCTATAAAATATCATATCTGTAAAAACTGTTTTTTGAAACTGGCGTTTCAAGTCGGACTCTCGATTCAATAAAAAACAAAAACTTCCAGCCAGAGGTCATGATCCCAGGAAACATCTCAATAGCACGATTCAGAAATCAACGCGGACGGTACAGCGCCATCTAACGGAAAAATCGACAAACTTATACACATTTAACGCTCAGGCAAAATACCCTGAGAAAATTACGGTTTTTTTGGAAATAATTCAATATCAGGCTAATTATTTGTATACGGCTTTTATATGTTATTTTGAACAATTTTTACTATTGAAATGAATAATTCTATGGACCGGAAGTTAGGAAAAAAAATTAACCCGCAAGCAAAAATGCTATCAGTATTTTTATAATGATAACATGTTTGAGTACACAAATTTGGAGACTTACTACCTGATTCCAAAAATATTTACGACCTTGAGATAATATTGAATTTCATATGGCCTTTAGAAATGTTTATTCATTAACAAACATAAGTGGATTATGCGCGTATCCCAAAGAACGTATATAGACATAGTAAAGTAAAGAAAGTTTATACCATTTTCGCCTGATTTTTACGGAATTTATGAAGATTACTTTTCATTATTTTTTACCGTATCGGTATTAAATTTAGGTGGATTATTAATTAATTTTTAGTCAAATTACCCAACCTATTTTTTGGTGTAAAAAAATGGCTGATATCGATATACTGTTGTGTTTTCATAGAGCGAAACCGTAAAGTTCTCAGGGTAAAATGGGTTGGTAATAATGTAGATCCTTTAAATAAAATAAAAATCATTGAGGTAAAAATCATTGCATGGAGCACGAGTCAATGTTTTACATTACTTGTTGTACAAACATACTGTCTAATTTGTTAATGGACCTTCTGAAGTATAGTCGCTAATGTCGCTATATAAGTAATGCCCGCAAAGTTTTACAGTCCTACAAAGTATGGGCAATTCACAAAGTGCTGGCTGGAAAATTTACATAGCTGTTAAGGACATTGTTTACGAGGATGTCTATAAAATTTAAACGCCCACTTTGATAAAAGGGAATAGCTATAGCAACACTGTTTGTGCCTTAGAGAATTTTAAGAAAGTAAGACCAGTTTCTTGCAGCCAGTTTTTGCCCCACTACGGCAGAGGCGAAAAGAAGGGATATGATTATAGCAGTCTATGTTTGAATTAAATTAAATAAATGATTTATATTCTGCAAGTAGGCCGCAATGGCGCTTTCATAAGTAAGTCAAAAATCTACCAGCGTTTCTGAAATACAAGATCACTGCACCGGACGAAAACGATTTTCGACAGAGAGAATTTGAAATATTTTTAAAATCATGTGCACGCGACCTTCGGTCCTTGAGATGTTCCGGCCCAGTGAGGTGGGGAGTATAAACGGTTACAGCGTAGTCGTGAATAGATGCGTTCAGATTTAAAACCAAATTCAATTCTTGCGGAAGGAAATGAAGTTTTTCGTGTGACAAAATGAAACAGTGCGTTCTCACTACGATAATTTAGCTCTAGTTAATGTTTCAATGCACTGACATAATATTAGAGATGTGTTTTACGCATAAACAATAAAAACACAGCAGGTTGTAATATAAAAACAGAGTAAGTAATTATCAAGTCAACGGAACACCTTTGGACATAGGAGTGGAATAAAATTTTGATGGGTTTTTCAGGAATATTAAAAAAAAAATCAGGTTTAGCGTAATTATACGAAGTACTAATTTTGCGTAATTTGTGAACAAAACTAATCAAAGTAGCCGTATTTGAAAATTAATATATTTTACCCTTGATTCGGGCCCGGACACCAAATCCGGACGAAAAATGAGAACGACACTAAATATAATAATAATAACATCCTTTATTTCGGACATAAACCCATAGCGTGTTAGTAAAGGCTTATTAACTAGGTTAGTAGAGATCAAATTGGGCCACACTTTTTATGCTTTCTTGTAGGAACTGTGTTATCTAGTTCCCTAGGCGTGAAATGTTCGTGTGAATGACAATTACGAGTACATTATGAATGAATAAGTTATTTTGGGCTCTGGTTTGGGCTGAGCATTCCTGTCAGTGTTGAGCACTAGCTCAATCCTGTAAAAAGCCTTATTTACGTGTGTTCCACCGTAGCACTAAAGATACTGAACAGATTTTGATGAATTATCATGTCAATCGATTTAAAATAACATCACATGGGTAATATGAGCTAACATTTGTATGAAAAAAAAAAGGTTTTTTTCAGCGATCCATTTTTGGTATCCATAGCAGAATGTGCAAGTCGCAAAATGTAATACTAACCGCTCGGCCACGACTTTGGTCTTAAGTGACCTGCGAACAGCGTTTTATCTGTTCATTGCGCGGTCGAGACGCGCAACGCACTGTGGTTAGTTGAATGAACAGATAAAACGCTGGTCGCAGGTCACTTAAGACTAAAGTCGTGGCCAAGGCGTAAAAATACGCTATTTGCTAAAAATAATGGTTTGGCTTTTAAATTAGGTACATTGGTCTTGGTCAGTTTTAATTTTTTTGCTGACGTATTTGCCTATCTAAATTTAGAATAGCGGAAAACTTCACTTCTGAAACACAACAGAGGTAAATTGATCGTTCACAAATTAATTTGAAAAATATACTACGAATAGAGTAGCAAGAACACAGATTCTCTATATTTAGATTTACACAATTGTTTGTTTTCAGGCTGTACCAATTTTAAACAATGCCTCCGAAAATACGTACAGTGTAACCTTGATAACGATGCCGGGATCTCAAGAGACCGATCATCTTTAATGTGTTTTTCTACTCCAGCACTTCTCTCTGTCAATTAAATGACTGACAGCGATATCTAAATCAACTCATCAACAACAATGAATTCTATTTGTCTATATGGGCTCATAAGATAGCAGTCATCTCATCTTATGGATATAAGACAACTGCTTTTTTTAAGATTCAACATACGTAACATGTTTGAAAAAGGTTTGTTTTCAATAATAAAAACAAACTTTTCAAATTAAAATAATACTTTAATTAGGTAATTTTTTTGGATCTAGATTAAAAAAACCTAACCCTCTGCGACTGATGTGCGGTCTCTAAGGACCCGCTAAATAAATTTGGTATTGCCATTTTGCCGTATGGCGTGATATAGCTCTGTCTCGCTCAGTACCTTCTTGAAACGGCTCGCGGCGTCGGTCAGTGTCGCCCGAGCTGCGACGCGGTGCACACGCGAGGAGGTACGAGCTTCCGGGGTCCCACAGACGTGAGTACAGCAACAAATACTGAGTCTGTAGACCGCACATACTAAAAATATTAATATTTCTAGTGTCTGTCAGACCTCACCACATAAAAATATTAATATTTCTAGTGTCTGTCAGACCTCACCACATAAAAATATTAATATTTCTGTAGTGCCTATCAGACTTCACATCATAAAAATATTAATGTTTCTATAGTGTCTCAGCGACCTCACCACATAAATAACCATATTTTAGATAACCATATTCTCATTGAAGTTGATTATTATGCCTTATCTTTGAGACTGATTTGTGCCTAAGTCTATCTTTAGAAGTTGTTAATTATTTTTTAAAGTAATAATAATGTTACCAAGAGGAAGAAAAAAATAAGTTTTATTCAAGATGGATACTGTTAAGTTTTTTTTTTAATTTCTTTGTGAACCTTAGTACAAAATATGTAAAAAAAGGATCTCTTAAAAATTATTACATAAATCATGTATATTTATTTCAAAACCTTTTATATATTATTTATTCGATCAAATATAAATATAATAATAATATTAAATAGTAATTTTTACTATGTGTGCCTTAATATTTTTTAAATGCATTATTAAAAACGAGGTCTGACAGACTTCACGTCAGTCCAATCTTCCTAAAATTTTCACCACAGTTGCAGAGGGTTAAACGTGTTTTAATTATATTAATGTTTGCAAAATAAAAATAAAATCCAATATTATATCAACTTAATTTCACATTTAGATTAACTTGAAGGCAGCCACATTTTTCGTAATTGAGAACTGTGGTACTATTGTTTCTTGTCTATGCTATCAAGTTGATGTTCCGTCTTCGAAATTGAAAAACTTTTGCAGAACTGTTAAATTTGATTTATTTTGTGAATATACCAAGAATTATACTGCTGCTGTCATAGAAAAAGTAATTTTTCTACTCCTGTACCGTTATCTGTCATTTATATAGGCTGTAGCTCAAATACAATGACACCACTAATAAATCGTCGAAAAACTCTATGCTCTATGGCCCAAAAACGAACTGTTTAGCGTACTTTTTTGGTTCATACATTTTTCATAAAAGAACTGTTTAATTTTTTTAAATCGGCCTCTATATTGCAGTGGTTTGTTAACGATTTAACATTATAAATTATTTACTACAATAACATTAAATCATCATCGATTGTGTGTTAAATTACATGTTTTATAAATTCTTGGTATTATTCATAAAAGTAAACAGTTCGAATTCGGTCCGGGTCCGGGTTTGGTTTGGTTCGGATGGCAAGTGCAAACAAATTAAAAACAAAACAAACCATAAGCAAGAGCTGTCACATTTCCGATTTCCCACCAAAATACAGTTCAAAATGAAAAGACGAAAGATGATAAACTATTAGTCCTAAACTATTAGGATTTTATTCGTATTTGTGAAGACAAAAGTTTACGTTCCTTTTAAAATGGTCGAAGAAATTAATAAGTGCACTCCCGAAGAAATTGTGTGAGTAGCAAAAGTACGAATAGAAAACTTGCTGCCTGAAAAGTTTACTTATTCTGTAGTCTGCTATTTATTTAAAATGTGTCGTAGAAAAAGTATTGTATGCAACGGTGTATAACTGGTATAAAAACGCTCGTGGCGTTCTTAATTGCGACGAATTATATTAAGACGCAACCCACGCCACTCGCGTTTTAAGACCCTTCTTATACATCAGTTGCATAAAATACTAGTATGCAACAGCTCATAATTGGTTCTTAAAATTCTTATTATAGCACTGTTGCATAAACTACTATAAAAGTTTATCATTTGTATATGTGTATCCGTGTTTGTGTATGTCTGTCTAGCTATATGGTTCTTATAGTCCGTAAGCCCACACCCAATGCACCTACGTCTCATGACAACACGATAAGCAAGAATCAGAAGATTATCGCACCTAAAATTGGCCAAAAGTTTGAAAAATCCTTCGCTTTCGGTCAAAATGTTAAGGGTAGGTATATTTACGTTATGTGACAACATTACTTACGAGACATTTGCCATCATTTAGCCCTTTATTCGTTACAGGGATTACATGACGTAAATATACCTACCCTACCCTTAACATTTTGACCGGAAGTAAAGGGTTTTTCAAACTTTCGGCCAATTTTAGGTGCGATAAAATTCTGATTCTTGCTCAGCACAACTTTCTCGACCAGCTGCCATGCATTTTATCGCGCTGTCCTGAGACGTAGGTGGATTGGACTTATGGACCATTAAAGTAAACTGTGTCTGAACGCGACACTAATAATCAAATTGGAAATTGGTATGTACCTAACTAAAATCAAGGTAATTTTTTAGATTTCATTTAATTTTAATTTATCATCATCATCATATCAACCGAAAGACGTCCACTGCCGGACATAGGCCTCCTCCAAAGAGTGCCACAATGACCGATCCTGCGCCACGCGCATCCAGCGCATCCAACCTTTAATTTAATAAATATACTTAAAGTATCTACTTGTACATACTTTAGAAAATAAATCCCATTTTTAAGTTAAAATCTAATTGTTAAATAAAACCTAGCTTTAAATCGAAACTGGCGATGTCGTCTGACCTAGATAAGCAGGGCTAAGGCGATCGGGTTTTACCCTATTATTAGATGCCGCTATGCAGAGCTGATTCTAGCGCCCATTTCAGAGGTCAACTATTAATTGTTCGCGTTAGCGTGTAAACCTATACTATATTTTTGACATTATTTGAGTTGGTTTGCATCAAGTAACTCTAACGTCCAATGATAGTTGTATAAAAGTCAGCCACATTTAAATAATCTTAAACATACAGGGTGGGATATTCAGATGGGTCAGTATGGGCAAATCTGGAACTATTAAGACATACATAGATTGGCTCTTTGGAATCATGTCATCGATTTTAGTGTTAAGAAGAACTCTATAAGGTAGACCTCCTAGTTCCCGTTAGACTTTCAATCTGATGTCGAAACAATAGAGGTGAACTATAGGTGTTAACTATTAGTGATTAACCCTTTCACTGCCAGTAACCCGCATAGCGGCGCCTATGCCGTAGTTGCTTTCAGCTACTACAGGAAAACCATGGGATCGGCTACGAGCGAATCTTGGCAGTGAATGTGTCGAGCATTGGCACGTTTACCTTACTATGGTTCAAACGGAACACCAGTGCCGGTTATCAGCTACGCGACGCCAACTACTAACGGGATGTACCTACATTTCAGAATCCAATTAATATTCAATTTCGAGTCGCTTTTAGCGTTAGCATTTAGCGCACAGGAGACAAAACAGTTAATTAAAACTCAGTTTCGTTTTGAGCGGCCCGGGGCTACACTAAACTACAAAGCAGCTAGAATGTTCTTTACGCGCTAAATGAGCATTTAGCATTTTACCTCGAATCCAATATGGTTCGCGCACGTGTGTCGAGCTAGGGTTTGTGAACAAAACACATTGGAAATGTTTTTTCACAAATTTATTTCATCTTTGTTCTGAAACGTATAACATTTTTCTATACAGCTATACTTAATTACCACAACCCTGCACGTGTCCCCTGGGTGGTACTAAAAAGTGACAAACTCAAAGGCTAAATAATGTATGCCATACGATTAAATAAATAAATTAGCTGTAGTGAAATGTAGTTTTCCTTTAAAATAAATAACTAGTTGTGTAACTTGAAATACCATTTTGTAATAATTTAACTCTGTGATTTCTGTGAAATACCTAAGGCCTGAAAATACCTCGATAATTCAACGGTAATGTATTCCAAGCACCCAATTTCAATTATTATTTATTAAGTTATTCAACTGAGATTAAGGTATAAATCAAATTATTTATCTGCAACGTAATACCTATAGATCTTCAAAGTACGTTGAAAGAATATAAAATTCTCACGAGAATTTTTACCTAAAATGTCTACAGGCGTTCTTTTCTTTAGGCATTAATAGCCACTTATTTCTTCTAGACTCAGGCAGGGCACTCAATATATCATATGATATATAATATATCAACATATCAATTTATAATAAATGTTTTTAATTGTGTTGGAAACACAATATAAACTGGTACATTGTGTAAAAGATTTGATACGTTAAAAGCATTTAGGCTTGAGTGATGATGTTGCATTTTATTTTATTTTCTCGCTTTTTCATCAGGATATAAAATAGTAAAATTATATCATTTACGTTGATATTTATTTTTTTCACCTTCAAAGAAGTTTTTGTCAAAAATGGCATACTTGGTACAGGCTTTTATTGCCACTGCCTGCATCTGTGTCGTATGATCATTGCAAAGTAGGTAAGTTGAACTGTTCACCTTTGGAATACAATAATCAAGTTGAAGCACATTTCTTTTTGCATCATGGATTCTACATATATTTCAGGTCAGGAAATAAGGAAATATGACGGAGCATGTCTTTGTTTTTGCAAAGAATAAGGAAAAATGCTTTTTGCTTTTATCTAAGTTATTTTTAACGATTTTTTTTTTTCAGAATTGATGATTGGAATACCTCTGCTTAGTAGATAAATACATTTACAGCATTTTATTTAAGTAAGCTAACAAATAACACTGGACCTCATTCGATAAATGAATCACTGAATTCCTAACTAAGCAAGCATCAGATTAATTCCCGCGAGACTTAAGAACCTAGACCGAATACGATCTAGGGCTAATCCGGCACATAAGTCTCTTATTCCGATTTGATTTCAATGTGGTTCGCACCTTCTTTGTTACCCGTTTACGCTGGAAGCGAGCGTAATTGTATTTAACTCTAATTTTACTTAACTGAGTGACTTATAATATCACTGACAAATTATATTTTCACATGTCTATCTTGACTGAATGTATAATGGGAAGCAATATATATAAATTAGGATCTTATGTTACCATATGTTCATTGTGAATAAACGATTTGATTGATTGATTGTAGAAAACATATTGAAATCACTTTGGGATGCGAACATTTCATTATTTCTTAGATCTACCCTGTTGTTTGCTGCGTAAAGCCACCAAATATTGACGTAAGTTTAAATACTTGTATCAGACACTAAGTACCATTAGACACACACATCTACCTTAACTTTTACTATTATATCGCAAAGTTAAAGCAGTTCTAATTTTGGTCTTATAAGTTTGAAATGTTAGAAGCTATTTAATGAAATATACACATTCATCGCGTACTCCGCAAGGGCACTTTACCCGCGAGAAATCCACGTATTGTCGTCGAATCGCATTACTGTCAGTAAAGGGTACTCCGTCATCCTATTACTGTGACTGTCACACTTGAGATGTGCGATTTCGTGCGAAATACATCAGTTTATTAGAAAATGTATATTTGGAATTGGCGCAGTCAGGAAGGATTCGTCGACACACTTTAGTCTAATTGGTAGACTGGATTAGACCAACTAGGAATAACGACTTGATCTGAGTGGTGTTCACGTAACTTTTGAATGCACGTTAGGACAACTTAACTGTCATTTTCCCATACGAAAAGTGACACTAAGATTTACGTTACGTACATTGTGCATTAGCTAATCCATTGTAAGTTTGTCTATCTCGTTCTACCTACCTTCCACTCAATTGCTCAAAAGTTAGCTAAAATGTCAAATAAACGTCAAATATCTTTAAACTGATCTGTTAGGGTAAAATATAACTTCTTCTTCTTTAGGTGCCATATCCTCTACGGATGTCGGCTACTACAGTCCAGAACTCTTCTCTATTCGCAGTCTTTCTGCCCAGGGAGGCAGCGTCAATACCCGTCCAACTCTTGAGGTTATCCATCCATGTTAATCTTTTTCTTCCTCTGCCCCTTTTCCCCTCAACTTTACCCTCTATTATGGTTTTGATAGTGTTATATCTCTCGTGACTATATATATGTCCAAAGTATGCGGTTTTCCTTCTCATAACTGTAAGTACCAATTCCAATTTCTTTCTCATTCTTTGTAGTACTTCTAGATTTGTAATTTTATCTCGCCAAGATATTTTAAGCATACGTCTGTAGAGCCACATCTCGAAGGCATCAAGTTTGTTAAGCATGGTCTTGGAAAGAGTCCAACCCTCTGATCCATAGAGAAGTACCGACACAATATAACATTTAACCATTCGCCACCTTAATTTTAAATTTATGTCTCTATTTATAAAAAAATTGATTTCATTTTCATAAACGTGCTTCTAGCAATTTCTATTCTGATCCTTATTTCTTTGCCTGGGTCCCATTTTTGGTTTACCCAACAACCTAGGTATTTATATTTGTCTACTCGGTTTATGTAGTCATTTTTAATTCTAAGTGGTCCACATGGTGTTTTTTTCTTACTAACTACCATAAATTGAGTTTTTGTGATATTCATCTTTAAGCCATATTCCTCTATCTTGGTGTTCAGGTGGTTTAGTAGAGTCTCGAGATCTTCCTTCGACTCTGCTAAGATAGCTGTGTCATCAGCATATCTTAAATTATTTATTATGGTTCCGTTTGTTTTTATACCTATGTTAACATCGTCTAGTGCTTCTCGGAAAATAAGTTCTGAGTAAAGATTAAATAAAACAGGTGACAGGATGCAGCCTTGCTTTACGCCTTTTAGTATGCTTAGATTTTCTGTGCAGTGTTGGCCAACTTTGATGTGTGCTGTTTGCTTCCAGTACAAGCTCTTAAAAAAAATAACAAGATCAAGTTAAAACTAAAAACGCATATCATAAAGTCATAAAGATACAGAGTAAACTAATAAAACCTCTAAAACTCGAAACAAAACCTACTTCCCAAAGCGCTTGAATTTCGCTCACCAAAAGCCGAGTCTAAAATGCCGCTCTAAATTTCAAAAGCTTTAAGCTCTAAATCTCTCCGACGTTCACGGAGCTTTTGGAGCTCACCGCAGCTTGCCCTCGATGCGCTGATGCTAATGAGAGAGAATGACGTGCCTGCGAGAGCTCTCGGCTAATTGGGGAACTTTCAAATGAGCTTCCGAGTGCTTTCAGGTAGGCAGTAGGGCTTGGTTGTACTTTCGGGTTGTTAATTAAGTGATTAATTAATTAGTATCGAAAATAAAGTTTCAGTTTCAGCATTTTAAACGCAAAATTTACGGAATTGTTCTTGGAACTTGAAAAGGAGTATCCTTGTTACCGTCTGACACTTATGCTAGTGAACCGATTTATATTTTAAGAAGGACCATTCCTTTTTGTGACATATATTTTCTTAAGGTACACATACTCAATTACTCCACCGACAAAAGCTCGGCCTTACATTTATGATAATGTTTGATATATAATTTCAGGTGCATACTGGTGCATAATTGAATAACACACAGCTATGAGTCCGATTTTGTATACATTTCGGAACTTATGTCCCGGTAATAAGACTCAAATTAGCAAACGTATAATAAGAGTTGATCGACAAAATCAGCGATGCATTGCTAGAGTATTCCGATCCCATGAGACCGTAGCAATCAGGCATCAAAGCGATGCAATAGGCAAACATTCAGGTCGGAAAACAACTTTGGGCCAGTGGGCTATAGGTCAAAGGGAAATAGGTCAATCAGTCATTATTTAAGATTTGCGTACAGAAATTGGTCCAACGAAATACTTATAAGATAATTCGGCGTACAAGTAACTGCCGAAGGGCCTACTTCTCAAAGCCTGTTTGATTTAGAAATGCGGGATTGTTAAAGCAATGGATGAACTAATTTCATAAATGAAACGAAGAAATCTTTCAGATCAGAAAGTCAAGTCATTAGTTTTCAATGTGGTATTACTAAGCTTCAAAAAAATTCTAACTGAGATACAATTACTGGTATAACAACTATTTTTTTTAATCTGTAGGTAAATGTATCGTTGTAAAATTAAAAGGGTACATTTTCTTAAAGTGAACCTTTTGAAGCTTTTTAGGAATCTTCCCTTTATTTCTACTTACTGTCCGTTTCAATAGCGCTTCAATGAATGGACAAGCCTAAGTCTACTTAAGTCTACCCTATTCTATTTTGCCAAAGCATTAACAAGACAAACCAAAGGGAAATCCAATCAAGTGGCTAGTAACATAGCTCGAGAGCTCGAGCCTCTGCATTCACGAACTTTATAAAACAGCCGGCATACACAGTAATTAATTGAATGCAGCTACCAAATTAGGTTATGGAAAGATAAGCGCAAACAAAAGCATAAACACTGAATTTACTTAATGTTATTTAAAATATGGATTCAGCCAACGATTCAGGCCTATTCCGATTTCGGACCGAAATGAAATGTGTGCGGTATTTTGTAATTAACTAGAGGCTTACCTAATGTCACCCAGATAATGTCAGTATAACATATTATGTACGTAATAGTACCTACTATCACACCCCACTATCACGCATCCCACGCCAGTCAGGAAACCACAAAATGTAGGTGCGTGGTAATGAATATGTACTGACTTGACTGACAGCAGGCAGCTTGCTGGTACCGCACCGAATTCGGAACATGCATGATGTATACATGAACGGGCATGATGTACAGTCGCCATCACATACATAGGTATGTATGTGATGGCGACTGTACATCATCTATTTTTTTTAGTTTTATCATTCTCTTATTTTAGAAGTTAGGGAGGGGGGACACACATTTTACAACTTTGGAAGTGTCTCTCGCGCAAACTATTCAGGTTAGAAAAAAATGATATTTAAAACCTCCATATCATTTTTGAAGAACTATCCATAGATACCCCACACGTATGGGTTTGATTAAAAATTTTTTTTGAGTTTCAGTTCTGAGTATGGGGACCCCCAAAACTTACTTTTTTTTTTTCGATTTTTATGCAAAAATCTTAATGCGGTTCACGGTTCACTTACCAAGTTTCAACAGTATAGCTCTTATAGTTTCGGAAAAAAGTGGCTGTGACATACGGACGGACAGACAGACGGACAGACAGACAGACATACAGACAGACAGACAGACAGACATGAAGAATCTATAAGGGTTCCGTTTTTTGCCATTTGGCTACGGAACCCTAAAAAAAAACACATGGTTATTTTAATAAATATTAATGTTTTTTAATAGTGTATTTCACGACGTTCAATGCTAAAAAAAGTTTACTCCAATGCGAAATGATTTACGGCAGTTTTGTGGTACTTTGTCCATCGATGTCGAAAATCCAGATAATTATAAGCATTTTTTTAGGTGCAATTTTATCCTTCTTAAGAAAACTTTTTTAGGAAACTTCGTATGCTCGACATATTTCACGTTGTCGTCCGTTGGACTATTGGTGTTCTCAAAATAAAAGTTACCTTGCCACGAATTTCCATTTTAAGTGACTTATGATTCGTCACCCATAAATCCCATAACGCAAAAACCGCTAGTTTTTACGTTTTGACCAAATGACGCAGCCGAATTTTCCGAGTAAGTTTATGATTTTCGGAGACGGCGGGCTTAACTTTTCTTGAACGATTGAAGATGCCCATGTCTTTAAGATATGTTTTTTTCAGATTTGCTGTCATATTTGATTTTCCTCTGAGCTCTCTGTAAGATTTTGCGACTCGGCCGGCCGTATTTTTCTTTAATCGAGCCCCCTCAGAAAACTGGCTAAAGCTGGAATGTTTCCCTGAACCAGTCCTTCTAGTAGTACTTTTTCTCTAAGAAAAGGACACAAAAATAATATAAACAGACCTTCGGCTCTCACCCATTTGCACAAAATGTTTCACTATCTTCAGTTTCGGCCGTAGGGAATGTGTACTGTAGAAATTACAAATAGTTTCGCGACGTCGTTCTTCTCGATTTGCCATAATTTCAAGAGAAAAAATCCAATGTCCATGAAACTTACCAGATTGATTGACAGATATGTAGTCTTTAAATTAACCGTGAGATGCAATTGCTGTCTCGATTTTTTTTAAACATTGTAGGTACATATTTAAAACTTTGTGCAAATATCATTCCGCATACGTTACATCCTTAATACTCATATGTGTATGTGTGCGTGAGTCCCTCTATTCTATTCTACCTCTATGAATTATGCCTTGTGATCACACGTACCGAGCAAACGGGCGAGACAGTGCTCTCGGCCGAGTACTCGGTTTAACATAGCGAGTGACTGTTTATACGCACCGAGTACTCGGCCGAAAGCACTGTCTCGCCCGTTTGCTCGGTACGTGTGATCAAGACATAACTCTTACCGATCGCAGATTTGAAGCGAGCGATCGCGCACTAAGTAGCTTGAACTAAATATTGTCTGGTTACAAATAAATCTTAAATTGCCACTCTTGAGCGTCAGTCCTTTGTTAACATTTACTTTAAGGATTTATATTCGCTAAAAATATTTACTTTGCCTGTGACATTGTCCGCGTATTCTCGTTAATCGCCTTACGGGATTAATAGAATGCCTCTTAAAATCTAATTGCAAATATGCTATTAGGCTCCTCACAGGCGCAGCATCAATTGTCGCACTGCCATATAAACATTTACCTTCCCTATTCTCCCCTTTAAGGGATTATTTCCGTGATAAAAAAAACTTTACACTTCCAAGAGTCTCAAAGTATCTCCATATCCTATATAATTCCAGGGTACACTACATAATTCCAGCGAGTCATTTGTCGTAAAATTTATTTCGATTTTAATAATTCCGAAAACCATGTTCCGCTGAAGGAATAGGGAACTTGCATGTTTTTATTTTATTACGAAAATCAAAAGTATAATCCAGCATTGAAACAACTGTAGGATTAAAACTTCCTTATGATTAAGTTTTCTGATGTTACATGCATTTGAAATATGCACGCGCCGGCACCCCCCGAAAACGGTATTTATTAAACGGGCTTATGCTATGGACGTCACAACATATATTCTCGGCTCGTTTACTATGGAGTAAGTCATTAATTTGCAATTATCTCCACACATTTTGCGTTTAAGTCTATTTATTTATTTATCGTATTGCGGTTACACACTGGTACATATATGTATTCGTATCGATGTCGCTGATAGAGTTCCAGTGTGCGCTGCGAGGTTCAGGAGGGACATTGCAGCTGCCGAGTTTGTTGTTCTTTTAGCACCACCCGGAGGTCACGTGCAGGGCTTCTAGGGTTATTCCTACGGACGTAGAACAACAACGACCTCCAAGTCTATACTTGTCATATACAAAATATAATTTTTAATTCAATATTCTGTGTAACTGTTTTGTTATTTTATCGAAAAATAAACATTTTGTTTTTCGTCATTTTAACGTGAGATAAAAATAATACAATTGCTTTTTTTATTCTTTTGTATGATATCTCTACGTATAACCGCATCGATAGAGTGCAATTTATTCCAAAATTAAATTTCATGCAAGTTCCCCATTTTAGATTGTTCAGTATGTTAACCTATTTATATAATTCATGGGGTGGCCCAGGTCCAGTCATTGTGGCACTCTTTGGGGGAGGCTTATGTCCAGTAGTGGACGTCTTTTGGTTGATATGATGATGATATAATTAATCAAATCACCTGCGTCCAAAAGGTCGTTTAGCGGATAATGGCGTTCGGAATTTTGAAATTTCTGAATAAAGATGGCTTGGGACAAATAACTGAACTTCAGGCACCTAAACTTTCCTACTACCTACATATAAAACGAAACCTTTGCTACGAGGCAGTGCTCTTACGTTAGAAGCAATTTACTCGATCGACCAGTGGCGTAAACAAAGTAATAGCAATAGTTCCGGCTGGATAGTGCTCGAGAGCAGAAGTGAAAAAGAAAATGCCCCAGGTGCGGGAACGGTGAAAAAGAAAATACATTTACGTGAAATGAACAGGAGGAAAACAGATGAAAGAATACTCCACGTATGAATCATGAAAGTAATTGAGTTTTTAGAAGTGTACTTTTATAGAGAGTTAGAGTAACAAAAACATTATTTTAGAAAATTTAGTTATTTTGTTTTTGAAACGTAAAAAATTGTGTGATCTTTGAAAAGTAATTAATGATCGAGAATAGTTTAAAAACTTTTATGTCCTTTATACAGTACAATATTTATCCTAGATAAATGAAAAAGCAGACAAATTTGCATGTAAAAATCTAAAATTATATGGGACAAGGTACATAGTTACCCATTTCGCTGCTACATATTGTACAAGCCCCATGGAGTACAGAATATAATAACTTGATAACCATAGGCAAAATACCTTAGATCCCTCATGGGATGTATTCAAAGTCAACGTTGGAATATTCTCCAGTTGCGGAGCGCCCATACAAGCCGATTCCCACCGGTTTGCCTAAAATTTCACTATAAAATCTTACATAACTTTTTGGTCCCGGGATGCCCATCGAAATTTTTCACGCGCCACCACTGCTTTTCTCATGCCTAATCGAGCACTCTGAGTCAATTGCCTTCGATAATCAAATCGATTACAATTAACACTTTTTATAAAACTGTCATTGGAATTAAAACCTTAAACCTTGGACGGTAGAGTTGCTTTATGAAGGCCTCCGGCCGTCTCAAGTAATCTCAAGTAAGTATACTAAAATGTTTAGCTTGCTTTCTCAAACGCTTTTGTACAATGCCCAGAATAATCCATTACAGTTGCAGTACAACTCGAAACTTCCAAAGTTTCCTAGGAATCATCAAAACTTGAGACCTAAACATATATTATTCTCCTGTTTGAACTAAGGAAACTTCATTGTTATTTGCCCTCGGTAGAATTCCCAGTGCCGCTGTTCCAGTCTCAATATACGGGTAGATGAGTTTCTGCGCCGTAAGTTAGTTTTGACATGGTGACGTGTGGAGACGATTATTTTTAAACTAAAGGATGTTGATTAGATTAGATTAGATTAGATTAATTTATTTCATTTTGAAAATTAACATGGGTATTTAAAATAGCATGAATTCACAAAAAGATCGTCAGAGTGTATAAGAATAACAATAATATAAATAGTCAAATCAAAATACAGTGCAAAATTAAAACAAACAAAACAATCATAATATTAAAATGGTACAATGTCAAGGAAATAAAATGTGTTTCAATGTCAAATTGTTAATAAAAGCTAGATATAAATTGTCAACAGTGGAAAAATATAATGGGTATACATACAAAATTGAAAAAGTGGAAAAAATATAATAGGTATACAAAATTAATAATAAAATAATAATTTCATTTTAAACTAAATTTTAATTTTTTTTAAACTAAACATCTCATTTAATGCAGATATAACTTAAAATGTTTGTTCGTTGTATTCCTTTACGATATACAACGATTGTGTTGTGGAGACTGCACTACTTTTTATAGGACTGTTACCTTTTTCATCCTTTCTTTCTTATTGTTTATAATTGTAAACCATTTTATCTCATATTTGATTTAATTATACTTTCTTCTTCATCGAAACCAGTGCCTGTTCATTTGTATTAATCATATTACAGTTAAGTAACTTTAAAACTTACGTGAAGTACTTATTCAATTCAAATAACTACTTGTCAACTAAATAGATAGACCTTTAATTAGATTATATACTCCTTCTATCCAATTAAGGGTTAACCACGACTTTACGTCTTATATAATACCACCATCCGAGTCTCCATTGTGGGAAATAAATTCCATTTAATAATCTGCCAAATTTCGCTAAACCTTACCTGTTCAAAAAGGGGGATTTAAATAAGATGTGAAGTCATGCCATTCACATTTAAGGTTAAATATCACGGAACGTTGGTGAAAATCCAAGGGTGATACGGATGATATTAAATTCTCGCTCAGAGATCAAAGCAGTGATTTTCCCTGAAATGTCACGCTTGGTAAATAAATAAGACAAGTGAGGAGTCCATCTGAGACATACATTTTGGATTCCAATTTGTTTATTTGTTTCAATATGATTCGTGTTCGCTAACACGTTAGTCCGGGGCAAGCAAGCGAAAAAGCTTTTTGAAATGTGAACTGTATTTGTCAAATACACCCCTAGGTGGCTGGCTGAAAACTGGATATTCGCTCGCGGCTTAAAATAATGTTCTTCGGTTAGATTTGTTAGCCTGATTTTTCTTAATTTCGTAGTAGTATGTATCTGTTCTCAGAAATTATTTTCGTATTTTCCTATTTAACTCCGTTTACTGTTACAACTTCTTTGTAAAATTATACCCGGACATTTATTTTATTTAAAGCGTGGGTTAGATACGCGGCATTAAAGATGGTAAACAAACAATGTCATATAAAAGTATGTGATATAACTAAAAGTATATGGTATGTCAGTGATGTCGGAAAAACACTTTAATACTGTACCCAATAATGGTAAATTTTTGTAAGGGCATGTTTAATGGTCAGGTCATTCATTAGGCGATGCCAGACGCGTGTTGCCAGGAGATGCTGTCACCTGCATTATAAACACCTTTAAGTAACGCCATAATTATTATTGTAGTTGGGCGACTTCTAATTGTTTCCACAAGGACATGAAGGGCCTCACGGAAACATTGTTCTCGGTTCTAAACCAAAAAACATCAACCAAAAGAGTAGAATTGAAAATGGGTCATAAGTACATTCACGAAGCTACGAAGCAGGTAGGTACGTAACGATAACATTCCAAAGAGGATAGTGCTTTGATTAATGAATTCATAAGTTCCAAGTAGTCATCGCATTTATGGATTCTCAGAGATATTCGTTGTGCAAATCAAAGCCACGGGCTTCCTATGATTACTCCTATTGTATCTGATTCGTGGAACTGACCACTTTGTTATCGTCGGTTCCAGATAAGTACCAGAAATTACTTGTAAAGTCAATACTTATAAAAAATTCCTGGTAGAAGACATTAGCCTGATTGCAATTTATATTGTAATGAACAGAGCAAAACGTAGTTGAATCTACTTTTGACAACCGGTTAGACAAGTAGGTAGTGACACTGCCTACGAAGCTGAAGGTCCTGGGTTCGAATCCCGGTAAGGGCA
Organism: Epinotia brunnichana; assembly: GCA_963854355.1. NCBI lineage: Eukaryota > Metazoa > Arthropoda > Insecta > Lepidoptera > Tortricidae > Epinotia > Epinotia brunnichana. The sequence continues at coordinate 29,411,871 of OY977945.1, forward strand.
AATATTTGTGTGACAAGCATGAATATTTGTTTCTGATTCTTGGTTAATTTGTATGTTTTTAAATATATTAAGTATATCGTCGTCTAGTACCCATACCACAAGCTTTTTTGAGCTTATTTAGGGACTAATTCGAATTGTGTAAGATTTTCCCCTAATGTTTATTAATTATTTAAGGTTGTTAAGAGAACCAGCCATCGAATATGAAGGTCACACACACCTTGGACATAGAATCGATATTTTTATTGTACGTGCGTCAGGTAGATCTAATAATCCGTAAGCCCACTCCCAATACGCCTTAGTCTCATGACAATACGATAAAATGCATGGCAACAGGTCGAGAAAGTTGTGCTGACCAAGAATCAGAAGATTTTTTATTTTTTTTGATACCGTCTGCCAAGTACTTCCGGCCATTTCAGGACTGACAGACTAAGGTATTCTCTCTTTACGATTAAAGGGCTAAATTATGCCACATCTCTCGTACTGTTGTCACGGTTCTCTATTGGAAGGCATAAAGTCATTTGTACTATTATTGTTACGCATAATTGCTTTTCGCCGAAATAGTGATGTGCATCATTCTCATTACGCATAATTATATACGCGTAACATTAAAAAGCATAAATACTGAAAGCATAATCTTCATGAAGACTAATGTCAAATAGCATAAGCACAAATAGGCATAATAATCAATTATCATCATATCAAAATGCATAACAAAAAAAAGTTATGTACAAATGGCTCATTAAAGTGATACCTATCTACTCGTTCAAAATCCCTGAAATTTAGATTTTAGCCTATGGTTTTCTTAGAAGTAAATTGCCTAATTTTCATTAGTAGTAAGTTTTAATAAAAGGTTTTTCCGCTCTTTTATAAAAAAAAAAAACCTCGAAGACGAAAGCGGGAGCAAGGCTCCCGCTTCCATCTTCTAACCTATCTGCGATCCGAGTCGGTTTTGCCACTAAGCCCCTGTTCCCTAGTACTTACGCTACGATCACTCTCATTGATTGATCTCAGAGAAAAGGGAGTCTTCGAGGTTATTTTTTTTTATAAAATAGCGGAAAAACTAATAATATGACAATAACTAAACGAGTTTTATTCATTTATAAAACTGAAATTATGGATTATGAGATAATGAGAGATATACCAAATAATTATTAGCCCAAACAATAGTATGCGTAATGTGTATTCGGCCAATAAAGATTAGGTCAACTGAAATTATGCTATTAGCGTAGTATGCCAAAAAAGTAGTAGGCCAAAGTATTATTATGCGACAGTATTATTATGCCAATATAAATTATGCGAAACTATATTAGTCAAAAAAAATTATGCCAATGAAGGGGATCCCTGTTGTCACATGACGTAAATATACCTACCCTTACAATTTTGACGGGAAGTGATGGATTTTTCAAACTTTTGGCCAACTTTACTTAGGTGCGAATAAGGTGCAATAATCTTCTGGTTCTTGCTCGGCACTTCTTTCTCGAACAGCTGCTTTGCATTTTATCGTGTTGTCATGAGACGTAGGCGTACTGGGAGTGAGCTTACGGACTATAAATGTCACTTTTTGTGTGGGAAAATGGCAGTTGAGTTGTACTAACATGCGTTCGAAGCGTTACGTGATTACCCCTCTGATCTACAGCGAGGAATTGGTCATCCATGTTAGACTGAATATAAAGGCAATCACTATAAAAATGTTGTTTGATATGCTAAGAATCTCTTTATCGCGTAAACATAAATAACTTTCAAATTCAATGTTGTATTGGTAAACGTTTTACTCCGAATGATTTGAATTGCGAGATGTAGAATGTAGCTTTCAGGTATTTCCTAATAAAGATAGCAACTGCGCCAATTATTCTGTGTGCATAGTCTGAAGAAGTAGCTATACATGCGAAGGTGTCAATAGTTTCTACACACATCTTTACTTTAAGTCAATATGAACGTATGTAGATCATTTTGCCCGCCTAGCTACTGACTGTACTCTAAAACGTCAATTTAACCCGGCGAGCATGACCCAGGGTATGTCATACCCTGACAGTATTAAAAACTTTTGTTATTTTTTAATTCTTTGTTTGGCAACACTAGCTCGCTCAGTAGCTGGAGGCAAGGGAGTGCGGGAGGGGATAGTGGCGTGATCGCAGTGCGACGTGAGGCGTCGGCCGAAATATTCGTGCAAAACCTGTTTCGGGTATGTCACACCCTGCGTCATTTTAGACGTATTTTTTTATGTATGATTTATAAATTCTTTTTTTTTATTCTTACTGTTTTTAATATTTCAATGTTTAGGCTTGAGATTACTTTATTTCTGTTAGTTGTTTTTTTTTTTTTTTTCCATACAAGAAGGACAGAAAAACCAAATATTTCTGTTAAGGTTGCAGCAAGCCCATGTGTATGGAGCATGCTAATCTCGATGGCAGTGATTAACCATATTTTCAATTAAAAAAAAATATTGTTATGTTTTTTTGAGAAGAGGATCTCATTATCGTTTAGATAAAAGTTGATTTATATTCCAAAGACAGTTTTTTTTTGTTTAATTGTTCATTATTGTAAACCTCGAAACTATTGTTCCTATAATTACATAGTATAAAGTAAACACGAATAAATAAATAAATCCATACTAATATTATAAATGCGAAAGTGTGTCTGTCTGTCTGTCTGTCTGTCTGTCTGTCTGTTACCTCTTCACGCCTAAACCGCTGAACCGATTTAGATGAAATTTGGTATAGAGATAGTTTGAGTCCCGGGAAAGGACATTGGGTAGTTTTTATCCCGGAAATCGACCCCCAAGGGGATGAAATGGGGGGTGAAAATTTGTATGGAGCTACTAAAACCGCTGCACCGATTTGGATGAAATTTGGTATATAAATACTTTAAGTCCTGTGAAACGACATTGAATAGGTTTAATCCCGTAAATCATCCCCTAAGGGGGTGAAATGAGGGGGTGAAAATTTGGAGGTAACCAATTTTGATGAAATTTGGTTTGGAGATAGTTTAAATCCTAGAAAAGGACATAGGATAGTTTTTATCCTGGAAATCATCCCCTAAGGGGGTGAAATAAGGGGTGAAAATTCGGATGGAACCCATTTGAATACAATTTGGTTTAGAGATAGTTTGAGTCCTGGGAAAGGACATAGGGTAGTTTTTATCCCGGAAATCCACCCCTAAGGGGATGAAATTGGGGGTGAAAATTTGTATGGAGCTACTTAAACCGCTGCACCGATTTGGATGAAATTTGGCAATTAAATAGTTTGAGTCCCGGGGAAGGACAAAGGATAGGTTTGTACCCGTAAATCATCCCCTAAGGGGGTGAAATTAGGGGGTGAAAATTTGGAGGTAACCAATTTTGATGAAATTAGGTTTGGAGATAGTTTAAATCCTAGGAAAGGACATAGGATAGTATTTATTTCGGAAGCCATCCCCTAAGGGGGTGAAATAAGGGGTGAAAATTTGGATGGAACCCATTTGAATACAATTTGGTTTAGATATAGTTTGAGTCCTGGAAAAGGACATATAGGGTAGTTTTTATCCCGGAAATCCACCCCTAAGGGGATGAAACTGGGGTTGAAAATTTGTATGGTGCTACTTAACCGCTGCACCGATTTGGATGAAACATAGGACTGTTTTAATTCCGGAAATCACCCCTAAGGAGGTGAAATGGGAGGTTGAACTTTGGATGGAACCCGTTTAGATGAAATTTGGTATAGAGATAGTTTGATTCCCGGAGAATGACATTAGATAGTTTTGAAAATTTGGATAAATCCCATGAAGATGAAATTTGGTATAGTAGGAGTCCCAGGGAAGCACAATGCATAGTTTTTATCCCGAAAATCAGCTCCTGAGGGGGTGACATTAGGCGTGAAAATGTTGATGGAACCCATTTAGATGAAATTTGGTATAGAGATAGTTATAGTCCTAGGGAAGGAAATAGAATATTTTTTATTTCGGAAATCATCCCCTAAGCGGGTGAAATGGGGGTGAAAATTTGGATGAACTCATTTAGATGAAATTTAGTTTAGAGATAGTTTAAGTCCTGGGAAAGGGCATAGGATAGTTTCAATTCCGGAAATCACCCCCTAAGGGAGTGAAATGGAGGATGAAACTTTTGATGGAATGGATTAAATGAAATTTGGTATAGAGATAGTTTAAGTCTCGGAGAATGAAAGCGGATAGTTTTTATCCCGAAAATAGTTCCCAAGGTAATGAAATAGGGGGTGATTTGGATTAAACCCATTTAGATGAAATTTGGTATAGAGATAGTAAGAGTCCCAGGGAAGATGCATAGTTTTTATCCCGAAAATCATCTCCTGAGGGGGTTCTTAAAACTTTGTAGAAACATTACTTATTTGAGTACAAACAAAGTGCTTTCAGCGTTTTGGAAAATTCCACCCCTAAGAGGGTTAAAAAGGGCTGCAAAGTTTATATGGAGAAACTCTTTTTGGGATAGGAGCTTAAAAGTTTGTAGGACGATTAGTTATTGAAATACAAAAAAAAAGGATATTCAGCGTTTTAGTAAATTCCACTCCTAAGGGGGTTAAAAGTGGGTGCAACATTTGTGTGGAGGAAACATTTTTTTAGCCGATTTCCAATTTTGTAGAATGCTTACTAATTAAAAATAAAATTAAATACTTTCAGCATTTTAGAAACTTCGATCTTTAGGGGTTTATAAGAACGTTTGAATGAAGAAAATATTTTTTTAGCGAGGGACTTAAAACTTTGTTGAAAGATTACTTATTACAATAAAAATCAAGTACTTTTAGCGTTTTGGAAAATTCGACCCCTAATGAGAATAAAAAGGGGTGCAAGGTTCGTATGGGAAACCCATTTTTTGAGCTAGAGACTTGATATTTTGTAGAAAAAATACTTATTACAATAAAAAAACTTATTGTTTTCTTTTCAATTTTTCCCCGAAAAGCGTTAATTCAAAGGTTCAAAGTTTGTATGCAGACTATCAGAGCAAGAAAATTTTTAAGTATGAGAATTGTTACTTCGATCTTAGTATGTTTGTTAAAAGACTACAAAATTCATTTCAGCGTTTTTTGAAATTCATCCCCTAAAAGGTATTATAAGGGTGTTCAAAGTTTGTATGGAGAGCAAAACATTTTTAAAGTAAGGGATTTGTAACTTCAGTTTTAGACTGTTTACTACAAGACTACAAAGCTAATTTCAATGATTTTAAAAATTAATTCCTTAAACAAACATTTAGACGATAACATGTTCTACGCGGACGAAGTCGCGGGCAACAGCTAGTATTTTATAATTAAAACTTGTCTTTGATTTAAATTCATTAAATAATTCATTATTAAACAATATACACTGCACAAAATAAAATAAAATTAATAAAAACTATATTGTGGTACATTAAATTTCGGGAATGTCATACCCTGCCTCATGCTTGATGTAACTTTTTTTCACGTCATGCTCGCCGGGTCGCTTTCTGGCCGACTGAATACAATCGTGCAACTGACTTTAAAAAAATCCTGTGCACGCGTAAATGCTTTATTCGGTACCAGGCCGATACCGATCGATCGTGCAGACACTAGCGCCGCGCTCCAATAGTGAAAAGGCTGAATTATTTTAAGCTCACCTTAACGCTCACACACAAACAGACTAAAGTGTTTGCTAATAGTAGACGGTTGCCAACACGCCCCTCCAACCGAGCGACCTAGGTCGTCACCGACCACTGTAGTATGAAAATTTGCTGCAAACAACTGTCTACACGGTCGGTGCGGAGTTGCGGACCAAGGTCGTTCGGTCGCAGGGGCGTGTTGGCGACCGTGTAGCAGACTCTTAAGCGTAAATATAGGCCGAAGTTTCGTTAGGCGTGACGGGTGGGGTTAGGCGCATGAGCGCGTAAAGAATAACAGCCCAGGGCTGAACAGCCTCACCACACCCGTCGCGCCCAACGGAACTAGACCTCTAATTACGCTTAGTTACTATGAATCGCGGCATCAAGATATATTAGTAGGTGACGGGTGAGGTGAGGTTGAAACAAGTTACAGCATAGCGGGGCTGGTAGATACGTACTATTTAATTGCTTGGTGCGACTCTGTCTGTCCGTCTCTCTGTCACAGGGCTATACAGCGTGAAGACTCACACTGTCCTAATAAATAATAGTGAAAAGGCTGAATTTTTCGGCGGGAACAGCACGTTACGTAAGTACATTTAACTATTTTGGTTTAACTAAAATAATGAACACATTAATTAATTAGTTTTAAATCTTTAATTTCGGATTGTTCATCAACTCGTAAAATAATGGTGCACGATCGTGTATATTCGGCCATACGTCTAATTAGATGTCAAAAATACTTGCACGATAATGTTTATTCGGACCTTTGGAAAAAATAAAATCATTTGCGGTTCAGTAATTTTTATTTGATTTCGAATGTTTTTATCTGATAATGACTTTCTTTACAGGGTGTCCACTAAAAGATTACGAGATAGAAGCATCAAATGCAATGTTTACCTCTGCATCTTAAGAAACCTGTGGGTCGATCACGTAACTTTTCTTACGCGCGTCTGTAATGTCACTGACCACTGACCTACTGATCTGTTTTAAAAGCTACCACACAAAGTGATCGGTTGAGAATGTACACTTTTGTTTATTAGTTTTTTTTTGTTTATCCTACTCAGACCCATGGTATGGGAAAGTACGAGTTGATTCCTTGAGGTGAGATGATTCTTTGTAATTGCCGGAAAACTATTAGCGCCATCTAGTTGATTTCTATGGCAAGACATAGCTCCGTACACCCCTCCGCCTCAGTCAATTTGTAATGGCGGCGCGAGCGACACAGCGAATTTTACGAGAAAAAATATAAATTGTGTCCGGCTCTAATATGCAAGGCTGTCTTTTAGCTTATGTTACTTTTATTATAGACTGTTAATTGCAATGACTAATGAGTTTGGGGCTTTCAAATAGGTTTAATTTACTTATTGGCGAACTTAAACATTTCCGCGTGCTTGTAGGTTATGTTAGCAAACATTGAATAAAAAAGTTAGACTTGGCGCTAGATGATATTCCCTTATCTAGTACTTATACTAGATGATTCCTGGGGATCTTGGTTTATATACAAACTTAGCTACATATTTTTTGTTAAATTTTAAATCTCTATTAAAGTCGTCGTATTATGAAAGTCGCCGTCGTATTTTTTTTGGATATTTTTGTTTTTAATTACCTTTTTCGTCATAAAAATATTTGTTTACTCACTTTTTATCATCAGAATCAAGAATGCTCATGAGTGGATTTAAGAAAATCCCAAACTTTCCAAATTCTGAGAAAAATAGTAAAAGATACCCTTTAAACCGAAAAACCCCTTTCTCTTAAAATGAATCTGATTTTATTACAAGGTGACTAATACCTAGTTTTATTTAATAAGCCTTTTAACTTGCACTGGGCACTGGAAACCTTTTCATTAAAAGTATTAAAACTTCACTCCTTTTAGCGATCAGATTAGATCCGTTTTAATCACCTCTTGAAAACGCTGTTATGAAGGCATTTTCATTAAATATTGGAACGAATATTTGATATTTTCGTGAAGAGAATAATGACATTGGTTATTAAAATGTTTAGGATTTTATACAAAATTATTATGGGACCAACGTGCCGCCTAGTACCCCTAATACAAGCTTTATTGAGCTTACTCCATAGTACATTCACGGCCACGCTAATCTCGTAGCGCTACGCCGTAGTCCGTAGCAGGTTAAACCTCGTCTGTGTCGTCATGGGCACTGAATGGGTTAAAGCTTTGTGTAAGATTGTCTCCTAATATGTATTTATTTATCCTACTGAATGATAGATTACCTAACGTTTATACTGCAAATTTAAGAACCAAAAAAATGTAAGAACACCATGTTAAATCCAGCCTTAAACATGAATTGCCTCACTCAAACTGAAATCGGTTTTATTCATACATAAACCGCCAATCGCAATAAATTAATTCATGGCCGAATCTAATCGAGCCTTACCCACGTCAGTTACAGAATGATTGGAACTATTGTCCGCGCAATTACGTTTCGTTGAAAAGTTTGTGGATTCGGGCGCCACCACTCATAAATAATCAGACTGGATTTGGTGAATGTGTACCAATAATGGAGAAAAATTAAATAATACTCGGTGAATGACTAGTTGTTTATTCATCCAAGTTTCACGAGAGAAACAGAACGATTTTCTAGTTGTTTATTCATCCAAGTTTCACAAAAGAAACGAGCAATTTTAACGCTCCCGCTACTTTTATAACATTCGTGACCGAAATTACTGAACGAATAATTGAATGATCACACTAACGCTTTGTCTACATTATGACAACACAGATAAAAAATGCTGTTTCACACTTTCAGGATTATTTAACCGTGGCAACACTGACGCCAAGTTCTAACCGCCAAGATAATCGCTCATTGGATGTCCATGCATGTTCGTTCCAACTTTAATTATATTTTCCACTAACATAGTAGTATAAGCCTTACTAACATAATATGGATGTGTAATTGTCCGAATTAAATGCTTTCATTTTCATTTTTTTATTCCCTAACTAACAATCATGCCGTTTGGACGCGCCTATAAACAGTCATAGGCGTTTATTCTTGGTGTCAATATTTTGTATCTGTGTCAAAGCAATTTACTATTTTTTCGCAGTTGATGTGAAAAGTAGAGTGTATAACTCGGGACTAACCAAAACTACCACTCGAACAATTTTCCCTCGCATCGCTCGGGAAAATATCCACCTCGTGGTAATATGGCTCATATTAGACTTGTACAATCTACTAGTTACTACCCAGTTAGGCTGCTCCAAATATGAGCTAGATGACATCCCCCCCTACTTCTCTCATCCCTATTTATAAAACCATCATAATCGAAAAAAGGTAGACGGTGGATTACGAACAACCTGGTGAAGCCGGTTTTTAACCATGCATACTAAGAAAGCACACGCTAACGCGCCATCATCATATCAGTCCAAAGACGTCCACTGCTGGACATACTCCTCCCCCAAAGAGTGCCACAAATACCGGTCCTGCGCCATTCACATCCAGCGGACTCCCGCGACCTTTACCAGGTCATCAGTCCACCCTGTGGGGGGCCCACGCTACCCTCGCTACGCCTTCCAGTTCGTGATTTATAAAATCGTCTGTACATAATTTACAACTCTATTTCAAACTCGCCTAGATTCCAAAATATGGATAAATTGGACGTAGATGAATAAAAATTTAAAAAATTGAAAATAAACGTCTAGCTTATTATATCTCATCGCGAGGTCGATTCTTTTAAGTGCCTTTGACTAGGTTATGGTGTAGAGCATAAAGATTATATTACGGAAAAGTCATTTCTTTTAAATAAATAAATAATTGATACCATAGACTTCAATTCATACCAGATTTCTATTATGTTGGCAGATAAAACTAGGAACCGAAAAGAAATAGAGACGTTACTAGAACTTCTCTCGATAAACTTTTGATGTTAGATGTATTAATAATGCTCTTATAATTTTCGTCCCAAAAAGTCAATAGTTGTGAAAACTTTATCGATAAATCATCTATCACACTCCAGAGATACTTTAACGCCGAAATGTCGTAGATATTCTCGATGATGGTAATAAATGGATATCGAGTGACTTGCAGCCCGTAATCCCGGTTTTTGCATGAACATTAAGGGAGGCGTTTTATCATTCTATTCATGAGAAAACGAGATGCAATTATTCGGAAGAGGCTTTTTTGGACAAATGTCGAAAAAAATCTCAATTCAATTCAATCATTTATTGCGTTTCATGTTAGTATAATAAGATCATAAAGCTAGGAACAGTTTAAACATTAATAGCTCTGTTGAGCATAGAGCAATTTCTTAAAACTACAAAATACGGAAAAGCTTCAATGAATAGTTGTAATAATGTTTCGAATAATATGCACAAAAAAACGTTAAAAATAAAAGGATATACTTCAAATTTTGAAATAAGTATCGAAAAACATACCTTTGCAAAATTAAATGACTGTCGTTGAATTATTCGTACATACATAAATTGTATTTATATACAAATAATACATTACATTAAAATAATAATATAACATTTTTATTGCAATAGAATTCATCATCATCAGGACCGGTCACTTTGGCACTCTTTGGGGGAGGCTTAATGTACAACAGTGGACGTGTTTCGGCTGATATGATGATGATGATGATGATAAGAATTACATCACTATATAAAATTGCGTTACATTATAATTAAATTTGGTCTCCGCATCTTTCAGAAATTCTTGTATGGAATAATAGGATTTTTTATTCAAATAGATTTTAAGTTCGATTAGTTAAACGTCTACTAGACGGTCGCCAACACGCCCCTCCTACCGAGCGACCTTGGTTGGCACCGACCGCTGTAGTATGAAATTTTGCTGCCAACAACTGTCTACACGGTCGGTGCGGACCAAGGTCGCTCGGTCGGAGGGGCGTGTCGGCGACAGTCTAGCAGACATTTTGTATTTTTGAACTTTTTTGGGATTTTATTTATTATTTTTATTGCCATGGCAAAGGGGCCGCAGGTTATCATCTTCGTTTCAGTGTCGGGTAGGGCCAGTGTGTAACGGGGTCGTAAGTAAGATGCGTGTGAGTCTTTTGGAAATAATGACATGTTGTTTTTCAAGAACATAGTGTCTTGTAAAATGTACATGGAGAGTAGAGTTGAATTTTTTGTTCAATAAAATGTTGTATGCAGCTTCATCTTGTCCACGTTAACTAGTATTCTTAGACAACGTTTTTGAACTCTATTGCATCTGGACTGTTTCTAATTCTAATTTCATAGCAAAAAAATATGTATACAATACATATTTTGTTGCTATGACATTTTAAATGTGTTAAAGTACCGTCATTTTAAATTCTTTGAGAGGTTGAGAAGGATCATAAAGACTTAATTACATTTTTTTGGTTGTTCTGCACTGATTTTTTTATTACATACAGAGCTGTATATTTTGAACCTTAGTTACCTACCAAGAGTTCAACTATTCTTTGCGTGCGCATACTCGTAATTAAGTAATTATTGACGCTTGAGATTTCCTCAGACTCCAATAACTACATTTTTTTTAAGTACTACAAAGCAATAAGGTGCAAAAATGTAAACATGTCAATTATTTACGTCGACTGCACAAAACCGTTTGTACAGTCGCCATCACATACAAAGGTACACTGTAGGTGTTCAAAAATATCGGCACATGCACTCTAATGCCTTGAAAATAGAGGTGTGTTCCGATGTTTGTGACGTGCTTGTTTGCTCCGATGTATGTGATGGCGACTGTACATACAACGCATAGGTTTTTAATAGTTATTTGTTATACAAGGGGGGAAAGTTGTATTTTACCTGCGAGTGTTCATTTGAAACACGAGCTAGCGAAAGGATGCTATGATTGACCACGAACGAAGCGAATGGTTAAAAAATAGAATCCTGAGCGTAGCGAGTGTTTCAACACACGAGAAGTAAAATAACTTTTCACCCGTGTATAACACAAATCTTTTCACCTCACTACAGCGAGGAAAATAAGAATTAGGGTAAAAAAAAAGTAAAAAATTAAAAAAAGTAAAAAAAAACGTTTTAAAAAAGTAAAAAAAGTTAAAAAAAGTAAAAAAAAAAGTTTATAAGGTAAAAAAAAGTTTTAAAAAAATATGTCACAAAATATAATAAAAACCAAAAATAAACATTTAACGTTCTACGTCATAGTACTTTTAACGTTCAACGTCTACTTTCTTCACATGTGGATAAAAAGCGATTTTCTCAATAGATATTAAACATACAAAAAGGCCTTTCCAAGCAAGTGAGGTAAAAATTAAATTTTCTTACTTTACTCGTTCAACTCAAGCTACGTCAATGACCGCATACAACTTTCACTAACTTCACTACCAAAGATACAATTTCACAGTCCCCGAATAATTTCTCCCCCATTGAGTACTTTTTACTCAACCAATTCCATTATTAAGAGGGCGCTCGTTTTTTGGTCAGGAATAAGCGAGAATGACGGATTTTTGACGTTGTAATTCTAAGAAACGGAAAGCTTTTTCTAGATCCTGATTACTTATTTGCATAGGTAAACTCCTCATATTGGTCCTAGCCGCCTCCAATTTACGAAGAAATGAATACTTTAACCGAAAATACCCGATTACCGACAGTAGTTTTCTGAAGAGAGCGCAGAGTCATAAGTTTGAGCCCCTAATACTCCATGATGTTATATGAGAACCTACTTGTTTTATTCTATTTTCACTAGCGTAATATGTTGCCATTGCGCCTAGCCGCCTCGAATTTTCCTTATTCTGCACGTATATATATGTAAACTGTTCTCAATTACACCATATTTGTCAACAAAATCGTACTGAAAACTCAAGGATTTTCTCATTATTGTTGAATTATTTGTGTATTGAATCTTACACAACATTAAAGTTCATGCTTGTACCAACAAGATCCAGTCCAAAAAATATAACTTTTGTCAAAATTTATATTTATAATCAATTATTCAAAACTAGTATAAATCTACCGTCGCGCGGGAATATATCTCAGTACCGGCTGAATAGCCCTCCGAGACAGACGTGTACTGTGTTTATTTGCGGCTATTCACGAAGCTAACCGGCCATTCTTCAGATAAAATAATATTATTTTGATCTCCGACTAGGCATAGTTGTTACCAACCTCGGGGTCAAACTATACTGGGGATACATTCGTGAGGCTAATCGAGACAAGTTATGAATTTCATAGCTGCCAGAATGACGTAGTGTAGCGAAAAGGCTCAAACCCACAGTATACGTAACATTTAAAATTGAACCTTCTTCCTATAACAAAAGTCATACATTTAAATGGTGATGTCTTGTGGGTTGGATCCTTTTGTCTAAACTACGCGTTCTATAGTCAATTATTATTGTACGAGTGATCGTGATACTTGATAGATTTAATTTATTTACTTGTTACTATCAGTCCACCTTGTGGAGGGTCCGCTGCAGTTTCCGGTACGTAGTCGCCTCTCGAGAACCTCCCCGCCCCAACGGCCATTATGATTAGTTAGTATGTGTGTATGTATGTTAGTTTGGGCGAAATCTTCAAATTAGGTTCAATTGCGTATCTTCGGTGACAATGCCATAATATCATAGAGCTGGTCTGATGATGGAGTCGGAAGGTGGCCATAGCAACTCCTAAACTCAACAAGATAAAGCCATCAAATTTGGGCTCATTTATTTGGTCATGGCACGGCAAGACTTTGATGCTGGATGATTTCCAGAGTCTGATGATGGAGCTGGAAGGTGGTCATGGAACTCCTAAACTAAACTAGATAAACCCATCTAGTTTAGGCTCATCTGTTTTGTCTTGGTAAACACTTTGGTGATGGATGATTTCCAGGATCTGATGATGGAATGTGGTCATGGGAACTCCTAAACTAAAATAGATAGACCTATCTTGTTTGGGTTTGTGTGATTTGTCTGTACAAGTACCCACGAACCAGCGACATAATATGCAGGGTTATTGAAAATAATAAGATGAATAAAAAACTTTTTAAAAAACAAGCTTATATGGCGTTTGTTAAGTACAGCACGATCCTACCTTGCATTTAGTTATTATTTTCGTTTATATATAATAATAACACACACCGGGGGTTTACACTGGAAAGGGAGATTTTTACGTGGTTTTATTACATTTCCGAGTCATCATCATCATATCAGCCGAAAGACGTCCACTGCTGGACATAGGCCTCCCCCAAAGAGTGCCACAATGGCCGTGCCTGCGCCACCCGCATCCAGCGGACTCCCGCGACCTTTACCAGGTCATCAGTCCACCTTGTGGGGAGCCTACCCACGCTGCGCCTTCCGGTACGTGGTTGCCACTCAAGAACCTTTCCGCCCCAACGGCCATCGGTTCTACGTGCAATGTGCCCCGCCCACTGCCACTTAAGTTTAGCAATTCGGAGGGATAGACATAGACATAGACATAGACATCCTTTATTGGTAATAAGGTATTACAAGTCATTGTTTACAATAAAAATAGAACATTCATTTGTAAATTAAATTAACAAGATTATTAGTTTATTATATTATATATTATTATTACATTTTTTATATTCTAAAAATTCCTTAATAGTATAGAAACATTGCTTAATAAGCCATTTTTTTAATTTAGCTTTAAAGGTCGGAAGACTGTTATATCGGTGATATATCGCGGTTACCTTGGTTCTGCTGCGGATAGCCTCATTTCTGATGCGATCGCGCAGAGAAACTCCCAGCATAGCCCTCTCCATTGCCCTTTGAGTGACTTTGAGCCTTCTTATGAGGCCTATAGTAAGCGACCACGTTTCCGTGCCATATGTCATCACTGGCAACACACACTGGTCAAAGACTCTCGTCTAGAGACACTGCGGAATATTGGACGAAAAGATGTGCCGTAGCTTCCCGAATGCTGCCCAGCCGAGTCGGATTCGACGATTGACCTTCCCTTCGACATTTCCGAGTATCACTCTTTATTTCGAAATAAATGTTAAAAAAACCGGCCAAGTGCGAGTCGGACTCGCGCACGAAGGGTTCCGTACCATTATCTATATCTAAAAACGGCAAAATATCTATATCTAAAATCACGTTTGTTGTATAGGAGCCCCCTGTAGCCTAGTTAGTAACTTGGTTAGTGACTCTGCCTACGAAGCTGGAGGTCCCGGGTTCGAATCCCGGTAAGGGCATTTATTTGTGTGATGGCCACAAATATTTGTTCCTGAGTCATGGATGTTTTCTATGTATTTAAGTATTTATTTATCTATATAAGTATGTTTATCGTCGTCTAGTACCCATAGTACAAGCTTTGCTTAGTTTGGGGCAAGGTCGATTTGTGTAAGATTGTAAAAGAAAAAGAAACAAATAAAAACTAAAATAAAAATAAAAAGATGTATTCTGTTTTTAAGTATTTTTTGTTATAAATAGCGACAACAGAAATACATCATCTGTGAAAATCTCTATCTATCACGGTTCATGAGATACAGCCTGGTGACAGAAGGACAGACAGACATTCAGACAGACAGACGGACAGCGGAGTCTTAGTAATAGGGTCCCGTTTTACTCTTTGAGTACGGAATCCTAATAAGTGACATAGGTTTTAGGCTCAGAACATAAAAAAGGGAGAAGTGCCGTACTGCTTAATTTCAACCAAAACCGATGTCCCCAGTTTTCTCCCACCGCAGCGCCCACAGGCACACACATTGAACCGTTTAAAAAAAAGACTCGGGCGTTGCCAGTGAGTCTACGGCAACATGCAAACAAGGGCTGTGATTGGCTTAAACGCACTACACTAGGGGGGCGACAAACGTTAAAATTATGTTTTATCGACATTGATATTAAAATTAATTTTATGTTATGATATTGATGGGTAACAACTTCAACAACATGGTAAGTTTATGTGGTGGTATTTAAAAAAAAAGTGTTCGCTGGGGTAACGTTTTGTCCGACGAGTATTCTCTGGAATGTGGTGTGCGACAGGGGGGACTTACCTCTCCAAAGTTGTTTAACTTGTATGTAGATGCACTGATCGGTGAGCTCAGCAGAACGCATGTCGGTTGCCATGTGGACAGAGTTTGTTTCAATAACATAAGCTATGCAGATGACATGGTTCTGCTGAGCCCTTCGGTCGGTGGTTTGAGAGTGCTCCTTGATGTCTGTGAGAGGTACGCTAAGGAGCACGACCTTAAATATAATGTACTTAAAAGCGAGTACATGGTGTTTAAGGCGGGCGGCAAGTGTCCATCATATGTCCCACCCATACTTTTAAACGGACAGCAGGTGAAGAGGGTGCATACCTTTAAGTATCTTGGACACTTGCTGACTGACGACCAACGAGACGATGTGGACATCGAGCGAGAACGCAGAGCATTGGCGATTAGGGCTAATATGATAGCGCGCAGGTTTAGCCGGTGTGCAGTGCGGGTTAAGTTAACATTGTTTAAGGCGTACTGCACATCGCTGTACACCTGTAGCCTATGGTGCAAATACACGCAGCGATCGCTCAATGCAATGCGTGTGCAATACAATGATGCGTTCAGGGTACTGTTGCGGCTGCCGCGACACTGTAGTGCGTCCGGTATGTTCGCGGACGCTCAAGTGGACGGTTTCCACGCGACACTGCGCAAGCGCAGCGCCGCGACGCTCCGCAGGGTGCGCGCCAGCCGCCACAGTCTCCTGAACGTGGTGGCCGACAGATGGGACGGTAGCCTACTGAGGCACTGGTCCTCCCTACATTTAAGTTTAAGGCCTAACATAGTTATATAAGTCTTCTAGTACATACTAACAACCTATGGATCCTTTTTAAGTTGTCCGAAATAAATGCATTTTATTTTTATTTTATTTTTATTTAAACTTCTAGCTACAAGTTTAAATAACACGTGTTGTTAACTTACCATAAATCGCAAAAGTAAAAAATATTGACGAATACCTACAGAGTAACATAAACGGCTTTTTATAAGTTCGTGTTCACATACATTTAAAACTCTGGTCACATCGATATTTTTGACCTGTAGGTACCAGGCCGATCCGACTCGCATTTTGGCGCGAAATAATATGTCCATTACTCATATTACGAGATTTAAGGCTAAGGGCGAGTATCCACCAAAGATGTGCGAAGATGTGTTACCATACATTTTACACCTAGGTTTCAAGCAAGCGAGGTGTCAAATATTCGAAAAGTGTACGGCTCTTATTAAGTGGTTGGAAACATTTTTCTTGAAAATGTTACGAACACATTAACTCTTCTCTGTACAGGAAACCAGTTAGGACCTCTGCCAGTAGCATCTATCCATTTTTTTAGTACCTACTCGGATTCTTTGGAAAACTGTAATAAGAAACCGAGATTTCTTCTTCAATTATCACATTTCAAATGAAAGTAAAAAAATACTCATTTACAATAAATTATTGGTAATAATATCACATTTTAAGTTGTTCTGAAGCCATTTGCAACTAAATTATATACTTGTATATACAATTTTAATATGTCTATTTACCGTTCATACTGCAACTTAGTGAAAATCTTATTAGTAGGTACCGTAAACATTTTGTGCCTTTTAATCTTATTAGTATGTTATGAGTTACCTTTAAGATAGGCACCCAACCAAAACAAGTAATTAAATAAAATAAAACAGCGAAAGTAGTCGAAATAAAATAACTAGTATGATATCGTACTTCTATTTTATCGATTACGCGTAAATTGTAACTGCACTTTGGCACCGCTCTAGTTTGCGACGCCAAGCAGCGGCCGTACCACTAAAAAATTCAAGCATCGTCCATATCCATAGTGGTTTAATACATTGCGCCGTGGTTTACTGTATTGAACGTTCAATGTACAACGCATAGAACAAAAATATGCTTTTTCGTTCGATATGTTAGTTCGATCCCGAGAAATGATGCGGCGTTGCGTTTATTTATTAAAATATTAGTTTTTACTGACTTAAGTGAAAATACTAATACTCACATGTGGTGCGTGACTCCACCATTCATGTAGGTTTTAGTTTCATTCCTATTTTTGCATGTAACCACGCTACAATTCGGCATTTTGAGTAAACGTGGAAAAACATTTCAGATTCACGGCAAATTGCGACTAACATGCGGTGGGCAGTGACATGCCCATTTGGCCATGTCGCACCGACACGCGCCAAGCCCCCGTTTCATATCTATTCCTTTTTATCATCTGATTCATTCAAGAAATGAATACGTAAGTACCCAGTAATTTCCTAGTAGTGGGTCTACTGGTATAATTTCATTACATTATACTATATATAAATAAGACTCAGATAACATGCAAACTATTAATATCCGTAAAACAAATTATTATTCTTATTACTGACAACTTTAAAACTCGTTAGTTTATTTTATACTAAAAAAACGAAACTAAATATACTTTGTCATATCATAGTATTTTAATACAAATAGAAAACTTGTGCTCAAAAATCAAATAGGTACTTACTTTATTCAAGTTATCTAACTTCGCTAACATGATGTTCTAGAACATCATGTTAGCGAAGTAATACTTACCACTTTTTAGTGCAAGTATCAATATCGGTCACGGAGTGAATTCCAACGGTGCGCTATACAGCTATTTGCATCGGCAACCTCCACGGTTAGTTCTATCCCGATCGCACTTACATATAGCTAGAAAGGGACGGCACCCGCGGCTGATGCGATCTCGCTGTGCATGTGGGGGTTAGGTACGTTTGTGTGGGTGGTAGTAGTATTTACACACACAAACGCACTACGCGTGTCAAAATACCGAATTCTGAGCGAGCGCTTTTTTGAAGAGCACTCTTAATAGAAGTCAACCTGCCCCGATAAGGGATGAGCTATACGTTAATTCAATTTAGAAGTTTGTTGAATTAGATGTTAATCCACACGCACACGCACACGACTAAGGAAATTAACTTTATTACCTACGTCATAGTGTTTTAATTGAAATGATTTTTAGTCTGAAAACTTAGGCAGGAACATTTTGAATCTTGTGCAAATGGTTTATGGTTGAAATTGCTTTGTCTTATAGGTCTCATTGTGGTTTAACCAGGCTTTTTACTTATGTATACAACTTTATCTTTCCGCTCCGCTGCTCTGGTTATTATTTAGGAACAAAGGAGTAATCTTATCTGTTGATCTTTTCAGCAAGACTATCCAAGTAGAAAGTTCAGGAGTATAGTCTATTGTTTATAAAATCTGCTTTAAATTTGCTAAGAAATTCCTCGATTTTATACCATATAGAGACGGTCAAAGGAGACGCGGAGACGCTATCAAAAATCACTTTTAATTTGATTGACATTACAATGCAGTAGTTAGGTAAGTAGGTACTTATTTTTGAACAAAGTTCTCTGTTTCAGCTTGGGCTAAAATTCTTTCGTATGTCCGGATGTTCTCCTCTACAGGTCGCATTTGTCAACCGATTCTCGTCAAATTTTGTGAGCAGGTTCAATAGTTTTTTTTTTGTCTATTCAGTTTTTCGTTTTTTTATAAGACAGGCTCCCGAGTTCTACATCTCACAAAGCCATTAGTTAGTTTATTCACATAATTACATATGTAGCAATAAAATAGGGTTTTTAGGATCTGAGTAGCGTTTTATAGAAACTTTTCTCCCACAAAACTTGCCTTTTAACCCTGTCGACGCTTGGTTGGAGACTCCTTATTCAAAATAATCAGAGCTAGCCTTTCTTCTTATGATCATTCCATTATCCATCACCTGTGGTTCCCACTTATTGAATAGCTACTCAATCTGAGAGACCTTCATTCAAAAGGGGTTCCTAAAAATGCAGTCTTTCCCATGCAGTTCACTTGACAAGAAACCAAACTGCATGGAGGGCAAGATCACGATCTTCAGTCATGACTCATGAGGGATCAACTTAGAAGAAGCAAAAAACCAAAGAAATAAAGAATAAAAAATAAAAAAAGAAGAAAGAAAAAGAAGAAAGAAGAATTGAAGGAGTTGAAGAATTTTAATTTTAAAATATACATTTTGGATCTGGAGTAATTTGCGTTATAACTGTTATAGTGCATTCGGCTTACTCCGAAAATCGGGTTATTAGTCCAGGCAATGAACTGACAACTTGTATGGAAAAAATGTCAAATTTGGAAATAATTTATAATAGCTGATTTTTTCTTTGGATATATTATCAACTAGCTGTTGCCCGCGACTTCATCCGCGTAGAACTTAATACTTAGAAAATATAATGCAAACAAACTTCTACCATCTTAAGGGATGATTTCCGAGGCAAAAACTATTCTATATGCTTTGAAGGGTCTCAAATTATCTCTATACCAAATTTCATCTAGGTACATGGATTTTATCCAAACTCTCACCCCCTATTTCATACCCTTACGGAATGATTTTCGGGATAAAAACTAACTAATGTCATTCTTCGGGACTCAAACGACCTTTATACCAAATTTCATCTAAACGGGATTCATCCAAATTTTAACCCCCCATTTCACCCCCTTAGGGAGTGATTTCCGGAATTACAACTATCCTATGTCCTTTCCCAGGACTCAAGCTATCTCTATACCAAATTGTATTAAAATGGGTTCCATCCGAATTTTCACCCCTAATTTCACCCCCTTAGGGGATGATTTCTGGGGTAAAAACTATCCCATGTCCTTTCCCAGGACTTAACCTATATCTACACCAAATTTCATCAAAATAAATTACAACCAAATTTTCACCCCCCCCCCCCCCCCCCCTTCACCCCCTTAGGGGATGATTTCCGGGATAAAACCTATTATATGTCCTTCCCCGGGACTCAAACTATTTATATACCAAATTTCATCTAAATCGGTGCAGCGGTTTAAGTATTTATACAAATACCATACAAATTTATACTAATACAAACGCAACAAACCCCCTCTTAAAACTTTATACACTTATAACTTAGTGATTACCTATATAGCCTCTTGCGTTGTTTTTTTTTCGAGATAATACAACATTATGATTATTTTGTTTAGTGTCTACATCCCTATTTTCGATAAGATAAGATAAAATAAGATTTCTTTAGTGTCAGAACTGTGTACATTTAGTTGTTTTGGGTAAAATAAAGTCCAACAGCTTGCCCATTTCGGACGTACAATATTAAACTTAAAGCTAGTCAAATATACTAAAACAATAACAACAATAGTATTTCCAAATAATTTTAACCATATTCACACATAAAATATTAATTTAGATCTATCCGACATCCGTATTTTCTTTTAAACCACGCACTTCGGAATTCGAAAATATTCGGGTATCTCTATCTCTATCGCACTAACAAATGACAGGAATGCAGAGGGCCTACCCCGAAAGGCATTCGAAGTTTCCCCTCTCTGTCATACTTACAAGTTCGTACATAAGTGCGACAGAGAGGGAAAACTTCGAATGCCGTTCGCGGTAGGCCCTCAGATATACGAACTTCGAGTTTCAGTTTTCGTGGTTTGGCTGAATACGCAAAGAGCGCGCGCGCGTGCCATTCAAAAAAACCAAGTTTATATTGTTCGAATTTGTTGTTACATTTGTACAAATAACGCCTTAATTCGACATTTGCGCATATAAGTTCGCATATCAAAATCGATTAATTTTATATTTGCTTTTGGTACCTATGTGTCTCGTCAATGTATATCGTAGACGGGATTAAAATTATTAACAGGCGAAAGAAAGGCAAAGCAATTCTGCCATTTTGTCCGTAGTATTTCTTATTACTGTGATTTTGACGTTTCTTTTAGCTGACAGATGTGGCGGCGATATACTTTAAGAATAATAAATGAAAAATTAAATGAAGTCGTATATTACGGAAAATAAATTAATTGTCGCAGTCGGATAAAAACTATCCTAAGTTGCAGCTGGAATAATAATGTACCTATATAAAATGTTTCATATTTTTCCGTCCATGGGATGCTGAGAACATTCGTACCACAGAAAGCTTAGTTTCAAACTGGCTGATTCTTTTTTTAATTTAGAGATTTATTATAAGTGGAGATTAAATAGTTACCTAGCGACAAAATCCAACAAAATTTCAGACATCAAAAAAATGATAACTTAACTAGCTTTTGAAAAGTCAGAAAAAATATTAATAAATGGTTTTATCTTTATTTTGGTTCATTTACGTTTGCTCTATAATATTCAAAATAAATAATTAAAAAAAAACAATTCATGGTTTATTTAAATCTATTTAAATACTTCCGGGTGGAAAGTTTGTTGGATTCTTGAATAAAGCATCTTAGAATAATGTTTTAAAATGATATAAAGAAAAAAAACGCTATTATAAATTAATGTTTTTCAAAACCGTATTTTGCCTGGAGTATATTCCGATAGTTTTTAATTTTTAACAAACCTAGCAATAGTTTTTTTATGGGGCTACGAACGAAAATGGAATATTTACATTGTGTCAGGACTGAATAAAACTTTCTTTTGTATATCCATCGGAATTACCCGACATACTCCGGATTTGCCCTTTTACAAAGAGAAAACCGTTTGCAGTTAAAACACTTATTATTTAGGTAGAAATGCCGAGGATATTTTAAAAAGTCTCTGAAACACATCTTTCGGTTTTATATCCAAAAAGAGAAAGTGACCAATGTTGTAAGCACAAACTCTACCTATTCTGACTGGTGAATGAAAATATAGATATCCTGTCAACTCTTGCAAAATCCTTTCGTATAATTACCCGAAAGCACCTTATCTTAGTTATCTTCATCTTATTTGTGACGGAAACACGCATTTAAGCAAAATTATTAATTTATGGAAAAGCTAATTATACCAAAGAGGTCGTTAGATTAGCGTTAATGGAGGCTGTATCAGGGTAAAGGGTTTATTAGGGTAATGGGTGTAAAATAAAGATAGGAAAGGGACAATGTTGACGCCTATCATTTTCCACTGGCTGGAAAGACAGGACAGACAGTCATGAAAACATGTCAATTATTTCTTGGAGTCGTACGCCATGTATATTTTTAACCCCCGACGCAAAAAGAGGGGTGGTATAAGTTGGACGTGTCTATGTGTCTGTCTGTGGCATCGTAGCTCCTAAACGAATGGTCCGATTTGAATGATTTTTTATTTATTTAAAAGCTGGTTTGATCGACAGCGTTCTTAGCTACGTTTAAACAAAATCGGTTGTGCCGTTTTTTGAGATATTGAACTTTGTAACGTATAACGTCAGGGAATATTACTTTCAAAATCAAAATCAAAATCAATTATTTATTCTGGCACAAGGGCACTTTTACATGTCAAATGGTATTCTACAATATAATATTAATAATCTTACACAATAATCATTTTAAAATTGCAGATTTTAACCAATTAGTACCTAAACGGTTAACAAACTAAATGTCACTAAATGAAAAGTAAATAAATCCAAAATTGTAAAATATTATCAATTACATTCGATATAAGGTCTTTATCATAAAAATATCAATAAGATTATGATATTAATTTAGTACCCTGAGCGTCCAAATACAATTAATAATTATTATAATGTTCTTATAGAGATGTATACTGTCTCTAACGCTGGAGGGAATACCACAGGCCCGTCGTCCGGGATCGGGGTGACCCGCGACGTTGAATAACCCCGGCCCATATATTTTTTATAGTTTATAATTTGTAATTTATATTAATGTATTCGTGTATCATCTAATTTCTTTTGTGTATTCTAATGTACTCGCCAATATGGACTTGTTCTGGATTAAATTATTTTCATTTCATTTCATTTCATTTCTAAGCGTTAAAACAGAAAAAAGGATCATTAATGTAATATTGTCAGAGATGTACAGGGGTCAATAACAATATAAAACGCGTCAAGAACAGAATGATGTCTCTCGTCAAAATAATGATAATAACACTAGTATTTAGGTAGTTATTATGCCCTTGCAAGCATGAACAGACCGGACTCCACAAACAGCACCCGATCACGAGTATGACGCATATCTCCCTCAACCATATGTTAGGGAAGGTGGCGACCCGATCAACGACGCCACCGTAAGCAAAGCCCTTTAAGCGAGCATGACATACTTATTTAAGCCACTGGACATTGATAATAGCAACGATTAAAGCGACTTGTTCGGCGAGAAAAAGCATTACGTGCTCTCATGTTACATAAAACGGAATAGCTATTTCCGGTACTTTTAATAATTACAAAAGTAATACGACAAGACAATCAATAATAAAAAAAAATATTACGGGACAATCTTACACAAATCAACCCAGGCCCACGGTAAGCTCAGTAAGGCTTGTGTTGTGGGTACTAGGCGATGATATTATATAATAGATACATACATATAGATACTTATATACATATATAACATCCATAACTCAAGAACAAATATTCGTGATTATATAATAGATACATACATATAGATACTTATATACATATATAACATCCATAACTCAAGAACAAATATTCGTGATAAATACACAAATAAATGCCCTGACCGGGATTCGAACCCGGGACCTCCAGCTTCGTAGGCAGAGTCACTACCCACTGGGCTACGGAGGCCGTAACAAGTCCTTCTGAAAAACCAAAGGACTCGGAGTCTTTCATGACTGAAAGCTTTTCAGGCACAGCGAAGCAATTACGTCGAGAGACCCTTACGAAAATATCACCTTACATTTTCCGAGACAGCCAGAATTCTTTCACCCATTAGTGGTACTTAACGAGCTGCCCATTAGGTGTGAAGATGTTTATATTATGATATACTGGTACTATATTTAGACTGAGTAATCTTTATCGTGTTTTTCGAACCAAGAGAAATAAATGAATATAGCTGGAACTCATACTTGGGGCTTGTAAAGTCACCTTTAGAATTATACTTTTTAATTTCCTGTACTTTTATATTGATTAAGATAATTTTGATGTTTTACAATCACGATTATTAAATTTATTATAAAAAAGTAAATGCAAAATCACATACCTAGCTAGAGCAAGTAGTGGTATTTTATTATAGGTACGGTTTTCTGTAATGTGCGAGGTTCCCCAAGTTGACTTGAGCTGCTCCAAATACGAGCGAGATGACATTCCGAGTCATTAATTCCCTACAATAACTATAAATATAATGGATTCCTCAATTAAACTCATACTTGCTCAATATATTCTTTGAACTAAGCGACATTTCTTACAAAAGTCTGATTTTTGCTTGGAAAAACAGATCAGAGCAGAATCTAATTGCTACTTTTTGTATGGACCGGGTGGCTGGTTTTAAATTTTCATTCTAATATTGTCTGAAATAGTTCTGACCCAATTTTCCATTACCTAATATACTTAAGCGTAACCCTGCAGCGTTATGAAAACGCTAGATTTACTCCATTAACCAAGATTAAACAATTTCGCTAAAGATTACCTGGCTAAACTACCTGGCTCTACGTTGAGCAAGAATTATGAAGGAGCCATTTTTAATTTAACTGCGAAGCGAGGCTTAGTGCACGAACCGATCCGTTAATACCAGTTTTAAAGCGGAACTTTCGTTCGAAATTGCACTTACATTTGGGCGTTATCACTCAAAATACACTTAATTATACTCACCAAAGAGTGTTCTGAAAAAATCATTTTAGCGCTCTTTTTCTGTTGTACGACCCCAAAGGTTCAAATACATCCTGTGCCATCTTAGTCCCTTATCATTATCATCAATCAAGTCTTTCTTTATCACTTTTGCCGTGCACATATTTATGAACTCGACTGTACTATGTTTCAAACACATACATGCTTTGAAGGCCATCTGATTTAACGACGTGTTGTGAAAAAATATCGTTTTCATTTAAAAATAACTTATGATGAGTATCACAACGCACAGGTTGGGATTTCTTTTTTCAAAGTTGAATCTTTGTGCGAGGAAATATTTAATTGCAATTTATTTATAAAGACACTAGCGAACTCAAAATTATCTGAGTCCTTCCTAAAATCTACCCTCAGCGGACTCAAACGAAACCAAAACCCTGGATCCAAAACTTTATAAGACAAGTGTAGGTTTCAATAATCGTGAAAGGAACTGGCAACAGAGAGGAATTAGAGAGCCTAATGCTTCATCGTAGCCAGAGAATATTTTTATTAGCAGTGTGCCAGTTTCTACTCACCTTACACTTTACTCACGTCCTTTTATATTCGATCCAAGCAACGTTTTTTTGTATTAACGTAGGTACTGACGTTAGAAAACCTATCGATCATTTTGACGTCCCAATAAAAGTTTTGTCAATACCCAGAATTTTACCAGGGTGTGGCCCGTAATAGGAGCAAATATTGAAAAGAACGCTTCCTTAGAGCATTTGCAGTAAGCTCTTGTGCCCCATTCATTAAAAAAAAAAAAAAACGGAGAAATTTTGGTCTAAAGTTATGACCTCCAAGTAATGTACCTTGGCACCACGACATCATAGCACATCAGCCAATGCAAATTTAGAGGTAACATCATGTAATGAGTCAGAATATATAATAGTCTTTGCATTTTTGTTTTCAAAAGATATTTATGTGATTTCTGATTTTTTTTTATAAAAAGAACTGATAGCACTCCAGATGAGTTAATAAATACAAGTAAACTAATTTAAAGAATTTCTTTTTCAAAAAAAAAATTTGTTTTCGCGTAAAACCACTTGGAAATAATTTTTCACAAGCTTATTAATCTACGGTTTATTTTTTTGCTCCTATTACAGGCCACACCCTGTATAGATAGCTGAAGAAGTAGTTTATATTCTATACTAATATGTATATCTGATGTGATATGTAGAGGAAAAGTCTGTGAGCTTTGTATGTTTATATGTTTTAGGTAATCTCCGGAACCACTTATCCGATATCGAAAATTATTTCACCTGCGTGTAGAATAGACTTTCTGAATAGGGTATGAATAATATTTTTCCATCGGGAAAGCTCGGTAATACGACTCGGTAATTTGACAAATGTACAAAATTTACATTGAGCAATAAAGTTTCATATTAATGAACAATGATGTAATATTAAAAACTACTTTTTAATACATCATTGTTCATTAATATGAAACTTTTTAAGTCAATGTCAAATTTTTTGCTCGTTTTTGCTTGATATTGATAACAGCATCAGGTAGATGCTTGAAATATTCACAGCATATTTAGTTATATATTCACTTTATATATAAATAATGAAATTAAAATAAAACAAATATTTACGGGGGCTCCCATACCACAGACATGATATTTTTGCCGTTTTTATAGATGATGGTAAGGTCTCCTTCGTGCGCGAGTCCGACTCACACTTGGCCGATTTTTCTTATATTATTTTATTGTTCATGGACATTTGCGTGTAATTTATTCACTTTTGTAATTTATATTATTAACACTGTTAACTTTGAGTCTAGTTGTACTTCCGAGTTTTCCCGATGAAAATCATTATTCACTGTTGTGCCACTAAAGTGTAGTCTCATTAGTACATTACTTACCTAGGGCGGTTAAACAAAGTCTCTCTCAGATCGCAGGTATTTGACGCCCGAGCCGAAGGCAAGGGCGATAAATATGCGCTCTGAGGCTTTCTTTATTACCGCCCGTGGTGAGTACAACATTTTACGTCTCTATCTGGCCAGGAAGTGGGGTTTTCCGCACGCATAGCGTGCGGTAATTCCTACTTTATGGCCAGGTATGACGTAAAATTCATGTTCATACCTGTGCTAACTCGGGGCACCTATACTAAAGTGATGTAGCAAAATATTTTATCGACAAAAAAATATATCGATGTTACTGTCAACATCAAAATGTTATTCAACATAAATACATATTATTTATTTTCTCTTCATTTTAAAATAAAAACAATAAACAAATTAAAACGTGCATTTATTTGTTTATTTTAAAATAGTTTTTATAGCATACAATTTATATTTTTTCCCTATTCGTCGGTAGTAAAGATTGCCGTCTAGATGAAAATATCGACTTTAAATTAATATACGTTCTCTAAACGTCCACAGTGGTCAACGGGGCATTTTATCTTATCTTAAAATATGTCTATCGACTTTTGAGTCAAAATAAAACAGATATGATATGTGTTCAGATATGATATCGAAGCTTTTTATAGTAATCGAGAAATTTCAATAAGCACATGAGTTAATGTACTATATCGACATCTTTTTTATCGATATCAAATCCAAAAAGTGCCCCGAGTTAGCACAGGTATGGTCATTTGGATGCATCGCGGCGTAATCTTTTGACTACATTCACGGGTGCAGCACGTCAGCTGTCACTTCGTCGTGCTGATGTTTCAATAGGGAAGTTTACGCAAAACTCTCTGTAGGTGGCGACACTAGCAGCGTTGACATTGTATCTCGTTCCCACTTGCGGTATTGTCTATGCAAGCATCCTTGTCACTCGTTTGACAATCAATTGTGCATGTGTGTGTGAATCCCTATATTCCTATATTGGTTTACTGTAAGTGGTAGTGCTGCCTCTGGCGGCAGAGCATTGCAGTAATGTTCCCTATTGGCGCGCCTTTCTTCTCCGCGACAAATGCATGGACGTTCACGGTTGATGTTTCACTTACGTGTGGCTTGCAGCGACAGAATAGGAGTCCGAAAATCACAAACACTAATCAAATCGCGCACTCACAATATTCACAAGATATTTATGTCCATAACAATAGTATATTACATCAGAGGAAGGGAAAACACGGATCTCCGGCCAAGTAGGATAGGGATACGAGGCCGAGGATCCGTTTTCACGCCGAGGCATGTATAGTGCTTTTCTCAAACATACAATGAAATAAATATATAAAAATCCTCAAATCAAACTAATTTTCATGGCTGAATGCCGTGATGCTGTGCCACACATAGTGGAATGAAAATTAAAAAGTTACTTTGCAAGCCTAGACCTGAAAAGTTGTATGAAATCCCATTTCAGGTCGCCTCGAGATGCTGCGCCCGAAAAAGGATACTTCCGAGTCTATTATAAGGAACGTAAAGAGAATATTTCATTGCATGTGTGAGAAAAATACTTTTGGGTACAGATTTTTCTTTGACACCAATAAAAATGACACCTCATAAACAAACTCAGTCTTCGTTGCTAGGCACCGAGTTTTTGCTTTCCATCCATTGACGTACCATAAAGTAAATAGACTCACAATGCCGAACAAAAATTTCTAGAAATGTGCCCCAAAATGACAACTCTTTAGCTATATTTCAGTAGTTGCTAATAGCGTTAACTTATAACCTGCATCAAGATATATGTTTCATAAAAAAAAGAACTCAGTTATTGAGACTTTAAGCACCATATTAGCAAATCAACATCAACAGATAAAATACTTTTTAGTTTCTTGAGATTTTATCATAATGTGACTTAACTGCTCACGTCAAAACTAAATAGCGAATGAATGGAGTCGCGTTATAAAATTATTTTAACAATATTTTATGTAGGAATTTAAACACAAAGACCAATATCACAAATAAATCAGGTTTCTTTATTTTACATGTGGGGAATAAACAGTTTCAAATGTCCAAATTATGTATTGATATTGGATTATACAATTATATTATAGTTAATTAAAAGTCCGTAGTAAGCTCATTTCTCCATACAAACGTAGTTCCGCTCTCATTTTGAAACGAATAGCTAGTTTGCTCTAAAACTGTGTACTTAGAATACCGTCCAGGTCTTTAATTAGTTTATGTAGCTTCAGTACCATAGTAAAAAAATCTGTAAAATCAAGTTTTTCATACAAAACTTATTTTTGCTGTATTTTGTTTGTTTTATAAACTGGATCCATATAAACTTATTAATTTTGCCTGACAAATTATTGGAAAGAATTGAAATTAAAATTGGACTCGTTAGTCCATTTCTTTCCATGACAGGGTGTGGCAGTTTTAGTTGGCTGTTTAATCCATTTTTTGTCGTATATATTATCCGAAGCAGAAAAATGAGTCCAGCAAACGACGCGCGAATAGAATAGAATAGAAAGTTCTTTATTGTTATTTCTTTTCGGTGTTACAATCATGTCCGCTAAACGGGTGTCTCCTTTATGGAATATGTCTTAATGATCAGTACATTTATTTTATATCGTGTAGCAAATTTACAGCTCACAGATTGTAACATATTGATGTTTTACTTCGCTTTTTATTTTAAAGTCGTTTGGTTTCAATAAATCGTCTCGACTGTCGCGTGCTATGACTGCAGCCCATTTTGCATGTCGCTGAGGATTTCTTGGAAATCTTAAATATGAAAACCATATAACGTAGGTAACAACGTCATAAAAAAAGTATCTAATACCGACTCCTTAGATTTATGTTCTGCGACGTACGTCATTTGAACTAACAAAACTAATTATTTAAAACATGTTTAAAACTATTAAATGTCAACGAGTTTACACAAATTTTCGTGACGTTATCAAGAGAATTTACTGGAATAAATATATCCCATCTTTTTTTCTTGTTTTTTTGTTGGTATTTACGCAGTTTTTGACTGAACATTTAGACATATCTGTGACAACCAACAAGTCTGACGGTCGAAACCAGACCATGCTATGCGAACTTAGAACTTAATGCAAATCCAGTTTCTTATTGAAAACAGTGCCACCTTCTTGATAGCTGGCGAACTCTCTGAAGGTCTAGCGATTGCTAGGCTAGGCTGTCAAGGTATTTCAAAATTCGCCGTATTGTCACAAGGCATCAGTAGCCTAGGGGTACAGACGGTGGTATTTGGAGTCGATGATCCGGGGTTCAATCCCTACGACCGACGCACTTTTTGTATGTTTTGTACATTCAAAGAAAATTTGTAACTACCGCAGAAGAGATGGCGCCTGTATACGCAAGCATTAAATGCCTTCTCAATTTGGTCGAGTTGCCTGTCTATTTCAGTATGTATATTGTAGTCTTTGAACCAGACTAAACGCAAAAGAGTCGGCCAATTCCATGCTATGCGAACTTAGAACTTAATGCAAATCTAGTTTCTAATTGAAAACCGTGCCACCTTCTTGATAGCTGGCGAACTCTCTGAAGCTCTAGCGATTGCTAGGCTAGGCTGTCAAGGTATTTCAAAATTCGCCGTATTGTCACAAGGCATCAGTAGCCTAGGGGTACAGACGGTGGTATTTGGAGTCGATGATCCGGGGTTCAATCCCTACGACCGACGCACTTTTTGTATGTTTTGTACATTCAAAGAAAAGTTGTAACTACCGCAGAAGAGATGGCGCCTGTAAACGCAAGCATTAAATGCCTTCTCAATTTGGTCGAGTTGCCTGTCTATCTCAGTATGTATATTGTAGTCTTTGGCCAATTCCATCAGCCGGTTCTTTTGGACTGCCATTTTTTTCGGCTGATTGTGTATCTAGTTACATATACTAAATCAATGTTTCCATCCGTTTGAATACTCAATGGACCGTGCAAATTATCTCAAGGGCGGTTTGGAGGCAGCCCCGAGCCAGAACTATTATATTATAAAATTTGTGCCCGAGCGGCCAGTCGTCCGGCGTATTCTGTTAGTACCTACTCGTACTGTGTCCAGTAAGACGATGACTCACATGGCTCGCTGGGCACGGCTGGAGCCCTAGCGTTGTGGTGAGCCGCTGATGCAGATCGCTCTCCAGAGCCCCCTCCAGGCTGTTGAGGGCACTTTGGCGGCAGCCCTAAGCGGCCAGTCGTACAGTGTATTCTGTTTGTACTGTGTCCAGTTGGATGATGACTCACGTCGCCCGCTCGGCGCGGATGAAGCCCTAGCACTGTGGTGATTCGCTGGTGCAGGTCACTTTCCGGAGCTCCCACTAGGCTGTTGAGGGCACTTTGTAGGCAGCCCTGAACGACCAGTTATCTGGTGTATTCTGTTAGCAACGCCACATAACAAATAATAGTACTAAGTACAGAGTACACAAATCCCCTGTTAAACGTTGCAATGACAAACGAATTGATAAGCGAATGATGTAAAGCGCGAACGTGTGCGTTCCGTAGCAGCGCGTGGCATCCACTAAAGTACCTATCAACCTGGCCCCTATTTCACCAACATGACAATTTTCACCTGATACTGACAATTCGGCATACATTGCTTGTTCTAGAAGTTAGGGTGGTCGCTAGGTTACTTGTGGAACCAGCAATGTACGGAGAATTGTCGTTGTCAGGTGACAATTGTCAAGTTGGTTAAATAGGGGCCTGGTGGCCTGCATGTACTTGTACCACTAGTACCACAAGCCGCACCTGGTAACGTACAGTTTCGAGATTCCTGGACCGACTTCGGCGCGGCGCGGCGCTCCAATCAGTTTGTTGTTCAGCTTTACGGCTCGGCTTTGACTTAAAGTTGTAGGTGGGAGTGTAAGGAATATTTGACCGTCATAAATATTGAATGCATCGAGCTCACTGACTATATTTAATAAATCTTCTGACTCCGTCTGAGTGGAGCTCGTGTATGTCGTAGGTCCAGTCCCCATCACATACATCGGTACACTATAGGTGTTCAAAAATATCGGCACATGCACCCTAATGCCTTGAAAATAGAGGTGTGTTCCGGTGTTTGTGACGTGCTTGTTTACTCCGATGTATGTGATGGCGACTGTCCATACGAATTTTCACCCCCTTAGGGGATGATTTCCGTTATAAAAAACTATCCTTTATCCTTCCCCGGGACTTAAACTATTTCTCATATACCAAATCTAATTTAAATAAAGGCTCAGCGGTTTAAGCTTGATGAGGTAACAGACAGACATACAGACAAACTTAGTATGGATATGGATTGTATTTAATTAAAAAGCAAAGCAGCTAGTTACTGGAAAACTTGCCAGGAGTGACAAAAGAGATTTTAGGGGTGGACGATTTTAGAAGTTTGTTTTGCAAAAAATAAAATGTGAGTGTGAGACTAACTACTTAAATGATACTAGCGAATTACTCCCTCTAGGGAAAATCCCTCGTCAAGTTTCACTTTGTATTATTTATGGCCTATGCAAATTCCGTTTTATAAGGCGAGGCCGGTTCACGATCTGACGATAAGATTGATTTTTGAGCTTCCAGTGTGAAGAAATAATGAAGAATTCTACTGCAGAAAAATTACTGTAGACTGAAAAAGTAACAAAGAAACACAATAACCGAACATAATATTAAAAAATGACTTGGTTAATCTGTAAAAAAAATCTTAAGATCACCATAAAAATAAATTTTAAAGTTCGAGATTTCGTAATTTTCAACAACAATCTATGTTTTTTTATATATAATAATTTACTTTCAAAACAAAGTTTTAACCGACTTCAATTCAGTACTCCGCCAAGCCACATTAACATTTACACATTTTTTTTCCAATTTACCACATGAACTGATTTTCGAGAACAAAAGCGTTGATTTTTAGACCAATAAACCAAATCACTGTATGTGGGCCGATAATATTTAAGGACTTCCGTCGATTCCTCAAGGATCTCAGAATTACCTTTGGCACTTCATTGTTTACTATTTCAACGGAATAATATCAGAATTTGTGACGTACTTATATAGTTTGAAGTACATCATTGAGAAGTTCCACAAGCCATCTGTGGTCTTCATCATCACTTCCACTTCACCAAATTTATGATTTCCGGGTGTAAATACACGAGTTATAATAGAAAATACCGAAATTACTACACGCGTGCCTAATATATTTGAGGAGTTCCCTCAATTCCTCATGGTTCCCATCATCCAACTGGGGTTTTGGAAACAATGGGACCAATCTGGAAACATATACTTTCAGCTAAAAAAAGAATTGTATGAATCGGTTCATAAATGACGGAGCTCTGAGGTAACAAACATTAAAAATAAAAAAAATACATCCGAATAGAGAACCTCCTCCTTTTTTTGAAGTCGGTTAAAAAGGATAGCTTTTTTATTGTTCTTACACAATAACCGGATAGATTTTTATTAAATTATCCAGTATTCAAATAATCAATTATGTAATAATGTACTAAAAAGTAATGTTACACACTTCCGAACACGCACTTCCATCTCGTTCACGCTTACGCTCAGTGAGAGGGAGAGAAGATCGTGAACCGGCCTCGCCTAAAGCGTGCCGTCGACGCGTGTTTGTGTAGATTTAGCCCCCCCTGATTTTACACAAATAAGCGTCGACTACGCATAAGCCCTTAAATGGTTTTATTTCTTTAAGGCGCTATAGGTTCAGCGAAATGAAGCGAACATAGTTTTTGAAACAATATAATGCGTCTGTTTATAATAGTATTCTTGAGGCTTTTCTGCAGGGAAATCAGTGATTCGAAACACGACTAAGCAATTTTCGCTCGATAGAAAAAAAACACGAATATAGGTCTAAAACATATTAAAATTCACTTAAAACATTCGTAGCAAATTATGCACAATAGCTAAACATATCAACTTTGGTTCTAAAAATCGGCAATATCATGTTTGAGGGAACTTAGTAATTACTTTTTTATTTATTTAAACGTACAAAAAATTTAAATTAAAAAACATGATATCCGCGCTTCCAAACACGCACTTCCATCTCGCTCACGCTTATGCTCAGCGAGAGGGAGAGAAGACCATGATACTATAGCGCCTTAACATGACTCATTTTCTACTCCATATTATCAGTCTTCGTACACTCCTCACACTAAATATTTCTTGGGACAAACGCAAATAGATAAGTAGGTATGTATATATAAAACATACATGTAATAGTTTAATATTATGTATTTCTAAATGGGGGCTTCCCCAAACACCATTTAGCTCTCAAAATCTATAATGTAAAAGATTGTAGTTATGTAATGTAGAATTAAGTCTTTTTTTAATGAAATAAACAGTTTTTTTAAAACGCATGCAGTGTATTCCGAACAACGCTCAGCGTACGCATGCCGTATCTAGTTATAACGATTCCGTGCAATACATGTTTTGCTGTTATTGTCGCTCGCTGCATGCAGTGCGAGCGGCACTCGATAATTATTTGTACAAGTACCCTTTATTTTTTATTTATTTTTTCTAAGTAATAGTTTAGTATCTTAGTGCGTTCATAACAACTTTTGTTTTTAATTATGTGTTTATCTCATGTAAGTGAATTGTACAATTCTTTATGAGATTAAATGATCTTAAACCTTTTAAAGCAACAGACTGGTGGCTCAATAGTAAGTTTGACATTGCGAAAGTTTGTATGGAGGTACACAATATAAACGAGTTACACGCGGACTAAGTCACGGGCATTAGCTATTACAATATATTTACATTGTTGATACTTATCTATCAATTCTTGTTCCAGATCGTGATCGAAGACGGAAGGGCCTGCTATGAAGCGCAAACTATGTTCGGGTCCCTCATTTAACTTCTCATGCGAAGACGATATGGAGGAGCTGAATGTGGTAAGCTCTTTATCTGTTTTACTTGATATCTCCGAAAAAAAAACCGTAGAGCATCACGAACAACCCGGTGAAGCCGGATTTTAACAATGCGTAATAAGAAACCACACGGATACGCATTTAGGTGCGATAATCTTCTAATTCTTGCTCAGCAAAACTTTCTCGTGTGCGCCATGTTATCGTGTTGTCATAAGACGTAGGTATATTGGGAGCGGGCTTACGGACTATTACTCACCACCAGGAACGCAACACGGTCATGTTGAGGTTCTTGGCCTATAGGTACGCTTTTTTCAACATCATCATATCTACCGAATGACATCTACTGCTGGACATAGTCCTCCCTCAACAAGTTCCACAATGACCAGTCGTGCGCCACCTGCATCTAGGGATGCTGGTGGTGCTGGGCCGATCAATTTGGCACTCTTTGGAGGGGCTTTTGTCCAGCAGTGGACGTCTTTCGGCTGATATGAAGATGATGAAAAAAGCGTACCTATATAGGCCAAGAACCTCAACTTTATACAAATATTTTTTTATTTGATAGTGAGTGATTATAAAAGGTATATATATCTTTATTGTTCGTCACAATCAGCCAGAGTTTGGCACACAATATTTGTTGAATTTATTAATTCATTGCATGTCATTGAATCAATGTATTTCAATATGATAATAAAAGTAAAACAACAACAAAAAATATATATTATAAGAAAAAATAATTGCAGATGGCCCTGTACCGTGTTGCGTTCCTGGTGGTGAGTAATAGTCCGTAAGTCCGCTCCCAATATACCCACATCTCATGACAACACAATAACATGGCGCACACGAGAAAGTTGTGCTGAGCAAGAATCAGAAGATTATCGCAATCGCACCTAAACCTGGCCAATAGTTTGAAAAATCGTTCACTTCAGGTCAAAATTTTAAGGGTAGGTATATTGACGTCATGTGACAACAGTTCATGTGGCATCATTTAGTACTTTAATCGTAAAGAGAGTAAACCTAAGTCTGTCAGTCCTGAAATGGCCGGAAGTACTTAGCAGACGGTACCAAAACTGGCTAACTTTGGCATGCGATAATCTTCTGGTTCTTGCTCAGCACAACTTACTCAACCGTGTGCCATGCATTTTATCGTGTAGTCATGAGACGTAGGTATATTGGGAGCGGGCTTACGAACTATAAGGTCGCCAGAGTTTCCCAAAAACAACTCTACCGTACACGGAAGAAGATTCCAATAACAATTTTATAAAAGTCATCTACATAAATTAATCTCAACTAATGCCAGATACCAAAATAATGTATGCCATACGATTAAATAAATCTCAACTAGGAGTATTATTGGCATTTTTATTGCATTAAACATACATACACACATACATTTATAATAACGCCTCTTTCACAGAGGGGATCCTGACAAACCACTTTCGTTTTTACAATATAAAGAATACGAACTAAAATACAAAGTGATTATGATAAAGTAGAGCAAAATGGTTGTTTACTTCGAAAGCCATGAACCATAATTAATAGAAACTGAACTTTATGTCGGCATAGATCTGCAGAACGACCTTATGTACAAAATACAGTTCAAAGAGTACTATGAATGGTATATAGTATGTATATTAGTACCGTAAAATGGGGTGAGTTGATTAAAAATTTACATTCAAACCTCGATAAAAATGTATTTTTACATGTGGCACGTTGATTTTAATACATAAAAAGTGTTCCGGCCGTATGAATTATAGTTTTTTCATGATTATCTGTCGTTTAATTTCACAATTTTAACGATAAACACAAAAAATGTCGGAAATCCCACATCACCCCGAAATGGGGTTAGAGATAAAAGTACCGTAAAATGGGGTGACTTTAGTGTTGTGGATAACGCTCATTTCGTGGCTTATAGACTCGAGCCTTAAAGACTCACGAGGCTTAATGACTCGATGCTGTTTAAGAACCGTGTTGGTTTATTTTATGCATATAAATGCAGAATATTGACTTTTCGTCACTTGA
Organism: Epinotia brunnichana; assembly: GCA_963854355.1. Taxonomy (NCBI): domain Eukaryota; kingdom Metazoa; phylum Arthropoda; class Insecta; order Lepidoptera; family Tortricidae; genus Epinotia; species Epinotia brunnichana. The sequence continues at coordinate 29,448,564 of OY977945.1, forward strand.
GTCTTTAAGCCTCGGGAGTCTTTAGGGTTCGAGTCTTTAAGCCTCAAAATGAGCGTTATTCACAACACTAGGTGACTTGCGTCAAAAAAGACATTCAAACCTCGATCAAAATTTATTTTTACACCTGGCACGTTGATTTTTATACATAAAATGTGTTCAGGCCATATGAATTTTAGTTTTTTCATGATTATCTGTCGTTTAATTTCATAATTTTAACGATAAACAAAAAAAATTGTGGGAAATCCCACCTCACCCCGTAATGGGGTTAGAGGGGATAGCAAGGGGGTGAGCTGGGAAAATGTATAGAGAAAAACTTTCAGATTGTGAATTTCGGATTAGCTTGCCTCGATCCGCGTTCCGTCCCATTCTCCGCTCATATTTCTCGCTCCTCTTCCGCATGATCGCTCCCGGCAACCCTTTTTCCACTCCAGGCCCCGTAGCATGGATGGCCTTACCACGCGATAAGTGACAGGATAGAGCTTCCGTCCCTGGCTGACACCGTTCGATAGAACGAGACGACGCGCTTATCCTATCACTTATCGCGTGATAACGCCATCCATGCTACGGGGCCTGGCCACATATTTCTCACCTCTCACTTACAAAACTAGAGACTCCACTTTTTTAATGTTATAATTTGACTACTTCGTGTTACCGCTAGGTAACAAAATACCTATGTCTAAAAGTATAATAAAATTGCTTTAAGCGCAACCAGAGACAGAAAATCAAAGTAGCAACTGAAAATATTCGCATCCCTACTGCCCCCGTAATCCCTACTACTCGCCCCATTTAGTACCTACAGTTTGAACGTGTGTATGGATGTCAATACTTTATTGTACACAAGAATAGGTTAAGGCGCTATAGGTTCAGCGAAGTGAAGCGAACATAGTTTTTGAAACAATATAATGCGTCTGTTTATAATAATATGGTTTAAAAAAAATACGAATAGTAATCTTGAGGCTTTTCTGCAGGGAAATCAGTGATTCGAAACACGATTAAGCAATTTTCGCTTAATAGAAAAAAATCACGAACATAGGTCTAAAACATATTAAAGTTCACTTAAAACATTCGTAGCAAATTATGCACAATAGCTAAACATATTTACATTGGTTCTAAAAATCGGCAATATCATGTTTGAGGGAACTTAGTGATTACTTTTTTATTTATTTAAACGCACAAAAAATTAAAATTAAAAACATGATATCCGCGCTTCCAAACACGCACTTCCATCTCGCTCACGCTTATGCTCAGCGAGAGGGAGAGAAGACCATGATACTATAGCGCCTTAATAGGTAAATAGGTTTGGTTGCAGTTTGTAAGCATTAAACATATTTTTCAGGTGTGTATCTATCTCTTTCTATCTCTTGCTTTTACACCTTCTTATGCCAAAATCCGAGGACTGGGGCGCTATTTTTGAGTTTCGAGCGCTGGACTCTTTCACTCAAATACTATGAAATGCTATATTGATATAGCGATAGAAAATTAATAACTAGTGTTATTCACCACTCGTATTCAATTCTATCGAAAGTTTTACTCTGATTGAAAGTATTATCTTATCAAATTGCGATTAGAATATGATTGGAGGTGACAGTTTTATATGAACTGACAGCTATTCCAATCCATTCGAATCGCGGTCTGATAATAAGTGGCCTACGAATTTGACACTACAATCGTACTCATATCCGTATTTCCTCGTATTTAATTTTCGAGCGCTCAAATGTCTAAAATCGGCCGTCCAGCTACCGTATGGGCCCTTTTCGGGCGCTTTTTCAACGGGCGTTAAAAAACGTTTAATTGATACAAATTGATGACCATGAACACGATGTGTAACACAAAGGGGGTTCTAAAGTGCGGTGCTTTTCACCGAGCACTGCCCGATTTCCGACGTTGGGCATTCATTTAAATGAACACTTAACGTTAACGCCCGTTGAAAAAGCGCTCTTGCGATCCGGCTCTAAAGCCTCTGCTAGACGGTCTCCAACACTCCACTCCGACCGAGCGACCTTGGTCGGCACCGACCGCTGTAGTATGAAATTTTTCTCCAAACAATTGTCTACACGGTTGGTGCGGACCAAGGTCGCTCGGTCGGAGGGGCGTGTTGGCGACCGTCTAGCAGAGGCTAAAGGCAAACGAAGGTAAACGTCGTTTGTTCGTGTATTTTCCTCTCTGTCGCTTGAAATTCGAATACGTTAGTGCGATGGAGATAGAGATACATACGAACGAACGAAGTTGGAACATCTTCTAAAAGCACGGCCGTCAGCCGGAGAATTGCCCTGAGGCCTTTGCCTCCTCAGCCTAAGCCAGACGTCCCTGCACAAGAAGATCCTGGCTTCCGAATTGACCCACGACCGTCCTTACGGTCGTAGAACTGCCGCCGAGATGGAGGCCACGACGCCGTCGCCTCCTCAGCACCAACACCAGACGTTCCTGTAAAGAAGACCCTGGTCCCAGCCCAGACGAGCATCATCAGGGATGCTCAGAAACACTCCAGAAATGGAAAAAATGCAAATAAGCCATGGCGTCGAAAGATCCTGGCCCCAGCCAACAGCGCAGAAATCGCGACCTCAACACAACGGTCGTCTTAACGGACGGAGACTTGCCGCCGAAACAAGCAGAAGGCTTAAAACGCGGGGGGGAGTCCCCGCAGAAGAAGAAAACCATCGAGTACGAGTATCTTCTAAAATCTCACAGACTGTAGACAGTTTCATTTAAGGTGGTTCGATTGCCATACAAAACGTTATTTGACATTCGCAGGCTAACGGCGTGATATTTTAAGAAACTTATGTAACAAACTTTCATAAATTGGCTTCCCATATGCGCCAAATTCCCCCTTTCCTAGAATAAACTTGTATAAACTAGATTAATTTGAGAAATTGGTTTGTCACGTGATATTTTGGGAAAACTAGTTTTCTCAAATTAATCTAGTTCATACAAGTTTATTCTAGGAAAGGGGGAATTTGGCGCAAATGGGAAGCCAATTGAAGAAAGTTTGTTACATAAGTTTCTTAAAATATCACGCCGTTAGCCTGCGAATGTCAAATAACGCTTTGTATGGCAATCGAACCACCTTAATACAATGGGGCGGGCAACTGTCAAACTGACAGCACCAATAATGGTCCTTAAAAAAGCTGAATTTGCATGGCGGGAAGTAGTTTTTGTTTATTTTTGCGAAAATGATTATGTTTCGTCCCGAATTGCTCCGAAGTGGAAATCCACCGTTTTCCGAAAAAGGCTAAAAATCAAAGGTTGTGGATTAAAGCTATGGGCAAGATTTATGCCTAAGAACTGTATATGATTTCCGTACAAAGGGACCATCGATCCTATGTCTCCCTCTCTCATCGTATGGTATCTAGAAGAGCGCCATCTACAATTAGCTTTCACCGGCCATCCCCATTAATACTTGACGGTTCTATATAAAAACATTTAGAAACTGAGGGCCTACCGCGAAAGGCATTCGAAGTTTTCCCTCTCTGTCATACTTACGAGTTCGTACGTAAGTGCAACAGAGAGGGAAAACTTCGAATGCCGTTCGCGGTAGGCCCTCTGGATACTGACTATTACTGTAGAAACGAAGCTATGAGAGAAATTGATGTCCAAACGCAAGCAAAAAGCTACCTATTATCAGAGGAATGCAGTCGTTTTTTGCTTACGGTCTGACAGAATTTACTCTTAGTTTTACAGTCTTACTATACCCGCGGTCCAGGGGAACACTATTCGGTTTTATAAAGATCTGATAACCATTATTTTACTTATAATTCATAATGATAATACATACAAATAATACATGTACCTACATGCTGAATAATATTGTCAAAAAATTTAAATATAAGGACAGGTTATAAAATTATAATACTGAGCCTTTAAGGCTCCTCACGTTCATGGTCTTCTCTCCCTCTCACTGAGCATACGCGTGAGCGAGATGGAAGTGCGTGTTCAAAAGCGCGGATATCATGTTTTTCGAAATAAGTATTTCAGAAGACCAGAAGAAATTTAAGTATGTAAGAAAATAAAATTATTGTTCATTACTTTATGAAGAAGATTATAAAAAATTCAGCTTTTTCTGATAAAAAATGAAGCAGTAAAATGGTGAAATAATATTTTTTCTCTACTTTCTTTTGTTAAAATGGATTTCTACGAAAACTATGTTACTTCTCATATCTTGCAGATTATAATATATTTTAAAATTTATTATATGAAATGTATAAAATTGCCGCCATTGTGGCACTCTTTGGGGGAGGCCTACGTCCAGCAGTGGACGTCTTTCGACTGATATGATAATGATGATGAATGTATAAAATGGTTACTAAACAACTCATTTATACGAAAATTTGAAAGGTCGAGCCTTAATGTATGTTTAAGGAACATTGACAAACATGTAGACTAACAGATGGGTCATTCCCATTTGTTCTATAATGAAAACAGACGTAGTGAATAATCCTTTCCCAACGTATTTTCTCGGAAATGTTTGTATTTGTCATGCTACATCAATCAACCTGAGTACTTTTTGTACCGTGACCGACTGAAATAGCAAGACACGTTCGTACGTTTCCGTGAAAAAAACGATGGGGAACCATTATGCACCACATCTGTACTAAGTTAATACTCAGCCAGTTTTCTTTAGTAATCATAATCAATATGAAACAAATGAAAATTCAACTCGCCAGCCAGATGACTCAATCTTAAACACAATAAAACTCAAATTCAACTAATTCAAGGATTTACTCACGTCTCCGTCGCAGTATCAATAAACTCAACGGTAGAGAAAGCTTCTTTTGACCTTAGCAGCTTACTCTTGACTTTTAGTTCAGGTAGCACCTTCACCTCTTGCAAGTCTCGGTTCAGTCTGGCTTTATGGATGTTGAGATACTCGTCATACGTGTTCAAGGCTTCGCGTCTCTCTTTGCCTTCGGTCAACGTCGTCTCCCACGAGAACGCCGCGTGATATGGGTTCTCCTTCACAGTTCTCATAGCAGACTCCTTCAAGTACTCATAATCTTCTAAGAACTCTCTCTTTACCGCGTCTTTGTCAGGGGGGAGGTACGTCTTCGCCTTTTTCGGTGGTTTCTTTATAGCCTCAGGAAACAATATGGCCACTGTGTCGTTGAAAATGTTTGTTTGGTTTTTCATAATCTCGACCATGCGTCTTTCTTTTTCTAAACGCTGTGCTTCTAACTCGCGCAATGGCTTCTCTTGTTCTATGAGTTCTACTCTGTTTATTCTCTTCTTCACTGCAATGGTTCGTTCTATCAATTTATTGACTATCATGGTCCATCTTTCTGCAGGACCAATTACTCGCTGTCTTGCTAATCTTCTCGCTTCTGCTTCGTCTTCCAATCGTTTATCATCAGCCTCTTTGGCTTTTCTCTTTTCTTCCTCTTTTTCAAGCAAGAGTGCTCCTTCTTTTCTCCTTATTTCTAGCAGCACATGAGGATTCTGTTTCATCCATTCGTCCTGCCATGTTATGAAGGACTGCATCACCGTTAGTTCTCTGCTAAGCATGTTTTTAAAGCGAGATTTATAGCTTTCGTTTTCAATCATAAATATAGGAGGGTCTAAGAACATTTGAAAGGAACCGTTGGAGTCACTTACTCCAATCATATTCCTAGCTAAAGGCAACGTGTCTAAATTTATACTCGTAAGTTGAGTACCAGATAGTGTTTGTACTGCAATGGGTAGATCACTTCTCAATAACAGATCCCAAGTCTCCATATTACCTTCTGATGTTGTTATAAATAGCAGGCTAGGCTTAAACTGAGACCACACAGCATCAGTTAGTCTATGGGGGCGTTTCTTCCAAAACAAAGGTCTATTCAATAGCTTGTCAGACCAGATTGCGATTATTTTACCTCCTATAGTCATCGTGACATGATGAAGAAATGGGTTTTTCTGAGTAGTCGTTATAATTCCGTCGTGAATGTAGCAACGGTATTTTGTAACACAATATTCAGAATTGACCACTTCTCCAGTATTGAAGGCGTGGCCCTCCCACGTGATTCTCCTCATTTCCCCATGCTGTGAGCTGCAGTACATGATTGTGTTGAGATCGTCTTCATTTTGAGGCTGGATTGAACATGTAAAATACTTTCTACCTGTCGAAGTCGCTTTAGGTGTATAATGGTAGTTAATGGGACAAGGACTCATACCAAAACTCTGAAGTGCAAGTGTATCTGGTTGCCCAGTGATCCCAAGAATAATCTTGTAGAGCGGTTGGAACACACGATCCAAGGTACAGTACGGTGAAACATCAACCAGCAAACCAGATGGTCGCCGAGCGACTCGCAAGGATTTCTTAACTTTCTTGCCTCCAAATAATGCCACATTTTCAACTGACAAATTCCAAATCAATATTGTACCATCCTCCGAGCCGGTGAAGAATATCTGAGATTTTGCTCCATCTGTTAATAGTTCTGTTTTTCCAGTATGAGTTATGGTAAAGTTTGGAGTGAACCACTGGATAGCAGTAACAGCACCATAATGACTCGTCATCAAATTGCTTAAAGCCGTGGCAGGCACGACTGCCTTATCAGAAATTCTTTTCATCCAGCCCATATGCGCATTCATAGCTATGCGATATTTTTCCCTCGTTTCACTCAAAACTTCCATCCGCTCAACGTTTTCTATCTTGTTAGTCAAATCCCATACAACTATTTGGCCGTTAATGCATCCGCCGATCAGAATATTTTCGTTGAAAGGACAAAATGAAAGTACCTTAATTTCGCGTGGAGATTCGAGCGAAAGTTTGGGCATCAAACTATCAATGTGGCTCCAAATCATAACAGGGTTTAATCCATACACCGCTCTTTTGATTGGATCTGGACGGCTGCTAAGAGTATTCATTACAACAGGAGAGGCATCTGCATAAGAGATAGCTACAATCCCAGTCCACATGGGGTGAAATACTGCGGCGGACACATATTTATTCTTAGCTCTGACATCTGTAAAGCAGACATAGTCCTCGAATGCCATGGAGTCGTATACTGCGCCAGTCGTTTTCTGTGTCACTAGATTGGGATAATCATTGCAGTATATGTCCATGACTGTATTAAGCGCTATGACGGAGTCCATATCAGCATTTTTATCAGTCATGAATTTGTTCATCAATTTGATATAAGAAGGTCGACGCATGCGCCTTTCAGCGTCGCGATATGGTTGAAGCGCAACATCATCTACGGGCTCTTTGATTTTCTCTTCATCTTCATCGTCATCATCACCAGCCTTTTCAACTTTCGTATCTCCACCCCCTCCAGCTTCTTTTGGTTCTTCCACTAGCGCATCAGCGGCAGCTTGCGTCCAGACATTTTGTGGGTATCTCAACTCAGTTTGGGCATGTCTATCTATTTTGGCTGGAGTAGCTTGAGCGCCTGTGTCAATTCTGCGTTTTAACACGCAGTTGAACTTCTGCCTGAAAGGCATTAGCTCTATGTAACCATCACGGACAGAGCTTGAGTCTCTAACAGTAAACTTCTTAGGCTGATACACTGTGGGGAAAGCAGTCCTTATTTCCAGCTCTAAAAACGGCCGACTATTTATCGGGACCAGCTCAGTTATTTCTATTCCACTTCCTAGACTCTTCCAAGGCCTAGGTTTCTTTTGCACGGCCTTCTCCATTTTTATTTGCTGTCTTTTCAAGAACTTATCTGACTGAGCCTTGCAATGATCTCTCGATTCAACGGTGCAGCAGACGTAGAATTCATCAAGGTCATTAGTGTCATCTTCAATGAATCCCATCAAGACTTCAGCTTGTTTGTATGCTTCTAATTCATCTTTTAGAGACCAGAACTCAGATAGTTCACCACCAATCTCTATAGTTTCCATGATTTTGGCTTTGCTGACGAGTTTCCAAGGGCTTTGAGGCGTGATATCTTGGCCCATGACCATTTCAATTTGTATTTGAGTTTCTTCACCAAGGGCAATTCTGTAGACTCCCTCGATATCATATTTCGGGATGAACCGTTTCCTCCGGGGTTTAGGCGGGGCTTCGGCCATTTTCTTTCGATCGGTTTGCACTGAAATTAATAAATATATTTATTGTTGATTCACAATTTCCTACAAATATTTGTTTACATGTCAGTGTTTAGTCATTCGTGTTATTGACGTTGACGTGACGTTTATTTTTCTGTTTAAATGCATTAAGAACTTTTTACACGCATCCTACTAACTTTAAAGACTTCAAATAGTAATGAATAATGTGTATTTTTAAGCTTCTTAAGCATTCGTAATGAAATTCTAAAAATATATTGCGTTATTTGTTACGTTCATCGTTTGCAGAAATATTTATAGTATCGAAGTATTCAATTAATGTTGCCTTGCCAAAATTTATTAAACGTCTTTCTATAAAAAAACAGGAACAGAAAAACATTTGTAGATATTGGCGAAAATTACCGAAAATCTCTTTTATTTTTTAATCTAAAGAAAGAGATATTGGTTAAGAACAATTTTACAGACAATGTTCTGGTCCCTCACTCTCACAGCGCCTTTTCGGGAGCTACCTATAGTGATTATATTCACCATTGCTCACCACCGAATTCCATTCAATTCCACAACGGCCAGCGAGCTGTGTAGCGGTGACATAGACTATCCGTCTCTTTCTAAGCGTTCTTATTAGAAAGAGACAGATAGTCTATCACGCCACGACACAGCTCGCTGGCTGTTCTGTGATAGCCGTGTAGATGCTTATACAGGATGGGCCCTGTAACAGGAGCAAAACATTTTACAGTAGATTATTAAGCTTGTGTTTGTTAATTAATAAAATATATATTTTTTTATAAGTTTACTTGTATTCTTTTACTCTTCTGGATATGTAATGTTTTATTTTAAAAACAAAAAAAAATGGAATCAAAATTAATAAATCACAAAAATATCTTTTGAAAACAAAAATGAAAACTATCATGACTCATTACATGATGTTACCTAAAAATCTGCATTGACTGGTGTGCTATCATCTCGTGGTGCCAAGATACATTACTTGGAGGTCATAACTTTAGCCCGAAATTACTCCGAATCCAAAAAAAAAGAAAATTAATGGGACAAGGGACTGCATCCTACCTGCCAACATCTGCAGGATGTTGTTGGGGCTGGCCCGCACCCGACGCATCAGGGACGCGCTGCGTTTGCGCATTGTCGCGTAAAAGCAGTCTATTCCTGCGTACGCAAACCGTATAGCCCGTCCAGAGTATCCTAGGTTCATGGATTCTACCTCTATGGAATGAATTGTACTGGGCTAACAAACAATACATCTTTCACTCCAACCAAAGTCGCAATGGACGTGCACCTGTACCTAAACATGTTTTGTATCATGTTTTGCTAACATGTTTTATTAGTTTTTTGGCGCAGACCTGAAACATATTTTGACGGCCGTTTTACTTTTAATCAAGAAATGTTGGAGTTTTGACGTTTAATTGAAGGACGACCGCGTCCATATTTTATCTCAAAAAACTTTAATACAGCAATAGTAAATTAAATCGTGATGTTTTCCGAGTATTTTTATGTGTTTTGTATATTGGTAAAGTAAGATTGAATCATTTATTTTTAAGGCTCCTCTACACAATCGACCATCATGGCCAGCACAGGACAGGACGCAACTATGCGTTAGAGGGAGAAAAACATACTTCCATCGCACTCCAGTGTATTTTTAACCCCCGACGCAAAAAGAGGGGTGTTATAAGTTTGACGTGTCTGTGTGTCTGTCTGTGGCATCGTAGCTCCTAAACAAATTAACCGATTTGAATGTGGTTTTTTTTGTCCGAAAACTGACGCCATCGAGAGGGTTATGTTATTAGCTACGTGTCAACAAAATCGGTTCAGCCGTTTTTGGGATATTGAACATTGAAATGATCAAGTCGGGGGTTTTTCAACTTATTGATTCGACTGATTTTACATACATACATACATACATTATAATCACGCCTCTTTCCCAGAGCGGTAGGCAGAGATCACGGATCTCCATTTGCTACGATCCTGACAAACCACTTTCGCTTCACTCACTTTCATAACATTTCTCATACATGCTCGTCGGTTTAGGGTACTTTTGACCTGGCCTTTCTGTAAGATTTCTCCAATTTGATCGGAGAAAGTTCGCCTAGGTCTTCCCCTTCCAACTTGCCCGTCCACTCTTTTTATATACACTCTCTTCGTTAATCTTCTTTCATCCATCCTCTCTACATGCCCAAACCACCTTAACATACCCTTCTCAATGTTCGTGACTATATCTCCATCCATTCCACACTTATCTCTTATCACACTGTTTCTGACTCTATCACTCAATTGCACTCCACACATACTTCTCAACGCTCTCATTTTTACTGCATTCACTCGACTTTTTTAACCTGATTTTAACCTGCACTTAATAAAATTTCATGAAATATGGTTTTAAATTTCATCAAAAGGCAGTGAGACAAAATTGACCATACCGCACCAGGCCGAGCATGGCCAAGGGTCCTTATACAGGGTGGAAATTTCAAATGGGCGAAAACCTAGGAAATACTGCATTTATTGCAGGAATACGAGAACAATGATAGGCGACTTAATCTAACTGTTTAAATTGTGTTAATCGACATTTGAAGTAGTTAATAAATGAAAATCTTACTCTTACAATTTAAAGTTGGGTAGACAACCTTTCTTTTGAAATACAACAATAGTAAACATGCGTCTTATGTTAGTGACAATATAGACTGTAGGTATATAAATATATTTATACATAACTCGACTATTCATATTGTTATGGCTTATATAACCTAATTATAGGGATGATGACTAAGATTTTTTTACGATGTCATTCGTACCAGTTTTTGGAGAGGAACAAATGTTTGTATAGGAGCAACTACAATAAATTAAAGAACATAAATACCCATATTATGTTTAAACTTTCAAGGTCCATATATTTTTATGATTTAAAATACGTTTTATAATTTATTACAATAATTTGATGGTTTACTATCCACTTAGCAACACAACGTTATCAATTTTAACATGACATGATGCATCATTAATATCATTATTATTGATTTAACTTTCCACCTTCGTTTTAATGTAAAATTATTTGATATTGAATTACTCTCAAAAACAGTAATGTTAACTTGTTAACAGCTATAGAATATATTATTTCATCTAAGTAAACATAAATTAAAACCACGGAATTATTATATGTAACTTCAAAGTTGTAACACGCGCCAACAAAGTCTGCTGGAGACATTTCCAATTGAATTTTCTTGAATAAGTAATTCGTTTTATTCAGTTCAGAGTTCAGACTCGCTAAGGCCCATTTTTATTCTAAACGTTTGCTGTTTATCCTGTATTAAACTAAGAGTCAAGTTCAAATTGTGGTTTGATTTTGTAATGAAGAAAGAATTTCTAGTCACTGTTCCCCTATGGGTACTAGGTGGGCATTTTTGGAGTAGTTAAAATATTAATCGACTTTGGTCCAATCTCGCATCCTCAAACTGTTCGGACACATCATTGACTCCATAGTGCGTCTCGTCGTGGCCAAGGCAAAGTGGCGCGCACAAAATCGCGAGGGCGGTCACCGACGCGCTCATCATCATCATATCAGCCGAAAGACGTCCACTGCTGGACATAGGCCTCCTCCAAAGAGTGCCAAAGTGACCGGTCCTGCGCCACCCGCATCCAGCGGACTCCCGCGACCTTTACGAGGTCATCAGTCCACCTTGTGGGGGCCTACCCACGCCGCGCCTTCCGGTACGTGGTTGCCACTCGAGAAACTTTCCGTCCCAACGGCCATCGGTTCTTCGTGGCGCCGACGCAATGGACCGATCAAATAAAGGCGATGACGAGCGTGCCGGCAGAGGCCTGAATGCTCGAGGATAACGTTAACGAAAATACAGAGAAATACCCTGAGAAAATTACGGTTTTTATGGAAATAATTCAATATCGGGCTAATTATTTGTATACGGCTTTTGTATGTTATTTTAAACAACTTTTACTATTGAAATGAATAATTCTATGGACCGGAAGTGAGGAAAAAAAATTAACCCGCAAGCAAAAATGCTATAATGAATACATGTTTGAATACACAAATGTTGAGACTTACTACTTGCATACAAAAATATATGCATCAGGAAATAACGGCATTTTAATTAAATATTTACGACCTTGAGATAATATTGAATTTCATCTGGCCTATAGAAAGGTTTATTCATTAACAAAAAAAGTGGATTATGCGCGTATCCCAAAGAACGTATATAGGCGTAGTTAATTTAAAGTAAAGAAAGTTTATACCATTTTCGCCTGATTTTTACGGAATTTATGAAGATTACTTTTCATTCTTTTTTACCGTATCGGTATTAAATTTAGGTGGATTATTAATGAACATTTAGTCAAATTACCCAACCTATTTTTGGTGTAAAAATATGGCTGATATCGATATATTGTTGTGTTTTCATTTTTTCGAAACCGTAAAGTTCTCAGGGTAAAATGGCGCGATGTCGTGACGCGAGAATCAGCGGCGGCAAGCGTTTCACTCTTGTCAGAGTATTCGTAGTCAACATGTAGTATCATGTTGACTACGAATACTCTGACAAGAGTAAAACGACTAAAAAGAAGAAGAATACTACATTTCATACTACTCCAATAACTATAACTTTGAAAAGTTGAAAAACCCCTGACATTTTCATTACAAAGTTCAATATCTCAAAAACGGCTAAACCGATTTTGTTGAAACATAGCTAAGAACCATCACGATCACGACAACTTTCGTATAAAATATAAATAGCAATATAAACCGCATTCAAATCGGTCAACTCGTTTAGGAGCTACGATGCCACCGACAGACACACAGACAGGCACACAGACACGTCAAACTCTTTTTGCGTCGGGGGTTCAAAATGGGCTAGCACAGAATTTTGTCATAGTGACTGTTCAATAACAGTAAAATGGGCTAGCATAGAATTTTGTCATAGTGACTGTTCAATAACAGTAAAATGGGCTAGCATAGAATTTTGTCATAGTTACTGTTCAATAACAGTAAAATGGGCTAGCATAGAATTTTGTCATAGTGACTGTTCAATAACAGTAAAATGGGCTAGCATAGAATTTTGTCATAGCGACTGTTCAATAACAGTAAAATTGTGAGTCAGTATTAAATAAAATTTTATTCAACGAGTAGCTATAGAGTAGATATAGGTAGTTATAAATGTATATTGAGTAAAAGTCACGAAAACTGAACACAATACCTATTAAATATTACTGACCCTTAGTAACATTTTTTTTCTGGCAGCAACTACATATATTTTATCATATCATTTATTTGCATAATCATGTTGTTTTACGAGGGGTTACAGTTTTTATTAGGTTCAGAGACATGAACCCTGCAAGGGCACAACAATCTTATAAAATATTAGTATTCATTATTATTAAGGCGAGGCCGGTTCACGATCTTCTCTCCCTCTCACTGAGCATAAGCGTGAGCGAGATGGAAGTGCGTTTTCGGAAGTGTGTAACATCACTTTATAGTACAATATATTAATTATGAAACACATGTAATTTATTTGTCATAAGACTAATCAATAAATATGAATAACAACAAGTACATATTATCTAAACAGCATCGTAATAAAATAAAGCTTTTTCATTGGTTCCTTTGATGAACAATTCTCTAGAAGATGCCAGCCCCATACATTAAATTAATTGATTTTTGGAATACTGGATAATTTATTCAAAATCTATCCGATTATTGTGTTAGAACAATAAAAAACTATCCTTCTTGTTAAAAAAATAGATTGTCGTTGAAAATTACGAAATCTCAAACATTAAAGTTTATATTTATGGTAATATTTAAGATTTTTTTACAGAGTTACCAAGCCACTTTTTAATATTATGTTCGGTTATTGTGTTTCTTTTTCAGTCTACAGTATTTTTTCTGTAGCAGTATTCTTCATTATTTCTTCACACCAGAAGCTCAAAAATCAATTTATTCGTCATATTGTGAACCGGCCTCGCCTTAAATCGTGGCGCTGGTTTATTTTCGCACTTACCGTAGGTACACTTTTCGTCCAACTACCAACATCCTACACACAAAATTACACCTTATCCGTCAACAAACAAGGTTATCAATACTTTGCACTTACATTCGACCAATGTTTGGACTTCAGGTTCATCTTCATAGCTATCGGAGTCACTTTCAGCAACTACTTCCACGGCATTCTCAGGAACATCGCTGTCCGAGTCACTTATTATTGCTGCCATTTTTATTGCTGTCCTGCACTGTCTCTTATGGTCAAGTCGTTCTCACTCTTTCTTCCTCATAGAGTTCACGTTAGCTATTGCTACTATTGACCTGTTATCTAACCAGTAAAGCCGGGTCCGCTGCGCCGTGTTTTCGGTGTTAGCAAACATCTAACATGTTTTCCGTCAGTTTCGAGAAACAAATAGGGTATTGTTTTGATTGGCAAAACATTTTTGACGTTTAAAAACCACGAAAACATGGCGCAGCGGACGCGGCTTTACAGATAATGAGAAAAGTTTTTCTTGTCTATCTTTATGACATTGACTTAAGATTAAATTTCGCCCGGCCGCAAATGGTTTTTTTTTATTTAAAACTGTCAACTTTGGTGATTTAAACAGCCTTTTGATAATATCCTTACATAATCTGAGACTCACGGAAGTTTATTACAAATAGATTGACCCGGTTTTCAAATATATTTTAAGATAATAATATAATATATATGACAAACAAAACATTTTCCTGCTTAAATTTAACTAAAATTTCAACACTTTAAACTTTTACCAATTCAATTAAGAAGTAGTTTATATGCAATGGAATAAATAAACTCATGAATTTAGCTTACATACTCGGTTTGTTTCACTTTAGAGGTAATAAAAATACAGAATATAAAGGGCTGCCACAATGGAGGTAATACAAAATCACTGTTTCGAGTTTTTAATGATAAACAATATAAAACTGACAAACAAGCTAGGTTCCTTGTTGACTAAGAACTCTAAAAATGCTTCGACTCTCGCAAAAAGCTATTTTGCACGCTCCTAATTTAACGAGACAAAATTGAAAAATTTACTGTAATTGATTACTTCACATTTTTCCTTTTGAACAACATGGGACCTTAACTTCACGGTAATTAGACACTTCTCTAATTCCTTGCAATGTTGTGACACTAGTACTAACAGTTCCCAAGTTAGGGATAAACTCATTTACTACAAACTAGTGTAAACTGTTGCTTGGTTAATAGTGCGCATGCGTTGAACTTGTGGTACGAGGTGGTACCAAAACAGGGAAATTGACAGCGCTAAAGGAAATACAGGGTGAAATTTAAATCACTTCACGGATCATTTTGAATTCTGGTAGCAGAAATCTGTTTGTGATGTCTTTTTACGTCCCGTGATACCGAGGGAAAAAATCATACGATAAAATTTGTAAATAAATTGTTTCAATTTAAAATATGTTCGTATTTTTGCAGATGTCTTTCGTTCGGTTCTCCCTTGTTAGACCTAACTAGTTTCGGTTTAAATATTTATTTTGACCAAATATTTCATTAGACCTAATGCATTTATTTTTAAATTGTAATTTACATAGACTTATTGCAAAACAAAAATAACCCAACCTAATGATTTCTATTTGATGATATTCAAAGAAAACCTGAAAAGTTTACTGATTCGAAGAAAAATGCATTAGGTTTAGTCCGATACTATTAAACAAGCAATATTTGCATTGTATATATATGTATATATACAGGGTGGGTAGGAGTATACCGACAGATTTTAACCATGGCTTCCTGAGGTTATTAGGAGTAAAAAATGTAAAATTAAC
Organism: Epinotia brunnichana; assembly: GCA_963854355.1. Taxonomy (NCBI): domain Eukaryota; kingdom Metazoa; phylum Arthropoda; class Insecta; order Lepidoptera; family Tortricidae; genus Epinotia; species Epinotia brunnichana. The sequence continues at coordinate 29,464,336 of OY977945.1, forward strand.
TCAAGTCAAATTCAGCAATAAAAACAAACAAAAAAACTAGTTATGTCGGTTTTTGTAAATAAAAACTGGATAACTATCGCTTTTTCATGGAAATTATCCCTATTAAAAAAATGGTAAAGATTATTTTTCCAAAAAGAGGATGAATTTAGCGAGTGGTAGCTGTCACTTTGATGTCTGTGAATAGCGACGCGAATCTTGGCAACATCGGTGGCAACGTCGCAGTAAAAAGAGCTTAATGCACTTTAGTTATCACAACAAATAGTACATGAAAATTGATAATATCTTCAAAACTACGCCGGATTTGACTGGGGTTAATCTAACATTTTATGCTCCTAATGACCTCGGGAATCCATGGTTAAAATCTGTCGGTATACTCCTGCCCACCCTGTATATATATTTGCAATCACGTTCTCGGAAACGGCTCTAACGATTTCGATACAATTGGAATACAGGGCTTTACGGGGGCGAGAAATCGATCTAGATAGGTTTCATGTCCGGAAAATTTCGTTTTCTCCGTATTTTCTTTATTTTCATCCGAGCAGAGCTCGGTCGCCCAGGTACTGAAACATTAATGTCTAATGACAACATTAAGGCAAAAGTTAGTAGGTTAAGTGACAGGACCCCATTGTGTTTGTATAATTAAATAATATATTTTTCTGAATTATGTACGCAGTTTCGTTTCAAATATAACTAGGTAGTTTTACTTGGATTAATCGTGGTTTTTTTTTATTTAAAATGTACAGCAGCATTTTGTGATAAAATGAAAGGACCTAAAATAAATTGAACACGAATAAAATTAAACGCAGAGGAAGCCCAGATGTTACTTACGCCAACATCAGAGAAACCCCTGAGACCATCTTGCATTCCAATTTCAGTTTAATACGATTCTCGCGGTCGCTCCACTAGCTCCCACGCTTAGCTGAGTCTTAACGTCCCATAACCAGCGTCCGATACACACAAAAAATTGGGTTGTTGAAATTTTTGTCTCAAATTCACCCCAGGCAACTGTGATAATTGATCAGTGACCGTGAACAAAGGGATTCGTTGCTGGCATTATTTGCCTATTTGCGTTCAAAGCTGACAGAATCAAAATCTGACCGAAGGATTTTGGCATGTAAAAATTTTACTCGTCGCATAATGATTTTTGTTACGAATGGAACTTTTGGGAAATAATTGTGTGCCCATAAAAGTGGAAAAATTACACGTATTTTTCTAGTTACACTAGGTAATCCTGGAGCACAATTTATCAAAGTGAATCATTCATATTTTTCGTAAATTACAGACGATTTTAACATAAAACAGTCAGCAAACTTGATTTTTAACCGATTTCAAAAAAGGAGGAGGTTACACTGTATGTTTTTTTTTTATGTATGTTCGCCGATTTCTCCGTCAATTGTGGGCCGATTTCCAATTTCCTCCAATTCAAGTTATCCGATTTTATTTGAAGGAGTATACTCCCGAGGTGGTCTCACTGTCACCAATTCAGGATCTGATGATAGGATCCCAGGGCAATTGAGGGTAACCCTCAAATTTTATAGGCACGCGTGTAGTGGTTGCGGTATTTTCTATTATAACTCGTGTATTTACCCTCGGACATCGCAATTTTGGTCAAGTGGAACTGATTATGAAGACCACAGATGACTTATGGAACTCCTCAAAGATGTAAAATACGTCAAAGATTCTGACATGATTCCGTTGAAGTAGCAACTAATGAAGTGTTAATTCTGAGGTCCTTGAGGAATCGACGGAACTCCACAAATATTATCAGCCCACAGATAGCAACTTGGGTTTTTTTCTGTAATAATCAACGCATTTGCTCTCGAAGAGCAGTTCATGTGCTAAATTGGAAAGGAAATTCTCAAGTACCTACGAGTATGTGGCTTGGCGAAGTACTAAATTGAAGTCGGTTTAAACTTTGTTTTTAAAGTAAATTATGCCATATAAGATTGACTAGATAAGTAGGTATTATTTACACGAATGAAGTATTCTTACTCTAATTATAGTTTTGCATAGAACTTTATGTAGTTACTAACCCATTATACATGTCATTTAATAATTATTTCCTAAAGTAGCTCTTGAGGTGACATAACCTTAAAATTGCTAGACTTCTAAAAACATTTTTGCGGCTTAAAATTTAGAAACTGCCCATTGAGAATTTTCACCCTGTATTCCCATAAGCATAAATTTAATGTACGATCGTTGTTGCAGGCAGCTCTCTCCCGTCGCAAGGAGTCGGCGGCGCCGCTGACGGGGGAAAAGGATGGCGCGCTATTCGGATTCTCGTACCCTCTCGCTCTGGTGCTGCGCTTACGGGTTTTACAGGTACTTAGGCTACTAGTTTTAGAAATAAGTAATATTTGTAACTTTTTTAGAAATTTGTATATTACCGACTTGAAAAGGTATGGGTAAGGACAGACCGAGTGACTTTTGCATTTATAATTGTACGAGCGAGCGAAGCGAACCAAGTCCTTCGTCCAACTTGGTCCAGAATTCTTTCGTATGTCTGGATGTCCCGGCTGTCCAGCTGTTCTCCTCTACAGGTTGCATCATTTTCTCAACCGATTCTCGTGAAATTTTGTGAGCAGGTTCAATAATTATACTCATAGAATTGTTTTGTAGTTTCAAATTCTCGCAAAAAAAAAGACATTCTTGCGATTTTTACAGCTCACACAGCCACGAATGGCTAAGAGGTAACAGGTAAAGTTGTAAAATCAAATGTTTGCACCTAAATCATCAAAACTTTTCCGGAAAACAGGAAACCCGAAACGTTTATCTCAAACGCCCATCCCATCCCGCATATAATCTCTGTAAAGTTATGGTATAATGGAAATGAATACTCAAACGCTTACCTACAAAAGCACGTTCAATTGTAAACCATATCACAAAGGCATAATGTCCAATGTCCACTGAACAGATTGCTTAGATTTGTATTATCTCAATGAGTTTATGCTAAAGGGAACAAGAATCAAGACCGCTTGGTTCGATAGTAAATTAACATGCTTATGCAATAGCCAGCATTGTATTCTGAGATTGGTAAAGATGATACAATTTAGACCTTATAGTTATGGCCGTAAGATTGAATATGGAATAACTTGTAGAGCCTATTTGCCTGAAAATGTTGACTTAGGTGTTCTAAACCCAGGTCTATAGGGATGAATAAATTAAAGGACGAACAATCACACTTGTAACTGTGACTATTTGATAATCTCTACTCGAGCTTAGTAGGTAGGTACTCGTAGATTGGGTAGTGTATTAAATCGTTAAGTGGGAGTATTTATACACTATAGGGAGGCGCTAAGCGAAGATATAACCTGCCGGTGTTCATAATCTGACGGTAGAATTATATACATTTTCACTTCTCATGCTCTAAAAGTTCGTCTTTATGTCGTGCGTAGGCGACATAAAGTCGCTTTTTATGCTCTAGAGCATAAAGTAAAATCTTCGTCGAAGACCAAGGCAATGAGACGATCCGAGAGCTTCGCTCTCAGACTCAATAGTATCTAAGGGCGGAATTACTCTTTTAAATTGATAGATGTTAGCGTTGTGGGTTTCAGGTCCAAATATGAAGGGATTGAAGCTTTCATTCGTTATCATCCTGTTAATTATGTATGTAAATAAGTTAGATATAAATTGCGTTAGATGCTATTCTAGGCTAAAATCAAGACTACAATTAAAAGTGTAGAAAACTCGCGTTTCGTCCAAAATAATTGGTTTAAAACATACTTCAGCATACTAATTCAGTATTGTTGGATTAGTGTATCATTTAATGTGTGCTAGATCTAGATTTATGGATTCATAAATTAGACTACTTAGGTTAATTGCAGGAATGGATCGCTGGCCAGCAAGAAAACGCGTGGACGGACGCGCGAGCTGCAGAGACATTCTACCCGCGAAGTCGAGAAAAGTGCTTATCGATCGGCACTGTGGGGCGAGGAACGCTCCCTGGAAAACGGGCCTTATACCCTTTAGTTAAGGTATATTTTCAGATGAGGAGTCGGATTAGTGGCGTGATCGTGTTAGTATTGGCTATAAATACCCCGGCGGGCCGAGGAGCGTTTCACTTTTTTATGGGACGTCGAAGCGAGATCACGCTGCAGAAGGCAAAGGCGGCCAGGCTAGGCTGACCTCTGGGCGCGTACTACTTCGAGGCGGAACAAGGCTGGTCACCGCTGGGCTGCATTACGGCTGTTGCTGAGAGGAATTAGAGTTTGGTAAGGTCGCAAATGCCTTTGCGATCGTCTGGTGAGATTGAATATTTTATTTTAAAGTGTGACTAATCATAGTGAATTCTGGAATTTCTTAGGGAGTAATTATCTTGTGCGCACATTGTCTTGAATTGAGTGATTAATATTTAGGCAATATCTTTCTGCTCGTGAACTGATATGATCTTATATGATCACGTGTGTATTTTGAATATGTGGCGGTCTAATAGGTTTATCACCTAATAAATGCGCTTAAGACATCATCATATTAGAATTCCGTATACTCCCATGAAGTGAAGTGAACACTTATATAGTACATGAATGTTCGCTAAGGAACGGTCCAATGGTAAATAATTCCTAATTGTATACCAGTATCTATGTAGTGGTTAGTTGTAGGTACAAATGAGGGAAATCTTTATTAAAATATGTGCTAATATTATATTGTAATTTATTTATGGCGGAGGAGCTGGCTTGTTACGAGCGTCGAGGGAGATCAGAAGGGCAGGAGCCCTGGGAACCAGAGAGGCGTTGGGTACGTGTCCCACTATTAATAAATTAAAATCTGGTGAGTGACCTTTATAATCACTGTATTGAATGATTCTGAAACTTATTAATTTGTTTTTGGGCTATTATCTAACCATTTCAACGTTATCATACTTGTATTTGTGTATCGAAATCTAGTTCTACTGTATATAGTTTGGGGAATATGCTAGATAAAGTACGAGCGGTTTATGTATAGGTTATGAACGGATCTAGGTCATTGGTTAAATAACTGACGATATTACAGGAATGTTGTTTTGTTCTACATATATATTACCAGTTGATTTGTCACTGCGATATGATTGGGTTTCGTGCGCCCCCACGAGATAAAGTGATCAATTATTATACGACAACCTAGCTATAGCAATTGACTCGGTCCGTGGTACGCGTTACACTATGAGGATAGATTGTTAAGATGCGGATAAGCGACAAATATTACCACAAGTTCATATTAATATCCGGTGGTTAGTATAGGTGCTGATGGGTGGTTACTTTACTAGATTAACGCAACTGAATAAAGTAGTTATATACACTCGTGGCTGTGTGCTCGGTGTCGAGACAACCATATCCACAGGGCACATTGAGGACCCTGGCCACACGAGAATTCTCCCGAAAGGGGCTTCTTAGTCAGCAGAGATGTGCCCGCACTAGAGCGCCAGTCATAGATGTGTAGACAGAGTGAGTGGCTGAGAGTCTTCAATCTTGCAAATTGAGGGACCTCACTGGTCGAGCTGCTGTCTTAGTTCTAACAACCCTCTTAACAAGGGTTACGGTTGTGTTGGTTTATGAAGTAATCAGATGTACTTATAGATATATTGTGTGGAATTCCTTGAATGAATGAATCTAGCGTAGTAAATTAGTTATGTACACCTGTGGCCGAGAGCTTAGCGTTGTGGACAACCATATCCAAAGAGCACATTGACGACCCTGACCAATACGAGAATTCGCCCGTTAAGGGGTTTCTTAGTCAGTAGAGATGATGATCGCGCTTAGGCCTCCGTCACGGATGTGTCAACGAAGGTAAGGTTGGTGAGACCTTTCAGTCTTGCAAACTGAAGAGTTTCGCTGGCCAAGCCGTCGTTTTGCTTTAACCGAAGCTTCTTACCGTGAAGCTAGCTATGTTGATTTTACAAGGGAATCCAACACTTTCGCTTTAGTAACGGCAATAATTAAGTAGGTATCTTGTTAGGTGGGGTCGTTATTATCGGGATCTCAACAAAAGTATCGCAGTGGGTTGGTAATTAATTATCATTCGTCAGTTCAACTGTGCATTGTCGTATATTTAACATTGTTCCGACTATAAAGTGCCTTTGAGTTGATTGGGTGAGATTGGTTGCTAAGACATTGTGTTACATCCATTGAGATATTTTGGGGGTGAATTGTATTATAAATAGCTTAGGAAAAGTCAGTACTGATTGGTATTAGATTTGATAGAAATAACGATAGGGTAGGCGGAATCAACAGATGAGGTGGGATTACTAGCGAGTACGAGCAGCCGCGAGCGAGCGAGAGGCGAGCGCTACAGTTCGCTAACAACTCTAAGATTCATCGTTAGGGAGAATCGATATTACACTAGACATTACGCCATTCATGTACCTATAAGTAAAACATGCACTAATATTCTATTTCAATAGACTATCATCACATCATCATCAATATCTTGACTTATGATTATTTTCATTATTATATCATCGCATCATCATCAATATCTTGACTTACGATTATTTTCGTTATTATATCATCGCATCATCATCAATATCTTGACTTCATGATTATTTTCATTATTATATCATCGCATCATCATCAATAGAGATCCCATCATGGCCAACACAAGTTGACCACTATTGTATTGCGAGTCTGTTTAAAGGGCGTCACCTACCACATAGCGTAATTTATCACTTCCCACAACTTAGTATAATAAGGAATTTATGCCCACTTTAGCCTCCATAATTGTGCATCACTTAATGAGACTACTGAATTGTAAATTAATTCTAAGGAACTGGTATAATTGTCTTACTTAAGTTATAGGTTCTACTAAAATGGGGTTAATGTACAACTTCAATTAACGTGTAACTTTTTCCCTTTATAGAAATACAAACTTCATACTTCTCGAAAAGGGCTGGGTCTACTCGCACAACGCGGGGCCTAACCACTAGACGAAATCACACGCCAAGCCACTTCACCAGCGCGAATCACGTATAGCTTAGGTCTAAATAGGTCTTCGAGGTTAGGTTCCAGAGATAATAAATTCTAGGTTAGATTACGGCATTGTAGGCCTGGAGTCGGACGGTTTTTTATTTGACCGAATCTCTTTCCGTCCGGCAATATCCTAGGAGATGATTTGGTCTGTTAAAGTACTCAAGCTCGATTACTTTAACATAAATAACGAGAGATTCTGTAGCTGTAGGATAGATTTACCTAGACTAGAATAAAACCCAACCTTTCTAGTAGGATCGGCCGGAACTAACTCGGTTTTTCTATTCGCTTTGGTACGAGTTAGTATTTATAGGAACAAAGTGGATATCTAGTACAATCGAGTCTTGATTTTACTGGATTAATTAGTCAAAGGTTCTTTAGCTTCAAAACAAACAAAATTAATTTGATATTTCTATGGTAAATAAATGATTTATTTTCTCGCTTACTATCCGTTTAATTTTATTCAATAGCTTTTCCTTCAGGTAGGATTCAATTTTCAGACGACTAGAAGCTTCTCAGGAGCTTCAGCTTTCAGATAGGGGTTAATTTAAGTTCAGAATACAAAACCATAAAAAGCAAGCCATTTATGAGGTTGAATCGTTACATTTTGGTGAGGCCGTGATCAGGATGAAAATAAGGTTTAAATTCACTTTTAAGTATCCCGGGTTACTACAGAATAGAGTATTTTCGTTTTAAAAAAAAAAAAAAAAGAAAAAAATTATGATAAAAGGAAAAATATTTTTTTATTACGTGATTCGCTTGGTGAAAGGGCTAATTAAATTTATTTACAGATTTTTCTGTGTGTGGGTTATACAAATAACCCACATTTTGTTGCCGTGGAGTAGATAGAGAGATGGAGTTTGTATTTTTTAATGTTGTGTTGTGTATTATTTTCAGGACTTTCTTTCTTTTATTTTATTTCAAAGAGATTTTCACGCGCGATACGTACGTGAATTGTGTTGTGTATTATTTTCAGGACTTTCTTTCTTTTATTTAATTTCAAAGGGATTTTCACGCGCGGTACGTAGGTGAATTACTAATCAATAAGTTATATCACACTAAACTATGAAAAATATGCATAGAAATAATTTTGTTGTAGACGAAGGGCTAATATTATTTTGACAGAAATTCATTTGGGGGTACACATTTTTATTCCCGACTGTACTTTTCTACATATGTTTACCAACTGCTCATTGAGACGATTCTAACGAGCCCAAACTCGATGGGTTTGTGTCATTGTATCACGAAGTTCCTAGGCCCATCTTCCAACCCCAGCATCAGATTAGTTCCTTGTCATCATAACTTTAATTTGTCATGCGATTTATACATATGTGCGAAATTTTAGGCCGAACGGAAGTCAGGAAGTGAGTCTAATCTAAGAATTAAGTAAAAACGTAACAGTACCTAAACACTCTTTTCATCGGACAGTCGTGTCAAAGTAGTGCCTACGCGTAATTTGTATAAAAGGGGGGCAGGAATGTTATGCGGAATGGCCTTACAATCTGCCAATGCCATAGCACAATTAAGTAGGTTCCATATACATCAGGCGGTTGCGGTAGTAGTTATAATAAAGTTTAGGTATAATGCTTTTATTCCAAAATAAAATAAAAATAAAATAAAACGGATCTAGATAACCTCAAGATAGTATTTTGTTAAATTAACATCTTATGTATTTAGCTACGATTATTTCATCCTTCATATTCAATTGTTGCATTTAAGTTCGCAAGAATAGTGTTGAGGTCATTGACATCTGTCCCGCGGTTGGGCAATTATTCGTTAAATAGTGGTTAGGAAAGTACCGGTGGATGATTATAGTACCAAGGACTTAGGAACATACTTAAAAACTCATCACATAATAGGGGTTAGAGTTATAGGTAACTTTCGTAAGCTAGGGGAGAAAAGTAGGTACGCGTTATACCTAGTTAGTTGACCTAGTCAAATTGAATCCAATTCTCGGCGTTTACGTTAAATCGATCGCTACTAAGTATTGTCCGAAATCTTAAGTACCTATAACCTTGCGGATATTTTCTACGTAATCGTCTTTGTAAAGAAAGTAATTGTAAGAATAGATAAGTAGGTAATTCGCGCGAGTTATATTCATTAACCAGTTAAAATGATAGGAAACTGGAGCGGTTATCTGTTACAAGAAAATGCGCATTCGAATCGGATTAGTTCCGGCTAGAAATTCAAATACCTAAGATCAAAGGTACACTATAATGGACTTTGTTGTTAGGTCATTAAGGTCAAAAGGTAAGCTGTGTGTAGGTATTTAAATGGTTGTCATCGTGAGTCAGTGAACCGGTTGTATGTACGCGTGAGATTTCAATTTTTAATTACGTAGGTACATAAAACCACTTTGGCAGGGTTAAAATAGTGACAGGGTCGAAGTTAGACAACAAGTCAAGGGCACTTAAATACCTGCCTAGCTCCATAGAGGTACATTCCTGACATGGTAGGACTCGCACATTTCCACATAAATACGCGGCCACTCTATCACATTCACTTTATAATGTGGCAGTTCAATTATCACTACATTGATTTATGTTTGAATACACACTAAACCACAGTAAAACACCTTAAACTGATTAAATAATAGACCTGAATATGTGAGAATTCGGCTTGTTGAAGCCCGCGCGCAAACTAAAAACAATTTTAAACATCGAACTTGTGGTTGTTCGGGCCGACATCTTGAAATTCTGCAGACATTTGGCGCCGCGCCGTCGGTAGGTAATCGTAAAGATTTTTGGCGGGAAATTGTTGTTTAATTTGATGATAGAGGAGTAATATTAATTAACTATATATCGCGTTCACTAATAATTTGGTGGAATGGGTGAACAATTTTAGGATCATAGGATAAATATTTATGTAATGCATTAAGGTCGGTCTTAAATAAAGAGCGTCGCACGTAAAATATTTTGACACGGAAAATTATGTAGCCAATTAGATGCGTTAATATTGATAGTAACTTTATGATAATAGCATAGTGTAAATTATTTCTAATAACTAGGTAATAATATAGTTGCTTTACTTTTGAGGTGGATACTTCTTTGCTCACGTTTTGTATAGGGGTACAGTTCAAGATGTATTGGCCACTAAATATTAGTCGCAAAATGTTATTTAGTTTATATGTCGGACATGGAAATAAAGCTTAAACGACCACCATTCCTAAATGTATCGCAAGTCGGGTGAGGTATGTTAGCCATGTTGCCACATAAATATGTGATTTACATGTACTTATACAGAATTTAGGGGTTTCGTGTCAGATGTATTAAAGGAACATAGACAACAAGGAAGTGTCTACTTGGGCTTGATAAACGGTTGTGTCCTCGGCGCGGTCTGGTTTCTCTCACGGGCCGGAACTCATATCAACGAAGTAAAAATATGGAATTAGTATGCGACAAAATTAGCTTTGTGTGGAGGTTGCGGGCTAAGTATAAGCTAGTTAGAGCCTACATATTTTATATTGGTCAATTCTAATAGGTATGTTAAGTACCTTAAAGCGTCACGCGGGTTTACGTAGGTACAATGTAATGAAAATGATAATAGATAGATTGCGCCTTACCAAACTTAGCGAAATAAAGTTTTAGACCCATCACACACTGTAGGTATAGCGAATTTCATTGTAATCAATAGCTTAATTAACGCTAACGTACTTACGAACGTTCGAATTAGAAAATAAGTAAGTAAGTAATAATAGATATATATATATATATAGATATAAGATTAAGGCGCTATTGTATTAGGTCAACCTGTAAAAATAGTTGCTGTACTGAAAAAAAAAATAAAAAAAAATAAAAAAAATAAAATAACACGTGTTGGCAAGCGAATGAAATAAAACGAATTCATTGAATAAGGATATTCCGAAATCCGTCTGTCTGGTTTAGTTACTTCTCGAGTCATAATTATAGAGCGGGGTTTGTGAAGTTTCAGAGTAATTTAAATAATTAATTATAATTCCAGTCAAGTTAGGTTTTCATATATATATATGCAAAACCAAGCACGCGTGATCTACGGTACGACATTATTAGTTAGCGAATAACTTTGATACTCAGGTTCTGAGGCGAAAGACTTCGCTGATAGGGATTTCCGAATCTCACGGGAGATTCAGCTCTAAGAAAGGGGGGCAGACGGCTTAGAATCGTAAGACAATGTGTGTAGGGCATGAAATTGATTAACCGCAACGCACTTAATTATTAATAAGGTAGTGTTAAAGTCATGGGTTCTATCAATAGGGTTGAATGCAATTTAAATGTAGGTAGGTATAGTAAGTAAATATAGTACGGATCAATTCATTGATAGTTACGTTGATAGTAAAATTTATTACTTACGTATTTTAAACAATGGTTTCAGAATTTGTCAAGTATAAGATGGATAGTTGTCCCAGTCTGAAACCGAAAGATTAGAGCTTGTCAGACATACCATATATGTACCGGTTCACGTCAGGTTACGAAAGATATTCGCCATGTTTACATTATATGGTAACAGGGCAATTCGGAGAAATTATATTAGTAATACCAAGTTGTGCACGTGTTATTATTATTATGTACTTTAAGGCAGGAGTCGTATATATCGCATGGCACTTTAAATTGGTTACCTTAGTATGTGATACTGGAGTATGTAAACTAACTGTTCCACCTCTCTAGTCATTGTTGAGGTAATGTAAATTTCGAAATAGGTCGTTAATTTCGCAAGTTATCTTAACGGCGCACTGGACGGGCGGTTTGTCCGGCGGGCTATGAATCGCGAGCGTCCGGGTTCGATCCCCGGTACGGAAAAATCTTTTTGTGTTTTTTTATTTTTGCTTTACTAACAATATTGTGGGCTACTACTTTTTAAACCTTTGGTTATTAAATTGAACGAATTTTACAATGTTTGGAGCAAGTTAAGGGTAATTGGGGATACTTATATATTTAGGCGTTTATAGTTTTAACATTATGCGATTTAGGTATTCATCAAATTGTGTATTTGTCTACGACATAGGGTCCGTCTATTTTTTTTCCATGAAGTACCTATGACAAAAATGACTTATCAGTTAATGTAAGAGGTTGTAATTAGGTATTATTTAAGGGTCTGCGGTATAATTTTACGGATGCATAAAATTATCATCGAGGCACTCGCGTAGGTTTATTGAACAGAACGTATGGTTGTTTATAAACGATATTCGTATTAGGGCATATTTCCAAGTTCGGTTACAAAACTAGCGCAAAATAGGTCAGATATTGGTCACGTAGGAAAATTAATTTGACCCGTGGCGGGGATATTTTGATGCTAGCGACAAACGCAAGTGATATTTCTCTCGTTCATGTAAGAAATAAGTAGTCGGCCGATGGATTAACTGTCACATGAGTAAGATCGCGGTTGCTTTCCGTTCTTTCGTAACCGTTCAAAAGAGTTTAGTACCTTTATTTAATTCAGTGCTGGATTAAAATAGGCCTTATGGATTAAAATGGGGAGATTTTAGAAGAAGGAATTACTTACGGTCGGTTGACTAGACACACACTAGTCGAGTTCCTGGTAGCACAGTATTCATTGTTTCACTAACTTCACTTTAAAACTAACTTTAATTAATAATACACAATATTGACTCAAACACGAGTAATGACACGTTGGAATAGGCTGAAATAGGAGGCAAAACACTCGTTGTTGCACTATACAAGTCAGACGTAACTGGAGCAATTTATTCCTTCAAATAATAGCAATCTAGACACTAGTTATTATTGTTATTAAATTATTTGATTAATTACGACGAATGTTGTTTACAAAATTTGTCTAGCCAGGCTGCGGGAATTTGACATTTGCTGATTTGGGTTAAGATCTGTGGTGAGGCTTTAATGTACGGCCAAGTGGCGTGTTTAAACGGTTGTTACGGTTTAGGAAAAATTAGGAGTTGTGAATATATAAAGCCTGAGCTTACTTAGAGGTGGTAATTTAATTCTAATGGGGTTTTGTCATGTGGAATACGGTGGCGGAATGAAGGGGTTAATTCGGTTTCGAGTCAAATCATTTACGCGTTACAAGAGCATCTTACATTTATAAACTGTGTATCAGGCAAGTGAGGTATTGGGAATTATGTTAAATTTTTTGACAAGAGAGTTCATATTTACTTAGACGGATTTTCCTTGCCTACTAACATTAAACTAGGACCTTTTATTAGATAGACCTTGCCAGTACGTTGTGTCTAGTTGATAAATCTAATGATTAATTTCCCTGCGCTTAAAGTTATTAAACTATAAATGTGATTAACAGGTCCTACCAATGTCAGAATTCGCGTCGATTTATAAGGGGCCTTTTGTAATTGGGGTTAGCATTGTGATTATAAAATACTCTGATACTACATTATATCCAAATGAGAAATCCTAGTAAGAGTTTGTATTCATACCAAAATTTGTAGACATCCCATTGAAATTGAGTCGCGCATTATGTTGGGTGTACATTATCGTTTGTAGGGCCATTATCGTTTGTATCGCGGGAGGATTAGCGTAGTCGGTTGTCTTTAATCCATTCGGTATGATGGCTTTGCAAGGGTACTACCACAATTTTAGTTAGCATTTTAGACGATAAATATCAAAAAAATAATGATAAGTAGAATAAGAAAAGTTATAGTCTGTGTTAAGAATAGTTACGCGATCCACTCACCGCTGGTTCAAATCGCGCGAATGAAACCGTAAGTACTTCGCGTTGTTCGTTTCACACTAGATATAAAAAAAAAAGGGGGAAATTTAGTACTTTATGCTTGATTCCGTGCTTAAAACTAGAATAGAATAGGCAACTTTTAAGTTTGTAAATAAGATATTAAGTGGTCGAGATCGTAAGGCGTATCTATAGTGTGCGCTCACGGGAGGTCGTGCGTCGATAAGGTTAACCGACTTTCAAAAAGGGGAGGGCTCTCAGATGGGTTGTATTTTACTTCTTTAAATCAGGTTGGACGTTAATTAAAGGCGCCTATATAGGTTGTTCAACAACAAATTAGGTACTTGTTATAAAATATTAACAAAATGGTTGGTTGTAGTATGGGAATTTAGGTATTTTTAATGCGTAACATTTATCGTCAGAAATATTTCTAAGCCAATAAATTGTCCAATATGTAGTTCACGATAGATTATACCGGTAGCTATTAAGGTAGATTCGAGATCGCTGCGTTGGGCGTGGCAAAATTAGCACTGACCCCTGGTCTTATATTGATATTGAGAGGTTAGAGATCAGGTTATACTGGCTGTAAGAAATAAATCGATTTGAGTCGAGTCGATCTGCATTGGCGAATATCAAGGTTGGCGCAATGACCGCGGGATTGTCTCGCTATCAGTTGGGCTGTTATTCTGGGCGTACTAGGGAAGCACCTCACCTCACCTCACCTTTCGCCACTAGCGAAAGTAGATCTATACCCGCAGCGCTGAGTCATCGTTACCATCGTCATCATATCAGCCGGTAGACAGCTACTGTTAGACAGGACTCCCCCAAAGAGTACTAGCGGTTATATCCCAATATTTAGTTGTTACGAATTGCGGTGTCTAGAGGTATTTGTACGTGACCTTTTAGGACGACGTAAAATAAGTTACAGGATAACGGGGCAGGAATGACTGATAAATTAAGTACTAGATGGTATAAATTTATGTATTTTTTTAATTGGCGGGAAATTTTAATTTTGTTCTTGTCATCCTTTCCTTTCGGAGAAAGTAGGTATACGGCGGATTGACGTCTCATAGGTATAAAGGGGGAATCAGATAACCTATTGTCGTGCGTGTCAAATTTTAGATACTTAAGTTGAAATTTTAGATCGCGGCTCATCTTGTTTTTAAGGGATTCCTGACGGGTATCATTTTCAAGTTATACGGGAATGCAGGTTCTAGATTTAAGATTAGTTTGGAATCCAGGATGGCTGATAAAATTTTTGAAAGAAAAAATCGGCGCGAGTATCATTTTCGAGTAATGCACGGATGCAGATTTCAAATTTTGGGGCTAAATTTGGAGTTCAATAGGGCAGGGTCGGCTTGGAGAAGAAGAGGTCGCGGCTATCGTATTCGATTAGCTTGTGATTGTATATTTTGAATTACGATACCGACGGGGGGGTAAAGGCGACGGTGTTATGGCAGCGTGACAGCGGTTGCAGTTGCGGGAGTGGAATTTCAAGCACCGATTGAATACTAATTATTGAAACTTACAGGTATCTTATGAGAACGAAGAGATGGAGTTCATAATGAAGGGAAGGATATGGGGCCGTGATCGTCTAGTGGTTAGGACCTTACGCAGTTATAATTATTCCGGCTTAAATTTATCTCAAGCATGGAATATGGTTATATATTTTGTCCACATGTTATGCGCTAGGTAGTGCATAAACAACGTTAAATATTTACATGAAATAATCCATTTATTACAGGTATATCTTAAGATGTATGATGCGTTTGTCAATACAATATTGACATCAGGCGTTAAATTTATGTGGGTCTTAAGGGCGTGGGTGTAATCTTCATTTAGTAATCGGCGAATCCTACGTTTACGTAAAATGCGGTATTGGCGTAAGACTAATTTAAAACTTATGAATTATGTATTGCGATTTATCTGGTATTTACTACATAAATTATAGTATTACGAAAATTTGAGATCCAACTATAAAATTATTTAAGTTGTGAGAATGGG
Organism: Epinotia brunnichana; assembly: GCA_963854355.1. Classification (NCBI taxonomy): domain Eukaryota; kingdom Metazoa; phylum Arthropoda; class Insecta; order Lepidoptera; family Tortricidae; genus Epinotia; species Epinotia brunnichana. The sequence goes on from OY977945.1 coordinate 29,479,908, forward strand.
GGGCAGTTATTTAATTAATGACTGATAGGTAAATGGTAAAAGGGATATGGCTTAAAATTTAGATATTTACGGGATACTCTAGGAGGGTTAATTAAGTTTGACTTGCTGTCTTTTATAATCTTCAAACATATGAAGGGCAGGTTAGTTGGCTGTGTGCGAATAGGGCTGTGCGGATCAATTAAAGCAGTAAAATTTTGTTTGCAAAATAAGTAAAGTAGTAATATTATATTATCACGTTGTTCTACTCTTCATATCATAATTTTCTCATCTTGTAAAGTAAATGTAAATTCTCATAGCATATAACTTGGGAAGAACATTATATATCATTAATGTGGTTGTACTGTCGGATTCCGTTTAGTTGATCTAAGTCGTGTTTAGGGCAAGGGGATTAACTAGGTTGGGTGGGTAAATAGTGTGTTCGTTGAGTTAAGAGATGTATGAGTCCACGTGAGAGGTAGTGCTGAAAGTGTGATTGTATGATAACAATGGGCTTTTACCGACTGGCCGGAGTTCGCAGTGCAACCTAGGTTTGTTGGTACTGATTGATCTCTCCAAACCATTTTACACCGGTGTTTCCGCAGTTATAGTTTGGTTAGGTTAAAGTCATAAAATGACAAGGTCCTTGTGTGACTAACTGTGGCGACACTATACTCTACAGAAGCTAAGCTGAAAGGCTAAGCTAGTCTTATCTTCGTCCTACACATCTCTTCGTGGCAAGGATACTTCCGACACCATATTCTTCGGGATGATTTGTCAACGAACATTCATTCTGAAACTAAAGTAATAATATTTTAACTTCCATTACTGGGAATTTATCAGGAATTTCCTATTATATGTTAATTAATTTGCAATGTCAAGATTACAATCTTGCAAGGGTTCAATGAACATGGTTTGTTGAAATTAAATTTAGTAAGGCTGTTATTCTTACACGAAGGTGAAGTGTTGCATTTTGTATTTGAGTAATGCAAACGTATTTTATAGTAGTTACGACATTTCTACAGTAAAGCTGGGTGGGGCTTGGACGCATGTAGTCGGATTCTCTATAGGATGTCAAGGCACTTCCTAGAGACCCCACGGGGTTGATGAATGTTACTGTGTGCGACTGGGTCACGTTCGGTATAGAGATAGAGTATCATCGCGAACGACGATTAAAGTTAAAGTTTGTTTGATGTTTTGTCAGTATTATCACCATCGTTAATGGTTTGATGGTGCTGTCAGGACATTGAAGGGATTAATGCAAAATTAACCCAGTAGTTTATGAACAGTTTGCCTCTAGTGTGGAATACAGTCTGAAGTCGGATATCCTAGTCAAGAAGAAACATTCTCCACTGGGTTTGCTTGGTGGTTATCTGTGTACTCAGTGTTCTGCTGTTCGCATGGGGAGTTATTGTAATAACATAAACCGAGATATGTGGTCGAACCTGGATCCTTGGTAGCCAGAAGGTATCTGAGGGTTCGGGGTGTTAGTGCAACATCGTGGTCATTAGGATCTATTGGGCTCACAACCTAGTACTTTGTGCGAATGGGAGTATTCTGGGGAAGTTTTCTAGCGGCGCCGACCGAGATATGTGGTCTAACTTGAGTTTGTAGTGGCCAGGGGGCATCTGTGGGCTCAAGGTGAAGCTAGAAGATAATTATATTGTGTCATCGGCCGAGATATGTGGCCTAACTTGTACTGACGGAAGCCAGAAGGCAACTGGAGGTGCAAGGTGATGCAGTATAGGGGTTTGTATTGCCAGCCGAGATATGTGGCTAAACTTGAGTTTGTGGTGGCCAGGGGGCATCTGTGGACTCAAGGTGGTACCGTAGGGATGGGTATGTGTGTCATCAGCCGAGATATGTGGCTAAACTTGTGCTGACGGAAGCCAGAAGGTGACTGGAGGCACAAGGTGATACAGGGGCTATTCTTCAACGTCCATCACCAAGCAAACGTAGTGGTTAAACATTCACACACCTAAAATACACTTGTTGGAGAGATCGATATATCAACGAATTGAAACTTCCCGAGTTATGGGGTTGGCATTTTTTGCAAATTATAATCATAGATTATTGGTCAGAATTAATTGGGAGAGTTATGTAAATAGACACAGCTAACAAATCTAGCCTTCAGTTAGAGTAATATTATATTTAAATTTGGTATAAAGACAGTAGGTTAACGAAATTATCTACTCAAAGTTATTTTAAAGATTCACCATTAATAGGTCGCAATTCCTTGTTTATTGCTTAGGTATGTTTTAGGTTGTGATAATGCTTCGCTCAAAATCGTAGATTTCTCGCTGTGCATGATCATGGGGCAGAATGAGACGATCCGAGAGCTTCGCTCTCAGACTCAATAGTATCTAAGGGCGGAATTACTCTTTTAAATTGATAGATGTTAGCGTTGTGGGTTTCAGGTCCAAATATGAAGGGATTGAAGCTTTCATTCGTTATCATCCTGTTAATTATGTATGTAAATAAGTTAGATATAAATTGCGTTAGATGCTATTCTAGGCTAAAATCAAGACTACAATTAAAAGTGTAGAAAACTCGCGTTTCGTCCAAAATAATTGGTTTAAAACATACTTCAGCATACTAATTCAGTATTGTTGGATTAGTGTATCATTTAATGTGTGCTAGATCTAGATTTATGGATTCATAAATTAGACTACTTAGGTTAATTGCAGGAATGGATCGCTGGCCAGCAAGAAAACGCGTGGACGGACGCGCGAGCTGCAGAGACATTCTACCCGCGAAGTCGAGAAAAGTGCTTATCGATCGGCACTGTGGGGCGAGGAACGCTCCCTGGAAAACGGGCCTTATACCCTTTAGTTAAGGTATATTTTCAGATGAGGAGTCGGATTAGTGGCGTGATCGTGTTAGTATTGGCTATAAATACCCCGGCGGGCCGAGGAGCGTTTCACTTTTTTATGGGACGTCGAAGCGAGATCACGCTGCAGAAGGCAAAGGCGGCCAGGCTAGGCTGACCTCTGGGCGCGTACTACTTCGAGGCGGAACAAGGCTGGTCACCGCTGGGCTGCATTACGGCTGTTGCTGAGAGGAATTAGAGTTTGGTAAGGTCGCAAATGCCTTTGCGATCGTCTGGTGAGATTGAATATTTTATTTTAAAGTGTGACTAATCATAGTGAATTCTGGAATTTCTTAGGGAGTAATTATCTTGTGCGCACATTGTCTTGAATTGAGTGATTAATATTTAGGCAATATCTTTCTGCTCGTGAACTGATATGATCTTATATGATCACGTGTGTATTTTGAATATGTGGCGGTCTAATAGGTTTATCACCTAATAAATGCGCTTAAGACATCATCATATTAGAATTCCGTATACTCCCATGAAGTGAAGTGAACACTTATATAGTACATGAATGTTCGCTAAGGAACGGTCCAATGGTAAATAATTCCTAATTGTATACCAGTATCTAGTGGTTAGTTGTAGGTACAAATGAGGGAAATCTTTATTAAAATATGTGCTAATATTATATTGTAATTTATTTATGGCGGAGGAGCTGGCTTGTTACGAGCGTCGAGGGAGATCAGAAGGGCAGGAGCCCTGGGAACCAGAGAGGCGTTGGGTACGTGTCCCACTATTAAGAAATTAAAATCTGGTGAGTGACCTTTATAATCACTGTATTGAATGATTCTGAAACTTATTAATTTGTTTTTGGGCTATTATCTAACCATTTCAACGTTATCATACTTGTATTTGTGTATCGAAATCTAGTTCTACTGTATATAGTTTGGGGAATATGCTAGATAAAGTACGAGCGGTTTATGTATAGATTATGAACGGATCTAGGTCATTGGTTAAATAACTGACGATATTACAGGAATGTTGTTTTGTTCTACATATATATTACCAGTTGATTTGTCACTGCGATATGATTGGGTTCCGTGCGCCCCCACGAGATAAAGTGATCAATTATTATACGACAACCTAGCTATAGCAATTGACTCGGTCCGTGGTACGCGTTACACTATGAGGATAGATTGTTAAGATGCGGATAAGCGACAAATATTACCACAAGTTCATATTAATATCCGGTGGTTAGTATAGGTGCTGATGGGTGGTTACTTTACTAGATTAACGCAACTGAATAAAGTAGTTATATACACTCGTGGCTGTGTGCTCGGTGTCGAGACAACCATATCCACAGGGCACATTGAGGACCCTGGCCACACGAGAATTCTCCCGAAAGGGGCTTCTTAGTCAGCAGAGATGTGCCCGCACTAGAGCGCCAGTCATAGATGTGTAGACAGAGTGAGTGGCTGAGAGTCTTCAATCTTGCAAATTGAGGGACCTCACTGGTCGAGCTGCTGTCTTAGTTCTAACAACCCTCTTAACAAGGGTTACGGTTGTGTTGGTTTATGAAGTAATCAGATGTACTTATAGATATATTGTGTGGAATTCCTTGAATGAATGAATCTAGCGTAGTAAATTAGTTATGTACACCTGTGGCCGAGAGCTTAGCGTTGTGGACAACCATATCCAAAGAGCACATTGACGACCCTGACCAATACGAGAATTCGCCCGTTAAGGGGTTTCTTAGTCAGTAGAGATGATGATCGCGCTTAGGCCTCCGTCACGGATGTGTCAACGAAGGTAAGGTTGGTGAGACCTTTCAGTCTTGCAAACTGAAGAGTTTCGCTGGCCAAGCCGTCGTTTTGCTTTAACCGAAGCTTCTTACCGTGAAGCTAGCTATGTTGATTTTACAAGGGAATCCAACACTTTCGCTTTAGTAACGGCAATAATTAAGTAGGTATCTTGTTAGGTGGGGTCGTTATTATCGGGATCTCAACAAAAGTATCGCAGTGGGTTGGTAATTAATTATCATTCGTCAGTTCAACTGTGCATTGTCGTATATTTAACATTGTTCCGACTATAAAGTGCCTTTGAGTTGATTGGGTGAGATTGGTTGCTAAGACATTGTGTTACATCCATTGAGATATTTTGGGGGTGAATTGTATTATAAATAGCTTAGGAAAAGTCAGTACTGATTGGTATTAGATTTGATAGAAATAACGATAGGGTAGGCGGAATCAACAGATGAGGTGGGATTACTAGCGAGTACGAGCAGCCGCGAGCGAGCGAGAGGCGAGCGCTACAGTTCGCTAACAACTCTAAGATTCATCGTTAGGGAGAATCGATATTACACTAGACATTACGCCATTCATGTACCTATAAGTAAAACATGCACTAATATTCTATTTCAATAGACTATCATCACATCATCATCAATATCTTGACTTATGATTATTTTCATTATTATATCATCGCATCATCATCAATATCTTGACTTACGATTATTTTCGTTATTATATCATCGCATCATCATCAATATCTTGACTTCATGATTATTTTCATTATTATATCATCGCATCATCATCAATAGAGATCCCATCATGGCCAACACAAGTTGACCACTATTGTATTGCGAGTCTGTTTAAAGGGCGTCACCTACCACATAGCGTAATTTATCACTTCCCACAACTTAGTATAATAAGGAATTTATGCCCACTTTAGCCTCCATAATTGTGCATCACTTAATGAGACTACTGAATTGTAAATTAATTCTAAGGAACTGGTATAATTGTCTTACTTAAGTTATAGGTTCTACTAAAATGGGGTTAATGTACAACTTCAATTAACGTGTAACTTTTTCCCTTTATAGAAATACAAACTTCATACTTCTCGAAAAGGGCTGGGTCTACTCGCACAACGCGGGGCCTAACCACTAGACGAAATCACACGCCAAGCCACTTCACCAGCGCGAATCACGTATAGCTTAGGTCTAAATAGGTCTTCGAGGTTAGGTTCCAGAGATAATAAATTCTAGGTTAGATTACGGCATTGTAGGCCTGGAGTCGGACGGTTTTTTATTTGACCGAATCTCTTTCCGTCCGGCAATATCCTAGGAGATGATTTGGTCTGTTAAAGTACTCAAGCTCGATTACTTTAACATAAATAACGAGAGATTCTGTAGCTGTAGGATAGATTTACCTAGACTAGAATAAAACCCAACCTTTCTAGTAGGATCGGCCGGAACTAACTCGGTTTTTCTATTCGCTTTGGTACGAGTTAGTATTTATAGGAACAAAGTGGATATCTAGTACAATCGAGTCTTGATTTTACTGGATTAATTAGTCAAAGGTTCTTTAGCTTCAAAACAAACAAAATTAATTTGATATTTCTATGGTAAATAAATGATTTATTTTCTCGCTTACTATCTGTTTAATTTTATTCAATAGCTTTTCCTTCAGGTAGGATTCAATTTTCAGACGACTAGAAGCTTCTCAGGAGCTTCAGCTTTCAGATAGGGGTTAATTTAAGTTCAGAATACAAAACCATAAAAAGCAAGCCATTTATGAGGTTGAATCGTTACAGCAATCGCTGCAACAGCCACACGAACATCTTTAACTTCATACAACAACCTCTTTATTTTATTTCGTTTCGTTCGTATTCTAAGACCAAGGCAAAGATACCAACAGCCAAAGTACACAATAAAACTTCATGAAATAAACTTATAATTTGTATTTCGTCTCATTTATTATTTTTTATATTTGTTTATTTTTCAATTTAGTAGATCAGTATAGTATTTAAGCCATAACAACAACAATTAAATTAGCATTTACTATATTTACGTGTTGCTGTTTCATTTCCTCGCAATCGAAGTGAAAAGTAGAGTGTACAACTCGTCCATAAAACCCATTTTACACTCGACTTTATATCTATCCTCGCTCGCAAGCTCGCTCGGATGGATAAACGTCTCGAGTAAAATGGTGCGTTTTATGCACTTGTTGTACAATCTACTATTACTCACCAGCTGCTTGAACTGTGATGCCTGTTAGAGCAACAACTTGATAATAAAAAAATTGGTTGTCTATAATATAAACTAAAATTTTACGTGCTAACGTCACAAGAAAACATTGTCATAGTCGTCACAAGAAGCCATACAAACTTTGGACCCCCAATTCACCCACTCAGAAAGTGAATTTTGAAAAATCCTTCCTTCCCCTTTTTTCCTAGACCTTATAAGGAACCTACGTGCCAAATTTGGAATCTCTTGGACTAGCGGTTTGGGCTGTGCGATAATATTTCGTGCGCGCAACCGGCGTTTGGAACGGGACAATGAGTCAGATTTTTTCGTGCCTGCAGTGTAGCCGAGGGATCATCGATTTATAGGCATTATCACGTCGAAAAACCTGGTATGTCCATCTATGAGTATAAAAATAAAAGACGTACCTATAATTTTTAAAGTATTATGGCAGCTTAACAATCTTCAACAGGATTAAACCAAATGGGATACCTACCAGTGTCCGGCAGTGTCCGCTGTCTGAAATCTCATTACATTGTTGACTTTACTCTCACTCAGATGTCTCTTATATGGATAATTTTGCCTTTGTTCTTGCATTTACCTGCCATGATTGGTGCCACAGACAGCGCAATAGACTTATCCCGTTCCCACGCATTATGGCCCCGCGCGGAGCGAGTGTTTGATGATAGTATACTACTATTAACATAAGTACATATTTTACAAGATTAAACATCCATATCATCATCATCATCATATCAGCCGAAAGACGTCCACTGCTGGACATAGGCTGCCCCCAAAGAGTGTCAAAGTGACCGGTCCTGCGCCACCCGCATCCAGCGGAATCCCGCGACCTTTACCAGGTCATCAGTCCACCTTGTGGGGGGGCCTACCCACGCCGCGCCCAAAAACAACCTAACAAAACAAACACTCTAGTTACAAGATAATATTAACAAATTACATATTTTACAAGATTAAAAATTCCTAAAGTACTCGATTAAGTCTAGATTTATCTCTTAAGATCCACAGAAAAAGCTGTTAACGTAGAATAATTCTTCACGTATTACGCAAGAAAGGAATGTAATTCGGGAGGCAAGTATTCCGATTACTAAATCCCGTTAAAGATTACGAGTGAGATAAAAGACAGACGTAAGATATTGCGTTCCGTGAATATATCTACGAGTATAGGACGGTGGACTTGACATGCTCGAAAAGTGTGTCATATTAGGCTTACCAAGCGGGGCTAAAGTAGTACATTTAGTCCCTAGGGAAAATATGTACACATATTTATGATTTTAATACATTTTAATTTGACCAATCAAAACACTTCACCGTATTAAATACACCAATCACAACCCTATAAAAAGACATTTGTATTTGCTATGGACCAATCAGGAAACGGAATGAATTTCAAACATCATGTTTTTTTTATTCCCTAACTCACAATCATTAATAGTACATTGTTTAACAAGGGGCGTATGAGGAATATTGCAAACGAGAGTCTATAAGGAGCCGACGCCGTAAGGCGGAGGGCTTTTGATGACTCGAGTTTGCAATATTCTTACGCCCGTGTTATACACAATGTTTTTCATCACATTTGCGAGGAAATAAATAACCACTAAAGACAGAAAAACCTATGTTTTATACAAGCGCATCAATCAAATGTTGACGAAATTGACAACTTCACTTCTAGATCAGTGCGAGTGGAGGGCGGAGCTTCAATATGTCAACCAATCACAGAGTATGGAGCATGTGGTTCTTGCAGGGCACGGCCTGCTCGATTTTTTTCCAACCATTCACAGAGCAGAATTCTTGCCGTCCAGATTTGCTTAACCAATCAGATCACACACAAGCTCATTACTTCCCTTATGACCATTATTTCCCGCGGGAACAATTTAGGCCATTGTCCTTCTGTATACAGGCAAGGAATAACACCATTTATTTATGAGCAAGTGTGATGAAAAAAAAATAAACGCCTCTGATCGTTCTATAGCCACTTCCAAACGTTCGAGCGTGGTTGCATACATGGCATAAGCTATGAGATTGAGCGGGATATACTGCTGTCTATCTCGCTTTATCGTACAGTCAAGGAATTTAATTTCCAACCCACCTAAGGGTCAATCAATATCGTATAGCAAACTGGCATCATAAGAGCTAGCTAGAGCACAACGTTATTGACAAATATTGCATACATTGTGTTATGTTAGAAACTAGGCAACGTTGACATGCTGAACTGAACTGAATTTAATGAAAACTAATCTTCATACAATTGCAGTATTCGCCTTTTAATATTGTTACAAGTGCCTAGGCGTGTAAAAAAATATTTAATATTATTCCATTTTTAAATTTCGATAATCGATAAGAGCTCCAGATGATTCAAGAGAAGAACATTTTTTTTAATCTTCGTAAACATCATGGCACGCGATAGTCTTGAAATTATAAGAAAAAGAATACAAATTTGATTTTGATTTTTTCCTTAAGGGTCGAATTTATGAATCCCGATACAACTCCGTACAAGAATTAAAAGATGCTGTTTACAACACTTTAAACACAATTCAGCATAAGTCTCTGTTAAATGCAACTAGAAGTGTCTTGAAGCGTGCTCGTACCTGCATAAGACAAGACGGCGGCCACATCGAACATTTACTCAAGTAATAAACCAACTGTATGAAGATTAGTTTTCATTCAATTTGACCAACTTCTGCGTTTCAGATTTTTTTCTTTCCATACAATGAAATAATCCTTACATGAAACAGATTCGACCCGCGACAAAAAAAAAAAAATTGACCAACTTTATAATTTTTTAAGAACAACTCACGCTTGACCAAAAATTTTTACGAGCCAAATTTGTTTACATAAAAAAAAACACCTAATGTCTCCTTGGACACTTTTCCTCTATCTCCTTTAGATTCGGATTTCCCCATACTGTCCCATTTAAAAAAAACACTCTGTCGGTCAGTATGGGAAAGTCTGAAACTATAAGACATACTTATATCTTAGGAACCATGTCATCGATTTTAATAACAAGAAAAACTGAATTCATACATTTTAAAAAAAACCTTGTACCCAGACCACCTGTTTTTTCTATAAGTACCTAGGTACAACATTTTGTTTCGAAAACTTACTAAAATAAATTAAAGTATTCTATATATATATATATATATATATATTTTTTTTTTTTTTTTTAAAGTATTCTATATACATCTAAATAGAAATACTAGATTTAGTTTTATTTTTCAAAACGTCCGGGTTCGATTCCCGAGCTGAGTATAAATTGTTTTTTAATGTATGTTGATGATTCTTCGGGTCTTCTTCAATAATATGACAAGGTTTTAAACTTCAATTGGCTTTAATTAACCATATAAATAATTACAAAAAGGTACGATGTGCTCTTGAGCACGGTTGGATAGCGTCTGTCCTTTGCGGGCGCGGGGTGCGATCCCATTAGACACGGTATCGACACCGTGTCTCGCGGCGCTGTGTCGCGGGGTGTCTCGCGGTGTCTCCAACATGCTCCCGCGCCTTGAAAGCTCCTGCTTTCAAGAGGTTTGTTGATGAGCATCTTCATCTTCATCCAGCAGGGGGCAGATGCAAGAGATGCCACGTCGTACGATGCCCTTATTGGTTCTAACGTCGACTACGCGGCAGAGCCCGTCAGAGCCCTTGTGTAGCTGTACGATGCGTCCTAGCGGCCATGTCAATGGCGGGCCGTGGGCTTGCTTGACGAGGACGAGCTGTCCCGGCTGCAGGCTAGGCTGTTGTACGCGCCACTTGGCACGCTGCTGTAGCAGAGCCACATACTCGCGGCTCCACCTGGCCCAAAAGTGTTGTCGCACTTGCTCAATCTTTGCATATCTGTGCAATTGGTTCGAGTTTGCTTCCTCTAAATTCGGCGCTGGCAGCGAGGTCAATGGTCGTCCGATGAGGAAGTGCCCTGGGGACAACGGGGAAAGGTCGTGAGGATCGGATGATAGAGGACAGATAGGGCGCGAATTGAGAATAGCCTCAACTTGCGCGAATATCGTTATAAATTCTTCATACGTAAAATGCATATTTCCAATTATCCTTTTAATATGATATTTCGCGGACTTCACCGCGACTTCTATTAAACCAGAAAAGTTAGGTGAATACGCGGGTGCGAATCTGAACTGTATATGTTCATTAGCAAACTCCTCTGACACAGAATCACAAGCGTTATAAAGAAACTGACCTATTTCTTTACTCGCACCAACGAAATTTCGGCCGTTATCGGAAAAAATCTCGCGTGGCCGCCCTCTTCTAGCAATGAATCGCCTAAGAGCTAAAATAAAACTTTGAGTACTAAGGTCGCTTGCGATTTCGAGATGTACGGCTTTAGTTTTTAAACAACACATGATACACATATAGCACTTAATTAGTCGTGCTCCCCGTCCCTTTTTATTTAGTATTAGGAACGGACCAGCATAATCTAAAGCCGTGACCTCAAATATGTACCCTGGCGTTACGCGCTGGGATGGCAAATTTCCCATAATCTGGGACGCAACTGCTCCGCGCACGCGTTTACAAGTTGTACACGATTGATATACTTTTCGCGCTAATACTCTTCCTCCGATAATCCAATACAGTTCGCGTACGCTTGAGTGCAGCAGTTGAGGCCCCGTGTGCTTTAATTGTTTATGAAAATGTTCATAAATTAGTGTGCTTAAATAATGTTTGTTATCTAAGATAATGGGATGTATTTTTTCGTAAGCATAATCCGAGTTACTCAATCTACCACCCACGCGCATAACGCTGTCGTTGTCAATAAATGGATTTAAAGACAATAACTTGGATTTTTTATTTATTGGAACATCATTTTTTAACCTGTTAACCTCGTCAGAGAATGAATTTCTTTGAGCCATTTTTACAAGCTCAATTTCAGCCGCTTGCAATTCTTGTACATTTAAAGGATGACTCACGCTAGAACGGGCCGTGTCCGGCCCGGGCCGTTTTCTTAGAAAAACGACGGCGTTTTTGCGCGGCCGAGCCTTACCCAAGCCCGGCCGAGCCACGGCCGAGGCTCGGAAGCGGCTCGGTGTCGGCACGGCCCAGCCGTGGCTCGGCCGGGCTTGGGTAAAGCTCGGCCGCGCAAAAACGCCGTCGTTTTTCTTAGAAAACGGCCCGGGCCGGACACGGCCCGTTCTAGCGTGAGTCATCCTTAATGGACCTTGAAATTCATTCTTTGTCAATTTACAATTATTTATAAATCTTAAAATGTATGCGACTGTCCTTCTCAACCGATTAAAACTAGAGAAATTTTCCATGTTTATGAAATTCGTTGATGGATTCAAGGTAACGTTCATAACTTTAACAGTAGACTTAATTTCGGGTATATCTGAAATTAACTCAACTGATTCATTGTGAGAAGGCCACTCGGTCTCGCCGCGCTGCAGGAAACTCGGCCCTCCGAACCACATCCCGTCCGGCGTCAGCTGATCGGGCAACACTCCGCGTGATCCTAAGTCAGCGGGATTCTGCGCAGATGGGATGTAATTCCATTCAGCGCCGCGAGACAATTCAGTAATCTCAGATACTCGATGTAACACAAATGTTTTTAATTGCATCTTATTAGAATTATATATATTCAACCAAGCTAGGACTATTTTTGAAGCGGTCCAAAAATACACCTTATCGACATTCTGGCGTAATGAGTTTTTTATTTTGTCGTATAATCGACTTGCTACCAATCCGCCTAATAATTCTGCCCGCGGAATCGTCACCGCTGGCTTTAAAGGCATGACCTTGGCCTTCGCACAGAGCAGACGAACCGTTATGATTCCCTTATCGCTTACTGAGCGAATATATGCGCACGCAGCATATGCTAATATCGACGAAGAAAAAAAATGACGTTCTATTATTTCGGCGTTTGATTGCAATACGTAACGATCAATTTGGAACGTACATAAAGTACCTAGTCCACGCACGATTTTATGCCATGTTTGTTTTATATCGGAGGGTACCTCATCATTCCAGTCTAACTTCAAAACCCACAGCCGCTGTAGTAATATTTTAAACGTGATTGTACACACACATAAGAGACCCAGCGGGTCAAAAATGCTTGCTATGGTGGATAAAATCGTTCGCTTTGTACATTTTTCATCATAATTACCCACATCATTGAAATCTTTAGCACAACTAATTGATAGTTTGTCCGACGCCGGGTTCCACTTAATTCCGAGCGTTGAACACTCGTTATTAAAGTCGACATTCGTTTGTTCGTTGAAGTTATCATTGTCATTAAAGAGGTAAGTACAGTTCGATTTTATTTTACGCAATTTCATTTGTGCGTTTGCTAAGGTTTGTGACACAGAATTTAGAATGTAGGTCAAATGATCAGGATTATCCGTACCCGTTACCAAGTCATCGACGTACATATCTTTTTCAATTATGGTTTTTATTACTGAGTCATCACAAGCCTTAGCAATCTCATGTAAACATCTTATACTTAAGAACGGGGAACTGGACATTCCATACACGACAGTATCAAGACGCATATACCTAATGGGTTCCGTACTATTTTCGCGCCACAGAATTACTTGTAGGTATCTATCTTTTTCGTTTACAAGAATTTGGCGATACATTTTTTCAACATCTCCTATCAACACATATTTATCCTGACGGAAACGAGTGAGAATTGAAAAAATGTCGTCCTGAATTACAGGTCCAACCATCAATAAATTGTTCAAAGAAAGACCAGACGACGTTTTACAGCTCGCGTCAAATACCGCACGACAGCGCGTCGTGGTACTTTTTTCACGCAAAATTGGGAAATGAGGTAAGTAGTTAGCTACGTCTGGTTTTTCTATTTCCGTTAAGTGCCCCAGCTCCTGATACTCGCGAATGAAATCGCAATATTGTTGTTTTACGTGAGGTTCCCTTTCGAAGCGGTTTTCTAAATAACTTAATCGTCGTTTTGCTATATAAAATGAATCGCCTAATTTTTCGGGTGACTCTTTCAAAGGCAAACTCACGCAAAACCTACCGTCAGGCAATTGATGTGTATTTTCGACAAAATGAGCTTCGCATGCTTCTTCTTCGGCTGTCCATTTCTCCTTCTGTGGCAGCTCTTCCAGCTCCCAGAACTTTCTAAGTTGAACGCTGATTTCGTGGCTAAAGTTACATTGTATTTTGTTGTTTTGCGATCTATTATAATTGTCATAGGCACAAGCGGTTGGACCTACAACAAGCCATCCGAAATGCGAGTTCTGTAAAACTGGTTTATTTACTCCTAACTTGATTTGACCTTGTAGGATGAAATCCCAAAAAACATCAGCCCCTAGTAACAATTCTACTTGAGAGGGACTATTAAATGTCTCGTCAGCTAATTTAATATTTTTAGGTATTTCAAATGATGAAATATCGACCTCGTTAGCCGGGAGGTTATTTGCAATTTGATCGATTACAAAACAATGCACGGATCTTTTTATAGACCCATCCCTGGCTTGCAAGTTTATCTTGCACCGTCGTATAGCTGTAAATGATATATTATTGATACCTGTGACATCAGTGGGCTTGGTTTCAACAATGGGAATATTTAATCTTTCTTGTAACGATTTCGTTATGAATGAAGATTCGCTCGCGCAATCGAGCAATGAACGTACGCGATGGCACTGGTCTACCGCTTTGTTTACGACATCTACTATGGCTGTCGATAGCAATACTTGCGTTGCTACACAGGAAGACAATGAAACCGGGCATGCATTTTTACTATGGCTATCACTTTGTGGCGAGTTATTCGCCTGCGACGTAGTACCTGGTAGGTACCTGGCTATTATTAGGCACGTACGGTCGATGTAATAATGAGTTATGTTTATATCCACATATTTTGCATGGATTTGCTCGGCACTGATATGCGCGATGACCACCTCGAAAACACACTGCACATACTTTTAATTTATATATCTCATTACTTCGCATTTCAGGAGTCATTTCGAGAAATTTACTGCAAGTGTAAACACGGTGGTCACCCTTGCATATCAAGCAGCATACCTGAGGTAAGTTGGTCGTCATTGGTTTAGAAACAGCGGCTACAAATGTTTTTTGTGCTTTATCTAATCTTTTTTGGTATATTTTTTCAGGTTTATCAACGTGACTGCCACCACTTCTAGCCAACGACTCCAGCACATCGGCTCTGCAACGAAGAAACTCTGTAAAATCAGAGAGCTTCGGCGAGTCTTCGAAACTGATTCTCTTTTCCTCCCATATTCTTAATGTGATCGGATCAAGCTTGGAGGAACAAAGGAAAACAACTAGAGTGTCCCAGCAGTCCACTTTCTCGCCAAGGGTCTCCAGTGCTCGTAAATTTCTTGCTACGTCATCAATTAAGTTCCTCAAAGCTTTATCTGACTCTTTTGTCAAAGTCTCCATATGGAATAAGGACTGGAAATGGTTGTGAATCAACTGTCGCTTATTATCATATCTATCACATATCAGTTTCCAAGCTACGGCATAGTTGGAGGCAGATATTTCAAATGATTTTATTACAAGTGCGGCGCTGCCCTCAAGAGAGGTGCGTAGGTAATGAAACTTGTTTATCTCATTCAGTGAACTGTTATTATGCACGATAGAAGTATATGTATCCCTAAATTCAAGCCATTTGCTATAGTTACCATCATACGAGGGCAACTGTATTTGAGGCAATCTAACATTTATCTGTTGGCTTGATTGGATACAAACACTCTTATCGTCAGCATCACCAAATATTTGTTTATTTTTTTTTCGATAAATTCTTGTGCGCAATTAATCAGCTGAATGAAATCGTTTTCAATCTGTATGTTTTCTGTCAGCTGGTCACTTTCAGTTAATAACTCAATTTGGTCCCGCACTGCATCAAATTCAGTAAACACGATTTCAAATCTGCCCAACCTTATGTTTAACTCATTAATTTTGCTCAGCGTGATATCTTTCTGGTTTACATATTCCGCATACTTATTTCTAAAAACAGTTACTTTCCCTTTAATTACACTACGCTTTTTTAATAACTCTTTTAACTCTGTGTCAGACATCGTAATTAATGAACGAGTAGTAATAAAATGTTATAAATACCGTTTAATTCGGCAAAACTTGTAAGTAGTTCAGATTCAAACCCACGTCTTCATAGGCTTAATGATGTGCTAACACGCCGATCGAGTGGCCGATGCGCGTGATCTTTTGTTCTCCGCGGGTGGCAACAGCCCTCCGGCCGCTCGACTTGTTTACGCAAATCTGGAATAATCGGCGAGTGCAATAAATACCTATGCACCAATGCTGCAGTTTTGTATTTCTGATTGCTAGCTGGCTATAAATGAGATCAAGGGGAATCAATTCTGATATTATACCTACCTAGGGATATTTTCGATTAACTAAATTAGGTATGTTACTTATTTCGCAATTAAATTCAATATATGAGAACGCTATCTATATCCATTAGACTTAGACTTTAATTACCTAGTTGGACACATTAAAATGCAATGCTAAGCTACTAGTGCCAACTGCCACGTGCACGTGCCGTGCCATATGCAAAAACCACAACGATACTCGTTTAGTTGAGACTTTCTCTGGAAAGGAAGTTGGAACACTAGGAATAAATGGAATGAAAAGGAATGGCACTCCCCTGATAATTGTAGAACTGCAGTCAGGAGTCCAGTTCTTCGCGCCGTCCTCTCGCCTTTGTACTGAAGGAGCATCCAAAGAATCGGAAGATTGCAGGGCCTTTCTGTCCTGTCACACGGTCGCCATAAATGTTGATGATTCTTCGGGTCTTCTTCAATAATATGACAAGGTTTTAAACTTCAATTGGCTTTAATTAACCATATAAATAATTACAAAAAGGTACGATGTGCTCTTGAGCACGGTTGGATAGCGTCTGTCCTTTGCGGGCGCGGGGTGCGATCCCATTAGACACGGTATCGACACCGTGTCGCGGCGCTGTGTCGCGGGGTGTCTCGCGGTGTCTCCAACAATGTATGAATGCAGTTTTTCTTGTTACTAAAATCGATAACATGGTTCCTATATGAAGAGATCTTCGTATGTCTTATAATTTCATATTTTCCCATACTGACCGATCTAAATGGGCAACCCTGTATACAGGATGGAAAAATTAGTCGGGCCCTGGAGGGAAACTACCTTAAATCCTTAAGTTGGCTCATTTTACTTAAAGGAGACATTCCTTTATTTTTTAATAGAAACAAAACTGCATTCAAACACTCGCAATTTTATTAAACTAATCGATTCGGGATAAAATTTATCTCATTTGGAAGGCCTGCGTGGGGATATAGATCCAACACGTAGATGCCATTTGGAGACGAAGTTTAAGCTAGAACCCATTCACGGTTACATCGGTAGATTATTATTATTATCGAAACGTATTAAAATTGAGGCAACCCTACTGTTACCTGATTCTGTATTCCAATTTCAACTCGTAAATTGTCGCTGATGAGAATTTAGGGAGATATATTCATCCCCGCTGATCCGATTACGATGTTTTGAATGCATTTACATATTCATTAGTTCCACCGTGTTAACACTATCTACTGAGCCATTTCTCCCTGGCTATGCAATTCACAACATCTTTCACCTCACCGCTCACCTTTACCAGTGTATCTTGAGACTGGAATTCATAATTAGGATGCCTAATGGGAGGGCTGACTTACACCGATCTCCTCAGACCGGTGTGTCAGGCCTTTAGAGTGTGGTGTGTGAAAATGTGTGAATAGGAGCTCTGAGCTAAACTAGTATTGATTGGATAAAGCGTCACTATCCAGAATTCCATGATAAGCTACTAGTACAATATGTTGGCATTGGCATTCTCAGGTAAAAAAAAAAAAAGTAAAAAATATTTATTGACCATAAAAGAGTAAACACTATGTACAATTTATCGGCAACCCCCACACTAGGCTAGGCCTGTATCGTGGGAGTTAGAAACATGCGCAATTACCCATATTATACAGCGGCCATATTGAAAAATTATTAACATTAAGAAATTAAATTATAGTACATTACTTACCCAGGGCGGTTAAACAAAGAATGTCTCAGATCGCAGGTATTTGACGCCCTAGCCGAAGGCAAGGGCGATAAATATGCGCTCTGAGGCTTTCTTAATTACCGCCCGTGGTGAGTACAAGATTTTACGTCTGTATCTGGCCAGGAAGTTTGTTTTGTTTTTGTTTTTAAATATTCTTTATTACAATTATAACAAATAAAATGTACAAGGTACTTAACTGTAACAATATAACAGCTAAACACAGATCATAACTTAGCTTACTACTTTCTCAGACTGCAACGCCTATAAAGTTTATTATACATAAGGATTTTAAGTATGCTAGTTTGACATATTATTTTATTATAACGACGTTATACTGTTATTATTATTATATTGTTATTATGAACTTATTAGATGTAAGTTCATTTACTGCATAAGCTAAATATTAGAATTACAACTAAATTACTAAAGTAAACAAAAATGACGGTGGACAAATAAAATGCATTCGCTTCTGCGACCATTAGTTTAGAACCGTCACGGCTTCTGCTACGCTACCGAGCGGTGGGTCAGCCAGAGGTCTTGGTATACTGGACGCTACGCTGGTATGCGGTGCGATAACAACAGTGCCGTCAGCAGGCGGGAAAAGAACATAGTGATGGGGCAAGCGGTACCTGCCATATCTATCGATATACGTCAAATCGGCAATACGTGACTTTCCAATGCGTGATACTAGTTTATTTACATGATTTCTATGCTTACGTTTAGAGAAAAAGTTTAAAGAAAGATTAATTATATACGTACGTATGGAGGGAAGTCCTATAGTTAAATGTAATTTATATAGATTGGTACGTAATGGTGTATTATAAGCAATTTTAACTGCTTTATTCTGAATAGTTTGGAGTATGTAGTAGTTACTATTGCACGTGCTATTCCAAGCAGGACACGCATAGGTTAAACAAGGGCGAACTAATGTTGTATAAATTTTTAATTTTGTACTAGGGCTAAGATTACTTTTCCTATTCATTACCGGATGTAAGGCACCTAATATTTGGGCACCTCTAACTCTGAGATTGGATATGTGTTTAGACCAGTTAATTTTACTATCCAGCGTAACTCCAAGGTACCGTACAGACTTACTCCAAGATATTGAATGCCCAGCGATATTGAGAAGTCTGTGAGGGAGTTGGTGTTTACGAGTAAAGAGTATGGCTTCGGTTTTGCTTTCATTGATTTTAAGTTTCCACTTTGTAAAGAAATCATGCAAGAGTTCAATTGATAATTGCAATCTACCAACGATAAGATCTACGTCATTCGATGAAGTATAAGAGGCTGTGTCGTCCGCAAAACATGCTAAGCTCGTGCGGGTCTGAACCGGAATGTCATTTACATACAATACAAACAAGAGGGGTCCGAGAATCGATCCTTGTGGTACCCCGGCTGGTATAACATGCGGGGAGGACTTGGTATCACTGATGTGGACAGCAAAGGTTCGGTTTCTTAGATATGACTGCAGAATTTTGACTATATGTGGAGGTATGCCAATCGACATAAGCTTGTGAATTAGGCCCTCTAGCCAAACCGAATCAAAAGCTTTTTCAATATCCAGCAGGACGTCTCTATCTGGCCAGGAAGTGGGGTTTTACGCACGCGTAGCGTGCGGTAATTCCTACTTTATGGCCAGGTATGACATAAATTATATTACTGAGCCTACATTATGTATAATTGTATACAAAACAATTTAAATTTAAAGATTTTTATTTAATTTAACGTAGGTAATGGAGATAAGTTTTACTATTTTACTAAGTAATTCATTCATTCATTCATATTCATTTATTTGCTGCAACCATGGTATTAATCTATCTAAATAAAATGAATCTTATTGTTGTTGGCACTACCGTCATTATTACGCCGTGAATTAACGTATCGTAATAATGGCAGAAGTGCCAACGCCAATAAGGTACCTACGTGTTCCCTGAGAATTACACATATTCTTTTGCTATTCGGCTGTGTAGTTAGTGATATTTGGTTAACACTTAAAAGTCTGTATACACGTGTAGGTACCTAATTAGATTAGCAATAAACTATATCTTCAACGAGACAGTTGTAATACTACGCCCATTCTTACAAGACCTTAACAACGTGCATTTCTAGTATTTCTAGTAGCGATAATGCGATGCGATGCGACTTGCGTATTTCTGCATTCAAAGTTCCTACCCTCTCTCTGCATGAATAAATTCATACGAACCAGATTTATATTATAAATGTGAAAGTAAATTTGTCAGTAATTTACCTTTAGACGCACCGCTGGGAATTTTCAAACAAATATGTACCCAATTAGCGTGAGTCATCAACAAAAACATTATTCAGTATCAGTTTTGTGCCGACAGTGTATTCAATTTGTATAAAAGTTAACTTTTTCATTTCAATTTATAAATGATATGCATAAACACGTTATTTAAATGTGAAACAAGTTTTTTTTAACATATTGTGTATGCTTAATTTTCGTCACAAAACGAACACTGAGTTAATTTTTATTTAATAACTCACCCTCATTGGGTACACAAAATCTTAAGAAATGCCCTGCTAAATCGACACAGATGAAATTTGGTATCCTGGACAGGATGGTTTTTATTCCGAATCTGACCCCACGAGAGAAAAGGGGTGTGGCGTCACTCCTGTCAAATCTGACGAGTTCTGCATCGCACTATCGAAGTTTCTTAAATCAGTTGCATAAATATAACATCCAAACAACTCTCATTGGACTTCGGTCCCTGAGAGATCTCTCTATTGTCGTATCTTCTACATTGGTGACCCCGACGATGGACTTAACCCTTTACACCCGACTCGAAACGATCGTGAGTGTTGATTTTGAAAAAATATGCCGCGTATCGCGAACCGCTTTTGCGAACCCAACCGATGTCGATTGATCGTGCGGCTATGCTAGAATAAGACAAAAAATACAGAAAGGTCATGCGTACGCGTCGCGACTCGTCAGTCTCATTGACGTGGCGTGGGAGATGGCTGTGTTCTTTGAACGTCGGACTAACTATCGTAAGTGCATTTTTTTTACTAGTTACCATTATATATCTTTGTAATTTACTATTGGATTGCAAAGAGTACTTGTGTGTGTGATATATTTTAAATACTCTGCATTAATTCGAATGAAAGGCATATATGCAAGTTGTTTTTGAATTTTAACTATCACGATCGTGCGATTTCGGTTGCTTTGCGTATAATTGAACTCTCACGATCGTGTGGTTTCGGTTGTGTACTGTGATGTTGGTTTAGTAGGTATTACTTATTAATGTACACGCTTGGCTTACTAATCGGGATGTTTTGCTTATTTTAGGAGCTCCGTTGACCGATAAAATAATAGAAGATCTGCTCGCAGATGGAAACTTGTCAGAAATTGAAGGTTTAGATGATGATGATTTGGAAGATGTGCCTAACTTTTTCGATAACCTGCCCAGTGATGATGACTTGCTCGCGGATGAAGAAATTTCTACTCTGCGTGAAGTAAGGCCCCGGTCACGTTCTCCCCTAAGTTCAACGCGAGCATCTTCTCCACCCCTTTCTCCGCGACCAGCGACTCCACCACTAGGGACATTATCACAGTTCCCTATTTCGCCGTTGCAAATCGGAGCTAGAAGACGACCAGGTCGAGGTAGGTCGGAATCTATACCTAGAAATGTTCGAATAGGCAGAGGTAGAGGTAGATCTGTCCGTGCCCGGGGAAATGAACGCAGTGGAAGATCCATATCAGCACCCGCACCTCGAAGTCGAACATGGAAGCAAGTTCTGTTTACGGACAAGCCACACAATTACACCTCGCTACCAGTGAAACCTGTCCGCTCCCCGGTAAATTACTTTCATGAGTACATTGACAACGACTTCGTGGAAGAGATCGCTAGATGTACGAACTTGTATTACATGCGAAAAACAGGCGTAGAATTAAAAACGACCGCCTCTGAAATCTGCAAGCTCTTTTCCATATCTTTTATCTTATTCATATTTTATGCATATCGAGAGATAAAGACTGCTTTAGATTGTATCATAAGAAGTAATAACATAAAAACATATATATGTCTGATTACGATCTCATGTAATTTTACTAATTTAGATATTACTTGTCTTAACTAAGCTAGAAATTAGCATTTTTGTTATGAAAACTATAATTTTGTTGATTATTTTGTAATGCTGCCTGAGAAATCGCTGTGATTTAGTGCCTAAATTATGAGTAAATAAAGGTTACTTAGTTTTTATTTCTATAACTGTGTTTTATTCATTTAAATTCTTCAATAACCGTTTAAATGTAACTTTTCTAGACAATCACATCATGACCCTCACGAACGTGCGAGTTACATATTATTCCTGAGCCACACGAACGTGAGGGTCTGATTGTGGAAGACCAGCTCAGTCAGGATTTTTTTTGTTATTTTTCCTAGACTCCTTATGAAGTAATAATAAAGTTACGTAATGTCGCAAGGAGCTGTTAAAGATTTTTATCTCTCGGGTGTAAAGGGATAAGCGCAACTCTGAATATCCTGACTGACGCCCGACTCTTCTCAGCAAGCCAGACTCTCTCTCTCTCTCTCTCTCCGCTCGCCACCCTGGCTCTGAGCGCTCGCTCGCCACGCTGGCTCTGAGCACTGGCAAGCTGCACTCTACTCTTCATACATCCTTGACCCCTCCGTCTCAAAGGGGGGCTGATGTGGCGTCACTCCTGTCAAATCTGACGAGTTCTGCATCGCACTATCGAAGTTTCTTAAATCAGTTGCATAAATATAACATCCAAACAACTCTCATTGGACTTCGGTCCCTGATAGATCTCTCTATTGTCGTATCTTCTACAGGGGAGTGCGATAATTGATACCGCACCTGTGGGATGTCTCATACTTAGCATATTCTGTCAGCGGATTAAGGGTTCGGTACATATTTATGAGAGGATTAAATCGATACATATTTTTGCACTCAACTGTACAGGCGTACTATTAATCCTTTAAGGCGATTAACTTAGTATACACGGACGAAGTCACGGGCAAAAGCTAGTACTGAAATATATACAACATTATTACATAATCGGCGGTGGTAGTTTGCATATGTCGCCGTTAGATTGTGAACACCGTAATATTATAAACGTATATAATCTTACTCGCAATATTATAAACTTTCGAAAAATTGTGAACTGTCAAAACCGTTCACAATTTAACGCAATATTTTTCGTTACTTTATAAACTTTCAATGTCGAATCGTCAAATTGTGAACTGAGATCAAATCGGCTTGCTACGGAACGTACACAAAGACTAGGTAGGTTTGGCTAGTTAGGTATCTTCAGTTGCCCGAAGGGCAAAGCGCCCAGAAAGAGGAGCGGGGCTCCGTCGACACTGCTGGATGCCGAAATAAATGGAATAAAATGTCTGAATAACAAAAAAAAACAATCATGTTCTGACGTGGAAACTGATGCAAGTGGAATAATTCGCTCAACCAAACAGCACACAGGTTGCGTTCCGAATCAGACAAATTTGATTCAGTTCACAATTTGACGATATGACATTGTTAGTTTATAAACTAACGAAAATGAATGCGTAAAATTATGAATTATTTTGGCAGTTCACAATATTCCGTCAGTTTACAATATAACGGGTAAGATTATGAACAATCTAACGGTGACATATATAATGAAACGTTATGTTTGTGTAATATTTAACGGGAATTTTCGAGAAAGAGAAAGAGCCTATCCACCCAGTATAAACAAAACAATATGACACTGTATGAAAGTGCAAGTGACATTAGTTATAAAGCAATTAAAGTGAAACTAGGTCGAATAACACAAGACAAACTTACGGAGTACCTTCAAGGCACGTCATATCGTCTTAACACCGAACTTTATCAACAACTTCTAAACCGTAGCCAAACTTGCACTTAGCCTTTGAGTACGACCTTGATCCAAAATTATGATAAAGCAGAAGTAAAATAGTATGGACATGATAAAACACCCAGCCATATTTCTTTAAAACTGTGTCATTAAATAACAGTAAAAATCTTGCTTTTGTGTCGTTGATAAGTAGTCTATAACATAATGTGAGATTATCACAGATAAATAGCATTTGCTTCGAAAACATACGTACGTAGTGGTATCTCTGTGTCTGTCTGTCGCATTGTAGCTCCCAAAATCATAAACCGATCTTGGTTGGTTTTATTCAATCGAAACTCTTGTCCGTCCAGAAGATTTTAGTATGTTATCGGGGGTCTATTAATTTTAAATTGTACTTTTTTCCTGAGATTTAAGTTAATTTCGTTAACATCCCATATCACACACATCCCTTATGTTATTTATCTTGTCTTAATAATCTTTTTATTATAACAAAACCTAGTCCGGGCAAAACTTACTGCGAAAAAAAGTGGATGAGCTGAGATAGTGATGATGTTGGAATTGGGACGCATAACTACAGCGCCTGATAGATGTAGGTGGGCAAACACGCACGACAACTGTCTCGATATTTTATTTAAAGACGTTCGCACTCTCGCCCTTGTAAGCGCAGTAGCACGTTCATAGTAATCTGTATTTTCTATTTTAATAAACTAAATCCTTTTGTTATAAACAAAGTTCGTATTATTTCATCAGGTTATGGGCCGCCCCATGCCTAAATAGTAAAACAAGTTAAAGTTAAAGTGTTTTAAAGTAAAAGTACAAATCATTATAACCTCAAATTTCGCGAAATCACGTAGGTTTTGTTTCAGCATAATTTCAAGTATATGTGATCATAATGGCTTCAAATAGTGGTCTGAGTATAGAAAAGTTATCTGGAAGAGAAAATTATGCCACTTGGAGTTTTGCAGTGAAGGCCTACTTTCAATTAGAAGATTTGTGGGAATGTATCGAAACAGATGAAGATGGCAATGTATCAAGAATGAAAGCACGACTTGTCGTGAAAGGTTACCAACAAAAAAAAGGTATAGATTATCATGAAATTTATGCCCCTGTAGTACGCTATACCTCCATAAGATATGTGATTGGCTTGGCTGTAAAATATAATTTGAAAATTCACCAGATGGATGCAGTAACAGCTTTTTTGCAAGGTGACATTGAGGAAGACATTTACATGTCGCAGCCACCGTATTTTGGGGAAGGCGATAAAGTGTGCTTGTTAAAAAAATCCATTTATGGTCTAAAACAGGCAAGCAGGCAATGGAATAAAAAGCTCAATGCAGCTTTACTAGAAATAGGAATGTCACGATCAAAAGTAGATCCATGTATATATCACCGCATAGTCAACGAACAAAATATACTGATCCTTACAGTCTATGTTGATGATCTACTATGTTTCTATAATGATGAAGAAACTGTCAAGATGATAAAGAAAAAACTGAGCACCAAATTTCATATGAAGGACTTAGGTGAAGCAAAGTGTTGTATTGGCTTTAGAATTATGCATAACACTTCAACGAAAGAAATTTCTCTGGATCAGGCTGCTTACATCGAAAAAGTACTTACTCGTTTCAATATGAGTGACTGCAATCCAGTCTATACTCCGTGCGAGGCTAACCTGCAACTGAAAAAGGCTGAAAAAGACGACGAGGTCCTAGAAAATGTTCCATATCAAGAGTTAATAGGGTGTCTCTTATATTTATCACAAGGAACCAGACCAGACATAGTCTATATTGTAAATCAACTAAGCCGATTTAATAATAGACCTACAACACAGCACTGGATGGTATCAAAAAGAGTATTAAGGTACCTGAAAGGAACACAGCATCTAAAACTTACCTTCAAGAAAGATGATGCAAACATTGTAGGCTACTGTGATGCCGATTGGGCTACAGATACTGAAGATAGAAGATCATGTTCTGGATATGTTTTTACTTTTCAGGGCGCTGCCATTAGCTGGTGTTCTAAAAGGCAACCTACAATCGCTCTGTCAACAACCGAAGCAGAGTATATGTCACTATCTACGGCAACACAGGAAGCTATCTGGCTCAAGCAATTGGAAGAGGACTTTTGTCCTACAATGTCAAGTATACCAATTGTTATGTTTTGCGATAATCAAAGTGCTATCAGCATTTCAGGTGATGACATCTACCATGCCAGAAGCAAGCATATCGATATACGCTATCATTTCGTGAGGGAGCGTATATCCAAGAAACAAATATCCGTTCGCTACAAAAGCACTCAAGACATGTTGGCTGATGTGTTCACAAAG
This sequence comes from Epinotia brunnichana, assembly GCA_963854355.1. Taxonomy (NCBI): domain Eukaryota; kingdom Metazoa; phylum Arthropoda; class Insecta; order Lepidoptera; family Tortricidae; genus Epinotia; species Epinotia brunnichana. Next base: position 29,505,893 of record OY977945.1, read on the forward strand.
GGATTGCACCGGCCAAAGCATCTGACCTTTGCAATGGCAATGGGTTTGCGTCCAGAGGAGGGTGTTGGAATTGGGACGCATAACTACAGCGCCTGATAGATGTAGGTGGGCAAACACGCACGACAACTGTCTCGATATTTTATTTAAAGACGTTCGCACTCTCGCCCTTGTAAGCGCAGTAGCACGTTCATAGTAATCTGTATTTTCTATTTTAATAAACTAAATCCTTTTGTTATAAACAAAGTTCGTATTATTTCATCAGATGAGTTGGGAAAAAGGACTAGTTGAGAAAATGGCCAAGTTGAGATAGTGATGAGTTGGGAAAGTGGACGAGTTGAAACAGTGACGAGTTGGGAAAGTGAACGAGTTGAGACATTGACGAGTTGGGAACGTGGACGAGTTGAGATAGTGACGAGTTAGGAAAGCGGGTAAGATGCGATGAACAAAATGGAATTTTGGGCGAGCAGGGATGTTGTCAAAAGGGGAATAGGGACGAAATGAACCTAAAGGCGGAATAGTAATTGATATGCATACCCATGTCAAATTACAGCTTTCTAGTTGCAAAGGTGCCACTGTTTACGTTTAAAAACCACGGACAGACGGACATATCGAACCATAAGGGTTCCATATTGACTACAGAACCCTAAAAGGGGCACTTATTGACAAGGAATCTCTTGGCCTACTGCGAGGCTACAAGTCTGGTTTATTCCGGTAGTTCTCAAAGGTTTCTGTATTCCAGATAGTCTGCGGGATATCAGCCATGGTGATGGGCAGCGTGGCCTTTATAGAAGAGAGGCAGAAGTTCAACATGGGGTTGGGCATCCCTGCTGGTGGTATCAGCGTGCTGGCAGCTGGTAAGTAAGATCATACTGAAATCAAAAGAATACATGCTACACTCAAGGGCCAAATAAATGGGCATAATAGGGTGGGGGATACGAAATATTTACCGTTATTTTTACCTTTGAGTGTAGTTCTAATTAGATGCTACATTACATATGTTAAGAACGCAAAATGAAATAAGTTTCGTTAGTGTGATGATTATTACTTAATACCTTACATTCATACTCACTAATCGCCTCGGCGCTAAACAAAACCGAAGAACTACCGTTCACTCATTCGCAGAATCGCGACAGTGTTCACTGCTTTAACATAATATCAGTAAATATTTTATGAAAATTGCCTTCCTGAAAGGCTCATTTAGCTTTTTAGTATCGTTTTTTGCTCGTTTCTTTGCTCTGTTTTAAGGGACATACAGCAATTTAAGTTCGCGTGTTTCCTGTGGACATGTTATGGAATATTGGTATTCAGTTGGCTTCTCTTAATGCGCAATAACGCTCTCATTTTACATTAAGCACGTAATTACTATTGAACACACGAAAGACAACTTTTTTTTGACATTATCAAAGAGAATATCGGCGCAAGCGTCCCAAATCTAAGCTATTCTTGATACAAACGCATGTGAAACTTCACTTCATTACCCCGACAGCCCTTATGTCAAAGTTAAATACACACAGGCTTACACCGGTCCCGGAACGTTATTACATTACATGCTCAGAAGACATGCTTTGTTAGCTGTGACACTTGGGGGTACGGTGATGAGCGGAGCGGAGTGTTTAATATTTTTTTTTTGATTTATGTAGGAAACATACGATCACGTACAGGAAAAGAAATATCTTGTAATATATATGAACAAACCTAGATTTCCATTAATTATATAAAATAAAAACTTTAGCAATAATTCGAGGCAGGGTAAGCACCAGCATGCTTACCACTCACGCGCACAGAAGGACATTTACCACAACCACCATTACCATTACCATTTACCATTACCTACCATTTAGTATTTTTTATTTTATTATTTATTTAATAGCCTGAAGTGTCCCACAGCTGGGCAAAAGCCTCCCTCTTTTCCTTCCACGTATCTCTATCCTCGGCAGTCTCCCACCAGTTTTGGTCAAAGACCGCAAGCTCGTCTCGCCATCTCCGACGAGGTCTACCGCGACGCCGTGTTCGGTTGTGTTGGACCCACTTGGTGGTGATTTTAGCCCACAAGTCTTCCGGCATCCGGCCCAGTCCCACTTAAGTTTGGCGGCTGCGTGAGCTACGTCAGCTACTTGCGTTTTGGAACTTAGTTTGTATTCCTAATGCGATCTGTTAATTTATTTTTTTATTTTATTACTAGCTGTTGCCCGCGACTTCGTCCGCGTAGAACTTTTTATCGTCTTAGAAAATGATTTCTCTCAATACAAAATTTGAACCCTCTTTTAGGGGATAATTAAAAAAAAAGTTGATGTTCATTTTCTAGTTTGTGAACAAACAGTCTAAAACCAAAGTTAAAAATCTCATACTTCAAAAATGCCTTGAAATACTCAAACTTTGAACCAATTTTAACACTCTTAGGGGATGAATTTGGAAAAACTCTGAAATCAGTTTTGTAGTCTTTTAACGTACAGAATAAGACCGAAGTTAAAAATCTCTTACTCACACTTTAAAATTTTATTGCTCGCCATTTAAAATTTGAACCCCCTTTTAAACCCCCTTAGAGGTTGAATTTTTCTAATCGCTGAAAGAACTTTTTTCGTAAAATTTTAAGTCTAGAGACTTAAAATTTTACGAAAAAAGTTAGCTAGAGCTAAAAAAAAAGTGTTGCCCATACAAAGCTTTCTTAACACCCTTTAGGGGTGGAATTTTCTAAAACTCTGAAAGTACTTTATTATTAATTTTAATAAGTAACATTTTGAATAGTTTTAAGTCTAGTAAAAAAAAAAGTTTTTCCCACGCAACACTGGCTACCCTTCTTAAGGATCTTAAGGATCCCCTTAGGGATGGAGTTTTCTAATACGCTGAAAGTTCTTTTTTAGTATTCTAATAAGTAATCTTTTTGCAAAGTTTTAAGTCTAACTCAAAAAAAAGTGTTGCCCATGCAAAGCTTGCTCTCCTTTTTAACCCTATTAGGGGTGAAATTTTCTAAAACGATTTGTGTTCTTTTTTTGTATTTTAATAAGTAATCTTTCTACAAAGTTTCAAGTCTCTATCTCAAAAACATAAACTTTCCCTGATAAAAACTTTGCACCCCTTTTTATCCCCCTTAGGGATAGATTTTTTCAAAACGCTGAGTCTTTTTTTTTGTATTTTTATAAGTAATCTTTCTACAAAGTTTTAAGTGTCTAGCTCAGAAAAAGTGTTCTCCATACAAACCTTGCACCCTTTTTTAACCCCCTTAGGGAATGATTTTTGTAAAACGCCGAATGTAGCATTTTTCATGTTCTAATAAGTATTTTTTCGTCAAAATTTTAAGTCTCGTTTAAAAAAAAATATGTTTTTCCCATACAAACTTTGCACCCTATTTTACCCCCTTAGGGGTGAAATTTTCCAAAACGCTGAAAGTACTTTCTTTGTATTTAAATAATCTTTCTACAAAGTTTTAGGACTCTAGCTAAAAAAAATAGTTTCCCACATACAAACTTTGCACCCCTATTTTAGCCCCCTATTTTTAGGGGTAGAATTTTCTAAAACGCTGAAAGTACTTAATTTGTATTCTGATGACTAATCTTTCTACAAAGTTTTAAGTCTCTATTTAAAAAAAATATTGTTTCCCCCATACAAAATTTGCACCCCTATTTTACCCCCTTAGGGGTAGATTTTTTTAAAACACTGAATCTAGGTACTTTATTTGTATTCTAATGAATAATTTCTCTACAAAGTTTTAAGTCTCTATTTAAAAAAAAGTAGTTTTTCCCATACAAACTTTGCACTCTATTTTACCCCTTTAGGGGTAGAATTTTCTAAAACCCTGAAAGTTCTTTATTTGTATTCTAATCTCTATTTAAAAATATATCTAATCTTAATAAATCTATCTAAAATCTCTATTTAAAAAAAAAATGTTTCCCCCATACAAACCTTGCACCCCTATTTTACCCCCGTAGGGGTGGAATTTTCCAAAACGCTGAAAGTGTTTCATTTGTATTCTACTAACTAATTTTTCTACAAAGTTTAAGTCTAAAGCTCAAACAAAAAAGGTTCTCCCATACAAACTTTGCACCCCCATTTTACCCCCTTAGGGGTAGAATTTTCAAAAATCCCTTTTTATCCCTAGCCCACGTTATAAAAGCAACATACTGTGCAAAAATCAACTCTCTAAGATTAGTAGTTTCGGCTGTGCGTTGATGAGTGAGTGAGTGAGTGATTGAGTGAATAAGTCAGTCAGGACATAGGCATTTATTATGAATAAATAAATAGAAGATAATGAAACTCCCATTCAAATATCTCAAAAAATTATGAAGCTACATCCGTTTTAATGTCGCTTGTTAGAGTGAGAAAGCGATGAGGGACTGTGAAGTCAATATACTCGAGCGTCATAGTAAAAAACAATCGTTTCATATGAAGGTGCGTTTTGCGGAAAAGGGACAGAACATACCCCCTCTTAAAACTTTGGACTCTTATAACTTAATCATTACCTATATAACCTCTTGCTTTGTTTTTTTCTCCATTTGACTATATTTATTTTAAATTCTTTTTCGAGAAAATACATTATGATTATTTACCATATTTTCGATTCCTGAGCTATAACCACGAACTTCGGAATTCGAAAATATTCGGGTATCTCTATCTCTATCGCACTAACCATACTCGAGTGACAGGTATGCAAATATATGAACATTGAGTATCGGTTTTCGTGGTACTTTGGCTGAATGCGCCGAGCGCGTGCCATTGTCATTCAAAAAAAACAAATTCGTGTTAATTATATTGTTCAAATTTGTTGATTTCATTTATTGAAATTACGACATAAAACGACATTTGCGCATATAAGTTCTCATATCAGAATCGAATATTTTTTTATGGTTTATATTTTAGCATTTGTCTCGTAAAGGTCTATCGTAGACGGGATTTAAATTATTAATAAGTGAAAGGCAAAGCAATTCCGCCATTTTGACGAAAATTTGACGGTTCTTATAGCTGACAGTTGGAGCAGCGTTTGATTTCAATAAAAATAAATGAAAAATTAAATGAAGTCGTATATTTCGGAAAATTAATTTCCTGTCGCAGTCGGATAAAAACTATCCTAAGTTGCAGCTAGAATAATAATGTACCTATATAAAATGTTTCATATTTTTCCGCTCATGGGATGCTGAGAACATTCGAACCGCGCAAAGCTTAGTTTCAAACTGGCTGATTCTTTTTTTAATTTAGAGATTTATTATAAGTGGAGATAATACAACATTGTAAGGAAAAGAAAAGAAATGCTATTCTACTTAGTCGTTTTCTCATTGCTGAAGTCGTGACTACCACAGACGTTGCACGACTTTCCTCCAAGCAGTTCTATTCTGCGCCATACGGAGGCAAGCCTGAGCGCTGGTTCCCACTGAAGATTTCACAGTATCTATCCATCCAATAGGCGCTCTTCCACGTGTTTTTAATACTCATCATCATCATCATATCAGCCGAAAGACGTCCACTGCTGGACAGGCCTCCCCAAAAGAGTGACCGGTCCCGCGCCACCCGCATCCAGCGGACTCCCGCGACCTTCACCAGGCCATCAGTCCACCTTTTGGGGGGCCTACCCACGCCGCGCCGCGCCGGTACGTGGTCGCCACTCGAAAACCTTTCCGCCCCAACGGCCATCGGTTCTAACTTTTTACCTCCAATAACAGTTTGATAAAAAGTCAGTCATATTAAATAATCTCAACTACACCGTACTGAACGTGATTGCTTATTGTGTGTGCCATAATAAAATGTATATGTTTCGTCGATCTACGTTGAGTTCGACGCGAGCATGTGAGCGCGCGAAATAAGTTGAAATATGCTTAGATCGAAAATGACTGACTAAAATAGACCTATTTTCCAGCGGTGTCTATCCACACTTCACGCGGGTGGGCAGTGACGAGCGGAGCGGGAGCGGGCGCGGGCGTCGCGAGCGTGCTGTGGGCGGGCGCTGCGTGCCTCCTGGTTGCGCTGGTGGTGCAGTGCTGTAGGACGATACTGGGACCGCCAGGGCTAGAATATGGGTGAGAAACGATTCTTATAATATTAACTACATATCTGTTTCCTAAGGTACAGTAGATTGCGTACATTCATACACATATGTTATAAATATCCTACTCGTGCTAAATCTTAAGTTAAAAAACCATTTTCAGAATGACCGACAGCTGTGTTAGGTAATATAAAATAATGTGGTTCGTTAATATTTTGTATTTATTTCATTTGGTTTTGAGTCAGAATCACCTTTTTGTATTAAATTATACGCTGGATTTAAACCAAACTGCACAGCAGCTGTGCAGTTTGGTTAGCTAGCTGCTAGCACAAGACCGGCGCGGCGCCAGAAAAGGTGGAAACAAGATACATTTTAATGTGTGCGCCTTTTTTCGCTTCTCGCGCTTGTCTTACCCTACCATGTCTTTTACTCTCGGATGTTTCTTATCCAAGGTATTAATATATAAACGTCATCCCACAGGGACAGCTTCGACGAAGAATCCCGCCCGTCCCCGCGCGACCTCGTCGTCATAGCGTGCGTGCAAATCGCTCTCGCCTGCGCTACGCTCCTGAGCGCGGCCGTGTGCGCGCGGATCGACTGCGCATGACGCGAGCCCCCGCGGGCACTCGCGCGCCGCCGTGTTTCGGCGCCCGCGTCGCCCGCGCCCACCCCACCCCGCGAGAAGGGGGGGCGAGTGGCTTGGTTGATATAAATGGATTATGTGACGTGAAGTAACTGGTTAATTTAATCGTAGAATGTATACGTTTGAAAAAATGTCTAATATTTAGTTAGACCAAACCTCATTAGATTAGAAACACTGTAGCATTTAAGTCATTGTTTCTAGTCTTCTTTGTAAATACTAAACTAATACCTACTAAAAATTCATTTTTACTAAGTAATATAACATCATATATATGTGTCGCTTAAATTCAAAATCGGATAAATCCATTCGACCCTATCAGCAAATATCTACCTTATCACTTTTTCTTAATAGCAAAATCGCATGATTTGACAGATGGATTTACCCGGGTTTGAAATTAAGCGACGCATATATGGTTTTTGATCATACATGCTATCACGATGTAAATTTATGATATTCTTGCAACTTCTCGACGCTCACCTATGTTTCAGAGCACTTATATGGTAAATATGTTAAGTACACACTTGTTCCTATTTACACTGTTTTTTTTGGTTGACATTTTAAACGTAAAAACAGTTTTTTTTTATCCGCACCAAGAGACGAATAAAAACAGTTTTGCTCCCGCTCCCGCTATCACTCACATCACACAGCGTCATATAGTGATCGGATCTAGGATGCAATTTCCCGGGGTTTAAGTTCGTAATATTAAGGTGGATATGACTTACAATCCCGCGACTTTTTTTGTTACCTATCTTTACAAAAAGGTAAATAACTTTTAATTTTAAGTAGTTTACAGTATAAAATTAACAGAAAATGTAATAACAACAAAAATGTTTACAGTACCTAATGCATAGAAGAACTGAACGTATCTTGTATGTCTTATCTTATATGTATTTTTATTATGCTTATGTGTTTACCAGGGTATACAAGAAAAAGTAATAATTGTTATAAGTTCACTATCACTATTTCGTTAATCTTATCACCAGGGCTCTATCTTTTAGTGCCGATGACGTTGCACTGCACCGCACAGAGGATGCCATCAAGTCTTTTCGTAAACAATTACCACTTATCAACACCTTTTTAAATGAAATGGCCACTTGAAATGAGCAGTATATAATGTCTTGACTGACATTGTCAATCAAGTCGAGCCCTGCTTATCACATTCTCAACTTATCGACAAATAATAATAATTTCAGTTATAAATACCCATTATTAGACAATTGTAGTGTGCTTTAAGTGTGCAAATATTAAGTGACGTATTTTTTAATTTACAATAGCCCATTTCCCCAAATCCCGGGAGATCCGAGACACATCCACGATAAACATAGCGTTTGAGGTCGTTCACCCCAAATTGCATCCTAGATCCTATCACTGGATAACCCTATGAAACGCAGACACACGGGCAGATATAACATGACATGCTTTTACACAGTTATGAATGGAGCGCTCACAATGTCGACGGCCCGGAAATCCGGGGGAGGGAGCCAAATCTTATTATACTCGTATGTTGATAAAACTATTATGTTTTATTGCATTTGTAGTGGACTTCAGTGGCTATTTTCGTTGTTACAGTGTAGAGTAAACAGAATTGGAGCGAATAGTATACTGGTCAAGGAATGAGTATGTTTGGTCTCCGGTCGACGCCACACGCCGTCAAGTCTGGCGTGCGGCGTTAAACGGAAACCATGGACTAAGGCCGATTGTGCACTACAATTAATTTTACTGTCCGGCAGTCCGATTTTTTACGGTCCGATATTGTTTTTTATTGAATGTTGGACGGTAAAATTACGTATAGTGCACAAACTACTATTATATTTAATGGCGTGCGATGTCGGACCGGACTGCCGCACAGTGTAGTGCACAATCGTCCTAAGTGTACGGCCTGGGTGCATGCCTGCACGGTCCGTTACGAGCGGGGCTTGCAGCGTCCATATAAAACAAATGCAATTAATATGGACGCACCACGCCTCACTCGTAGCAGAGCGTGCACTTAGGCCATACAATAAGGGTAAATATCCATTAGAGCTGAGCAAGGCAGCGAAGTGGTGTGCGCGGAATAAATCCACCAATAGTAAGATATGCTTGAGGCTAGCAGCAATGCTGTTGGTGGACTTTTTACACCACCATTTCTCAATAAAGGTTAAACCTCTGAGCACCAACAACCAGTAGTCTCCAACGCAAGCGGAACAAATAAAATAAAAAATTCGAAAGAACCGAGTTCTTGTTTAATTAATTAATCATTCTAAAATTCTGCAGTTTAATTTGTAGACAGTAACGGAGTGCCGACAACCCCAAGGTTGGGTTCATACTCGTACATAATCGCAGTCAATTTGTTTCTAAGTTAGTTTTACTGCCCAAGCGCGGCGGCAGAACTATAAATCTGTCTATGTTTCTTGTACCCTGCAGGTCGATCACGTAACGCATTGTATGTACGAACGTCGGGTAGGTCTAAATGTCACTTTTTATATGGAGAATTGACGGTTAAATTGTACCAACGCGCGTTTGGAACGTTACGTGATTACCCCTCTGTTCTCGAATCCTAGAAATTACTGGATATTTTGTGATGCAGCTATCGATTTCGCAGAGTTTGCGGATGGCTATAAGATTTAGTTTTTAAACGCAGATGGGTTTTCGTGCGTTTTTTAATATATTGTTAGATACAAACATGTGTTATGTTAATAATACCTAACAGTATCTATATCTATATCAAAACATTACACTAATAATATGTGTGTTGTCTTGTTTTTGTGCGTTTTTTATCTATTGTTAGATGTATCACATATAAGTTTTATGTTATGATACTTTTGTTTTGAACGGTATTTTAATTATTTGTGCAATAAAGTTACTTTTTATCTTTATCTATCTATCTTTGTTAGTTCTTATATACCAGACATTTGTAAGCGTGTTACGTTTTTTGCTGTTAAATAGTCAACTTTAATAATAAAGATATAAGCGTTCAATCCACGAAAGTGCGCTCTACGGTTTCTCATTTCGTACTATCACAGGTACTTTGTAGTTCGTGTTTTGACTGTAACAAAACAGTAGGGCATTTGCGTTTATAGATTTGACGAATTATTTATTCAATTCAATTTGTTTATTGCAGGCTTAGCCCATAAAAGTGTTAATAGGTTACAAAAACATAAAAGCTATTGTTAGTAGGTATCTACATTGTGCCAATAAAATTACATTTATGGAATTACAGTTGCCGGTGCCCCATATTACAAGTTAAAGCTTAACATAAATAATATTAACTTGACCTGTTCGTATGTAAGTATATAAGAATGTAAGTAAGTTGTCCGTCAAAATTTGCAATCCATTTTTCAGTCACTTTGCTGCTATCTGATTGAGCTCAAAGGGCATTGGGCAACTTTGTATGACAAAAATTGTCGTTCTTAGGGTTCCGTAGCCAAATGGCAAAAAACGGAACCCTTATAGATTCGTTATGTCTGTCTGTCTGTCTGTCCGTCCGTATGTCACAGCCACTTTATTCCGAAACTATAAGAGCTATACTGTTGAAACTTGGTAAGTAGATGTAATCTGTAAACCGCATTAAGAATTTCACTAAATATAGAAAAAAAAACAATAAATTTTGGGATTCCCCATACTTAAAACTGAAACCCAAATTTTTTTTTTCATCAAACCCATACGTGTGGGGTATCTATGGATAGGTCTTCAAAAATATTATTGAGGTTTCTAACATCATTTTTTTGTTAACTGTATAGTTTGCGCGAGAGACACTACCAAAGTCGTAAAATGTGTCCCCCCCCCCCCCCCTGTAACTTCTAAAATAAGAGAACGATAAAACTGAAAAAAATATATGATGTACAATACCATGAAAACTTCCAACGAAACTTGGATTGAACGAGATCTAGTTAGTAGTTTTTTTTAATACGTCATAAATCGTAAAAAGCAGTTTATTTAACGGAACCCTTCATGTGCGAGTCCGACTCGCACTTGGTCGCTTTTTATTTTTTGCAGTGGCCAAGGATGTTTCTTTAATAATCGCTTAGAGGACCTCTTAATGCGCATATACATATAAAATTAAACGCGATAAACAGTATCGGAGCCGAGATATAAAGTTTTAAGTTTTGTTTGGAAATTTTATTGCAAATATCTCGGCTCCGATGCATTGTAGAGTATTGCAATTTATAACAAAATATGCTTGTTTTAAATAGATCTATCATAATCCACCACTTTTACGTGTGGCCGCTCACCTAAAAAAATTACAAAAATTTTACCCAAATTAGTAATAGTTTGGATGACAATTCAATATTATGGTCCCATCGAGCTGATCTGATTATGGAGACAGAAGGTGGCCATGGGAATTTAGTATTTAACCGACGCAACCCCGTTGAGTTTGGGCTCGTTAGAATCGTCTCAATGAGAAGTTGATGATGGTGTACAGAAAAATGCAGTCGGCAATCAAAGCTTGTACCAAAAATTCAATTTTTGACAGACACTTTTTATTGACAGAAGTTTTTTATTCAACGGTGATCGGTATGTAATCGTAACTTGGTGCAATCCGTTTTAGATTTTAACGGTATGGTGCAAACCACCCATAATCTTAACTATTAGTTATATTATTATATTAAATGGTACCATTTCATGTATTGGATATTGATTATTGCTTTAGCATGTGTCACATAACATAAACTGATAAAAAATTGTTCTCATATTTAAAACATAGAAATGTAAATAGTATACCTATGTATAAATGCATAATATGAAATCATTGTTTTTAAATAATTATAACTCGTATTTTTGTAAATAAATAGATTGATATTACGTTGTTTATTTTTGCTTAAATCAACTATTAACTATAAGTATATAAAATACGTGCATTAAATTACTGTAACCTTATTTACTAGTGGCTCTGTGATATGTAAAACCTGTCTTTTTGTTTTTTTTTAATGGCAAAACTTTCTCAAAATCCAAATAAAAAAATAAAAAAAAAGACTGGCTCTCGATCTCTTCTGTACAGCTAACAGAGCCAGTAGTCTTAGCTGGTTAACATTATTTTTCAACAGTTCAATTTATTATTTTCAAAAATGACCCAATTAGCATTCAAAGCCTTCAACTTGTAATACTTGAGATGCACTTTAAATACAGACTCGGCATGATAGGTTCTGAACTGCTGCACTCTCAAACTTCGGAACGCGCGTTTTATAAATATTTGCTGAAGTCAGAGGTTGCGAAACTGTCCTAAAATAGAAGAAAGTTTGTAAAAGGAACATTTCGCGTTCCAGCGGTTGTGTTCATTCAGCGTGGAATAATTGAATGGACAAGTAATATACTGAGGAATATCCTTTCTAATCCTGAAATATAAAAGACACAAAAAAAAATCCTAGCTTTCTATTAACTTGCGATGTATGTACCTAACTAATGTAACTATGTATGTTCGGGTGGAATCTTGGAACTCAATTTTGAAGCAGATATCTTCAACCGATTGAGCTGAAATTTTGGGTAAAGGTATAGTTTGGATGACAATTCAACATTATGATACCATCGAGCTAATCTGAATATGGAGACAGAAGGTGGCCATGGGAATTCAGTATTTAATTGACGTTGTTCGTTTAACCCCGTTGAGTTTGGGCTCGTTAGAATCGTTTCAATGATTAGTTATAGACGGTATACAGAAAACTACAATCGGCAATAAAAGCTATACTAAAAATGATTTTTTTGACAGAAACTTAGATATATTTCCGGAAAGAAAATAACTACCAAGCCCTTGGAATCCTCATAAACGGCCAACTTGTCTATTTGGACAACATACAGCCATCGCCATAAGTGAGAGTGATACAACGCGCTCCGATATCTCACTCCCACGTATGCTGTCAGCTGCTCAAAGAGCATTGTTCTAATTTTCTTAAGAAAACTTTCAGGTCAGAAAAAAGCCGGTTATTCTCTGAAGGTTTAAATGCCGTTAATTATAATGTCAACTTCACACTTTAATACGTCGGAATTTTTATGAACGATTAAAACTTCACGACCTTTACTGCCTGTACACCATTTCCAACCTTAACTGTATAGTAATAAGTCTTAACCATTCACACTACGTCCACAGCTCAAGTTAATGACTGCAATAAAACAACGCCGTCAATGAAAGCATACCGAAAACATATTTGACGCAACTGGTAACCGTTGGAATTTGAATCTAATCTCTTGGCAATAAAGCTAGAATTATGTTGATGAAGGTTTATTAGCGCTTTACTTTATAGCTATAATAAAAGGGTTGGTTATTGTATGAAATTAGCGGTAAATTAGAGGTGAAAATATATTGCGGGCTTGAAAAGGTTGAGTGTCTACGTCAGGTGTTTCTGAGCTTATCAGTATTTCGTTGCAGCCTCAATTTAGTTCGTCCATTTCACATACCAGTCGCATTTCAATGAAAATCCCACTCTTATTCTGACACGTAACTCAGCGCATATGGACCACGCAAACGAAATAGGGTTAGGTTCGGAAGCAATGTATAAATACCATAGAGGTAGAATAGAATAGAGGGACTCACGCACACATACACACGTGAGTGACAAGGATATTTACATAGACAATACCGCAAGTGGGAACGAGATACAATGTCATATTTTCTGTCCTTCATCGCGTACTTATACGGATTTTTTGTCTGCCACCAGCTTGTTTGCCACCACACCTGTCAAAATAATGTACTGATATTACACGACTTAGTTATAAATGACATTAGATGTCAAGAATGTATAAGTCTTCTGATACTTCTTAATTTAGTATGGTTAATTTACCATATTCCCTTTTGGGTATACGCTAGGACGGCATCTATTATATAAATACTGACCTCCACTACATTAAGCTCTTTAACTTATTCGACGCCAATCAGGGGAACACCTTCTTTTCGCAACAAACGTTTGGCAAACTGATTGATTTCGCAACTTTTTATTTCCCAAACTCTGAAACTGTAAATATTTCAGGATTTATTTCACGGCCATGGTGTAGAACCCTGTAGGTTAGGCTAACCTAACCTATAGGGTTCTAGACCATGGCCGTGGGCGACAGAATGTAGTTTGTGAAATGTAGGACCTACGGGTCACGAAGAGAAAGGGTGTTGTATAGTATGTGAACGATAAAGCCTACGGGTCACGAAGAGAAAGGACGTGTAACTATAATTCCTTCACATAAGGACGGCAATTGTGCCCAGATTAAGCTCCTAAAGCAAACGGCTCATATAAGAAGCGCGTGATTTATTTAGGACCTAAGTACAATAGGTACAAACGAAGAAAATAGCTTAAAGTAAAGATAAAGGTACCAGGTATCTCCAGTAATTATTTCATAAAGATCGATAGGGGGAGAGCCCCTGATAAATGAGGGAGAGATAGCCAAATTATTTGTAAAGAAACCAACTTGAGACTATATCCAGATCTAGTCCGTCAACAAGGGACATCGGTAACTAGAGTTACATAAAATGTGAAATAAAAATGTACACAACGTATGCATAGAGATTATTGCTTATTATGGTGCAATAATGGTCAAGGTTCAGGTTGATTTCTATGATTGGCTAAAAAGACGGGAGCAAAAGTCAAACTTACGCTACCACGTTAAGGAAAATGTGAAAATTGACGGTCTCACCCGGCCATAGCTTCGTAACCAGATGAGGTACGAAAGCAATTGAGGTATCGTTAGGAAGGTAAGGTAAATGCCCTTACGTATGTATAATCACTTTTGATAATTAATGTTAATTAAAGCCACTAGGGCCTGGCAAAGCCATTTCATGTTACTAAAGTTGATAATTTTACGTAAATATCGACTTTCCCAATTTAAACGGGAAAAGCAGGAAAACTAGTAGATATTGTAATAATCAGAAATAGTTCTTTTGAAGGAAAATATGTGAAAACCCTTAAGGTTTCCCTGAAAACCAGGAAAACGTAAAAACTAGCTTTTCCATAGTAAAAGTGGGCGAGGTCTTCAAAATTATATCCCCACCACTTTTAATGCCTTAGGGGTATAAAAGAGGCTATAATCGCCGGATAAAATTGTGTTCGCTCAGCCCCACCAGTGGGAGCTCCTAGGAAGAAGAGGAAAGGAAGAAGTAGGGAAATTGTGATAGGAAGTAGGAAATTGTGATAGGGAAAGTTTAACCAGTAGTTTGTGTCTCATTATTTTATTATACCGTTTCATTTATTTTTCGCCAAGTATTATTTTATCGTCACCCCCACCCCATCCTTCAACAGTGCAGCTCAGTCTGCGGGATTAGTGCTCCCCTAGAGCACCTGCGCTATCAAAGCGCGTTACGGCCGTTTAAAAACACGCTGAGCGGTTCAACCGCCGCGGTTCACCCGCCGCGGTTGAAACGCGCGGTTCTCCCGCCGCGGTTTTTAAACGCCCCTTGTTAGGTGACTGTGAGGTCGCGAAGGTCAAACCCAGGCCTGTCGCACATCGACCACGTCGGCGCCACGCGTCGTCCACAATGGCCGTGAAATAAATCCTACATACATATATTAAACTAACCTAAGTTAGTTTATAAAAATCCTGAAATATTTAACAGTTTCAGAAATATTAAGAAATTGGCAAATCAAAAGATGCGAAATGAATCAGATTGCGTAACGTTAGGTTGGGAAACATTAGTGAACCCAATCAGGACATGTACCTACATGCGTTAGGGTGCTACGGGCGATATTGACTACATATGGAGTATAATTTGCTACATACTGCGGCGTATTGCGATGAGCGTAGCATGATGTTACACGGATCAACCGATTCAAGGCCCTTGATCCACAATCATGTCTATTTTACAGGCAGCAACCCGCCTCGCCGGCGCCTACGCCGTAGCGTAGCGCTTAGCGATTTCTGGCAGTGAATGTGAGATGAGTCGTGCCTCTACGAGCAATTTCCGCTACAAGGCGAAATAATGCTGCTACACGTTACGGCGTAGCACACGTAGCGTTGCCTTGAATGGGTTAAGGCGACGTAGGCTCGTGGTCCTCTCTCCCTCTCACTGAGCACAAGCGTGAGCGAGATGGAAGTGCGTGTTGGGATGCGCGGATATCATGTTTTTAATTTAATTTTTTGCGTGCTATATAAAAAAGTAATCGCTAAGTTCCCTTAAACATGATATTGCCGATTTTTAGAAACAATTTCAAAATGTTTAGCTGTTGTGCATAATTTGTTACGAATTTTTTAAGTGTATTTTTGACCTGTGTTCGTAATTTTTTTTCTATCGAGCTAAAGTCAAAAACTCAGGATTCAAATAGCTGTTGTCCCTCGGGAAAGGCCTCAAGATTGCTAATTAAATTTAAGGCAGCCGTATTATAATACGAACAAGAGCTACGACTTTTTTTAAATCTGTTTTCTGAGCTCACGTCACCTTAACACTTCAGTGCCGCGAATCGCTACGCGCTGCGCTCGTAGCCGAACCAGTGGTGTTCCTCGTATGTAGCGGAAAGCGGGTACGGCGTAGAGACTCGATATCGGGTTCCCGGCACTGAATTAGTTAACACGTTCACTGCCAGTACTTTCGTAGCGCCAAGTGCGTAGACGATAGCATATACCTAAATTAGCCGCCGCAGCGTAGCCAGCAATCATCAACCGCTGTCAAAATCCCGTCTGGGGTTTCTTGGCAGTAAATAAGAAGCATGTTCAATTCTTCACGCTAACAACTGCACCTCTGCCTCACGTAAGCCCTAACTATTGATTTTAGGAAAGATTTCTGATGACATCGGGTATATGTATTTAATTCTGTTTATTTAAGTACCACAAAAACGCTTAAAATATACATCAAGCTATATTATCATTCATCTACAATGTGCAGTGTGTTGAAAATCTCGAAAATCTTAAATAATTTTTGTTTTGCGGCGATCAATCAAGAGCTTCATTATGCCTCGCAATTTCCCTACACAAATTGCTAATTTAGGAAGTCACAGTAACCGCATATGAAACAGTAAAACAGTGCCCTCATGGCCACGGCACGATAACAGTCAGACATTCTGTATTGTAAGTAATTATATTAAATTTTTGATAAGTATCAAAAATTTAATTTTTGGTACAAGCTTTTAGGATGACTCACGCTAGAACGGGCCGTGTCCGGCCCGGGCCGTTTTCTAAGAAAAACGACGGTGTTTTTGCGCGGCCGGGGCATACTCAAGCCTGGCCGAGCCACGGCTGAGGGTCGGAAGCGGCTCGGTGTCCGCACGGCCCGGCCGTGGCTCGGCCGGGGTTTGGTATGGCTCGGACGCGCAAAAACGCCGTCGTTTTTCTTAGAAAACGGCCCGGGCCGGACACGGCTCGTTCTAACGTGAGTCATCCTTTTATTGCCAACTGTTCTTTTTGCAGTCATTACGGATTAAGAGGGTTCCAATGAGTTCAAACACAACCGGTATATTGTGTGTACTAGTTGCTATGGCTACGTTATATATGGAGAAAAATGGTTTGCAATTTTGAAGGACAGCTTATTTACTTATACACGAACTGTTAATTGTTGTAGAGGTTGGAAAGTAGACAATACACGGACGACGGTGCCCTGTTATTGGTCGAATCACAATTCCAACTGGCTAGAAAAGCATTGTTGGACAGTTTAAATTCATTGTAACGTCCAACTAACCTCAGTTTTGAAGCCTGAATGCACACTTCCGAGCAGAGATGCAGTGGCGTGAAAAGTTATTGTTTTACTGCTATTTATTAATTACCAGACACCTACCTATTTCAGCAAGTTTGTCATTTTTTCTACATACATTGTTTGGTTTACACGAACATGCCTTCAATGAATACAATCTTTTCAACAGTCCAGTTGGAACAGCGAGTCGACCAATCACAGGGCGCCGTCATCATACTATCCGGCGCGTACACTATATTACTATTTACTGCCCGTAGCGCTAGTATAAGTTTTATCGATACATATACATTTTCGAAGGCGTTTGCGTTTAGTTTCAATTTGTATGGCAACGCGTAATTCCTTACAGTTACCACCAGAGGCGCTGTTCGCGTTGCCATAAAATTTTAAACTAAACGCAAACGCATTCGAAAACGTATTTGTATCGATAAAACTTATACAAGAGCCTCTGTACAGTGTACATCCGATAACAAAGCTTCGTCTACATTTTATACCCACACGCGGCTTTATACACCGTGTTTTTATTGATTTCCGTTAACTTTAAGGGAAGAATCCTCAGGTTAAATGGAACTAATTTCTCTAAGAAACTAGTGTCTTAACTCTTACTATTTTTCAGATATTCAATAAATCAATTTAATGACCGAATCAGTGTGAAGGGTCCTTTATTTTATTTACGTTTTAATTTTCGTTAAACGAAAAAGGGAATTATTGGGATTTGAACCTGGGACCCCTCACTCCATAAGCAAACTATTTACCACTGAGCCATGTGTTGACAAGTGCTGTCGTAGGTGAAAATTAACTTTGTGTTAATTGAGATTAAGTGTTAGAGCCCTCCCACACTGTGATATTGATTTAGTTTGAATGAAAAATTTAAAAAAAATTTTTTTCGAATTTAACAAAAAGCAACATACGTAGCTTCTGTTAATGAACCGAACATCGTGTCGAAATTAACGGAAATCAAAAAATACACGGTGTATTATTACTGTTGACTAATAGCAAATTTAGCCCCATCCCCGCGGTGTAATAAAATAAATTTTCACAGATGATGTATTTTTTAGGGTTCCGTAGCCAAAATGGCAAAAACAGAACCCTTATAGTTTCGTCATGTCCGTCTGTCCGTCTGTCCGTCTGTCCGTCTGTCCGTCTGTCCGTATGTCACAGGCATTTTACTCGAAAACTATAACTTGTATTTGAATGAAATTTGGAATAAAGGTGTATTTTGATGTCCGCTATATAGGTATGCAATATAATAACAAATTTTTTTTTTTTACGGGGGCACTCATACTTGTAAATGCTTGTCAAAAAAAAATATTTCACACTAAGTCTATATGTGGCACATAAAACGATAGGTCTTATAAAATAACTATAAGGTTACTCAGCACTTTTTTTGATTATTTGAATATACTCGGAGATAATCGCCACGAAAGGCACGAAAATTGTGTCCCCCCCCCCCCTCTAACTATTGAACGGTGGAAGTGAAAATTTTAAAATAAATCATGGACATAGTGCTTATTAAATACTTTCGCCGAAAAGTATTTTGAAAAAGATCGGTTCAAAGGTTTTCGAGAAATTGCTAAAAAACTGATTTCCCTATAGAAAAGGATGTAAGTGCCGTTAGGTTTGTATGACGATACGACCTTTTTATTATAATACAATTTCGTTCACTGATATGCATAATTACGGCTATTACAAGCATACTGATTATCAGTGGCGTATTTCAATTACAATACATAAATCCATATCCATACTTTATATCATATTATAAATGCGAAAGTCTGTCTGTTGTACCTTTTCAATGAAATTAGGTATGTAGGTAGTTTTGAGAGCCTGAGAAGTACATATATGATAGTTTTTTTTCATCGTGGAAGTCATCTCTTAAAGGGGTGGTAAGAGGTATTATGGAATTAATTGCGATAATTGATGCTGCGCCTGTGCCGGCTGTGTCATGCTCATGTCTAATACTTACCAGTAATAGCATATTTTTGCTCTAAGATTTTGTTTAGGCGTTTAACATAAGATACGTTTAAGGCTACTAACAGGTATAAGCGGACGAAGTCGCGGCTTATAGTTTGTTTAGTTATAACTTTAAAAAAAATGTACAGAGAATAAAAACAATTTGCTGCAGAGAAACGGGGAACGATCAATATTGATAAATCGTTTTGTATAGACCGCAGAAACGGTTTGAAATCGAAGATCAACTTACAATATAACTATGCTGGACGAGTCAATTTTGAAACCGGCATTTTGACCTCTAATCATTGATTGTTTTTAACCAACTCGAAGTTCTTTATTTTCTTGCCACATGAGAATAGTGAACAGTTGATTTGTTACTTAAACTAATACTGAAACTACCCAAAATTAAACAAACAGCTTAATTAAGTAGTTTGTAGGTAAGAAAAGTTTTATTAACGATTCACCTACGTCGGCAATATATTGGATAAGAAGAGATTTTTTAATTAGTTATGAATAAGTTACGGTAGGACCCTGCAGTTCACCTTCGGTCTCTTATCAAATTACTTATATATAGGTGATGAAGAGGTTCTCGGTCAGGCCTCGATCTTCAACTTTTGCCATGCGATTTGGGTGCATCTTGACCCACAGGTAAATAGTTTGTTATCTGCATTAAGACGTAGAATACTATTCCAGAAATCATTTACCAAGGGGATAGGTAGGTAGGGGGTAGGGGATCGTAGGTATAATCGTATTCCATAATGTAGTCTGATGTCTATTTTATAGTAGAAACTTAGAATAGCTGTGTTGACTCCTTTACCTTACCTGGTTTTGTAGAAGTACTTAGTAAGAACAACTTCTGAACAAGCACCTTCGAATACAGGATATGGAGTCTTAGCATGGGCAAAAACAACACTGTCCTAGAAATTATTATGAGCAATTCGACATTGTCCTAGAAATTATTATGAGCAAGCAAGCAACATAGCCGGACATGTTGAAGCAGTTTCTCTTAAATATAATATAATACAAGGTTTTTTGCATATTATAGGTCTCCTAAACGCGCCTTCGAAACGTACTTTACACTAACGGACTTCATAGTTTTTGGAGATGTTAACGAAGACTTTCTTCGTTCAAATTGTTTAGATATTTATGCAAAATGCTGGATAAACAGCTTTTCTGCTAAGTACCCTGTGTAACCACGCGAGGAGGAACACATTAAGACCTAATCAGCCTGACCTGTGCAGCGAAATTACTGATTAAACATCATGACGCTAACAAATTCCTTGTGTAGCCAGTGTTAAGGTTTTAATATAATATGGCTTAAACGTAAGGTTATTTATCGCAGAATGCAGATTCTCGTTTAGCACATTATTGTACGAACGAGCGAAGTCCTCCGAGTCTACAGGAACAATCCGACATTCGTATGAATGTATGTATTTGTATACCTACATATTTGTTCGGTGATACTCGGTTCGGTACGAAATTTGTTAGGCGAATGAATAAGACAACAATATTTTATCAAATTAGTCACATATTCCGTACATAAGTTCCGAAAAACTCATTGGTACGAGCCGGGATTCGAACCCACGACCGCCACTTGATTTTTAGTAGCAAGATATTTGAAAAAGTGATACATGAAAGATTAACAAGGTTTCTATTAAAAAATTATGTATTAGAACAATCACAGTTTGGTTTCCAAAAAGGAAAATCCACCACATTAGCTATTTTTTCAATTTTTAAAAATATTTGTAAAAAAATTGATTCTGGTAACACTGCAAAAGCATTTGACTGCGTTAGATATGATAATAATGTTGCAACAGTTAGAGCATATCGGGATAAGGGGAAATGTCCAAAAATTATTCCAAACTTACCTATGCGATAGGAAACAAGCTCTACATATAGATTGCTACAACCAAAAAAATAAAACGATAGAGCAAGTCTTGTCGTGCTACGAGGAAGTGGTAGTTGGAGTTCCACAAGGAAGCGTGCTTGTACCGCTTTTGTTTCTCATATATTTAAATGAGTTTTCTCGTGTTGCTAAGAAATCATGTGTACTGTTTGCTGATGATGCGACAATATTTTTTTCGTGTGATCGTTCAAAAGCTTCCAGCCTTTATGAGGATATAAGCTCTACCTTAACAGAGATCACAAATTGGCTCATTTCATTAAATCTTAAATTGAACCTGACCAAAACCCAGCTCATTCAATTTAGAAATTATAGAACCGCTCCCATCTCTTTGAGTGTATCAGACGCTGGGGCTACCATAAAGGTAGTCAGTGATGCGAAATTTTTAGGAGTTCATGTGGATTCGCATCTAAATTGGAAGGTTCACATCGAACAGATAACAAAGAGAATTTCCAGAAATTGTTACGCATTGTCCATATTATCCGAAACATGCTCTGAAAGCATAGTAGTTAGTGCCTATTACGGAAATGTGTATCCTTTATTGACATACGGAGTCATTTTCTGGGGAAATTCTGTAGATGTAAATAAAACATTCATCCTACAGAAAAGATGTCTGAAAACAATTTACCGTATGAACGTTAGAGACTCCCTAAGACAAGTTTTTCGAGAAAAGCGCTTTCTTACATTAACAGGGATCTACATTTTGGAGGTTAGCTTGTTTGTAAAAAAACAACCAAACTATTTTACAACACTGTCATCTACGAAGGGTAATTTGAGAGCACAGTATAAATATAATATTAGATTACCGGGAATTAGTACTTCTATATACGAAAAGAGCACGTTTATAATGGCGATCCGTGTATTTAATCACCTCCCGCCTAACATAAAAGCTATGGAGGGCAACTGTTTTAAAGTAAATTTAAAAAAATGGCTCATAAATAAAGCATTTTATAATTTGAAGGAGTTTTATGCATGTTAAGTATTTGGTCTTGTATATTAACACTACTGTGGTTAGTGTATACTTAAACCGAATAAACCTCGCTCGTATAAATTAAATTAAGTATTGCATGCCTGAAACAGGTAACTGTTGGAACTATTTTGGCTTTACTACCTACCTATGTACCTATGTAACACAGTTTGCAATAAATCTTTCTTTCTTTCTTTCTTTCTTTCTGTAATTGTCATGTCGGATTCAAGTGCCCTAATATACCTATTTCCCTTCTGTTTTCAATAGTTTTTTTTTTAATTTTGGCATACAATGATACTAGTCTCAATTATTTTAGATATTGTTATACAACCAAACAAGTTTTGGATTTGTAATAGAATATGGAGAGCAGACGTATCCTACAAAAAGTCGGATTTACAATTAAAGGATAATTGTTTTTTTTACATGCAATTATTTTTAACTTCAATAAATATTCAATAATTTTATTTTATGTTTTATTCGACACGTTTAAGTACTATTAAAAAAAAGTGCGCATTATACAGAAAATTCAATAATATGGGTTTTAAATAACTACCACTCTGCATCGATCAGAGTTTCTCTCTCACTGAACTTTACTCAGCTATCCACTTTTTAATTAAAGCTTTTGCATACTGAATTTTTGATTCGCGTCGGAACTTTGGAAGCATGCAATTTTTTCAGCGCAGACAAATTCAATTTATTTGTTCGTTCGGAAATATAACACTGAATTCGGAAAATATTTAAAAATGGATGCAACAACATTGCTAACTGCTAGCTGAAGTAAAATTAAACTAAAGTTCGAACAAACTTATTCAATTGGAATCGGTTTTAAATTTGGCCCCGGCACTCGTTCCAAAATTATTTTTAAAACTCGTCATATGGTAAATTTGAGCAATCGTGGGCCCTTTTAACACCGAAGACACACACGTATAAATATCATTTACTAATTTTGTATTACCGACAGGTTTCGAGCCCAATGTCAAATTAAAGTTACGTTAGAACTGTTAGAAGGTACGTTTTGCGAAAAAGAGACGAGTACCCCCTCTTAAAACTGTTGACACTTATTAATATTAGTTAATTATTTATTCTTTTGGGTTACTTTTTTCACCATTTCTATAGAGAAAATATAATATAGATTTTCAAATATTTTTCGCGAACATTCTAAATGTTCTTTTTATTGGTGGGTCATACAAAAATTTAGGTCCGCGTGTCTTCTGTGGACATTCCAAAAGTTAAGTGCTATAAATTAAATTTTTGGTTATTATTATATCGAGCCCGTTATGTCCCACTGCTGAGCAAAGGCCTCCCCCCTCCCCTTCCATTCATCGCGGTCTTGAGCAATAACTGGCCAGTCTTTTAAAAAGGAGTCCAAGTTATCCCGCCATCGCCGACGAGGTCTACCGCGTCTCCGTTTTGAGTGTTGGGGCTTCCACTCCGTGGTCCCTTTGGCCCACAGCTCATTCGGCATGCGGTAGACGTGACCAGCCCAGTCCCACTTTAACTTGGCTGCCTTCCGAGCTACATCTTCTATTTGGGTTTTGGAGCGCAGCGTGGTGTTCCGGATGTGGTCCATTAGCTTTACACCTAATATGCTGCGCTCCATAGCTCGCTGGCAAACCCCGAGTTTGGACTTCTGCGCTTCCGTCAAAGACCAAGTCTGTGCACCGTTTAAGAACTCTTGGACTGTGGAGCGATAGCAAGCCGAAGACTAAGCACACAAACATGGAGACTGATGGTTTCTTAGACAGAATAACAAACATGGGAAGCGACAAAATGCTACCCAAGTATGTATTCCACAGGAACTACACAACAAAAGTTCCAACCAGGGCTGAGTGGGCCGAAGGTCTAGAACCACCAAAGTCTGGTATCGAAGACAGTATATGGTACACGGACGGATCAAAAATGGGATCCGGTACGGGAGCAGGCATTTATGCAAATGACTATAGTAGTAGTGTAAGCATGGGTAGTTTGGCAACTGTCTTCCAAGCGGAGACATACGCCATAATTGCTTGTGTACAGGAGAATATAGACAGGCGAACCAAAGGGCGGACTATCTATATACTCAGTGACAGTCAAGCGGCCCTTAAAGCGCTTACGGCGCCGAAAGTGGACTCTAGACTAATTTATAATGGCGTCCAAGCACTAAACAGACTTGGAAGGCACAATAAGGTGCAACTAGTTTGGATACCAGGGCACAAGGGCTTCATCGGCAACGAAAGAGCAGACGAGCTTGCAAGAGGGGGCTCTACAAATCACTTTGTAGGTCCAGAACCATTTGTGGGACTCTCGCAGGGGACCATAATATCGGCCTTTAAAGCCTACGCCAAAACCAAACACCAACACGAGTGGAGGAATGAGGCTGGCTTAAGGCACTCTAAGCTCTTCATAGAAGGAGTGGACTCGGGCTGGACCAGAAAACTCTGGAAATCCAGTAGGAAGCAACTCAGAATTATATCTGGGGTGTTCACTGGTCACTTCGGGGTCAAGGATCTCTTGGCCAAGATGGGACTATCTGATAGTTTAGACTGTAGAATGTGTGGCGAGGAGGATGAGACTATGGAACACTTATTGTGTGAATGTCATGCCCTTGCCAGACAAAGAATGAACTACTTTGGTAACGGTTACCCGCAACCAAAGGAATTCAAGGTGCTCCCGGCGAACTGCATCATCCGCTTTGTGGAAATGATGGAGCAAGCCTGGGAGCAGGTATAAAGGAGAGGGCAAATGCACAAAAGATCCCACTGGGTCGAAGTGCATCCGAAAGGGCCCTCACCTAGATAAGATAAGATAAGATAAGATAAGTCTGTGCACCGTAGGTGAGAACTGGAAGTATGCACATGTCCATGAGCCTACGTTTAAGTGACAGAGGTAGGTCGCCCTTCATTAGGTGTTTCATGGACCAATAGCTCCTCCAGGCATTTTCAGTCCGTATATCGACCTCTTTCTCTTGTCGCGCCTGGAAAGAGACTAATTGGCCCAAATAAAAAAAAACTTTTGGTTAGTCCGCATAAACACTCTTCTATGATTTCATGCAAACATATATGTTTGACGTGATAACGTCTTATAAATCGGTGAACACCGGCAGCACGCACGAAAAAGTATGGCTCATTGTCCCGTTCCTCCTGAGACGAGCGTTCGGCTTTGTGGCGTTATCACGTAAAATAAGATTATCGTCCGTAAACCGACTTTATAGACAACAAATTTTTATTTGCACGGAAGCGCAGAAAATACGACTTTAGTTTTACGCAATCTGGATGATACTGGTGTCAACATCCTGAACGCAATTATTTAATTGAAAGTACACGAATCTAGAACTTTGTACACGAACCGTACCACTTTCGTGTACAAAGTTCTAGAATGTCAAGTGTAGCTGTAGCGGCTTGTTTCAGTCGACGTCAAATAAATACATTGTACGCCTTATTACAATGGTACAAGGTTCAAAATGGTCAGATATTTATGACGTTGGCAGCGTGCAGCGCCGAGTCTCGTTACCCGCAAACGACCTCATTACGTAACTTGAATTCTTAACACATCTAGAACTTTCAATTCTGATTTGCTAGGTTTTGAACATGAATTTGTGTACTTTAAGTTAGTTAGAAGTTTGTATATGTATATACGTGTGCAGTGCAATTCACAATGTCTATTTCTTTCACGCAGTGAGTGATTTTTGGGTACAATCAAAATAATGGGTATCAAATTTCCTAAAAATTGGTTCAGTGGATGAGGCCCTAAAAGGTAACCAACGCGTGGATACATATTATTATTATTTGTATGTCTTTGCGATATCTCGGGACCATGGGGTCGACCTTTGGAAGGCATGCGTGGGACCGAAGCCAACAGTGCTGCAGGCCTATTAAGACAACAATAATCTAAAGCAAGGGATACACATGGCGGCTACCATTATTAGTATTATTATTGCTGCAAAAAGGTTACGACGACCCCTTTGGCCTAGTTGGTAGTGATAGTGACCCTGCCTACGAAGCCGGAAGTCGTCGAAAGACGTCCACTGCTGGACATAGGCCTCCCCCAAAGAGTGCCAAAATGACCGGTCCTGCGCCACCCGCATCCAGCGGATTCCCGCGACCATTACCAGGTCATCAGTCCACCTTGTGGGGTGCCTACCCACGCCGCGCCTTCCGGTACCTAACCTAACCTTTCCGCGCCAACGGCCATTGGTTCTACGTGCAATGTGCCCTATGTTATGAGGCCCATAATTGTAAGCGACCACGTTTCAGTGCCATATGTCATCACTGGCAACACACACTGGTCAAAGACTCTCGTCTTGAGACACTGCGGAATATTTTTGCCGGAAGCCGGAGGTGCTGGGTTCGAATCCCGGTAAGGGCATTTATTTGTGTGATGAGCACGAATATTTTGTTCTTGAGTCATGGATGTTTTCTATGTAATTATATATAAGTATATATACATATATCGTCGCCTAGTAACCATAGTACAAGCTTTGCTTAGTTTAGGCTTAGGTCGATTTGTGTAAGAATGTCCTCAAATATTTATTTATTTTAATGTAAAATAATTTATTAACAATAACAATATTCTACAAACTAAACTACTTATGAAAGACATAACTTGAATAACTAAAACTAACTAAAATTAAAATTACTACAGCTAAAAATTAAAAATACCTATCAAAATTTGGTGCCCTTGGTAGGGCGTACCCATCACGCAAGCAGCGTTCCCGCGCTGGATTGCGATAAACCCCGATGAACCCCAATACCCGCAAAGAAAGGAGAGACCGACTTACCCGTTACTTTTGTCACTATAACGTGGAAGGGGCGCCCCTTTTCTGTTCCAAGTGCACTTGTAGATAAATATTTGGTTTCTACTTATTTTATATTTGATTTTCACCGTAGCTATTGGCGTTGTTGATTTTTTTACTTTTTTTTCTTTTTTATTTTAATTGTTAGTCGTAATCCTGAAAGACTATAATAAAGGGTTTCTAAATACTAACTTATAGATTAAAATATATTTAGTTGTAAAATAAGATTCATGAGAAAGCTAAAATAACTTTTGTTGTTAGAAAACACAATGAACAAATGAAAACACCTAAGTTAGACTTTCTACCCTAAAAATAGTTCTAAGTTTTCATCCAGTAAACTACACGAAGGCAATATAACCCTAGATATAAGAACATAAAACGGCGTCCCGAATTTCCCTGAAAATAAATGCTGCAAGAAAATTGGCCAATCTAGCCTAACGACCCGTGAGCCTAAGCCTCTATTTTGCAACTAAGAATTTCATTCTATGTTCATCCTTATCCCAGCGGCAACGACATTTTAAGAACGCGCGTAAGGAAATATCAAGAGAATTTTTTTTGAAGGCAAAAACGCGCCTTTTTACCCGATTTTTTTTTTTTAAGTTTAATAGTACAGTTGATATCTTCTAACGCTCGTTCGAAACTTTGCGCAATTACACTGCTGATAGTGTTGGCTATCAACGCGTCACTATGCATTAGGCTATGCATTAACACGACAACGATTCTCATACTCGTATCGTTTTTACGCGTCAAAAACGTTTTCCAGAATTGGGATGCTCGCTGTTCCACAAAAACGGAGAAAAAACACGCACCAATAGTGTTGTAAAGTGGAGTAGTTCACATTGAAGAATGCTTTTACATTTGTAGAGTCAGTCAACATTTTACCGATGTTTGGCACTGGATTTGGGAGCAGACTTTTCGGAATTTTTTGCAAATGTATTCAGGGATCGTTCAATCCACAAGGAGGCGTCCCTCTCCCTCTTATTGCCACGGCATCCACTAAGATCACCTGACCCGATCACCCAGGTGATCGTATTGGACGAATATGTCTTATGAGATCACCCACGTGATCCTTTTGTACGCCATATCCAGCACGATACCCTGAGTGATTTAAGTGGACATAATGGTTTAATAATTGTTTGTTTAGTCGTTTCTTCTGCCTCCATGCATGGTCTGCACATGGGGCTGTCTGTGATACCTTGTAACGCGAGAATTTACTGTGTCTAGGTATAATCAAAATATGTTAATAACTTAATATATTAATCTCATTTATAGAAGAAAGCGCCATCTCGGGGCAGGGTGATAGACAACGTAGTTAATTAGGTAACGTCGCGCGCGCACGACTTATTAGCAAGGCGATAGGTACAATTAGTTCCAAAAATCACCACCGCCTAGACCTACGGCGCTACATACTGAGTAGCCATCTTGTTGGATAACGACAGCGCACGGAACGCATGCAAAAATGTCGGAGACGGGTCTTCATCCTGAATTTGGCATACCAATGCCTAAAACAGTAAAGTTAATTATTTAAAATGTTAGTAACTTAAATAAAAGAGGAGAAAGTCATCACCTACAAGCATATTACAGAAAACCCGAAATGTAAGTACGGCCGCTTTCCCACTTAACCTAAAAATCTAAAAGTACATGCACGTGTTGGTTTGGCTGAAGATTTTGGTCTTACAGCTGGGTTTTGATTTGTTTTAGGGGTTTTTATTTCCACCTTTACGTCTGATCTTCAACGTTCCGGTCTGTGCCTGGTGTTCGAGCTGGTCTGTCCGCTCCACCCCATATTCCTGGACCTGCTTCCTGAAGGCATCAGCGGAGGGAACTTCATTATTGTAAGATTAGTCATGTGAACATTTAAAAAGGTTAGTCCTTTCAAGAACTTTAATAATGCAGTGAAGTTGTAACGAGAGTGGCGTATATGTGAAGTGATAGACTTTTTATTGATTAAAGACTTTCTCCTGAATTTCTATCTTATCATTTCTTTACCACACACGTAGTAAGGCGCCCTGGGAGATTTTTAAATAGAGTTTTATGCCTCCGATGAACACTAGCCGGTGAGTAACATACAGGTTAACAATAAGTGTTACAACCTAAGTTATAGAGGTGTCTGTTCAAGGTGTTATATCCTGTGGACATAATTATGTCCCGTAGGACATAATTATGTCCACTTAGATAAAACAGTACCCCATAAAAAATAATACACTAATTATTTTTCGTTGACATTTTTTTAATTTATTCTGGAAATTATATTACCCACAAAAATTCTTAAAAATAGTATGATGACGAGTGCTGTAGGTACATATTCTTACAACTGATAGAAAATATCTTATACCTATAGCAAACGCAACCATATTGACTGAGTAAGTGTCACAAGGTGTACTGATGACCTGGTAAAGGTCGCGGGAGTCCGCTCGATGCGAGTGGCGCAGTTCCGATCATTGTGGCACTTTTTGGGGGAGGCCTATGTCCAGCAGAGAACCTATTTCGGCTGATATGATGAAGTGTCACAAAGGTTAATATGTAACGTTCTGTGCATGTACCCACATAGGCCCATCTTATTAGGTCCTCCGTCCTTCACGTCATTTAGGGAGTCCATCCATCACGCCACACCGCTGTATCGCTATATGACTAGTCCACAGACATATTTGATTAGACGACGCATGCAGCGCGTTTTGTAGAAACTCCGAGCGTGTGCAACACAGATAACCTCCTATAGATAGTGCCTATGAATGATTTTCTTCGAATCTAAGGTCACCACAGTTAGAGGTAGGTGCGGGTTGCGGGGCGGTCGGTAACGGCGCTGCGATTGGCTGTTTCGAAAAGCGCGCGCTTTGATACAGCATGGCGTCTGAAGCGTAGTGATGGGACGCATTGGTCGTTTACGGTTTTTAGCGGTGCCGCGATTAATTGTTAGTAAACTATTTTAGATGGCGTAACGCTGGTACCTGTTAACATGGTTTAAATTTTTGAACTGCTGTCACTGTTATATTTTTATCATATTTCGTTCATTGACTATTTTGATCGCCACGTCATATAAAAAATGTAATAAACCGGCCAAGTGCGAGTCGGACTTGCGCACGAAGGGTTCCGTACCATTATCAATAAAAATATTTATTTTATTCTGGTTTTAGTATTTGTTGTTATAGCGGCAACAGAAATACATCATCTGTGAAAATTTCAACTGAAACTATCACGGTATCAGTGAGATACAGCCTGGTGACAGACAGACGGACGGACAGTGGAGTCTTAGTAATAGGGTCCCATTTTACTCTTTGAGTACGAAACCCTAAAAAGTATGTAAATCACAGTAGACATTTTACATCATTTACTGCATTATCGTATTTACATACTTACTAGGAAAGGACGAATGCGATGCTTAATCGATATTAAATAAATAAAAAAATAAATAAAAATCATTTATTTCAGACTACTGTTGTTGGTCCATAGGTATTTTGTTAGTAACAATTAAGAGTCCGTTCACGTGCTCACTAGCGCCTCTGGTAAATAATTAAGATTATTTAAATTTAACGACAGATATTTTTAAAAGTAGGTTGCTACACACTGTATTTTGTATTTAAGTACCTTGTGAACACAACACACTAGTTTTTACGTTGCTGTATTCGTCAATCTATGCATCCAAAGTATATGAATAACACATACATTCATGGTCCCGCACTACATGTATTCCTTTTACCTAGATATTTTTTTGCCAACAATTATTTTCTTTTTAAGACTAAATTTCAACAACGTATGTCCAGAGAGAAGTAATTTTCTAATTCACCTTACATGATTCAAATGTAATATACATATATACCTACTCTTTAATTCAATATCTAAAACGGCTGTTTTTCTTCTTCCAGTACGCACTACAATAATATTCCGTTCACTAGTTCTGAAAGCTATAAAATAGAGCGAGATAGTATTTTACTACCTCTAGAGGCATTCTGCCACGCCGCCTTCTTGATGCAGTTTAAACCTTACATCGTATATATTATCTATGTTATAAAAGACTTTTTTTACAAAATAATTTTGAGAATGCAATGACAATGATATAAATGAAATCATTAGTGAATTAGCGTGTTAGAATAGTACACGAAATCTCGGATTAATTAACGTATTGTTTCCTTAAATGAATCTGAATCGGTAAAATTCCCATTCATAGCCCATCACTAGAGTGTCACGTGATTTCGTCAGAAAGGAACAGTATATTGTCATTTCCATTGAATGAAAAGGGACATACATACTTCATTACTTCTTATGGGCCAGTGTAAAATGAACTCCGCGTGACCGAATGAAAATTACATTTATATGATAAATTTAACTTACCTGTGAAATGCAATTCCGTCGGTTGTGTTCGGGTGTTTTTTCCACACCACTTCACACGCACGAACTCATTTTTATAGCGCAAAATCAATTTTAATTTGTTGGTTGTTTGACGCACGTATAGATCGCGTACAAAATGGCGCGGGTAGGACGGGGGGGGGGGGGGGGGGGGTACACCACAGATAACCTAAGTGGTGTGTGGCAAATGTGACGTCACTGGGGTATTTTAGCAATGCACAATGACCTGAGAGAATGTTCTATTCGTTGACGCAAATTTACGTTTTTTTTTTCTTCTTGATTCTGATATCAATTACACATGAAAATGTTGATGTTACCAAAAGAGAAATCCACAAAAAGTCATAACATAGATTTGGATTGGCTATTCGCGTTGTTCCCAATTTGTATCCCTTTTTGTACCTGTTAACTCAGTTCACTAGTGATTGCAATGTAGGGACAAAACATATAAGAACACATTGTCTTGATCAGGCGAAGTACACCTACTTCGTGTTATCGTGTTACAATACTTACAATACGCGCCTCATAACGCGCCTTTGCATCTCTAAAGTTACCCTCAAGTTGCCTCCCGCACCCACCTCAGCGCCGCTACTAGCAGCTAGCATTACAGACGCAAACTTATGTGGCGCGTGCTTTGCAGCCTGTGGACCAACTTTACGCAGAAGGCATACAACGGCCTACGTGTTCAATACAATACCGCGTTCCGGGTGTTGATGGGGTTGCCGCGATTTTGTAGTGCCTCTGGTATGTTTGCGGAGGCACAAACTGACGGCTTTGCGGTGATAATGCGCAAGAGGTGCGCCTCCATGATGCGTCGCCTGCGCGGCAGCCCCAACAGCATTCTGAGCGTGTTTACGGAGCGTGAAAATGGCCCCATGCTCACCCGCTGGCAGAGACTGCATGCAGTTATTGTTTAGTTATGTCCCTCTTTTTATGTCATACTTACACTAGCAATAAGATTTCATTGTTTACTAACCATATATGGACTTTAGTCTGAAATAAATGATTTTTATTTTATTTTTTATTTATTTATTTGCGTGATCTACCTAGACATACGTCTGCGGACTACCGCTACACCACCCTGTGTGACTTCCTGCTATCAAACTAATGCGGCCCTGATGCGGTGCTCTTTGCAGCCTTGACAAATAGCTTGTTTTGACAACGCTGTACGGCTCGCCCATGACTTTGAGTGATAGCGGCAGCGGAGTGAGAGATCGGAGCGCGGCCACTCGCTCCCACGTATGCAGCGGCAGCCGCCGCCGCTGGAAGTCGTGGCCAACTCCGTAGGGCGTTAAACAACTATAGATGAGGTGAGAAAAGTTTTTTTGACATTGGCAAAAAGTTTTTTCACACCTTTCATTCAGAAAAGTAAGTTTTGGTCCCCGACGAGAGGGAGCAAAATGCGACTTTTCTGTTCAAGCTACTTTTTTAATTTATTCATTGGCATATATAGCATTTACGCAATGTGCCAATGGAACACAGATCTTAATAAAATAAGCGATTGTAATTTCATCGCGATCGATAAAAAACTAACATATTTTTTATTTTTTTGAAAAAATAATTTTTTATACTTTTTTTTCTTAATTTTAGCTTTTTTTCATTTTTCAGTTGCATGTATCACTCAGGAGCAAAATTATCTTCGGCTTGGGCGTTAACACTTGAATCCCTCGCTACGCTCAGGATTCAATACACCGCCCTCGCCGTAAATATACTATTTTGCTCCCTTGTGACACAAATAACAATTTCACTAGGTATTGTATAAGATTAGATTTTTTTTTATTTATTGATTAAGACATAAGTTAAGTTTTACATATTATACCCATTTTAGGCAAAACCTAGACGAGGTTTGTGTGCCAATGGGGAATTCTAATTTTGATAAAAGTTATAATTTTATTTATCAGACAAATCCTGCGTTAGCAGATATATTATTTCATAAAATGGATCTACAATAAATAAAAAGTTAATTTTACTGTTAAAAAAGTAACAATCGAACCACATGACTGCAAACTCCGGAAAACTCACTGCATGAATGGCAATTTTGCTGCAATTAAACATTAAACATTTTATAACGTATTGAGTATTATTTTACTGATTTTAAGATTTGTGTCTTGAATTCTAATTAATAGGCAATATATAATAATAAATATTAATTAATAGGCTGAAAATTTAACGACGTAATATTTGTTAGACGTTGTACTAGTTAATACGTTGTAGCCGTTGTAGTTCTCAGGTCAGAACAATAAGTTTTGCTTTTACTTAATTCTCCATATTAGACTTACTTAAAACCTCTTCTACAACACCCTGTACCTTTCAAAGTATTAAACAGACTAAAACAAAATGTCAAAGGCAAGCACTTTCTCTAAAAAGCTCATTAACAAATGTTTAGTTAGTAATGAAGTAAAATAAATTAATAATGAAAGCAATAACGTGGCTTGAAAATCCCCCGAATCCTGAATTTATTATGAGCTACGTTTTTAAGTATCTCCAGTGAGCTGGCAATGACTTAAGGTGAGACGTGTCGAGTAAAAAATGCATTGCATCAAAATTGTACTGCTTTTAGTTTTATAATTTGGTACGTAAAATGGTAAAAAAAGGTTTTTTCATCACACTTGCTCATAAATGGTGTTATTCCTTGCCTGTATACAGAAGGACAATGGCCTAAATTGTTCCCGCGGGAAATAATGGTCCCAAGGGAAGTAATGAGCTTGTGTGTGATCTGATTGGTTAAGCAAATCTGGACGGCAAGAATTCTGCTCTGTGATTGGTTGAAAATTGAAGCTGCGCCCTCCACTCGCACTGATCTAGAAGTGAAGTTATCAATTTCGTCAACATTTGATTGATGCGCTTGTATAAAACATAGGTTTTTCTGTCTTTTGTGGTTATTTATTTTCTCGCAAATGTGATGAAAAACATTGTGTATAACACGGGCGTAAGAATATTGCAAACTCGAGTCATCAAAAGCCCTCCGCCTTACGGCGTCGGGCTCATGATAGACTCTCGTTTGCAATATTCCTCATACGCCCCTTGTTAAACAATGTACTATTAATCTTAACTCATCAACTACCAACTGGCTGGACATAATTTTTGACTGTCTCTTTCTATTCATTGACCAGAATCGCTTGGAATACGTAGCTACACAAGGGGTTGAAATAGTAAAAAAAAACAATGGTGACAAAGACATGACAGTAATATTTAAAACCACGGTGTTTTCATTGCCTTATAAAGCCTATTTTGACGTTTATACGTCAAAATAGCGTCGTGTTTGAGGAGACCTATCGTGGTCCTTTGTCAGCGCCTGCAGGTGGCAGTCCAAAGCGGAAGCGGAAACAGGCCTGCCTAAGTATGACTTTCAGGCAAATTCCATTTTACGTAGTTTGATTTTATCTGAGACTACATTTCCACGTAAGTATATTCGTTTTACAATTGCTTCGGCTAAAAAAACTTACTATTTATTTATACTTTATTATTAAAACAGAACATTGAATTTACTGTTCGAGTATTTTACGTGGAATTGAACGTAACCAATCCAAACTTTATTCAATATAGTCTATTCCCAAACTTCCGTCATTCACGTCATTTTCAGATTGTCACCGTTACTTTGAAAATGGTTTCATAATTGCCTTTAATTATTATTTATCGTTTATTATTTAATAGTAATGGGGGATTTTAACGCAGTGGTGGGAGAAGGGAAGGAAGGGAAAGAGGTTGGTCAATTTGGCTTAGGGAATAAAAATGCGAGAGGGGAGAGATTGGTGCAATTTTGCAAAGAGAACAAACTTGT
The DNA here is from genome assembly GCA_963854355.1 of Epinotia brunnichana. Lineage (NCBI taxonomy): Eukaryota > Metazoa > Arthropoda > Insecta > Lepidoptera > Tortricidae > Epinotia > Epinotia brunnichana. The sequence continues at coordinate 29,540,793 of OY977945.1, forward strand.
CATTGCTAATACTTTGTTTCAACAACCAAAACGGAGACTGTATACTTGGAAGATGCCTGGAGACATGAACAGATATCAGTTAGACTACATAATTGTCAAGCAAAGGAATAGAGACCAATTGATCTATTGTAAGACATTACCGGGCGCTGATTTAAATTCTGACCATAACTCACTAACTAGTAACCATAATTTGGAGACGAAGAAAATTGTTAGAAAAAGAAAGAGAAAGAATATTGATCTCACTAAACTTCAGGACTTACACGTAAGAGCGCAATATAGCAATACGATAGGAGATAAGTTAAGTTTATATAAAAGTAAAGAAGAAGTATATAATAGAACTAATGTACCTGATGACATAGAGACTAAATGGAATAATGTGAGAAATATAATAAGGACTAGTGCAGAAGAATGTGTGGGGAAAGAAAAAATTGTGCCAAGGAAAAGCTGGCTAACAAAAGAGATAACAGACTTAATGATTGAGAGACGAAATTATAGAAATAAAACTGATAGTGATAGTATGAATATATACAGGAAACTTACGAATAGAATAACTACGAAGTGTAGACAACGAAAAGAAGAAGATATACAGAAAAAAATGTGACTTAATAGATCAATACATAAAAAGAGGACACATGGATAAGGCATATAGACAGATAAAGGAAATGAATAACCACCATAAAACAAAAAGTCCAGTTGTATTGGATGAGCGAGGTAAAATACTTTTAAATGATAAGGACACTATTATGAGGTGGAAGAGGTACATAGAAGGTTTATATGAGGGACAGGGATTGGATGATGAAGATATGGAAGCTGAAGGAAGTGTTAACAAAGATAATGTTGGTCCAGATATACTCAGGGTTGAGTTTGATAGGGCGCTGAATAGTATACAGAACGGGACGGCGGCAGGTGATGATGGGTTGTATATAGAGCTCATCAAATATGCAGAAAACGACCATATGAAGGATATGATTTTCACGCTTACTCAATAAATGTACAAAACCGGAGTAATACCGAGGGATTTCCAAGTCAGTAAAACTATAACATTGCCAAAAAAGGTAAACACAGTAAAATGCGAAGAACATAGGACCCTGAGCTTAATCTCCCAGGCATCAAAAATTATGTTAAAAATCATTCAAAATAGAATCAGACCAGTAATAGAAGAATACCTTGGACCAAACCAATATGGCTTCAGACAGGAAAAAAATTCAAAAAATTCAAAAATTCAAAATTATTTATTATTTAACTTATATTTTAATACAGATTTGTTGAATCCTCCTTTTAAGTTAAAAACTTGTGTTAGGAGGTATTCGCTCTTTCATACAAGGTATTTAAAAAAATAGTTAAAAATAAAATTAAGCTAGGTATATTATATTAGTCCCAATTATCCTAAATATACTCAAGAGCAATGGGAGATGATGATCCTATATCAAGTTTCAGTAACAATTTAAGAAATACTCACTGCTCATGAGTATAGTTAGTCACATAGGTCTGTTGGAAAACTAAGTAGACTTAAATATTATTTAGAAATATGAAATATATACATATATATTAGAAAAGGTACCTAAATAAATGAACCATGTACACTAAAGCTATGATAAAGACTGAATCACTGTAAGAGTGATTCGGTCTCATCATAACTTCTCCCTTTTAACCAAGTTGTAACAGTTTTTTTACACTCTCCATAACTTTTGGTGTATATATTCACCAGTCTGTTTACCTTGTTATATAAATTAATAGATAGTACATAAAATTGTTTTCGAGCAAATTCTGTCCTAATTTTGGTTGGTTGCTTAATTACTATATAGGCATTGCGTTTTTTTAGTAAGGTGTCGTCAAATTTTAGATTTTTGTGCATTTTAAGAATACAATTCAGTATGTAAAGCTGTCTCACAGTGAGTACATCAGTATCCCGGTAAACGCTAATGGTACTGTATCTTATAGTTTTACCTAGAAGGACTTTGAGAATAGATCTTTGCGCTCGTTCGAGAGTCATGAGTTTGAATTTGTGAGTACCTCCCCAGATGGGTAGGCAATAAAGTATAATTGATTGCACAAGGGTTTTATAAATATAAATCAAAAGCTCTTTATCAGTTATGTGTCTTAGATATTTAAATAACCAAATTAGTTTTCTAATTCTATTTGCGGTTGTTTCATTCTGTTGATTCCAAGATAGCAAATTATCTATATGGATACCCAGGTATTTAGTGGAAGTAACATGATTGAGATTGGAACAAGAACAGTTATTGGTGGGGTGGTTTCCGCAGCTGTGGGCAGTTAACTTAAATTTATTTTTATCGGGTTGTGATCTATTTAAAATTGAGAAGGTTATATAATTTGTCTTGTTTATATTTAATGTAAGTAAATTTGTCTGTAACCATTTCATTACTTTGCATAGCCCAGCCTCAGCACAAGCAAACACTTCATCCCAGCTATCTCCATGGAATAATAGTGCAGTATCGTCTGCATATGAGATCACTAACCCATTGTCCAGTTGCATGTCGGTAAGATCATTGATATAAGTCAGAAAGAGGGTAGGACCGAGTACACTACCCTGGGGAACACCAAACTGGGTGGAGTGCTCGTCTGCGCTGTAGACATCGTCGGTTATCTTAACGCGTTGCGTCCTATCATATAGATAGTTTGAGATCAATCTCAAGAAATTCCCCCTGATTCCCATAATTTCCAGTTTGCGTACAAGGATGGGGACAGAGACGGTATCAAAGGCTTTTTTCAAATCTAAAAATATACATAAGGTCTTTTTCTTATCCTCAATATGCCTTGTGATTGAATTTGTTAGTTCTAGCACAGCTTCTTCCGTGTTTTTCCCTTCCCGGAAACCAAATTGTCGTTGCGATAAAAGATCATATTTATTTAAATACTTTATTAATCTACGATTTAACATTTTCTCCATGACTTTAGAAATAGATGAAAGGACCGAAATGGGCCTGTAGTTGTTAACATCTGCTCTGTCACCATCCTTGTAGACCGGATGGATTATAGCACGCTTGAGGGCGTCAGGGAATATTCCTTGCGAAAAGCATAGTGAGCTAAGATGCCCAAGAATGGGAATTAATTCTGATTTTGCTAATTGAATAAATGTAGCCGGTATGTTGTCCCAGCCAGACGCAGATTTTGTTTACAAATTAATTATAATGGCTTCAATTTCTACAAGATCTGGTTCTATTATACCAATTGAGGATACATGCGGTTGTAAGGAATTCAAATAGGATACAAGATCGGGGTTTTCGGTAGGTACGGGCGATATTTTCTCTGCTAAAAATTGTCCAATAGTCGCAAAGTGCTTATTAACTAAATTAGCTGAATCAATTGGGGAATGTGATAGATTTAACAGTTCTTTATTTTTACGTTTAGGTTTGTTTAAGTTTGTAATGTTTTTTATTGTATTCCATAAGCTTTTGTTGTTATGTTTGGCCTTATTAAGAAGTTCGCGCTCATATTTTTGTTTTAATTTCTTGACTAAGTTATTACAATAGTTCCTGTACCGACGGTAGGTTATCTTTAAAATATCACTCGTAGGGTTGCCTTTCAATTTCATTTGTAGCTTATTTCTATGTTGGATACATTTTAGTACACCTGATGTAATCCAGGGTTTTAAAGTTCGCTTACTGCAAGGGATTTTCACTACTTTAGAAAAAGGTACAAGAGAGGTCATACTGGCGCTGAGAATGATTATTGGCAGGAGAATGGACCTCGGCCAAGACACGCATATCGCTTTTATTGACTTGGAAAAGGCCTTTGATAGGATCAACTGGAAGAGCATGATGAGGATACTGAAGGAAGCAGGCCTATACTTTAGGGACCGCAGAGTGATTTTCAAACTGTATAGAGAACAGGAAACCATTATCAGCGTAGGAGAGGAAAGTTGCAGAGCAAAGATAAGACAAGGAGTCCGGCAGGGTTGTCCACTCTCACCCCTAATCTTTAACATATTTATCGAATGCGCCATTAGAAAAATAGTAGAAAAGGGCAAGGGAGGCGTCAGCATTAATGGGCAGAAAGTACAATTTATAAGATTTGCGGACGATATAGCAGCATTGGCCCAAAGTTCAGAGGAATTAAGAGAATTAATGGAACAAATGGATTCAATTTTTACAGAATTTGGACTCAGAATTAACACAGCCAAAACCAAAACTTTGATTACATCAAAATTCAAAAAATTAAAGAAACACATTAAAATAAGAGGAATAGATATTGAACAAGTAAATAGATTTAGATATTTGGGTAGCTTAGTTACTGATGACTCCAGGTGTTCAGACGATATTATATCTAGAATTGCAATGGCCAAAACTGCGTTCAACGCCAAAAAAACAGCTATTCAGGGCAAGCGTCTCCAGAAAGACCAAAAAACGACTGATCAAAGTCTACATCTGGAGTCTTGCATTATATGGGTGTGAGACGTGGACAATGACTCAAAGAGATAGAAAAAGGATTGAAGCTTTTGAAATGTGGCTCTGGAGGCGAATGGAGAAAATAAGCTGGACGGACAGAATGACAAATGATGAAGTGTTGAGAATGGTGGGAGAAAAAAGAAACTTGCTGAACACAATTGAAAAGACGAGGCAAAATGATAGGTCACTTGATAAGACACGACATTTTCTTTAGAAACATCATAGAAGGTAAGTTCGAAGGATCAAGGGGTAGAGGTCGACCAAGGATAAGCTTTGTACAGCAACTAAAAGCAAAAGCAAATGTCTTGTCTTACCGGGACCTAAAGAAATTAGCCGAGGACCGAGAGAACTGGCGCATACTCCACCGACAAAAGCCAAGCTCTTAAATGTTGATGATGATGATTGTGTGTTACGAGTTCGCTGATCGCTTGGACCTGCTGTTTTCTCATATTGTAAGTCAGTAATATTATACCAAACTCGTAATAGATTACCAAACTGATGTAACCTACTGCTTGAATAACTGTTTCATGTTCGTAATTGACTGTGTTTCCTCGAATAAAATATATTAGAACTCAGAAATTGCCTTTATTATTTTAAATTTATTCGTTAAGCAGGAGTTGACTTAATTATTATATATCAATATGTATGCATGTACAGGTAAAGTGTAGTTGTGTGTGTGAGTATTTCCGTTCACGCACACATGCGACACTCGACGCACACATATGTACTTACTAAAGCTAACTATTGGGCTGTTGAACAGACAAAATACTAGATGACTCGCGGCATGCAAAACCTTGACTGACGTCTATCTCTATATTATTCATAATACTCTTTGTTTAAAACATTACTTCACATGGGTTGCACCGGCTGGACTCGGGTTGGTCGCAAATGACTCATCCCCTCATGATCTGTCATTAGAACCCAGCCCGGCGACAACGGCCAATAGGGAACATTACGCAAAACTCTTCGTAGGTGGCGACACTAGCAGCGTTGACATTGTATCTCGTTCCCACTTGCGGTATTGTCTATGCAAGCATCCTTGTCACTCATTTGACAATAAATTGTGCATGTGCGTGTGAATCCCTATATTCCTATACTGGTTTACTATTAGTGGTAGTGCTGCCTCTGGCGGCAGAACATTGCAGTAGTGTTCCCTATTGGCAAAAAAAAAGAAAAAAAGAGTGGGCCGCAATGGTACTTTTACAAGTAAAACTATACCAGCGTTTCTGAAAAACAAGTCAACTGTCAAGAAAAAATGCCGAAACTAACTCTGAATAACTCTCTGTTTTTTTTTATATACAACGATGGTGGCAAACAAGCTTACGGCCTGCCTTATGTTAAGCTGGTACCGTCGCCTATGGACACTTGTGACTCCATAAGAAACACAAGCGCGCACCCTTTATTCACTTGAGGATTCGCTGTGTCGGCAGATAGAGAAATGAATGCAAAAAAAACAAGCTACCACAAAACGTCAGAAACATAAGTTAACAAATATCGCGTTAGACCCGTATATAAAGTATTTTTTTTAATAAATTAATACGTTTACAAAGCGCGAGAGTAAAATATATGACAATATTATTTTCCTCAGAAGAATAATACAGTATGTCAACTTACTAAAGCCATTTATTTAGATCAGGGCATTTTTAGGCGATAAATAAGGTTGTGGTACAAGAATTATAAAAAAAGCGTTAGTTTTTAGAATTTATTTGGTTTGTTTAAAAATATGGTTTTAGTAACCTGACATACTGTATTAAATTCTAAAAAAGCGTTAGGATTTTTATAGTTACCTTAACTTACCTTACCTTACCTTATTTACCGCCTAGATATGCCCAGATTTTAATAAATTGTTTTAGTAAGTTGACATACTGTATATTCGCCATGGGTTGCCGGCACGAACTGTCATCAATATCAAACAGAGCCCTCGTCTAAGTGGCTAATATTAAAAATCGATGGAACGCGTGACCAGCCCAAGGCTCTCCAGTTAAGTAGAGAGAGATCGTGCATTGTTGGCTAATCAAATAAAATTAGGATCTTATTTCCTGACGACAGGCCTGATCCAATTAGAGAGGCCTGTCGGAACACTCAAAGGCCTGGGACACGCGGCCTAAGTTAGGAGAGTGTGGCGGTTTTTAAGGAAAGCAGGATACATACTTATTTGAAGTATTATCTTGACGTCCTGGGTTCGAATCCCGGTAAGGGCAAATATTTGAGTGATGAGCATGAATATTTGTTTCTGAGTCTTGGATGTTTTCTATGTATTGTACCTATTTGTGTAAGATTGTCCCCTAAAATGTATGTATTAGGCCGTGACGCGATGGAACGATTCACACTCATCTGATGCGCTCCGACGAGGTTTTTGATAGTATAAAGAAAAACAAAAAAAAATGTATTGGTATCATACTAAAGTAGTAAATAGTTGAGTCAAAATCAGGAATATAACCTGGGTGTTTTCCTATAAACAATAAAATAGGTTTATGTAGGTAACATATATATTAATTTCCGGTCACATGAGTCAAGTCACTAGGCACTTTCATCATCATCATCATCATCATATCAGCCGAAAGACGCCCACTGCTGGACATAGACCTCCCCCAAAAAGTGCCAAAATGACCGGTCCTGCCCCACCCGCATCCAGCGGACTCCCGCGACCTTTACCAGGTCATCAGTCCACCTTGTGGGGGGCCTACCCACGCCGCGCCTTCCGGTACGTGGTCGCCACTCGAGAACCTTTCCGCCCCAGCGCCCATCGGTTCTACGTGCAATGTGCCCCGCCCACTGCCACTTAAGTTTTGCCAGAATAAGGACGTGTAGCACCACAGTCGCCATCGAAGTTGCATTGTCTGTGTGGTCGTCACCCAGCCGGCCAAACAGAGCGCACCGGATGCGTCCGAGTGGGCGCGCGGTTGCACTGATTGGCTGGACCCTAAATATTGCCAATATGGCTTAAATCCAGCTTCCGGGACACTAAGCAGAAGAATAATCGCAACCACAGCTGTCGTGCGCCATTACTTTACCTCAAAAATCTCGTATTTCGTGCCAATGATGACCGCTTTAGCCTAGTTGGTAGTGACCCTGCCTACGAAGCAAGAGGTCCTGGGTTCGAATCTTGGTAAGGGCATTTATTTGTGTGATGAGCACGAATATTTGTTCCTGAGTCATGGATGTTTTCTATGTATTTAAGTATTTATTTCTCTATATAAGTATCTGTATCGTCGTCTAGTACCCATAGTACAAACTTTGCTTAGTTTGGGACTAGGTTGATTTGTGTAAGATTGTCCGCAAATATTTATTTATTTATTTTTTTAATTACATGTAATCAATTTGTGAACTACCGAATATAATTTATTCATATAAACCACAGAGTTTCAATCTCGCACATCTGCGGAATTCCCGACAGACTTAAAAGGCCTTTAAACTTTGTATGATGTATTCACAGGAAAGAGTGAACGCTAAATCGTACAAAAAAATATTTTCACCCAGTATCGTTTCCGGTAGGAAGGTACCTCCCTTGACTTAAAGCCCAATATCGCAGAGCAGTCCCTACCTTTACGTGAACTCGTTATTGCCTCAGTTTGCGTCGAGTTATGACTGGAAACATAAACAACCTTTTGCTCTAACGTGGCCGTTCGGTTATTAAATGCGTAAAGGAATACTGAAGGCTTTTTTTTTTAAAGCGCGATATAGTTAATTGGACAATTCTCCTTTGAAGTAAAAATAAATATTAATACTGGTTGTTGAAAATCACATTGTACACTGCACATCCAGCGTCATAGACATGTATAAACTTTTTCTCAAAAATGGCCCGCAAAGTGAACTCGCTACATATTGGAAGGTAAATGTATAGTTTAAGGCCAGATCAAAATTAAAAAATAAAAAACATTACAGGCCGCCTGGAATGTTACATATGTATAAATTCCTTTATTTGTCGAGTACCAAACTTTTTAAAAAGTAGAAACTGGCATATAAAAGACGGCACAGGTCGTATTCAGCCAAATCAAGTAGTATTTTTCTGTTGCAAACGCGACATTTTTTTATGTGTCATAAAAATATTGCGTTTTTCGGTGGAAAAATACACTTTTCTGTTTAAAAAAAATATTATGACGTTTAATTTTATGTAATTTGTAGTATCCTCAATTTGTATTTAATAATAACGCTTGATTTCAATTTTGTCTTTTTTATTCCCCCATTTTTGAGAAAAGCACTATATTAGCCTCAGCCGGAATGGCAATTGCAGGCTTCGTATTATAATTAAACGGATTCGCAAGCTCGTCCGTTTAAACAAAATACTCAGCCTGCAATTGCCTCCTTCCCGGCCACGGCAATAATGTACTATTTGACCTTATCTTTCTTTAAGCAATAAGTTTCTAGAATTCTCTGGAATTGTTCACATGTTTATTGATGCTGACTGTACCAGCTGGTCGATACGTCACGTTTCTTACATAAGGTAGATTTAAATGACATTCTTTGTATGGGGAATTGACAGCTGAGTCGTCGGTCCGCTCGTTCGAAAAGTTAGACAATTAGCACTCTGTTGTGCACATATTGACGACTCCTAGTTTTAGAAAATCGGCTGTAAACAATCACAAAGGAGAAACGTTGTAAAACACTAGGATAACGCAGTGGAAACTCTTGTTTTCTTAATTGGACATACAAAAGTTTGCTATAACTAGATACTAATTTCTCAAAACTATAATTTAACTTAGTGTATTTTTAGTCACAAAATTACGTTACAATAAAATATTCGTAACTTTTACATCAAAAATTAAGATGACAACAATGAGTGGTAGTCAAAAAGAATTATTAAATACAGTTACTTATAGGTTAAATACAGTTACCTCTCACTTTTAAACTGTCACTATTGGCAACTCCTTTCGGGCTCATCCAGAGTCTGTCTGTATCCCACAAAAAAAAACATAAAATTTAGATCTACCTAATGTACGTACGAAACATTATGTAATCAGCCAACTGAACAAAAACAGCAGTCACGGATTACTAATACACACACCTAAGGGCATATCTATACAAAATTATCGTTTTCGAAAGCAAATAATATCGGCGGAACTAATCCGGAGTTGGAATAGGTTACCCTTTACACATATACGCTCAAAGTTATCCTATAAAAGTAAGCAAGATGATTAGGCTGCCACTAAAATATACATGTAAAAAATAGGCCAAGTCAAAATGATGATACTTATCTGAAAAAAGTGGAGACGATCAGTTGAAAAAAACGCTGGCTCAACTAATCTCGGTTGGAAAGAGCTGGAAGAAGTCCAGCAAAATCGTGTAAAATGGGGAACTCTTCTGCAAGCCTAATGAGGGATAAAAGGAATGAATCATCATCATCATCATCATCTCATCATCTGAAAAGAGTCATTATAAGATTGAAAGTATAGAGTATTGAAAGATAAAACAATATTTGAAATGTATCATGTGACTAACACAAGTACGTAACTAACGACGTATTTTTTAAATATCCAACATCGTGGCATTTCATTGCTCAAAATACATTTTCCGTAAGTAACTTTATCTCCACTTATAATAAATCTCTAAATTAAAAAAAGAATCAGCCAGTTTGAAACTAAGCTTTGCGCGGTTCGAATGTTCTCAGCATCCCATGAACGGAAAAATATGAAACATTTTATATAGGTACATTATTATTCTAGCTGCAACTTAGGATAGTTTTTATCCGACTGCGACAGTTAATTAATTTTCCGAAATATACGACTTCATTTAATTTTTCATTTATTTTTATTGAAATCAAACGCTGCTGCAACTGTCAGCTATAAGAACCGTCAAATTTTCGTCAAAATGGCGGAATTGCTTTGCCTTTCACTTATTAATAATTTAAATCCCGTCTACGATAGACCTTTACGAGACAAATGCTAAAATATAAACCATAAAAAAATATTCGTATCTGATATGAGAACTTATATGCGCAAATGTCGTTTTATGTCGTAATTTCAATAAATGAAATCAACAAATTTGAACAATATAATTAACACGAATTTGTTTTTATTGAATGACAATGGCACGCGCTCGGCGCATTCAGCCAAAGTACCTGCGGCGCTACCACGAAAACCGATACTCAATGTTCATATATTTGCATCCCTGTCACTCGAGTATGGTTAGTGCGATAGAGATAGAGATACCTGAATATTTTCGAATTCCGAAGTTCGTGGTTATAGCTCAGGAATCGAAAATATGGTAAATAATCATAATGTATTTTCTCGAAAAAGAATTTAAAATAAATATAGTCAAATGGAGAAAAAAACAAAGCAAGAGGTTATATAGGTAATGATTAAGTTATAAGAGTCCAAAGTTTTAAGAGGGGGTATGTTCTGTCCCTTTTCCGCAAAACGCACCTTCATATGAAACGATTGTTTTTTTACTATGACGCTCGAGTATATTGACGTCACAGTCCCTCATCGTTTTCTCACTCTAACAAGCGACATTAAAACGGATGTAGCTTCATAATTTTTTGAGATATTTGAATGGGAGTTTCATTATCTTCTATCTATTTATACATAATAAATGCCTATGTCCTGACTGACTTATTCACTCAATCACTCACTCACTCACTCATCAACGCACAGCCGAAACTACTAATCTTAGAGAGTTGATTTTTGCACAGTATGTTGCTTTTATAACGTGGGCTAGGGATAAAAAGGAATTTTTGAAAATTCTACCCCTAAGGGGGTAAAATGGGAGTGCATAGTTTGTATGGGAGAACCTTTTTTTTTTGAGCTATAGACTTAAACTTTGTAGAAAAATTAGTTATTAGAATACAAATGAAACACTTTCAGCGTTTTGGAAAATTCCACCCCTACGGGGGTAAAATAGGGGTGCAAGGTTTGTATGGGGGAAACATTTTTTTTTAAATAGAGACTTAAAACTTTGTAGAAAGATCAGTCATTAGAATACAAATAAAGAACTTTCAGGGTTTTAGAAAATTCTACCCCTAAAGGGGTAAAATAGAGTGCAAAGTTTGTATGGGAAAAACTATTTTTTTTTAAATAGAGACTTAAAACTTTGTAGAGAAATTATTCATTAGAATACAAATAAAGTACCTAGATTCAGTGTTTTAAAAAAATCTACCCCTAAGGGGGTAAAATAGGGGTGCAAATTTTGTATGGGGGAAACAATATTTTTTTTAAATAGAGACTTAAAACTTTGTAGAAAGATTAGTCATCAGAATACAAATTAAGTACTTTCAGCGTTTTAGAAAATTCTACCCCTAAAAATAGGGGGCTAAAATAGGGGTGCAAAGTTTGTATGTGGGAAACTATTTTTTTAGCTAGAGTCCTAAAACTTTGTAGAAAGATTATTTAAATACAAAGAAAGTACTTTCAGCGTTTTGGAAAATTTCACCCCTAAGGGGGTAAAATAGGGTGCAAAGTTTGTATAGGAAAAACATATTTTTTTTTAATAGAGACTTAAAATTTTGACGAAAAATTACTTATTAGAACATGAAAAATACTACATTCGGCGTTTTACAAAAATCATTCCCAAAGGGGGTTAAAAAAGGGTGCAAGGTTTGTATGGGGAACACTTTTTCTGAGCTAGACACTTAAAACTTTGTAGAAAGATTACTTATAAAAATACAAAAAAATGACTTTCAGCGTTTTGAAAAAATCTATCCCTAAGAGGGATAAAAAGGGGTGCAAAGTTTTTATCAGGGAAAGTTTATGTTTTTGAGTTAGAGACTTGAAACTTTGTAGAAAGATTACTTATTAAAATACAAAAAAGAACACAAATCGTTTTAGAAAATTCCACCCCTAATAGGGTTAAAAAGGAGAGCAAGCTTTGCATGGGCAACACTTTTTTTTGAGTTAGACTTAAAACTTTGCAAAAAGATTACTTATTAGAATACTAAAAAAGAACTTTCAGCGTTTTAGAAAACTCCATCCCTAAGGGGATCCTTAAGATCCTTAAGAAGGGTAGCCAGTGTTGTGTGGGAAAAACTTTTTTTTTTTACTAGACTTAAAACTATTCAAAATGTTACTTATTAAAATTAATAATAAAGTACTTTCAGAGTTTTAGAAAATTCCACCCCTAAGGGGGTTAAGAAAGCTTTGTATGGGCAACACTTTTTTTGAGCTAGAGACTTAAAAGTTTACGAAAAAAGTTCTTTCAGCGATTAGAAAAATTCAACCTCTAAGGGGGTTTAAAAGGGGGTTCAAATTTGAAATGGCGAGCAATAAAATTTTAAAGTGTGAGTAAGAGATTTTTAACTTCGGTCTTATTCTGTACGTTAAATAAATAAATAAATAAATAAAATATCTTTATTTCAGATCTTTAGTCGATCCATATGATGTTAGTAACAGTGGAGACTTATGAACTACGTTAGTGACAATAATGACAATTAATTAATGATACTTAAATGGTTAGACAAATGACTTAATGCCCCGGCTTTGCACGGGTTTATATGCATGTATTATACATATAAACCTTCCTCTTGAATCACTCTATACATTAAAACCCGCATCAAAATCTGTTGCGTAGTTTTAAAGATCTAATCATACATAGGGACAGACAGACAGCGGGAAGCGACTTTGTGTTATACTATGTAGTGAAGAATAACTGGTTCAGGCTTATTTGGCCCTCCCGATAGCCACCTGAACCCAGTATCTTGAGAGTGGACAGTCGAGGCGCTCCGCCAACACCCTCAGAAGACTATTGCTGCTGCCTCTCAGCCGTCTCAGTAGCGACGCTACTCGTTTTCGCCTGATGGCATAGAAATCGTCGGTGCGCGCCTCGGCGAACATACCCGAGGCGCTGCAATGCCTTGGCAGCCTCAATAGCATTCTGAGTATGTTGTTATACTGCACCCGAATAGCGGAAAAGGCTCTCTGCGTAAAACTAACCCACAGACTGCACGTGTAAAACGTCTGACAGTAAGCTTTAAAAAGCGTCAACTTAACTTGCTTGTTACAACGTGCAAATCTGCGGGCAAGCATATTGCCCCTTACCGCCATTGCCCTCCTCTCCCTCTCAAGATCCATGTCATCCTTCATATCCTCGGTGAGCATATGCCCCAGGTATTTAAACTTACTTACCACTCTAAGGGGGACGCCGCCCAGCATGATTGTAGGTACTGATGTTGGGTTATATTTCCGTGCCGTTAAAAGACTACAAAACTGATTTCAGAGTTTTTCCAAATTCATCCCCTAAGAGTGTTAAAATTGGTTCAATTTTGAGTATTTCAAGGCATTTTTAAAGTATGAGATTTTTAACTTTGGTTTTAGACTGTTTGTTCACAAACTAGAAAATGAACATAAACTTTTTTTTTAATTATCCCCTAAAAGAGGGTTCAAATTTTGTATTGAGAGAAATCATTTTCTAAGACGATAAAAAGTTCTACGCGGACGAAGTCGCGGGCAACAGCTAGTTTTTTATATGTGCGTAATCCAGTGCTTATTAAACTTACCACTATTTCAGATACTACTGCTTATGAATTAATGATGATAGTAAGAACCCCAGGCCAGATTGTCGCTCGATTTGCGAACTTGGCTAACACACAGCCGTGCACTCGTATTTCCCGATCCCCTGAACCGTGTCTATTATCAGAATCCTTTAATATTAAACGCCGATCATTTATCTTGATCACTCGTAAAATATACTGAAGGTAATGTTTAAGGATAATATTACCATGGAAATCGTTATGGAGCGAACTCTTTCGCTATTATTTAGCTTCGGATAATACTTTTATCAGCGTGCAGCGCAGCTTGGGTAGACCTCCAACCAGGTGGACTGATGACCTGGTAAAGGTAATAGAGCGTTCCATAATCCAGACACGGCGTGGAGGACTATATATATATACGTAAGCACTGATATAATATTCATTATCATAGTACGTACGTAATCAGTATTAACATATTAAGTAGCACTGACTAAATATGAAGGATAACAGGATATCATCAAATACATGGACGGGGGAAGTGAGGGACCTGCATGTCTCGCTTTCTGCCAACACAGCGAAACATCAAGTATATAAAGGGTCGGCAACGCACTTGTGATTTTTCTGGAGTCACAAGTGCTATGGACGACGGTACTAGCTTAACATCAGGCAGGCCGTAAGCTTGTTTGCCACCGTCGTAGTTTAAAAAATAAATAAAAAAAACATATAATTAATCCTATATTCGTGGACAATATAAGGCCTACTCAAGTGAATTCATTTATACTTGGGAACGAAAAAATATGTAAATATTCACAAACTAAGGTAAACGGTCCAGTGATTGACGCTGGATGAGAGGTGAATAACAAAGTGTCAATTATTGGAATTAATGTATCAAACATGTTGACGTTTACCTGAGTCTACATGTTTGTTTATTTCAACCTCATAAAAAATAATCACGTCCTCTCTACAAAATCGTGTACTAGGCTACTAGCATACAAAATACACGTTAAAATAACTACTGAGTGGTGGTGGTACCCTTGTGTGTCCACGCAGCGTATCTGTTTACGATGGATACTTGAGAAGGACATATCCTTACTTGACCTTAAGTCACGGACACCGTTTCGGGTCGTCTTTGATACCCAAAATTAAACCGCTCTTGCGATGCTTAGCCACGAAGAGACTATAAGTTATCCGAGCGAAAAATTATAGCAGAGAATCGTGTAGTAAAATATATGAATTCAGAAGAAAAAAGTTGCGAGCAATTTATTATGTAGCATTATGTGACAATAGTTATACGTATAAAGGGTGTCTTATGGTTAAGGCCCTTAACTTAAGGGTGACTCACGCTAGAACGGGTCGTATGCGGCGGTTTTATGTATTTTAGTGTCTTAGAAACTCTTATTTGTCTTTCGATCGATTACGTATCTTTTAAAGTTTGAGAAGTTTTTGAAGGGCTATTTGACTTTGAAACTATATGACGTTCACCGGTTCGGCCATAATTTGGTTCAAAATCAAAATTCAATAATATCATCATCATCATATCTGCCGAAAGACGTCCACTGTTGGACACAGGCCTCCCCAAAGAGTGCCACAATGACCGGTCCTGCGCCACCCGCATCCAGGGGACCCACAAAATCAAAATGGCTTTTAGCTGGGACTGTAGAATAAAAAACTTTTTCCAAGTTTCATCCATTCAGGTAATTATTTTAGAGCATCTTAGACACTATTTTCAGACATACGACATCGCTCCTATGTTCTTCTCCGGACTAGAATTATGTCCACACTACATCTAAGTCGATTCAGCGGTTTAATTGAACCTTACACCTCTATTGCTATGATTTTTTTTTTATTATTATCATAAAATGGGTATAATTTTACAAATAAGGTCTGTCCCACAAAACGGTATACACAGTTTGACTGTGGGATCTGAGTCTCTTCACTAACTAAATTATGACAATTACTATACTTATACATATGCTATCTACTATTATGCTATCTAAGAAATAATTAAATAATTTTCTTTTAAATGTGGGTCTATTGGCCTCCAGTCTAATATCTGCCGGCACGCAGTTTAGAGTGTAGGGTAGGTGTTTCCGCAGGCATCTATCGCCATAGTAATTGGTTACCCTTGGTATATTGTACTTGCCCGCAGCTACCGACCAGCACGGCTATCACAAGACGGCCGCGACATACTCTCGAGCTCTCTCGCACTATCAGTCTCTTTCTAAGTGGTCTAATAAGAGAGAGATGGATAGCGCGAGAAAGCTCGAGAGTATGTCGCGGCCGTCTTGTGATACCCGTGCAGGCCCCGTAGCATGGATGGCCTTATCACGCGATAAGTGACAGGATAGAGCATCCGTCCCTGGCTGACACCGTTCGATAGAATGAGACGACGCGCTTATCCTATCACTTATCGCGTCTCATTCTATCGAACGGTGTCAGCCAGGGACGGATGCTGTATCCTGTCACTTATCGCGTGATAAGGCCATCCATGCTACGGGGCCTGGTGCCGTAAGTGTGACATAATTGCGATAGGCTATGTTCTCCACTTCCATGGTGATTAAGTGCTAGGATGAATTTATGCTTAAGGCTTACTGGGAGAATCTTACATATCTTAAAAAGTTTGTTATAATCTGTCTTACATTTATTTTTAGTCTTTTTGTTGACTAGAAGTTTTAGGAATCTTAACTGCAGTTTTTCTATATTACTTAAATTTGTCTTAAAAGTTAATCCATAACAGGTAAGGGCGTATCCTATAATAGATTCGACTAGGGATTTGTACAAATATTTTAGCGTATGCAAAGGAACTTTAAAACTTAGGTGATAAAACTTGCCAAGTAATATTCTTAATTTATCACAAACGTAATCTACATGATGGGACCATGAAAAGTTTTCATCTACTTTGACACCAAGGTAGGTTACACAGTTAACCTGTAAAATAGGTTTGCAGCGACAGAGGACTAAATATGCCTAGTAATGGGCCAGTGTCGAGCATTTACCTCAGTTGATTTGAATAATCACAAATTTAGACATATTTAAAGTCTAAGGACCCATTTTCTTTCTTCATCCTGCCCGTTCTATAAACCCACTTATGCAAATTGCAAGGTACCTCTTTATGCAAAATATAGCCGCAGGATAGCTTCCCTCACTCCTTAATTCTGCGTAATTGTGCAATAAGTCGCACGACGTCACAAACGGTGATTTAAAGGATGTATAGGACCTCCCCTTGAACCCTGATAAGTGCGGGTCCGCTAAGCCTCTTATTTCTTGATTTATGGACCTCAGTTATTATAATATATAGCGTATGAGGAAGGTTTGGTTATAAATAACATTTTGTAAAGGAGCTTATCCTTCACTTCGGGTAATTGGAAATATATTTTGAAGTGGCGTTCTATGATCCGGTATATCGTAGTAACATGTTTATGTGTCATATTTGTATGTTTACAGTCTGTGACCGGAATGGTATTTGAACGTCTGGTTAAGTGTTACGGAAAGTCTTATGTAACTTTTTGTTTATGTGTCATATTTGTATGTTTACAGTCTGTGACCGGAATGGTATTTGAACGTCTGGTTAAGTGTTACGGAAAGTCTTATGTAACTTTTTGTTTATGTGTCATATTTGTATGTTTACAGTCTGTGACCGGAATGGTATTTGAACGTCTGGTTAAGTGTTACGGAAAGTCTTATGTAACTTTTTGTTTATGTGTCATATTTGTATGTTTACAGTCTGTGACCGGAATGGTATTTGAACGTCTGGTTAAGTGTTACGGAAAGTCTTATGTAACTTTTTGTTTATGTGTCATATTTGTATGTTTACAGTCTGTGACCGGAATGGTATTTGAACGTCTGGTTAAGTGTTACGGAAAGTCTTATGTAACTTTTTGTTTATGTGTCATATTTGTATGTTTACAGTCTGTGACCGGAATGGTATTTGAACGTCTGGTTAAGTGTTACGGAAAGTCTTATGTAACTTTTTGTTTATGTGTCATATTTGTATGTTTACAGTCTGTGACCGGAATGGTATTTGAACGTCTGGTTAAGTGTTACGGAAAGTCTTATGTAACTTTTTGTTTATGTGTCATATTTGTATGTTTACAGTCTGTGACGGGAATGGTATTTGAACGTCTGGTTAAGTGTTACGGAAAGTCTTATATAACTTTTTGTTTATCTTTGTGCAAGTATAGTTTCAATGTTTTACAACTTGCGCGGGCAACCAATTACAATTTAGTAATTCTCGACCGTTTGGCGCGTCGAGTTGGCATTGCATAATTTGCTAAAACCCTCTGAATTAATTTAATTTTCCCCCATTTAATTCCACCTGTAGTACAAACATTCCGTTAGGTATTTTTTATCTTTCGTCATGCTCCAGCTACATTATCCCGACCTTTACCGTTTTTGCTATAGCGATACGAGTAATAAATTACGTAGCGATTACCAGGATAATCGCCCGTGACTAGCTGGCTGCTTTCCAATCGCTGAAAAAGAAACTAAATGGTATCCACGACTTTGTTCCAGGTTAAGAATTATTTACACTGCCGCATATAACTCGACTAAATAGAGTATTCGTAACAGTTACTTAGGTTAGATAGGTCTATCTTTGACCAGAGGGGTGATTAGCTTTTCGAACGTACGTTAGGACAATTCAACTGTCATTTTCTCATACAAAAAGTGGCATTAAGATACCTGCTGTTCGACTCACGTAACGCATTGTACGGGCGACAGGTGGATCTAAATGTCACTTTAATTTGATAAAATTACAGTTGGATTGTCCTAACGCACGTTCGAAACGTTACGTGTTTACCCCTCGGACGTAAGTACAATGCGTTATTAAATCGACCAGCTGATTGTCATTCTGTTTCCTATAAGTGATTAAATATGACGGGTTACAAAGTGGACTGATGACCTGGTAAGGTCGCGGGAGTCCGCTGGATGCGGGTGGCGCAAGACTAGTCATCGTGGCACTCTTTGGGGGAGGTATAGACCTACATTTAAATAAATAAAGAAAGAAAGAAGACATTTATTCACTACACAAAAGACACACAGAGACAAAGGGAGTAGACATAAATTACAATTTAACACATATTGTGTGTGTTTTCGCGGCAGTGAATCGGTCGCTGTCTCAGCATTATGCCGAGGTGTCAGACAGACACCTACAGCGCAATAAATAAATATTACGGGACAATCTTATACAAATCAACCTAGGCCCACGGTAAGCTCAGTAAGGCATATGTGTTGTGGGTTGTGGGTACTAGGCGATGATATATATAATAGATACATACATATGGACATAGGTCCAGCAGTGGTCGTGGTGGGGCTGATATGATGGTTACCGTTTGCTAGCCGTCGCATGGGCGAACGTTTGGAGAATTCTGTGACGGCGTCGTTCAGTGCTTGGACCGGCCGGACCCGCCACTTAGTCATTATTTAAAACACCGTTCAACTAAGCTTTCGCGCACTGCTTTAAGAGAATATATCTAGTTTGCATCCGGAAATCAATAGGTACTTTTAGTATGTCTCATCGTGTTACCTACCGGAAGACATTCCCTAAGGAGTTCTCTCGAGCAGACGGAGTTATTTTATGAGCTTCGTGGTGGTTGGTTATGTAGTGGTACAGATATTATTTTACTACTTTTTACTGCGGCATTTAACCCAGTTTCTTCACTCAAAAAGTTGTGCTTTTAGCAAAACATTACAGTCCGTAATAGTAATACTAATAACGGTTGCGCCCGCGGCTATGTATGTAAGTACAATTTTTCTGTTAAAAGCTTATTACAAGGTAAGCTTTTTCCACATAACCAGTGTAGTTTCATAACGATGCCATGTAATCCAGTTAACCTTTTCGCCTGAAAATACGGGGTAGGTTGCGTCAAATCCGGTTGTTCTGAGTTTTTGCAGACTTGTTTGAGATGTTGGCCCAATGCATGAGTAATCCAAGTTTATAGAAAATACCGCGAAATCCCTAAAGGAATCGTTTTTGATAGATCACTTTAAAGACGTTTTTAAAGTATAGGTACTAAATTTGCTACAATATGAGACTGTAGACCCAATTTTTTCAAAATTCGCAATTTTTTGCGTTCGGCGCGTAGAGGTCACAAACTTGGACTATTCATTGGGCCAACATCATAAATCATAAACAAGTCTGCAAAAAATCAAAACTACCTGATTTGACGCATGATCTGAATGTATAAAGTTACTGGATTAATGGAAGTTAGTTCCGTATAACACTCGACGGTGTTTAGGTTGCTTAAGTAAAAAAGTTACAATAAAAACGAATATTAAATAAAATAAAATTTAAAAAAATAATACCCGACTCCGGACATGCGATCTGAAAAGTATTAAATAAGAAAACAATTTACTTCTGAAATGAAAACCTGACATTCAACTCTCTCATATTTGGATAAAGCCGTGGTCGCATGCATCAACATATATTCAGGCTCCAAAGGCATGCGACCACGGCTTCATCCAAATATGAGAGAGTTGAATGTCAGGTTTTCATTTCAGAAGTAAATTGTTTTCTTATTTAATACTTTTCAGATCGCATGTCCGGAGTCGGGTATTATTTTTTTAAATTTTATTTTATTTAATAATTTTTAGATGTGTTTTATACTTTAGTCGGGTATTATTTGAACTCCTATTTCATTTAAAAAATATTGTTGATATGTGAGGGTAACAATGGGGTAATTTAAATAGATATTAAACTTAATTGACTATCTATTTCATATTTTTCCTTTTTAATCATGTTACAATCTTGATATGTATAAAACATCCTGTACCTTCCTTGGGGCTTACAAGTGTTGACAAAGACACATTATCTTGAGCTGTCCCTCAACCTTACGTGGCATAACCTGTAGGTATACTCCGATGCCGAGACCTGACGATGACTGAGGAGAGCGCTTTGAACAGCGAAGATCTGTTGTCGCAAATCCAAATCTGCACGTATTAGCGTCATTTTGCTTGTAGTAGGTAGCAGTGTGATGATGTGTTTGCAATCGGAAGACTAGATCGTGCATTTCAACCTGTGCTGGGATCTCACAGGTGACTCTGCTTTCTATAAGCTTTATTCCAGCACGTGCAATTAAATGTCTTTGTACCAGATCATAAAGTTACAGACCAGATGATAAAGTAACAGGATACGACTTCACTAACTATACTTTTTCATCGAAACTGAGATCCACACGAACGTAAGGTCTTCCATCCACCACTAATAGTGCGTGTAGCATATCTGGCCAATTCAGGTCATTGCATGACAGAGTAACGTGCTGGTCCAAGGTTACGCACCATAGCCATTAGCTATGAATATGCCCTGTGCCAGTATGAGGAAGTGCCTCGAATATTTCTCATGCATAGGTGTATGTTTTGGAATAAATCACTAGGTTGGACGCCATCTTGCCGCAATCTTCCGTAAACGGAAACATTTTGTCTCGTTTTCAGAAGCTCTACCACTGAGAGCGCGTAAAATATATATTATGTGCTGTGAAATCGTTTGTTACTTCCCATCATACGTGATTGAAAATAGTCAAATGGAGATGTCTAATTTCATTTAGGTAATTTTTCCCATCCAGAAGTTGTTGAACCCAGGCTAGCTCTTCAGCTCTCCGCTCTATGAGAACACTGACTGGTGGTGCGGTTTTGCGCTGTATTTCACGGATCGGTAAGACGGTGTCATTATCATAATTTTTTTGGCATATTACCTCCGTGATGTTCGGTATTGGAATCTCATTTGGCATTAACAAAGTCATCATATCAGCCGAAAGACGTCCACTGCTGGACATATGCCTCCTCCAAAGAGTGCCAAAATGACCCGGCCTGCGCCACCCGCATCCAGCGGACTCCCGCGACCTTTACCAGGTCATCAGTCCACCTTGTGGAGGGCCTAACCACGCCTCGCCTTCCGGTATGTGGTCGCCACTCGAGCACCTTTCCGCCCCAACGGCCATCGGTTCTACGTGCAATGTGCCCCGCCAACTGCCACTTAAGTTTAGCGATTTGGAGGGCTATATCGGTTACCTTGGTTCTGCTGCGGATAGCCTCATTTCTGATGCGATCACGCAGAGAAACTCCTAACATAGACCTCTCCATTGCCCTTTGGGTGACTTTGAGCCTTCTTATGAGGCCCATTGTAAGCGACCACGTTTCAGTGCCATATGTCATCACTGGCAACACACACTGGTCAAAGACTCTCGTCTTGAGACACTGCGGAATATTGGACGAAAAGATGTGCCGTAGCTTCCCGAACGCTGCCCAGCCGAGTCGGATTCGACGATTGACCTCTTTCTCATCATTAACATTATCAGAGATTATCATCATTAACAGAGTACCTAGTGCTTATTATTTCGTCATGAAGTTCGTTCGAACTGGCTTCATTTAATTGGTTTCCTTCAACAAATGCTGCGCTGTCTTCTTCTGTTAAATGTGACTTCACTATTGTGAGAGAAAATTTAATATCTCTACTCGACCCCACTGCCAGAACGAAATGCAGATGGTTTGATAAGGTATCTAGTGTTGGAAAAATTATTTACCATTGCACGACCAGCGCTAGGTGCGACGCGGCCTTTTGGACCCCGAGAGTGAGAGTCAAATAAGTAAAAATGTTGATTTTGTGAAATTACTGCCACGGAAATATCATTGCAAGCAACAATGCAAGATGTGACATCGTGATGCCTAAATAGCTCTTCTAGTCCTGCTTTTATACTAGTGTAATAGCCACTAAGTACAGTCGATGATTCACTAAGCCTACTGCGGCGTAATGATTCTCCGTATTTACTTCTTCCTCAGCGATTTCGATGATATATTCAAACAAAATGCCTGTCAAACAAAATGATTTGCAGAATTGCCGATGCGCTAGTAGTATTCTTATAGGCTGATATAAACTTGAATCGTCTTCCTATCGCTTGTTACACTTTAGTTTAATAATGTTTTTATATATTTGAACTCGAAATTTTCTCGTCTTTCTATTGATACCCCACATGCTATGATATAAAAAGATTTTTTTCAAAGTCAGTCACTTATTTGTATGTGGCAGCCATAATATTTTTCTTTTTCATACAAAAGAATACCTATGTTACCCGGAGCATAATTTCGAATCGATTGACACCCCATTTATCAAAAAAGGTTCAGTATTTAAAACGCTACAGTGGAACATACAAACATACAAACATAGACTGCTAAAAACATATCCCTTCCGTTCGGCTCTGCCGTCGTCGGGCAAAAAGAGTAAAGCTTCGTAAGTTCGTACGTACACCGGAACTGCTGTTCCGATTTCAAAATAGTACATTTCGATGCTAGTGCGGAAAGTATGTCATTACATCATGAGTGCCGAGATATTAGGCAAGACTCGGGACGAGTGAAGAATGACATTTCCGCACGTGTATCGAACGACGTTTTTTAATACAGTTGCGAAAAAATAAGAAAAACAACAAGTAAGAAATTGTATTAAAAAAATGTTTTTTGAACAACTTCATTATTTTTCAACTGTATTACAATGATGTTACATAATTAATAATATAAAAGTTTCAAATTCCTTACTTGTTGTTTTTCTTATTTTTTAGCAACTGTATAACGTCGTTCGATACACGTGGAAAAGTAAAAAGCACTAGTGCGCAAAATACAACTTTGCGCACGATTTGCAGCTACAAAAAGTACCACTTTTTGAGCAACTGTATTAAAAAATATGTTACCAGTATAATCCCAGTCATGGTCCCAACAGCATCCTTGCCGTGATTGTCGTTCGGATCGACTGCCCCATACTGCACAACGCGAGAGGACTGCATTTGTTAGATATTTAATAGTACATTACTTACCTAGGGCGGTGAAACAAAGAATGTCTCAGATCGCAGGTATTTGACGCCCGAGCTGAAGCAAGGGCGATAAATATGCGATCTGAGGCTTTCTTTATTACCGCCCGTGGTACGTAGGTACACAGTTTTACGTCTCTCCCTGGCCAGGAAGTAGGATTTTCTGCCCACGTAGTGGGCAGTAAATCCAACTTATGGCCTGGGGTGACGTAAAGATTATTGTTCTTATAATCATTATATGATGGCACAGGATCCGCCGAAGCGGAACTATAGGAATGCACTAACAATAATGCATGCGCATCGAACCGTTTTCGCACAATAGGTATTGACTTTTATTGCACTTGACTGTACCCATAAAGTCCTTTTCTAATTAAGCCAGTATACAATGATCTCATAATAATACCTACGAGTATGTTAATCCGTGCCCTTAGGGCTGGGCTGTCTCTGTGGTAGGGCCGCCGTATAGCCACTTGCGTAAATGTGGTCCGACTTTTTTGACGTCTCGCCTCGTCTCTGTTTTGCCTATCGTTAAGTATTTGTTGTGTCTAAAGTTAGTTATTTGCTTTTGGGAGGATGTTGAGAGTATGGGACAGTCTAGTCTCTAGCTGTCAGTGCAGCGAATTACTTAAATCAAAGGATCTACAGGGCGCTGGTGATTCTGCTGGTGTCGCAAGTCTCCGTAGGCGACGGTGTCTACTTATCATCAGGGGTCTCCTTTGTTAGACCTAACTACTTTAGCCTCAACTGCTTCATTAGACCAAATGCTTTGTTTTTCTTAAATAGAAAACTTAACCTAACCTAATGACTTCTATTTGATGATATGCAAACAAAACCCGAGTAGTTCACTGTTTCGAAGAAAAATGGATTAGGTCTAGTGAAACATTAGGGCAAAAGTCAGTAGGTCATTTGACAGGACCCTACCAACAGGTAGACCGTAAGAGTATTTGCCACCAACGACACCAACGTATTATAAAAAAAAGTGTAAGAGTATCGATGAAAATATCAACTACATATTTACGTAACGTGAAAAACACCTGACGCGAAAAATGCTAACAAACAAGTTACGGAACTAATTTCCTGACTTCCCATTTGCATAGTTCATTTTTGTTTCCATGACAACAAATGGGATGGGCAATCGACGGAGCTAACTAGAAAAGTTTCTGAATGTCCACTGAACGCGAATTGTTATGCCGGCTTCTCATTCTCGCCGAGACGACGCAAAGCGTTGTTGCACATTCGTCATCATAAACGAATAAATATTAGGGACATTTTACACAAATCTAACTCATCTTATGTAAACTTTTTATGGCTTGCTTTATGGGTACTTACTAGATGGCAGTATATTTAATAGGTTATTTCAGGGACCACTATCAAATAATCGGATAATCGGACTATCAAACTATCACACTATCAAATGCAACGAAAATCTGCAGGGACTTCGGCAAAAATTCAGACATAGAGGGAACACTCTGGAAATTACCCTTAAATAAAAAGAAAGCACTCAAAATTCAGAAATAAATAGTAATTCTTATCACACAAACGTTTGCCCCGGAATTGAATGTAGAGCCGTCAGCATCGCAAGCAGGGTCACTACAAACCTGTCGTCAAATCATCAGCCTATCAAAGAACTACGAGCTAGATTGCGCTTATATTTGTAATTTATTGCAACGGATAAAGGATGATTCACGCTAGAACAGGCCGTTTTTCTTAGAAAAAGGCCCGGGCCGGGAACGGCCCGTTCTAGCGCGAGTTAAAGCATATTACATGAAGGATATGATACAGAGAACAAATATAATGGAAAATAAACCATCATCGCCTGAAGGCCAGGGTAATATTTAATAAAATAATTTGTTTCGTTAAGAGACATTAATTACATTCTGACAAAAATAAGTGTCTCCCCAGAAATGAATGTCGCAGGCCTGCTGTTACAGATCGGAACGGTAGGTTAACGTGGATGCAGTCGCAAGCAAAAGATAGAACAATATTAGATTAGATAAGATAAGATAATTATTCATAAACGCCTACGCGCGTTTATTATTTATTTATTAACCCGTGTTAAATAATTAACCCGCTACACTTACCTAAAATTGCTCGGATTTCAGTCGGACCAAGTCCTTGAACCTTTCCTGTCAAGGGTCCTCTTGTGATATAGCTTGGACTGATGGACCTACCGGGTGTTTATTCAAAATGCAATATTGTTCAACACATAATGTATTTCTATGGAATGCTTACTGCACTACGCAAAGTGCCTCTACCTTAAACAAAAGCGGTTTTTGCTCGGGCAAACGCGACTTATATCATACCGAACGCGGGGATCCCTTAAGAGTCAACGGCGCGACACAACTTAGCACGACCTGGCCAGGAATTAAAGATTTGAATTGTCACTTACGGCGGAAAGTCCGGAGACGTAAACTGATTCGCTGACGGTTTCCTCGCACATCAACTCGCCCGAGCTGACGGGAGACAGATGGTCGTGATGCGATGCGACGTCCGACGAATGCAGGAGCCTGCGTGATGCACCTCGGAATGCTCACCTGCGCCGGTCGCCCCGAGGGCGCAATAGCTGCGTCGCCTCCCAGGACAAGCGCGCAGATGAGTCACGAGCCCGCAGGCTCAAAAGAGCTCGTATCCTACGGTGGAGGATAGAGCGGCGTGGTCCGGAGGTGCCATTCCGCGGCGCGCACAAATACAGCGCACAATTGCACTGCTTAGACTACTCTCCACACCTTACTTGATAAATCTCCACATGTCGGGCCTCTCTTCCGACCATGAGGTCGCCCTCACAAAATGGCGGACCAGTCAATCCCCAGAAAAACCCCAAAAGCGCCGATGCAACCGCGCCTCATGCGCGTAGGAAACGATGAAAACTGCGTCACTACGATGAAAACTGACGGCAGACGCGTTTTGTCTAGCTTAGGCTAGAGTGTAAATTGGCCTTAAGCATTTGTTTATCTCAATGCGCAATGCTTTTACGACTTTTAAAGATGAGTTCTGAGATGGAAATAAACAAATTATATTGTCTGTTAGCAAAGCTCTTTGTTTTCATCGTGAGCGTTAAATGACAGTGAAATATTATGAGTACGGTTAAGGGTGGTCAGGGTGAACACCCACCACTCTTAACAAAAATTTAACGGCATTTGAGGAAAAGTTATTTAACGGTTTTTAACGAAAAGTTATTTAACGGCATTTGCCATTGCGTACGAAATGGCGATGCAACATGCAATTGAACGATAAATATTAAATTTTCGGAAAAAGGCCATACTTACAGATCGTTAGCGTTAATTGTGACTACCAATGATTGATTGTAAACTTACAATCAATTCACCGAATCTGTGTAAGTCCTGATTCGTAACTATGCACTTAAAAAAATAATACCAACAAACATAATACAAATGGAGATTCGTGATCTCTGCCTACCCCTCTGGGAAAGATGCGTGATTATATGTATGTATGTAAAAATAATACATTTGAGACCGATAGCAAGGGTTTATCGTTAAAATTATACGTTCAAACTTTGTTCAAACATGATCCACGAGGATTAATGAAATACATGGGTATTTACTTAGATTAATTTTAGCTGGGATAAAACCTTGAAATAGAAGTATTGGGATTTCCATCCAATTTAGCGAATTACAAAAATACACTTCTTCATCATTGTGGTCACAGATACGATACATTATTTTGACCAGTGTAACAGTATAGAGCAGAGAATAAGTTTGTGGTAGGTACCTTTGCATAGTCTGCGGCGGGCGCTTGTACTGAATTCCAAGATGAGAGCCTGATGGAAGCTGTCAAGAAAGATGGGCTGCGTGGCCAGTCTATATACGTAGTAATAGTAAGTCAATGATTATAAATGACTAAATTTAAGTGGCAGTGGGCGGGGACATTGAACGTAGAACCGAAGGCCGTTGGGGCGGAAAGGTTCTCGAGTGGCGACCACGTACTGGCAGCGGCAGCGTGGGTAGATCTCCACAAGGTGGACTTATGACCTGATGAAGGTCGCGGGAGTCCGCTGGATGCGGGTGGCGCAGGACCGGTCATTGTGGCACTCTTTGGGGGAGGCCTATGTCTAGCAGTGGATCTCTCGGCTCATATGAATTACGACATAGTATTTAGTGTCGTACTAGTGATTCAAACGTTCTAGTTTACTTGTGGTCGTACGTCGCTAGGTTACTTGTGGAACCAGCAATGTACGGAGAATTCTTTGTCAGGTTCAGGTGACAATTATCAAGTTGGTAAAATAACAATCCTTGACCTTGAACATAACACTAAGTATAATACGAGTATAAATAAGCACTAAAAGAATTGCCTGTAATCAACATTTTTCCGAGCCTTTTTGATTTAATAGCCTTCTAACGCTGCAACAACCAACATTCTGCATACCTAAGTTAAAAGAATATCAAAGATCTTGCTCTTCGTAATCAAACAAGTCAAACAGCGTCACCTGCCAAACACCGAACTTACTTCAAACGAAGACGCAAAGCGACCGAAAAAATTGTGACGAGGGACTCTATTTGGTTGAACGCCTTAAATTGGAATCGGTGTGATACGGGTAATCAATCAATCAATCAATCTTTGTGTTATGGCCCCATCAGTATTGCCGATGATTCCGCCAACGTCAAGGTTAAAAAAGGCGATACGGGTAATCGCGTAACTTTCAAACGCGCTGCCTACAGCAAAATTGACAGTTGTATGAAAAATTAAATGAAAAATTGTTTATTCAGTAACTTAAGTAACTTAGCTTAACTAAATACAGGTTGGTGTCTCTTTTTAAGTATCGAGATACCTGTGTCAAGAGACACCGCTCTTCCATAGAGTGTAACTTGAAACGTACAGAAGTGCACAGAACATGTTTAAATAATAATATAATATAAGAGGAGTAAAGCTTTTTTGTAGGGAATCTATAGTCCTAAAATAATAATAAGTCATACAACTGTGACAAGGTGAAAATGGCAGTTAATGTTGATAGGCTCGTAAAAATTACGCAATAGGGAACATTACGCAAAACTCTTCGTAGGTGGCGACACTAGCAGCGTTGACATTGTATCTCGTTCCCACTTGCGGTATTGTCTATGCAAGCATCCTCGTCACTCATTTGACAATCAATTGTGCATGTGTGTGTGAATCCCTATATTCCTATACTGTTTTACTATTAGTGGTAGTGCTGCCTCTGGCGGCAGAACATTGCAGTAATAAATAAATAAATAAATAAATAAATATTACGAGACAATCTTACACAAATCAACCTAGGCCCACGGTAAGCTCAATAAGGCTTGTGTTGTAGGTACTAGGCGACGATATATATAATAGATAAATACATATAGATACTTATATACATATATGTAACATCCATAACTCAGGAACAAATATTCGTGATAAACACACAAATAAATGCCCTGACCGGGATTCGAACCCGGGACCTCCAGCTTCGTAGGCAGAGTCACTACCAACTAGGCTAAAGCGGTCGTCAAATAAGACATAATAAGACACAATATTATATCAATTATGTTAGGGCTCCAAATTAGTTAATCACTGTTACATCCAATTTAATTTCAATGTGCTTTGCGAGTTTGTTTCCTCAAGTGTGTCAGAAGAAGCGCATGAATGATATAATAATGAAATATGCTAAATAGATTTAATTTCAAAATGTTCAGTGAAATAGACCTGATGGTATCAAATTACCGAAGATAAATATACCCACTTTTAGGCTACGAATAAACCTGCAGAATAAAAATAAAAGGAGGCATAACAAGGACATTACACAGCTTATAGAGCGGAAGAAATCATTACTTACAATTAGTAATCCATATCCATACTAATATTACAAGTTTTCTATTAACTTGCGATGTATGTAACTAATTATGTATGTCACTATGTATGTTCGGGTGGAATCTTGCAACTCAATTTTGAAGCAGACATCTTCAACCGATTGAGCTGAAATTTTAGTTAACTTGGATGACAATTCCATATTATGGTACCATCGAGCTGAACTGATAATCGAGGCAGAAGGTGGCCATGGGAAATCAGTACTTAACCGACGTAATTCCGTTGAGTTTTGGCTCGTTAGAATCGTCTCAATGAGTAGTTATTTATTTATCGTATGGCATTTTGGTCACTGGATTACATATAAAAGCTATATAAGAAAATAATAATAATAAGATTGATTAATTCAAAGGTTAAGATTAGTCCTCTTCAAGTACTCTGTAGCAAGTTCAGTAAGGTTCTTGAGGTCCTCCATCCGCCCTGAAAATTTTGTTGATGGGCATTCCAGAACCATGTGGTTGTCCGTCTGTGTATCTTTTACGACTTCACCCTTAAACCGCTGCACCAATTGAGATAAAATTTGGTATGTAGATAGTTAGAATCTCTGAAAAGGACAGAATAGTTTTATCCCGGAAATCATACCCTGAGGGGATGAACTGGGGCATAGTATAAAGAGGGCAAATTATGTTGTCTTTATACAAACGCACCGCGCGCGGCTTGTATGTGTGCGCTCTAGTAATCAAACAAAATATTTTTAATTCTCACTGAGAAACGGGTCGAGATTTTGTTTGAGTGTGCGTGCGGCGACGTATAGATACTATAGCGCACACATACAAACCGCGCGCGGTGCGTTTGTATGAAGATAACATACTTTGCCCTCGTTATACTATGACTGGGGAATGAAAGTTTGTATGGAGCTACGGTATTAAACGAGTTCCACACAGACGGAGTTTAATATAAGAGCGGGTTTAATCGACCCCAGTTTACTGGCTGGAACCAGTTAAAAATGGCGCCAGAAGCTGTCATCTCGTAAGAATTGTAAAACTTCCCATACAAACATTAACTTACGATTCTAAACAATTTCAAAAGTAGAAAGGCTGAAATTGCGTCTCACTTCTAAAACTTGATGATGATTTAGATGATTATATCACAAGCTGGCATATTGAGCCGAGTGGTCTAGTCTAGGTCAAAACCAACAATCGAATTAATGATGACATTGATGACTTACTATAGGGAACATTACGCAAAACTCTTCGTAGGTGGCGACACTAGCAGCGTTGACATTGTATCTCGTTCCCACTTGCGGTATTGTCTATGCAAGCATCCTTGTCTCTCATTTGACAATCAATTGTGCATGTGTGTGTGAATCCCTATATTCCTATACTGTTTTACTATTAGTGGTAGTGCTGCCTCTGGGGGCAGAACATTGCAGTAATGTTCCCTATTGGTAAAATCTGACAGCTGGACAGTGCTGCCATCTGACATAATTCGCGAAAACCCTCATTTTTTTCTTTCCTTAGACCCCTAGAGCTCAGAAAATAAGTGGAATAAAGTAACTTGAAGTTTCATAGCTACGACGCCGTTATTGCCTCCTATTTGATATCCAAACAATGTCATTATAGAGTACAACATTTCTTTCATGAATAGTTGACGACTTAGATTATGTTTAAGCACCCTATAAAAAAAATCTATACATTTTTTCAACCATGCTTCCAATTTACGTTAAGTCTCATTTGGTACAAGTGGTTCTTTCTTTCTTTCTGTTCAGTTATCTTTTTTAGGGTACCTACTTAGCAAAAGTCATTATATTCGTAGCTGACAATATGCAATAGTTTTCCATTTAATAATTGCTTGCATAATTAATGACAATACATTATGATTTGATATTCATGCATTTCTATTGCATAGTAAATGACAATAAGTTGGTTCGTATTAATACTACCGCCGCGAATCATATTATGAATGAGCTCAGTTCCAAATATCATAAATATGGAAGCAGTAAAAGACCCCTATTAAATTTAAACATTTATAACAGTATAACTTATCCAATATTCATATTCTCAAACCTATTCCCTCTATGGGATTTAATAACTTCGTAGACCAAGACAAAATGGTCCGCAAAATGCACATGAAAATACAACATTTACAGAATTTTCCAAACGTCATATGAAACGAAAATTGATCGATTGAGATCACCTTAACACTTTTGAAAACAGAGTTTATATTCCAATGTCACGGCATAGAGATACATGGTTGGGAAAGTTAAAATGCTAGCACTAGCAAACAAAACAAAGTTCAGATAGATTCAAGATTAAATTTACCCACATATTCTGTTCCATTTTGAATTAATAACCAGATCTTATTATGCACTGAATGATGTCCAACTGTCGGGAATAGCCCGCTATAATCCATTATGTATATGATTTGCTGTTCCTAAATAAACGTGTAAAACTTCTGTCTATTATTTACCTTTTAACGTGTTAGTATCTAAGTCAATCATTCTATAGAATTAAGTTTGTATTTTATTTTTGTCTTTTATTGTTTATTATGTACCTAGATAGTAAGATTTATACTAAATAAAGAGATGGTGAGGCCGGTTTCACGGTATTACACACATACACACAAACCCGGTAAAAAGCTGCTAAAAGGTGCAAGCCCCGACCACAACGCGACGGAAAACGTATCGCGCGGCCGAGCTAGCATCTCTTGCGGGAGCAAAAACGGAATAAGAGGGGCGGTTTTTGATCTCACAATTCATTCTGGTTGCGGCAGCGGTAGAGTGAGGTCGTGCTTTTAAGTGCGCTCTGGCCCTATTGTTGTCTGTAACCCGATTATAGTTCCGACTACCTGCGCGCTCTTATCGCTCCCCCACGAGGTGATTATCGTCAATCAATCACCACGTGGAAGCATCGGGTGTGTAGTTCAGACTTTCTAAGTCCCCAGTCGACCCGCGTGTCTCAGCCCCTCTGGAAATCCACGCTCGTAGTGGTCGCAGTCATTGTGCTGTGGGCTAGACACCATCAGTGGCTATCCGCTAGTTAAGACTTTCGCAAGTCAGACCCGGGTCTCAGTCCCTTTGAAAGACCACGCTCGCAGTGGCTGCACAGTGACGGATACTAACTGTGCCAACGAAGTCACTGTGTGGGGTGGATACCACCACGAAGCCCATTACTGCGGTCAGTCCGACTCTTTCCCATCGTGTGTAGGACACATAGTTGACACTGACACGGCGGACAAGTGGACAAGACTCAACACCGACATTAGGCTAGCCTTCCGGTTCCCACTAGGCGTTTAAGTAGGCGGTGACCGACAAGAGTTAGGATGGAAATGCAAGACAGGATCGCGAGGATGGAGGAGGTCATGAGGGTCATGCAGGCCGAAATCGACCGCCTCGCCACTGAGAACCAACAACTCAAGTTGGCTCTCAGTGGTGGGGTCACCGGCTCGGCCCAGGCAACTCCCATGAAACCCTTCACCCCCGCAATCGCTGACTCGCATCACCAGGCCCCTCCGGCCACTCCGGCTGCCACTCTGGCCGCCCAGGCCCCTCAGGCCACCATGGGACCGCCACTGCCACCGCCGATGCCGGCGGCAGTAGCGATGCCTGCTCCCCCGCCCCAGGCCCCTAAGGCCAAAGCGCCCAAAAAGGGCAAAAACAAGCCTGTAAAGGCAGCCGCGTCTGCCCAAGTCAACTCTCCGGCCCTTCAGGCCCCCCCCGCAGCGGACTCAGACGTGAGGCAATCGCGCTCTCGCTCCTCCCCGGAGGAACGCGATTTTGCCCCACGTCGCCGCTCCCCCCCCACCCTCCCCCGCAGTCCCTCGACAGAGATACTGACCGACGCACAGAATCTCGCTTTGCTCTACTCTGACCATGACATGGACACGACAAAGTGGGAACTCGTAGGCAGCAGCCGTAAGGGAAAACGTACGCTGCCGAAGTCTCCAAGGGCCGATTCGCCGGCGAAGAAAGCCCATCGGACTCCCGCCGCCCCCCCCGCGCCTTCTGCGCAGGCCCCTCCGGCCATTAGTGCCGCTCCGGCAACGGACGGCGGGTCTTCGGCCCCCAGTTCGACTCCGATAGGCAACCCGGACAAGCCGGACTCATGTGTCTTGATCGACACACATAGGTACCACACTGCCATGGCCATAGCCAGTCAGCGTGGGATCCGTGTGGTCGGTTCGGAGATTTTGAAGCCGCCCTTGGAAGGGGTGCGAATTACGGTCCAGGGACCCGAAGACTACCGTGCCCTGACCCGTCTCTTCGACGAGCAGTCAATGGCTTACAACCGGAGGCTGACCGTCGAAGAGAAAGGTTATAGGGCCGTCCTCCGGGGCATCCACAAGGACATCCCGGAGGACGAGGTAGCTGAGGATCTCAAACGCAAGGGGATCGCCGTCAGGGAGGTTCATCGCCTCTACAATAAGCAGAAAGGGAAGTACGATATGGTACTAGTAGTCACCGACCCGGACCAGCGCAAAGCAATCCATTCCCTTAAGGAGGTCCTTAAAATGCCTGTGAGGGCTGAGACTCCTAACAAGAGGACTCATCTCTCCCAGTGTCATAACTGCCAGAGGTACGGCCACGGCGCCCGTGGCTGTCACTCTCCCCCCCGTTGCGTCAAGTGCGCTGGGGACCACCCGACTCGCGATTGCGAGCGTCCAAAGGGTTGTAGGGACCCGAACGGCATACGGTGCTGCAACTGTTTGGTCCGCAAGCTCCCCCATGGGCATACTGCCAATTATGGGGGTTGTCCTTGCCGCCCAAAGAGTCGTGACACCGGAGCAAAGTCGAAGTCCTCACCCCCCTCGGGAAGCAAGCAAATGGCGAGCCGGGCTGCTCCCCATAGCACTCCGCAAAACTACCCCGCCCTTCAGGCCGTAGGATTAGGTGCCCCTAGGAACCTGCCGCCCTCTGCGGCCGTAGGTCCCCACCCGGCGCCTTCTGTGCCCCACTCTCAGGCGAGCCCCCCTGCATGGGGGCCCGCCGCCAGTCAAGCAGGCCGGCCTGCTTTTGATCCCCTCGCTGCGCTTATGCAGGTAATTCAGGTACTCCCACCGCAGGTGGCGAGCGGCCTGACTGCCCGCCTATTCGCAACAACGACACAGTATCTCGCCGCACCAAGCGGCAGCCAGGTTCACGCTGCCTACTAGTATGTATAGTACATCCCTAAAGCTTAAACCTGCTTCGATCACCATTGGCATTTACAATGCCAATGGCTTAAGAGGTATGAAGGACGAGGTGACGAACTTCCTTCGCGATCACTCAGTAGACTTACTCCTGGTCCAAGAGACTTTTTATCGACCCAGCACTAGAGCTTTTCGCGTCCCTGGATACGTTCAGATTAGAGATGATAGGCAAGATGGTAGGCCATTCGGGGGCACGCTCATTTTCTATAGAAGTCACTTCCATTGCATAAGACTCGATCCCCCGCCCCTGACGAATATGGAAGTGTCGGTCTGTCGCATATCGATGGAGGGTCACCCCCCAATATCGATTGCGTCAACCTACCTTTCACCTCAACGAGACTTACTTTTGACTGACCTCAACTCTTTAGCCTCCTTAGGTCCTTCGGTCATCGTGGCCGGGGACCTAAACAGTAAGCATATCAGCTGGGGTTGCGTAGCAACCAATCCCAACGGCAATCGGCTTCATCACCTCCTAATCGAGAGCCTCCCTTTCGACCTCATCGCTCCCTTAGAACCGACTCACTTTCCCCATAACGTAGAGCACCGACCTGACATACTCGACATAGCATTACTAAAGAACGTAGCGTTATCTCTGCGTTCTATAGAAGTGATACACGAACTTGACTCGGATCATAGGCCAGTCCTTTTGAGACTAGGACCTCACCCCAATAGTACGCCACGGACCAGGACACTCGTGGACTGGGACAAGGTGCAATCAGGTCTCCTACAGACAGACCCCCCCCTGCTTAGAGACATTCCTGACAATATAACCACTACCGAACAGACTGACCAAGCGATCGATTCTTTCACCAACTATCTCAACGCTGTACGAAGCGAGGCCTCAAGGGAGGTGTCGGCGGAGGATATCCAAAACCGACCCCTACCTAGGGAATTGAGAGAGTTGGTGACAAGGAAAAATCGCGCCATCCGTACCTACTCAAATCACCCTTCTGCCGAAAATCGTCAAATCCTGAGGGACTTGTCAAACGAGTCCAAACAGAGAATTGCCGAATTTCGGGAGAACTCGTTCAGGGATCTGATGGGGGAGATAACGCCTAGTCATCTGGCTTACTGGAAACTAGCGAGATCTCTCAAATCAGATGCCTGTTGGACCATCCCTCCCTTGAATCGACCGAATCACCAAACCCCCGCGGAGGAGGATAGTGATAAAGCCGAATGCCTTGCGAGCAGCTTAGAGTCCCAATGTTCGCCTAACCTCCTCAACACCGACGAAGTCCACATTAGGTGGGTCGATTCCGAGGTGGACAGGAGATCGCGTCTCCCCGTAACTTCAACCATTTCACCGGTGTCGGTTAAGGAAGTCAGTGACCTTGTCAGGCGTCTTCGTATTAGGAAAGCTCCGGGTGCGGATGGTATATCCAATCGCATTCTGAGACTTCTCCCCGAAACCCTCCTCCTCCTTTTGGTTGGCATCTTCAATGCCGCACTGACCAATGCTCACTTTCCAGCCGCGTGGAAATGTGCAACGGTCATAGGGATAGCGAAGCCCGGTAAACCCCGGACCGAGCCCGCCTCTTACAGGCCGATCAGCTTACTTAGCTCCCTTGGAAAGCTATACGAGCGGATCCTACTCACGAGAATTCTCAAATTTACGGCTGAGAATAACCTCCTCATTGACGAGCAGTTCGGCTTTAGATCCAGACACTCGTGCGTCCAACAGGTGCACCGCGTCACGGAGCACGTGCTGGACGGTTTCTCTCGCTTCCAGGGGCTCAAGACCGGTGCGATCTTTCTCGACGTAGCGAAAGCCTTCGATAAGGTCTGGCATAACGGGCTGGTATACAAGTTATACCTGCTCGGTATACCGGACAGACTCGTACTCACCATACGAGATTATCTCAAGGACCGAAGCTTTCGTTACCGACTAGAGGGAACGTACTCGATCCCACACTCCATCCGGGCCGGAGTCCCGCAAGGCTCTGTGCTCTCTCCCACTTTGTACTCGTTGTTCACGAACGACATTCCCAGGCACCCTAATGTGCAACTGGGGTTGTTTGCGGACGACACCGCGCTCTTTACGACTCATTGTAAGTACGCTACTATCCGGCGATACCTCCAAGAGGCAACCACCGACCTAGGTCGCTGGTTTCGTCTTTGGCGTATCGAAGTCAACCCGGAAAAAAGCACTGCAATAGTCTTCCACCCGTCTGACTGCATTAGCACAGAAAGACGAGTGGCTCCGATCCAGATGTTTGACCGACCCATCCCCTGGGTCAACGAGGCCAAATATCTTGGAGTAACCCTCGACAGGAAACTGACTTTCCGTAGCCACATCCGTAGGGTACGCAACCGTGCGTTGTTCGTGTTAGGAAGGCTTGGGCCGATGATCAACAAGTTTAGTAAAATGTCACTTAGAAATAAGCAGACACTCTACAAAACTTGTGTTCGTCCTATCATGACATATGCAAGTGTAGTATTTGCTCACGTGCCTATGTCATCGCTCAAACCGCTTCAGGTCATTCAGAATCGTTTCCTCCGTAGGGCGACTGGTGCCCCGTGGTACCAATCGAACCTCAGCCTGCACCACGACATGGGGATTAGCACCATGTATGGTTTCTTTAAGCAG
Organism: Epinotia brunnichana; assembly: GCA_963854355.1. Lineage (NCBI taxonomy): Eukaryota > Metazoa > Arthropoda > Insecta > Lepidoptera > Tortricidae > Epinotia > Epinotia brunnichana. The sequence continues at coordinate 29,577,930 of OY977945.1, forward strand.
GCTGCCAGACGTTATTTTGACAACGCTCCCCACCATAGGAATCCGTTAATTAGGAAGGCTGCTGACTACGTTCCCGTCCCTCCCCCCTCTGTCGTTACTCGGCGCTCACTGATTAGGGGCCGCACGGTCCGGCGTCCTAGGCACACACTCACGGATCCGGACGACGAAATCACAGAGTCCATCGAAAGATGGAAGGCTGCGCTTTCGGCGTCCAACTCAGCGCGTACACTACAGCGTTCCCGCCGGCGGGGACGTCCACCGCGTGATCGCGACAACACAGACACTTATAGTCCATATTCGTCCCGGTACCGCCGCATACCGGGTAGAGTCAGTCCGACAAACCCGACCGATGTCGGGCCTAGCTGAGTTTCTTGCTGGACTCTTCTCAGCTAGGGTAGGTTTTAGCGAACCAGCAATCCCAGTAGTTCATCACCACTCACACCTCAGATTCGGTTGAAACCGTTCAACCAATCTCACTGGAGCGCAAACTTTTAGAGTATTCCAGTGTTTACCCCTTCCCGCGTGGTCGTGCCGGAGGTTCCCCTTGGATTTTCCCCAAGCTACCCTCCAACCACGCAGTTCGACTGCTATATTGGGTTCGTCCTATCATAGCAACAGTCAGGTTCTAAAAAAAAAAAAAAAAAAAAAAAAAAAAAAAAAAAAAAAAAAAAAAAAAAAAAAAAAAATCTCACAATTCAGTTTACAACCTTTACACCAACGAGCAACACCTCCACTCGCCTTCGCCGACCGCGCCATGTGAACCAGTACCAGTTGTTTCATTTCTTCAAGCTCCTGAGTTAGAAAACCTTAAGCTACAGTCAACACCAACTTTAAAAAGTATTAGAACTTTGTAGTGGTTAGTTTCAGGATTAAAATGGTTCTGGAAAAATTAAACAGCCCTTTTTAGCGATATGGTGTCAAAATATGTGATTCAAAATAAAATTATATGTAACGCTTACATTTGAATATAGTTTCAACCGAATCTACGAGTTTATCAATTACTAGCCGCCCGTGCGGCAATTTGCAACGAACCAAGGCAAACCCGCGGGATGAAATAAAGCCTTTAACCAACCAGAAAGTCCATTCTACATGCAGGGAAAATAAATTTTGAAGCTGACAAGCGGTTCCGGAGATTACCTATTACATACAAACTTATATTATAAAGCTACAATCTCAATCTCACAGAATTCGTCTTTACTTATAATACTAAGCCGGGGTTAATATTTGTATATTGGTACAAGTACAGACATTGCACTTCCTAGCAAAAACGGCGTTTAGGCATAAGAAACCTGCCTACTCTGTGCATCTCTGTCTGTCATATAACTTGTATTCATTCACGTACGGCACGTGTAGTGCTAGGGATGTCACGCCAAGAATACCTACAAAGGGCAAAAAATGTTCTAGCTCAACAGTACCTCTAGTGTACGTTTAATCGATACATATCGTTTTCGAACGCGTTTGTGTTTAGTTTAAATTTTTATGACAACGCGTAGATCCTAATAGTTCCCACCAGAGGCGCTGTTCGCTTTGCAATACAAATTGGAACTAAACGCAAACGCGTTCGAAAACGAATATGTATCGATAAAACTTATACTAGAGCTACAGATGTCGCTTGAGTAAAGTGAACCGATATTAATTAAGTACATGTTACTTCGCATGTATGTCAGTGTCATTATGAAAAACCCCATAAATATAATTGATCTCGTGAACGGAAAGTCAATTTAACTCTTGAAATTTTAATTCGTAATTTATTTCACAAGTAAGCTCACAAAGCATACTAAGATACATATTAAGAATAAGAATAAGAATAATTTATTACTTAACAAGCACATGATTACAGATTATACAGACATTATCCGTGGGGTTCCAAACTAGGCTGAGCCTGTATCTTGGGACCCACTGAGTCGGTTAACAAAATCTCTTCAGACACACGTCTCAAGAAGCACGACATGAAAGTAACAAAGTGAAAATTTAAACATTTCATATAATATGAGCGCTGCTAACTTATCAATGGGAACACAAATTCATTATTAATAAAAACAAAAATTATGCTGTTTTAGTAGTACAAAGAGAGTTTGTGTATGAGAGTGTGTGAGTGTGTGCGCGTGTGTAAGTGTGCGTGAGAGGGAGTGTTTACGTGTGTTAAGTGTTTGTTACGAGTGTATGTTGAATTGTTAGGTACCTATTGGAAAAAGCAACCTTAGATGCAGGGATGTAAAATATCTTCCGTATATATACGAGAGTTCAGCAAACCATTTCCTTAGAGTGGACTTAACTTTGCGTATGGTGCACTTTTTTATGTCACAGACTTTACAGACAGCATTATAAACAAAGGGGTGGATGAAGAATGCGGAGCGTTGGGCATGTGCCGAGTTGACAGAGGGAATGGGGACTCTATATATGCGTCTACTCGTGATGCTATCTATAAGCGGCAACTTTGCAGTACTTCTGTGGACTCTAATGACAGCATATTATATTAAGATACTCTTTTTAGGGTTCCGTAGGTACAGTCATGACCTTTAATTTGGGACCTACCTAAGGTGTAATATCGTATAGCAAACTGAAGACATATAGAGCTAATATTTTAATGTAGGGTCATAAAGTTTACCATAGACAACTTACGTTTACACGTGTCTAAGAGGCAACCGCTCAGTGACGTCAACCGGGCGCCGGGCGCAACGAGTCAAACGTCCGTTTCCAATTTTTTCCGACTAATAGGGAACATTACTGCAATGTTCTGCCGCCAGAGGCAGCACTACCACTAATAGTCAACCAGTATAGAAATATAGGGATTCACACACACATGCACAATTGATTGTCAAATGAGTGACAAGGATGCTTGCATAGACAATACCGCAAGTGGGAACGAGATACAATGTCAACGCTGCTAGTGTCGCCACCTACGAAGAGTTTTGCGTAATGTTCCCTATTGTCACTCTATTGGACGAGTGACGAGTGACAATTAGTCCCTGTTCTCTCCGGCCATATTTGTTATTTGTTAATAGGGAACATTACGCAAAACTCTTCGTAGGTGGCGACACTAGCAGCGTTGACATTGTATCTCGTTCCCACTTGAGGTATTGTCTATGCAAGCATCCTTGTCACTCATTTGACAATCAATTGTGCATGTGTATGTGAATCCCTATATTCCTATACTGGTTTACTATTAGTGGTAGTGCTGCCTCTGGCGGCAGAACATTGCAGTAATGTTCCCTATTATATTTCGTGAAAGTCAGTTTTCTCAATTTTCTTGTCTGACACTGACACATATTCGTAATTAGGAAACCGTAATGATAGCTTTTTGCAAAGAGGTTATCAATTCAAGGACCGATAAGACATTGAATTGTCTTATCTTGAGACATTACCGCTATTATTGAACTGAAATTTTCGACCTTATTGCATTGTGAATGATCTAAAAACATTTAAAACATTAAAAACATTTGACTGGATGCCTCAGGCCTCGCGAGCGATAGGTATCTAACGCGACACGCCCCGCCCACTGCAAGCCCTGCCTGTGTTTTTTTTTATTAAACCAGAACAAGGATTACACAGCATAGTTAACATTAAAATTTGCGCCAAACTGCATAACAGTTTGTTGGCGAATTTATTATAACCAAGTACAATAACTACATATAAATAAGTTAGCACCGAGACGCTCAGTAACAATAACGAAAATTACTCCGTAAATTACATAAAAAGAACGAAAAGTTCCAAAATCTTTGTATTTTAATGGTCCATTTACACTCAAATCGGAGCTCTCGAAGAGTTTTTTAACAAAGGTCCGTCTCATTAGCACAAAGACCAAACCACTCACGGGGACTTTGACCGCGCAAGGCGCGTTAGGGTTGTCAAATCAATGTGAATTTAATATACGATGCCAACGTTTATTGTAGTTTAAACGCCCCTTGAACGCCAACACCGCCTGAAGGCGTCTTGTATTGTCGTTCCCGAAGCGCCAAGAACGCTTTTAAGTGTTGCGACGTCCGCTGTCAAAACTACCTTCTGTCTTTTATATAAGGTTCATAGTTACTCTCTTATGGAAAAAAAGTTGGCGTGTCAGTGACACTTTAGTACGTAAAAAATGGCGTTCAAAAGGTTAATAGATATTGTGTAAAGAGACTTATATACCTTATCATTTTAGACGTGTTTAAGTGAACATCAAGCATAGTCAAGCGATAATGGTGCTCAACTGAGTTCACCTAAAGCTGCTGATAGACTTTTCTCGTGCCATTTTTTGCAGTTCAAAGACATTCTGAGGCCCTAGCACGATAGGTTTTATCCTTTTCACTGACGTAACCAATTCGAAGCCGAGCAACGCTACGTGTGCTACGCCGCAGGGTGTAGCAGCATTTTACCGCTTTGTCGAAGAAATCACTCTTAGTCGCATGCTTGTATGTTAATTGGCTACAGAATTATTTAAGGTCGATAAAACAGCTGAACGATTCCTATAACCGTAGTAAGAGAAAACTGCGATTTCTGTCTACACCTAGAAAAAATATATGAGATACATATGTACGAACTTTGACTCACTGTGTGCTGACCTTTCCGAGCACTCAGAGCATTAATGCAGTAAAGCAATGCATAATAATTTAACACAACAAACTCCGGAAACTATATGCAGCGAGCCGCCGCACGGGTTAGCTTAAGGTGGTTCGATTGCCATACAAAACGTTATTTGACATTCGCAGGCTACCGGCGTGATATTTTAAGAAACTTATGTAGCAAACTTTCATAAATTGGCTTCCTATATGCGCCAAATTCCCCCTTTCCTAGAATAAACTTGTATAAACTTGATTAATTTGAGAAATTGGTTTGTCACGTGATATTTTGGGAAAACTATTTTTCTCAAATTAATCTGGTTTATACAAGTTTATTCTAGGAAAGAGGGAATTTGGCGCAAATGGGAAGCCAATTAAAGAAAGTTTGTTACATAAGTTTCTTAAAATATCACGCCGATAGCCTGCGAATGTCAAATAACGCTTTGTATGGCAATCGAACCACCTTAAGTGCACAAGTTTGTTGTAATACACTCCGGATATCCTTATCTATTGTGTGGTAGAGTTGAAATTGCTACACCCTGCTTTGGCACAATTTAAATCGTATTTTCGTTTTTTTCTCTGCGGTCCCTGGTCTGGTAGTTTGTTGTTCTTCCTTTTTCTAAGACAAATATTCCGTATGTTTCACTTTGCAGGACTTCCACTTCGTAGATTTTTGTGTAAAATGTTTGAAAAGGAAGTCGTATTAATAGAAGATTTGAGTTAGGTTACGTGTGTTGTAACACCAATGCTGCCCTTTTAGAATAAATATTACCATGCATTATGTCAGAGTTAAGCATGGTCATAAAGGGCCTAAAACGCGTAAGTAGTAATTTGTGAATTTCCAATTGACTCCCTTTCACAGGTCACAAAGTGCTTCGTATATCTAAGATGTGTTCAAGCGCAATGTAATACCTAGCAATCTGCGTTTATTTTACAATCATTGTGTTATTCTCGTATACTTACCACCAAATAAAACCATTATGGCAAACGTCCCAAAGATTGACGTCTTAATGCTTAATTAATAGTTGGTATCTTTTGTCCACCTCTATAGTTTTGACATAAAATTGAAGTGTCATCGTATTAGGCCAGTGTGCCGGGCACTAAGATTTACCTTATTTCTGTAAAAGACATCAGACAAGTAAAATTTACAACAAGTAGAATGTTTTATTTGGAAATATTATAATAAAATTATATTTTCTGAAATAGTAGTGTAAACAGTGACAACCCTATTGAAATCCAATCATTGCGCAGATCACGGGTAAAAGAGCACTGGTCAAAGGGTCAAAAAACCTGCGTCCTCAAAAAGTACTGATTACCGACGACGTCCAATGACGTCTAAAACCATTTGACTTAACAGTAGTCTATCGTTTGGCATTTACTCTTAGTGCAATCTTTGAATTCGATTGAAGTGGTTTTTTTTGGCATAAGAACGGTTAGAACAAGTGACAGAGAAATACGGACCCGAAAATAATTTTGAGTGTTCACGCTGCAGTTTTTAGATTTTTTCATCACACTTGCTCGTAAAGGGTGTATTATTATTATAGGCAAGTTTATAGAGCAGCTATACCCGATTTACATCCCGTGGGAGTTATGGATTTATAACTCCCTAGGGAGTAATGAGCTTGTGTGTGATCTGATTGGTTAAAAACAAATCAAACAAATTGGTTGGCAAATCAAGTTGGCCACGCGTCACAAGAATTCTTCTTTGTGATTGGTTGAAAAAAATCTAGCAGGCCATGTGGTGCCACGCCCCCTCGCCCTCGTCAAATCTGTAAGTGTAGTCAATTTTTGAGTGGTGCGGTTGTATGAAACTTAGGTTTTTCTGTCTTTTGTTTCCTCGCAAATGTGATGAAAAATATTCTCGACTCATTAAAAGCCCTCCCCACCTTTGGCGTCGGGCTTCTAATAGACTCTCGTTAGTCTTCTTACGGCCCTTAATGCACAATGTACTATTGCTTCCCGGAAATAAATGACGACTGATCATAATGATTATAAATAAAGCGACAATTATTTTTATTCCTATATGATTCCCACCGAACGAACGCATCGTCGCATCGCAACGGATACGCGAGCACTCGCGTTTTAATAGAGTGCAGTAAGGTGGCAAAAGCTGGACGGAGCCGGTCAGGTGCGACGACAGCCGAGCGCAGCCGTCCTCGTCCGCGAGGAGCCGACCGGCCGCAAATCCATTCAAATATGAAATGTAACGACAGTATATAGGTTATAGGTTGTACGCGGGCTGGGTTTCCGCAACTCGACGTCATAAATGCGCCTATTTTGCGTAGGGGTTTTGGCACTACTGTTATTCGTGCCAACCCAGTTCCATCAGGAAGCCTAGCAGACCCTTTATGTTGCGGACGGCCTCCGGTAGTGACCCCGGTGTTCCGAGGTGTTTTGCCCTGTATTCCGCCACTCCAGGACATGTCAGGATGACGTGGGCGGCTGTCTCGTCCTCTTCCATGCAAGCTCTGCAGAGAGGACTGTCTGTAACACCTAAAGTGAAAAGATGTTTGTTTAGTAGTGCATGACCAGTTATAGCTCCTGTCAGAAGACGGAGTGCCGGCCTCTTTAGCTGTTTTAGCTTCCTTGACAATCCGGGGTTGATTGTCGGGAGGGCCTCCCTGGTTTGCCTGCAGGTTCCTAGGGTGTTCCAATGTTTTTGGTGTTCTACCTTGGTGTTTAGTCGCAGTGTGCTCCGCAGCCATGCAGAGGGTAGAGGAATTGTGGGTTCCGGTCCTACAGCTCTTGACTCTGAACCCTCTCTAGCCAGTGCATCCGCTGCATCGTTACCGCGTGAATTGCTGTGCCCTTTGATCCATTGCAGGGTTATGTCGCTGTCATTACATACCTCTGATAGGACCTTGTGGCACTCGTGTATCAGCCCAGAAGTTGTTGTGTGACCTTGCAGGGCTTGCAGTACGGATCGACTGTCAGAAAGTATGCGGATGGGATATCCCCTTACCTCCCTGGAGGCGATTGCGTGAGCAGCCATTATTATGCCCATACACTCTGCCTGGAAGACGGTGTTGTGGGTCCCTAATGGTGTCGAAATGTGTATGTTTAGGTCCTCCGAGAATACTCCTGATCCGGTGCCTGACCTTGTCTTGGACCCGTCCGTGAAGATTCTTAACTCTCTGGGGTTAAGTCCTTCCTGGGGGGTTTCGTAAAGTTCCACTTTGTACTTTTTGTCAAAGACGAACTGTCTGGGAATAATGTCTGAAGTTGCCTCTATAAGGGGTTCCCTACCTACAGCCTCGTAGAGTATTTCGGTGTGTGGAACCCTGGGCGGTCTCCAGAGATGTTGTCTTTTGAGCCTTATGGCTACTGCCAGAGCCTCTTGCCTGATGAAAATGTGAAGCGGCGGAATGTCCATGATGGCTTCCAGGGCTGCAGTCGGTGTTGTCCTCATGCAGCCACTTGCCGCCATGCAGACCAGTCTCTGGAGGCGTTGTAGTTTAGCTTCGACCGTGGTTAGCGTGGTACGAGGCCACCACACTATGGCACCGTAGCTTACTATTGGTCGGATTACTGCCTGGTAGAGCCATAGAGTGATTTTGGGGTTTAGTCCCCAGGTCCTACCTACCATTCTACGGCACTGCCAGAAGACGACTGTAGCTTTTTGGATTTTATTGTCTAGATGACTGCTCCAATTAAGTTTGGCATCGAGTATTACACCCAAGTACTTTACCTCTGTTGACAATTGGAGTTCTGTATTGAACAGTCTGGGCAGGTGGTAGGTCCCCAGATTCCGTTTGTTGGTGAACATTACCAGCTCGGTCTTCCTTGGGTTGACTGTTAGTTCATTGTCTTTGCACCAGCGTTCCACTATGGCGAGTGCGGAGCGAGTGACATCGCACACTGTACCTGCATGGATGCCGCTGGTGAGTATTGTTATGTCGTCAGCATACCCGATGGTGTAGTGATGACTGTCGTTTAGCTTGGTGATTAGGTCGTTAACCACCATGTTCCAGAGTAGTGGTGAGAGGACGCCTCCCTGAGGGCATCGCTACTTGTGCTTGCTTTGTTTTGTCTTCCCCGAGCCTAATGACCCTTTGACTTAACATGTTGTGTATCCATTTAATCATAACCGCATTCACTCCATGCCTTCCCAGTGCTGCAGTTATGCTGGTGAATTTAGTCTTGTCGAAGGCTCCCTCTATGTCAATGAAGGTGCCTAAGCACATAGTCTTGTTTTTGATCGCGACTTCGGCCTTGGTAACCACTGCGTGAAGCGCTGATTCTGTTGATTTACCTGAACTGTAGGCATGTTGATTCTGATGCAGGGGCACCCGCACTAGCGCCCTCTCTCTCAGATGTCTGTCACACAGCCTTTCCAACGTCTTCAGCAAGAAGGAGGTTAGGCTTATTGGTCTAAAGGATTTGGGGTCCGTGTAATCTCCTTTACCTGGTTTCGGTATGAAGATGACCTTGACTTCTCTCCATTGCCTGGGCACGAACGTGTGTGCCAAGCAGGCACTCAGGACGATGGTGAGCCTGTGAGTTAGCGCCCTCCCGCCCCATTTCAGTAGGGCGGGGAAAATTCCATCTGGTCCTGGGGATTTGTAGGAGTCAAAGCTGTCAATGGCCCATTGAGTTCTTTGAGGGGTTATTACCTCGCTGGCCAGTCGCCACCCTTCCTCTGTGGGGGCGGTTTCCTCATCCAACCGTACCGTTGGACTCGCTATCTCGCAGCCCGGGAAGTGTGTCTGAACCAGGACGCACTCTGTTTCCTCCGGTGAGTTGGTGAGGGTGTCGTCAGGTTTACGCGGGGATCCTAGAGTTAAGGCTGTGTTGTTGGAGAGAACCTTCCTTACCCTGTTGGCCTGTGTAGTGGACTCAATGTTGGTACAGAAGTTGCGCCATGAGCTTGTGCTCCTGTATCTGAGCCGTTTTTTGTACCTGGACTTGGTGATTTTATAATCATCCCAGTCCTGGTCTGCACCGGTGTTCATTGCCCTGTTTAGTTGTTTCCTCATTTTCTTCCTGAGTCTCTCCATCTCAGGTCCTACCAGTTGGCTTTGTTACCATTGCCTGTCGGCGGGGTTTTTAGAGGACATGTCTGGTGGTAACAGTCTATGATGGTATCTGTAAGGACACCTACCTGTTTGTCTATTTCTGCGGTGCCTGTTAGTTTAGGAGGAACCTCCGTACGTATGAGTGCCTGCCCTATTCGCTGTGCGTACTGGGCCCGGTTCGTTTTCCTGGGGTTCCTCCTGGGTGTTGCCGCAAGTGTATTTACCTGAATGTCGAATCGAATCCATCTATGGTCTGAGCATGAGAGTTCACTCGATACATGCCAGTTTGAGATGTGCTTCGATGCTTCTTCGGTTGCTAGTGTCAAATCAATGATTGTTTTGCTTCGTCTGTTCACAAACGTTGGAGATGAACCTGTATTGATTATGTTTAGGTTTGTAGTGAATAGGTATTCGACAAGTTTCTTACCTCTGTCGTTCCCTGTAGTCATGCCCCAGAGGACGTGGTGTGCGTTCGAGTCGGTGCCCGTGATGAGCTCGAGTCCGGCCTCTTCGCAGTAGTTGACTAGCCTTGTCATGTCGTGTGGTGGTGGGTCGTCGGCTTCCGGCATGTAGACCGAAGCCATTACCACCTCCTGTAGTTTAGAGTCCTGCACTCCTCGCACCATTATGGCGCACAGGTCTCCGGAACAGAAACTTGTTAGAGGGTGCACTTGTATGTTTTTTGATGTATAGATGCAGGCCCGGGGGTTTTCCGGTCCCGCTTGTACTGTCAGCTTACCTTCTGTGCTGCGGAGACCGCAGACGGTACCCTTCCTGATCCACGGCTCCTGGATCAGTACTATGGCTGTAGTGTTGACCTCCATCCACTTACGTATCTGAGCCGTTGCGGTTTCGCTGTGGTGGAGGTTGGCTTGGAGGATTTTACAAGGAGGAGAGGAAGGGGACGGCGACATCTTCGTCGGTCTCCTCCGTCGACATCTCTTCCGTCGACATCTCGCTCTCCTCCTTGCCCTCTTCCCTACAGATGGACAGCTTCTTTAGTTCCTCTGCGCATCCCTCCTCATTTTCCGAGTGGTCGCGAAGAAGTTCTTCTTCGTCCGGCTCGGAAGTGGGGTCGATCTGCGCTGGGACTAGGGAAACTGGTCTGGACGCGCACGCGCTTCGGCAGCTCGCTTGGGCGCTTCACCACAAGCTTCTGCCCGTCAGAAAGGGTGATAGCGGCCACGCTGCGCTTCAACCACTCGAGAGTGGTCTTGTCTTCGCACCACAGCCTCAGGGAACCGTTGGTTAGAACCGGTTTCCCCCGAAACTGTGGACCCACGGACTGGCTGTTGCCAGGTTGCATTGCCTCTTTTATTAAGAGACTCTGCAACTGGTGTTTTATCTCCTCGGATTGCTGCGGGCTCAGGTGTTCCGCTGTGGCAGTAGTGATGGCCATCAGCAGGTCCGCCTTCACAGCCTCCGCATAATCAATCCGGGGCGTTTCGCCGTGAGACCCGGTCCTCTGCCTTTTTTGCTCGCCTCTCGGAGAGGATGTCTCGTCGAGCCGGGCCCTTTTGGTAGAGGGTCGGGCCTCCTGGTTACTCCCCCCTTTGGATGTCTTCCTGTCTCTTTTGTCTTGTGCCCTGCTCCCTTTGGGGACGGTACGGCCTGCTACTGGGGGTCCAGCGGCTGCCTGCGCCGATCCTTTCTGGGGGGCACCCTCCTGTGTGGGTGCCGGGGCTGTATTGTTTTGGTTCGCAAGCCGTCGCTCTCTTGACTTACGTCGCTGTTTTTGGTTTTTCTTGTGGTACTCTGCCGTACCGGGGGGTTAAGACGGTTTAGGCTCTGCCCGCTTAGCGCGCTTCACCTTCCCAAACTGTACCGGCAAGGACCACCCAGCATTCAGCCGTAGTATGTCTGGGTCGCTTTCGGGTTCCTCTGTGGCAGCAAGCTCCGGATCGATGGATTTCTCCTCCCCCGGAACTGCCTCCGCAGTGGGACCCTGTGTAGCGGTCGGGGTACGGCCTGTCGCCTGTACCGGGCCCGTGTTGTGCTTTGGGTGCTTTTTGGGCTTCTTGGTCACCGGCTTCCCGGCGGCCTTTTTGCCCCATGCACCCCTGCCTGTCCTATACTTCGGTACTGTAGACACAGCGCCATCGTCAGGTTTTATAGTGCCTATCTGGGTCACTTCCGTTTCCCTGTAGGCACGTGTTGTGGAGGGAGGTACTGTTTTATCAGTGCCTGCACCTTGTGTTTTGTTGTTAGTATCGGGTACAGCGGGTGCTGCGCCGTCTACCTTTTGTGTAGGGTTATTAGATCGTTTGGAATCCATAATTTGTTGTGAGTTTTTTCACCCCTCGAGCTTCCCACCCTCCGTGGAGCCCGCACCTTTGGGGATGTCCCTCAGGACACCAGGAATACCCAAGAGGTATAGGTATGGCGAGTTGTTGCTCATCTCTCCCAGTTGGTCCACCAGCCCTTGCTCCGTCAGCATGGCCGAGCCCCAGTGTTCTCCCAGAGAACACTCCCTCCATACCTCGCCTGCGGACCGTACCACCTCGACCGTACGGGACGCGTGTCCATTACCCTGTGGTGGCTAGTCACAGGGCTACCGTTTTGCCTGAAATCAGGTCCAAAGAGGGCGTGTTGCGTCCCAGGAGTAACTAATCCCCGACTCCTGGTCGGCTCAACCCCCCAGGCTTCCTTCATCCTGACGTTCGGCGTTCACTGCGTAGGACTAGCGCAGGTAGGTGGAAGTAGTCCACCGAGGTCACCTACACCCTCGGCAGAACCGTGGAAATATTCCAAAGGAGGGGAGTTTGGAGGGGATTTGGGGAAGTGTGACGGGGTTGTTTGGAGTGTGAGAGGATAGGGAAGGAGAGTTTGGGAACATGGGATAAAAGGTAAAGGATTACTCGACTGGTGGGAACTCCAGCCGGGTATGGCCCTTCTTACTTGGCTACTAGCGATCCGGGGTAGATGGTGAGAGTGCAGCGCCCGTTGTGATCGCCAGCATTTCCAGGGTGCACGGTCCACTCCATTAAGAAGCAGACTCACCATTGACATGCGACGGCAGAGTCAGTGGCGACGTGGACGTGTAAGAAGGACTTAGGTGAGTGTGTGTCTTGCAGCTCAGCGCTGCACACCTGAGTGCATACATACCCACCCCTTACACCCCATGTAACGACAGTATTAAAGCTTCAAATTCCTTTGGCAACTTGTAAAATGCGCTCAGGCGCGCTCCAGCCCAGCCCGTTCGGTTAGAATCATACATCTCATCATCTGATCAATAGGGGTTCATAACATTTTAACTAAATACAGTCAGTTAAGTTTTCATAAGTTTTATCGGTCATATAAGGTTTCGAACGCGTTTGCGTTTTGTTTCAATTTGTATGGCAACGCGAACAGCGCCTCTGGTGGTAACTATTAGGAACTACGCGTTGCCATACAAATTGAAAACGTATAGGTATGTATCGATAAAACTTATACTAGAGCTATGGAAACCATATTGTTCAAGAGTATTACAAATCAATATTTATGTAAATACTTGTTATCTCTTAATCATTTACAGGTTACCGAATTATATAGTTTGCTTTATAAACAGCTGTATATGCTCATCAAAATAATTATTGTATTGTCATCAAATATATCTAAACTCTTCAAGGAGCTGAAAAATATCGAAACACTCTCCTCGCGGCTTTGTAATAGAATCGTGTTCAGATATTTTTGAGCACCATGGTCGCTTCGATATATTTTTTGAATACTGTACGCAGATCCGGCTTTAGTTCATTGTTATTATGACTATCTACTTGGCGTTTAGCACTTTTGATAACCTCACACTGGATATCTCGACGCGATTTGGCATCTACAAACCTCGTTTCAATTTCAATCTTATTTCAATATCAGTCGGTCCCTGTCACACGCATTTGACTTTACACTTTCGCAAAAGGGACCGCACGAATCGAGGCGATTCACTTACTATTTCAGTGGATCAAATACGTTGATGAAAGGGCAGTGAGCGAAAACATTTTCAAGAGGCAGTTAAAATTTTGCTTGCGGGGAACATTGACATACTTAGTTAGGAGAATATGATTTTATTGTACAATCTTAATATTTTTTTAAACGCGAGTGCATAAGACGCTTTGTTTAATCTCCTCTTTCGAGATTGAACCTATATTTGAACTTTATTATAGTTGGTTATTGAAGTTAATAAGGTGACGAATGCATTGTTCAACTGTGTGTTAAATACGTATCGTTCTGTAAATAGGTAATAGAATGTATACTAGGTGTAGTGTATCTGTGCTTATCTAGTGCGCATACGTCACGATGACAGCAGTCATGGCCCGACCGTTGCTGGGAGTGGTAGCCTGTGATGATGCGTTCGGTAGCCAAGCTATACAGATATACCCTTAGAATCGGCAAATAAGTGAATACTACACTAGGTACTAGGTAGTGTGGTGACATATTTTGGTCATCGTCAAATCGGCGAACGTTGTTTTTGATACATTATAAATTTATTCTGATATAAATTACGCTACCAAAGTGTTGCCATTTGGGTTCGAGTCGTCAGTGGTAGTAAAAGTGTGGCAAAGCCGTGTATAAACGAAAAATGGTGACCACAGCATTCCTGATTTTTACGGTAATTATTATTTTGCCTCTTTTTAGCCCTGTTAAAAAAAAATCGTTTAAAACACTTTCATAAGTTTCAGATACTGGAGTTTATTTACTTATATTTGAAAAATACTTAGTGAAATCAATTTGACCCGTCACTTTTTTTTAATAAATCAGTGCCTTGTAGGGAATAAAAGCATAATAGTAAACCATTCACTTTACAGGAATCATAAAAACCATAATTGTTGTGTGATATTGAAATATTAAACATTTTGTGCATTAATCACTAGTTGTTATAGGGTGAGGCTTTTGCTCAAAATACATCTTTTTTTATCGTAATAAGTCCATAATATATTATGAATGTATACTACGGCTCTCTCCTATTTACCCTTTTTATTTACCCTCGACTTTGACCTGTTGAGTACCTACTGCTAGTGTGAGTTACAATCGAAAACTTACGATACGTAACTGGAAGCGACGACTCCTTGTTATATCAAATGTATAATCTTCTTGGTTCTGGCTGTATGCAGCCACTGGTTCTGTTACCAGATAAAAAATAAAAATAAATTCATTTGGCTGTCACAATTGGGTTTGATATTTTCGCAGACTGCAATTTTGTTATTATTTTACTCTTTCGCGCTTAATAGAAAATGTAATTGTTTTGTATTTGAAATATACCTGTGTGCTAAAATCTGGTAATTAAGTTATTTACCCTTCGCACCGTCTACGGTTACTACAGACGAGAGCGAGTAAACGCGCTTCGAATAGAATTCGATTGTCACAAATTCGAGCTGTCACATTCGTAACTCATGGTGCCGTTGTACTCCAAAAACTACTTCAAAACGTTCACGCTAACGTTTAGTTTTCGATGCGTAAGTTAAACTTTCAAATTCGTACGACCAATAGGGAACATTACTGCAATGTTCTGACGCCAGAGGCAGCACTTACACGTGTCTAAGAGGCAACCGCTCAGTGACGTCAACCGGGCGCCGGGCGCAACGAGTCAAACATCGGTTTCCAATTTTTTCCGACTAATAGGGAACATTACTGCAATGGTCTGCCGCCAGAGGCAGCACTACCACTAATAGTCAACCAGTATAGAAATATAGGGATTCACACACACATGCACAATTGATTGTCAAATGAGTGACAAGGATGCTTGCATAGACAATACCGCAAGTGGGCACGAGATACAATGTAAATGCTGCTAGTGTCGCCACCTACGAATAGTTTTGCGTAAAATCGAAGAATACTTTAGCGACTGTAGTAAACAATTTCACTTGCAAAATGGCGCGTGGTAATCGTATTATTCCATCAAGAGTTACCGTAGATCCGATCAACACCTGTCTCAAATTAAAGACCGTACCAATAAAAATAAGGGTTTTGAATTGACAACATAGATCCGCAAAATTAGGATTGTCGCGTATTTTGTATTTAAAATGCAAATAATTGGCACACGTTTTGCCATAATATATTGTGTCGAGAAAATCAGTGGAGAATCGGCGCACACTGTTAAGTTATATGTAGTTAAGCTTAAGGTATAGATTACACAGCGGTAGTTAGGCCGGTAATCACATACGCCTCTGCAGTCTGGTGTAACAAAGTCCACCAAAAGACAGCCATCACAAAGTTAAGCAGCCTTCAGCGTACAGCCTGCTTAACAGCAACAGGAGCTTTATGCTCAACACCGGGGGCAGCCTTGGATGCATTGCTCGATCTAACGCCACTCCATATGCAAGTGCAAAAGGAGGCGAAGCAGTGCATCTACAGGATATGCACACTAACACGGCCAAAATGGCGCTCTCAAGCGCGAAGCAAACTTGAGGCCCTTGTTTTTGACGACACATACGTGGAATGCAAATTCACCAGACTGTATACAGTGGAAATACCTCCGAGAGACAAATGGACAAACGACCAAATGGACTTCAAGGAGAGAAGCCACATCTGGTATACAGATGGATCAAAAAAAGGTGATGATGTTGGATGTGGTATGTACGGTGAGAGGCCAAAGCTCAATAGCTTGCGTCAGCATGGGAAAAGAGGCCTCAATCTTTCAGGCTGAACTCTTCGCATTAAATAAATGCGTGGAGATCAATCTTGAAAGAAACCTAAGGAACCAACATATCTACATCAACTCGGACAGCCAAGCTGCTCTGCTGGCACTAGAATCACTAGAGTCCTACTCTAAACTAGTCCAGAATTGTAAAAATAATCTAAACACCCTGGCAAACTCCAACAAAGTCGTACTTAGATGGGTGCCAGGTCATTCCGACATTTAAGGAAACGAAAAAGCAGATGAACTTGCAAGGCAGGGCGCAGACACGGCCCTGATCGGCCCGGAACCGTTCTGTGGCATCACAAAACCGAAAGCATATTCTCTGCTAAACAACGCGGAAAAGTCAGAGGCAATAAAGCTGTGGAAGTTCACCAAAGGACAAAAACAAGCTAAAGCCCTGATCGAAGGGTTCAATAGTAAGCTGTCTAAGGAGTTATTACAATTCAAAAGGCACAAAACCTACGCAGTGACAATAATCCTGACAGGACATTGCAAATTGAACAAACACCTGTTTCAAATGGGTATGAAGCAGGACGCAACCTGCAGGTTCTGCCAGGAGACAGAGGAGACTGCTATGCACATTCTCTGCTCCTGCGGACCACTCATGCATAAAAGAAGTACCTACCTAGGGCGGCACATCGTGCACCCACAAGAAGTACAACATATCACCGCCCAAAGAATCTGGAATTTCCTGGAGGCAACGAGACTTAACGGTGAATTCTAAAGAAAGGGCTGCCACAATAGATCACTTGCTGGTCGAAGCGGCACATTAAGGCCCACAAACCAATAATAATAATAATAAGGTATAGATTCCTTTAAAGTCTGTAAACAACTTGGCCTTGGAGAATTTTTCAACTTTCGCAATGCGCGTATTCTGTAATGTCATAACCAATAAACGCTAGCATTTAAATTAAAACGATAAATGCTTGTGATATAGGGCTGACAATCGAAAATCTATTAAATTATACGAACGATCGAGGTAACGATCGCGAGTAAAGTAAACGTGTTAGTGACTCGTTGTACAGTTTAGATTTTTAGTTCTATGAGTAACCGCCAGGGGCAGTGTATAGATTTTTCATACAAATCGTTTACGCAGTCGCTAGCAAGTAAAGTAAAATGCGACTCACGTCAAAGCCGTTATAAGGGTACAGGTGTCATCATCACCATCATCCTGTCCGGGTGTGTATCATGAAAAATTATACACACTATTTATTGTGCTTTATTGTCCATTATAATTTCAAAGAAGATTCTAGCACCATAAAGACGTACGCTAATGAATATCAGACTTTGCAAAATACACAGACTTGCCAGTTCTACAGCTCACAGAGCTCCTAGGTTATTTTAATAGTCCAGTCGTTTAACAGCAGCAGTTAAAACCGACATAATTAGTTCTTACGTCCATTACTTTTTTTTTTATTCATTATCTTAGTAGCATAACTAAATAGGTCGTTGAATCTAAAATATTATTACTATGTTTTGCTGTTTATTTGTTAGTTTATCGCGCTTTGCTTCCAAACAGCTGAATAACGTAAGCATCCCGATGCTCAACACCTTAATGCCTAAAAGTTGACACCTATTGTTCACCTCTATTGTTTTGACAGTGTTATCTATCGGGCACTGGGACGTTTATTTTATTAATTTCTCAAAGTTATCCCGAACGTGCTTAACAATTTCCCGGTTTAATTACATTCGAATTAATTTATTTATATAATTAAGAAAATTAATAACGTAATGTAATGTCACTTAAAATAATTGTTTATATTCAAACAATTTCCCCCGATTACTAGAAGACGCCAGGACCGATTTGGAAAAATATTTTCTATTTGAAAGGGTATCCTTCCCACGTGGTCACATGGTTATCAGGTCAGGATCTGATAATGGGATCCTGGAGAAATCGACAGAACTTTCAAATTTTATAGGCACATTTGAAGCGATTTGGGTACCGATTTGAATTCGGTTAAAACTTTGTTTGTAATAGTAGTTTATGTCACTGTACATAATGAAGGGCATTAAACAAGAGTGTGGGTGAAACGAGCGTCAGCTAGTTTCATAATAGGATCAAACGAGTGTTTTAATGCCGAATTATGTACAGTTACAAACACTACTTTATCTACGCACATATTATAAATCCTCAATGATGTGTTCGAGAACCATTAGAATAACCGCCATTGCACCGCCATGGCCAACTAAATTGCAAATCATGACCAACTAGATTTCTATAATAACATCGATATTGATGTTATTATGACTTTTCATACATTATAATAACACTGACACAGATAAAACGCTGATGTTAGTTACTGGTTGCAATAATGGTGGTCATTATATATGGTTTACGAACACGTTATAGAGGATTTATGATATGGGTGTGTAGATGAAGTTAATTATTATTAGCGATTCGATCTTTGTATACTAGCACAATAAAATTGTGATGTATTTTCAACGTTAGGAAACATTAAAATGTTACAAAATTTAAAAATTGATCTCTTTTCAAATAACCACACACTTATCAGGTTTCAATATCGGAGTTTATGTCTTTGAAACATACTTGATACCTTGATATTTTAGTAAAATATAACGAACACCTTTCTGTTCAGGTGTCAACACTCGCTGCCCATATCAACGCAGTACCAACAGGTAAGTAATTTCAGACCAAGAAAAACAGATTAGAAACGTAGGAAAGAAAATATTAAAACAAACAAAAATGTTACTATAAAAAAGGTCCAACCTAATCAACACCCTCATTTTAAGAAACATAAAGACCTACTTAAACAAGATTCAACCCAACACCTAAATCGTTGTTGCATTGTGTTTAACCTGTGTTTCAATGATATCTTATCTTACCTTAACTAGGTGAGGGCCCTTTCGGATGCACTTCGACCCAGTGGGATTTTTTGTGCATTTGCCCTCTCCTTTATGCCTGCTCCCAGGCTTGCTCCATCATTTCTACAAAGCGGATGATGCAGTTCACCGGGAGCACCTTGAATTCCTTTGGTTGCGGATAGCCGTTACCAAAGTAGTTCATTCTTTGTCTGGCAAAGGCATGACATTCACACAATAAGTTTTCAATAGTCTCATCCTCCTCACCACACATTTTACAGTCTAAACTATCCGATAGTCCCATCTTGGCCAAGATATCCTTGACCCCGAAGTGACCTGTGAACACCCCAGATATAATTCTGAGTTGCTTCCTACTGGCTACTGGATACGTAAGAAAGTCATGAAATAGCTTGGCCAACACCGCTGCACCACGCATTAGGTATGCGACCGGCGAGACGGGCGGGTCTCTGACCGTATGAATCTCTTGTTAGTCCATGACCTTTCCTGCCCGCATCCCACCTCCCCGTGCGTACCCAAGACGCGGTACAGCAGCGTTGGTCAGACTATAGTTAAACATAATTTTGGTTATTAAAATTAGCTCTATTTTACATCTAGGAGAGCTCAACCATGATCCGTGCGAAGGAAAGACTCTTTGCTTCGAGAAACCGGTTGACTACCCGCAGGAAGAGGAGATGAACCACATCGTGGCCAAATCTGATCTGGTGAGGCTTACAATAATTGTCACTTATCCACTCGCCTGCTTCTGGTAACCAGAGGGCTGATAAATTAACTTTTCGAACGCACATTTGGACAAATTCCTGTCATTTTCTCATACAAAAAGTGACAGTTAGATACTTCTGACTCGCGAATAATACGTTACGTGATCGACCTGCTGAGCTTCCAAACTTCGCAAGCCCAAAAATCTATTGTGGCAACTGTAAGTATATAGCTGCCGACCGGAATAATCGGTTTCGATTTTTTTTATCTTTTAATGCCATTTTTTATGTATGTTGGTTAAAACTACATTATTCAAATCAAACTCTTCGACACAACAAACTTACCTCAAAACTACCTCGACTGACAAGACCTTCGATTAACTAGCATAAAATGTAAAAAAAAACTGTATCCTGAATAAGGAAAACTAACTGAAAAAAAACCTTTTATTTCATACAAAAGGTATTAGCCAATGTAACCCGGAGCATAATTTCAAAGCGATTGAAACCTCATTCATCCAAATCGGTTCAGTATCTTAAACACACGTCAATACATACATACATACATTAAGACTGCTAAAATCATATCCCTTCTTTTCGGCTCTGCAATTCTGCTGTGCTGTAGTCGACCAAAAAAGCCGCATTCAAATAGATGTATATGTTACCGTCAGATTATAATCTTCTTCTTCTTTAAGTGCCATATCCTCTACGGATGTCGGCTACCACAGTCCGGAACTCTTCTCTATTCGCAGTCTTTCTGCCCAGGGAGGCAGCGTCAATACCCGTCCAACTCTTGAGGTTATCCATCCATGTTAATCTTTTTCTTCCTCTGCCCCTTTTCCCCTCAACTTTACCCTCTATTATGGTTTTGATAGTGTTATATCTCTCGTGCCTATATAATTATATGTCCAAAGTATGATTATCAGGGAGCGAAATTTTGGTGCCGATGACAGACGTATGACGTCAAGCTACATACAGAGTGTTTCTATTAGGGCTTGCGATCGTGTCCGGGTTTCGTGTAATCGTGTAGGCGGGTACCCTGATCGTGTTACACGAACGCGGTTTTAAGCGACCGGTCCGAACGGATCCTGACGTGATATGATCTATTTGCTTAGACTTAAGGAGGTTGTAACTTTGCCAACCTCTAACTTCACTTCTGCTTGTCATGTCACTGTCATTCAAGATTTCTCCGTGCATGTCAAATAATGTACAATTTTATGTTTATTAAACCTGAATACTACAGGTTTTCTCATTATTTCAAATCCATGTAATGATAATTATTCATTTTAAATTCAAACATCTAAGGTAGAAGTACTAGTGCTCGATGTAGTACTAGTACTCGTCATCCATACTAATTGCGATAAATAAGATAAGATTACCGTTACTTTCATCGCAACTAGATTTATCTTATTTATCGCAATTGAAAGTATGGATGACGAGTACTAGTACCGCGTCGAGCACTAGTATTCTCTACTAAGACGTGTGCGCCGCGCCGCCGCCGCCAACCGCGTCGAGCACTTGTACCTTAGATGTTTGAATTTAAAATGAATAATTATCATCTAGTAATAATTATCATTACACGGATCCGTTCGGACCGGTCGCTTAAAACCGCATTCGTGTAGCACGATCAGGGTACCTGACACGATTACACGAAACCCGGACACGTTCGCAAGCCCTAATAGAAACACTCTGTATGTAGCTTGACGTCATACGTCTGTCATCGGCACCAAAGTTTCGCTCCCTGATGATTATAATCTAACTCGCGATCTTATAAACTGTCGAAAAATTGTGAACTGTCAAAACCGTTCACAATTTAACCCATAATTTTTCGTTAGTTTATAAACTATCAATGACGGATCGTCAAATTGTGAACTGAATCAAAAAGAAGTTATTCAACAATAGTAGTTAAAGTTGAAAAACTCCCAACATTTTATTTCAAAGTTCAATATCTCAAAAACGGCTGAACCGATTTTGTTAAAACGTAGCTAAGAACTATCTCGATCACGTCAGCTTTCGGATTAAAAAAACCTCATTCAAATCGGTCCATTCGTTTAGGAGCTACGATGCCACAGACAAACACACAGACACTCGTAGACGTAAAATTTTGTGATTTTGTGTTTTTTGTGTTTTTTTTGCGACAGTAAATCTTTTTTTATTTATTTATTTAAAAAGAGGCGGGGACGAGCGGCGGAATGGTTCTCGAGTGGCAACCACGTACCGGTAGGCGCAGCGTGGGTGTCTGCACAAGGCGCTGGTGAAGGTTGCGGGAGTCCGCGGGTGGCGCAAGATCTGTCATTGTGGCACTCTTGGGGGGAGGCCTAGGTCCAGCAGTGAATGTCTTTCGGCTGATATAAATAAATAAATAAATAAAAAAAAGATTAATTGTCGCAAAAAACACAAAAAACCATAAAATCACAAAATCGAACACTGATGTAGATACTTATATAAAACAACACAATGCAGAAAATAAATTAATGCGACATTAGGCTCGGGGCTCAGCGTTTGCTGATAGCCTGTCGGCTATACAGCGCTGTTTTTCAGCCCGCACCTACAACTCGGGATACAATATAATTAATAGCTAGCTGCAAGGGATACATTCGCATTACCTCGTAATGAACTTTTACTTTTAAAGACTAAATCATGCAATGCTAGTTGAAAAAAAAAGTATACATATTATAAATTAGTAGTTCAAGTATATACAAAAAAAAAAAAGGTCAATACCATTGAGTATTCCGTCCAGCAATGGAGTACCAAGCGGTTTAGTACTATAAATAAGGGTACTATATGATGATGATCAAAGACCTACCTACCGCCCTACCAGCAAAGACCTATGTATTATGTGTGCTTATAATATATTAAAGGTTGTCGGAATTACATAAAAAGTGCGCATTCAGATTGCTGTTTAAACTGTTTTTCAAAATTGATTATTTCTTTCAGCGTCATTTTTATCGAGTCAAACGGGACATCCAGGCTGCGTTTAAAGACAGCAAAGAAACAAATGAATGTGTCGAAAAAATTGAGGTTAGTAGGTACTCATTAAAACGTTACCTTCTAAATAATAAAGAAACTTGCATGTCTGCTTACCATCCAGGCAAAACCATCCAAGTAGTTGTGTCATGTTAAAATTTATGGTTACGTAGTGTTGCTAAATGTACAGTTAATCATAAGTCGAGCAATACACTAAGAGGCATGGCCGTATCATCCTTTTCTCGAATATCTAGGTGAGGGCCCTTTCGGATGCACTTCGACCGAGTGGGATCTTTTGTGCTTTTGCCCTCTCCTTTATACCTGCTCCCAGGCTTGCTCCATCATTTCCACAAATAAAATAAGATAAGATAAGACATACTCACTGATTATAATGACCAACATAATTCTAAGGTACTTCTAGCAGACCCATAAGCTCCAAATTTTGAAAATAATAGTATTTAGCCTATCCATTCATAAAAAACCTAAAAATATTGTAATTTCAGTCACGATTCACATATATACAAACTGCATCAGTAAGTTTGTAATCCTATACAAATACATCCGATTACAAAGTTACGTGTGCAGTGCATTTAGCTGATATATTATCGCTGCGGTCTTCTATAAGGTACTTCTCCAGGGCTCCAAATGAGCGTCATAATATTGCGCTGTACCCTACCTCTCTAAAATATTGATCCGATTTATCCTTCTTTCTGTTGCAGGATGCCTCGATATACAGAGCAACCGATATAGAAGGTGTAACACGCAACGTTGTTCAATCCGGAGGTCTGAGTCCGCTGGTGCCCAAGATAACATGCAAAACTAGGAAGTAAGTGTGGCTACCCTACAAAGGTAGAGTTTAGCTAGCAAGTCGTGCCAATAGCATTTTTTTCCGAATTCTTTATGCTGGGCGCAAACGTTCGGTTTCCGGATTCGGTTTTCGACTTACGGCCCTCTAGAGCGACAATTATTGTTCTGTAAACGCCTGCGAGCGCTATAAGTGGAAAACCGAGTCCGGAAACCGTACGCGGAAACCGAACGTTTGCGCTCAGCCTGTGACAACAATTTATGACATAACTTGTCAGTTATAATTACAGTCGGGGTACGAAAACCTTCGTCAGCTATTATATAAATAAATAAACATTTGGGGACAATCTTACACAAATCACCTATGGGTCCAAGACGACGATAGCCATACTTATATTTATAAATAAATACTTAAATAAATAGAGAACATCCATGACTCAGAAACAAAAATATTTGTGCTTATCATCACACAAATAAATGCCCTTACTGGGATTCGAACCCGGGACCTCCAGCTTCGTAGGCAGGGTCACTACCAACTAGGCTACAGAGAGAGGTCGTCAAAATTCAAAAATTCGAATTCATTCCTTTAAAGTCTCTTACTAAAAAGCCAGCCTTATGGGCACCCTACCAAGTGGTAATGACTTAGGGGATATATGTAAATATAGTATAGGCCCCATAGGTTACGTTAGTTTTAGTAATTTTAGTTCAAAGTTTCATGTAAATATTTGTCTGATTTTGAAATAAATGTATCGTATATAAAATTATCCTTAATTGATATGATAACAAGGATCAAAATAGTTTACACCTCTGACCTGCATCTAGTTTCGTATCATATAATTGAATTGTCAGTGTTTGTCAGTGTCAATATTTTGTCTTGTAATTTTTGCGATTAATAAAATAACTCTGCGTCGTATTTAATTTGATAATGCCGGGGAATTTAAATACCCAAAGAGCTGCAATTATTGCAGATCATGAAGCTGCATTTGCGAAATATCTTTAAATCGGAATATTACAAGAGTCACTATTTGACGTCTACTCTGGAGTAGGCAGGGTGCAAATCTTCGGAATCCGCGTATGACTTACAGGCCTTACAGCGCTCGCAGGCGTTTACAGAACAATAATTATCGCTCTAGAGGGCTGTAAGTCGAAAACCGAATCCAGAGACCGAACGTTTGCGCCTAAGCCTTAGTCTGAGATTAGCCTGTTATTTCACATGCAAACGTCAATGTGATATTTCTGTTTCGTTTTAAATTAAACGTTGGCAGGACTGATAATTGCCGTGGTGCAAGCAAATGTCGATTTTGAGGTAACGAACCTTTTCTTACCCCGACTGTACCTATTACGCCGCCATTAACAAGTTATTTACTCACAACAAACTTATTTCGTTACAGGAAATGTTTTGAAAACGTCCAGGGTTTTCAATGTGGACCAGTAATATCAAAACTGTATCTAATGATGCATAAAAAAGGAGACGCAGGAGCTAGTAGTGTGCCAGTTGAAATAGTCACTGGATGTCACTGCAGTCTACGGGACTAAATGAAACTAGGTACTGAGTATAAGTACATGATAGACGAAGAATAACTAGAATATTATAAGCACACACACACACCACAGACCAGAAATTTACAATTTAGAAAAACTTATAACATTAATAAATTCATAAATAACTACAAATAAAAGTGTACTTATTTTATTCTTACGAGGGGGTAGTGCCCCACTGCTGGGCAAATGCCTTCCCTCACTTTTTCCGATGCTCCCGATTCTGAGCAGCGAATAAGGGAGTATTGGTCCTTCTTGGGTGTGTTTAAAAAAATTACTAGGTACTTCTCTCCCCATTCGTTCAATCTCTTTGATTTTATTTAGACGTGGTTCACTTTTAGCAAAGTCAAAGTCAAGTGCTTACCTTATAATATCCCGCCATTTTACGCAGTTTTAAAATATTCTGGTGAACTGATGCTAACTTTATTGAAGGTTTTGTTATTCTAAAGAGAAGTGAGATCAAGGAAACAGCTATTCGTATAGTTTGACTCGTAGTAAAACTGCAATTTCTGCCTTTACCTCCAAAAATAGACTTCATAATATTGTGCTACAGTATGCAGACCTTTCCGAGCACTCAAATCATTAACACATTGGTTGCCATTGACGAGATATCGATTTAAATGGAATGATTGCGCCTCGGCAACGGATTGGATTAATGCAACACAGCAATGCATAGGTAATAATTTAGCATAACAAACTCCGGAAACTGTATGCAACGAGCAATGTAGGGGTTAGCCTAAGTGCACAAGTTAGTTGCATTATAACTAAACTCCGGATATCCTTATATCTTACGCAGTAAAGTTGAAATTGCCGTATCCTGACTGCTTTGGCACAGTTAAAATTGTATTTTCGTATTGTTCTCTGTGGTCCCTGGGCGAGTGTAACTTTTGCTGGGGCAGTAGACTGGATATTTAAAAGTGACCCGCTAGAAGTTCGTCCTTCCTTTTTGTAGACAAATGTTCCGTATGGTCACTGTGCAGGACTTTTTTATTTTTCCTTAAACTGTATTTTCATGATTCACTTATTTATATATATGCAAACGCTGCACTGATGGGGTAGGGATTTTTTTTTGCCTAATTACAAAACTGAAGCCAAAATGGCGCATGCCCGACTTAGTGATAATTAAGGGTATCACAATCTGCGTTCATATCACAATCACCAAAGAAAAGCTTACTTAATTATATCGTACCTATATATATTTAAAGTATTAAGATGACGTGAATAAATTTTTGTGATCAATGATCATGTATCTGTTCATCCTAATTATTAGTAGTAGTCACTACTACTATTTACGTACACCTATTTAATAAGTTTCTGTCAAAAATTTAATTTTTGGTACAAGCTTTTATTTCCGACTGTACTTTTCTGCATACCATCATCAACTACTCATTGAGACGATTCTAACGAGCCCAAACTCGATGGGGCTGTGTCGTTTTATTGCGGAGTCCATAGGGCCACCTTCCAGCTCCAGCATCTGATCAGCTCCATGTCCACACAATATTGCATTGTCATGCGATATACATATGCATGCAAAATTTCAGCTGGGTCGGATAACGGGAAGTGACTGAAAAATGGATTGCAAATGTTGACGGACAACTTACTTACATACATACATACGAACAGTGCAAGTTAATATAAAGCTTGTAAAAATATTGACGCGTGAACCAGTAAGAAACAGACCGAGTTACTTTCCCGTTTATAATATTTTTAAAGAAAGTCTGAATTTTTCCCCAATTATTTCACCTCATTCTCACCTGACACAAAGATAAAGGTTGAACCCTTGTCTAAACAAGTTAACAGTCTATTATCCGACATCATCCGTCACTGACCTGTGTCGATATAAAGTGACGCGGGTCGTGTCTCGTGTGCCACAATATATTGACATTGACAGTCAGCAATAGTGTGGACTGTGTCTAGATAAAAGATAAGGTTTGTTATTATTATTATTATTATTATTATAAAAGAAATGGCAGCCTCGAGGGCCTTTGCCAGAGTCAGTAGGTTTATAAATTAAACAGTATTATTAGCATGATGTACGGTAGAAGGCCTTCACAATGCACTGGGTGATAGCTGGAGCAGTACAAAGCATAATGGCGGCCGCGACCACGAACCGCCGAATGATGCCCGAGAATTGGTTATTCGCACTTCCAGGAAAATTCTTCATTAACTGTAGCCGTCACCTTTGCCATTCACTGCATAATATGCTATCAAAATTATACTTTAAACAGCAGGATGCAGAAAATAAAAAACACTGTCTGGAGCACGATCCGCCATGTTCCATGGATCATTCGAAAGTCCCATAAGGTTTGTTTGTCGAATAGATCACCGTATTAGTATATGACCCGTTAACTTAGAATCTTATGCGTATATACCAAACAATCGATATGTTAATAAAACTTTTTTTGTAAGCGACTGTTTGTTTCTTAACAAAAAAAAACTAAAGCTTTAGTTCTTTTACACTACGTCAATATCCATCCATAGACTACGGTGCCTCCTTACCATAAGGATAAGATAAGATACATTTACTGTCAAAACTGTGTACATTGTGGTAACATGTTGTAAAATAATTAGTATCAATCAGCAAATCAGCTTGCCCATTTCGGACGTACAATATAATAATACCTAAGTATAGGATAAAATTTGAATTCATTTAAAACGGATATATAACAATTATATCGTTATGAAAATAAAAGGCTATAATAATAATAAAAAAATATATACAACAATAGGTATTAATAATTACACGAAATATTCATTTAAGTCATAGAAACATTTAAATAGCAACCAGTCCTTGAGTTTCCTTTTAAATTGTGGCCCTTCTAACGACTTAAGGCTTTGTGGTATATTATTGTACCAGTGACGTAATTATGTGCTGTTATCCATACTAATATTATAAATGCGAAAGTGTGTCTGTCTGTCTGTCTGTCTGTCTGTCTGTCTGTCTGTCTGTCTGTCTGTCTGTCTGTCTGTCTGTCTGTCTGTCTGTTACCTCTTCACGCCTAAACCGCTGAACCGATTTAGATGAAATTTGGTATAGAGATAGTTTGAGTCCCGGGGAAGGACATAGGGTAGTTTTTATCCCGGAAATCTACCCCTAAGGGGATGAAATGGAAGGTCAAAATTTGTATGGAGCTACTTAAACCGCTGCAACGATTTGGATGACATTTAGTGTAATACTTTAAGTCCCGGGGAAGGACATAGAATAGGTTTGATCCCGGAAATCTTCCCCCAAGGGGGTGAAATGAGGGGGTGAAAATTTTGAGGTAACCAATTTTGATGAAATTTGGTATAGAGATAGTTTGAGTCCTGGGAAAGGACATAGGGTAGTTTTTACCCCGGAAATCTACCCCTAAGGGGATGAAATTGGGGGTGAAAATTTGTATAGAGCTACATAAACCACTGCACCGAATTTGATGAAATTTAGTATTTAAATAGTTTGAGTCCCGGGGAAGGACAAAGGATAGGTTTGATCCCGGAAATCATCCCATAAGAGGGTAAAATACAGGGTGAAATGAGGGGGTGAAAATTTGGACGTAACCAATTTTGATGAAATTTGTATTAGAGATAGTTTAAATCCTGGGAAAGGACATAAAATAGTTTTTATCCCAAAAATCATCCCCTAAGGGGATGAAATTGGGGGTGAAAATTTATATCGAGTTTCTTAAACCGCTGCACCGATTTGGATGTAATTTGGTATATAGAGAGTTTGAGTCTCGGGTAAGGACATAGGATAAGTTTGATCCCGGAAATCATCCCTTAAAGGGATTAAATGAGGGGGTGAAAATTTAGATGTAACCAATTTTGATGAAATTAAGTTTAGAGATAGTTTAAGTCCTGAGAAAGGATATAGGATGGTTTTTATCCCGGAAATCATCCCCTAAGGGAATACATTAGGGGTGAAAATTAGGATGGAACCTATTTGAATACAATTTGGTATAGATATAGTTTGAGTCCTGGGAAAGGACATATAGGGTAGTTTTTATCCCGGAAATAAGGGGATGAAAATGGGGTTGAAAATTTGAATGGAGCTACTTAACCGCTGCACCGATTTGGATGAAACATAGGACAGTTTTAATTCCAAAAATCTCCCCTAAGGGGGTGAAATGGGGGGTTAAACTTTGGATGGAACCCGTTTAGATGAAATTTGGTATAGCCCTAAAATTGACATTGTATCTAATAATGCACACATTTTTTGGTCATCTTTTTCCATTTTTTTCTAGAACAATTTTTTGCGCTCTATACAGCGCAAACGAGACTTGAACGCACGTTTTTGTTTTATTTTGCCAAGTTTAGGGATAGAGTTTGATTCCCGGAGAAAGACAATAGATAGTTTTTATCCCGAAAATAATTCCCTAAGGGGATGAAATAGGGGGTGAAAATTTGGATGTATCCCATGGAGATGAAATTTGGTATGGTAGGAGTCCCAGGGAAGCACAATACATAGTTTTTATCCCGAAAAACAGCTCCTGAAGGGGTGACATTAGGGGGGAAAATGTTGATGGAACCCATTTAGATGAAATTTGGTATAGAGATAGTCCTGGGGAAGGATATAGGATATTTTTTATTCCGGAAATCATCCCCTAAGCGAGTGAAATGAGGTGAAAATTTGGATGAATTAATTCAGATCAAATTTAGTTGAGAGATAGTTTAAGTCCTGGGAAAGGACATAGGATAGTTTTAATTCCGGAAATCACCCCCTAAGGGAGTGAAATGGAGGATGAAACTTTTGATGGAAGGAACCCGTTTAGATGAAATTTGGTATAGAGATAGTTTAAGTCTCGGAGAATGAAAGCGGATAGTTTTTATCCCGAAAATAACTCCCTAGGAAATAGGGCGTGAAAATTTGGATGAAACCCATTTAGATGAAATTTTGTATAGAGATAGTAGGAGTCCCAGGGAAGGAAAATGCATAGTTTTTATCCCGAAAATCATCTTCTGAGGGGTTCTTAAAACTTAGTAGAAATATTACTTATTTGAGTACAAACAAATTACTTTCAGCGTTTTGGGAAATTCCACCCCTAAGGGAGTTAAAAAGGGTTGCAAAGTTTAAATGGGGGAAACTCTTTTTTGGGATAGGAGCTTAAAAGTTTGTAGAACGATTAGTTATTGAAATACAAAAAAAAGTATATTCAGCGTTTTAGTAAATTCCACCCCCAAGGGGGTTAAAAGTGGGTGCAACATTTGTATGGAGGAAACATTTTTTAGCCGATTTACAATTTTGTAGAATGCTTACTAATTAAAAATAAAATTAATATACTTTCAGCATTTTAGAAACTTCGACCTTTAGGGGTGCAACCCGTGCAACGGTTGTATGGAGAAAATATTTTTTTAGCGAGGGACTTAAAACTTTGTTGAATGATTACTTATTACAATACAAATCAAGTACTTTCAGCGTTTTGGAAAATTCGACCCCTTAGGGGAATATAAAAAGGGGTGAGTTTATATGTACGAAACTTTTTTTTGAGCTAGAGACTTTAAATTGTGTAGTACCTAAGGTTATTTATTAGAATACAAATATACGTAAATCACTTTCGGTAAATTGGAAAATTCCATCCCTAAGAGGGGGAAAAAGAGCTGCAATGTTTGTGTGGGGGAAACTTTTTTTAAGGTAGAAACTTAAAACTTTGTAGAAAGATTACTTATTAAAATACAAAATAGTACTGCGTTTTGGAAAATTCCACCCCTTAAGGGGTTACAAAGGGGTGCAAGGTTCGTATGGGAAACCCATTTTTGAGCTAGAGACTTGATAGTTTGTAGAAAAAATACTTATTGCAATACAAAAACTTAGTGTTTTCTTTTCAATTTTTCCCCGAAAAGCGTTAAGAGGGGGTTCAAAGTTTGTATGCAGACTTGCAGAGCAAGAAAATTTTAAAATATGAGAATTGTAACTTCGATCTTAGTCTGTTTGTTAAAAGACTACAAAACTCATTTCAGCGTTTTTTGAAATTCATCCCCTAAAAGAGATTATAAGGGTGTTCAAAGTTTGTATGGAGAACAAGACATTTTTAAAGTAAGGGATTTGTAACTTCGGTTTTAGACTGCTTACTAAAAGATTACAAAGCTAATTTCAATGTTTTTAAAAATTCATTCCTTAAACAAACATTTAGACGATAACATGTTCTACGCGGACGAAGTCGCGGGCAACAGCTAGTTGAGTATATATAGCTAGAAGGACGGACTGTGCATAAGTCATTATTATATTGAGATCTTAAATTTACATCATCAGGCAGACTGTATGCGTATTTGTTACCGACGTAGTATTAAAAAAAGCGGCCAAGTGCGAGTCGGACTCGCACATGAGGGGTTCCGTGAAATAAATTGCGGTTTACGATTTATGACGT
This sequence comes from Epinotia brunnichana, assembly GCA_963854355.1. NCBI lineage: Eukaryota > Metazoa > Arthropoda > Insecta > Lepidoptera > Tortricidae > Epinotia > Epinotia brunnichana. Next base: position 29,609,277 of record OY977945.1, read on the forward strand.
ATTAAAAAAAACTACTTATTAGATCTCGTTCAAACCAATTTTTGGTGGAAGTTTACATGGTAATGTATATCATATATATTTTTTTAGTTTTATCATTCTCTTATTTTAGAAGTTACAGGGGGGACACACATTTTACCACTTTGGAAGTGTCTCTCGCGCAAACTATTCAGTTAAGAAAAAAAAATATAAGAAACTTCAATATCATTTTGAAGACCTATCCATAGATACACTTATGGGTTTGATGAAAAAAATTTTTTTGAGTTTCAGTTCTGAGTATGGGGACCCCTAAAACTTAATGTTTTTTTTCGATTTTTGTGTAAAAATCTTAATGCGGTTCACAGTATACATCTACTTACCAAGTTTCAACAGTACCTATAGCTCTTATAGTTTCGGAAAAAAATGGCTGTGACATACGGACGGACAGACAGACAGACAGACAGACAGACATGACGAATCTATAAGGGTTCCGTTTTTTGCCATTTGGCTACGGAACCCTAAAAACGCTCCATGAGTAAATAAATAAATGTTTGGGGACAATCTGACACAAATTTACCTAGTCCCAAACTAAACAAACCGTCTAATTTCGCAATACATTTACTCGTATTGGTGAACAGCCATGCGTTGTCTGAAACAATCATTCTTTCAAAATCTTGCATGTTTGCGAAAAAGGATTGCGTTTAAAGTGTTCTAGAAAATTTGAAATAATTAGGTACCGTAAAATGGGGTGAGTATTTAGGATCAAAACTGACATTCAAACCTCGATAACATTTTATTTTTACATGTGCAAACTGAATGGTGCATATAATAACTTAGAATAATAACGCATAGAAACGCAGTTCACGCGCAACGGTGAGGCCACTAAAACTCGGCCATAAATGGCCCAGTACGCCGATCGGTGGAACAAAGTTGGTGCGTTTGTATGCGTATTGACGCGTGTGAATACGAGTTGATCACAACTACATCAATCCATATTATGCCTCACGCTTGGCGCGTCGGCCGTATGAAACTATTCTTCTATGCGTTATTAAGTGTTCCGGACGTTTGTATTTTAGTTTTTACTTTATTTTGGGTAGTTCCATTTCGGAACTTCGACAATAAACAGGAAAACCCACCTCAACCCGTAGTGCCTCGTAATTGGGGTGAGATGGGATTTCATACAAAGGTGATTTTGGAAGATTGTTGAATCGATTTTTTTTATAATGTGTATTAATATAGCTCCATTTTAAATTGGAATACATTTTTTTTGCAGCAGTAGCCTTACAATTTTATCTCACCCCCCTTTCAACCCTTCTCTCCCCATTCATAACCCAACTCTCCCCGCGAACCCTACTCACCCCATTTTCGGTACGAACAGTTGAATGTTGCTTCATCGCCATTGTTACATGTTCTTCCATCTGTTTCACGCATGCATGGTAGTCAGAATATAAATTATGGCTGACGGTTCCAGGCGGCTCACCCCCTCCACCCTCTCCTGCTGCCCTCGCAGCAGAAGAGCCCCTACCTGCCGCCCCCGCAGCAGACGAGCTACTACCTGCCGCACCCGCAGCAGAAGAGCTACTACCTGCCGCCCCCGCAGCAGAAGAGCTGCCTATCGCACCCGCAGCAGAAGAGCTACTACCTGCCGCCCCCGCAGCAGAAGAGCTACCTGCCGCCCACGCAGCAGAAGAGCTACTACCTGCCGCCCCCGCAGCAGAAGAGCTACCTGCCGCACCCGCAGCAGAAGAGCTACTACCTGCCGCCCCTGCAGCAGAAGAGCTACCTGCCGCACCCGCAGCAGAAGAGCTACTACCTGCCGCCCCCGCAGCAGAAGAGCTACCTGCCGCCCCCGCAGCAGAAGAACTACTACCTGCCGTCCCCGCAGAAGAAGAGCTACCTGCCGCCCCCGCAGCAGAAGAGCTACTACCTGCCGCCCCCGCAGCAGATGAGCTACCTGCCGCCCCCGCAGCAGAAGAGCTACCTGCCGCCCCCGCAGCAGAAAAGTTACTACCTGCCGCCCCCGCAGCAGAAGAGCTACCTGCCGCCCCCGCAGCAGAAGAGCTACCTGCCGCCCCCGCAGCAGAAGAGCTACCTGCCGCCCCCGCAGCAGAAGAGCTACTACATGCCGCCCCCGCAGCAGAAGAACTACCTGCCGCCCCCACAGCAGAAGAGCTACCTGCCGCCCCTGCAGCAGAAGAGCTACTACCTGCCGCCCCCGCAGCAGAAGAGCTACCTGCCGCCCCCGCAGCAGAAGAGCTACCTGCCGCCTCCACAGCAGAAGAGCTACTACCTGCCGCCCCCGCAGCAGAAGAGCTACCTGCCGCCCCCGCAGCAGAAGAGCTACCTGCCGCCCCCGCAACAGAATAGCTACTACCTGCCGCCCCCGCAGCAGAAGAGCTACCTGCCGCACCCGCAGCAGAAGAGCTACCAGCCGCCCCCGCAGCAGAAGAGCTACCTGCCGCCCCCGCAGCAGAAGAGCTACTACCTGCCGCCCCCGCAGCAGAAGAGCTACCTGCCGCCCCCGCAGCAGAAGAGCTACCTGCCGCCCCCGCAGCAGAAGAGCTACTACCTGCTACACCCGCAGCAGAAGAGCTACCTGCCGCCCCCGCAGCAGAAGAGCTACCTGCCGCGCCCGCAGCAGAAGAGCTACCTGCCGCCCCCGCAGCAGAAGAGCTACTACCTGCCGCCCCCGCAGCAGAAGAGCTACCTGCCGCCCCCGCAGCAGAAGAGCTACTACCTGCCGCCCCCGCAGCAGAAGAGCTACCTGCCGCCCCCGCAGCAGAAGAGCTACTACCTGCCGCCCCCGCAGCAGAAGAGCTACCTGCCGCCCCCGCAGCAGAAGAGCTACTACCTGCCGCCCCCGCAGCAGAAGAGCTACCTGCCGCCCCCGCAGCAGAAGAGCTACTACCTGCCGCCCCCGCAACAGAAGAGCTACCTGCCGCCCCCGCAGCAGAAGAGCTACCTGCCGCCCCCGCAGCAGAAGAGCTACCTGCCGCCCCCGCAGCAGAAGAGCTACCTGCCGCACCCGCAGCAGAAACGCCACCCGCCGACGCCCAGCGCATATTTGCAGAGGGAACAGGCGCAATAAACTATGAGGAATTATTCAACGCAATTGATGACTTTAATAAGAAGACACCTGAAGAACAGGAAGCTGCAAGAGCCACCAACGAAGCCACAACTCGCGCTTGGATTTTAAATTCAAGCCGAAAATGATTACCGACTTATTAATAAGTCGTGAAAAACAAGCCGCCAAAGAGTACACAATGGTACAGACCAGTAGGTCAATCACGTAACGCATTGTACGCGCGTCTGACAGTAAAATCACAATCTAACTGTCATTTTTCCATATAAAATTGACATTGAGACCTTACAGACGCGCGTAAGAAAAGTTACGTGATCGACCCACTGGCCCCCACCACACTTAAAATGCAGTGTGTGAAGAAATACTCGCTCGCAGACGGCTCATTTGCTCAGTGGACGTGGCGCAAGAAACATCTCCTGCCAGCATCTCTAGATCATAGAGAGGTGAAACACGTGTCGAGGTTGTTTCATTATTGGTGATGGTTTGCTGTAATTATTACCTTGTACCGATATAGCCCTCCGAATCGCTAAACTTAAGTGGCAGTGGACGGGGCACATTGCACGTAGAACCGATGGCCGTTGGGGCGGATAGGTTCTCGAGTGGCGACCACGTACCGGAAGGCGCGGCGTGGGTAGGCCTCCCACAAGGTGGACTGATGACCTGGTAAAGGTCGGGAGAGTCCGCTGGATGCGGGTGGCGCAGGACCGGCCATTTTGGCACTTTTTGGGGGAGGCCTATGTCCAGCAGTAGACGTCTTTCGGCTGATATGATGATGATGATGATGATTTGCATCTTTGAAAGTGTGCGGAGGGAAGGTGGGCGCATTAACCGCATTCAAATAGTTGCATCTCATCTCCGCTGATGGACCAGCACGTTTTTAGCGGAACAGAAAAGGAACATAGTTCTCGTAACATAAGCAAAACTTGTCCTATATATATAAATAAATACTTAAATACCTAGAAAACATTCAAGACTCACGAACAAATATTCGTGCTCATTACACAATAACAAACTACGCTACAGAGGTCGTCAAAACTGTAGCGTTTTTTAATAATTGGCTGAACCTATTGGATATCCAAAGGGAACACAATACAATACCATGAAATCAGCAGACCACAGTTTTTACAACTTCCAGTCCTCGCAGAATTAAGATGTACGGGAAAGGAAATATTTTATTTATTTTATTTTTATTTTTTAGGACCACCAACGGCTAATACATCTAAACAATACATTTGGCTTAAATAAAAAAAAACAATTAAGATTCTTAGCCACTTATAGGTGACCACAGCCGACACAAGTGTAAAATCTAGAGTAACAAAAAAACTATCATATAAAATTAGGTACATTAATTAGGTAGATTAGTGGATTGATTGTGGGTGAAAAGTTATAATTATGTACATTTAAATTTTCCCTATAAAAATTAAGAATGTACCTAAATAGCAGAAGTTAAATATACATATCATATAGATTACATAATATATGTAGATCGTAGCAAGCAAATGGCAATCACCCACCAGACTCCAGTGATATAAGATATGAGACAACAGATTTTTTTAAATTACTTTTAGTATCATGGAAGATATATATACCTCTGGAGTCCGGAATATGGTTGTATAGCCGTATCATTCTTGAGATTGGCGAGTTACAGCCCAAATTGGTTCTTCTGAATTTATCTCTAAACAGCTTGTAGGTACCCTTGCGAGGAATTGCTGTTTGGAATTGTTATTTGAATATTTTTTTAATAATTCTGGGCAGTTTATACCACTGCTGTTGACTACCTTATACAAAAACATTAGGTCAAGCACTTTTCTTCAGCTACTAAAAGATGAAAGGTTAAAATACTTCAGACGCTTTTGATATGACGTTAATGACCGTGTTTTAGGGGACGAATAGCCCAAAATCGCTAGAAATCGATTTTGCACCCTTTCAACACGATTTCTGTGCACTTCGTAGAAAAGCGACCAAACCTGGCAGCAGTATTCAAGATTGCTTCTTACCAGGGTGCTGAATAGCAGTACCTTTGTACGGGTTTGCTTGAAGTACTTGGTATTCCTTGCCACAAAGCCCACCGTCGCAGAAGCTTTTTTTTATTATTAGGTCTAAATGAACGTTAAAAATCTGCTGATATATCTTGGAGACAGGAGGCCAGAGACAAAATAGAATAAGATCTTTGAGGTGGCGAAGGCGTAGAATGTACTGTAACGCCAAAGATTAAGGGCTGGCTACTTACGATCACAGAACGATCAAAAAAAAAATATGGCTCCGGTTGCTGGAATTCCATAGAAACTTGTCAAACTTTCCATACATTCAGACCTCAGAGGAGCATAGAATACTAGAGAGAGGACAAGCCGCCGGCGGCCGCGTCGCAGTTGTTAGCTCAATGGGCATACTCTGCCGCTAGTTCACCGTCCGTTGTAACAGAGTGTGCGCGCGTGCTGATCGCAGAGAAAATTACGTTTCTTCCCAAAATGCCTGATATGATGCGCGTGTATTGTCCAATAAGAGCGTAGGTAGGTATACAAGTGTGTGTGTTTTAGATGTGTGCGTGCTTTGCCTTGTCAATTACTTGTGCTTTGTGTGGGTTAATGAACTTGCGACAGGCGTACTCAATACAAATCGACCGGCATGTCCGATCTCCTTATATTCATACATCTGTGATTCAGACTTTAACGCTGCAACCTACCCTAAGTAGGTCCCCGTAGGCAGGAACACTAACTAGAGCAACTTGTTATTTTCTTTACCAAAGACCCCTCAACATGTCCACAATTGTTAAAATCTAATTTACCTAACACTCTTGCTCAAAACCCTCCCAATATTTGCCGATCCCTTAAAGGGTCGTTCCATTCTAGTGCAAATCCTTTGGAAGTAAACAAGTTTATTTCGAAACGAACGCGGGAATTATGTAAATTGACTTTTCGTCGATTTCCCAAAGCATCAAAATTTTTGTGTGTTTTCTACGCTTTTAGAAAATATATAGGGAATATCTAAAAATAGCTCTGATTTCACGCCACCAAATCACTCCACTCAGCGCTAGCAGTAATGCCAGTGCATATGCTGAGATAGAACCGTTTCGTGACAAAATGACACTTTTTCTTAACTTAGTATATCTTTTTTGTTTGTTTTTTTGTCAAGAATAAATGTTTATTTCTTTCTTTCAAATGGGCTGCTTCTTGTATTGGGTAAGATTGGCATATAAAAGGAAAACTTTGCACCATTATTTAAAAGAAAATTACATCTTTACTTTGATTTCGCACATGTCTAAACTGCTAGAAACAGAATGGATTAGATTAGATTATTTATTTCATGATAAAAAATTACATTACAAACTTGCTTACATGTCAAAATAAGCTTCTGTCAAAACATTTTGGTACAAGCTTTTACTGCCGACTGTACTTTTCTGCATACCATCATCAAGTACTCATTGAGACGATTCTAATGAGCCCACTCGATGGGGATGGTCGTTTTATTGCGGAGTTCATATGGCCACCTTCCAGCTCCAGCATCAGGTCAGCTCCAAGTCATCATAATATTGCATTGTCATGCGATATACATATGCTTGCAAAATTTCAGCTCAATTGGATAACGGGAAGTGACTGAAAAATGGATTGCAAATTTTGACGGACAACTTACATACTTACATATTTACATACATACGAACAGTGCAAGTTAATATAAAGCTTGTAAAAATAAGAATATTTATCACGATCGTCAAAAACAAAGAAAAAATAAAGATATATTACATTAATAAAGAGAGAGCAATAAAGCTCAAAATGGATTGTTATCAATAAAGGGTCGATAACGTCCTTGTGATCTTCTGGAGTCGTAAGCCTCCATAGGCTACGTGTCTATTTACGATCAAGCAAGCAGAAGGAAAAAAAATACTACATTGGCGATATTCCTCATATCCATTCAACCAATATTTGCCATCAACATTAACCAGGTCCGATAGTGATCCCTAGAGATTATCATGAAGTACTAACGAAAGTGGAAACTTAAATTTCCCCGGAGGCACTGTAAAATGTACAACTATTGCGTCTTGGAGACAGAAGTGAACAATATAAACATTAAAAAGTAGAAAACGAGCTAGAACTCTTTTACCTTGTCTTGTAAAAAATCTATTCTCATAATCATTATGACTACCTACCTATATTTATGTCAACTTTGTTGTGTTATAAAAACTGTTGGTTTTTCCATAGAAATAAATAAAAAAAATATATACCCTGACTGTTATTTTAATTGGCAAGCCAGCGAAACTAGTATTTTTTTTGTTATTTATATATTCAAATTACAACTTACTAAACATTTATATTCTCACAAAACTGTTATGTATGACGAGAATATAAATAGACTTTGAAGGTAAGGAAAAATATTTGTGCGATAAATACATTAGTACGCATAGCTCCTTAGTCTTTGATGCCTCTTAGGGTTCCGTAGCCAAATGGCGAAAAACGGAATCCTTATGGATTCGTCATGTCTGTCTGTCTGTCTGTCCGTCCGTATGTCACAGACACTTTTTTCCGAAACTATACTGTTGAAACTTGGTAAGTAGATGTATTCTGTGAACCGCATTAAAATTTTCACACAAAAATAGAAAAAAAAAAATTTGTGGGTTTCCCGCTGAATTTTTTTTCATCAATCCTTTACGTGCGGGGCAGTTAGTTAGTTAGTTATACTGGGCGTTTTCCGCAAGTCGACATCCATTGTGCCTATTTTGCATGTACGTGTGGGGTATCTGGGATAGGTTTTCAAAATTGATATTGAAGTTTTTTTTATAAGTTTTTTCTAAACTGAATAGTTTGCGCGAGAGCCACTTCCAAAGTGGTAAAATGTGTGTTAGAAGTTACAGGGTTGGGTCCCCAGTAACTTCTAAAATAAGAGAATAATAAAACTAAAAAAAATTATGTACTATGCAAACTGCCTCCGAAAATTGGTTAAAACGAGAGCTTGAAAGTAGTTTTTTGTTTAATCCGTCGTAAACCGCAATTTATTTTACGGAACCCTTCATGGGCGAGTCCGACTCGCACTTGGCCGCTTGTTATTTATGTCTTAGATGATTCTGAAGTTGACACGCATTTGTTGGTCTTCCAGGCGTGGCCTGTGGTTTCCCCTGCTTTGGGTTTTTGTTTACTGTTGTACCTGCTGTACTTATAATTATGAGCGGTGAAATAACGTACCTACCGTATTGTTATTTCCGTTAATATGTTACATCATAATAATTTCCTAATTTAACATCAAAAACCTTACCTACGTGAAGTCAAGCGAATAACAAAGTGAATAAAGAGTAATAAATTAATCGCCGGTATTTCGTAAATTCATTTAAAAGAACACGAACACTTCAAAAGAAATACCGACCCTCAGGGCGTAATTTCGTTTCGTAAAATTCGTGTGTAATAAATCCTGAGAGCAATTTATGACTTTAACCATTTGATTTTACTCGAGATTCATTAATTTCTTCGGGTTATTGCTTGATTCAAATCCTTCATTAAATTTTTGCGGGTAAATAATCTGAACAGACGGTGAGATATATTTTTCATTCAATAAAATGATATAAATTATTTAATCAAAACTATCTGAAAAGGTTATTAATCTAATCTGTCATATGTACACCGTTCCAATATTTTGCGAAAATACCCTCACATATTTACAAATTTGAATTAGTGGAGAGATGATGTATAGTGTATGTAAATAGTGTTGCAATTAATATATTTTCTCAGAAACTATGCCGATAAGTTTATTTTTTATTTTTATTTATTTCTTAGACAACAAAACTACGAAAAACTTAGTCTAACTAAGTCTTTGCCAAACTACATAACAGTTTGATGGCGAATATACACTCTTTATAATTATGTTTTGTATCTATAAATGTGTACATTAGCTATGATTTTAATTATAATTTTTTTATGCTAAATATTAGCGGCAATCAGGAATGGCAAGTGGTGTAAAGAGTGGCGAAGCGTTCATTAATTGCAACTCAATTTTGAAGCAGATTTTCAGCCGATTGAGCTTAAATTTTGGGTTTAATAGCTTGGATGATAATTCAATTATTATGGTACCATCCAGCTGATCTGATGATGGAGACAGAAGGTGGCCATACATAGGTGGTAACCCCGTTGATTTCGGGCTCGTTAGAATCGTCTCATCGAGTAGTGGACGACGGTATACAGAAAAGTACAGTTGGCAATAAAAGCTTGTACCAAAAAAAAATCTTTGGCAAAAACTTATTTTAAGATTTACAGACAGACATTAATTAGATACAGAAACTTATTGGTTTTACTCTAGTTTCTAAAAGTTCAAGTTTAAAAAATAAAGTACTGTCAGATATCAGCGTACCTCTATACATATATCCACAATATTTGATACGCCACAACACTTCCATGTCTCCGTCATTCAAAACAAGAATAAAAGAGACATCAAAGTGGAGATGTGTACGTACCCTTCTGTCAAATATTGCGTATAGAATACTGTTCTAGAGCCTTAGTTGCATTCGGTTTCATTGAGAGAAGATTCATGTTTTAAAGCAGTTGAAATCGGAATTACAATAACAATAATTCAATGACAGTATTTTTTATTTATTTATTTAATCGTATGGCATACATTATTTGGCCTTTGAGTTTGTCACTTGTTAGTACCACCTAGGGGACACGTTCAGGCTTGTGGTAGGTAGCTCCTGCGGACGCAAGTGACAGTTGTCCCCCCTTTGTCAAGTGAGTGGGCGACTCGACTATTAGAGGTTCTTAAGCCGCCCGAAGGCCTCTAACTCGGCTTAACGACTACTGTCATAGACAGCAGCCGGGATCAACTGCTTAGCGTGCCTTCCAAAGCACGGAAGCGCTCATTTATAGTAGTCACTCAAACAGGAGGTTTTTGTTTAACCTTGGTTATCGTTTTCGACTCGCAGGCGCCGCTGGGCTATTAACGCTTAATTTTTTTTTATATAGGTACTTATTATTCGAAACATTATTATAACTATTGATTTAAGCTTTTCCGTATTTTGAAATTTTAAATTTGTAGTTTTAAGAAATTGCTATGCTCAACAGAGCTCATGTTAAAACTGTACCTAGCTTTAAGATCTTGTTATACTAACATGAAACGCAATAAACGATTGAATTGAATTGAATTGAATCTCGTTCAGTGCTAACACATTCACTGCCATGAATCGCTACGCGCTGCACTCGTAGCCGACCCCGTGGTTATCCTCACATATATTGGAAAGCGACTACGGCGTAGGCACCCGCTTGGCGGGTTCGGTAATGAAAGTGCTTAGCTACGCCCGTAGCGCTACGCCGTAGCACCCTAATTTCCATACGGAGCGAAAATCACCCGTACTCCTGTGACTGAATGAATCAGCATGAACTTAAGGTTAAGCTAAAACGATTGTACCCTAACTTCGAATGTTCAGCAAAGCGTCATCCTTCATTCAATGATTGGTACTCATGCAAAAAACCATTCCTTTGGGTATCATCAATTTATCAATCTAAATCTTCTCGACGGCATCGGCATTTGCAAATTGGTAAGATTGATTTGAAAATAATGATTTCCGGTATTTTTACTGGATTCTCTTTTTAACGTAGGTATTTTTAAATCGCAAGGCGTGTTAACAGGCAGAGGTCTTCGAATTAAGAATTTAGGACATTGAATTGAAGTTGGTTTTGGTAGGGATAAGTTTTTTTTGTTTACTTTCCTTTATCCATACAAAAGGGTCTAAAATAAATTAACCGAAGTGGTAGGGTTCAGACACGCCTCAATAAGGTAACCAAACAGGTTTGACTAGAGAGACTAAGTAAATTAAAATTTGTTCATTCATTCAATTCATAACGTGAAAACCATTTTAAGTTAAAATCTTTAGGAAACTAGTTTTTGCTGCTAGAAATAAAAAAAATAAAAAAATGACCGAAGATTTTTCATACAAAGTTTCTAAGCGCTTCATTTTTAGGGTTCCGGACCAATAAGGTAAAAAGGGAACCCTTATGGTGCGACTCCGTCCGTCTGTCTGTCTGTCACAAAGTTAAATATCTCAGGAACTACTAAAGCTATCAATTTGAAATTTGGAATAGTTGTACACAAAACTAATCCACGTGTGTGGCAAATGAAAAATTGCAAGAAATATTTGAATTTCTATAAAAAAACCGGCCAAGTGCGAGTCGGACTCGCGCACGAAGAGTTCCGTACCATTATCAATAAAAATATTTATTTTATTTTGTTTTTAGTATTTGTTGTATTTGTAGCGGCAACAGAAATACATAAATCTGTGAAAATTTCAACTGGAACTATCACGGTATCAGTGAGATACAGCCTGGTGACAGACAGACGGACGGACGGACGGACAGACGGACGGACGGACGGACAGCGAAGTCTTAGTAATAGGTTCCCGTTTTACTCTTTGAGTACGGAACCCTAAAAAGAACGGATAAGGGGGGGGGGGGCAAAAATTTAAAGTCTAGTTAGTAGGCCAAGTGGGGTTTCATATGAAAGGGCTTGAATTGCACATTCTGAAACAGTTTTTCATGTTTTTTCTATAGTGGTAAACTTTTGATTTACAAAGGAAAATGTTGAAAAAAATATCCCCCCCCCCCCCCCCTTATCTCCGAAGTTTACCAAGCGAAGAATATGAAAATAATATGTACTTATTATTAATGTTAACGTAAATATTACCGGAAAAGTATAACGAGACCTCTATTTCGAGCGCTTTAATATTTAAGTTAATAAATTAATACTTTTGTGTTGAATTTTTTTCCTTCTTATTTGTATTGAAGTATTCTGAAAGTACCTTATAGCAAATTAAAAAAAAAATATCGAAATTAGTTCACTTGAAAAAGAATTATCACTGAAAAACCAGACTAGATTTTTTCTTAATAAAGCGTGGTGAAAGTTTGTACGGAACCCTCGGTGCGCGAGACAGACTCGCACTTGACCGGTTTTTTCTGTTATATTTCTATTATAATGTATGGCAACAGAAACCAGTTTCCGACCTAGACAGAACCTATTGTGTACTAGCTTTTGCCCGCGACTTCGTCCGCGCGGAACTCGTTTATATCGTAACTTTTTCCCCCCTTTTCACCCCCTTAGGTGATGAATTTCCAGATAAAAAACTATCTTTAGTAAGGATTCTTTGGGAAGGCCCCGGAATTCAAAGTATCTCTACACCAAATTTCATCTCAATCGGTTCAGCAGTTTAAGCATGAAAAGGTAACAGACAGACAGAGTTACTTTCGCATTTGTAATATTAGTATGGATTGTATGAAGGAAAGGGTCATTATGGCTGAGTTGCATGATTTTATAGATTAGCTTACTCCGAACGCCTTTTTTTACAAAATATACTCCGCCGCAAACTTGGTGTCTATGACCCGCCTCACCATAATAGATGCATGTAGGCTTTTTTCAGTATTATTTTGCATTTTTCATATCACACGGCCGTAAGGAACTTTTCTACTAAACCGTAGGACTAAATTAACTGACTTGTAATTTAAATATTTTATATTAAAAATAAAGATACGTCAACAAAATGTTACATCTAATAGTTTTCAAAATAGCCATAATAAAACGTCTTTTTTACCCCGTTTTAGAAAACATTTTCGAAACTACCGCCATAAGGTACCTTTACCCTTGGAATGTCACATACATATATTTACCTATGTAATGTTCCTATTCCCCAGGACTCCCAACTACCGCTATACCGTAAATGGACGGGGATGTTCTTTCCTTGGACTGAGACCTCTCTCTATACCAAATTTCATCTAAATGGGTTCTATCGAAATCTTCAACCCTCATTTCACCACCTCAGGAAATGATTTTTGGGGATTAAAACTATGCATTGTCCTTCCCTAGGACTCCTTCTATCTCTTTACCAAATTTCATCTATTAAATGGGTTTTATCCAAATTTTCAGCCCCTATTTCATCCCTGAGGTTTTTGAATTTACGGAAGTCGTTTTCTATAGTGATTTACCCGACTTTAAGAGGGGAATCTCGGGCTCGCTTAGGAGCGGCAAGGTGTTTTGTCCCAATTTTGTTTATTAGGCCTCTGCGAAAGGGTTTGTCTTTATAGAGCTGGACCTGAGCGGGAGAGTGAGAGCGAGCTAAGAGACAATATGAAATCTGGTTGCCCACCTTGTCGATGCCATCCATTCTCCGTAGGTACGAGGAACGTTTGACGGGGTTGAGAAATATATATTCAGAGGTCGCAGACCCATCAGATATCCTCTACAACTTACTTTTTAACGACTATAATCAGATGATCAGTCCCCCGATACGGCACAGGCACGTTTTCCCGAAACGAACTGCAGGACCTTGTAAATTTATTGATTATCAAATAGTTTAGAGCGCGCAGGGCGTCCCGGCATGCGGTGTACTGGACCAATTGGATGTAATTGAGAATTTAGGGATTCAGTCTGAGCGTTAGGTTGCACCGCGACACTCTGCAGCTACTGGGTCGCTCGCTCGCGCCAGAATATCGGAGAAGCCGCGCAGGTTGTCGTCAATTGTTATCTCTGTGAAGCCAGGAGACGGAAGTAGTTCTCCTGCATCACTGTAGTGGGGCCTTCTTCCGCTCCGGACGGCGGGCGTTACCATCGTGGCGGACAGCGTGACAGGTAGCGCCAGTGTGGCGGGCAGTGCCAGCGAGGTGGATATCGATAAGCATGACAATTGGAAGGAGCGTAAATAAAATGTATTAGTTTAACATGAATTACTAGAGGTCTGATTGGCTAAAATAACTGATAAAGCTAACAAATTAAGGCCTTTGGCTATGACGAAACCTTTTAATAAGTTGGTGAGATTAGGTTTTGTTTATCTAAGCATGTTAAAGGTAAGATGTGCATATAATGACTTTTTGAAGTCGGTTATTAAATGTATTTTATTTAAACATATGTCGGGTACAATACGATAGGGTGCTCATAATTAGTAACAAAATGTACCGACAGATGGCTCGAACGTGGCGGGTATGGCGCGTACGAAAGTGTCTACGAAACGCTCGGTGCGCGAGTCAGACTCTATAAATAAATAAATATTACGGGACAATCTTACACAAATCAACCTAGGCCCACGGTAAGCTCAGTAAGGCTTGTGTTGTGGGTACTAGTCGATGATATATATAATAGATACAAACATATAGATACTTATATACATATAAATATATAACATCCATAACTCAGGAACAAATATTCGTGATAAATACACAAATAAATGCCCTGACCGGGATTCGAACCCGGGACCTCCAGCTTCGTAGGCAGAGTCACTACCCACTGGGCTACGGAGACCGTTAATGCTGAGATTTAAATAAAGTTTAGTTTAGGTTTTTTAGTAAATTTCATTATATCAATTTTACATAATATGTACAGTTAGTACAGTTATCTTTTATTACTTTTCATACAGCGATTGTTGACATAATTACGTTATTTTTTCTATTTTTTTTTTGTTATTATCGACATGTTTTCCATTGTGTACCTACGAAATGAAATCTAATTCCTAATTATAATTAAATTGTAAATTACGTAATTATCTCAACAATCGCTGTATGAAAAGTAATACCTGGTGTGCGAGACGCACCTATGACTGGCTCTGGGCTGGGTAGAATTGAAGAGAAATCCTGCACCTTCGGCGTTGGTCGTTACGGCTTAGCAGGAACTTGGTCGGGTCGGGGTTCTGAATTGAAAGGCTTGTTTACTTTTTCAAGTAATGTCACTTCGCTGCTACTGTAGGTACTGAATTTCATGGGGTCTGGCCGCCCAATTTATACTATTAAGTTACCTCGGCCGGACGCCCCTTCGCCCCGTATATTTGGCGGGAAAGCGATTTGCGCGGGAAATTTTGGCGCGAAATGACATGTTCATTTATTATAGTTCAATCTTACTCTAATACATTATTTACAGTGCTTATACCTATTTCTATGCTATTTATAATACATTATTACACGAGATCCTGCTCGTTCGGCGTAAAAATGCATCTGAAACGCGGGAATTCCGTGTCCGCCCGTATATACGTACCTCGTCCCCCACCTGAGGTATAAATACCGGGTTTCCCCCCTCGCTCGCCCATCAGTCGTTGCCTGACTGGCGCGCGAGTAGGATCTCTAGGTTTCCTTTAGTCTGTCTATATTTCTTAGTGGAAACTTAGTGTTATCCACTCGTTATTTAGGAAACCAGCGGTATATTACCCTTTTTTACTATGTAGGAATGAAATGTGAGGCCTATTATTCTTTATTTCAGGTGCCGATGACATAAGGCAATAGTAGCGCAATGCCTATGTTATAAGAAGGTTTATAAGCTAGATTATTACAAGTTAGGTCGCGACTGACAATTTTATGTTTATAGCGGGTTTATTCTATGCCGTCCTGCACATCTCTCCCGCCGACCATCGTTCGGGTGAACGTTGGATCTTCTTTTGCGTGCAGGTTCTCAGGCTCCGTCGGCAGGATCACCAGCTTCTTGGTCGGTCTTCTGAAGACTCCGCCCTTGGTGGTCACGTCCACTGCTCTTGTCACGCCGTCGGGGCCCGGGTATATAGCGGTAACCCGGCCTCGTGGCCATGTGTTGCGAGGCAGATTCCCGTCGGCCACTAGCACGATGTCGCCGACGTTGATAGGCCGCCCATGACCGTAGGGCTCCCGCCGGTACTGGAGTGAGGGCAGGTACTCCCGGAGCCAGCGGGCCCAGAAGTGCTCGGCCAGGCGTTGGCTCGTCCGCCAAGTCGCGCGGCCGATGAGTGCGGTGTCGTCGAATGTCCCGGGGTTGGGGGCCCGGGCTGAGCCACCGAGGAGGAAGTGGTTCGGCGTGATGGCTTCTGGCTCGTCAGGATCAACCGCCACGTGAGTGAGGGGGCGGCTGTTCACTGTATATTCGGCCTCGGCGAGCAGAGTAGTCAGGGTCTCCTCGCTGGGGCGGCGCTCGTTGAGCACGGCGTGTAGGGCTCTCTTGACGGCTCGTACCATCCTCTCCCATGCCCCGCCCATAAATGGGGCTCCCGCCGGTATGAAGCGCCAGCTGATACCGCGTTGCGCGGCGTCGGATTCGAGGGCGTCGCCGTAGGCCACGCGGAGCTCTTTGTCGGCAGCGTGGAAGTTACTTCCGTTGTCGGTCCAGATCTCGGTCGGGCAGCCGCGGCGCGCGATCATGCGTCGGAGCGCCATGACCGCGGAGTCCCCGCCGAGACTTGGTATTACTTCCAGATGTACTGCGCGCACGGTGAGGCACGTGAAGAGTGCCACGTACCTCTTCTGAGTCCCTCTACCGACGGTTACTGTTATCGGGCCAAACAGATCGAGGCCCGTGTAGGTAAACGCTCGCTGGTGGTGGGCGAGCCGGCACCGCGGGTGGTCGCCGGTGGGCGGCACTGACGGCATTGCTTTCTTTATCCGGCACGGCAGGCATCGATGCACTATCATTTTCGTCACGGGTCGTAGGCGTAGAATACTATAGTATTGTTTACACTCGTTTATAGTAGCCTCGGCGCCGTTGTGTTGCATTTGCCTGTGTATAAAGTCTATATATAGCTTCACTGCCGGATGATTTCCATCGAGCACGGGTGGCCGTTTTTGTAGTTCGGTGATGTCCACTGCTGCGTTGATACGCGTCTTGATAACAATAACGTCGTTCACTAGTTCGACCGCCATGTGTCGTAGGCGGCTATGTGAGCCCGGTGGCTTATTATTTCTGAGGTCACCGAAGTCGTCATGGAATGACTCCAGCTGACTGGCGCGTATCACTAAGCGTTCCGCTTCACGTAGGTATGTGGCATCGAGTATTTTATACTTTCTATTATTTTGTAGCCTTTTAGACGGCGGCTGCGGCGGGGCGGGCTTGCTTCGTTTATTCCAGTCTGGATCGGCCTGTTTGTTACGCATGGTGCGCTTGTAATGTGCGCGCGCCTTGCGGGTTCGGCATAGGTCGATGAACTGTAATACTCTGCCTATAGTTCGCAGCAAGCGTTCCCACCTCGAGAATCGGGCCGGGTCTGGTAGCCAGGCGAGCGGGCCGGGTTTTCCCTTTACGACTGATATTGTGTGCACCTTTTCTTCACTTATTTCGGACTCGTGCGGTTGTGATGGCTCTGTGGGCCACGTCTCCGGGTCATCACGCAGGAAGGCTGGGCCCTGGAACCACCGATGATCAGTGTTGAACTCGAGCGGGACTGTGCGCGTGGCTTCGTCAGCGACGTTGAGCTTGGTAGGTACCCAGCGCCATTCTTTGACAGCCGTGTACTCCTCTATGGCGGCAATGCGGTGCGCGACAAAGGGCCGGTACGTGCGCGCCCCGGTCCTCAGCCACGCGAGTACTGTGCGGCTGTCGGTCCAGAATGTCTTCGTGTCTGGTTTGAAGTCGTGCTCTTCTATTACTGCGGCCGCCATTCGACTCCCCATCGCCGCGGCCTGCACCTCTAGGCGTGGGACTGATATCACCTTCAGGGGCGCGACCTTAGCCTTCGCAGCTATCAAGGACACGTGCACTCGCCCGTCGCCCGTAGTTATGCGCCAGTATAGCGCGCTTGTATATGCAGATTCGCTAGCATCGACGAAGATGTGCATCTCACGCTTGGTCGCGTCACCGTAGTAGGGGTAGGCGCGCGGAATCGCGAGGTCTCGCAATGCCCTTAGGTGCAGCGTCCACTCCGTCCATTGGCGCGCTAAGTCTGCATCCAGCTTGTCATCCCAGCCAGTTCCGCGCCGCCACACCTCTTGTAGGATTTTCTTTGCTATGATGGTTACCGGCGCCGCTAGCCCGAGAGGGTCGAAGATCGACATTGTTATTTTCAATATTTGCCTTTTGGTAGGCTCAATGTCGTCCAGGGCTCCGGGAGGTAGGCGGCTGAGGTCCAAGTTGAAGGCGAGTTCGTCGCTCGCGGGTTTCCATATTTGTCCCAGGATTCGTTCATTTTTCATTTCGCTTTTATTCAGTTCGACGGGCGCGGACGTGGCGTCCTCCGAAGTGAGGGCTCGGAGGACCCGCGTGGAGTTAGAGGTCCATTGGCGTAGTTCGTAATGGGCCTCTCTATGTATATCGCGTACATCACTTGACACTCGAATCGCGTCTTCTTCTGTTTTGAAGCTGTGTAGGTAGTCATCGACATAGTGATGTCTTATTATTGCTCTGACGGCCTCTGGATGCGTTTCTTCGTGTTTCTGGGCGTTGACGTTCTTCACATATATTGCTATTGACGGTGAACAAGTAGCGCCAAAAATGAGTGAAGTCATGCGATATTCTTGCGGCGCGTCGTCGCCCCGCCGGTCGCCCCGCCATAGATAGCGCAGGGCGTCTCTGTCTTCAGACTTGACTTTCACTTGCATGAACATTTCTTTAATATCCGCCCCCACGGCGACTGGGTGTTGCCGGAAGCGCATAAGGACGCCTGGCAGCGACTGTAGGAGGGCCGGGCCTGTCAGTAGGCGGTCATTGAGCGACACGCCCCTTGTAGGCGCGGCGGCGTCGTGGACAATTCGGACTTTCCCGGGCTTGCTAGGATTCAGCACCGGGAAATGGGGGAGGTACCACACTCTTGATGACTTGGTGGGCGGCGCAGGCTCGGCGTAGCCCTTCGAGACAAGGGCGTCCATTTCTTCACTATATTTGCTTTTAAGCTCTTTATTTTTGTCGAGTTTCTTTTCTATGTTATGAAGTCTTCTCAGTGTATTTTCGTAGTTGTCAGGCAAGCGGCTGTCGGGTTGTTTCCATAATAGCGGTGCTTCATAATGGCCGTCGGCTGTAGTCGTTATTGACTGGGCTAGCATGATACGCGCCCGCTCTTCCGGGCTTGACTGGGGTAACTTCGGCTCGATAAGTAGGTTTTCGAGCGCGAAATATTCACTGAGTTGTAAATTCAAATCTTCATTTTTCTCGGCTTCTTCAATAGTGGTCAAGCGATGCGTCGCATGTACTTGTTTGCCTGTGATGCGTGTGTGTGCACCGTGTAGCACCCAGCCTAGCGGCGTTAGGGATGCCGCTGGCTGATGCCGCTGGCCGCGGCGTGTTTCATTACTGACGAGTAAATGCCAGTTATCTTGTCCGATTAACACTCTAGGTCTCGCTGACTCGTACCGCAGGCTATCTTCTATGTCGCATAAGTGTGCGCACTCGCGGAGATCCTCCTTCTTAACGGACTGTGGTGATAGGCTCAGATCGTCTATGGTATGCGCACCGACCCTATAAGGTTGGTCGGTGCCGCGGATGCTGAGCGTAACACGGCGTGATCTCGATGCGTCGATTTTTTCTTTCGTTATAGCTTCTATTTGTAGCGGCACTGTCGGGCCGTCCAGGCCTAAGTCGTTCGCGAGCTCTTCTTGTACAAGTGTTATCGTGGAGCCGTCGTCGAGGAGGGCGTAGGTCTCGACGGCTCCCGCCGGTCCAGAGACTGTGACCGGGATAATTTTTAGATAAGCTCTCGCTTCTCGGGAGGCGCGTGTCGATGTGACGGCCTCGTTTCTTTCTTCGATTCGTTGATAATGTAGCAAGTTGTGGTGGAAGTATTCGCAGCCGTCTCGCTCGCACTTCGTGCGTTTGCATGAGTGCATCCTGTTCTTGTAGCGCAGGCATCGGAAACATAGCCGTTGATCTTTGGCTAGTTTCCACCGGTCTTCAACGGCTTTTTCGATAAACTTAGTGCATTTATCTATTGGGTGACCGGTGTTGTTGCAGGCGGCGCACTTAGGTGAAGGCTTGTCTGTGGTCGCGAAGGCTCGGTGTGTCCTCTTTGCAGGATGAGGATTTGCACCGTCGACGTTCTCGGGCTGCGCGTAGAGCGCGCAGTAGTCCGCCTCGCGTTGCAGGAAGGCTGATATCTTTATTAGCTCAGGCTCGTCGTTTTTCTGCGTATTCGCGTAGTCGAACCATCTGTAGCGTAGGGCGGGCGTAAATTTCTCCATCATTGCCCGTGTCGTCTCCGGGCTGTGTAGATAGTGAGCGCGGTCAAGAGCCTTGAGTGTGGCTATGACGTTGGCTACACGGCTGGCGAAGACACAGATGTCGAGCGGCCCGTCGTTAAGGCGCGGTAGGGCGCGTAAACGCTCGAGCTCGGCGAGGGCAATGGCGTCTGGGCGGCCGAAGCGGGCTTCTAGGCTTCTCATTACTTCGTCTGCGCGAGCGTTGTAAATGAGGAGGCTCTCGACGGCTTCTTTGGCCCTCCCTTTGAGGCATCTTCTTAATCTTGCTATATTATCCACTTCACTATAATTTGCGGTGGTTCCGTTGTAGGCGGCTTTAAATGATAGCCAGTCTTGATGCGAGCCGCTGAATGGCGGCAACTCGGCGTGATAGCGTGATGACTCTCTCGGGCCGGCACGCGCGGCGATGGCGATGGCAGAGGCGAGCTCACTCAGGTTCACACTTTGTTGATTCTTCAGTACTATGGCGCTATCTTCTTGCGTATTCGCTTGTGAATACATTAACGGCGGCGGATATGCGTCTGTTTCGCGTGGGCGCGGCGGCGTTGGGGCGAAAACGGGAGCGTGGGTTCCCCCGGCGGGGGGAGGGGCGGGGACGGCGGGGCGCACGGCAGCGGCGCCCTGTCCCGCGCCCTCGGCGGGGCTCCTCTCCCGAGCCTGCTCGGCGTACTGTGGGGTTGCAGGCTCGGGTTCTTCGATGTAAGGTGCATTGGAGATGGCGAGGACATGTCTCTGGCTGGTCTCGAGCCATTCATCTATGCGGCGTTCTTGTTGGACTGTAGATATTGTGCCGGTGTCATCGTCGCTGTCTTCGGCTTCTATGGCGGCTATGCGCGCTTGCGCGAGCTCCAATTTGATTCGGAGGGCTTCTTCTCGCGCTTGTGCGAGACGGCGGACGCGATGACTCGACGTTGTTCTCACTGATTTTGACGGCGGCCGTGCGGCAGGATGCTGGCTTGACTGTGGGGTTTCCTGCCGCAGTGTTGCTGCAGGGTGTAGGCTCTCCTGCAGCAGCGGGACTATGGGTGGCAGCGTTGACTGTGGGGTTTCATGAGGCAGTGTTTGTGACTGCGCGGCATCATGATGCTGCCCTATGGGTGACCTCGGCTGTGGGTCTGGACGAGGCGCCGGCGTCGCAGGAGTGCTTGTCTGTGGGGTTTCCTGCGAGGGCCTCGAACCTTCTTGAGTAGTAGCAGTTCCCGACGTGGACGTGGTTGCTTCTTCCAGCATGGCTTCTCTGATGTTCGCTGCGATAAGTTGACCGAACGTGCGTTTTCCTGCTTTCGATCTTGTAAGGGGCATCCTCTATGTAGAATCCGGCTCGAAGGACCAGCGTGTGCGAGACGCACCTATGACTGGCTCTGGGCTGGGTAGAATTGAAGAGAAATCCTGCACCTTCGGCGTTGGTCGTTACGGCTTAGCAGGAACTTGGTCGGGTCGGGGTTCTGAATTGAAAGGCTTGTTTACTTTTTCAAGTAATGTCACTTCGCTGCTACTGTAGGTACTGAATTTCATGGGGTCTGGCCGCCCAATTTATACTATTAAGTTACCTCGGCCGGACGCCCCTTCGCCCCGTATATTTGGCGGGAAAGCGATTTGCGCGGGAAATTTTGGCGCGAAATGACATGTTCATTTATTATAGTTCAATCTTACTCTAATACATTATTTACAGTGCTTATACCTATTTCTATGCTATTTATAATACATTATTACACGAGATCCTGCTCGTTCGGCGTAAAAATGCATCTGAAACGCGGGAATTCCGTGTCCGCCCGTATATACGTACCTCGTCCCCCACCTGAGGTATAAATACCGGGTTTCCCCCCTCGCTCGCCCATCAGTCGTTGCCTGACTGGCGCGCGAGTAGGATCTCTAGGTTTCCTTTAGTCTGTCTATATTTCTTAGTGGAAACTTAGTGTTATCCACTCGTTATTTAGGAAACCAGCGGTATATTACCCTTTTTTACTATGTAGGAATGAAATGTGAGGCCTATTATTCTTTATTTCAGGTGCCGATGACATAAGGCAATAGTAGCGCAATGCCTATGTTATAAGAAGGTTTATAAGCTAGATTATTACAAGTTAGGTCGCGACTGACAATTTTATGTTTATAGCGGGTTTATTCTATGCCGTCCTGCACACCTGGCATAGGTATATCCAGGTAGGTACCTGGATGGATACAGATATCAATCATTGCAATATTAAATCAAGAAATAATGTCATAAAAAATATAAATAATGCAACCAGTGGGTACCTACTTATCAATAAACTTATAAACTAAAAAAAATAACTCTCAATACCTATTGATTAAATAAATACATAATTAAAATGAAAAAAATTACAAATTTATTATTTTAATAACGAATTCGTATGTAATGTTCTATTTTTATTAATATGGAATAAGTAAAACCATTATACCTGTCAGTTGCTCTGCTATAGGGAAAAATATAGAGGGAAAAATACAGGTCCAGTCATCATTGCACAGGACAAATAATACACAGTTGTGTGACAAAAGTGACGAAACAAGCCAGTTTTAATGTTAAACAATGTAATGTGACAAATTACAATCGAAAAATGTATAAATTAGTATTTTTATTGGTCTTCTCAGCCGCCAATGTAACAGGTGAGCCGACAAAACAATTGTTTTAATGGTTATTAGGTTGTCCACTTGTGTTTATCCGAACCGCAGAGATAAAATAAGTAAAAAACATTGAAACAAATACCTTTTTTAAATATGTATGGAGTCAAATACACGAACAGTGGAACTGTGGTACTTCTGTTTATTAAATATTCTTATAACTTTTTTATCGCGTTATAAGACAAAAACATAATAGAAATTTGGAAAGCCCTATAGTTGCACGATGTGAAAAGTACCAATAAAATTTATTGATTTGAGTATTGTGCATGTAAAAAGAATTACTTGCAACCGAACCACAATAAAAGCAAAGCCTTGTGTTCGACCACAATCTCAGGTAATGGGAAGCTACGATGTGGTCTAAATGGAAGCATGCTTGCTCACAAAATACTAAAATGAACTTTCCTTTTTACAAGCTTTACATTAACTTGACCTGTTCGTATGTATGTAAGTATATGTATGTAAGTTGTCCGTCAAAATAGTCTAGATGACAATTCAATATTATGGTACCATCGAGCTGATCTGATGATGGAGACAGAAGGGGGAATTCAGTATTTGACCGACGTAACCCCTTTGAGTTTGGGCTCGTTAGAATCGTCTCAATGAGTAGTTGATGATGATATACAGAAAAGTACAGTCGGCAATAAAAGACTGTACCAAAAAAAAATACACATTTTATTTTCTTTTATCTCAAGTTTTTAATATGAAATGGTGTAAATATTATTCTTTAAATGAATTTGTAATCTTCATTTCATTCGAAACCGACACCAAGTTGAATGCAATAGCCTAAACACAAGCTGTTATAAAATTAACACATTATTGATAACGGACCCCCCCCCCCCCCCCATCTTCCTGCATCCAAAATCAAGTTGGCTCCCCTTCTTAAAACGGTCTGGGGGTTCAGGGGATTCACTCTGCCAAAGTGCCAAAGGACACCTCTTAATCATCAAACGCCGTATATTGCACTTTTATGTCGTGAACAGATGTCACTATCGATGATATTATGAAGTTGGCAAATTAATACCTACCATGGAGCAGCTAGGAGATACTATTCCCTTTGTTAAGGGTTCCGGACCAATAAGGTAAAAATGGAACCCTTATGGTGCGACTCTGTCCGCCTGTCTGTCTGTCTGTCACAAAGTTGAATATCTCAGGAACTACTAATGCTGACCTTTACTAGGTCATCAGTCCACCTTGTGGGGACTCGCACTTGACCGGTTTTATTTCCTTATTCATAATATACAATGTACATGTCAGTGGTGGAGCGCCCAAGCCGATTTCCACCGGTTTCCCTAAAATTTCTTAGGCAAGCCTATAATTATATACTCTTTCATAGCTTTCCTTGTTCCGGGTTGCTTATGGAAAATATCTCGCGTCACCACTGATACATATATATTATATTAATGTTTTTAGCACCTATGTCAATGAGTCGGAGACGGACACACTAAGACAAAGTAAGTCTTAGTCGGTCTCGTTTTTCAGATTATCTATGATTCATTCAAACACAGTCTAGTGAGTTACAACATAAAGTTGAATGTGTCAAGATTTATTATAAGATTCTCCCATTATAAGTACTATACGGACAAATAAGTTTAATGGATAAAATAGTAAAAACATGTATAAAACTTTTACAAAACTAAACTATTATTAAATTAAAATAACTAAAACTAAACCTTAAACTTAGAAAAAATAAAATAAAATAACTAATTAAATAAGAGGCCTGGGCCTCTTGGCAGGGTGCCCATCACGCAGGCAGCATTCCCGCGCTGAACTGCGATTGCGATCCTTTGCGCGAGAAAGCTGCCGGCGCGAGGGTCACCCGTTGCCTCCCTCAACCTTTTGCTGAGATCCCTGTGGAGATCCAGCGCACCCTTACCCCAAGGACCTAGTGTCTCGACGCCGAAAGCAAAGAACTGATATTGGGCGCCGAGACAGCTGTACTTTGAGACCTTGAGGCGTTCCCGGGCGTCTGCCGCCGCCCCCGCGCGTTTGGTAGTCGCTGGTAGGTAGGACGCTGCCAGGGTGTCTGTACAGGTGGCGTCCCACACCAGCGCACGGCCCGTCTTCCAGGGTATCAACGACATCCCGTCAGGGCGCTTGCCATCGCTCCGCACAATCTGGGGCTCCAGAGCAGCGGGAACGTTGGCACTGACGAGCGCTCTTCTGAGAATGTCGTTGAGAGCGGCGTGGCGGGACAGGCGGCCGGCGCCCGAGGAGCAGGAGAGGCCATGGTGGCCGAATCGGTCCACTGGAGCCCCACAAGAGACACAGTTGTGACCTGTGCAGATCCCAGCTCCCAGCCGGAGACCGACGGCTATGCGTAGAGTGTCTGGGTCGATAAAAGTACCAGTGTTGGGCGAGGGATATGCATGGAGCCAGTAACCAGATTCTGGCTTGGACACCGCTAACAGCCTGGCCCGGTCCCTGCCTGTTGAAGGCTCTATTAATGTTTGTAAGGTGGCGACGGAGGCTATTGTATCCCATGCCCTTTGCCTATGTTGTTTGCACGGGAGATTTGGACTCGGTCCAGCTAGCCAGGCATTCATGGCCTCGTCCAAACATGCAATCTCGCAGTTAATGCCCGTTGGGGCTTTTAGTATTTTACCTGCGAGATCTAGCGTGCTGTGGATTGAAGACAGGAATGCCGGCAAAGCCACACTTGAAATTTTGCGGGTTCCTAGGCCGCCATTCCTTATTGGTAAGGCAGCTTGGGTCCATGCCTGTTCGCTGAAGTGAATGTTCACGATGTTTTCAATTTGGGATTTCATTAGACTGTCAATAGGTGTGGTCAAATGTGGGAATTTCCAAATGGGGCAACAGCGAAGCAGGTAAGTGAATTTAGGGACAAACAGACAGAATTTTAAAATAAATAAAGCTGAGTACTATACGTCATTCCATATAATATAGGAATTTTAACGTAAATATAATCAAGATTTTAGGTTAAGTTTTTGTACTTAACATAAGTTTCTATAATATGTGTACACCTAAAATTACTTCGATAAACATGTGGAAGAGCGGGGTCTCTTAACACAAGCATATTTCAATGATTAAAAAGAGGCACCAACTCAAGACTATGTAAATATTTTAAGATACTGAATAAATCCTTTTTTTTTTAACGGACAATTTCGACTATGTTCCTTCGTTTATCTTTGTGTGTTCTGTTCTAAAGACATCCAGTCTGTTTCAGGACTTTCAGGGGCCACTTGTATAACGTTAGACATCGATATTAAAAGCGACACTGAAACAAGTTGTCAAGTTACTCCAGCCGGAACGCAAACATTGACGGAAGACGAAGATATACAATTTCATATAGAAACACCAACTAAATTAGTCAACTTTTGGTAAATAGAAAATTCAATTACCTACTACAAAATTAAATTATGTTTTTTGTTTATAACGGGTGTCTTAATAAGTTATTATTAGGGTAATTTGTAGTGCACATTACTAATAATTACCTACCCTAATTACACCTAATTTAAGGGTTATTTTTTGCAATGAAATAGTACACTCTTATTGAGACACCCGTTGCTACGACTGTAGCAAAAAAGGATACGGTATGCCTACGGTAAGCATACACCTATGAACCTTTGAGCCTATGAACGCTTTCGATTCCAGACAAACCACAAGCGCGTTGCCAACCTTTTTTGATTTGAGGAATCGTTGTGTTGATAGCCAGAAACGAACGCGGGTCTCATGACTCGGGACTCTCAAAAAAACATCCTCGGGAGCTCTGGCGAGTAGGTAATGACTAATTACTCTCCACCAGGAACACCACATGTACCTACAGAACGCAGGAAACAGGTGTTGAATATGATTGCCAGAAGTGAATTCGGCTAACTTCTTACTCGTGAAAGGCAGGCCGATGTCCGATACAATTTGCTTGGGAAAACCAAAACGAGAAAATACCTCAGTTAGTTTTTCAATCGTGCCGCAAGCAGAGGTTGGCTCGGTACCTGGAATACCTTCAAACACTTCGAAGTGGAATCTAAAATTCATAAATAGAGTTTGCCCAATATCGGACCCATGAACATCCACGTGCACGTGCGACATGGTCTCGTCTCCACGAAACAAGGCATAAGACTCATGGGAGCATCCTGCTCGACCGCGCACACTTGACACACTTCACAAGTCTTACACTTTACTCCAATATCGGACCCATGAGCATCCACGTGCACGTGCGACATGGTCTCGTCTCCACGAAACAAGGCATAAGACTCATGGGAGCATCCTGCTCGACCGCGCACACTTGACACACTTCACAAGTCTTACACTTTACTCCAATATCGGACCCATGAACATCCACGTGCACGTGCGACATGGTCTCGTCTCCACGAAACAAGGCATAAGACTCATGGGAGCATCCTGCTCGACCGCGCACACTTGACACACTTCACAAGTCTTACACTTTACTCCAATATCGGACCCATGAACATGCACGTGCACGTGCGACATGGTCTCGTCTCCACGAAACAAGGCATAAGACTCATGGGAGCATCCTGCTCGACCGCGCACACTTGACACACTTCACAAGTCTTACACTTTACTCCAATATCGGACCCATGAACATGCACGTGCACGTGCGACATGGTCTCGTCTCCACGAAACAAGGCATAAGACTCATGGGAGCATCCTGCTCGACCGCGCACACTTGACACACTTCACAAGTCTTACACTTTACTCCAATATCGGACCCATGAACATGCACGTGCACGTGCGACATGGTCTCGTCTCCACGAAACAAGGCATAAGACTCATGGGAGCATCCTGCTCGACCGCGCACACTTGACACACTTCACAAGTCTTACACTTTACTCCAATTTCCTCATCCAGACCAGGCCACCAGACACTACTTCAAACCATTGTGCATTGACTTAGTTTTTAACATACAAAGACAGAGGTATTACATGACCCTCAGAACATTTAACATCACTATCACCGTGTGCCTATAAGATTTTGGTACCACGACCCTATGACCACACACAAAACAACCCTGCTCCGAGTACAATTAATTCTTCCCAGTAAATAATGCCTGTAAATTCCTCAGATCATTCGCACCAGGCCATAGATTACGAACATAACTCAAAACTTAACTTGCACGCGTGGGTTCAAATCCCATCCTCGTCGCCAATGAAATAAATAATACTATTGAGCTGATATCAACATACTTTTGTATTACTAATACCAACTGACGCTCAAGATAATGACAAGACAAGTATGTATGTATGTAAGCACTTTATTGTACACAATAACAGGTTAAAAATATACATCTCACACAATAGATCAAAGTACAAATTTGAATTTATCCCTATAAGGGATCTCTTCCAGATACACGTACAAGTCCCTTAAGAGTTGATATATTACAGTACAAGTATTATAATGATTACTTTTTATCTAATAAAATATAATCATGTTTTTATTCTGATTTTTCCTAAGAATTGTCAATATATACAAGATTATAATTAACATAAACTAAATTAAATTAAAACTACGTTAAATCTAAAAAAGACCCTCGAGGCATTGTACCGAGGATGCCCATCCCTCTCCAAATACCTGTACCTTCCTGGATCCGACCTCCCTTCGCCTGGCGACTGGTCTGCGGCTTGGGGTGAAGGTATGCACTCCACACGTATGCCCTTGTGGCACGGACGTGGACGGACTGGGTCACCACGGACTTTGTTGTCAAAAAAGTGCAGGCCGCTTTTCAAGACATGCGACACTTAATGACATAATCCGCCGGTCTCTTGCCACCATCAATGTGCCTGCTCTTCTTGAGCCGCCAGGCATTGTCAGAAATGATGGCAAAAGACCTGATGGTGTGTCTCTGGTTCCTTGGAGTTTGGGACGGATGCTTGTGTGGGACGCTACCTGTGTAGACACACTGGCACCGTCCCACCTCCAACGGACCACTTCTAAAGCGGGTGCAGCGGCGAAAAACGCCGAACTTCTGAAATGCAATAAATATAGAGGCCTCGGCAGAGAGTACAACTTTGTACCCTTTGGCGTCGAGACTCTCGGTCCGTGGGGTCCCAGTGCGCATAAGTTATTTGCGGAAATCGCGAAACGTCTGGCTGATGTAACTGGTGAGCGAAGAGCTGGCGGCTTTCTTGCGCAACGCATCAGCATTGCAATTCAACGAGGAAATGCCGCCAGCATCCTCGGTACAATGCCTCGAGGGCCTTTTTTAGATTAAAATATAATCATTATTATAGAATAAGAATTTATTTACAAAATATATTTTGTATTATTAAAAGAATGTCCGTCTTAGACACACACCTCTCTTCTGATGACTGCTCTACACAATGGGTCATCAATACAGTACGCAACTAAATATGCGTTAAAGGAAGGGCATACAGGGGGCGTACTTTTCATGCCGATGACATCAATTTGACGTCACGCTGCATATAGAATGATCCCAAATAGTTTTATTGTAATTATTAATCATTAGTCGTCAATCATTTTAATCATGTTGACCCGCCTTGCTCAGTTCTGACTCCTTTAAGTTTATATTGAATTGAAAGGTTTAAATGAGAAGTCGAAAAAACGGTCAAAAAAATATAATATTTAAACTTAGCGGGCTAGTTCAGAAATTTGGTGTGGTATAAATACGTAGGTTCGTGCGAATACACTTAAAATCGGATTCCGCTGATTCCATGTAGCCGAAGTACTCCCCTGTGGTGCGCCGGGTAGGTTGGCGGAGGAATTTCTTGACGGCGCTGAGTTCAGCGCCAGCCGGAAAACTGCTCCACTGTCTTGCACAAATGGCCAGAAGCAAGCGCAGGCAGGCGGCAAACATTCAGCCGAAAAAAATGTCACTCTGGACCTTGGACCCTGGAACGTGCCATCAAAAAAAGGCATTACGAACGGTCCATTTATTCCTGTGAGCACCAACGGCATGTGAGAAAGTACTTAAGTAGTTGTGATGCCGTGGATGTTCACAATTCAGATGCGGAGATTACATTTAAATGGAGTTGATTTGACAAACAGTTAAATTAGATGATTTTATATTTTATTTTTAAAAATGCGGGTGGATTAAAGTGACACGCACGATGAATAACAACTTTAAATAAGTACTAGTTATGAGCAAACTGGTATGTAGATAAGAGATTTGCAGTTAAAATTATTGTGAACTAGTAGCAAGTTAAACTAATTAAGCAATTAATCAGCACTAAAGGTTCTAAGCTACTTGCAAACAAAATATAACCACTTACCCAATTTAGGGGTACACTATTAACACTTTTTAAAAAACACCACAGTGATTACTGTTTAATCGAGGAACGCGTAGGGACGACACCAGAACACCGATTACGGTTCCGTGCAGCGGACCGTAGCAGAGATCGAGTCTAGGTGACGTGCGTTCTACTCAATATCTTTTGGCTAATGACAAAATGAGCGGCCTCGCGCGATGACGAGTGCCCGCGCAGATCACGTGCGTCTCACATGCATTCGTTCATGTGCGAATGAAGCTATGAGTGATCGAACGTCAAATCAATGCCGCGACATATTTAAACAGTTTAGCGTGTTGATGAGTTTATAACTTATATTTAGGATAGTTTAAACATGTGTTTTGGTGTGTAGTGTTGTAATGAGTTGTGTATGTTATTTTTAATTAAGTAAGTAGCTAGAATTAAGGTTTATTTATGTAAATATGTACGTGTAACGTTACATTACCCCCGGCTCCAGTGAAAGGGTTTTGTTCTTAAAGAAAACCCTTTTGGACTGTCATTAGTATTTCGCTTTCATTCAATCATCTAACACTTCATACATACTTCATCTAGAAAACATAAAAGCAAACGTCACTTCGATAAGTGGACGGCGCGTCCTTACATACAAAAGGCATCTGTGATAAATTGCACATTTGACTAAATACTGACAACAAGATCTAAATGAGATTATACTGCGTACACTTTACTTAAGACTACTGACGAGTTTAAGGTCTTTAATATGCCATACTCCCAAATCCTTACCAGTCATATCTTCTAAAACGTGTACCAGTGGAGATCGTTTTTCAGTTATACGGCATTTTATAAATTTGGGCGCTAACTTTTTACTAAAATATTTGTCTTTATCGCTTAGCATGTAAGTGCGTTTAAAGACTAAATCGCCCACATTAAATTCTGCGTGTTTGCGGCGTAGGTTATACTGAGCACTGTTTTTTACATGTGCCTGCCACAATGAAGCTTGCACATCGTCAAACACAGAAGACAGACACCCTCGGTTTTCTGTGTAAACATCGCGTGGTAGGAACAACACCTCGCCATCTAGGTCAGAATCCGTATAATGCGATCCACACAAAACAAGCTCACGGCCAAACACAAGAAAGGACGGTGAGTAACCTGTGGCTTCATTAATGGAATTGTTCATGGCAAACTTAATTTTGGGGATAAAAGTGTCCCAAGTGCGGTGGTCGTTTTGGACAAATGTTGACAAACAAGAGACAAGGGTCTTGTTGTATCTTTCTACGCTGTTTATCTGAGGTGTATATCTAGGCGTGAAGAACACGTTCGGGATATTATACTTCTTGAAAAGAGCCTCCGTTGTCGAACTAATGAACTGGCTTCCATTGTTAAGAAATATAGTTTGAGGAATGCCGTGTACTAAAAATATATTGTCCTCTAAAATCTTGACAACAGCGTCTGAAGTCGCGCGACGTAATGGAAAGAAATCACAATACTTAGAGAAACAGCAGGATATGACCAAGATGTAGGCATTCTGTTTGCGAGTAACAGGTAAGGGACCGATGAAATCGATGGAGATCATCTGAAATGGACGTGAACACTGTTTAGGACGTCCCATTTCTCCTAATGTGGCGTGATTTTGCGCTTTATATGACAAACAGACAGAACAAGAGCCCACAAACTTCACAACATCTTGGTGCATACCAGGCCAATAATAGTTTAAAGCTAAGCGCCTATATGTTTTAAAAATACCAAGATGTCCCGCTGTTGGTTCGGAATGATTTTGTGCAATTATTTCACCATGAAAGTCAGAAGGCACTACTTCCTTCCAATCAAATTCAGAAGTAAGTTGTGAATGTTTTGATTTTGAAAGTCGATACAGAGAACTATTTTTGATAATGAAGTTAGGAAAATTACTTGGAGCATTAAGACATCCATTATACATTTTCTTATACCAAGCATCGTTTGTATTTACCACTGCGTTAGAAAGAGAGATGGCATTTACTGGAACAGCACGGGAGAGAGCGTCTGGTACAACATTATCGACTCCACGGCGATGCTTCATTTCAAAATTAAAGGATGACAGACGAACT
This sequence comes from Epinotia brunnichana, assembly GCA_963854355.1. Taxonomy (NCBI): domain Eukaryota; kingdom Metazoa; phylum Arthropoda; class Insecta; order Lepidoptera; family Tortricidae; genus Epinotia; species Epinotia brunnichana. Next base: position 29,641,102 of record OY977945.1, read on the forward strand.
CCCCATAGTGCTAATCGTCCTGATGGATTGTCCAATGATAGGAACCATTTTAACGCAGAATGGTCAGTGTACACTGTAAAGGATTGCCCATTCTCCAGATAACAGCGCCAGTGTTCGACAGCAGTCAAAACAGCAAGGGTTTCCCGTTCTGTGATGCTGTAGTTTCTCTCGGCACCGGTAAGAGATCTACTCATGTAGGCGATAGGGTGTTATTTACCATTCAGAGTCTGCGTCAACATGGCACCAACGCCATAATTGCTTGCATCAGTATGCACTTCAAATGGCAACGAGTAGTCAGGACAGGAAAGGACTGGCGCGGAAACCAAGGACTCCTTTAAAGCATTAAAAGCCGCGTCAGCTTCCTGTGACCATATAAAAGGTGGTGACTTCTTGCCATTCGAAGTGAACTTGTTCAACGTCGGTACCAAGTGGCAGTACCAAGGAAACGCTTAAGTTCCTTTCTGTTGGTAGGCGTGGGAAAGTTAATAATGGCCTCGACTTTTTCGGGGTCTGTGCGTAAGCCGCGTGCATCAACCACGTATCCTAAATATCTAAGCTCACTCCTGAAGAACTTGCACTTTTCGAAGTTAACAGTGAGGTTAGCAAGTTTTAATTTGTCCAAAACGCGCAACAGACGTGAGACATGTTCTTCAAACGTTGAGCTGATGATTATAATATCGTCAAGATATGCGAACGTTTTAAACTCCATATCCCCAAATAACTGGTCTACTAGGCGTTGCTGTGTGGCAGGCGCATTGGTTAAACCAAAAGCGGTGGTTTTAAAACGCAGGGAACCTCTATTTGGCACGTAAAAAGCCGTTTTATCGCGCTCCTCAGGCACAATAGGGATCTGCCAGAAAGCCTTAGATAAGTCTATGCTCGAAAGGTACTTAGCATCACGGAGACTATCTAAGATTTCTGACACATATGGCAAATTATATGCGTCGCGTTTGGTGATAGCATTCAGTTTTCGGCTATCGAGGCAAAACCGAGGCTGTCCGTTCTTCTTATTAACGATGAGTACTGGAGAAGACCAAGCACTCTCACAATACTCGACCACATCCAGGGCTAGCATTTCATCGACTTGCTCGGTTAAGATTCGCTGTTTTTCGGGGGACATGCGATAATATCGCTGCCTGATTGGTTGGGCGTCTCCAGTATCTATACGATGCGCTATAATATTTGTACGTCCTAAGCCTTTTTCCTCAGTCGATATTGACTTAAACTGGGCAATTATGGTGTCTCCTATTACTTTTTGGGGCGCCGTCAAATTATCATACGAGTGAATATAAGTGTCACTGGAGTTTACTTTAATCTCTGATAAAGAGTTTTCTGATAATTTGACGCTACCTATAAATTTGGGGCAAATTTGGAACGCTCGCCAAAAATCCACGCCAAGAATAATAGAAGTATCTACTTCAGGAACAACATGAGATTTAATTAAGTGATATTGCCCTTCAAATGTAATGGGTAAGTTAATGTATCCAATACTCTTTAAATATTGACCGCCAGCTGCTACCATGCTAATGCTGTGATCCTGGTGCAAAGTGCAGTCAATTAGATGCTTATGGCAATTATTTCCTAAAATTGTCACTGCAGCTCCAGAATCCAACAAGGCACACGCGTCAATATCATTAATCTTTATGTTAATGTAAGGTCTAGCATCATGTTCTGGTTTAGTTTGCAGAATTGTAGAAACTTTGTAAGAAGAGGTAAATGTTTTAACAAAATTCAACCAAGTTTCCCAATCCTCTTTGTCAAAATTACTACAACTCTGCTGCACTAGTTTTTTGAATTACTGCTAACTTTAGAGCAAACAGGACAGTCTGGTGTTTTCACATCCTTCATTCCGCACTTAAAGCAAAAAATATCACGTTAAGCTTGACACTGACGGATGTGATGTGTATTGTTACGACACCTTGGACAGTATGGTTGATTGTGAACTGCTTCTACTGAGTGTATATAATTTTGTTGCTGATTTTTACCTTGTGTGTGTTGATTAAATCTTGGGTGTTTGTAGTTGTAATTTTTGTTGTAGTTGCTTGTGTTTGGAAAATTGTGTTTGTTACCATTGTTGTTATATTTGTTATTACTTTTATTTGAATCCATAGTATAAGCAAATTCAGGTGCAACAGTATCTGAACTTACTTTAGGTGGTTCTTGGAATTGAGAAAGGCGAGCCTGAATGGTTTCATAGTTACGACACAATGTACGCAAAGAATCTATGTCCGATATGGAAGCTGCCGAAGCCAGGGTGCTTGCATAGCAGGGCCTAATATTGTGAAAAAGGATCTCCAGTTGATCCGTCTCTGAAAGGGACTTGGACAAACGCGAGAACATCCCATCCATGATAGAGAGATAAATGGTGATGTTTTCGCGTTCGCCCCACGTTGGGCGCCAATGACCCGCCTTGCTCAGTTCTGACTCCTTTAAGTTTATATTGAATTGAAAGGTTTAAATGAGAAGTCGAAAAAACGGTCAAAAAATATAATATTTAAACTTAGCGGGCTAGTTCAGAAATTTGGTGTGGTATAAATACGTAGGTTCGTGCGAATACACTTAAAATCGGATTCCGCTGATTCCCTGTAGCCGAAGTACTCCCCTGTGGTGCGCCGGGTAGGTTGGCGGAGGAATTTCTTGACGGCGCTGAGTTCAGCGCCAGCCGGAAAACTGCTCCACTGTCTTGCACAAATGGCCAGAAGCAAGCGCAGGCAGGCGGCAAACATTCAGCCGAAAAAAATGTCACTCTGGACCTTGGACCCTGGAACGTGCCATCAAAAAAAGGCATTACGAACGGTCCATTTATTCCTGTGAGCACCAACGGCATGTGAGAAAGTACTTAAGTAGTTGTGATGCCGTGGATGTTCACAATTCAGATGCGGAGATTACATTTAAATGGAGTTGATTTGACAAACAGTTAAATTAGATGATTTTATATTTTATTTTTAAAAATGCGGGTGGATTAAAGTGACACGCACGATGAATAGCAACTTTAAATAAGTACTAGTTATGAGCAAACTGGTATGTAGATAAGAGATTTGCAGTTAAAATTATTGTGAACTAGTAGCAAGTTAAACTAATTAAGCAATGAATCAGCACTAAAGGTTCTAAGCTACTTGCAAACAAAATATAACCACTTACCCAATTTAGGGGTACACTATTAACACTTTTTAAAAAACACCACAGTGATTACTGTTTAATCGAGGAACGCGTAGGGACGACACCAGAACACCGATTACGGTTCCGTGCAGCGGACCGTAGCAGAGATTGAGTCTAGGTGACGTGCGTTCTACTCAATATCTTTTGGCTAATGACAAAATGAGCGGCCTCGCGCGATGACGAGTGCCCGCGCAGATCACGTGCGTCTCACATGCATTCGTTCATGTGCGAATGAAGCTATGAGTGATCGAACGTCAAATCAATGCCGCGACATATTTAAACAGTTTAGCGTGTTGATGAGTTTATAACTTATATTTAGGATAGTTTAAACATGTGTTTTGGTGTGTAGTGTTGTAATGAGTTGTGTATGTTATTTTTAATTAAGTAAGTAGCTAGAATTAAGGTTTATTTATGTAAATATGTACGTGTAACGTTACAATGTACAAATTACTTCAAAAGTAATCTATTTACACGTGGAATAATTAATCGGTACCTACTTGATACGTGAAACGTAAATTAAACTATTTGTTGTGTTTTTATACATACATTTTATTAAATGGTATTGTTACCACCAGGGCCCGTACTTCTCATGCCGTTGACGCAAAATTGACGTCACGCTGCATAGAGTTTGATAGCAATTGTATGTATAAAAACAAAACAAATAGTTTAATTGGGACTCATATTTTTTTTTTGTGGTTTTCTGAAATAACTCAATGTTTTTTAATATTTATTTATTGTTCTTATTACGTACTTATTAAGGCACTAGAAAAGATAACAAGACTGCAAAGACATCCTCCTTCTTGAAAATTAAAGAAACTCATTTTACCAGTCTCAAAAAAAGAGATTTTTGAAACCTCTACAAAAATAACAAAAACTCTTGACAAATATACGTTTTTAACTTTTTTAACCTATCAAAGGTATACAAAGTGGAATTAAAAAAAACAAAAATGTATGCTCCTGTATAAGAAAAATGCACATGCAATGGGTTCACGTTATCTTGCGTGCATTTGTATGAGTCCATGGGACTCACTTGACGCAATAACACACCAAATACGCAGCGCAGGCGCAAGTCCACTCGCCAACGCGGTGCCCGCGTCACTGAAGGAAGGTACAGGGACGGAGGGGAAACTATTCGCTAAAACGTTAGAATTACAGTAGTTTGAAATGTTGATGTGACGACGCTTGTTCAGATGAGATACCATTTTATTTAGCTACCTGATAAGTAATATTTACCGCGCCCATGAGCCGGTTCACAAAGGGTATCATGTGTGTAACCTGTCAAAATTGTAAAGAAACAGAATATATCAATAATTCAATTAAATAAGTGGCGAAATATCTGGCTGTGATGCCACTTCATTTAGTCCGGTTTTATATTCCGATGTCGGCCCGGATACGGCTCGGATACGGAAAGGTGTACGTTTATCATCCTTAACATTGACGTTTTATTCACATCGTTGCAGGTGTAATAATCACAGGGGCACTCTTGTTTATCATCCCAAAATAACAAAACCGACAAAGTATTATCGGAAAATGGAGTATGTTTTGCCTGTAAGTATAAATACCACGTAAGTACGGACTTGAAGCGTAATTCGACATTATTTTAGACAGTTCGTGGCATTGCCATCTTTTGATATAAGAGTTCCGTGATATCGGAAGTAAATTCAGTAAAAGCTTGACGGTTACATGGACAATTTCTCCTTGTTTATTAGGGTTCCGTACTCAAAGAGTAAAACAGGACCCTATTACTAAGACTTCGCTGTCCGTCCGTCCGTCCGTCCGTCCGTCCGTCCGTCTGTCTGTCACCAGGCTGTATCTCAAGAACCGTGATAGCTAGAGAGTTGAAATTTTCACAGATTATGTATTACTGTTGCCGCTATAACAACAAATACTAAAAACAAAATAAAATATTTTTTTTAAGGGGGGCTCCTATACAACAAGCGTGATTTTTTTGCCGTTTTTATAGATAATGGTACGGAATACGGAACCCTTCGTGCGCGAGTCCAACTCGCAGTTGGCCGGTTTTTACAAGCTTTATATTATCTTGCACTGTTCGTATGTATGTAAATATGTAAGTTTGTAAATATGTAAGTATGTAAATATGTAAGTATGTAAGTAAGTAGTAAGATGACATAGAATTAAAACTTATTATATGTAAGGGTCTGACTGAAAATCAGCGTTGCAGTGTAGGTACTCAGTAGGTACTCACTGCAACAGTATGCTGAGTCTAGCCCCTTTTTGGCATCACAAAATGTAAATGCCTCGTACGATATTGTTTGAGTGTGTTTGTCTATTCCTAAGTCCAATTTGTACACTGTTCCTTTTGCATAAAATGTGATGTTGAATAAAGTTTTCCTATGTCTATGTCTATGTCTAAGTTATCCGTCAAAATTTGCAATCCATTTTTCAGTCACTTCTAGCTATCCAATTGAGCTGAAATTTTGCAAGGATATGTATATCGCATGACAATGCAATATAATGATGACTTGGAGTTGATCTGATGCTGGAGCTGGAAGGTGGCCATAGGAACTCCGCAATAAAACAACACAACCCCATCGAGTTTGGGCTCGTTAGAATCGTCTCAATGAGTACTTGCTGATGGTATGCAGAAAAGTACAGTTGGCAGTAAAAGCTTTTACCAAAAATTAAATTTTTGACAGAAACCTATTATCTATTTATATGCCAAAAAGGACATTTAATTCATTCGTTTGCCGATATAAAATAAGTCGAATTGCGCCCTTGTTTTAAAATTCCACAGATGACGTTGTATAAAATAATTGAGGCGTCTGTCCCATGATGAGTGTCGACTAGTACAGTCGACTAGTACTTAAAACAAATGAGCAATGAAAAGAAGATCGGAATGTAACTACGCAATCAAAGACGTCAAAAGCTCTAATTCCCTTTTATAGCCTAACAAACCACTATTTTGACCCTGATATAGTGTCGCTGTAAGCAGCATAATATATGGCAATAATGTATGTACATACGTCATGCATAGTCGGGACAGTGAGTAGTGTCTTTGTGTTTTTGGTGAATGTAAAAATTATATGCTTTATAATAACGACCTATTCATCCATACCTGATTCCAAGTAGGTATTGGTTATTTAAATATTCTTCTAATTGTGGCTCCGAAGTCTCTGTCTCTGATGTGTCGCTTTCTAGACCGCCGACCTCAATTATAAAAAGTTCGGTCTGGGATTCGACCAAAGGACCATCCGATCCTTTAATTTTTAGGGTTCCGTACTCTAAGAGTAAAACGGGACCCTATTACTAAGACTCCGCTGTCCATCCGTCCGTCCGTCCGTCCGTCCGTCCGTCCGTCCGTCTGTCTGTCACCAGGCTGTATCTCACTGATACCGTGATAGTTCCAGCTGAAATTTTCACAGATGATGTAACTATTTCTGTTGCCGCTATAACAACAAATACTAAAAACACAGAATAAAATTGTTTTTATAGATAATGGTACGGAACCCTTCGTGCGCGAGTCCGACTCGCACATGGCCGGTTTTTAATACAATATTTTATTAAGAAAAAAAATACTAGTTAAATCCAACCAAACTAACCAGTATATTTAATCAATACCTACGACCGCACTATAAAATGTCAGTACGGGTCATGCATGTCTACAACCAATTTCAAGACATTGTTTATAGAAATACTAGGCAATCCGGCATTATAGTTTCTGAGATTATCCCCAACACACAAACTTACATTTCACAGACATTACATCTGGTTATTATTAGTATCGGCACAGATCAAAGAATACTGAATCGGGGACAGTTAATGGTTTTAAATTAAAATAATATTTTTTTGCATTTGACTATTTATACCGCTAAATAGTTTAATACTAATTTATGTTTCCCAGTATTTAAGTCATATCGGTTTGACAAATTACAATTTATATAACCTACCTGTAATCAATATATAATTATCTGAACCTGAAATAATTTGCATGGTATTATAGTCAACAAAGTCGCCAATGGGAGTAATCGAGTTTCATTTTCTACATCTTTATAGGTACTGGAAATTAGGCAAGCCTATCAGCGCCTACGGCATTGTGCTACGTAAGGTTAACGCAGCCGTCTATGGGGTCCATTACGATGAATGGATTTTATTAAACCTCATTTTTCTCCCAACATCTCGAATATGGGAAACGAATTGTGTATATACACTTTTTTGAAGTAAAAAATACTTACGTCTCTATGTCAATAAAAAAAACCTAAGACCTTATTGCAAATCTGCAGCATGAGACGAATCGAATGACATATCATTTATTAAAATCGCACCATAACTGTAGATTTGATGGCATGTACAAAAAACGGCCTCGCGTAATAATAACATAGAAGATAGATAGATATTTAATAGTACATTATTGCAGAGGCCGGGAAATTGCAATTCGTGGATAAGTACCCAAGCAGCAAAACTTAGTCGTATGAAAGTCGAGAGCACGTTCCTATTTTCACCTAAAGCTGAGAAAAGGGTATTTAAACTGTCGAGTAATAGATCTGTAAACGTTTACTCGACGCGATTTGGGCGCAAATTACTCAGCTTAAAGTGCTATAATTGTCGTAAAATAGTCGAGTTAAGAGCCAAATGATGCTATAAAAGTCGAGAAAAAGCAACATACAGCACTATTAATGCTATAATAGCAATCATTTCAGCATAAGTCGACTAATATGTCGGTTGAAAGCAACGAAATTGCTTTTACTCGACTTAATAGTGCTGTGATAGCTACTTTGTTGCACTCACTCAGCTGTTTAGTCGATTGATCGCAACGAGGCGAGCTTTATAGCACTAAATGTTAGAAGCATTTCAGTTTTAAAAACATCTGTTATTTGTGTTAAGAAAATACGAAAACATTGAAGTAAGTAAAAAATATTTAATTTATTTCTACTTAAACTATATAGAATGGTAGCCATGTTCTTGAAAATAATATGTTTTCGGTGTTAGCTGTTATTCGTGTAACATACTAAATTTCGATGCGAAATTTTATTTTTCGATTAACTTCCGTATATTTTTAGTAATTGTTTTAATGGGCCTCCTTATTTTTGAGGTATTAAGAAATTATTTATAAAAATAAAATATCGAAAGGAATTGTTCCGAAGTACGTTTGCCATCTTACGACCTGTACTCGACTTTTAGTTGAAAAATAGAAAATATATTACATTTACATTGCTGTAGGTGCTATAACAATCACTCTTAGAACGTTCTCTCGGCAGGTGCTGTAATAGTGAATCGATATATTTTATATAACACTTAGTGCTTTAAGAGTAACTGAGATGCTATTTGGTCATATAAGCAGCTTTTTTACCATTATAATGCTTCCACGGGAACAATGTCGAATGGCGGTGCTACTTCTTCATCAGCTAATTAGAAAATTAGAAGCTTTTATACAGCTAATTTAGCACAGTGGTATAAAAGTGAAATTTGATACCTTTATACAATAATTGAGTAAACGCGCTGTAAACATGTGGAGTAAACGTTTAGTCGACATAGTTTTACGCCCAAAATGCGAAAATGGTAAAGAGTTGAGTATAGTTATTTTATACGACGATTTGGCATATTTAACTCTTTTTTACGACTATTTCTCGATCATTAGCTGTAAAAAGCTTTGCTTATACGACTGTTTTGCTGCTTGGGTAGAGACGAATCCACGAATTGCCGTTCCCGCCGAGGCATATACACCGTGTATTTTTTGATTTCCGTTAATTTCGACACGATGTTCGGTTCATTAACAGAAGCTACCTGGTATGTTGCTTTTTGTTAAATTCAAAAAAATTTTTTTTTTCATTTTTCATACAAACTAAATGAATATTACAGTATGGGAGGGCTTTAACACTTAATCTCACATGGCTCAGTGGTCAATAGTTTGCTTATGGAGTGAGGGGTCCCAGGTTCAAATCCCAATAATTCCCTTTTTCGTTTTTAACGTAAATAAAATAAAGGACCCTTCACACTGATTCGGTCATTAAATTGATTTATTGAATATCTGAAAAATAGAAAGAAAAATAGAATGAAAGAGTTAAGACACTAGTTTCTTAGAGAAATTAGTTCCATTTAACCTGAGGATTCTTCCCTTAAAGTTAACGGAAATCAAAAAAAAACACGGTGTATAGTGCGAAGTCTGTCAGTCAGCGTAAAACTGCGAGTAGGTCAATAACCTATCAAGTTCCCACCCTACTAATTTTTTAAAGTAGATATGTAGGTACACGGCATGACTCGTAGTGCCAGTTTCAATTTACATACTTAAAATAATTGAAACAATTAGAATCGATCAAAGTTTTCAATGTTTACTTATAGATTAAACGGGATTGAAATCTAAACGTATTTAAAGTTCGTTACAAATTTTATATCGATAAATATTTTTATTTCTTCGTTTCAAACTACAGGGTGTTTGGTACATCGTTTGCCAAATTAAAATAGGGGATAGAAGGGGTCATTTGCTTCCTCCTACGGCTCCTAAAAAAAATCTTAGGCCAACGGATTTTTTTATGATATTTTTTTTATTTTTTTTGAAAAATCCTAGAGAGCGACTAGTTTAAACTTAAATTAAAAAAAAAAAAATATTGCCTAGACCCGATTTTTTTATTTTATTGCAAGGTGTAATGTTGTACGGTTCTATCAAAATTACCAACAAGTCGCGTCTAGTTGTTTTTTTATTGACTCAGAAACGTTTTTCAAGGCGTGAAAATTCAATGAAACTGGAACTTGAATGGCTGAAGACTATGTAGCCTCTGCAATTCTGTCCGCTATATTAGCCAATTGTTTAAGGTTTGTTATCTCACTTCCTGCTACTACGCCCTTCACCGCCTGGGGCATCAAACCTACCCATAGCATGCGGATAGTTGAATCCGGGAATTTTCCTCCGCCAAGGTCATTTGCCTCATGAGGTGAGACGGCTTTTAATTCCCGAGCTGCATCTCATTTTTTCTTCGGTTTCCTTTTCAGGACTACTGCCAGTAACCGCTCTTTTAATGCGTCGTATTTAACCGTGTCCGGTGGCGCAAGTTAGATGTCACTAGCTGCCTGGATTGTAGACCTCCCCAGCTTGGTGACCACTATGTTAAATCTTTGTACGTCTCCCAGATGTTATGGCTCTAGGATGGCTTCTAAATTCGCATACCAAAGCTTGGGTTGATCAGTCCAGAAATCCGGAATTCTAGTTGACAGCGACACCACTGCCAGTTCTCCTATACTGCTTGCGGAATCACACTTTGCCGATTGCATTGTCGGCTGTGCCATGGACTATGCCGGGGGATGGGGGGGTTGTGGGGGCTGAGCCCCCGCAGGCAATTGTCCATACATTTCTCAGCGTCAGAATGACGCTGCATGCCTATAAGCTCTTCCTGCGTGGTACCCCACCAGAAGAAGTAGTCCCGTATCACCAAAAAAAAATTCAGTTGGCAAGCTTTGCAATGTTCACTGAAATGTTCACAGGGGTCACCATATATAGGGAGTCTTTAGTTGGATGTCATGGTAAACACCGAAAGTTCACTCTATGCTATTTATTTACCATAGCGTCTACAATCAAGCCCGCCTGCCTAACTAACATATATCGATAACCTATATGTTAGCTATGCATAAATGTGTCGCTACATTACTTTGGTCTTTTTATAATTTAGTGATAGTCAACACAAGGTATCAAATTCGTTTTGCATTTGGCACTCCGCAATTTTTTCATTACTGGCTGCTGTTATCAGGCATGTGTCATCAGGAAATTGATAAACAGAGGCATTATGGAATATATTACACATGTCAGTCACATATAACAAGTATTCAGTTGGGCCAATTATGATGCCATGCACTGTGCCATTAGTAGTTTCCAGCAGTAGTATAATAGTATTTTTTTATCATTGACTTACTATTACTACGTATAGACTGGCAACCCAGAGCATTTTTCTTGACGTCTTTCAATCAGGCGGCCATCTTGGAAACTCAAAGAGTATGTGAACCTGCAGTAGCTACGACAATTTTCTGAGTTAGAATTCAGATATAGCCATAGAGTGATTTAAAACTTCCTACATATTCTTTTAATCACCGACATTTGGTGTTTATATTTTTTTATAAGTACTGGTATCTTTATTTTTCCCGAGGATTCACTGAATTGATGCATTTTTCTGCAATGTGTGTCAGATTTTGAAGTCCTATTTAAGGTCCATGCGGATCCTCAGATTCTGATATTGATTTTGAAAGCAACTGGAAATTAACATGTACGGCGGCTAATTATTCTTCTTAATTGGTAATGGGTTCATTCATATTCGGAGACCCTACTCGCGTGGCGTTCATTATTTATACATAGGTATAAGAGAACTCGCCTGAGATTTAAATGAGTAGAACTTACGATCTGAATAAGTAGCAACTAAACGTTGTCAATAATTCATCAAAAATATTAATTAAATTAAAAAAAAGCAAATGGTTGCTGTTATTTTGGCGCAAAAATTAAGATCTTTAAAGCTTCAAATAGTCAGTCTATAAAGTTTAATGTTACACGTATAAGGCAAAATAGTATTAGGAAATTGTCATTTCTACTTTTATTAATCTTTGAAATAATGGCCACCTTTATGGCGCGTATCTTATAAATCACAGAAAAAATAATGATATTAAAAAAACCCTGAATTTACCGATGAAAAGTGATTCCCGTGCTTTTACTATTGTTGTGTTTGTGGTTGGTGCAATAGCACAATGCACAAAAAGGCATTTTTAAAAGTTTTAAGTCCAACTACACTCGCAAACTATCGCCATCAGTGCTCGCCATAGACTAAACCAACATACGCTCATGAGCGTAAGTATGTGACATGCGCAATTTTTAGCTAGGTGATGTCTGCTCTAGTAATATAACTCAATGTTTTTTATACTTTTTTATTCCTTTGTTTGTTTAATGTCATTTATGCATATGTCGTTGTTGCCCACCGCGCTCTCACCAAATGGACCCTGCGGAAGATCAGCACTGGCTGTAAAGCCAGCAACATGCTGAGCAGGGTCCATTTCGTGACAAAGCCTAATGTGTTTTTTATACTATTTCTTTTGTATGTTTCTGTGTTATGTTTGTCACAAATAAATGTTTGAATATGAATTTTGATTATCAGGAAAAGCTCATGCTACTCACAACGAATGAGCATTGAGCACCTATTGAAAAGAAGATCGGAATGAATATCGAAATTATTTTTCCCGGCTGCATTCATAAACTTGTACCTATGTGTTGATAACAAACTTTGATAACACCTACAAAAACCTACACCTACTAGGGGCTGAGACAGATTGTTCCGATAGCTCAGTTGGTTAGTAGCGCCGGGCCATGTATGCCTGTGGTCGCCGGTTCGAATCCGGCTCGGAGCCTAAATTTTTCAATTTTTTCCTTTAATTTGAAGTTTATAAATATCGTTAGCAGGCGTAACTGCATTATACAAAATGAATTTAGTTTGGGGTGGCGCATCGTTACTGACGATTTCTCAATATAATTTGAGACGTTGGTGCCATTAAAGAAGCATATGTCTTCTAGGTAGATGTCGCCACACGCCTCCCTAAGGCGTTGTAAGAAGGAACTGATTGAAAGATTTAGGAGCTGAGACAGATTGTTCCGATAGCTCAGTTAGTTAGTAGCGACGGGCCATGTATGCCTGTGGTCGCCAGTTCGAATCCGGCTCGGAGCCTAAATTTTTTCTTTAATTCGTAGTTTATAAATAGGTATCATTAGCAGGCGTAACTGCATTATACAAAATGCACCTACAAAATGTCTCGAGACTTGACCTTTTTTTTACATGGAATGTTTTATGTGATCTAATAATTCATATGCGTTACAGAAAACGTCTATCGATTCTAAATATGATATGACAGAGACGTGGAATTGCACTTTTCAAATTTTAAATGAAGAATCAACAGTCTCCAGGCGCGAAAGCACTTGCTTGTTTCAAGTCACAGTAACTGGTAAGTTCATAGTCACCACATCCTCCATATGCTAATGGACTCTATTGAAACAGAAACATAGCAATGGATTCCAAAAACTCAACCCACTATCATATTGCCTTAAAATAGTTTTAGCTCAAATTTACTTCTATATTGACAATTATAATTTAAATTTCATTTTTATTGAATTTTTATTTGATGATCATAATATTATATATAATCTCGTGTAATTAATAAACCTATTGTTGAAATACCCTTACATCCAATATTTTGACAGCCGTCATCCCAATCAAGTACAATTAACGTCACTGATGACGTATTATGACACAATTTGTACTCGGATGACAGCTGTCAAATATTGGATGTAGGTAAGGGCATTTCAATTATAGTGTAATATTTATTGTATTTTTATACTATGAAATAAATAAATTTAATCTAATATATGCTCTGATGTCGTGAATTAGGTCCACTCGCTTGAAAATTATCCTTACTGGTGACATATTTTGATCAGCCCGAGTACGATATCTGTCACTCGCAACCAACATACCCCCTGGTCGGGCATGACCTGGGATTGCGACAAAAGCCTGCGAAATTCTTATATTATGACCAAATTAATGTAAAACCCATTTTCATAGATTTGATACCGTTATTACCCTGAGAAAATTACGGTTTTTTTGGAAATAATTCAATATCAGGCTTTTATATGTTATTTAAAAAAAACTTTTACTATTGAAATCAATCATTCTATGGACCAGTTAGGGAAAAAGATTAACCCGCAAGCAAAAATGCTATCAGTATTTTTATAATGAAAACATGTTTGAGTACACAAATTTGGAGACTTACTACCTGAATCCAAAAATGTATGCATCAGGAAGTAACAGTATTTTAACCCGTCAGACGTGCGCCTCCCAAGAGGCCCGTTGCCCCAAGTGCGCAAGGTTTTCAGATCGAAAAAACGTATGTTGACCGCCGTTAGAAAAATTGATATTGTGCTCGTATGTTATAATAATATTGTATATATTATATACCATTCGATACTAGACAAAATTTTCTATTTATTTTAGTGAAGAAAATGTGACTGACCTGTTTCATTATCGTGAAATAAAATAATTTATTTCGATTTTCATTTGTTTTCTGTGACTCGATGAAACAATATAACATTTTTCACCAAACCATTTCACAAATTTCACATTTTTATTTCACTATTGCGGACGCTATTAAAACATGCGTCGATTAAAATTATCACTTCACTATATTATGCACTATTTACCTCACATTAATTGTTTATTTACATTAACGGTCACAAAGATCGCACGACATTTTTCCCGACTATGGCGGACGTGATAACCTTGAAACGTACTAATTTCATTAGAAATCCGATTTCAATAAATTGTTACAATAACACACTAATCTGATTACTGAATCAAATACTGGGATAAATTTACAACAAACTTATGTATATTTCACAATATTTGGAGCTCATTACATATATTTTCTATCTATGACATTTTGTCAAACGTAGTTAAAAATGACGTGTTTAAACTTTGAATACATTTATCAACCACTTATTTTTCGAAATCGTTTAAACGAAAGCTCAAAACACATTATTTATTCTATTTTCAGTAATTTGATATATTATTTTAATAGGAAAAACGTAATTGTTTCATTTTAAAACACATTAACTTCACGCGCTTGCTATCTCAACCGGTACAATTTTGCAAGAGATAAAAACAAAATGGCGCACCTAAGAAAATTTTCGGATATATTTTTTTTCTGTGCCCTGAGTACTGGTAATTTGGCCAAAACATGTTTCTTATGTTGGCATAATGCATAAGCTACCCAGGTTTATTTTATTTAAGATGGCCACTCGATAAATCCGAGGAAAAAAATCGGCCAATGACGGCGCAGCCGTTAGTGCCACATGGTGTCCCTAGCGCGCTATAGAACAATTTGAGTTAGTGCCACCATGTGTCCCTAGCGCGCTCCACGGGGTAATTAAATATTTACGACCTTGAGATAATATTGAATTTCATCTGGCCTATATAAAGGTTTATTCATTAACAAAGATAAGTGGATTATGCGCGTATCCCAAATAATGTATATAGACGTAATAGTCAATTACATAGTAAATAAAGTTTATACCATTTTCGCCTGATTTTTGCGAAATTTATAAAGATTACTTTCATATTTTTTTACCGTTGCGGTATTAAATTTAGGTGGATTAATGAATATTTAGTCAAATTACCCAACCTATTTTTTGGTGTAAAAATATGGCTGATATCGATATATTGTTGTGTTTTCATAGAGCGAGACCGTAAAGTTCTCAGGCTATATTTACACTATCCTTATACAGAAAGCAGAAAACTCGCACAGAGAGCATTGGTGTCATGGATTTAACTTAAGACTGGTGTTGCAGCTACTTAAGGGACAATCAAGTTATGCAGTAGATGAATGTGTCAGTGTTGTTCTCTAATCAGTGGCATTTGGCGTGCCTCAGGGTCACGTTATCGAACCCACGCTTTTTCTCATATACTTAAAAGATATACATTTAAAAGTCCTTAATATGTTCGTCGTCAATCGGGCACTGTAATGGTATCGCCGAGGCTCGTTGCAAGACAAGGGTCAGTCGGACGAGCCCTGAAAACTCACGCCTTTTTATTTATTTTGCTATAAGTATATTTACACGGCATTACAGATAAACCAATTCACCGAGAAACTAAATTAACACATGAAAAATATATGTAGGTAAAAAATAAAGTTAATCATACAATTTTTAGGCCTACATTGCCTAGCATCCATCAGCTCACAAAAATTCAGACATTCCTTGTATACAGCCGTCCATCTCCATGCAAAACAAATCACACTCAGGTGCTGTAGCCAGCAGAGCATGCCGCATGCATGTATGAGCCTATACATATACACTCTTAGTTAACCATAATAATATATTTGCGCGTGTTCCAACGCGGGCCCAGCACCGCCTATTGCCGCGCTTTGTCAAAAAAGGTCATAGATATATGTATTTTTTACAGATAAACCTGATATATCTCTCAATGTCGCACAGTTGAGCCGATGGACTTGGAAAAATAAAACAAAACAATACAACTACACCTTTACCGAAGGCGAGAAAACATTCGGGTGCATTTTGGACAACCCCACGGAGAATGAGGAAAGATACACTGTTTCATTTAAATTAGATGGTGTACAACAAAAACGATTTCCAAATGGTAATTATAAAGTTAAATTTTAATTGATGAATTTTTTAAGCTTTTATGAAATTTGCAACGTTTGTGTGTCATGGAATGGCTTACAAAATGTGTAATAATAATAATAATAAAATGGCGTAGGGATGTGACGGCCCCATCGCCCACCATTTTGGTGCAATCAGTCAACGTAAGGCAGCTTGTGGCGGGCTGTTAGGGAGTAGCGACCCTACGTACCTGAGTGCTCCTGGGGGTGTCCTGTGGTCAGGCTGAGCCGATCGGGTGGTTACCTCTGGCTTGCCTTAACTGGCTGTTCAGAGTGGAGTCGCAAGAGCTGTTGCTCGAGGGTAGATGTGGACACCTAAGTGGCGAGTTGGCTATATGTTTAAAGTCCAGTGCCACCTCTCTACCCCCCCAGCCTCTCTGACTGGTGTTGCCCTTAGGCCATTTTTTAATGTCGCTATTAATAGGGGCCCATCTAGTAGTTGGCGAGTCACCGTCTGCCAGAGATAAAAAATGAGACAGTTTATTAGGCAGGCGTCCGATGTTTCACCCAATAGCCCAGCCACTAGTCCATCATTTTCACCCAATAACCAAATTTTCTTTAGATTCCATCAACAGCAATAGTCCCTATACACCCCAGTGGGTGCTGTCTCTGTGTGCGTCCCATGACACGGGCAGGGACAGCATCCGCTCGGTGTACTCCTTGCATTTCATTAAATTGTCAAAAGGGCCTCTACGTGTTGGCTCAGTTGGTACTTTGTAGGTACCTAGCCCCACGCACGCCTCCCAAAGGTCCGGGACATCATTGTCCCGTGAGCGGGAAAGACATACATAATAATAATAATAGGTAAATAGGTAATTTCTCAAGTCATGCAGTAAAATTATTTTCTCCAATATGCTCGGAAATGTCCGCCTTACTGTAGCAAAAATAGTCCGTGAAGTTCCTCGTTACAACCGAGCGCAAATTTAAAAAGTTAAAACTCATTATTGTACAGCTTCAGCGGCCAGGAAAATGTATGAAAATCCTTTACTGTATAGTTTTTTACCTTTTAACCATATGTATTGACTAAGGCAAATTACTGCAAACAGCCAAATGCTCGTACGTTTCAAGGCCTAGCAATTTATCACAACAACTTGTTATTGTTAGAATGAAAGAAGTGTATGGCTGTCTCTTTCCAACTATTGCAAGTTGGTGTGACAAATTGCGCCCGTTTGTAGTTTGCCTAAAGTTTTCCCGCGTTTTCTGTATTTTCTAAAGTCATAGACAAAACTCTTACTTTTGTAAGTGATCGAAGTGATGTTCTTAAAAATGTCTCAAATAGTTTGAAACGAAGAAATACAAATGTTTATCGATATAAAATTCATAACGAACTTTAAATACGTTTAGATTTCAATCCCGTTTAATCTTAAATAAGTAAACATTTTAAACTGTGATCGATTCTAATATTTTTAATTATTTTAAGTATGTAAATTGAAACTGGCACTACGAGTCATGCCGTGTACATACTTTTAAAAAATAAGTTGGGTGGGAACTTGATAGGTTATTGACATACTCGCTGTTTTAAGATTATTGAAAATATTATTTGATTTCCTCGCATTTTTAGAGAAAAGCACTATATAATGCCTCGGCGGGAACGGCAATTCGTGGATTCGTCTCTATTGTCGGATGAAGCGAGCGAAGCGACTCATCAAAACAGTTCAAATGTACCCTTTTCATATGGTTACAATTATAAGAGATTATTTCTTACATATCTATCATTAAAACATTTTTTTATTAATTTATCATCAGTTTGAAATACATAAATTGTTGGGTTTTATATGTATAAGTCAGATTTCATATTTATTACGTATCTTTGTTATTAAGATGTTCATTGTACTAACCCTTGCCTAAAACTTGAACGAATAAATTTTGTTCGTTCATGTATTGGGCACGATGGCAAAGGAATGAACGGACTAAATTTAACAGAGCGTTCACTTATTGGAATCGAAGCCAAAAGTTGAACGAACTAATTTTATTCGTTCATCTTCTGGGCAGCGGTTCTTTGTTGAACAATCGTGCTTTTCATAGTAAAACAAAGCCCAAAATAACCGTGTTGCGAATGGATTAATTTAAGCCATTAAAGTTGTATGTACCTTTTCAATAAGAATGTATATAAGCATTTGAAAAAACTATACCTTGCCCAGTAGATGAACGCCGTTCATCTATTGGCTCAGGTACAAAAAGTTGGAACCGTTAGTTGAACGCTAAATATCTCTTAAATTAACAATAAATACGCAATTTGTGATAGATAATCCATTAAAGGCATTAATCAAGAATCTATATTACGCAAAACAATCCATGTAGACGTTTTATTCAATTTTATACATAATTTAGAGCTTATATTTAAGAGCGCTTTCCTTAAGTAAATCTCCATACAAACGGTGATTTTGGCGCGAGACCTCGACGCGACAACCGTTCACAGCCGTGTGTGTGTGGGAACTGTACGGGAGTTTAAATGCCAGCCTCGGCAAAGGAATGATGCGTTAGGAAAAAAATATCCCGAAGGCGTAAAATGTATCGCGATTTTTTTATTTCAATTTTACGACAAAACGTTCAACTATTGGGTGGTGTTCATCTTTTGGTTCCTCTACCCTAAGTATAATTATGTATTTAGTAGTTTGTATTATGGTACCAAAGAGCAGATCTGATGATGAAGACAAAAGGTTGCCCTATATAGGAACTCCTAAAGGACAATGGGCAAAAGAAAACAATGACACATTCAAAACGTAGGTAGTCCTTTGTTCGTTTTATGTTTACGTACGCTCTCCTATTGAGATATTAACGTTGAACTTTTTTGACGTTATATTCAATAAGAATAAGTATCCATATTCCTATTAACTGACTGCCTGTCCCGTGTAATCCTAAGTATACAAAATATTAAACGAGCAATATTTTATTTGTAATCACATGTTATAGTTTAACATGTGAATATGTGTGTCTATCTGTGCATTTTTTTTTTTTTTTTTTTTTTTTTTATAAATATTTTTGTCGAAACTCTTGTCAGTCAAGATGGATCTTAGTTATGTTTATCATCATAATTATTAATGTATGGAGTTATTATTTAGATTATGTTTAAGTAACTCATTCGTTTTTTTTCAGTGACTATAAAACCCCACAATAATACCACCTTTACAGACAATTTCAAGCTCAATAAGGACAGCAAACTTATAGTTTGCACAGCGACCAATGTAAAAGGTAAAGGAGCCGATCTCCAGAATGATATATATCTTCAGTATATACCTCGTAAGTACCTGTTTCCCTAATCTTAACGGATTCCCAGTACATCCTCAGCACCTGCTTTGTAACCTTGGGTTGCTTGCCACCTAAATGAAAAAATAATTAAAATCATTAATATTAGGGTACCTACAGTCTTACACAAATCTAACTAGACCCATAGATTAGATTAGATTAGAGATTAAATAAGAAGCTCAATAAGGCTTCAGGAATACTAACACCTTAAAATATTAATACTTTGCTTTGATTAGAAGCACTTTAGAATACGCTTTTGTTATTTGGTCACCTTATTACAACGTTCATATCAATAGGATAAAAAAAAGCCCAAAGGCATTTTCTTAACATCCCTTCCTTCAGGCTTCAGCTAGGGTGCAATCTCAGGTTAAATACTTCAGCAGGCTGAAATAATTCAACATACCAACTCTTTCGTCTTGTAGAAAATGTAGTGAATTAATAACATTATATTTACAAAATTGTACACTCACACATTGACTGTCCTTCCCTTCTTTCTCTTGAACTTTATTACCAGTAGAGTGGCATCTGTAAACGACATAAAAATGCAATATACGGTCTTTTTTTACAGTTTCACTATGTTTTGCCAATAGGCGTACAAAAACTTTGCGCTTAATACAAAACAAGTACCTTATACCTACTATCATGCATACAACATTCAGGTGCCTTTGTACAAATTATAATTATATAGTAAGGTCAGCAATGGAAGTAAAACAGTCTGTGATAAAAAACTTATATAGGTAGATGAATGTATTAGTGCATTTCCGGTCTAAAGAATGTCAATTAAATATGTCAAGTATAAAAAAATAAAAAATATTTTATTAAAAGAATCAAAGACAATCTATTTTATCATTAATATAATCAAAAATGGAATAATAACATTTATGTATTAATGAATGAATGAATGAAATTTTTATTTCGTGTAACCATGGACACATGTTGTTAGTAGAATTTACAAAACTAGGGGGTTAGTAGTTACAGCTAAACTTACATTTAAAACAAAACAACACTGACAGGGGAGTGTAGTCCCTCGCAGTGCGACATGTAGGGACAGTCAACCCTGTCCGCTATCATGCGCAGAATGCTGTTGGGACTGCGGCGCACCCTGCGCACCAGGGATGCTGCGCGCGTACGCTAATTAAGAAATAAATTAATAATGTCATTAATTTATTTCTTAATTCTAACACCTTTAATGACTTCATGTTATAAGGTAAGTAAGTATATATGTATTTTGCTGGCTAGACAATACACCCTTTTTTGCATCAATGCTGTCTTTGCAGGAACTATGCAAAGATAGTTCCTACTCGTATGTTTCTTTCTCAAGTTTCTATTAGAAATATCACTGTGCTTTTTGAATAATCTCGTATTGGTTTTGACAAACATGATTATTTCATAGATGTATAGAGAGGGCATCGTCAAAATTCTTATGTCCTTGAAATAAGGTACATTATTGTCAGTCGGTTTGAGACCATACATAGCTCTACTCTAACACACCTTTTCTGTGCCTTGAAAACGTCTTCTCTACTTGTGGAGTTACCCCAAAACATAATACAATACTGTAGTTTTGGCGCTACAAAACCATGATATGCCATACTGCGTGAGAGCTTGCTTGCTTGGCAAGTTTATGTAAGGCGTAGGCATATAATTGGTTAAGCTTTTTGAACGTATCTTCCGCATGAACTTTCCAAGATAAATGTCCATCTATGTACACTCCCAGAAACTTTGTAACAGCCACAGAATCTATACTCTTCTCTTCATAATTGCAATTGATTTGGAGAGGTGATATACGTTGACAGAAATGTATTATCTTAGTCTTGTCTAGGTTTATCAATAAATTATTAATATTAAGCCATTTAATTGTGTCCAATAGTATTCTTTCATTTGGATGCATCCATCGCCATCCAAATGGAACGGTCGTGAATGTTAAAATTAATCGTAGGAATAGTACCTATAACATCCTTCCATTTGAATGCATCCATTTTGTAGCAAAATTCATCGTAGTAATAGTATAACATCCTTCCATTTGAATGCATCCATTTTGTTGCATAATTCATCGTAGAAATAGTTTAACATCCTTACATTTGAATGCATCCATTTTCATTTTTGTATAATGCAGTTACGCCTGCTAACGATATTAATAAACTTCAAATTAAAGGAAAAATTAAAAAAATTTAGGCTCCGAGCCGGATTCGAACCGGCGACCACATGGCATACATGGCCCGTCGCTACTAACGAACTGAGCTATCGGAACAATCTGTCTCAGCCCCTAAATCTTTCAATCAGTTCCTTCTTACAACGCCTTAGGGAGGCGTCGTGTGCATCCATTTTCTTGCAAAGACAAATAGCGGACCAGTGTCGAAACGACACACACGGCCACATCCAAGGTTGCATGATAGTTTCTGTGGTCTTGTTTCAAGTGCCATTTTGGTACATTTAGGCCGTAAAACGTGACCATAAAACCTATCGTGATAGCTGGGTAAGTGACAGATACGTCGCCAATGAATGTAATCAAAATGTATAATAAATTAATAACTACGTCCATATTACTTTATGAGCGCTTTATCATCATATCCTATACTATTAAACGAGCAATATTTGTATATATATTTGCAATTACGTTCTCGGAAACGGCTCAAACGATTTCGATGAAATTTGGAATATAGGTGGTTACGGGGGCGAGAAATCGATCTCGATAGGTCTCATGCCCGGAAAAATTCGTTTTCTCCGTAATTTCTCCATTTTCATCCGAGCGGAGCTCGGTCGCCCAGGGACTATACTATTAAACGAGCAATATTTGTATATATACGTTCTCGGAAACGGCTGTAACGATTTCGATGAAATTTGGAATATAGGTGCTTACGGGGGCGAGAAATCGATCTAGATAGGTCTCATGTCCGGGAAAATTCGTTTTCTCCCTATTTTCTCAATTTTCGCCCAGGGCCTGTCATCTAATGCGAGTTACTGCACCTCAACGTCTGATATTTATAATCCTCGACACCCGATGTAGCGTAAAGCCAAGCCAAGCAATATGTAGCGTAAAGGTAAATACGCCTCTGTACACGTGTTAGTTTGTCCCTCTTTTTGTTCCAAGGTTAGCTGGAAGAGATCCCTTACAGGTAAGTTCGCCTTTTTGCCGATTTAACCTTATTTGTACGTATTTTTACCTGTGTCTTGTGTATTTACATACAAAATGGTGGCATTCGTCCTGTTCACGCATTCTCAGATATGCATGCGCGGGGGCGCCGCCCCGTTGCCATTGATACGCACCCCGCGCCACCTCAGGATACACCCAAGAATTGACTCCTGCGCAGGTTCTTACTGAGGATTTACTTTATTCACAGAACTCACATTTTACGTCACTGGATCATCAGAGCTTAAAGAAGATATTTTTTATTGGAATAGCGTGACGCAAATATACAGTTACAATTTTACTGCCGACACAAACATTACGGTCACCGGGATATTGGACATTGATGAAGGAAGCAAAGATAAATATGAGATAGTGTTTTATCTAGATGAAACCAAATATGATGGAAGAGTTCCGAGGGGTATAAATGCTACTACTTTTCTCTTCCCGCTAAGGTCAGATTCTGGACTCTGCTTTGACTGGATCAGCCAGTGCATGGGGTAATATCCGAAACTACACGTCCGATTTCAAAAAAAAAATCACCAGTAGATTGAATGGACCTTAAGGACGAGTACTCACCAGAGCTGCTGAGGTTTTGAGGCGGTGAGCGAGAAAAAATGGACCAACAGGAAGCGATGCGCGAGCACGGCCAGCCACGCTATTCGTGGATTTTTCTCGCTCACCGCCTAGTAACCTCGCACAACTTTGGGGTACTCGCCTTTAGGATGGACATGGGCTTGCAGATCCGCCCGTTTTTAACAAGAAAGCCATAAGCATAAAATATGGCCTAGCTAGAGGTATATTCACCCAGAAAGCCGCATCTATAGTTACAGAGGTGACCAAAATGTCTAAATCGGATTACCCCCTGCATACGGACTTACAAAGCAACAATCAAACAAGCTTTTCCAATAGGGAACATTACGCAAAACTCTGCGTAGGGGGCGACACTAGCAGAGTTGGCATTGTATCTCGTTCCCACTTGCGGTATTGTCTATGCATGCATCCTTGTCACTCAGTTGACAATCAATTGTGCATGTGTGTGTGATTCCCTATCTGCCTCTACTGGTTTACGGTTTCTGCTAGTGCTGCACTGTGGCGGTAGAACCTTGCAGTAATGTTCCCTATTTTTTTTTTTAATAATAAATAATAAATATTTGCGGACAATCTTACACAAATCAACCTAGTCCCAAACTAAGCAAAGCTTGTACTATGGGTACTAGACGACGATATAGATACTTATATAGAGAAATACATACTTAAATACATAGAAAACATCCATGACTCAGGAACAAATATTCGTGCTCATCACACAAATAAATGCCCTTACCGGGATTCGAACCCAGGACCTCTTGCTTCGTAGGCAGGGTCACTACCAACTAGGCTAAAGCGGTCGTCCTAATTAATTTAATTAATTTAATTTCGTCGTAATTTATTTAATTAGTTTAGAACATACAGTCAGGGGTATTTAATATACGTACATAAATAAGGACATAACCGTCTTATATGCCTTTATGACATTGACAATAGAGTCCAGAGGGGTGATCACGTAACTTTACGAACGCACGTTAGCACAACTCAACTGTCATTTTCCCATATAAAAAGTGACATTTAGATTTACCTCACGCGCGTACAATGCGTTAACCCCGCCCCGCTATACCTACCGATATTTATTTATGTACGTACATTAAATACCCCTGACTTTACATATTCTATCAGTTGGTAAATAGTACAGCAGGATGATGATGTGACCTCTTTACAGTTCAGTCTCATGGTAAGTCATCCAAAAAGTTGACGCTTACGCTCAACGAGAACAACAAAAACATAACCTGCGTGGTGCGAGACAAAAAAACCAAAAAGATTGTTCAAACTCGTACAGTTAAACTTAAACACAAGAAACGGAAATCAGGTGAGTAATGAATAATGATGACGATCCTTTTCGGTGACATTTTTGACTAGCTATTTTAATGTATTTTTTGATTTTGCCTTATTTGTCTTGTTATAATTCTGTTGTAATTTATTTATCAAATGTGTCTAGACGACCACAATAGGGATTCTTTTAAATTGACATGAATGTAATTTTGAATGAATTCTGTATTGTGTAATAAATAAATCTAATCTAATCTAATGCTTGGGTTAGATCCAAACTTCAGAGTTTGGAGCATCGGCGAAAAGTCGCCAGCCTTCATATCTTTTATAGGGGGTATTTTGGAGAATGTGTCGAGGACTGGAGCGCTTCATAACGTGGTCCCTTCTTCGTCTTTTCTCTATCTGACCACAAGACGCCGTTTGGGTTTCCTTCCCCAAGTAATTGAATTCCAGCCGAGCCGCACCTTGCGATTTAAGAAATCCTTTTTGACTCACACTGCCTCAATTTGGAATTCTCTTCCGGCGTGTATTGGTATCCTTTTCCTTTGTTTTTTTTCTTAGACTATATATATCAAAATATATATATTTACCAAAAAAAACAATTATATTTCTTAGGTATTCATTTTATAGTATTACTTGTAGTAGTGATGTTGTCACGCCCCGCCCTTATAAAGTCACAAATTCATAGTCTAAAAACTAGATAAAAAAAATAAAACAGACAGCTCCTGGCAATACTACTAGATGAAATGAGTTGTTTGGTAATACTTGCATGATGTACCGCTATACTAAAAGGTGGCGCTGGTATCCAAAAGTGAAATATTTGTTCGACGGAATCCCGGGCTAACAACACGCACTTATGAAGATAAATATATCGATCGACAAAACGATAAAATGAGTCGCTTAACTTCAAACTCGGGTAAATCAAATTCTGACATTTTTTAAGATTTTGGTATGAAATAAAAGGTAAAAAACTAGTTTTGTTATAATTTAATCGGTTTAGTATAATTTTGTCTGGTTTTTGAGAAAAATACAGTTATAATCATAATATTTTATCAAAATCAGATAAATCCATATGACAGTTTTTTCAAATGTAGGTAAGTCCATCCAAGCCAATCAGCGAAAGAAGTTTGTTCAACATGGCTGACAATTTCTAATCGTATTTTTTTTCAAATCTAGTTAAATCCAGGTCTTTTAAATCAAAATTATACAAATCCACACTGAGTTTTTTCAAAGATATATAAATTACAATCGATTATATCAAATGATGGTAAATCCAATCTAAATTTGATTTTTTGTAAAGAATGGATGGTTTTATTATAATTCAGCATGAATTTGGCGAACAGGATGGCTTTATTTAATGGTTTAGCCATAATAAAAGAAATACTGCCTTTCACATCACCATATTAACGTTATTATCACTTTATTTCAATTATCTCGGAAGTGGTTAGAGTGGATTTATCTGAATTGGAAGTTAAGCGACACAAATGTTATGCTGTTTTCGACTCAATTACTCCTATTTAACCGTGTGTAAGTATGAATAAATCCGACCTCTGTTTATGATTTAGGTACACTCCCAACACTTACACATATGTATATTTTGTTACAGCATCTGGGGTGGAACTCACCATCGAAGGATTACCTGAAAACAAATGTTATCCAACTGATAATCTACATTTAAACAAAATATGCAACTACACTTACGGCGAGTCGGCCCATATTGAGTCAAAACTTCCTTTAAAATGCGTGCTGACCCGAACACAAGATTCAGCTAAACCGAAAGTTGTCTTCGAAATGAAATTTGGAACTAACGAAAAAAATGGTATTTCCCAAATAATATATTCACAAATAATTAAATACATTGTTTGGGTTCCCCAAAATGGCAAAATCAAATACGTAGCCCTTAAGCCTCTTACAGGCTGGCGCGTCCTGCAGTGGCGGTGGGTTAGGCTCGTAAATCACACTTTCCCGAAATGTGCACTTCTTTAGAAGGTTCATTTTCTCGGAAGGTACACTTTAGGAGTAGGGGTGTCCCTGTTTATAGTACTAAGGATTTCTATGAAATAGTGCAAATTAAAACAGACGGACAGGCGGACGGACGGATGGACAGAAAGACCGAAACTATAAGCGTTCCGTATTTGCAATTTTGACTATGGGACCCTAAAAAAAAATTTGCCATCAAGCTCCTCTGCATAATCGATTTAGATGAGATTAGGGTAGAGGAACCAAAAGATGAACGTTTAAGCGACTATCCCAACTTTACAATTTTTTTTCGAGGAGTGGTGATTTAGTTTGTTTACATTTAATTTTTTTATACGATTTCGTATATAGTCGAGATTGGATATGACTATTTTAAACCATCCTATTACAATACAGTATTTTATTAAAAATGGTTTTATGCTGAAGAATGTCATTTTGCCCAGAAGATGAACACTGTGCCCAATAGTTGAACATTTTGACACCAATAGTTGAACGAAGAAAAACGTAACACCGCGCAGCCTCTGACTTTTGGTCTAGTTATTATATAATCATTGTTATAGCAATTTATACTAGTTAACAATCACAATATTGATACTAAACACAGAATAAAACAGTTCAAATGTACCCTTTTCATATGGTTACAATTATAAGAGATTATTTTTTACATATTTATCATTAAAACATTTTTTTTTTTAATTTATCATTAGATTGAAATAGATAAATTGTTGGGTTTTATATGTATAAGTCAGATTTCATATTTATTACGTATCTTTTGTTATTAAGATGTTCATTGTAATAACCCTTGCCTAAAACTTGAACGAATAAATTTTGTTCGTTCATGTATTGGGCACGATGGCAAAGGAATGAACGGACTAAATTTAACAAAGCGTTCACTTATTGGAATCGAAGCCAAAAGTTGAACGAACTAATTTTATTCGTTCATCTTCTGGGCAGCGGTTCTTTGTTGAACAATCGTGCTTTTCATAGTAAAACAAAGCCCAAAATAACCGTGTTGCGAATGGATACTCACGTTCAACTTTTGGTTCAAAAATCAACAGTTAAAAAACGATTAATTTGAGCCATAAAAGTTTTATGTACCTTTTCAATAAGAATTTATATAAGCATTTGAAAAAACTATACCTTGCCCAGTAGATGAACACCGTTCATCTATTGGCTCAGGTACAAAAAGTTGGAACCGTTAGTTGAACGCTAAATATCTCTTAAATTAACAATAAATACGCAATTTGTGATAGATAATCCATTAAAGGCATTAATCAAGAATCTATATCACGCAAAACAATCCATGTAGACGTTTTATTCAATTTTATACATAATTTAGAGCTTAAATTTAAGAGCGCTTTTCTTAAGTAAATCTCCATACAAACGGTGATTTTGGCGCGAGACCTCGACGCGACAACCGCTCACAGCCGTGTGTGTGTGGGAACTGTATGGGAGTTTAAATGCCAGCCTTGGCAAAGGGATGATGCGTGAGGAAAAAAATATACCGAAGGCATAAAATGTATCGCGATTTTTTTATTTCAATTTTACGACCAAACGTTCAACTATTGGGTGGTGTTCATCTTTTGGTTCCTCTACCCTAAATTTAAGACAAAAATGCGTGTGTTTTTTTTTAAAGTATGGTGTGCGTGTGTCTCTGCGTATGTGTGTGTGTATGTGTGTGAAGAAAGTGTCTATAGTACATTACTTACCTAGGGCGGTTAAACAAAGAATGTCTCAGATCGCAGGTATTTGACGCCCGAGCCGAAGGCAAGGGCGATAAATATGCGCTCTGAGGCTTTTTTTATTACCGCCCGTGGTGAGTACAAAATTTTACGTCTCTATCTGGCCAGGAAGTGGGGTTTTCCGCACGCATAGCGTGCGGTAATTCCTACTTTATGGCCAGGTATGACGTAAAATAATAAATGTGTACCTTTGAGAAAGTGCCCTAAATGGGAAAGTTTGAAAAAGTGCACATTTCGGGAAAGCGTGCGTTTTGGAAAAGTGCACTGTTTGAAAAAGTGTACATTTCGGGAAAGCGTACGTTTTGGAAAAGTGCACTGTTTGAAAAAGTGCACATTTCGGGAAAGTTTCCAAATTGAAAAAAGTGCACATTTTGGGAGTGTATATTTTGCGGAAAATGCACCTTTGCAGAAAGTGCACATTTCGGGAAAGTGTGTTTTACGAGCCTAACCCGTGGCGGTTAATAGTACCTGAACTTGACAGTTCTTGTCAAATTAACTATTTATTTATTTAAACTTTATTGCACATGTCACACAAATGTACAAATGGCGAGCAAATTGCTAAATGGCATTCTCTACCAGCTAACCATTGACCGCCACCGCAGGCCGCCCCAATGTCATTCAGGCCTCATTAGGTTCATCATATCCGTCCGTCAGTCTGAGCCAGTCTGAGCGGCTGTCTGTAGGTATGTCTCAGGCATTTTTGAGAGATTTTTACCCAAAATATATTCATTTGCCATTTTTAGGGTTCCGTACTCAAAGAGTAAAACGGGACCATATTACTAAGACTCCGCTGTCCGTCTGTCTGTCTGTCTGTCTATATGTCTGTCCGTCTGTCCGACTGTCACCAGGCTGTATCTCAATTACCGTGATAGTTAGACAGTTGAAATTTTCACAGATGATGTATTTCTGTTGCCGCTATAACAACAAATACTAAAAAACAGAATTAAGTAAATATTTATGAATAAATGGTACGGAACCCTTCGTGCGCGAGTCCAACTCGCACATAGCCGGTTTTTAGGGTTCCGTAGCCAAATGGCAAAAAACGGAACCCTTATAGATTCGTCATGTCCGTCTGTCTGTCTGTCCGTCCGTATGTCACAGCCACTTTTTTCCGAAACTATAATAGCTATACTGTTGAAATTTGGTAAGTAGATGTATTCTGTGAACCGCATTAAGATTTTCACACAAAAATAGAAAAAAAACATTAAGTTTTAGGGGTCCCCTTACTCAGAACTGAAACTCAAAAAAATTTTTTTCATCAAACCTATACGTGTGGGGTGGGGTGTATCTATGGATAGATCTTCAAAAATAATATAGAGGTTTCTAATATCATTTTTTTCTAAACTGAAGAGTTTGCGCGAGAGACACTTCCAAAGTGGTAAAATGTGTGTGTCCCCCTGTAACTTCTAAAATAAGAGAATGATAAAACTAAAAAAAATATATGATGTACATTACCATGTAAACTTCCACCGAAAATTGGTTAAAACGAGATCTAGTAAGTAGTTTTTTTTTAATACGTCATAAATCGTAAACTGCAATTTATTTCACGGAACCCTTCAGGTGCGAGTCCGACTCGCACTTGGCCGCTTTTTTACTAATTATTGTCATTGCTTGAAATGTGTATGGAATTTTAGATGCTACTCATAAAACCCCTTATTCAAAAAACTTGAAGTTCTTCCAATAAATAAAATGTGTTACCTTTACTCACCGCAAGAAACACAACACCTCATCCCTACACACAGTAAGACGTAGGTGGTGCAGGGCTTCCAATCCCGGGATCCCGCCTTTTCTAGGAATTTTTCATACAGACGTATTTCAACTACAATACCGAGATACCGGTATTCTTATAGTAAGACTGGAAGCCCTAAGGTGGCGTTATTCTGGCTGTGATCTGCTGTAAGTTACTTTCCCAGTTGAAAGAAAGAAAGAAAACATTTATTCGTGACAAAATAAAACACATAAAACAAACTGCAGACACATACGCACATACACATTTGCCCCGAAATGGTCACAACTCAGCGTAAATGCTGGCGGCGCCAGCGCTGGTCTTCCGTTGTGACCTATAGGTTTTCTATATAAAATCTCTTAGATCTCTTAAAAATTGTGCCGTGTGGTAATATTGACGATATTTGCTTAATTGCACAGCTAACTGGCGATTTACCCTAACATGATATTCATTTAGTATATTAACTTTTGCAGTCTCATTTAATGCTGGTGATTTGTCTCCGAAAAATGTATTATATGAGATCCCACTGACGGAAGGCATTAATACTGCAATATGCACAGCTACCAA
The DNA here is from genome assembly GCA_963854355.1 of Epinotia brunnichana. Lineage (NCBI taxonomy): Eukaryota > Metazoa > Arthropoda > Insecta > Lepidoptera > Tortricidae > Epinotia > Epinotia brunnichana. Next base: position 29,671,655 of record OY977945.1, read on the forward strand.
GGATGCCTCTACCGCTGACAAGATGACTATCACAGTGAAAGTTTACGTTCCTCCGCGTACTACTACTTCTACCACTACAACGGAACCGACAACTAGTAAGTTATAAAATATTTTTCACTTCTCATGCTCGCAAAGTTCGCCGTTGTGCTGGATGTATATGCTGCACAAAATGCCACTTTTATGATCTAGTGCAAAAAGTAAAATGATTTTAAAGACTAAGTCCCTGTTTTCCATTCTTAAATTAATTAAACCAGATAAAATAGGAGTTAGGATAGGATTAAATGACTGGCAGTATGAAGTACCTAAGTCTAAGCACGTGTCGAAAATTAAACAACAAAAGCTTTTAAAAGTTAAGTGACGGGAATGAGCTGTTATTTAATTTAATTTTGCAATTATTTGTTATTTTCTCGCAATCGAAGAGAAAAACAGTGTGTTTACTTGACTCATAAATGAGCACTTACTTGAGGCATAAATGAGCCATTTCACCCCTCAACTTATCTATCCCTCCGTCGCCGGTGGCTCGGGTGGATATAAACCTCTCAGGTTAAATGGCTCGTTTTATGCGCTTGTTGTACAAACTACTATTTTCACACCTTTCATTCGGAAAAGTAAGTTTTGCTCCACGACGAGATGGATCAAAATGCTACTTTTCTGTTCAAGCTATTTTTTTAACCCCTTTGTTGTCGAGGCGCAAATTTTCCAAATAGTTTGGATGCGATATCGCGTCAACAGCAACCAATGCCCACCAATGTTGGGGGCATTGGTTGCTGTTGACGCGATATCGCACCTTATTCATTTACGCAATATGCCAATTGAACACAGATCTTAATCAAATAATCGATCGTAATTTCATCGTAATCGATTAAAAGCGAACTTTTTTTTACCTCATAGTCGGCGTGAAAAGTTATATGTGTCACTCACGAGCAAAATTATTTTCGTCATGGATGTTAACGCTTGAATCCTTCGTTACGCTCAGGATTCTAACTTTCACTTCGCTCAGGATTCTATCGTAAACTATTTCGCTTCACTCTGGATTCAATATACCGCCCTCGCCGTAAATACATCATTTTGCTCCCTTGAGACACAAATAACTATTTACTCATTATTAGTTAGGTCATATTCATATTCATTTATTCGTAATTATCAATATTGTTTGGCAATAAAAACTCGTCTAGTACCCATAGTACAAGCTTTGCTTAGTTTGGGACTAGGTCGATTTGTGTAAGATTGTCCGCAAATATTTATTTATTTTAAAGTAACACATCGCACTTTTCAGGTGACGACCCCAGTATAAGATGGGTCAAATGGGTTCTTGGGGGAGGTGCGCTGCTCATTACTATTTGCGTCGTTGTTGGATGCATCGTGATGCATCGCCAGAAGAAAACGCCGGTAATTTATTACAACTTTACCCACATAGCCCGTCGACTACAATTAGCCTTATAACAGCCAAAATACGTCTACCTACTGCTGGACATAGGCCTCCCCCAAAGAGTGCCACAAAGATCGGTCTTGCGCCACCCGCATCCACTAATTGCAATAAAATGTACAAATTGTCAGTCGTTGAATGAATTTGACGTCATGTGTGTAAGGCAAAGACCCTTCGGAATACAACCACAACTTTTAATAACTGTTAAAAATAATTTAAACAGATACCTACCTAACTACATTTTAATTTTAAAATATTTAAATAACTCAATTATACTAATATAATAATGATAATATCGCTATTAATAGGGGCCCATCTAGCAGGTGGCGAGTCACCGTCTGCCAGAGATAAAAAATGAGACAGTTTATTAGGCAGGCGTCCGATGTAGCCCAGCCACTACTAGTCCATAATTTTCACCCAATAACCCGTTTTCTTTAGATTCCATCCACCAGCAATAGTCCCTATACACCCCAGCGGGTGCTGTCTCTGTGTGCGTCCCATGACACGGGCAGGGACAGCATCCGCTCGGTATACTCCTTGCATTTCATTAAATTGTCAAAAGGGCCTCTACGTGTTGGCTCAGTTGGTACTTTGTAGGTACCTAGCCCCACGCACGCCTCCCAAAAGTCCGGGACATCATGTGAGCGGGAATGACATACATAATAATAATAATAGGGCAGCTTGTGGCGAGCTGTTGGGGAGTAACGACCCTACGGACCCGAGTGCTCCCGAGAGTCGATCAGGGCCTCCGTCTGCGGCGTGTCTTCGTCGGTCGGAGTGGAACCCCAAGGGGGCCCGCAGGACTCTCAGCTCTGGCTTGCCTTCATTGGCCGTCCAGAGAGGAGTCGTTAGAGCTATATGCTCCAGGGGTGGAAGTGTTAAAGGGCATAACGCCGCGAGTAACTTCGGAGAAAGCGCGGCACCACCTCTCGACATCCTGAGCCGCTCACCCGGTGTTGCTCCTGGCCGTCTTTACGACGGCATTATCAGGGGCCCATCTAATGAGTGGCTAGTCACCGCCTGCCTCGATAACGTTGTGGATAACATTGTTATGGCAGGTGTCCGGATCTTGTTTCAATAGCCCAGTTTCATATTCCACCCATCTCATCACCATAGAACCCGTTCTCTATCCATATAACCCTCAATAGCCCCAACGCCTGTTGGAACCGGTTCACGGTATCTACCGATCACATTAAACTTCGTCTCCAAAGGGCATCTACGTGTTGGATCTATATCCCCACGCACGCCTTCGAAAGGACCGGGCTTTGTCCCGTGAATTTAAACAGGAGATAAATAATAATAATAAAAATGTTTATTCACCCACAATTGTTACAATTTTTAAATAACAGTTTGATGCCTCTTTTTAAGTAAATTATACCTGTGTTAAGAGGCACCGCTTTTCATTAATCAGTACAATACAATTGTAAATAAAAATAATTGACAGAATAAGACATTAAGTTTACATAATCAAGAGTAATAAAGGAATAGCTCAATAGTTTAATAATCTTTGACATTATCTGTGTCAATTTACCAAGAACTAGTGACTAAGTGTACCTAAGTATTAGGTATTAAATATTTTTTCTACTCCTGTACCGTTATCTGCCATTTATATAGGCTGTAGCTCAAATATAATGACACCACTAATAAGTCGTCGAAAAACTCTATGCTCTATGGCCCAAAAACGCACTGTTTAGCGTACTTTTTTGGTTCATACATTTTTCATAAAAGCACTGTTAAACTTTTTTAAATCGGCCACTATATTGCAGTGGTGCCAACTTAATAAACAAATATTTCGAAATAAAAAAAATTATTTACGATTTAACATTTGTATATTATACATTATTTACTACAATAATAATAAATCATCATCTAATGTGTGTTAAATTACATGTTTTATAAATTCTTGGTATTATTTATGAAAATAAAGTTCGAATTCGGTCCGGGTCCGGATTAGGTTTGGTTCGGATGGCAAATGCAAACAAATTAAAAACAAAACAAACCATAAACAAGAAGTGTCACATTTCCGATTTCCCACCAAAATATATACAGTTCAAATCAAAATGAAAAGATGAAAGATGATAAACTGTTATTCCTAGAATATTAAGATTGTACCTATTCGTGTTTGTGAAGATAAAAGTGTACGTTCCTTTTAAAATGGTCGAAGCAATTAATAACTGCACTCCTGAAGAAATTGCGTGAGTAGCAAAAGTACGAATAGAAAACTTGCTGCCCGAAAAGGCTAACTAATTTGTAGTCTGCTATTTATTTAAAATTTGTCGTAGAAAAAGTATTGTATGCAACGGTTTATAACTGGTCTAAAAACGCTCGTGGCGTCTTTAATTGCGATGCTCGCCAAGGCTCGCATCGCAACTCACACCACTCGCATTTTAAGACCCTTCTTATAAAACAGTTGCATAAAATACTATTAATAAGTCCATGTGTGTTGATGTTTGAAAGACAAGTATGTCATTGCAATAGTTTAATAATCTTTGACATTATCTGTGTCAATTTACCAAGAACTACCTATTTATAGTGACTAAATGTAAGTATTAGGTATTAAATATATAAGTGCAAGTGTGTTGATGTTTGAAAGGATGTGTGTTTGTGTACATTTTACATTGTCCGAACCGAGCAAAAGGGCCCTGTGAGGCCCGGCTTGAAGTAAAAAAAAAAGACCTTCTATTTCATGATAACGTTTTAGTTTCAGCCAGTTTGTTGTCAACTTTTTACATTCGTAATATGACAGGTGGTGAATGTTTATATGTTTATTTAAGAAGTTATATATGTAATTTAGCCGATTTAAAAATGTATTTATTGCCTGCTTGCAAATGTTGTGTTTATTGAAGTTGTTTGGATTACATTATCTTTTCTTCTTTGGTTCCGTGAGATATCTGTGTATGGCGTAGGTAGATTTGTGCAGTCTTAAAGTTGCAGATACAATGTATAGTTTTCTGACTGATAAAACATCAGAAAGCTGATATAGATCTAAGGTGGGATATCTAAATGGTTTGAAATGCATTACCTTTAAAAGTGATTTTTGGGCTCTTTCGAGTTCTAGAAATTTGGTTTTAGTTGCTGCTCCCCAAACCGGTATGCAGTATGTTAAGACCGTTTGGACCAGAGTTACATATTACATTTAGAAGCTGTGGAGTGACAATATGTCTCAGATTTTTAAAGATCCATATTAGTTTTCTGAGTCGGGTCATGAGAATATCTGTATGCAAGTGCCATGTCATACGTTACTTAGTATACTTTAGTAATTATAGAACATGAACAGTTTTGTGAGTCATTGTTACATATATGAATTTTTAAATTGAGGTATCCTGGTTGTGAATTATTGTAATTTGTAAAACTTATGTAGTTTGTTTTAGCTGCGTTTAATGTAAGGAGACGGAAGTTTAACCAACAGGCAATTTTGGACAGACCTTGCTCTGCGGATTTTTTAACTTCTTCCCATGTGTCCCCAGAGAAAACAATTGCAGGTCATCTATGTTGCTGTACCTATATACTTCGGATGTTTTGTGTTATTATTGTAAAATCTGATTTATTTATATTGATATTTTTGTGTATATCTTCGATTTGGCATTCGGTTGACCGTGCGATATCTAAATTGTCTAGTTGATTTAATGTTAAAAGTGTATAGTATCAATGATTTATAATTTTGTTGAAGGTTCGTGTAGAAAAGGTGACATAGTGTGTGAGTTATTTTGTAAATAATAGTGTAATGATAAAAATGCACATAGTTGACGAGTGTGAATGTTATATCTTAAAGCACCCATGAATATCGTTATTATATGTATATATGTGTTGGTATATGTCAAGAATGACATACGATTGTATAGATAATTATAACATGTAGTTTTAATGGCAATATTAATATCTAATATTAATAATTTTGTTACAAATACTATACCTATACTATATACAATAGACGTGGCCACTGAAGTAGCCATGCTTCCTGCATAAGTCTATTTACTTGAGCTTCGTTGTTTATCAGAATAACTGGAGAAGTTTCACATTTTCTTACAAAGACTCTGACGAAGTTCGTTCAGCAGAATGAATAGCCTTTCGATTTAGTCAGGTCGCTTGCCAGGAACCGCAGGCGGGCTGCCTTTGCCGTCAGTTGCTCCGCGACGTATACTGATGTGTTTTCGTTCTTTTTATGTCCTAGATGTTTGGCGCTGAGTTTATTATTGCGGTGTTTGATGTTTTGTTCTTTACATTTCTTCAATTAATTTTCTTTAATCATAGTAGACGACATCTCTACTACAATCGATGTAGTATCTTCTTGTTTTTTACGCACCTCTCAGATACCTACCGTGAACTGATATATAAGGATGCCTATCCTGTATATATCAGTCACGTTTGTCTGAGTTAAACTACAGTTCACAGTATCTGAGAGGTGCGTAACCATTTTTAACAGATCATCTTTGGTTTCTTTTCCAACTTTGGGAACATTCTTTATTTCGATATTTTTCTTGCGGCTCTCCCTTTGCGAATTTTCTATTTTATTTTATTCCTCTAGTAAAGTAATGTACTCTTTGTCTTTCTTGCTAGCGATTTCTAACTGCTCGAGTTTATTTTTGAGCTCTTCATTTTGTGCCGCCAAGAAAGCCATGGTTTGCTCAATGCTGCTGTTAGTTTCCTTTATTTGCTGGAGATCGGGGGCTAACTTTTTCAGCTCGTTGGCCTGTGAGAGTTGCATATTTTCAAACATGTCCTTTATTTCCTACTTGAACTGTAAATAATCTGCATTTGACTTATTTTCAGTTTCCTTTTTAGTGCGTACATCCTGACTCGTATTCTTCTACTCGTGCACTTGCTTACCAGGCGCCATAATAATAGGACGTAAAACTTTCACGCAGGTGCGCAAAATTTCGTAGACTTGCGATTGGCTCAAGGACGTTGCGACGCCGTCGGGCAAATTCGTAGAATTTCCAAAAATGGGCGGGCCAGACGCTAACGCCAGAAGCCAATAACGTTGCAGTGGGCGCAGTTAATCAATGGCGGTCTATCTGCGCGCGCGCTTATTGGCTGAGAATAATAAAATGGCCACTATACCTCGATGTTGTAGAGTGAGTGTACCAGGGCAGCAGGAGGATGAGTAGTTCAATTTTAGGATTTTGAGTTTGAATAAACTTGAGATCTTCTTGTCACTTATGCACTCCTATTGACGACCGCTTTAGCCTAGTTGGTAGTGACCCTGCCTACGAAGCAAGAGGTCCTTGGGTTCGAATCCCGGTAAGGGCATTTATTTGTGTGATGAGCACGAATATTTTTGTTCCTGAGTCATACCCAAGCTAGTTTGCTTAGTTTGGGACTAGGTTGATTTGTGTAAGATTGTCCGCAAATACAATTTATTATTTTTTTAACTAGATTATTTCAGAAAATGAATTTATAAAATGTGTTTTAATAGCACATTGTTTAACGAGGGGCGTAAGAGTAATATTGCAAACGAGAGTCTATCAGAAGCCCGACGCCGGAGGCGGAGGGCTTTTGATGACTCGAGTTTGCAATATTGGGGGGGGGGGGGGGGGGGGCAAATACCGTGACAGACGGACAGGCAGACAGACGGACGGAAAGCGGAGTCTTAGTAATATTAGGGTCCCGTTTTAGCCTTTGGGTACGGAACCCTAAAAAACCCCATTACGCCAGTTGGTGTAGCATATTGTAGCTCTGTATGCCTGCGCGTTATGAAGCCCTTTACGAGCAAGTGTGATGAAAAGACTATAGTCTTTAAGAATATTTGTAATTTTCATGAAAAGGATCGTGTGTGTGTGTACCGTTCCGTGGGTCACGTAGGTACGGTGCTGTTTGAAAATCCGCGCTGTAGGTGTCTGTCTGACACCTCGGCATAAGGCTGAGACAGCGACCGATTCACTGCCGCGAAGACACACACAATATGTGTCAAATTGTAATGTATGTCTACTCCCTTTGTCTCTGTGTGTCTTTTGTGTAGTGAATAAATGTATTCTTTCTTTACCTAAACTATTGATAATGATGGAATTTTAAACCGATTTCAGCCCGCCGATTCGACGTATGCAAATTTGACAAAAGACAAGAAGTCCACGCCGGTGCCAGCTTCGAGAACCACACAAAAACCAAATGAACCAAACGCCGGCCGCAAACGCAACGTGGCGCTTGACAATAACTATAGCGAGCCACAGGTACATTTTTTTATACTACGGAGCCTATGTAGCTATTTAATGTTGTGTTAACATGTTTTTAATAACAAATAAAAATAAATAAATTTATTTATTTAAGAGCAATGCTCTGCTCGTAGCTGAGCAACTTTTGAAATCTCAAATTTTTGACGCAATGTTTCTGTCGCGCTGTTGTGGGCGGCGGGAGCTGGCTATGCGATAAGGACAACTGCGGCTCGAACTAAAATTCCCAAGCAAAAAACTCAAAAATCGAGGTTTCGCTCTCGGCTATTTCCTCCTCCAAAACGCAACCAATCATCATAACATTTTAGAAACTGCAAGAGGAAGAAATAATCTACGCCGCTATGGTTTGATTTTATGGATATTTGTTGTTATATTTGTATACTGCGCCTTTTTTTGCAGCCATTTCAATTAAGCCATTTTTGCGATTTTTGAGGCGCTGTAAGTTTCTTTATAATAAAAGATCCAAAAAAGCGAAACATAGCGGCACAGATATTGATGTTATTAACTTTATTTGAAAAAATCATTGCTCTTGGTTCAAAAGCCAGGGAGAAAAATCGCAGATAGGCATTCCTCTTAAGTACGCTTGCGACACCAGAACCAATTTAACTGTAAATTTTCCATATAAAAAGTGACGTTTAGACCTACCCGACGTTCGTACAATGCGTTACGTGATTGACCTACAGAATCCACCATCAAAAATCTTCGTTGTGTAGATGCCAGGTGTGGTCGTTCGCTAGGTTTGTTGTGATAAAGGTGTTTTAAATGCAACCTATTAAAATAGATAATAGTACATTACTTACCTAGGGCGGTTAATATGCGCTCTGAGGCTTTCTTTATTACCGCCCGTGGTGAGTACAAAATTTTACGTCTCTATCTGACCAGGAAGTGGGGTTTTCCGCACGCATAGCGTGCGGTAATTCCTACTTTATGGCCAGGTATGACGTAAACTATATTATTTGTTTGAAAGAATACTCAAGGAGCTAGAACGATAACAATGTCGACATAGTAGCTATTTTTTGCCTCATTTATTTATTTACCTATGTTCATGTTTGTGTTTGTCCAGTTGATGGCCAAATATGGTGCTATACCTATATATGCTTTAATCACTACCAAAATGAATGTTTGGTGCATTTCCAAACTACTTTTTAGTACTTAGGGACAATCGTACAAAACAAGGCTTTTACTTGAATATTCGTCGAATGTATGTCCTTATTTATGTCTATCTAAACCGAATAATCGATTCCTATTAAATTTTGCAAGGAGATTACGATAGTTTTTAATCCAAAAATCATCTCTTGAGGGAGTGGAATAAGAGAGTAGGTAAAGTTTGTGTGGTGAAACGAATTCGACGCGGACGAAGTTGCGGGCAAAAGCTAGTATACCTATTTATAACACTAGCTTCTCTTGACACAGGTATCTCGATACTTAAGAGACACCAACCTGTATTTAGTTAAGCTAAGTTAAGTTACTGAATAAACTATTTAAAAAAAAAAATCTGCCCGCGACTCCGTCCGCGTGAGAACTTGTTTTTAACGCAGCTCCATGCAATTTTTCACCCCCCATTTCACTCCCTTAGGGGATGATTTCCGGGATAAAAACTATCCTATGTCCTTCCAAGGGACTCAACTATGCTGAGCCGGGCCAATTACGTGACACGGCTAAACCGTGTTTGTGTCTTTGTCACTTGTGTGTGTTTGTGTGTTTTAATTAATTGCTGTTGTACTTAACACTTGATAAACTGATTGTATTTTCCTAACAGGAGCCCCAAGACATGAGTGAAGCCCTATACGCCGACCCGAACCGTTTCCTCGGCGAGTCCAGCAATTACGCCGAGCCATACGTCGCCAGGCCGAACCCCCAGTCCGACATGTACGCCGAACCATACAAGTCAAATTACGCCGAACCGTACCCTTCCTCAGAAGGGAATTACGCAGAGTTGAACCCACCTGATAGCAGTGGTAAAGAATTGTACGCAAAACCTATACCTAAAGCTATACGGAAGCCGAAGGTGAAAGACGACTGTAATTATTCTAATGTTTTTAGTGCCCACTATGGGAATATTAGGAAGTAAAAATACAATAATTTACTAAAACCCAAGTTTTAACCAACTTCCAATCAGGTTCAGGACTCAAATCGCTTCAAGTGTGCCTATATATAAAATTTGAAGATGTATGAGCCAGTTAGCCCATACACTTAGATAGTAGAGTTGGAGTGCGTTGAGAGAACGGAGAAGTTAAGTTGTAGTTATAAAACTGATTTATTACTTGTAAGGTATAAATAGTAAGATTAATTAGCCGTTCCTTCAGTTAATGTTCTTCGTATGCGAGTTATGTTTGCACTGATGTAATTTACTTTATAATATTACTAGCTTTTGCCCGCGACTTCGTCCGCGCGGAACTCGTTTATATAGTAACTTTCTCCCCCCTTTTCACCCCCTTAGGTGATGAATTTCCAGATAAAAACTATCTTTAGTAAGGACTCTTTGGGAAGGCCCCGGAATTCAAATTATCTCTATACCAAATTTCATCTCAATCGGTTCAGCGGTTTAAGCATAAAAAGGTAACAGACAGACAGAGTTACTTTCGCATTTGTAATATTAGTATGGATTGTATGAAGGAAAGGGTCATTATGGCTGAGTTGCATGATTTTATAGATTACCTTACTCCGAACGCCTTTTTTTACAAAATAGACTCCGCCGCAATCTTGGTTTCTATGACCCGCCTCACCATAATAGATGCATGTAGGCTTTTTTCAGTATTATTTTGCATATTCATATCACACGGCCGTAAGGACCTTTTCTACTAAACCGTAAAACTAAATTAACTGACTTGTAATTTAAATATTTTATATTAAAAATAAAGATACGTCAACAAAATGTTACATCGAATAGTTTTCAAAATAGCCATAATAAAACGTCTTTTTTACCCCGTTTTAGAAAACATCTTCGAAACTACCGCCATAAGGTACCTTTACCCTTGGAACGTCACATACATATATTTACCAATGTAATGTTCCTATTCCCCAGGACTCCCAACTACCGCTATACCGTAAATAGGTTCCATCCAATATTTCACCCCCTATTTCACCTCTTTAGAGGATGATTTTTGGGATAAAAACTATCCGTTGTCATTCTCCAGGACTCAAACTATCTCTATACAAAATTTCATCTAAATGGGCTACATCCAAATTTTCACCCCCATTTCACCCCCTTAGGGATATTTCCGGAATAAAAACTATCATATGTCCTTTTCCAGGACTCAAACTATCTTTCAACCAAATTTTATCAAAATGTGTCACAAACAAATTTCCACCCCCAATTACACCCCCTTAGGGGATTATTTTCAGGATAAAACTATCCTTTGTCCTTCCTTTACTATCGCTATACCGTAAATGGGTTCAATCCAAATTTTCATCCACCATTTCTCACCCCCTTAGGGGATGATTTCCTCCTTTCATGTATTCCAGAATAAAAATTATTCTATGTTCTTTCCTTGGACTGAGACCTCTCTCTATACCAAATTTCACCTGAATGGGTTCTATCGTAATCTTCAAGCCTCATTTCACCACCTCAGGAAATGATTTTTCGGGATAAAAACTATGCATTGTCCTTCCCTGGGACTCCTTCTATCTCTTTACCAAATTTCATCTAAATGGGTTTATCCAAATTTTCACCCCCTATTTCATCCCTGAGGGGATGATTTTCGGGATTAAAACTATCCGTTGTCATACTCCGGGACTCAAACTATCGTTCAACCAAATTTTATCAAAATGGGTCACAAACAAATTTTCGCCCCCAAATACACCCCCTTAGTGGGATGATTTTCGGGAGTAAACTATCCTATGTCCTTCTTCAAGACTCCAACTCGCTTTAACCGTAAATGGGTTCCATCCAAATTTTCATACCCCATTTCATCCCCTTAGGAGATGATTTCTGGACTAAAAAATATTTTAAGTCCTTCCCCAGGACTCATAACTATCTCCATACCAAATTTCTTCTTAATCGGTTCTATCCAAATTTTCACCCCTCATTTCACCCCCTCAGGAGATGATTTTTCAGGATAAAAACTATGCATTGTCCTTCCCTGGGACTCCTTCTATCTCTATACCAAATTTTAACTAAATAGGATTTAACCAAATTTTCATCCCTATTTCATCCCCTTGAGGGATGATTTTCGGGATTCAAACTATCCATTGTCATTCTCCGGGACTCACACTATATCTATACCAAATTTGGTCTAAACGGAGTCCATCCAAAACTTCACCCCCCATTTCACCCCCTTAGGGGATGATTTCCAGAATAAAAATTATCCAATGTCATTCCCCAGAACTTAAACTACCTCTAAACCAAATTTTATCAAAATGGGTTACATCCAAATTTTCACCCCTCCATTTTACCCCCTACAGGGAAGATTTTCGGGATAAAACCTATCTTTTGACCTTCCCCGGGACTAAAACTAATTAAATACCAAATTTTATCCAAATCGGTGCAGCGGTTTAAGTAGCTCCATACAAATTTCCACCCCCCATTTCATCCCCTTAGGGGTTGGTTTTTTAGGATAAAAACTACCCTAAGTCCTTCCCCAGGACTCAAACTATCTTTATACCAAATTTAATCTTAATCGGTTCAGCCGTTTTCATGTGATGCGCGGTCACATAAACAGACAAACAGATAAACAGATAAACAGATAAACAGATACCAACTTGGTGCTAGTGCGTGCTGCGCTGAGCGCCGCTCGTGCTCCGGCAGATCGTAGCTTACGCTTCCGTCAATTTTCCGCGAGTGAGGTATATCACATAATTACTAAAATCATCCCACACAAACCATCGAAGGATCTGTACGGCGTCTCGATGGAACTTTTATATCTCGCTGCAGCTCCACTATCACCGGTGCTGGCGGATTTGTACAATCGATGCATCTCTGAAGGAGTATACCCCTCCGCTCTAAAAATTAGTAAGATTTCTCCATTATATAAGGGCAAGGGAAAAAGAGATGACATCGATTGCTACAGACCCGTCTCCATCATACCAGCGGTAGCAAAGGTAATGGAAAATGGATTGAGTACGCGAATAACGGAATTTCTGACGGCAACCGACGCCCTGTCCGCGCGGCAGTATGCTTACCGGGCGGGACGCTCGACAACCGCGATAGCGCGCGAGGTGGTGCGACGGGTGTTGGACGGGCGCGAGCGGGGCCAGCACGTCGCGGTGTTATGCTGCGACCTGTCGAAGGCATTCGATGTCGCCGACCATGACGTGCTTGCTATCAAACTTCGTCACTATGGCATCAACGGTGGAGCGCACGCACTCGTATCGGATATGATGCATGGGAGATCACAGGTAGTCGTGGGCGCCAGAGGAAGTGTGAAGTCAGTTCCAACGTCAACCGCAATGGGCGTGGCACAAGGATCGTCAGTGTCGAATATACTTTTCTCGCTGCTTCTCAACGACCTTCCAGAAGCGACACCGGCGGGAGAGGTGTATATGTACGCTGACGACGTTGCTGCTGTAGTGTGCGAACCTGACATCGACACGCTCGAGCAACGTTTGAATGAAGTCGCAGATCAGGTGTCACAATACTTCCGGAACAATGGCTTGGTACTTAACTTAAAAAAGACCCATTTCATCCACTTCCATCTGGGAGGTAAGGTTCCGAGAAGCCTTGAGATTCTTGTCGATGGCACCAAATTAGAGCAAGTGCAAAATACTACATTTCTGGGATTCGAGCTGGACAGAGGGCTTAAGTGGGAATCGCACATCACTAAACTAAGTAAAAAGCTGGGGAGTGTCTGCTTTGCCCTACGACGCTTGGCGAGGATAATGCCCAGAGATGTAGTACGCTCATGCTATTTCGCCACTGTGCACTCGCTTCTACAATATGGTACAGAGTTGTGGGGCCGCGCCGCCGACTGGGAGCGCGTATTTCGCATGCAAAAGAGAGCCGTACGAGCGATTGCACAGGTAGGCCAAAGAGTCTCTGCAAGACCTTACTTCCAGTCCCTCGGGATACTCACGCTACCTTCCATCGTTATATTTCAGGTGGCTACATACGTGCGGTGTCATTTAGACGAATACTCGATACACGGTCGTAACCTGCGTAACGCTAATAAACTTGTTGGTGTTAAACATAGACTGGCGAAGTCTGGCAAACTAACACATGTCATGGGACCAATGGTGTACAACCAATTACCGGCACATATCACAGATGCACCATCACTGGCCAGCTTCAAATCACGACTCAAATTATGGCTTATCGAGCACACTTTCTATAGATTTAGCGACTTTAGTACGCAATAGGTCGCACTTTATTTGTGTAATGTGTACAATTATGTACATACAATTCGTTGTACCTATGCTTTAATTTTATTTTTTTGACTTTTATGATTATTTATTATTTTTACAATTATGATTAAAATTTTGACATGTAATATGAAATATTATGAATAAATATGATTATGATTATGATTATGATTATGATTATGATAAACAGATAAACAGACAAACAGACAAACAGACAAAAATTCTAAAAACTGTTGGAACGTGTTCTGTTATCGATTTTAAGTATCCCTAGCCAATTTTTTTTCGAATATCTTTCATGTACAGACTTTCGACCCTCTTCAGCTTTATTATATGTATAGATAGATAGATAGATATGGTAGCGTGACCTAAAAGTAGGTCGCAACGTAAACAGAAAAATGTACAGTAGTGAGACTGTACAGAAGAGTTTCTCCGATTTATCCAGGATTCCATCATCAGATCCTGGGACTATCTAGGAAGGATACCCTAAGCTGATTGCCTTGGTGTTTCCCCAGGAATCTAGGCGCTGCACGGTGTCCTCGTGGCGGTGACCCCTTATGGCCACTCGGGAGCGATAGTATCTCGTAATGGTGACTTCTGTTCCGATTACGAATGCTGCAGATCCTTTCACGGTCGCCACTTTGTTCCTTACAGGAGCAAGAAGATGATTGAAACTTTGGATCTTCGAAAATGCTTATAATTCCCTTTAACATTACAGAGGTTATATGTCGTCGTCTAGGATTCGGAATGCAAGTGTCAAGCGCGGCGTGGCAGTGACGTATGTTTGTGAGAGTGTCTTTGATTGGTTAACTACAAATATGTCATGATATGTGAGTGTTTTGATTGGTGAAAGGAATACAAGCTAAAGTGAACGTTAATGCAAAGGTGTAAGTGTAATTTTTGTGTAGGTACTTAAGAATACATATTAAAACTAGTTAAAGGAGCGGCGCGAACACTAAGTTTACGTTCTTTATTTATAGACCAGACAATAGACATATGATCCACGCGTGGAGTAACGCCACGGCCTTCCTCCGGCTTGCCTGTAAGGTGTGATTACACCGGCAAACTGAAAAAATATAAAACTTTCAATGAAAATGTGTTTTTTTTTAACTGGCCTCAAAAAAGGAGAAGTATGGATTGTCCATAGGCGACGGTACCAGCTTAACATCAGGTAGGCCGTAAGCTTGTTTGCCACCGTCGTTGTATAAAAAAAAAGGAGGAGGTTCTGAATCCGTCTTAATCTAAATACCTACTTAAAATAAAATTGTATCACAATGTTTAATATCGATCTAACTGTCCACACTAAGTCTGTTTACTTCAAAAACCGGCCAAGACGATAAACATACTTATATAGATAAATATATACTTAAATACATAGATGTTTTGTTGTGAAGTTAGCTGACTAAAGTTAGCTGACCAAGATAACCCGACCGTATTGAAAAGTCTTCGTTACGATTTGACCTTAAAGAAGAATAAAATGTATTCGAAGGGAAAAACTATAACAAAAACATATATAATAATAAAAAATGAACAAGGCTATCAAATTCAAAACACTGGTGAAGCTGAATCCTAAAACTAAAATATTTTACGTAAAGGCAGCTAACTTCACACTTTTCAAAATTAGCTGCCTAAGCCAAAAATAAGTTTTCATCAGTCATTTCATGCGAAGCTGTCGAGATCACACTTTTTTACTAGTAAGTATCATTAGAAGCTTCTTTTGATGCGCTTTCTAACAAGCCTACTCGCATTACCGTTTAAAGAACAAGGCAATAATTTAGGGATTAAAGTTAGCTGCCTAATAAAAAAATAAGTTTTCATCAGAGTCATTTGATGCGAAGCTGTCGAGGTCACACTTTAAATCTGGTATCATTAGAAGCTTCATTTGATACGCTTTCTAACAAGCCTACTCGCATTACGATTGAAAGAACGAGGCTGCCTCTAATTTAGGGATTAAAGTTAGCTGCCTAATACAAAATTCATCAGAGTCATTTGATGTGAAGCTGTCGAGGTCACACTTTAAAACTGGTATCATCCGAAGCTTCACTTGATGCGCTTTCTAACAAGTCTACTCGCATTACGATTGAAAGAACAAGACTGCCTCAACTTTAAGGATAAAAGTTAGCTGCCTGATAAAAAAAATAGTTTTCATCAGAGTCATTTGATGCGAAGCTGTCGAGGTCACACTTTGAAACTGGTATCATTAGATGCTTCATTTGATGCGCTTTCTAACAAGACTACTCGCATTACGATTGAAAGAACGAGGCTGCCTCTAATTTAGGGATTAAAGTTAGCTGCCTAATCCAAAAAAAATTTTTCATCAGAGTCATTTGATGCGAAGCTGTCGAGGTCACACTTTTAAACTGGTATCATTAGAAGCTTTATTTGATGCGGTTTCTAACAAGCCTACTCGCATTACGATTGAAAGAACGAGGCTGCCTCTAATTTAGGGATTAAAGTTAGCTGCCTAATACAAAATTCATCAGAGTCATTTGATGCGAAGCTGTCGAGGTCACACTTTAAAACTGGTATCATCCGAAGCTTCACTTGATGCGCTTTCTAACAAGTCTACTCGCATTACGATTGAAAGAACAAGACTGCCTCAACTTTAGGGATAAAAGTTAGCTGCCTAATAAAAAAATAAGTTTTCATCAGAGTCATTTGATGCGAAGCTGTCGAGGTCACACTTTGAAACTGGTATCATTAGATGCTTCATTTGATGCGCTTTCTAACAAGACTACTCGCATTACGATTGAAAGAACGAGGCTGCCTCTAATTTAGGGATTAAAGTTAGCTGCCTAATCTAAAAAAAAGTTTTCATCAGAGTCATTTGATGCGAAGCTGTCGAGGTCACACTTTAAAACTGGTATCATTAGAAGCTTCATTTGATGCGCTTTCTAACAAGCTTACTCGCATTACGATTGAAAGAACGAGGCTGCCTCTAATTTAGGGATTAAAGTTAGCTGCCTAATAAAAAAATAAGTTTTCATCAGAGTCATTTGATGCGAAGCTGTCGAGGTCACACTTTAAAACTGGTATCATCCGAAGCTTTACTTGATGCGCTTTCTAACAAGTCTACTCGCATTACAATTGAAAGAACAAGACTGCCTCAACTTTAGGGATAAAAGTTAGCTGCCTGATAAAAAAATTAGTTTTCATCAGAGTCATTTGATGCGAAGCTGTCGAGGTCACACTTTGAAACTGGTATCATTAGATGCTTCATTTGATGCGCTTTCTAACAAGACTACTCGCATTACGATTGAAAGAACGAGGCTGCCTCTAATTTAGGGATTAAAGTTAGCTGCCTAATCCAAAAAAAAGTTTTCATCAGAGTCATTTGATGCGAAGCTGTCGAGGTCACACTTTAAAACTGGTATCATTAGAAGCTTCATTTGATGCGCTTTCTAACAAGCTTACTCGCATTACGATTGAAAGAACGAGGCTGCCTCTAATTTAGGGATTAAAGTTAGCTGCCTAATAAAAAAATAAGTTTTCATCAGAGTCATTTGATGCGAAGCTGTCGAGGTCACACTTTAAAACTGGTATCATTAGAAGCTTCATTTGATGCGCTTTCTAACAAGCTTACTCGCATTACGATTGAAAGAACGAGGCTGCCTCTAATTTAGGGATTAAAGTTAGCTGCCTAATACAAAATTCATCAGAGTCATTTGATGCGAAGCTGTCGAGGTCACACTTTAAAACTGGTATCATCCGAAGCTTCACTTGATGCGCTTTCTAACAAGTCTACTCGCATTACGATTGAAAGAACAAGACTGCCTCAACTTTAAGGATAAAAGTTAGCTGCCTGATAAAAAAATTAGTTTTCATCAGAGTCATTTGATGCGAAGCTGTCGAGGTCACACTTTGAAACTGGTATCATTAGATGCTTCATTTGATGCGCTTTCTAACAAGACCACTCGCATTACGATTGAAAGAACGAGGCTGCCTCTAATTTAGGGATTAAAGTTAGCTGCCTAATCCAAAAATAAGTTTTCATCAGAGTCATTTGATGCGAAGCTGTCGAGGTCACACTTTAAATCTGGTATCATTAGAAGCTTCATTTGATGCGCTTTCTAACAAGCCTACTCGCATTACGATTGAAAGAACGAGGCTGCCTCTAATTTAGGGATTAAAGTTAGCTGCCTAATACAAAAATAAGTTTTCATTAGAGTCATTTGATGCGAAGCTGTCGAGGTCACACTTTAAAACTGGTATCATCCGAAGCTTCACTTGATGCGCTTTCTAACAAGTCTACTCGCATTACGATTGAAAGAAAAAGACTGCCTCAACTTTAGGGATAAAAGTTAGCTGCCTGATAAAAAAAATAGTTTTCATCAGAGTCATTTGATGCGAAGCTGTCGAGGTCACACTTTGAAACTGGTATCATTAGATGCTTCATTTGATGCGCTTTCTAACAAGACCACTCGCATTACGATTGAAAGAACGAGGCTGCCTCTAATTTAGGGATTAAAGTTAGCTGCCTAATCCAAAAAAAAGTTTTCATCAGAGTCATTTGATGCGAAGCTGTCGAGGTCACACTTTAAAACTGGTATCATTAGAAGCTTCATTTGATGCGCTTTCTAACAAGCTTACTCGCATTACGATTGAAAGAACGAGGCTGCCTCTAATTTAGGGATTAAAGTTAGCTGCCTAATAAAAAAATAAGTTTTCATCAGAGTCATTTGATGCGAAGCTGTCGAGGTCACACTTTAAATCTGGTATCATTAGAAGCTTCATTTGATGCGCTTTCTAACAAGCCTACTCGCATTACGATTGAAAGAACGAGGCTGCCTCTAATTTAGGGATTAAAGTTAGCTGCCTAATACAAAAATAAGTTTTCATCAGAGTCATTTGATGCGAAGCTGTCGAGGTCACACTTTAAAACTGGTATCATCCGAAGCTTTACTTGATGCGCTTTCTAACAAGTCTACTCGCATTACAATTGAAAGAACAAGACTGCCTCAACTTTGTAACGAGATAAACCGTGTTTGATGGTATGCGTAGACGGCTATCACTTACCTATGTGTGTAACAGCAACCTGACGAACTCGAAGAGTCGTCCACACTTGATTTTATGCACCGCGCTAGTCAGTCAGATAGATTTCTCACAGAGGTGGGTATGCTTTGGGTTCACGGTCGTAGGAGCAATTAGTGCTTTCTAAAGAGGGCGCCATGCATTTCAATTTATACTCTAAAATGCAAAAGAGTTGTATGCAGGAGACCTATTTAGTAGCTAGCCACATAGAAATATGAACAAAGATTCAATTACAGAAAGCAAGTTTATTACAGTTCTCACAATCGTTTTAAATATTTACTAAACCTTAACTCTACTGTAGGGATAGCGGCGTGGCTCTCTCAGATGAGATTAAAATATAGGTCCCTGACCGAGGACGAAGTTTGACTCTAAAGTTAAATCTTTATATATAAGTAGGCTTTATTATTACGCTTAGGTCTGTGTGAGGCTCGTTTGCATTATTAAATTACACCATTAATATCTCATGGCAGATTCCATGAACGACACCAAAAAAAATGGAGGGAGGTCACCTCTAGAAACCCGCTACACGTGCGTCACGTCCCGCTGCGGTACACTGCGTCTACCCAGGCTCCCAGATGAGAAACTGCTCGTGTCGGCATCCGCATGTGAAGTACAAAAGGGGCGTATCACCGCGCGCGAATTCTTGCGCCCGCTCAATTGCCTGTCCGCAACTGGAGCCCCCGCAAGGCAGCCAGCACGTTGTCGCTGTAAATCACAATCAACATTTAAGACTTGAACGAACAAACAACTATCACTTTCTCTCCGACCACATTTCGACAGAAATTACTAGAACTAGCTTTACCTGGCAAGAGTTCAAAGCTAAGCGTTGGTGATTTTCCGCCTCCCAGATATCTTCTTTAAGAAGTAGTGTGTTACATCTGAAACAAAGCAATGTCCCTCCTCTAAAAAACCGCCGCTTGAACACGTTAAATATTTCTTCCGCTAGATCGGCGACAATTTCATTTCACTCACCGACATTTCCAAAGCGTCAAAGCATCTCTGTGTCACTGGATGCATGCTGCTACATTTAAGTTAAACAAATGGCCTCCCGGCCGAAGCGAGCACTTCTCAAAAATTGCGACCTTTTCGCTCAACGCATTTTCGAAGAAGAACTTCTCATTGCTTTTGACAGCCGAAAAAAAAAGAAGCTACCATAGACAATCCCCATATTCTGTTCAAATACCATAGAGGTATAGACCTGTAGTTATGCCTTGGATGCATGACGACAAATTATTTATCAAAAATCAAATATGATCATATTTTCTAATAGCTTGTTAAAAGTTAAGGATTATTCCTAGCGCTTTGACAACACACAAAAAAAAGACTTATATCGTTGCCTTGAACGAGATGATAAACGCTCTGGCGCAGTTCCTCCGTTGGTCAACAGATGTCGGAATCGTCGCTTGCGCCGTTCTGCAATAGATGGCGCTGTGAGTCTGAAAGTTAATGTGTCGATGCCGAAATTACACCGTAACATTACCGCTTCAGTTAGATAAAAAAAAATTTTTTTTTTTTTTTTTTTCAAAAAAAAATTTTTTTTTTTTTTTTTTTTTTCAAAATTCTATGTCAATATAAACCTGTAGAGAGAGAGGATATACATAACTCCTTGTCCAACCATCCCACTAAGAAAGCGCACTGCCTTCACTATACATCATACGCAGCTCAGCCTATAGTACGACCATGCCGCATATGAAAGGTCATCGACCCCTGACCTACACAAGAGTTCCTCCTTCAGGAGCAAAAAAAATCCAAAGATGTACGTGGCGATATGACAGGTGTCATAGCGTCTCGTTAGAAGCTAAAACTAGCTTTCAAAAGTTTGAAAAGTTCAAAACGATAAAATGCCGCTGACTGCTCGTGAAGCTTCCAGCTTGCTGCCCATAACGTTCTGAAATATTTCAATTACCATAACAAAGCAACACTAACGTAAAGTTTTAGGAAGTACTGTCTATGATTAAAACCAGCGCTTGCATATGTTGATAAGACATATACCCGTGATATATACCTACTCACTTTAATGCACCAAGTAGAAATCGTAACAGACTAAAAAATAACAACCCCTTTTTCACACAGAAATCTTTAAGTAGTAGATCTTAAAAGTTATACTAGATATGTCCATATGACAGAAGCAGAGATAAGAAGACTTATTGTCCTTTTAGAGAAGTACCGAATTATTTCGTTCAGCAGTAGAATAATATCAAGTGGATACAGAAGTTCCAAGTAGCTTAAGCCTAACGTCGACAGTTATTTACCTAAACTAACACGCGCGTTCCTATCATGCGACTTATGCCATACGTATGCGTATGCGTATGCCTATGCTATGCTATGCTATGCTATGCTATGCTATGCTATGCGGGCGTCCCCACTTCTATGAACTTAACTACAAACCTAGCTATCTATACGATGCGCTAGTTCTACGCTACGTTACTTACCTATTTATTTACCTAACAAACCACACTTAAAGCATGCACTAGTGTGTTTGATATTTATCCTATATTGTTACCTAACACAATCGATGGCCAACTCGAAGGTGTATCCTAATATCGAGGTCAACTGTACATTCCGGAATTTCGATTTGAGTGCATAATAATTACCTACAGGCATTTACCTAGGAAATACTACGTTCCTATATCTGACTCAACGAATAAGGGTTACTCAAACTGAACTGTAAAAAAAAATCCATGTCTGGTTTCACATTGACAGACGTAATGGCTACTTACGGTTCGTTTATTACCTAATATACCTACATGAATTCTTCACCAATCAGTGGTTATCCAAAATAAGCTTGAAAATAAAACATGAGTCTACCTAACAAATAGGTCAAGGTCATTATCATTAACCTCATAGTAACTCTAATGATTTATTCGAATAGCATTCTGTCTGACTGTATCAGTCTGGTTGTGACTTTACAATGTCTTTAACATGCCAAATACCTAGAGACCTCTGAGTACTAAAATTGCTAAGTTCATATGTCACTGGAGATACTTTCCTAAGGACAATGCATTTCTTGAACTTCGGAGCTAGTTTGCGAGCGAAGAATTTACTTGCGTCGGAGAGAGGAAATTCTCTTTTCCAAACCACTTGACCCAGGTCATATTCTAAGCGTCTCCTACCTCTATTATAGTACACTCGGCCACGCTGATAAGCCTTCTGTAAACGTTCATTGACCTTTTCAAAAATAGGCTTAAGATGTGACCGCAACGATGAATATAGGTCTCTATTTGTAAATTGCAAATCATTGCCACTAAGAGGTCCTGAAGGGTACCATTCGCCAGAAAGAATGGCCTCTCGCCCACTATTCAGAAAATAAGGGCTATAACCAGTAACCTCGTGAACAGCTGTGTTTATAGCAAACTCAATCGCACTGACCTGTTGATCCCAAGTGCGATGATCTGTACCTACATAAGATGCGACCGCGGTGCCTATAACTTTCAGTGACCGTTCAGCCGGGTTGTTCTGCGGTGTAAATCTACAGTTATAAAAGAGTTTAGGTATTTTGTATTTTTCCTTCAGTGACTGCATGTGGTGAGACACATACTGCGGGCCATTGTCCGAGATAATGCACTGAGGGACACCATACTTCAATATAACATTATTTTCAATTAAGCCTACGACAGTTTTCGCTAATGAGTTTCTCATCGGAAAAATACAGGTATACTTCGTGAAACAATCACAGACTATTAGAATGAATTTGAAACCTTTATAACTTCTAGGCAGAGGTCCGAGGATATCGGTACATACTACTTGCCAGGGTCGTTGAACCTTCTTAGGATTCTCCATTAGCCCCGCAGGTGCTTCATTAGTGCTCTTGTAAGCTAAACAAACCTGGCAACTTTTTACATACTTTTTAATATCACTTAGCATTTTAGGCCAAAAATAAGTCTGTGCTACCCGTTTTAAAGTTTTAAAAATACCTAAGTGTGCAGCGTCCGGTCTGTCATGACATTGCTTAAGTATATCCTGCCTTAAATCATTGGGCACTACTCTCTTCCACTCCGAGTCCCCAGATAACGGATTTTTGTTTCTAATGCGCTTGTAGAAGCCATCATTAATGATTTTAAAATCAGGAAATTTCTGAGGAGCTTTCTCAACCCGATTGTATGTATTAGTGTACCACGCATCAGTTACGTTATTTATCGGACAGATGAGTTCGACTGCTTCAGACGATACTGGAGCTCTAGAGAGTGCGTCTGCTAGTTTATTTTCAGTTCCTTTTTTGTACTGTATATCAAAGTTAAATTGAGATAGTCTGAGAGCCCACCTAGCCAAACGTCCAGTTGGTGACTTTAGACTGACCAGCCACTGCAGACTGCTGTGGTCGGTGTAAACCTTTGTTTGGAAAGGAGAACCTTCTATATAACCTCTATATTTTTCTAATGCAAAAATAAGGGCGTTTAGCTCCTTCTCACAGACAGAGTGATTCCTTTCTGTGCGAGTAAGGGTCCTACTTGCATAAGCAACGGCATGTTCATGACCATCATCATCTAACTGGGAAAGGGCGCATCCCAAGCCGACATCAGAAGCATCAGTAGTAATAATGAAAGGTCTATCAAACTTAGGAATGGACAGGATTGGTGCCGTTACTAAGAGTTCCTTAACTATTTTAAATGCCTTATGAGCTTCAGACGTGAACTGGAAAGAAGTTCCTTTCGGAAGTTTTCTAGTCAGTTTATTTAATGGAGCACAAACAGAAGAATAAGCTTTTATAAACCGTCGGTACCAAGACACCATCCCCAGAAAACGTCTAAGTTCCTTTTGTGAAGTAGGTATAGGAAAATCTACTATGGCACGCACCTTGTCACTATCAGTACGCAAGCCCCTGCGATCTACAACATATCCTAGGAATTTCAAAGAGGAGCGACAGAAAGCAGATTTTTCCAGATTAATAGTGAGTCCGGCTTGTCTCAACTTTTCACAAGCCTTCCTTAGCAAAGTCATGTGATCTTCAAAGGTCTCAGAAATTAATATTATGTCATCGACATAGTAAAAGATATTATGAGCAAATTCTGGTCCGAAGACCTTGTCCATAAGTCTCATCATTCGGGCACTAGAATTTACCAAACCGAATGGGAGTCTACGGAAATGAAAGCTACCTAATCCTGGCAAGGAGAAACAAGTCTTCTCTCTTGATTCCTTTGCTAACATAATTTGAAAGAAAGCAGACTTCAAATCCAAAGAACTCATATACTTGGCATTATTGAGGGAATCCAATATTTCTTGAACCCTGGGCATAGGATACGTGTCTACTTTAGTTAAGCTGTTGAGTTTTCGACTATCTAAGCACATTCTAAGTTCACCGTTTGCCTTCGGTACTAACAAAATTGGACTACTCCATGCTGAATTGCTTTTTTCTATAATGCCCATGCGCAACATGTCATCGATTTCCTTTCGAACATATTCCCGGTGGTGATATGGAATTGGATAATATTTTTGCTTCACCGGCAGATGGTTGCCTGTATCTATGACATGTTCCTCCAACGGGGTACAACCCAACCGGTCCTTAGTAGCCGCGATGCATTTAAAATCGGATACAATTCTGTCTAATTGAGCCTTCTGCAGGTCACTTAGATCCTCCCGATCATGCAAATGTATATCAGAGTCTTTCAACAAGTTTATCTTAGAAGACATTATGCCAAAACGATTAGTTTTCAAAATGTCCGAGCAAAGGTCAAATCTAGCTAGAAAATCTACGCCCAATATGAGAGGTGTGTTCACATCTCTACACACAAAGAATGTGACATAGTGTAAGTTATGTTTATAAGAGATAGGTATTTCCATTTTTCCTAAGACCGTCAAGCGCGCACCGTTTCCTACTGCTAAGTCTTTCGCACATGTCTGCAGTGGAAATTGCAGGCCTTCACTCTGTAATAGTAAATATGCGGATTCACTCATAATGGAGACAGCAGCTCCCGTATCCGCCAAGGCGTTACACTCTAAACCTAAAATACCTACAGATAGGAATGGTCTACGATCACCCACAACTTCTTTAAATAGAGGGCGATATGCGTTCTCTTTAAGCGAGTCAGACGCACCTACTTGCGTTTGTGTAGACTGGTCAGAGACTTGCGAAACTCTAGAACTATTATTATTATTACCGTAACAAGTCTCTGACCTGCCACCTAGTTTTTTGAACAAGGGCAGTTCCCAGTGAGGACTCCGGGCCTCCTACACCTAAAGCAGATAATCGTTGGATATGCGTCACACCGAGAATGATGATGATTACCACCACACTTTCCACAAGAAGCTATATTCCTATTCTGTCCTTGGCCAACGTTACGAGGTCTAGCATCAGAGGTTGAAGGAATGGGGTTCGCGATCCCATTACAGAAGCTGGGTATAACTAACTCCCGACCGGTGTTCAAAAATCCGCGGTTTTCGCATTTAAACTTTGACACTTCTAAACGCTCACAAATATTCTTAAGCTCCCGCACGGTACGTACTTCAGTTAAAGCCAGACGCGAAATGAAGTAAGGGTTCATGTTAGTCATTATGATTTCTAGTTGTTCTGCACTCGTTATAGGTACAGTCAAACGTAAAAACAAACTTTCCATTATGTTGACATACGACCTAATTGACTCATTCTTGTCCTGTAACCTAGCCTTAATCTGGTTCAATAGACATCGTTCATATTCTACCGGCTGGAATTCCTCTTTAAGTGACTCGACAAGATCTTCAAAATGGTTCACATGTGACTTATTCGTGCGAAACCACATCAAAGCTTCCCCAGAAAAAAGGTGAACCGCGTTCCTCAACAATTCAGAGTCCGAAACCCCCGATGAATACTTAAGCTCTTGCAAACGGAAGACAAACTCATGGACTGGACCCCTACCATCATATATAAGACCCCACTTAAGCACCTGAGAAGTGTGCCCTTGACATACCACAGGAGGAGAAGACTCAACAACTCTGTGATCAGTATCCCGAGAAGATGTGCTAGTTTGAGTACATTTTAAATTTTCTATGGCATTAAACGCCTTAGTAACTAGCGCTATCTTCCTGAGTCGCTGATCAGCACCTAACAAACTCAATTTTTCTAACCTTAAGATGAGATGAGACAGCTTCGACAAGCATC
Organism: Epinotia brunnichana; assembly: GCA_963854355.1. Taxonomy (NCBI): domain Eukaryota; kingdom Metazoa; phylum Arthropoda; class Insecta; order Lepidoptera; family Tortricidae; genus Epinotia; species Epinotia brunnichana. The sequence continues at coordinate 29,697,645 of OY977945.1, forward strand.
TCCTTCGACACGACGAGGATGTGTGATCGGCCCTCAACACTGCATCCAGCTTTCCTTCGCAGACCTGAAATTCGTCATCAATGGACAAGCCTGAGATAAAAGAGTTCGCCTTTATGGTATCCAGCGCAGTGCCTTTAGCAGATTTAAATTGTTGTTTGAGCTCATCTACAGTGCCAGCAGGATCTACCTCTAAGCCTTTCGCTTGCAATTCAAATAACAGTTCATCTTTGGTCAGGTTATCTACTTCAATCTGTAACGCCATGTTTGACAAGTAAAGTAGTGCTTAACACTTATTAAGAAAATCAAACAGACAAGTAAAACCAGCTGATTTCAATTATTGATACTTGTCTTTCTGATTTAAGTAATATAGGATAGGTTTGATACCTATTTAGTAATATTAATCGACTTTCACACAAAGCAGTAAAAAATTATTCAAAGTTTAGTTCAGGAGAATTGAAATGTCAAGTTTGACAGTTAATTTATAATAGTTACAAACAGTACCTTATATTGTGTCCAGTTGGAACACCAAAATTTATATTTCACTCTACAGAGTGATGAGAAAAAAAATTACACCCGTTGACACAAATAGTAAAATGCTTTGACACATGAACAGTAGATATAGATATTTGATAAAGACTATGTAACTTAACAAAAGATAAGCCTCACACAACCCTACTCAGACCGCATCTAATACAGGTAATTCCTACTATCAAAAAAAAAAAACACCATGCACCGATAACCGTTGAAACCTCAACCCCAAAGCATCACGTTGGGCCGACAAAATGTAACGAGATAAACCGTGTTTGATGGTATGCGTAGACGGCTATCACTTACCTATGTGTGTAACAGCAACCTGACGAACTCGAAGAGTCGTCCACACTTGATTTTATGCACCGCGCTAGTCAGTCAGATAGATTTCTCACAGAGGTGGGTATGCTTTGGGTTCACGGTCGTAGGAGCAATTAGTGCTTTCTAAAGAGGGCGCCATGCATTTCAATTTATACTCTAAAATGCAAAAGAGTTGTATGCAGGAGACCTATTTAGTAGCTAGCCACATAGAAATATGAACAAAGATTCAATTACAGAAAGCAAGTTTATTACAGTTCTCACAATCGTTTTAAATATTTACTAAACCTTAACTCTACTGTAGGGATAGCGGCGTGGCTCTCTCAGATGAGATTAAAATATAGGTCCCTGACCGAGGACGAAGTTTGACTCTAAAGTTAAATCTTTATATATAAGTAGGCTTTATTATTACGCTTAGGTCTGTGTGAGGCTCGTTTGCATTATTAAATTACACCATTAATATCTCATGGCAGATTCCATGAACGACACCAAAAAAAATGGAGGGAGGTCACCTCTAGAAACCCGCTACACGTGCGTCACGTCCCGCTGCGGTACACTGCGTCTACCCAGGCTCCCAGATGAGAAACTGCTCGTGTCGGCATCCGCATGTGAAGTACAAAAGGGGCGTATCACCGCGCGCGAATTCTTGCGCCCGCTCAATTGCCTGTCCGCAACTGGAGCCCCCGCAAGGCAGCCAGCACGTTGTCGCTGTAAATCACAATCAACATTTAAGACTTGAACGAACAAACAACTATCACTTTCTCTCCGACCACATTTCGACAGAAATTACTAGAACTAGCTTTACCTGGCAAGAGTTCAAAGCTAAGCGTTGGTGATTTTCCGCCTCCCAGATATCTTCTTTAAGAAGTAGTGTGTTACATCTGAAACAAAGCAATGTCCCTCCTCTAAAAAACCGCCGCTTGAACACGTTAAATATTTCTTCCGCTAGATCGGCGACAATTTCATTTCACTCACCGACATTTCCAAAGCGTCAAAGCATCTCTGTGTCACTGGATGCATGCTGCTACATTTAAGTTAAACAAATGGCCTCCCGGCCGAAGCGAGCACTTCTCAAAAATTGCGACCTTTTCGCTCAACGCATTTTCGAAGAAGAACTTCTCATTGCTTTTGACAGCCGAAAAAAAAAGAAGCTACCATAGACAATCCCCATATTCTGTTCAAATACCATAGAGGTATAGACCTGTAGTTATGCCTTGGATGCATGACGACAAATTATTTATCAAAAATCAAATATGATCATATTTTCTAATAGCTTGTTAAAAGTTAAGGATTATTCCTAGCGCTTTGACAACACACAAAAAAAAGACTTATATCGTTGCCTTGAACGAGATGATAAACGCTCTGGCGCAGTTCCTCCGTTGGTCAACAGATGTCGGAATCGTCGCTTGCGCCGTTCTGCAATAGATGGCGCTGTGAGTCTGAAAGTTAATGTGTCGATGCCGAAATTACACCGTAACAACTTTAGGGATAAAAGTTAGCTGCCTGATAAAAAAATTAGTTTTCATCAGAGTCATTTGATGCGAAGCTGTCGAGGTCACACTTTGAAACTGGTATCATTAGATGCTTCATTTGATGCGCTTTCTAACAAGACTACTCGCATTACGATTGAAAGAACGAGGCTGCCTCTAATTTAGGGATTAAAGTTAGCTGCCTAATCCAAAAAAAAGTTTTCATCAGAGTCATTTGATGCGAAGCTGTCGAGGTCACACTTTAAAACTGGTATCATTAGAAGCTTCATTTGATGCGCTTTCTAACAAGCTTACTCGCATTACGATTGAAAGAACGAGGCTGCCTCTAATTTAGGGATTAAAGTTAGCTGCCTAATAAAAAAATAAGTTTTCATCAGAGTCATTTGATGCGAAGCTGTCGAGGTCACACTTTAAAACTGGTATCATTAGAAGCTTCATTTGATGCGCTTTCTAACAAGCTTACTCGCATTACGATTGAAAGAACGAGGCTGCCTCTAATTTAGGGATTAAAGTTAGCTGCCTAATACAAAATTCATCAGAGTCATTTGATGCGAAGCTGTCGAGGTCACACTTTAAAACTGGTATCATCCGAAGCTTCACTTGATGCGCTTTCTAACAAGTCTACTCGCATTACGATTGAAAGAACAAGACTGCCTCAACTTTAAGGATAAAAGTTAGCTGCCTGATAAAAAAAATAGTTTTCATCAGAGTCATTTGATGCGAAGCTGTCGAGGTCACACTTTGAAACTGGTATCATTAGATGCTTCATTTGATGCGCTTTCTAACAAGACTACTCGCATTACGATTGAAAGAACGAGGCTGCCTCTAATTTAGGGATTAAAGTTAGCTGCCTAATCCAAAAAAAAGTTTTCATCAGAGTCATTTGATGCGAAGCTGTCGAGGTCACACTTTTAAACTGGTATCATTAGAAGCTTCATTTGATGCGGTTTCTAACAAGCCTACTCGCATTACGATTGAAAGAACGAGGCTGCCTCTAATTTAGGGATTAAAGTTAGCTGCCTAATACAAAAATAAGTTTTCATCAGAGTCATTTGATGCGAAGCTGTCGAGGTCACACTTTAAAACTGGTATCATCCGAAGCTTCACTTGATGCGCTTTCTAACAAGTCTACTCGCATTACGATTGAAAGAACAAGACTGCCTCAACTTTAGGGATAAAAGTTAGCTGCCTGATAAAAAAATTATTTTTCATCAGAGTCATTTGATGCGAAGCTGTCGAGGTCACACTTTGAAACTGGTATCATTAGATGCTTCATTTGATGCGCTTTCTAACAAGACTACTCGCATTACGATTGAAAGAACGAGGCTGCCTCTAATTTAGGGATTAAAGTTAGCTGCCTAATCCAAAAAAAAGTTTTCATCAGAGTCATTTGATGCGAAGCTGTCGAGGTCACACTTTAAAACTGGTATCATTAGAAGCTTCATTTGATGCGCTTTCTAACAAGCCTACTCGCATTACGATTGAAAGAACAAGACTGCCTCAACTTTAGGGATAAAAGTTAGCTGCCTAGTCAGGTACGTAGGGTCGCTACTCCCTAACAGCCCGCCACAAGCTGCCTTACGATGACTGATTGCACCAGAAATCTGGTGGGCGATGGGGCCGGCACATCCCTACGCCATTTTATTATTATTATTATTAAATTTTTTTGGCTGACTGTTTATGTAAGTATAATATATTTGTATTTGTGATATTTGTGTTTATGTATGATTTTGTATGTATGTTTGTATTTATAGAATTATTTTGATTTTTGGTTCATTTTAATCTCTGCACCACCTACTTCATAATATCATCATACAGCTCTGCAGCGATTTTTAAATCATGTTTGCGACACAGAGATCACATTTTGATTCATTATTTTTAATTTTTTGTTCAAGGGTGATTTGCGACTTTTTTTCGTTGCTAGAGACGTAACAGTCGTTATGTATGTTTCTGAAGCATAATTTACATTGTATTTTTTCTTTTGGTTTCACTTTCCGGCCGCAAAACAAGCATAGGTGGTGCATGTCGTCGCTTTGTTGCAATAAAAGGGTTTTCAAGACATCTCTATGTTTGTTATAATTTTTTCTGTTTGGTTGCTGTTTGTTTTCCACTATGTGTTTAAAATAGTACATTTTACAACTAGTGTGAAAAGAATGTCTTTTTACCACTAGTACCGAGGTATCTTGCCACGAGCTGAAAGCGAGTGGCAAGACTCGGTACGAGTGGGAAAAGACATTTCACACGTGTTGTAAACGACGTTTTTTAATACAATTGCGAAAAAATAATAAATTAATATTCGTCATTTATATATAAATGAATTCTTTAAATAAATTTATATTATTGTACCTCGATCTCAACTGTTAGTGGCTGCATCGAAACTTCTGCTTGCGTATGCGCTCCTGGTACCTATAGGTGGACCGTTTAACTCGGTCCTCGCCTGCGCGGCGCGCGGGTGCAGGGGTATGACTATAACGGGCTGCGGGCGACGTGCGGAAGGCAAACCCCGGCGCCCGCACCCCGTTATCGTCATACCCCTGCACCCGCGCGCTGCGCAAGCGAGGAATGAGTTAAGCGGTCTACCTACAGATGCGTACATTTTCAGCTTCAAAAATGACTTTCATACTAACGCGATCAAAAATAAATACTCCTAGTATTCGTAAGCGTTATTAATTTCATAATTTCCAAGTAAAAAATCTAATTACTGCGTTTCGAAAGTATAGTTTGGAACTAAAAAGTAAAAAGCACTAGTGCGAGAAATTGAGCTTCTCGCACGCTACGCAGCCACAAAAAGTACCACTTTTTGAGCAACTGTATTAAAAATATCTATTATTATGGGCCCACAGTTATGATTATCTTTTTGTATATAATGTTTTCTTGTTTCAATATGAGTGAATTTTTGACTGATACATTTTAATTTTAGTAGATTATTAATCTTCGAAATGTACAATTCACTGTAATTGTGTTCATTTCCGAGGGGGTCAAAAATTTCTAGTGTTTTTCTCTTTAGGGACACGATAACCATAGTGTAATGTCCGAGCCGACATACCGGAAACACTGTATCCTTTTTCTCGTCTATTGTTATCGCATCAAGAAATGATTGTTTAAAGTCTAGATCTTCTAATATATGCAGAGTACGTTCTACCATTACCAGATGAAATTTACCTTTATTAATTATGTGAAACAAGTGGTCCACCACACTGTCGACTACAAACTCGTCTTTGTTTAATGTCAGGTAATCTTCTATCAACAGACTTTTTGAGGTTGTGTTAGTTGTATCATTCATGTTATTAACAACATAACCACGACCTATTTCTTTGTAGTAGCGCGAGTCATCTATCAGACCGTTGCTTAAAATATTTAATTTTGTTTTGCCGTCTTCAGGGGATATTTCTTCTGGTTTAGTCTGTGTTTTGTAGCAACAATGGTTGCAGAAGAAAACTGCCGACAAATCATCCAAACCATCTAAATCTCTCGCACAGTCTTGATGGATCCACTGGTCACAAGCGTCACACTGGATCCAATCAGTCGTTGGCGATGTCGCGCTTGTGCCACGGCCGCAGTATAAACAATTTAGTAAAACTGCTTCTTCTACAGCGACCAATGGAGTAAGGGGTCGCATTTTTTTTAAATACCTTCCCTCGAAATGGCAAAAGGGTATTTTTCGTTTTCGGTCCCACATTTCCTCGTGAATGCCGTCTGTTACATTTTCGTGACGTGGACCAGCGCATAGTCTGCTTTTCGTTATTTTATTGGCATTCTCCTTATGTAGGGCCAATGTCTCTTTATGCAGGGCTCGCAGGAACTGTGTACATTTAATTTTTTTTCTGTCTTCTAATGTGCCATGCTTCAACTGGCCAAAATAGTTTTCGACCGGGGCGTTACTCACACGCTCGGTCTTCAACATATTAGTCCACATAGGTATGTATGGCAAATATTTTTTTAGTAGTATATTTAATAATTCTGGGTCAAAGTATGCGTTTTTTTTGTTCTCTTCATTTTGAATCACTATGTCATCGACAAGGCTCTTAAAATAGTTATAAAATAGATTTTTTTTGTAGTTGCTCTCTGAGTCCTTCGGCTGGCCATGAGATTCTGTACGTTTTGGTGTATCAGTAACTATTATGTTCCGGTCTTGGAGAGATACGCCAGCAATGTAGCGACGTGCATCAATCACGGTGTTATTTTCGTATTCTGTTTTCAATAAAACGAACACGCACTTCAAGTACGTTGTGATCTCCTTTAGATTTGTCAAAAGGTATATTTTGGCCAACATTTCTTTTGTTTCCGATTTGTTTTTAACATTTGCGCGGTCAACGTCCATGCACATGCATTTCATTAAGTGTGCAACGCATAAGTATAACGGGACTGGTTCAAATTTAGAGTTATGATCCCCATCGAAGTGTAAAAAGCAATAATTTAGATACTGTAACAACGACAGCTGATTAAAAGCAGAGCATGTGGCGTTAATCAGCGCGAAACTAAAGTCTGTTACCACACCCGTAAATGCTGGCCAAAATCTTTTATTTTCGCAAGTAACCTTAAAGTCGTGCAGGATTTTAAATATACTATTGGTATCATGCACAGCAGAAATCATTGAAAACACGGGAAAGAGTCTTTGGGTAGTTTTTAACTGAATTATACCAGAATAAAGTAGAATTTTTTTGGTGTTTTTATAATTGTGGTCAAGATCCCTCACAATGCTTCCGGTAGCATCGAGATACAGCATGGTGGGACCTTCACTCTTTAACGTCTCTACTTGATCGCTGCTATACAGTTTGACGTTAAATGGAAAAGACACCTCTTTTACAAAATCCTTGTGATCTTTCTGGTAAGCGAGCAAGTCTAATACTTCATTTTTGTCTCTGTCGTTGTTTGAAAGGCCCTCAGATCTTATTTTGCGCAGCGTGGAATCAGATTTAACCTTCTGAAGGTCCCGTGTATTAACGAAACGTTTTTCATTTAAATTTAATAGCTGTTTTTTCTTAAATGCAAAAGCTTTTTGGTGAATTAGCTCGTTTTTGAAAATTTGCCTTTCTAGCCCTCTGCTCTGCATTGTAATTCCGCTGGCATGACAGTAGTTTATATTTTCACTGAATACTGTAATACTTTTATCTGTGTTTACATAAATTTTAAACTTTTTGCAACTTTTGTGGTTGCACCAAGCTTTAATCATAATCTTTTTATTTTTCAAATATTTCGCATATTTAAAAATTATTTGGCAGGTGTTGTTAATGTGCTTCTTAATAACATTTCTTAGTATAAATGGATAATATTGTTTTTTTAACTTTCCGTCATCGAACATTTCATTCCATAGCGTTTCCTCTATAATGGTCGATCCTTCATTTACGTTGCAGTTCAAATTTGTTACGCCATTCTCAAGTGACTGCAAATTTTGCGTCCCTACGGGCAGAAGAATTTCGGATGTGTTAGCACTGGACAAGTTTAAAAGCGCTTTAGGTATTTTGGGGCAGTCAGGAGTAGGGCAACGCTGTCCGGTGCAGTCTGTTCCAATGAATTCTTCATTGACTGTAGGAGAGACTGAATGACATAATTCACTTTGAATACTATACTCCGGCGAAGAAGTTCGCACGTAATATACATCTTTTAAGTATTCATCGTCTGCAGCTGCGAGGTTCAATTCCTTGACAGTAGAGGGAGAAGACTTCGGAATACTCCGCGAATCATAATTTCCGGGCAGATCTCTGGCCGGGGCCATAAGGAGTTGACCGTCTGCAGCTCCGAGCATCGATATATTGGCAGTCGAGGAGGAATACTTCGGAGATTCAGGAGGACTATTTTCGGGTGTGATACACCACGAATCATAATTTTCGGGCAGATCTCTGGCCGGGGACAGAAGGAGTTGACCGTCTACAGCTCCGAGCATCGATGTCTTGGCAGTCGAAGAGGGACACTTCGGAGATTCAGGAGGACTATATTCGGGTGAGCTAGTCCGCGAATAACAATTTCCGGGCAGATCTCTGGCCGGGGTCATAAGCAATTGATCGTCTGAAGCTCCGAGCATCGATGTCTTGGCAGTCGAGGAGGGACACTTCGGAGATTCAGGAGGACTATATTCGGGTGAGCTAGTCCGCGAATAACAATTTCCGGTCAGATCTCTGGCCGGGGTCAAAAGCAATTGACCGTCTGAAGCTCCGAGCATCGATGTCTTGGCAGTCGAAGAGGGACACTTCGGAGATTCAGGAGGACTATATTCGGGTGAGCTAGTCCGCGAATAACAATTTCCGGTCAGATCTCTGGCCGGGGTCAAAAGCAATTGACCGTCTGAAGCTCCGAGCATCGATGTCTTGGCAGTCGAAGAGGGACACTTCGGAGATTCAGGAGGACTATATTCGGGTGAGCTAGTCCGCGAATAACAATTTCCGGGCAGATCTCTGGCCGGGGTCATAAGCAATTGATCGTCTGAAGCTCCGAGCATCGATGTCTTGGCAGTCGAGGAGGGACACTTCGGAGATTCAGGAGGACTATATTCGGGTGAGCTAGTCCGCGAATAACAATTTCCGGTCAGATCTCTGGCCGGGGTCAAAAGCAATTGACCGTCTGAAGCTCCGAGCATCGATGTCTTGGCAGTCGAAGAGGGACACTTCGGAGATTCAGGAGGACTATATTCGGGTGAGCTAGTCCGCGAATAACAATTTCCGGGCAGATCTCTGGCCGGGGGCATAAGCAATTGGTCGTCTGCAGCTCCGAGCATCGATGTCTTGGCAGTCGAAGAGGGACACTTCGGAGATTCAGGAGGACTATATTCGGGTGAGCTAGTCCGCGAATAACAATTTCCGGGCAGATCTCTGGCCGGGGGCATAAGCAATTGGTCGTCTGCAGCTCCGAGCATCGATTTTTTGGCAGTCGAGGGGAGAGATTTTGAGGATGCAAGGGGACTATATACAGGAGACGATGTTTGCAAGTAATCAGATAAGGGTCGATCTGTGGACATCGTCGTAGGATCATGAAGATCAGTATGATTTTTAATTTTTTTCCACATTTTGTATAATTTCAGACGGTTGTTAAATGTGTTTAAAATTTTAAAATATTTGCACATAATCAAATATGGTACTGGATCTCTCGCGGGCCATAATTTATGGTCCCTAATGTTTAAAGCCCGAAGAGCCAGGCGAAGGTCTGATTGAGTAATTGTTGAACGGGGCTTCATTTTTTCCCAAAATCAATATTAATTATACACCAATATAAATAATAACCAAACCTAACCTAATTTGATTCAAACCTAGCCAAATACACATCAACTTAGTTTTCCATAACCAACAAGCATTTGGTCAATGTACTTACATGTACCTACCTACAAAAATGTAATACTTATTCCTAATAATATTTATAATCCAAATTAATCAGATAATTTTAACTGAGTTCCAAATAGCGTGGAATGGTAATAAAGCACACTATTAGGAAGTACTTTAACGTCTATGCGAACTATATATCTAGGCGAACATGGGTCTCCGAAATAAAATAACAAAAACAAACGTTAGCGTGTTTTAAAACGACCACATCGCCATTATCTGCGACGAGATACAGACCAAATTAGCTTCTCGATATAACTTTTATATACTTTTATGAACTTCAATTTTATAATAGTTTAATTTTACGATTAAAATTTAGCTGACACTGATGTTCTGTCGAAATAAAATCGTATTACATATGCAACACAGTACTTATATTATCGCCTACGATACAAAACAAGACGTACCTACCCTCAACAAAACCTTAAAAAACTGCTTACAAACAATTAAAAAATTACAACCAAACAAACCATAAACAACCTACAAAACAAACGAATTAACATACAACCAAAAACAACGAGAAACACCTATAAAACTTTCAAAGAGCGCACTAAATTCAAAGAAATTAGCAAATATTCCGACGCAACGAGCGCCCTTACATCAACTCTGTCACAGTGCCCAGTTCAAGTTTAGCGCGAGGCCGGCACGGAGTGAAGACGTGCGCTTTAAATTGCCTGTGATAATAATTTTGAAATAATCGTAGTGAGAAAATGGTTGCCCGCAGAAGAAAATGTTTCGAACAATATGTGTTTCTTATTAAATTTTCTACCAGGCGCTCTTATTAGACGATATTTAGGTATTTGCGGAGGTGAGGCAGACGGAGCGGGAGACGCGCGTCCCGCGCACCCCGCTAACGGCCTTATTCTGTTGGCCTCCGTATTCGGCTCGTTTTTGCGGATCATACGATCAAATGTTTGTCTTCTTGAATAATTGTTTTATTTTTCAAATCTTGGTTGATTTGTGTAAGATTGTCCCCAAATATTTATTGTTTATTTATTTATTTAAATCTATTTTTTTAGAAAATAAGGAATAATAGGTAGTTACAGTTCTTAAGTACATCGTAGTATGATGACATCAATTATGGACACTTACTTTCCAAAGATATGTTAGTACAGATTTCTTTATCATCAATCCACCTATCGTTTTCCCAGTTCCTAGGTGGGTGCTTCCGTTTTCCAAATACGTAGAACTGATAAAATAATAGTACATATTCACTTCCTAAGGGTGAACGTCACCAATTATGGATTGTAAATATATTACAGTTTTTTTAAACCGAAATAAAATCGATTACTTCTAGGTAAAGTTATAGCGCCGGTTAACGCCCGCTTAAGAAACCATCAAAAATAATAAACAAATAGCTATGTTCATCTATTTATCTCCTGGCAAATTATATTATTACCATAATTATTACCTTTGTTACATAAGTATGACTGACTGATCAAAAACTGGATAATTAGACCACTGTTAGTCAGAAGAGCATTTTATTATACAGGGTGGTTATTTTAAGACCAGCAAGTTCTTCAGTACATGACTATGTCTATTAAAAAATGTAATTTGACCAAACATCATATAAAAAGAACAAATTCAATTTGTCTCTTAAATACCTAAACGTGTTATGTCACTGTGCTCGCGCGGCGCGTGCTGCCTACCATGCTACCTCGACCAGCGGCCACACCGCGATGGACCTTGATACTCTCAACAAGCCAACAAGATTGGACTTAGACTTGTTACTTGGCTCTATACTCCAGGCAAAATACGGTTTCGAAAATCATTAATTTATAGTCTTAGAGCATAGATCCCTCTTGCTAACTTACTGCATAATGTATCTATGTGATCTTTCCATGACATTATTGGATCAATCATTTCAATCAATAGATCAATATTTGATTGAAAAGTGTTATTACACCATTAAAGATTACTTAAACGACCCTACGACATAACATGGTTCCATTCCAGACATTCCTTAGTTATAGTATTCTTCAGTTATAGTATTTTTTGAGAGTTTTTGACATATGTTTGAAGTATTTAACACCAATCACTGTATTGACATTTTTTTTTTAATTTTTATAAATATATTAGCTGTATACCAACAATACTTGTAAAAGTTGTAACCTATGTTTAACAAAATAAATTGAATTGAATTGAAAGTACCTAATTTGTATTCTAATAAGTAATCTTTATGCAAACATTTTAGTCTCTAGCTCTAAAAATAAAGTTTCCTCCATACAATATGTACGTAAATAACCACCAATATTTCCAAAACGGATCGTCACACAGAAAAGTGTATTTGACATTTTATGCTTATTTCAGCATGTTCTATAGGACGTAATAACTTCGTATTATTTTTGTATATCATAAAACGAGGCATGTAATGGTTTCATTTTCTTTACTCTGAGGTTATGGAATTCTCAAGGATATTATAATTATAACATATGTTGGTTATACTATACTATAGGTAAGTACTTTGGGTGGAAAGCTGAAGAGGATCGAAAATCTGTACATGGAAGATATTCGAAAAAAAATTGGCTAAGGATACTTAGAATCGATAACAGAACACGTTCCAACAGTTTTTACAATTTTTGTCTGCTTGTCTGTTTATCTGTTTGTCTGTTTATCTGTTTATCTGTTTGTCTGTTTATGTGACCGCGCATCACGTGAAAACGGCTGAACCGATTAAAATGAAATTTAGTATAGAGATAGTTTGAGTCTTGGGGAAGGACTTAGGGTAGTTTTTATCCTGGAAATCAACCCCTAAAGGGATGAAATGGGGGGTGGAAATTTGTATGGAGCTACTTAAACCGCTGCACCGATTTGGATAAAATTTGGTATATGATTAGTTTGAGTCCCGGAGAAGGTTAAAGGATAGGTTTTATCCCGAAAATTTTCCCTTTAGGGGGTAAAATGGGGGGGTGAAAAATTGGATGTAACCCATTTTGATGAAATTTGGTTTAGAGGTAGTTTAAGTTCTGAAGAAGGACATTGGATAGTTTTTATTCCGGAAATCTTTCCCTGAGGGGGTGAAATGGGGGGTGAAATTTTGGATGGACTCCGTTTAGATCAAATTTGGTATAGATATAGTTGGAGTCCCGGAGAATGACAATGGATAGTTTGAATCCCGAAAATCATCCCCCAAGGTATGAAATAGGGATGTAAATGTGGATAAATCCCATTTAGTTAAAATTTGGTATAGAGATAAAAGGAGTCCCAGGGAAGGACAATGCATAGTTTTTATCCTAAATCCTCCTGAGGGGGTGAAATGAGGGGTGAAAATTTGGATAGAACCGATTTAGATGAAATTTGGTATGGAGATAGTTCAGAGTCCTGGGGAAGGACTTAATATCATTTTTAGTCCAGAAATCATCTCTTAAGGGGGTGAAATGGGGTATGAAAATGTGAATGGAACTCATTTACGGTATAGCGAGTTGGAGTCTTAGGGAAGGACATAGGATAGTTTACGCCTGAAAATCATCCCATAAGGGGGTGTAATTGGGGGTGAAAATTTGGTTGTGACCCATTTTGATGAAATTTGGTATAAAGATAGTTTGAGTCCCGGAGTATGACAACGGATTGTTTTAATCCCGAAAGTCATCCCCTCAGGGATAAAATAGGGGGTGAAAATTAGGATAAAACCCATTTAGATGAAATTCGGTTAATAGATAGAAGGAGTCCTAGGGAAGGACAATGCATAGTTTTTATCCCGAAAAATCATTTCCTGAGGTGGTGAAATGAGGGTTGAAGATTTGAATAGAACCCATTATTTTGAAGAAATTTGGTATAGAGAGAGGTAGAGTCCTAGGAAAGAACATAGAATATTTTTCATTCCGGAACACATAAAAGGAGGAAATCATCCCCTAAGGGGGTGAGAAATGGTGGATGAACATTTGGATTGAACCCACTTACGGTATAACGATAGTTAAGGAAGGACATAGGATAGTTTTTATCCCGAAAATCATCCCCTAAGGGGGTGTATTTGGGGGTGGAAATTTGTTTGTGACACACTTTGATAAAATTTGGTTGAAAGATAGTTTGAGTCCTAGAAAAGGACATATAATAGTTTCTATTCCAGAAATCATCCCCTAAGGGGGTAAAATGGGGGTAAAAATTTGGATGTAGCCCATTTAGATGAAATTCGGTATAGAGATAGTTTGAGTCCTGGAGAATGACAACGGATAGTTTTTATCCCGAAAATCATCCTCTAAGGAGGTGAAATAGGGGGTGAAAATTTGGATTGAACCCATTTACGGTACCTATAGCGGTAATGGGGAGTCCTGGGGAATATGAACATTACATAAGTAAATATATGTATGTGACTTTCCAAGGGTAAAGGTACCTTATTTTTGAAGATGTTTTCTAAAACGGAGTAAAAAAGACGTTTTGTTATGGCTATTTTGAAAACTATTAGATGTAACATTTTGTTAAAGTATTTTTATTTTTAATATAAAATGTTTAAATTACAAGTCAGTTAATTTAATCCAACGGTTTAGTAGAAAAGGTCCTGTGTGATATGAAAATATGCAAAATAATACTGAAAAAAAGCCTACATGCATCTATACCCTTTCCTTCATACAATCCATACTAATATTACAAATGCGAAAGTAACTCTGTCTGTCTGTTACCTTTTCATGCTTAAACCGCTGAACCGATTGAGATGAAATTTGGTATAGAAATACTTTGAATTCCGGGGCCTTCCCAAAGAGTCCTTACTAAAGATAGTTTTTATCTGGAAATTTATCACCTAAGGGGGTGAAAAGGGTGGAGAAAGTTACGATATAAACGAGTTCCGCGCGGACGAAGTCGCGGGCAAAAGCTAGTATCTAATAAATATGTATACTGTAATACTGTATCTATCTTATAACTTCGTATCACTGTTTGAATTTTCACAGCTTCAGGGGATTGCAAATTTGTATTTGATTTTTAGGGTTTCGTAGTCAACAAGGAACGCTTATAGTTTCGCCATTTCTGTTTGTCCATCTGACCGTCTGTCAGTATGCGGTTTAGTGTAGTTTTAATCCCGAAAATCATCCCCTCAGGGATGAAATAGTGAGTGAAAATTTTGATAAAACCCATTTCGATGAAATTTGATAGACAGATAGAAGCAGTCCCAGGGAAGGACAATGCATAGTTTTTATCGCGAAAAATCATCTCCTGAGGTGGTGAAATAAGGGTTGAAGATTTGAATAGAACCCATTTAGATGAAATTTGGTATAGAGAGAGGTAAAGTCCTAGGAAAAGACATAGAATATTTATTTTTTTCCGGAACAAATGCAAGGAGGAAATCATCCCCTAAGGGAGTGAAATGGTGGATGGAAATTTGGATGGAACCCATTTACGGTATAGCGATAGTTGGAGTCCTGGGGAAGGACATAGGATAGTTTTATCCCGAAAATCATCCCCTAAGGGGTTGTAATTGGGGGTAGGAATTTGTTTGTGACCCATTTTGATAAAATTTAGTTGAAAGATAGTTTGAGTCCTGGAAAAGGACCAAAGACAGTTTTTATTACGGAAATCATCCGCTAAGGGGATGAAATGGGGGTGAAAATTTGGATGAACCCCGTTTAGGGCTACATTGAAGCTTCTAATGATACCAGTTTTAAAGTGTGACCTCGACAGCTTCGCATCAAATGACTCTGATGAAAACTTTTTTTTGGATTAGGCAGCTAACTTTAATCCCTAAATTAGAGGCAGCCTCGTTCTTTCAATCGTAATGCGAGTAGTCTTGTTAGAAAGCGCATCAAATGAAGCATCTAATGATACCAGTTTCAAAGTGTGACCTCGACAGCTTCGCATCAAATGACTCTGATGAAAACTAATTTTTTTATCAGGCAGCTAACTTTTATCCCTAAAGTTGAGGCAGTCTTGTTCTTTCAATCGTAATGCGAGTAGACTTGTTAGTAAGCGCATCAAGTGAAGCTTCGGATGATACCAGTTTTAAAGTGTGACCTCGACAGCTTCGCATCAAATGACTCTGATGAAAACTTATTTTTGTATTAGGCAGCTAACTTTAATCCCTAAATTAGAGGCAGCCTCGTTCTTTCAATCGTAATGCGAGTAGGCTTGTTAGAAACCGCATCAAATAAAGCTGTTAATGATACCAGTTTAAAAGTGTGACCTCGACAGCTTCGCATCAAATGACTCTGATGAAAACTTATTTTTGTATTAGGCAGCTAACTTTAATCCCTAAATTAGAGGCAGCCTCGTTCTTTCAATCGTAATGCGAGTAGTCTTGTTAGAAAGCGCATCAAATGAAGCATCTAATGATACCAGTTTCAAAGTGTGACCTCGACAGCTTCGCATCAAATGACTCTGATGAAAACTAATTTTTTTATCAGGCAGCTAACTTTTATCCCTAAAGTTGAGGCAGTCTTGTTCTTTCAATCGTAATGCGAGTAGACTTGTTAGTAAGCGCATCAAGTGAAGCTTCGGATGATACCAGTTTTAAAGTGTGACCTCGACAGCTTCGCATCAAATGACTCTGATGAAAACTTATTTTTGTATTAGGCAGCTAACTTTAATCCCTAAATTAGAGGCAGCCTCGTTCTTTCAATCGTAATGCGAGTAGGCTTGTTAGAAACCGCATCAAATAAAGCTGTTAATGATACCAGTTTAAAAGTGTGACCTCGACAGCTTCGCATCAAATGACTCTGATGAAAACTAATTTTTTTATCAGGCAGCTAACTTTTATCCCTAAAGTTGAGGCAGTCTTGTTCTTTCAATCGTAATGCGAGTAGACTTGTTAGAAAGCGCATAAAGTGAAGCTTCGGATGATACCAGTTTTAAAGTGTGACCTCGACAGCTTCGCATCAAATGACTCTGATGAAAACTTATTTTTGTATTAGGCAGCTAACTTTAATCCCTAAATTAGAGGCAGCCTCGTTCTTTCAATCGTAATGCGAGTAGGCTTGTTAGAAAGCGCATCAAATGAAGCTTCTAATGAAACCAGATTTAAAGTGTGACCTCGACAGCTTCGCATCAAATGACTCTGATGAAAACTTATTTTTGTATTAGGCAGCTAACTTTAATCCCTAAATTAGAGGCAGCCTCGTTCTTTCAATCGTAATGCGAGTAGGCTTGTTAGAAAGCGCATCAAATGAAGCTTCTAATGATACCAGTTTTAAAGTGTGACCTCGACAGCTTCGCATCAAATGACTCTGATGAAAACTTTTTTTTGGATTAGGCAGCTAACTTTAATCCCTAAATTAGAGGCAGCCTCGTTCTTTCAATCGTAATGCGAGTAGTCTTGTTAGAAAGCGCATCAAATGAAGCATCTAATGATACCAGTTTCAAAGTGTGACCTCGACAGCTTCGCATCAAATGACTCTGATGAAAACTTTTTTTTTTATCAGGCAGCTAACTTTTATCCCTAAAGTTGAGGCAGTATTGTTCTTTCAATCGTAATGCGAGTAGGCTTGTTAGAAAGCGCATTAAATGAAGCTTCTAATGATACCAGTTTAAAAGTGTGACCTCGACAGCTTCGCATCAAATGACTCTGATGAAAACTTTTTTTTGGATTAGGCAGCTAACTTTAATCCCTAAATTAGAGGCAGCCTCGTTCTTTCAATCGTAATGCGAGTAGGCTTGTTAGAAAGCGCATCAAATGAAGCATCTAATGATACCAGTTTCAAAGTGTGACCTCGACAGTTTCGCATCAAATGACTCTGATGAAAACTATTTTTTTTATCAGGCAGCTAACTTTTATCCCTAAAGTTGAGGCAGTCTTGTTCTTTCAATCGTAATGCGAGTAGACTTGTTAGAAAGCGCATCAAGTGAAGCTTTGGATGATACCAGTTTTAAAGTGTGACCTCGACAGCTTCGCATCAAATGACTCTGATAAATTTTGTATTAGGCAGCTAACTTTAATCCCTAAATTAGAGGCAGCCTCGTTCTTTTAATCGTAATCCGAGTAGGCTTGTTAGAAAGCGCATCAAATGAAGCTTCTAATGATACCAGATTTAAAGTGTGACCTCGACAGCTTCGCATCAAATGACTCTGATGAAAACTTATTTTTTTATTAGGCAGCTAACTTTAATCCCTAAATTAGAGGCAGCCTCGTTCTTTAAATCGTAATGCGAGTAGGCTTGTTAGAAAGCGCATCAAATGAAGCTTCTAATGATACCAGTTTTAAAGTGTGACCTCGACAGCTTCGCATCAAATGACTCTGATGAAAACTTTTTTTTTGGATTAGGCAGCTAACTTTAATCCCTAAATTAGAGGCAGCCTCGTTCTTTCAATCGTAATGCGAGTAGTCTTGTTAGAAAGCGCATCAAATGAAGCATCTAATGATACCAGTTTTAAAGTGTGACCTCGACAGCTTCGCATCAAATGACTCTGATGAAAACTAATTTTTTTATTAGGCAGCTAACTTTAATCCCTAAATTAGAGGCAGCCTCGTTCTTTCAATCGTAATGCGAGTAGGCTTGTTAGAAAGCGCATCAAATGAAGCTTCTAATGATACCAGTTTTAAAGTGTGACCTCGACAGCTTCGCATCAAATGACTCTGATGAAAACTTTTTTTTTGGATTAGGCAGCTAACTTTAATCCCTAAATTAGAGGCAGCCTCGTTCTTTCAATCGTAATGCGAGTAGTCTTGTTAGAAAGCGCATCAAATGAAGCATCTAATGATACCAGTTTTAAAGTGTGACCTCGACAGCTTCGCATCAAATGACTCTGATGAAAACTAATTTTTTTATTAGGCAGCTAACTTTAATCCCTAAATTAGAGTCAGCCTTGTTCTTTCAATCGTAATGCGAGTAGGCTTGTTAGAAAGCGCATCAAATGAAGCTTCTAATGATACCAGTTTTAAAGTGTGACCTCGACAGCTTCGCATCAAATGACTCTGATGAAAACTTTTTTTTTGGATTAGGCAGCTAACTTTAATCCCTAAATTAGAGGCAGCCTCGTTCTTTCAATCGTAATGCGAGTAGGCTTGTTAGAAAGCGCATCAAATGAAGCATCTTATGATACCAGTTTCAAAGTGTGACCTCGACAGCTTCGCATCAAATGACTCTGATGAAAACTTATTTTTGTATTAGGCAGCTAACTTTAATCCCTAAATTAGAGGCAGCCTCGTTCTTTCAATCGTAATGCGAGTAGGCTTGTTAGAAAGCGCATCAAATGAAGCTTCTAATGATACCAGATTTAAAGTGTGACCTCGACAGCTTCGCATCAAATGACTCTAATGAAAACTTATTTTTGTATTAGGCAGCTAACTTTAATCCCTAAATTAGAGGCAGCCTCGTTCTTTCAATCGTAATGCGAGTAGGCTTGTTAGAAAGCGCATCAAATGAAGCTTCTAATGATACCAGATTTAAAGTGTGACCTCGACAGCTTCGCATCAAATTACTCTGATGAAAACTTATTTTTTTATTAGGCAGCTAACTTTAATCCCTAAATTAGAGGCAGCCTCGTTCTTTCAATCGTAATGCGAGTAGGCTTGTTAGAAAGCGCATCAAATGAAGCTTTGGATGATACCAGTTTTAAAGTGTGACCTCGACAGCTTCGAATCAAATGACTCTGATGAAAACTTTTTTTTGGATTAGGCAGCTAACTTTAATCCCTAAATTAGAGGCAGCCTCGTTCTTTCAATCGTAATGCGAGTAGTCTTGTTAGAAAGCGCATCAAATGAAGCATCTAATGATACCAGTTTCAAAGTGTGACCTCGACAGCTTCGCATCAAACGACTCTGATGAAAACTTATTTTTGTATTAGGCAGCTAACTTTTATCCCTAAAGTTGAGGCAGTCTTGTTCTTTCAATCGTAATGCGAGTAGACTTGTTAGAAAGCGCATCAAGTGAAGCTTCGGATGATACCAGTTTTAAAGTGTGAACTCGACAGCTTCGCATCAAATGACTCTGATGAAAACTTATTTTTGTATTAGGCAGCTAACTTTAATCCCTAAATTAGAGGCAGCCTCGTTCTTTCAATCGTAATGCGAGTAGGCTTGTTAGAAAGCGCATCAAATGAAGCTTCTAATGATACCAGTTTAAAAGTGTGACCTCGACAGCTTCGCATCAAATGACTCTGATGAAAACTTTTTTTTGGTTTAGGCAGCTAACTTTAATCCCTAAATTAGAGGCAGCCTCGTTCTTTCAATCGTAATGCGAGTAGTCTTGTTAGAAAGCGCATCAAATGAAGCATCTAATGATACCAGTTTCAAAGTGTGACCTCGACAGCTTCGCATCAAATGACTCTGATGAAAACTATTTTTTTTATCAGGCAGCTAACTTTTATCCCTAAAGTTGAGGCAGCCTCGTTCTTTCAATCGTAATGCGAGTAGGCTTGTTAGAAAGCGCATCAAGTGAAGCTTCGGATGATACCAGTTTTAAAGTGTGACCTCGACAGCTTCGCATCAAATGACTCTGATGAATTTTGTATTAGGCAGCTAACTTTAATCCCTAAATTAGAGGCAGCCTCGTTCTTTCAATCGTAATGCGAGTAGGCTTGTTAGAAAGCGCATCAAATGAAGCTTCTAATGATACCAGATTTAAAGTGTGACCTCGACAGCTTCCCATCAAATGACTCTGATGAAAACTTATTTTTGTATTAGGCAGCTAACTTTAATCCCTAAATTAGAGGCAGCCTCGTTCTTTCAATCGTAATGCGAGTAGGCTTGTTAGAAAGCGCATCAAATGAAGCTTCTAATGATACCAGATTTAAAGTGTGACCTCGACAGCTTCGCATCAAATGACTCTGATGAAAACTTATTTTTTTATTAGGCAGCTAACTTTAATCCCTAAATTAGAGGCAGCCTCGTTCTTTCAATCGTAATGCGAGTAGGCTTGTTAGAAAGCGCATCAAATGAAGCTTCTAATGATACCAGTTTTAAAGTGTGACCTCGACAGCTTCGCATCAAATGACTCTGATGAAAACTTTTTTTTTGGATTAGGCAGCTAACTTTAATCCCTAAATTAGAGGCAGCCTCGTTCTTTAAATCGTAATGCGAGTAGTCTTGTTAGAAAGCGCATCAAATGAAGCATCTAATGATACCAGTTTTAAAGTGTGACCTCGACAGCTTCGCATCAAATGACTCTGATGAAAACTAATTTTTTTATTAGGCAGCTAACTTTTATCCCTAAAGTTGAGGCAGTCTTGTTCTTTCAATCGTAATGCGAGTAGACTTGTTAGAAAGCGCATCAAATGAAGCTTTGGATGATACCAGTTTTAAAGTGTGACCTCGACAGCTTCGCATCAAATGACTCTGATGAAAACTTATTTTTGTATTAGGCAGCTAACTTTAATCCCTAAATTAGAGGCAGCCTCGTTCTTTCAATCGTAATGCGAGTAGGCTTGTTAGAAACCGCATCAAATGAAGCTTCTAATGATACCAGTTTAAAAGTGTGACCTCGACAGCTTCGCATCAAATGACTCTGATGAAAACTTTTTTTTGGATTAGGCAGCTAACTTTAATCCCTAAATTAGAGGCAGCCTCGTTCTTTCAATCATAATGCGAGTAGGCTTGTTAGAAAGCGCATCAAATGAAGCATCTAATGATACCAGTTTCAAAGTGTGACCTCGACAGTTTCGCATCAAATGACTCTGATGAAAACTAATTTTTTTATCAGGCAGCTAACTTTTATCCCTAAAGTTGAGGCAGTCTTGTTCTTTCAATCGTAATGCGAGTAGACTTGTTAGAAAGCGCATCAAGTGAAGCTTCGGATGATACCAGTTTTAAAGTGTGACCTCGACAGCTTCGCATCAAATGACTCTGATGAATTTTGTATTAGGCAGCTAACTTTAATCCCTAAATTAGAGGCAGCCTCGTTCTTTTAATCGTAATGCGAGTAGGCTTGTTAGAAAGCGTATCAAATGAAGCTTCTAATGATACCAGATTTAAAGTGTGACCTCGACAGCTTCGCATCAAATGACTCTGATGAAAACTTATTTTTTTATTAGGCAGCTAACTTTAATCCCTAAATTATTGCCTTGTTCTTTAAACGGTAATGCGAGTAGGCTTGTTAGAAAGCGCATCAAAAGAAGCTTCTAATGATACTTACTAGTAAAAAAGTGTGATCTCGACAGCTTCGCATGAAATGACTGATGAAAACTTATTTTTGGCTTAGGCAGCTAATTTTGAAAAGTGTGAAGTTAGCTGCCTTTACGTAAAATATTTTAGTTTTAGGATTCAGCTTCACCAGTGTTTTGAATTTGATAGCCTTGTTCATTTTTCATTATTATATATGTTTGTGTTATAGTTTTTCCCTTCGAATACATTTTATTTCGACAGCTTCGCATCAAATGACTCTGATGAAAACTTATTTTTTTATTAGGCAGCTAACTTTAATCCCTAAATTATTGCCTTGTTCTTTAAACGGTAATGCGAGTAGGCTTGTTAGAAAGCGCATCAAAAGAAGCTTCTAATGATACTTACTAGTAAAAAAGTGTGATCTCGACAGCTTCGCATGAAATGACTGATGAAAACTTATTTTTGGCTTAGGCAGCTAATTTTGAAAAGTGTGAAGTTAGCTGCCTTTACGTAAAATATTTTAGTTTTAGGATTCAGCTTCACCAGTGTTTTGAATTTGATAGCCTTGTTCATTTTTTATTATTATATATGTTTGTGTTATAGTTTTTCCCTTCGAATACATTTTATTCTTCTTTAAGGTGGTTCGATTGCCATACAAAACGTTATTTGACATTCGCAGGCTAACGGCGTGATATTTTAAGAAACTTATGTAACAAACTTTCATAAATTGGCTTCCCATATGCGCCAAATTCCCCCTTTCCTAGAATAAACTTGTATAATCAAGATTAATTTGAGAAATTGGTTTGTCACGTGATATTTTGGGAAAACTATTTTTCTCAAATTAATCTAGTTTATACAAGTTTATTCTAGGAAAGGGGGAATTTGGCGCAAATGGGAAGCCAATTGAAGAAAGTTTGTTACATAAGTTTCTTAAAATATCACGCCGTTAGCCTGCGAATGTCAAATAACGCTTTGTATGGCAATCGAACCACCTTAAGGTCAAATCGTAACGAAGACTTTTCAATACGGTCGGGTTATCTTGGTCAGCTAACTTTAGTCAGCTAACTTCACACCGGTGAAAACATCCATGACTCAGGAACAAATATTTGTGCACATCACACAAATATATGCCCTTAGGTACCAGGATTCGAACCAAGGACCTCCGGCTTCGTAGGCAGTGTTACTACCAACTAGGCTACATGAGGTTCCCATATAACAAACATTATTTTTTTGCCGTTTTTATAGATAATGGTACGGAACCCTTCGTGCGCGTGTCCGACTCGCACTTGGCCGGTTTTCTTAGAAAATGGCCCGGGCCGCACACGGCCCGTTCTAGCGTGAGTCATCCTTTAAGAGTGTGTTCATGTGCACACTAGCACCACTGGTAAATAATTGTGATTATTTACATTTAACGATAGATATTTAAAAAAAGGTGGATTACCTAGTTAATCTATGCGTCCAAAGTTAAAATGTTTCTTTTGAGTTCATAGGTCGACGAATCCAGCAACATAAAAACTAGTTTGATGTATCCACTGATATACCAAATACAGTGTATAGCGGCCTCTTTTTTAACCGACTTCAAAAAAGGAGGAGGTTCTCAGTTCGTCTGTATGTTTTGTTTTTTTTTTTTTATGTGTGATGTATGTTACGCGATAACTCAGTAATTTATGAACCAATTTGAATTTTTTTCCAGATTGGTCCTGTTGTCACCAAAATCCAGTTCTGATGACGGGATCCTGGAGAAATCGAGAGTAACCTTTAAATGTTATAGGCAAACTTGAAGCAATTTGGCTACTGATTTGAAGTCGGTTTAAACGTTGTTTTGAAAAGTGTACACCGTGAAATTTTAGTGGTTGTTTTCCCGTGGCAGGGCGATTTGCTTTCGGTAGTACTTTCGAAATTATGATAGACAAACTTATAAATAAACGGTTTTCCAAAAAAAAATTACAAAAAAATTACCTAAACTCGAATAAGCGAAAAACAATAGTAACGCACTAAAACTTCAAGGTACTACTGCAGTGCTAATACTACTGGTGTTGGGTCACTTTCGAGTTTCGTTCGACACATTTATAAATCGGGCATTTCTTAACATTATTAAAAAAAAAAGATTACACATCGACTGTATATCGATAGCAAAATCATTTCGTTGCGGGAAAACAACCACTAAAATTTCACGGTGTATTATTTAAATATCTATCGTTAGATTTAAATAATCACAATTATTTACCAGTGGCGCTAGTATACACACACATGAACGCCCTCTTAATATCTATGCCACGGTATCCACTTAGATCACCTAACGCGATCACCCATCAGGTCCAACATATTGGACGACTTTGTCTCCTTCCAATGGAGTCACCTGGGGGGATCCATTATGCTCACGTGTGTTTTATGTGATCTCAGTGCATACCGTGTAATGTGTGTGTGTGTGTGTGCGTGTGTGTGAGTGGTAGTATTTAGTGCCAGTAGTAGCTGTAATGTGCAGGCGCGGAGTGTTTATGTACCAGCGTGAGCGTTTCTATACTCGATTGACAGCCCGCATGTCGCACCGCCGCACGTGCCACCCAATAAATAAAGCCTTAAAGTGTCCTAGCATAGCGATCAGCAAATAGCAATCTATTGCGGCGAATCCCAGTCACCGAACGATTGTTCAACCGGACCGCCACTTTATTACGAACTTTCCGATTACTTAATGGAATGTTTTGGGGTGAAATTAATATGAAATGAAAGCATTTATTTCGGACACACATCCATATTATGTTAGTAAAAAAATTATACTACTTTACTTATCATTACTAATGTTAGTGGAAAGTATAATTATAGTTGGCATACACATGCATGGACATCCAGTGAACTAGAATAGGGCTGTCCATCCTCCCGGCGATCACCCTCAGGAGAGCGTTGGCGCTGCCCCGTACGCGCTCGGCCAAGGATGCTTGCCGCTTGCGCAGCACGGCTTGGAAACCGTCGGTGCTCCACGCGGCGAACATCCCTGACGCGCTGCAGCGCCAGGGCAGCCCCAACAACCCCCTGAAGGCGTTATTGTACTGGACGCGCAGAGCACTGAGGGTCATTTTGGTGTAGTTGCTCCACAGGTTGCACGTGTATAGATTTTGGCAGTAAGTTTTAAACAGTGTTATCTTCACCTCGCGCGAACAGCGTGCAAACCTGCGTGATAGCATATTACTCCTAACCGACAGTGCTCTGCGTTCCCTTTCTATGTCGACATCGTCTTTGAGGGTGTCTGTGACACAATGTCCCAAATATTTAAATTTAGACACAGTCTGAAGAGGAGAACCGTTGAGACTTATGGGCGGAATAGAGTACGTTTTATTGCCAGATTTAAATACGAGAACTTCACTCTTTTTAACATTATATTTGAGACCGTGGGTCGCAGCAAACCTTTCACATATGGATAACATTATTTTTAGACCGTTTATTGAGGGACTCAGCAGCACCATGTCGTCGGCATAGCTGATGTTATTAACAAAACACCCATCCACCGAGCATCCCACGCCAAAGCTGCTGAGTTCCTCAATCAACCCATTTACATACGCGTTAAATAGCGTGGGTGAGGTTAACCCCCCCTGTCTCACACCACACTTCATTTTATAAGGATCTGAGTACTCCCCCGACCATCGGACGACATTTGCCTGATGTTCATACAAGTAATCAAACATATTTACTACTTCTACTGGTAAATTTGTATCATTTCTCAGTTTATCCCACAACACCTTGTATGATACCAGGTCAAATGCCTTCGACAAGTCCAAGAAACATGCAAATACTGGTGTATTCCGATCAGTGTAATACTGAACAGTGTGCTTTAGACAAAGTATAGCCCACACAATAATAATGAAGAACTAGCATTGCTTGCGACTTTGTCATGAACTCTCGGATCAACTTATATCATTGATTTCATCTCTTTGAGATGATTTGCGGGATAAAAATGATCCTACATTTCAATCCAGAATGGAGACAATCAATATAGCTACATACAAGAAGGGGCCTTAAGTACTTAAGCGTTTTACCTGTAGAGACATACCCGACATATGTCCTGTGGGTAGTATCAAATTTACTGAACGTTAATAGAGTTTATTACAATACGATTTTATCTTTTTTTAATGCAATAAAGATACTGATTACTGAATGTTAAATTCCAGATTGACGCTCTAATTCCAGTTCGATCAAATCAGCTCAAAACCCCTGAAACAAAATAAACACAACATTTTTAAACAATTTAAAAAACACGTAAATATCGTTAATGAATTTCAATTAAGCTAAAAGGGTGATACAACACTAAGAACTCTTTCAGTCTTATCTCCATAAGTCGCTCATTCTAAACACAACCTTACGCTTTGAAGAATGAGGTTGACATTTGAAAGTGTTGAAGGAGTGAGATCTGGGTTTAGAATGGGATAGGCATCTGTCTCGGAGCGGCACGTGTAGTGAGGCGGAATGCGGAATTTAACAGAGCTATCAATATTACCTGCCAATGGAGCACGAGTATAGGATACATCAGGAACGAGGCTCAGGCTACGTGGTTTTCCGGCCTTGTTTCCGTTTACGAAGTAAAAACGCAGCTCACATTCACCGCCAGGAACCCGCTTAGCGGGCGCTTTCCGCTACTTAGAGGAAAAACCACGGAATCGGTAACGAGCGTAGTGAGAACTGGCAGTGAATCTGGTAAAGCCTCTGCTAGACCGCTGTAGTATGAAATGTAACTGCAAACAACTGTCTACACGGTCGGTGCGGAGCAAGGTCGCTCGGTCGGAGAGGCGTGTTGGCGACCGTCTAGCAGAGGCTTTACCACTCACTAGCTTTCGGATTTAAAAAAAGGTATCCTAAATTGCTTTATTTTTTTTGTAATCAAGGCAGCCCATACTTCTCTAGGCAACCACAGTTGCCAGAAGCAACTTAGGGGTGCAAGAAATTGTCCACTGTGGTTGCCACAAGCAAGTGAGTGGTTAACCCATTCAGCGCTATAATCACGATAGACATGCGTCAGAGGGATATGCCTACCAAGTTTTTAAAGCTGCTACGGACTACGGCTAAGCACTACGAGCGTAGCTACGCATTTAATGAGTTAACACATTCACTACTAAGATTCGTTGCGCGCTACATTCAAAGCCAATCCCGTGGTTTTCCCGCAAAGTTGCGGAATGCGCCTACGGCAGTTACTGTGTATGTATATAAAGGTCAATATTGTCCTGTGTTTTCATAATACGTTTGACACATCGCATGCTAGGCGGCAATAATAGCAGTTGTTGCTTTAAAACTTTCATAAAGTAAATAAAAATTAAGCACATTTCTTTCTACTGCTTTCCAATCCAGAATAATGGTCTGAATCCATTTAGTCTTCGGTACGACGATGTCCGTGTGAAAACGCAATTTTCCACATATTTGGATAATAACTCGCTTTCATAAAAAAATGTGTCTGTGAATAACGTGTAAGGTAACATTCAATTCGTTTAGTAGATAGGCCGGGGCCCTCTTTATTTCGAGTTTCATAAGTGATATAATGCGTAATTTCATATAACCTTGACATGGCGCATTTTTTAAGGAAACGAGGGCATCAAGAGATGCTCGTGTGTCCATTAGCATAACAATGTGATTACCTACAAAGTGAGATGCCGGTGTTATGGTATTTATAACGCTCCTATATTTATATTGTATAATCATGTACAGCTCCGTACGCGTATTGAAAAGGACGCAGACAAACGCAGGACGCATTCTATAAACAGTTAAAATATTTTTTGAAAACATCGCGAGTAAACCCGTCTAATTTCAATTAGGCTAGTATTCCCTCTGGGTTGGAAAGTCACATGGCATGGCATTGGCTTTTGTTTTGTCCTACGCCAAATCTTGTAACTTGGTGCCCAAGCGACCTCGGACTTCTTTAGTACATTTGCTGCCAGGAACTCGACTAGCGGACGATCTGGCCCCTATTTCACCAAATCGACACTTGTCGCCTGACAATGACAATTCGACTTACATGGCTGCGTCGACAGGTTAAGATGGTTGCTGGACAGCTTATTGACCCAGCAGTGTACGGTCGGCCTCACAAGGAGCTTAACACGTTTGTTTGTACCGTGTCGTATATTAAACATCAAGTTAAACTGCCAGTGAAAACGACAAGGAACTTAGGTGTTCAGCAACTTATGAGGCAGGGGAAGATGCAGTTTTAATAATTACCATTATTTTGTGATCAAAATGTTGAAAAAACATAAAATAATTGGTTCTGACACGTTTTTACTTTAGTTTATACTAATTTCAAAAAATAATCACGATGTGAAGTAATGTGAAACGGAACGTGTTTTTATCCACCCGATCAGCGGCCGGTGACGTCACTCCTGTTATGACAACTAATGAAAGGTTATAATTGTTAAGGGAAAGATTGTTTCATTAAAAAAATTTGAAGATGTTTGAATAAAAATGGAAGTAAGTAGGATTTATTATAGCAGACTCTAGAAACCGTCCAAAAGTTAGTGTCGACATGGTCGTAATTTATGGCGAGTGACAAACACGAGTGACGTCACAGGAACTGTAGATCCGTTTAGGCGCAAAAGTTTAAATTGTCAGTTTGTAAAATAAATTTTTGACTTTAAATCATAGTATTTTTATTTTTTAATACACTCGTGGTTTATTCTACATGCAATTGTTTCAAATGAAAGCATAAATGAGAATATTTCAACTTGCCTATTGTCATTGTCATACGACGACAAATTGTCAAGGTTTTGGTTACGAGTGCTACGAAGTCGTTGGTACTGAATGTGATAGTGTACAACTTGGAAAACGCTAGTATTTAGGATGCTATATATAGTATTTTACCAATACAATAGAATGATAAATGAATGCGGATGTCTTTCATCGGCAGCCAAACGCATCATCCATCAAAGCACACTGCAATTTATGCAATAGCAGCTGAGTCATTGCGATTCATTTCCTGTCATACGGTGTTCTCATATTCTCAAGTGAGATCGATGTGAATGGATGGTTAATTTGAAAACTTCTGCAATGGTGTATGTGGAACTCCTTTTAGCCGATCATTTCTTGGAAATTGGTTCAACATTCCAGATCAAGTACTGATACTATGGGGGCTGTACATATTTAAATACTAGCACGTAATCAAATCGTAAAATGCAAAAAGGCAACAGTACTTTTTATACTTTAAGAAAAGTGTTTTGGAAACAGTTCGAAAAACGTATGCCAAGCTAACGGTTTACAATGAGCGCGCGAAACATACATGTTCGAATCAAATACCAGACAGCCCCAGATAGCTTAAATTCTATCATTCGATTTACATAAGGTACGAATTACTACCATCAATCGTCATTGCACGAAGCAATTGTAAAAAAAGCTCAAAGCCAAATGCGATTTATCTTCATTTACTTCCCCACTACATGATCCCACCTTGACACTGGGAAGAGAAGTGTGCGTAATACAATAAAGACATTTCCACGAAATTGCGGACGTGGGATCATGCCGTCGCGCCGCGGTTGGCACAAAGAAGTGATTGCAAATCCAATTTTCCGAGTCGATGCCAAAACAATATTCAGAGGGTAACGCCAGACCGCAGTAGTCTGCTGGGAACAGTACGGCAGTTGAAGCAGAAAGTGATGTATAATTTTACTTTTTATAAAAGATAAAATATTTATTGACAAAAATGTAAAGTTAGATACAATAGTAATAAAAAAAAGATGTACACTAAAACTAAAACAATATTAATGCTTATCTACCCAATATGCTGGCCACGTTACCCCGCTGCGCCGACTCGTACGAGCCGGACCTGGGATCGCGACCTCTCTCCCGCAATCGTTGTCCTAATTGTTTAATGAAAGTTTTTGCCTCGGAGCACCAGGGGCCACTCGTCTCCACAGCAACCGGGACGAAGTCATACACTGGTTCCAAATTTGAGTACTTTGAATGCTTAATCTTACTTGTGATATTATCAAGGGACTAAAAATTTTGAACTTTCAAAACCGTTCACAATTGAACAATCAATGTTTTACAACTTGCGCGGGCCCGCGCCCGACCCGCGCCCGCGACCGGTGTGTGGAGGCCTTAAGAGTGAGGACGTGTTACGATATATTTGGCTACTTTTGGCTAATACTAACCATACGATGCTGACTGTATCTAATAATTCAGCATATACCGAAGCATTACTGTTTTCAATGTATGCAGCAGCAGCATCTGCTCTATCACCCGTACATATTGGATATTCATAACCTACGAGTTTATTTAGGGTATGTATTAATAATATATTCAGATTGAGCAAACAGGGTATAGGCGGCTCTGTGCATTTTATATCAAGGCTACGAGTACATAAACAATTGATGTGAAGATTGTGCATGTTTGGAAAGCATACAATTAGGCATATTGGGTAATGGGGAATGGGTGAAAATTTTAGAAGTGCCTGATTATTTTTTTGAAGATAAGAATAACCTTCCTTAACACCAGAAAAAAATTGCAGACTTTTCAGCTGCGTCAATTATTTTTGAAAAAATATACAGGACGGCGACTAAGACACTTAATACTCAATCATTTATTGCATTCCACAATGTTAGTTTACAGGGTATTATATAAACTTAAGTTTTAGTTGCTAATCAATAAGATTAATACTTAATTGTGGACACTTTGCTTGATCCGTCTCATATTACAAATAAATATCTTTTTAATACAGTTGCTCAAAAAGTCTATAGCGTGTGACAGGGATAGCCCTATTTCTCGCACGTTACCTCCTAGGGCCAATAGAGGTAGACCCCCGGCTCGCTATCAATAGGAGTGAGCCGCGGATCTACAGCGCCATGCTGCGAGCCCGCGCGAAAGTTGATGTGAGTCGGTCATTAAACAGCTTCGCTAACGGATACGCTCTGCCCTAACGTCTTGAGATATATTGTTTATATGTGGTTTGTGACTTGTGTAGTTTATGTGTTCAACTCGTGACAATATATGTCTTAGCGTCAGGGTTGTGTTTTCTTTCTAAACTATACGTCGCCCTACAGACGGTATTTCACCGACCCGAAACTTTTGCTCTCGAGTGTATTTTATTGTTAATGTAATTCCTACTTTTGAGGAAATCGAAATCATGACCAAATGCGATAGAAACGATAAATTCAAGCAATAAAACATGCAATATATTGATTCCATTGTTTCTTTTTGTTCGTCACTATTACATTTAAATTGCTTATTCTTTCGGTACATTTCAGTTTATACCCTAACTAAAAAACCTTTTATTTTGGAAATGAATATCGTATTTACTATGGTACTACTGATAAAGTTGAGTGCGAGTGACCCTCGCCGGGGTGATCTCCGCGTGTATCAAGGGGAGATCGACTCGAAAAATCTATTCCCGTTCGCTGTTACATTAGAAGATGCGAAAACGTATAAAAGATTTTGCACTGGCAGCCTATTAACACAAAACTGGGTACTCACAGCAAACCACTGCGTACACAGCGAGTCACCAAGTGCAATAGTTATCAGATACGGAGATCACACTCGACCAGCGAACGAGACCAACTTGTTCAAGAAAGTTATCAAAATATATAACCATCCACATTTCATGCGGAGTATAGTATCATTTAATGATATCGCACTACTTTTGGTTGATAAAGTGCCAAAGAAGGAAAACGCAAAACTGCTGGCAGTCGATTACAAAACTCTGTTCGGCCTGCCCGTTAGCTATGCAGGATTTGGACTAATAAGCAAGGAAGTGCGTCCGAATGATCCCGTTAAGATCAAAAAAAGTTTATCGATGCCCCTTCAAGTAGGCGAGGGCGTTGTGGTATCTTGTACAAAAAACCAATTTAAATATAGTGCAGTGTGTGTAGTGCCGAAATGTTCTAGGAGACGGCAGCAGGCACGCCCGGGGGATTCCGGGGGGCCGCTGCTGTATGACGGACGTCTCATCGGGATATGTCGGAGCGGAAAAGTAAATCTACCAATTTCGCAATACACCCCTGTTAGCCCGTTTTTAGAATGGATTCAGAACACCATGCAGTCTAATGGAAACTAAATAATAATAATCCCGACTAAGCCTGGAATTCACTTGGGGACAAATGTCGCACGACCGTGTCGCCAGCGAGGGCAGACGACATGTTTCGTGCGACACGTGGAACTATGAAATCTCGGATCGTGCGATGTTGCCAGATTGGTGAACTTGGCTATACATATTTCAGTACAACACATTTATTGAACTATCTTCACGTGTAAATTGGTTTGTTTTTGCCGGTTCATGTCTAAAGAACTAAGATTGTTAATTTTTAATTTTTGGTTCTATTGGGTATTATTTTTGGTTCGTTGAATTAAGTTAGTTGTTGTTAAGTTATTACATGCATATGTATGTAGTTAGTACGGCACTATTAAATAAGGATCGATTTGCAATGAGAGTCATTTGTAAGAATAAAAATAATGTTTCTTCAATTTGTATAGTTGTTTTAAATCGAATAGCAATTTTAACCGACTTCAAATAAGGAGGAGGTTATATGTATGTATTTTTTTTATGTGAAAAAAAAGTTCACCGATTTTTCCGTCAATTGAGGACCGATTTCCCAAATTCTTTTTTTAGTCGAAAGAGTATACTCTTGAGGTGGTCCTATTAAACCAAGTATGGGATCCCAGGGAAATACAGGGCAACCCTCAAATGGTAAAGGCACGCGTGTAGTAAATTCGGTATTTTCTATTATAACTTTTTCTATTTACCCGAGGAAATCGCAATTTTGGTGAAGTGGAACTGATGATGAAGACCACAGACGATTTATGGAACTCCTCAAAGATGTAAAGTACGTCAAAGATTCTGACATGATTCCGTTGAAGTAGCAACTAATGAAGTGTTAATTCTGAGATCCTTGAGAAATCGACGGAACTCCTCAAATATTATCAGCTCACAAATAGCGACTTACGTTTTTTTCTGTTATAATCAACGCATTTGCTCTCGGAAAGCAGTTTATGTGGTGAATTGGAAAGGAAAAAATTGCATGTACATGTCGTAACCATGCCTTAACTTATAATAGTTATAATATACTTTAGATAATTGACACAATGGCATTATATGTTATGTTATGTACATACCTATTAAGGATCAACTTACTGAGAAGGACGGACAGGTTTTCAATTTCAGTAAGGGCCGTCGCCCAAGGCGACTTTTTGTAATGATGCAGTAGCGATGCTGTCGCACGTCCGCATCGAGCGCGGCATTTTGTAGGCATTTTGTACAAAAAGTCACCGTGGGCGACGGCCCTAAGATGTTCCATAAAAGGCTTGCGCAATATAACGCCTAGTGCCAGCAATACGGCCACAACTCAAAATTAAAACACATTTGCGATGTGGCTCTATTGCACAGTGCAATACGGACACATTTCAAATGTGTTTTAATAGGAAACATTACTGCAATGTTCTGCCGCCAGAGGCAGCACTATAGCAGGCAGCAGTATAGAAATATAGGAATTCACACACACATGCTCAATTGATTGTAAAATGAGTGACAAGGATGCTTGCATAGACAATACCGCAAGTGGGAACGAGATACAATGTCAACGCTGCTAGTGTCGCCACCTACGAAGAGTTTTGCGTAATGTTCCCTATTTTGAGTTGTGGCCGTATTGCAGGCACTAGGCGATAATGGAAAGACCATTACGGAACTATACCTACAATGCGAGTAGCCTGACTTGCACTTGGCTGGTTTTCAATATTAATCTTACCTTGAGGAAATCGATTGTGTGATGATGATGAATTGGGAGAAAAACAATAAAATATTTACGTATATTTTAATTTCTTTATTTCCTAACTTCTATAAATTTCAATTTATTTTAGGTCTCTCGTTCGTTACATATCAGTACTTTTATAAATTGATAATATTTTGAAAATTATTATCACACTTATTTTGGGACTACTGATAGAGATGAGTGCGGGTGTCCCTCATCGCCGGGATGATCTCCGCGTGTATCAAGGAGAGATCGACTCAAAAAATCAATTCCCGTTCGCCGTTAGCTTGGATTGGGTGAACAATTAGAGAGGATTTTGCACTGGCAGCCTCGTAGGCTAAAATTGGGTTCTCACGGCGAGCTACTGCGTACACAGCAAGTCACCAAGTGCAATTATTCACATTCAGATCACACTCGACCCGCGGACGAGACCAACCTGTACAAGAAAGTTATCAAAATATAAACTCATCATAATTACATAATTACAAACAACTACTAAGAGATATGTCACTACTTTTAGTTGAAAAAGTAACAAAGAAGGATCACGCAAAAACCATCAACAGAAACATATTTAGTAATACCTACGTACATTATCTTTCATAAAATTCGGTAATTGTGAGATTATTGCAACAATATGGAACAAGAACGACACGAGATTTCATAGTTCCACATGTCGGACGACCTCGCTAGACATGTCGCCCGACGTCGCTGGCAACACGACCGTTTTAGAGTGGATTCAAAACACTATGGAACATTAAGAGTGCAGTGTTTTGAATCCATTCTAAAACGGGGCTTCTTCTTCTTCTTGGCCGATACGTTCTTGTCAAAAGGGTCGTGGCCATTTCGATCTTTTCTCGGCCTTCCTGGTGCACTCATATAATTGACCGCCCACAGCAGATTTGATCTGGTTATGTCCATCGCATGGGTGATCTTCCGCGTAGTCGGGTACCCTCCGCTCTGCCTTTCACAACAAGACGCTTGATGAAGTCGCCGTCTCACCTCGAGACGTGTCCGAAAAATTTGAGGATGCGAGTTTTTACTAGCGTGGACAGACAAAACGGGGCTAGCTGGGGTATATTTCGCTGCGACATGACCCCGATGAGTCCTCCGTCATACCGCAGCGGCCCCTCGGAGTCTTCTCTGAGAACCTGCTGTTTCCTCTTGGCACACTTATTATAACCATATTTAAATGCAGTAAAGTCTCGGATCGATCCTTTTTGGGGTTTTACCCTCAACGCCCACGCCTACTTGAAGAGCCATCAATAGGTTTTTGCGAATATGAACGGGGTTTTTTGGACACTTTCTCTTCCTTGTTAGTCCAAATTCTATACATAGGTACGTAACGGGCAGGCCGAACAAAGTTTTGTAATCCACTGCCAGCAGTTTTGCGTGTTCCTTCTTAGTTACTCTTTTAACTGAAAGTAGTGCGATGTCATTTAATGCTTGATTAGATATGTAATTAGGATAAATATATATTTAAATAGATCACATTCTTGCAAAGGTTGGTCTCGTTTGCGGGACGAATGTGGCCTCCGTATCTTATGATGATGTCACTCGGTGAATGGCCTCGTACGCAGTGGCTCGCAGGCAAAACCCAAATCTGTCTTAATAGGCTGCCAGTGCAAATCTTCTATAAATTCTTGCATGTTCCAATGTATCGGTAAACGGGAATTGGTTTTTCTAGTCGATCTCTCCTTGATACACGCGGAGATCACTCCGGCGATGAGGGTCACTCGAACTCGTATTTCAGTAGTCCCAGAATAATTATGACAGTCATTTCCAATATAATGTATGTTTTTTAACAATTGAATGAGAGTCTAAAATATTATAAACGAGTAAGGAAGGGAAGTTCAAATTTAAACGAAGTTACGAAAGAAAGAGTTGAAAAAATACATAAAAAATGTAGTGCTTGAAATTTTGTTTTTATCGCGACTTATCATAAAATCGATTACCTCAAGGAAATAAAACGATTGAAAACAAGCCAAGTGCGGGTCAGGCCACGTGCATTATAGAGTTCCGTCCATTATTTTGATTTTTGCGCAAACTTTCCAAATATAATTTGACTTTTTTATGGATTAACCAACTCAAATTTAAATGAGCACCTTGAATAATTAGTTTGAACAAACTATACTCAACTCCAATCAATGCATCGATCTGAAGATTATTAAAAACCGGCCAAGTGCGAGTCGGACTCACGCACGGAGGGTTCCGTACCATTATCTATAAAAAACTATTTTATGCTATATTTTTAGTATTTGTTGTTATAGCGGCAACAGAAATACATCATCTGTGAAAATTTCAGCTGTAACTATCACGGTATCAATGAGATACAGCCTGGTGACAGACAGACGGACAGACGGACGGACGGACGGATGGACGGACGGACGGAGGGACGGACGGACAGCGGAGTCTTAGTAATAGGGTCCCGTTTTACTCTTTGAGTACGGAACCCTAAATAAAAAGCGTATTCAATTCTATCGGTAGAAAGTACCTATGTGCCTGCACTACTACAATCATGTTTCATCATCATATCAGTCGAAAAACGTCCACTGCTGGACATAGGCCTCCCCCAAAGAGTGCCACAATGCAATCGTGTTTACTTTTATTTAATTTCGAGCGCTAGAAAGTCAAAAATCGACCCTCAGGGCATGGTTGGTACGTTACTTTGAGGCACATACATATACCTACGAGCAGCCGCTTTGGCCCTGCATCGCAGCGCTCAAGTGAAAGTGAAAATAATAGAATTTCATAGAATGCGGATTAATATATTTTATGAAATAAATAATTTGTTTGCTTGTTGTTATTTAACAACTTTATTGTCGAAGGAATATTTCATGTCATCTTCATTTCACATTGTGTAATTTATGTTCGTGACCTCCGTTCGTGATGCTTATTGCATTTCGTAATAAAAGCAAAGTATTATTATTATTCAAGATCATCACTGAGTGGCCGGCCGAGAGCTCCAAACGGAGACGCGGCAGACCCCGTCGGCGATGGCGTGACAAGCTAGACTCATTTTTAAAACAATGGCCGCCTACCTACCTTACCTTGTGTCGCCGTCGACGGATACGTCTGGCACAGAATAGAATAATAGTATTACATACGGAAAAGACACAAACCGCCCCGCACCGAAGTCGGCTATCTCACCGATGGACGTCATTTCGCTAGCGCGATCGAGGGCACTTCATTGCGGCGCTCACCGCTCTGCCGAGTGCACGTTCGCAATGGGAAAATATTATTGTGCATCGTACGGGATTGTATCGCCATACAAACCCAGGCACGCACATAAAAAGTCAATGTTTGTTTGCTGTCTGGTCAAGCGACAACGAGGCCCTAAAAACTGAACTTATATCTAGGGATAATTCATTTTGAGATAATAAAATGAAGGAAAAATTAGTTTAAGTTTTATATGGACTGTATGTTGCCGGAAATAGTCAACCCCAGATTCACGCGAAATATGCCTATACGGGAACCAACCAGCAAAGGGCCTACCGATGGGGCTACCAAAACAGACGAACAGAATAACGTTGCAATGATGTCAGTCGTTAGTAGTCAGTCACCCTACAAAGGGTCTACTGATGGGGCTACCAAAGCGGATGAACCGAATAATGTTCCATTTATGTACGCGATATTTAAATTATAGTGATTTTTGAAATCTGTGATTATTGAGGACAAAAAACATGATCCAAAAATAGAAGACTTCAAATTTTAATTCATAAATCGTCTCATTGATGACCGTTCCTTATCCTTTACCTGTCACACAATTCCTTACAAAGACCTTTCGAATGATTGATGATTAATCAATTTAAATCTCTTCCCTCTTTTTTTGGGATATTTTTTTTTTCTTCTAGCACTCTAACTTTCCTTAAAATGGGCCATTAATATAATATTGCATGTCTTCGAGAAAAACAAAAAGCAAGTGCTGAATATTTTAATTAATTATAACCAAATATTACTATGTACTTACAAAAATACCTTTTTTTTTCTAATAAATCTTAAGTAGGTACTTATAATATATTACATATCCAAATTTCATTAAATTTGTTCAAAAGTTTTCATTAATTATTTACGTATTACATATCCAAATTCTGTTCTCGCTTTAATAACGATAATAAATTAAGCACAAACCATCTTTTTTTAACGATGTCCTGTCTATTTTATTCTGCGCTCTTTGGGAAGCCTACAGGAGTTTAACGCCATCTACCGGCAGGCGCGTTGATGTCTGATCGCGATCGCTAGCCGAATGCAAATAGTTAAGTTTCTCGCCGCTCAATAGCGCTGGGAGCAAGTAATCTATACATATAATAAAGCTGAAGAGGGTCGAAAGTCTGTACATGGAAGATATTCGAAAAAAAATTGGCTAGGGATACTTAGAATCGATAACAGAACACGTTCCAACAGTTTTTAGAATTTTTGTCTGTTTATCTGTTTGTCTGTTTATCTGTTTATCTGTTTGTCTGTTTATGTGACCGCGCATCACGTGAAAACGGCTAAACCGATTAAGATGAAATTTGGCATAAAGATAGTTTGTGTCCTGGGGTAGGACTTAGGGTAGTTTTTATCCTGGAAATCAACCCCTAATGGGATGAAATGGGGGGTGGAAATTTGTATGGAGCTACTTAAACCGCTGCACCGATTTAGATGAAATTTGGTATATGATTAGTTTGAGTCCCGGAAAAGGTTAAAGAATAGGTTTTATCCCGAAAATCTTCCCTTTAGGGGGTAAAATGGGGGGGTGAAAAATTGGTTGTAACCCATTTTGATGAAATTTGGTTAAGAGGTAGTTTAAGTTCTGGGGAAGGACATTGGATAGTCTTTATTCCGAAAATCTTTCCCTGAGGGGGTGAAATGGGGGGTGAAATTTTGGATGGACTCCGTTTAGATCAAATTTGGTATAAATATAGTTTGAGTCCCGGAGGATGACAATGGATAGTTTGAATCCCGAAAATCATCCCCCAAGGGGATGAAATAGGGATGAAAATGTGGATAAATCCCATTTAGTTCAAATTTGGTATAGAGATAGAAGGAGTCCCAGGGAAGGACTATGCATAGTTTTTATCCTAAATCATCTCCTGAGGGGGTGAAATGAGGGGTGAACATTTGGATAGAACCGATTTAGATGAAATTTGGTATGGAGATAGTTCAGAGTCCTGGGGAAGGACTTAACATAATTTAAGTCCAGAAATCATCTCCTAAGGGGGTGAAATGGGGTATGAAAATTTGGATGGAACCCATTTACGGTATAGCGAGTTGGAGTCTTGGGGAAGGACAAAGGATAGTTTACTCCTGAAAATCATCCCATAAGGGGGTGTAATTGGGGGTGAAAATTTGTTTGTGACCCATTTTGATGAAATTTGGTTGAAAGATAGTTTGAGTCCCGGAATATGACAACGGATAGTTTTAATCCCAAAAATCATCCTCTCAGGGATAAAATAGGGGGTGAAAACTTGGATAAAACCCATTTAGATGAAATTTGGTAAATAGATAGAAGGAGTCCTAGGGAAGGACAATGCATAGTTTTTATCCCGAAAAATCATTTGCTGAGGTGGTGAAATGAGGGTTGAAGATTTGGATAGAACCCATTTAGATGAAATTTGGTATAGAGAGAGGTAGAGTCCTAGGAAAGAACATAGATTTTTTTTTATTCCGGAACACATAAAAGGAGGAAATCATCCCCTAAGGGGGTGAGAAATGGTGGATGAACATTTGGATTGAACCCATTTACGGTATAGCGATAGATAAGGAAGGACAAAGGATAGTTTTATCCCGAAAATCATCCCCTAAGGGGTTGTAATTGGAGGTGGAAATTTGTTTGTGACACATTTTGATAAAATTTGGTTGAACGATAGTTTGAGTCCTGGAAAAGGACATATAATAGTTTCTATTCCAGAAATTATCCCCTAAGGGGGTCAATTGGGGGTGAAAATTTGGATGGAACCCATTTACGGTATAGCGGTAGTTGGGAGTCCTGGGGAATAGGAACATTAACATTACATAAGTAAATTGACGTTCCAAGGGTAAAGGTACCTTATGGCGGCCTTAGTTTTGAAGATGTTTTCTAAAACGGGGTTCAAAAGACGTTTGATTATGGCTATTTTGAAATCTATTAGATGTAACATATAAAATGTTTAAATTACAAGTTAGTTAATTTAATCCTACGGTTTAGTAGAAAAGGTCCTTACGGCCGTGATCCTTACGCCGATTGAGATGAAATTTGGTATATAGAGATACTTTGAATTCCGGGGCCTTCCCAAAGAGTCCTTACTAAAGATAGTTTTTATCTGGAAATTCATCACCTAAGGGGGTGAAAAGGGGGGAGAAAGTTACGATATAAACGAGTTCCGCGCGGACGAAGTCGCGGGCAAAAGCTAGTAAATAAATATTTGCGGACAATCTTACACAAATCGACCCAATCCCAAACTAAAAGCTTGTACTATGGGTACTAGACGAAGATGAACATACTTATATAGATAAATAAATACTTAAATACATAGAAAATATCCATGACTCAAGAACAAATATTCATGCTCATCACACAAATAAATGCCCTTACCGGGATTCGAACCCAGGACCTCTTGCTTCGTAGGCAGCGTCACTACCAAGTAGGCTAAAGCGGTCAGCGGTGGGATGGGTAAGTAGGGGCTGGGCCACAATCCGGAATCCTCAAGGGGATTTTGGTGTTGACAGAGTCTATTATTTTTACGAAGTTAAATCTAAAAAAGGCCCTCGTGGCATTATACCGAGGATGCTGGCGTAATTTCCTCGTAGAATCGCCAGCTGTTCGGTCACCATCTACATCAACCAGGCGTTTCGTGATTTCCGCAAATAACTTATGCGCACAGGGACGTTGTACTCTCTGCGGAGGCCTCTAACTCTATATTTACTAAGTTTCAGATATTCGTTGTTTTTGCCTCAAGATTTAAAAAGTAACGGTGTCCATCATTTTGCGTTTCAGATTGCATAGTATTTAGAATCCATTGTAAATAGGGACTAATTGCAGTGTAACGTGTTATAGGATATAATATAGACCCGGTACTGCTGACGCCGATGAGTCGTCCGTCATACACCAGCGGCCCCCCGGAGTCCCCCGGACGAGCGTCCTGCCGCCTCTTAGAACACTTTGGCGCTATACACAACCCACTGTACTTCAAAGCTTTGGGATCTTGAATGGTATATTTGGAGAAGTCTTCGTACTGGCAAGGTACCACGACGCCTTCCCCGACTTGAACAGGATGAAAATCTTCTGTTTTACTCTTCTGCGATTTAAATCTACTCTCCATTGTTCGACCAAACCCAGCGTACTTAACAGGCAAACCAAACAATGTTTTGTGATCCAGTGCTAGCAGTTTCACGTGCTCCTTATTGGGAACTTTCTCCGTTAAAATTAAGCCGATATCATTCAGTCCCTGGGTTAGTCTGTAGTTAGGATGAACAAATATTTTGCGCACCTTCTTATACAATTTAGTATTGTTAGGTGGCTGAGTGAAATCACCATATTTTATAACAATATCACGTGGTGTGAAACCTTCTAAACAGTGAGCCGCAGTAATTACCCAGTTTTGAGATATCAGGCTGCCAGTGCAATACCTACTATAAATGTGTTCCACAGAAACAGCGAATGGGAACTCATTTTTTGAGTCGATCTGTCCTTGGTACACGCGGAGGTTGCCCCGGCGACGGTAACTCGCACTTATCTCTACTCGTATCAATAGTACTAGGATGAGTTTAACAAACATCTTAATAGGAATACTCGTATAATCAAATAGAGTTGCAACGCACGTGCAATGCATGCAAGTCAAATTGAATTGTAAACGAAGTAATAAAATAAAGTACCTAATAAAACAAACCATAAAAAAATCATATTTGATCATATTGTATTTCATTTTGTATTAACTAAAAAAGCAATTTATTTAGATTCAAAATAAACATAAGCCAATCATCATAACATTTTGCAACAATAATAAAAAGCATTTATTACGAAATACTATAAGCATTTTGAGTTTTTTTGAGTTATCACGCTGCCGCAGCACTATCTTCTATACATGTTCGCCCTTTCCAACGTACTGGCGAACGGGGATTCATATTTGGATTGTTTAGGTATGAAGGCCATTGAAATGATGGCTTGCTAGCTGTCTCGCTTCATTGGCTATACGTTTCAACGGATTAAAACAGGATCGATACACGATTTTCTGTTTTTTCTCTAAGAAAGTAAGAACAGCTCTTGCGGCCCTCTGAAGGGTCTCCACAGACCTGCAGGAAAAAATGTGAAGCCCGCAGAGGGGCAACCACAGCTGATGGGAACACCGAGGTTTTTAAAAATTTGGTATTATTTTCATAGAATGGGAACCGACAAAAACTCCTATTCTTGTCTTTGAATGTCGATACAAACCCGTACGATGCACAAAATTTTCCCATCGCGAACACGCACTCGGCAGAGCGGTGAGCGCCGCAATGAAGTGCCCTCGATCGCGCTAGCGAAATGACGTCCATCGGTGAAGTAGCCGACTTCGGTGTGGGCCGGTTATATACTATTATACTATTCTGTGCCAGACGTATCCATCGACGGCGACATCCGTACAAAATTTTAATCTAAGGTTGGGAAACTTTACGTACATGGGCTCGATTCTCGATTTTGAGCAGTCTCCGTTCCATTCCTTTAAAAAACTGGCCAAGTGCGAGTCGGACTCGCGCACGAAGGGTTCCGTACCATTGTCAATAAAAATATTTATTTTATTTTGTTTGTAGTATGTGTTGTTTTAGCGGCAACAGAAATACATAATCTGTGAAAATTTCAACGCTCTAGATATCACGTTTCTTGAGATACAGCCTGGTGACAGACAGACGGACGGACAGCGAAGTCTTAGTAATAGGGTCCCATTTTACTCTTTGAGTACGGAACCCTAAAAAGGAGTCTAGCTCGTCACGCCATCGCCGACGGGGTCTGCCGCGTCTCCGTTTGGAGCTGTCGGCCGGCCACTCAGTGACGATTGAATAATAATAATACTTTGCTTTTATTACGAAATGCAATAAGAATCACGAACGGAGGTCACGAACATAAATTACACAATGTGAAATGAAGAATATGCTGTACTCGTACATGTTATAAATATTATAATATTTATAATACTAGCTTCTGCTCGCGACTTCGTCCCCGTAGAACTCGTTTATATCGTAGCTCGATACAAACTTTCACCCTTAATTTCCCCTCTTTTTAGGGATTGATTTCCGGGACAAAAACTATCCTATGCGCTTCCCCGAGACAATTTTATCTAAACGGGTGCAGCAGTTGTTAGCGGCAGCCCCTTAAGAAATGATTTCCTGGATAAAAATTATCCCATGTACTTTCCTAGAACTCAAACTATCTCTAAACCAAATTTCATCTAAGTGGGTTTCATCAAAATATTCATCCCTCATTTCACCCCCTTAGGGGATGATTTTCAGGACAAAATGTATCTCTATACCAAATTTCATCCTCATTCTTTTCCATGTTCTTGTTCCATGCTGTTGCAAGAATCTCACAATTACCAAATATTATGAAAGATACCTAATGTACGTAGGTATTTACTAAATATGTTTCAGTTGTCTGGTTAGTGCGTGTTCCTTCTTTGCTACTTTTTCAACTAAAAGTAGTGAGATATTCGTTAGTAATTGTTTGTATTTATGTAATTAGAATGACTATATATTTTGGTAACTTTCTTGTACAGGTTGGTCTAGTTTGCGGGTGGAGTGTGATGTAAGTATGTTATAATAATTGCACTTGGTGACTTGCG
Source organism: Epinotia brunnichana (assembly GCA_963854355.1). Classification (NCBI taxonomy): domain Eukaryota; kingdom Metazoa; phylum Arthropoda; class Insecta; order Lepidoptera; family Tortricidae; genus Epinotia; species Epinotia brunnichana. The sequence continues at coordinate 29,740,722 of OY977945.1, forward strand.
GTGTACGCAGTAGCTCGCTGTGAGACCCCAATTTTAGCCTACTAAGCTGCCAGTGCAAAATCCTCCATAATTGTTCACACAATCCAAGCTAACGGCGAACGGGAATTGATTTTTCGAGTCGATCTCTCCTTGATACACGCGGAGATCATCCCGGCGATGAGGGACACCCGCACTCATCTCTATCAGTAGTCCCAGAATAAGTATGATAATAATTTTCAAAATACTATCAATTTATAAAGTACTTACTGATATGTGACGAGTAGGTATTTAAGATAAATATAAATTAAATAAATGATTTTTTTAAGGTCAAAAATCTAATAGCGTTTCTGAAAAAGAATACCACTGTTATATACGTACGTACCTATATATTTATTTTTTATCTCGCAATTCACTATATTATCGATTTCCTCAAGGTAGGATTAAAAATGAAGACCAGCCAATTGCAAGTCAGGCCACGCGCATTGTAGGTGTTTTGTTCCGTATTTGTCTGTCTATTACATTGCGCAAGCCTTTTATGGAACATCTAACTAAAATTGAAAACCTGTCCGTGGTTCTAAAATTTCAGTAAGGTGATCCTTAATAAGGCTATTGTAACACTTATGTAAATTGTAAATTAATTTAAGGCATGGTTATTCTGTAAGATGCTGACTTTAACTGCAGAGGCTTATAATACGTATAGATGTAGAAAATAGGGTAGTATTAGTGATAATAAAAAAAATGTATCCTTGCAGGCCGTCACATTTACAATGTACTCACCTTCTGTTCCATCTATTGTAAAATGTGTTACGCGTAAAATATTTGACTTTGAAGTAAAACTTTGTCTGATTTACTTATTTTCGCCGTTTGGTTTTCTATGAAAAATATTAAACTTGTTATGTAACATTTAAAACAACCATACAAATTGAAGTAAATTTATTTGTACTCTTACAAATGACTCTCATTACAGATCGGTCCTTATTTAATAGTGCCTAGGAAGCGGCTACTAAAGTACCTAGGTACATGTAAATAATTACTTAACAATACAACTGACTTAACTTAATCACTACAATTCAAATATTCTTAACTGCTCATTAAAAATAGTACCTACACGATAGAAACAAGAATTAAAAATAAACAATCTTAGTTCATTCATTATACATGAATCACTAAAAACAAACAAGTTTACACGTGTACATACCAATCTGGCAACATTGCACGATCCATGATTTCATAGTTCCACTTGTCGCACGAAACATGTCGTCTGCCCTCGCTGGCGCCACGGTTGTGCGACATTTGTCCCCAAGTGAATCCCTGGCTTAGTCGAGATTATTATTATTTAGTTTCCAATAGACTGCATGGTGTTCTGAATCCATTCTAAAAACGGGCTAACAGGGGTGTATTGCGAAATTGGTAGATTTACGAGTCCGCTCCGACATATCCCGATGAATCGGCCGTCATACAGTAGCGGCCCCCCGGAATCCCCCGGGCGTGCCTGCTGCCGTCTGCTAGAACATTTTGGCACTACACACACTACACTATATTTAAAACCTTTTTTTTCAGTACTTTCACATGGTACCACGACGCCCTCACCTATTTGAAGGGGCATCGATATTTTTTTTTTGAAAATCTTAACGGGAAACAATTCCTTGCTTATAAGCCCAAATCCTGCATAGGTAACGGGCAGGCCAAACAGAGTTTTGTAATCCACTGCCAGCAGTTTTGCATGCTCCTTCTTTGGAATTTTTTCAACTAAAAGTAGTGCGATATCATTTAAAGTACTCCGTATGAAATGTGGATGGATATATATTTTGATAACTTTCTTGAACAAGTTGGTCTCGTTCGCGGGTCGAGTGTGATCTCCGTATCTGATAACTATTGCACTTGCTGACTTGCTGTGTACGCAGTGGTTTGCTGTGAGTACCCAGTCTTGGGTTAGTAGGCTGCCAGTGCAAAATCTCTTATGAGTTTTCGCACCTTCCAATGTAACGGCGAAGGGGAATTGATTTTTTGAGTCGATTTCTCCCTTATACACGCGAAGATCACCCCGACCATGAGGGTCACTCGCACTCACCTTTATCAGTAGTCCCAGAATCGTACTTACGATAATCATTTTCAAAAACATTGGTTTGATATAAAACTGAAATGTAACGAATGAATAGTTTATTCCATTTTAATTCTGACGAAGCTACAAACAGGAACAATGGAATCAATATTTATTTATTTCTTATTGTTAGAATTTATAGTTTTTATCGCATTTTATCAAGAAATCGATTTCCTCATATGTAGGAATGAAATAAGCAATAAAATATAGTATTTCTGAAATTTGTGCTAGGCGTATTGAGCGGTATAAATAGTCAAATGCAACTATACCCGTAAATTATTATTATAAACCATTTACGGTCCCCTATACAGTATTCTTTGATATGTGCCTATACTAATAATAAACAGGTGTAATGTCTGTGAATTGTAAGTTAATATGTTGCGGGTAGTCTCAGAAACAATACCCATCCAATTCTAAAAACCCTTTCATCAGTAGCTATGTTATATTGTATATGTAAAATAGACATACGGGATTATGTGCTATATTTTATCCCTCGCTACGCCTAGGTTCTTTGTATACGCGGCAGAGCCGCGCGGGCAGATATAGCTTGGCAAGTTCATTGGTGACACTCCCGTGGTCCGCGGACGATGGGGGACGAAAGAGAGCGGGGTGGTGTTGAAGTGTGCGCGCGGCGGGGGCCGTCTAACTCCGCCGTGCGCACACTTCATACCACCCCGCTGTCTGTCGTCCCCCGTCGCTCGCGGACCAATGAACTTGCCAAGCTATAGTTACCAAAATTACACGATGGTCCTAGTTGTCAAGGACTAAGTGCAGTGTAACGTGATATGGGAAATAGTGAAGACACGGTACTGCATACGCCGATGAATCGTCCGTCATACAGAAGCGGTCCCCGGAGTCCCCCGGACGAGCCTGCTGCCGTCTTTTAAAACACTTTGACGCTATACATACAGTCCACTGTACTTCAAAGCAGTGAAGTCATCATGAGATATTTGGAGAAGTTGTCGTACTGACAAAGTACCACGACGCCCTCCCCAACTTGAACAGGATGGAAATTTTGTGTTTTACTCTTATACAATTTAAAGATATTCTCCGTTTTTCCACCTAACCCAGCGTACTTTACAGGCAAACCGAACAAGGTTTTGTTAAGATGTCCGAATGGTCATAAACAGCTTATCTTTATAACAATTGTTTTTATTCTATTGTTTACTTTGGCTACTACTTATCAGTTCAAAATGCAATGAAAGAAACGCAATAGTCTTTAGTTTTAATTATCATGGGAGTGTGACAGGATAACATATCAAATTGAGTGATTAGCGTTGTTTAAATTTCAATTCAGAGTGCATAGTATTCTGAATCCATTAAAAATAAGGACTAACTGCAGTGTAACGTGTCATGGGAATAGATACATACACGATACTGTAGCTCTAGTATAAGTTTTATCGATACATGTACGTTTTCGAACCCTAACAATGAAGTAAGGATAACAATGAACTAAAAATTATTAAATAAAATAATTGAGTTGCGACGAACGCGCAACCAATTATTTGCCGACCGGTTAGCCTAGTGGGTAGTGACGCTGTCTACGAAGCTGAAGGTCCTGGGTTCAAATCCCGGTAAGGGCAAATATTTGTGTGATGAGCATGAATATTTGTTTCTGAGTCTTGGATGTTTTTATGTATTTTAGTATTTATATCTATTACTAGTCCGCCCGCGTAGAAAGTGTAATTTTTGCAATAATTGTTTAATTGTTACGGCGGCAACGGCCTACTACTACCCTTTATGAATGACACTGATGCATGAAATGATATGATGCAATTCATCAAGTCAAACTTGTGACCCGGACATTATTATAAGTTAATTTATTTAAATTGTTAAAAATTACTTACGTATTTACCTACCTATAAGTCTATACGTCTTCTGTGTAAAAAAAACACACTCATTCATATCAAACGATATTTATTTATTAAAAAATCTATCGTATTCTACACATTCTTTATCGTGTCGGACCACGCACAACGAAGGGTTCCGTGCCTATTAAAAAGGTCGTATCGTCACAAAAATCTTATGGCACTTATATCATATCTATAGGGAAGGCAGTTTTTCAGCAATTACTCGAAAACCTTTGAACTGATCTAGTTAAAAATAATATTCGGTGGAAGAATTTAATAAGCACTATGTCCATGATGTTTTCAATTTTTTTTATCACACCGCTTGAAGATTAGACTTTCGGAGTGATTATCTCCGACTATATTCACTCAATCAAAAAAATAACTGAGAAACTTTATACTTATTTTGAAAGGCCTAACTATTGAATCTCGAATAACAATGTTTTTTTTACTTCCCGTTTATTTCTCTATCTAATTTATCTAATCTAATCTAATTTAATTTTGCTAGTAAACAATTTGCTGCGCAATCCGCCCTTTTATACAATCGCATCGATGCCCATTTAAATATTTACCCGATGCTGCTACATACCTGTAAGAAAGCTATTTCTACGTGGATAAACAACTTAAACTATGAAGAAACAGAGATAATTTTAAGTTATGTACCTTAGTTCAACAAAATATACAAATATGAACAGAAAATAAATAATTAAATTAATAAATAGAAAATAATTGTGTATAAAATAAGTTACCACCCAGGGGACACGTGCAGGGTTGTGGAAGGTAGCTCCTGCAGACGCAACGCAAGTGACATTTGTCTTTCATAGATTTCAACACTTTTTTAAACCCCTTAGGGGATTATTTTTTATAACAACGCTAAATCATTTGTTTTGCTTTTTAGCAAGAAACCTTCACAGAAAGATTCAAGTCTATAACTTTCCAAATGAACGATTTCCATACAAGGGTTCAGCCCCTATAGGTTGAATTTCGAAAAATCTTTTCTTAGTACAGTTCCCGGCAAACAACTTGAACATGCGGGACGAAGTGGGGGGGCAGCTCGCACGTACAATTCGCCTTTGCGCATGCAAGGTCAAATGTTCAAGAAGTTTGACGGCATCTGTACACGACAACGTACACGTAAATAATATATGTTTCATATTTCATGCGTTTATCATTTAAACTCACACATTACTTATGTGAACTTTCAACCCCCATCTTAACCCCTTCAAGGGATCAATTAGAAAAAACCGGCCAAGTGCGAGTTGGATTCGCGCACGAAGGGTTCCGTACCATTATCTATAAAAACGGCAAAAAAATCACGTTTGTTGTATGGGAGCCCAGACGAGACATTTTATTTTGTTTTTAGTATTTGTTGTTATAGCGGCAACAGAAATACATAATCTGTGAAAATTTCAACTCTCTAGCTATCACGGTTCTTGAGATACAGCCTGGTGACAGACAGACGGACGGACGGACGGACGGACGGACGGACGGACGGACGGACGGACAGCGAAGTCTTAGTAATAGGATCCCGTTTTACTCTTTGAGTACGGAACCCGAAAAATGCCCTTATCAATAATTTTGACTGTATATAAGGAGCTTGTGAACGAAGTTTTATTTTAAACGTCTAACTTTAAAAACAACATGTTTCCCATACAAATATTCAACTCTTTTTTAACCCCCTTAGAGGATGAATTTTCATAACAACGCTCAATCATTTGTTTTGTTTTTTAATAAGAAACCTTCATACAAAGATTCACGTCTATAACATTCCAAATTAACGATTTTCACACAACGGTTCAACCCCTATTTCACCCCCTTAAGGGTTGAATTTCGAAAAATCCTTTCTAAGTACACGTCCACGTACTGTAAAGAATATATGTTCCAAATTTCATGCTTAATTTCATGCTTGTATCTTTAGCGGTTTAGGATGTGCGCTGTCTGTCAATCGACCAGTAACGCAAGAGTTTTATATGTATAGATAAATATCGTTGTCTAGTTCCCATAACACTTGCTTTATTGAGCTTATTATAGGGCTAATAAAGTGTCCAAATATTTATTTACTAGCTTTTGCCCGCGACTTCGTCTTTCAATAAAGCAATGGAACAGCCAACTAAAATTGAAAAAAAGCGGCCAAGTGCGTGTCGGACCACGCACAACGAAGGGTTCCGTGCCAACTACTATACACTACTACATTACGACTAGTGGATCTCCCCAAACTGTGAACGTCTTGACTAATTTGAAAAAAATATTGTTATCTTATTCATTCGCCTAAAAGATTTCGTACCGAACCGAGTATCAGCGAAGAAATATGTATACCTACATACATTCGTACAAATGTCGGAATGTTCCTGTAGACTCGGAGGACTTCGCTCGCTCGTTCAATAATGTGCTAAACGAGGATCTGCATTCTATGATAAACACAGGATTTTGTTAGCGTCGTGACTCGTGATGTAATCAGTACTTTCGCTGCACAGCAGATCAAGTCTTAATGTGTTTCTCCTCGCGTTACACAGGGTTTTGGCTGCGGAACCCTAAAAACTGGTCCATGTTTCTTAAATTACAGTATATCGATCTATGAAAGGATCAATCCTTCTAACCCTTTTAATACCCTTCTAACACTTATCTAAAATATAATTCTATATCTAAAATATTTATAATCCTATGTTTTTAATTAATTTCAAAACATTAGTTTTTTTTTTAATCGACATAATCCAAGTCCATCCTGCTGATAAAATTTTAGGAAGAATCGGCTGAGAAATGCGACCTTTAGAGGAGAACAGCCGGCAATCTGGACATCCGGACATACGAAAGAACTTTGGCCCAAACGGAAACCGAGAACTTGGTTCGCTTCGCTCGCTCGTTCAATTATAAGTTATAGCATGGTTATTCTGTAAGATGCTGACCTTAAGGTCACTTAAGCATATGTGCACTTAAGTGGCTTATGATACCTTTAGATTTAGAAGATAGGGCAATGTAGAAGAAAACTCTGTCGGATTTACTTTAACTTTTCAGTTTACTATTTATTGTATGATAAATCATGAACTTATTATGTTACATTTAAAACAAGCTATTTGACTTGAAGTAACATTATTTTAATTCTTACAAATTACTCATATAAGTTTTATTTTAAGGCGCGGCGTGGGTAGGCCCCCACAAGGTGGACTGATGACCTGGTAAAGGTCGCGGGAGTCCGCTGGATGCGGGTGGCGCAGGACCGGTCATTTTGGCACTCTTTGGGGGAGGCCTATGTCCAGCAGTGGACGTCTTTCGGCTGATATGATGATGATGATGAGTTTTATTTTAGATCGGTGTTTAACAGTGCCTTAGGTACTAACTACTACTCATAACAGTCATAACATATCAACAACTGACTTAATTTCATCAATCATAGTTCGTTATATAGAAATCAACAATAAAAAATAAATTTACACATATCTTTACATAGTTCAAGAAATGTGTTGTAATAAAATATAGCCAGGGATTCACTAATCTGGCAACATCGTGATTTCATACTTCCACGTGTTGCACGAAACATGTCGTCTGCCCTCGCTGGCGACAGGTTCGTCGTGGGACATTTGTCCCCAATCCATGCATCCATCCATCCATGGCTTAACGAGATTCTTTTTATTTAATTTCCGTTAGAGTACATAGTGTTCCAAATCCATTCTAAAAGCGGGGGTAGGGGTAGGGGAGTAGGGTATATTCCGTCAAAAATCAAAATCAAAATCAATAAAGGATGCCGCTTGCGCCCAGAGCGAGCGGTTGGTTAAATCTCGAGCGCGTAAACAAATATAAATCGGATCATTCAAACTACCTAAGAACCGAATACTGGAACTACAAAGTGCAGTGAACATTGGTGCTAATCGAAAGTGACGATATTAAAGTTAGATTCACCAAAATAAATGAATATTTGGTGTAAATAACCAAGTGAATCAAGTGATGTTTTTAACCTAACGGCTAGGAGTCATTAGTTCGTGCGCCATCCCTGTCGCACGGGCCTACGGACGTATCGTCTGTACTGCTCCACTACAAGTCGGAAATCTACCTGCCATCGGAAACCTGATCTCACAGCAAGTATCTAAAATTAGTATTCAAAGCTATCGATACTAACTCATATCTAGACAAAAAACACACAATGATTTGTTTAGCCTGTAAAAAACAAATAGACGCCCGCTTGGAACTACTAGTATGCTCGGCCTGCAAGGGTTATTACCACTATATGTGTGGTAATATCACCTCAGCAGAGTACAGAGAACATGGACAAGAATTGAAGCGCTCTTGGTTATGTCCTCCTTGCGAAATGATTACTCGAAGGAGAAATAGGGATGACACACCAGTAGGAAAACGTAGCCGCCTATCGCCGCATATAAACGACTCAACCATGTCAGTAGACGAGCTATTAAATTTAAACGAAAACACACCCAACAAAACAGATTATAGCACCAGAGAAAACACCGAAAATAGCACCCTAGCCTTAATGGCAAACACAAACCAGCCACTTTCACTGGAACAAATTAGTCACCTCTACTAGATACAAAGTTACAAAGAAATAATTCAGCCCTCCTAGATGAGATGAAAAGTATAGTACATAGTGAAACGCACAACATTATATTCAACCTAAGACAGGACTTTACGCATAGCATTAACACAATATCAACACACCAGGAAACTCTAAAAAAAGAACTTGACAAAACAAATACAAAAATAGGACACTTACAAGAAGCAAATCAAAAATTACGAACAGAACTAGATGAAATAAAAAACCAAATTAAAACTACAAACGGTGTAAGTACCTATAACAGAAGTGATAACCAAAATTACCAGAAAGCTATAATATTATACGGCCTGGATGAATACTACCCAGAAAAGGAATCTGAGCTATGCCGAAGATTAGACAATATATTCTATGACATCCTAAACATAAGCATTAACGGATTTATCGAAGGGGTCTCACGAGTAGGTCGGAATGGATATCGTCGCCCGCTGCGTATAGAACTTATAAATAAAAGAATGTCAAATTACATACTCCAAAACGCCCATTGCTTCAAAAACACAGGTCTCGCGGTATCAAATGTTCTTGATAAAAAGGCACTAGAAGAAAGGAAACTACTTAGAGAGGAATTAGTCAGAGCGCGCCAAGAAGGCAAACACGCGGCAATAAGAAATAATAAACTTTTTATAGACGGAAAACAACACGTCACAGTAGAAAATACGCCACAACAAGTACACCTCTTACAACAACCATCAACAAGCACAGACCATTCTATCCAACAGGACGAAACGAAATCCATTCCCACCACAAAAACAAATACACAGGATGTGTCGCAAATACAAACAAATACTAGCTCAATTCCGAATATAAACCAGAAAGACACACACCCTAACCAGCCCTTTCGTGAATGAATTTAAAATCCTAGTGCAGAACGTACAAAGCCTCAAAAATAAGATCCCGATTATGGAAACATTCTTATTAAATAATAAAATCCCGGTAATATGTATCTCTGAAACATGGATATCCGAAAACCAGATTAACCTAGAAAAAATCGACGGCTACGAGTTCGCAGCGGCTTTCTACCGAAAACAACACCGGGGAGGCGGTGTGGCTATTCTGCTACAAAAAGGCATACATTTCGTGGAAAAAAAAGACATTGAAGAACTGTCAATAGAATGTGTTTTTGAATGTTGTGGGGTAGAAATACCTAGAGAAAATATGTTCCTGATAAATATCTACCGACCTGATCGCGAAATAGACTATTTCTTTGATGGCTTGAACAAATTACTCTGTAAATTACAACTCAAAGAGCATAAAAAACGAATTGTCATTGTAGGGGACTTTAATATTAATATGTTAACACACTCTAGCTCCTCTAGGAAACTAAATGATACTATGCGATGTCATAATTTAATACAAATAGTTAAAAACTCCACTAGACAGGTTAACGGTTCCAACTCCTGTATCGATCTCATATTTACAAATCAGACGGAATATGACCTCGATATAAAAGATCATGGCATATCGGACCACAAAGGCGTTACACTCACACTTCAAAGCCACACCGGGCGGGACACACAGAAACCCTGGCACATAGAAAGTAGGATATTCAGTGACAAAAACATGTTTCTCTTTAGGCAGGCACTGAAAGACGTCGACTGGGGAACCATAATATTAAATGGTAATAACATTCATCAAAACTATCAATCATTTGATGATAAATTGCAGAACATTCTAAACACACACATACCTAAGAAAAGAATTAGACTACACACATCACTCGGCACTAAAACCTGGCTAACCAAAGGCTTAAGAATATCGTGTAAACATAAGAGACAGCTAAAAATTCTCGTTAACACAACAAGAAACGAAATTATCCTCAATTTTTATAAAAAATATGAAAAAATGTTGAAAAGATGTATAAGGAAATCCAACAAATTAATTTACGCACATAAAATTAAAAAGTCTCATAACAAAACGAAAGCTATGTGGAGCACGATAAATCAAGTAACGCGGAAAAACAATGAGCGACGATATAAAAACATGTCTTTACAAATCGACGATAAAGTTTTACGGTCTTATTCATTCACGGTCTTATTAAAACAGTGCTATAGCCTCGCTATAGCACTTCGCTAAAACGTGATTCATAAACGTCAAATAACGCTGTTGGGTCCATCAAGCCTATTTTAACGGCTCGCTAACTTAACGAACCGTAGACCCTTCTTTAAACCTATTTTATCTCCATTTTAAGGATAAAAATGGCCGCCGAATTGAAAACAGCTGATTTTGACAACAAGTATTCGAGCTTGTGGAGCAAACTCTCAATACGATTTTGAACGTTTAAAGTTATTTTAATACTTTCTCAGTTTATTATGAAGTAACCAGACAAATAAATGAGTAAATTTACTTAAAACAAAGTTTTCCTTTTGATTAAAATAATTATTTCTACACGAATAATGGAATGCGCGCGCAATTCAAGTTAAAAAGTTATCAGTGACAGTGGGTGAATAAACCTAACCTATTGTATTGTGTTTCGTCGTATCGTATTAACTAGTTACCTACGTATTTAATATTATAAATATTACCTAATTGTGCACCTACAAAAACACCGGAGACATGACATCAAAAGAATATATGGCAGCGATGCAGCTGAATACTCAACCGAAAGGGATGTTATTCCTTGAATGCCCAGGACAGGAGGTAGGTTATACAAAAACTGCTAACGCGCAGGCAGTGGTGACGCAGAGCGGGTCGCTGACGTTATCCTTCGTAAGGCTCGAACTTGTACGAAAGCAGTTACATGCCGTGCTGCCCGTGCTCCGCTCCGCCACTGCCGCTGTTCTTACGGTACGTATCGTCCAGGAGGACGCGCCCCAGCATTTTTTATCCTTAACGTTAGTCATATATATAAGTGGGGCGCGTCCTCGGATTGAACGATACTTAAGATTGTATACCTGATTTCTGTCATTAGGTGGAGGTACCTACTTCCCCAGTTACGGCCTGGCCACGCACACGCGCGGCGGCGGCAGTGGTAGCGGTTTTTCTAATTAATTGCGTGTGATCCCTATTAACTACAGTGCGTTGCGCGTCTCGACCGCGCAATGTACAGATAAAACGCTTGCCGCGCTGCAATTAGCGCAATGTCGTGGCCACTTAGCCAGGCCGTTAGGCTGCTAAATATGAGCGAGATGACATCTGTCTGTACATAACACATACTACCAATACGCCACTACGCAGATGCATCCCACTTGCACGTCATGCATCCAAGTAGGGTCCATCTTTGAGGAATGTGTCTACTATTATAGATCTGGTGAAACATCTCACAATTTTATTGTTTTAGGTGAAGATGATGATATTGTACTGAAACAAGAAATCAATGAAGATGTAACATCTGGCATCTAAGCCACAGGTCGGCCAATGCTGCATATCTTCAGGCATTTATTAAATGCACTTCTAATTAAAAAAGGTAGGTATCATATGGCAGTAAATACCTAATATTGCTTTGCTTACATCAATATCAAATGGGTACAATGTTACTTAACAAATACACTGCCAAGAATTCATGGTTTAGGATAGCTAGGCGGGTTCATAAAATAGGTATATCTTATTCCAGGCAGGATTGCTACAAGGAAAATAGGTTGGTTGACTCAATTATGTTGATGTTGTACATTTATTGACAAAAAATGAATTATGTTTATTCTTATTAAAAATTAAACACAATTTGGTTATTGCATATTTTATTGAATACAAATTTATATCAGAATGAAGAGAAAAGACGAAACTTCTCTCTTCATTCTCCACTTTACTCTTGTGTAGTTCTAATTGGCGGTATTGTCACTTAATTTCTGAGCAGCTACCTATTTCAACCCCACACATGTCTGATCTGAAATTAAAAAAAAACAATGTTAGATATTAGTAAATAACATAGGAAAGCTGTTTATTATTTGAAACTCGAATGTAATACTAAATTATATTGTAATAAATATATACCTTTCTTTCTTCCACTAGATGTCCCTTGGCGGGCTCTCTGGGCTAGTGGGGCTCAGGCCCTTCCACCTCCGAAGCGTCGGCGGGCTCTCCAGTCTTGTTGTAAGGCTCATGATTCCACCTCTAAAGCAGGAATTATTTCAATCTGAAGAAATAAAACATGATGTTCAATTACACTTTGATTTTCATTCAAGTTTATTTTTAGCTTATATATATAATCCAATAACATTACCAATCTCTAAGTTTTATTAAGAAACTGAGCAGCGTCAAATGGTAAATTAATATGTAGTGTTGTTTATAAGATGGGCTGCTCGTGAATTCATCAACTGCTCCACTCACTCGCCTATCGATGGTATATCTTGACTAAGCTTGCCAATTCAATTCAATTCAATCATTTATTTCATGTACTACATGACAATAATAATGATCACTGCAATGGAAAGACTGTGTAAACCTGCTTTATGTGTTGATTACAAAACCATACTACCACAGTCAGACACGAGATTTGTTTATGCATGAACAAAAGGGGTCGGTATATTTTGTTTTCCACTCCACAACATTCTCTGAAAAAACCATGTAAGCCTACCTACTAGTTTTCATAACATTATTATTATTATTATATTTATTAACCAAAGATATAAAAAACTTATTCTAAAACATGTCCCTGCAAAACTGTTTGAACAGTTTGCCTGCAGGTAAGTCTCTTTTATGCTTAATATACATATCATAATAATAACATCGTTTTTAATCCTATTTTATACTTAAATGCTAACTTATTAATCTTGTTATAAATATGAGTGTGATATGATAACGCTTGCTTGCAAAATAAGCAAGCAAGCAGTTACTTAAGTGTAGGTATGCAGTAGGTGTTTTTTTAGTGCTTTTTTAAATTTATGTTTATTTGGTTCATTTCGGATGTCTTCGGGTAAAGTATTTAAGAAGTACGGAAGTCTCTTGGCTAAAGTACGGTCTCCAAAATAGTTATCAACCCGGGGTACTTCATACTTACCCGCGGACACCGACCTTGTGCTATGTTTGTGTTCTATCGGTATTGGGCTATGTACTCGATTGCTATGATTGTTAACTGCTAAAAGGTATTTATGTTTTAGGCTAACCGGAAGTATTTTACAGATTTTAAATAATTTTGAATAATCGCCCTTGCAACTGTTTTTTGTTTTTTTATTTACTAGTAATTTTAAGAATCTAATTTGCAATGCTTCAAGTTTGTCTATGTAAGATTTGAATGTAAGTCCATAGCAATCAAGGGCATATCCCAGCACCGAGTCTACTATAGCAAAGTACAGACATTTTAGTATATTGCTTGGTACTTTAAAGCTAAGGTGGTAAAATTTTCCTAGGAGTAATCTTAATTTACTACAAATATAGTTAATATGTTGTAGCCAGGAAAATGTAACATCAACCTTGACGCCAAGATATGTAACACAGTCTACCTTTTCAATATGTTTGCATTGGCAATTATTTAAACTATTATGAAGACAAGTAAAACTATGGGTATACATAAGTGGTGAGGTTTCAGCTATTGACAAATAAGGTGATTGAATGATGAGGAATTTGGTCTTATCTGTATTTAACACTATACCATTATCATGGGACCATTTAACGACTGCGTCTATGTCCTGTTGAACCAATCGACAAGTTTCTGAAAGGTTGGTTCCGGCAAGTAGGGTGCATAGATCGTCTGCAAACATGTGCGCGGAACAGTGACGCAGTACTCCACACAGACTGTTAACGTGCATGAGGTAGCACACAGGTCCGCACACGGAGCCCTGGGGGACCCCGCAGCGCACCCGCGTCTCGTCGCTTAAGCCGTCGCCTATCTTGACGCGATATGAACGTGATGTGAGGTAGTCCCGGAACCAGCAGTTCAGCGGCTGCCCCACACCACATTCGTCCATGCCCTTTAAAAGAGTGTCGGTTTCCAAGGTGTCGAATGCTTTTTTAAAATCATAAAATATGGCTACAACAAATTTCTTATCTCCTAGGTACGTATTTATCTCATCGGTGAATCTTGATAAAAGGGTAACAGTGCTTTTATCTTTTTGGAAACCATGTTGACAGTCGTTAAGTACTTTATTTTTTTGAAGAAAAGAATTAATTTGGTTTATGATACTTTTTTCGATCACCTTGTCAATGCTAGATAGAATGGATATAGGTCTATAATTGGAAAGTACTTTACGGTCGCCTTTTTTATGGATTGGACGGACTAAGGATTCTTTTAACTTGTTAGGATATTTATGTTGGGCTACTGATAAATTGATTAACCGAGCTATGACTGGACTCACCTTATCCATCACTAGTTTCAAGTCGGACATGCGTACAAGATCGCTCCCCGGTGCTTTATTTTTGTTCATTTGGCGAATGACGCGTTCAATATCCTTGCTACGCACGGGTTGCCATCTTATATACACGTCCGGTTTATTTACATAACTATTACGGTCTAGCCATTTTTCGTTACATATATGTTTGATCTGTTCGATCTCATCAGAGAAGTTAAGTGCGAACTTGTCACAAGTGTCTTAACAGTAAAGTTTACTTAAAGGCAAGTGCTTGTACTTCTTGGTTTCAAAGCTATCTAGCTGCTACTAAGTTAAGCAGTTTTAGAAAGCTTGCGTAACACATCAATATTTCACGTTTGTGTAACTATTATTGTTTACAAAAACACTACCTCATATGTTCGCTCTTAACGACGGTAGCGAGCGGTTGCGCGCGAGTAAGTTACGATGACGTCACGGACAGTCAAGTGTGCGAGTTGCAATGTTGTTATTGACGAAGTGCTGGCTTTTATAGTGAATAAATATGATGTTATGGACCACAATAGTTTAGTGCGTATTTGTGCCTCGGCTTTTAAGGTGGAAGATGTGGACAAAGCAAAAAACTTACTGTTCGATGCTGTGAAGACGAATATTAAAAAGATTTCTAGGAAAAAAGAAGGCAAAATCCATAAAGATTTGGATGATATTATGAAGGTTATTGGAAACGCTGATCCAGAAGTGATGCCCATTTTTGTGGCGAAAGATCTGCATAAATTACCCCCTGTCAATTTTGATCATATTGACTGTTCGGCTTTATTAAAAGAAATAAATCACCTGCGGCTCAGAGTGGACGAGATTTCAAACTCGTATGCAACAACGGACCAACTACGGGAATTAGAAACCAAGTGCAATAACCACAAATACGATTCCATAATAAACGATACGTACTTTAATCACAATAACGATGGTTCATTTGTAAACAAAGGACGGCGCGGAGCGTATCTGTTTAACAGCGGACCTATGGCCATAACAACACCTGTTAATGAATCAGTTAATGAACTACATCGGACCGTTAACTATCTGAATGGAGTAGATAACGACGCATCACAGCTGCAGCTGAGCGAGAACGAGATAGCGCAATGTGCCGAGTCGGGGGTAGGAAGCGGGAAGGCACCTGCGATTGATAACAAATGCACGGCGTACCCGCAGGCGCAATTGATTGTTGATAAACTACAGGCGGCTACGCAATTGAATGATCCTGCTATAAATGTTCCTAGCTCAGTGTCGTATGCGCAAGTAACCGCAATTGAGCAAAATAAAATTGAGAATGATGTAAGCGAAGGGGTATGGGAACAACCGCGATCAAAAAAATCGAAAAAAGTAAACAAATTTGTTAGTAAACAAGGTAAGGCGATGTTGGAGCCTTCCAGTAAATTTAAGGCGGCAGCGGCGGAACTTAAAATTCCTCTCTTTATCACAAACGTAGACAAGGACACCTCGGAGGTTGATATTGCAGGATACATTTTGGAAAGAACCGGCGAAAAGGTCAGTCCTATTAAATTAAAAATGTGGAAGGAACGAACTTATAACGCCTACAAAATATTTGTGAGCAAAGTATCGTTAGATAGTTTTATGGACGAGAGACTGTGGCCGAAAGGAATTGTGTTTAGGCGCTTTTTTGACCGTAGGGATAGCGGTAATAAAAGTCAGAAGGCTTGTGACAAGGAAGAGAGGCTTATAAACGCACCTATCAATGGGTAAAGACATCGATAATTTAATAAACTTTGTCTCTTATAACTGTAAGAGTCTTAAAAGATCAATGGACGGCGTAAGAGAGCTCTGCAAGTCGGCTGATGTCATCGCGTTACAGGAAACCTGGTTGATGTCGCATGATTTAGGTATTTTAAATACGGTGGACTGTGAATTTGGCAGTACTGGGATTTCGGCCGTAGACACTTCATTAGGTGTCCTTCGTGGAAGACCTTACGGAGGGGTCGCAATAATGTGGCGTAAAAGTGCTTTCGATTCAGTAAGTGTTATTAATTGCAATCATGTGAGAGTGGCGGCTGTGAAAATGTCAACGAACAATAGGGCGGTAGTATTTTTCAGCGTATACATGCCGACGAATAGCCTAGAAAATCTACCAGAGTTCACAGAATGTTTAGGTATAATTAACTCTATTATAGCTGATCAATCCGATGCCGAAGCAGTGTTTATAATGGGTGATTTTAATGCGCATCCCAAGGAACGGTTTTGTAATGAGATGTTAGCTTTCTGTGAGGAACAAAATTTATGTTGTATGGATATGGAACTGCTTGGGCATGGCTCTGAGACGTTTACGTTTGTGAGCGACGCACACGGATCCACCAGGTGGCTTGATCACTGTATTACGACCAGTGCTGCGTTACAAACAGTAAGACGTGTGTGGGTCAAACAAGATGTTATGTGGTCTGATCACCTACCTCTATGTATACAGTGTGATCTATTTAGAGTTAAGCCGAAGTTAGATTACCATACTAAATCAGTCAATACAGTCGTCTGGGGCGAGAGAAAATCAGACCAAATAGATATGTACCAATCATTGTGTAATGAAGAGTTGAGGGAACTCGATTTTCCTCCCGAACTTGTCCATTGTTCAAGTAGTTTTTGTACTTGTGAGGAACATAGGAAATTACTACGAAACATGTATAATAGGGTTATTACTGTCTTGTCGGGCGCGGCCAGCGCGTGTTATGCACAGAGACGAGCAAGGAGAAGAGGCGGGTACATATCGGGCTGGAATAAATATGTCGCTCGGTATCACAGGGAGGCCCGGTTGCATTTTATTACCTGGGTTCAAGCTGGGAAACCCCCGTGTGGCCCAGTGTACATCAATATGTGTCAAAGTAGAAAAGTTTTTAAGCGTAAAATAAAATGGTGTCAAGATAGACAGGAACAGTTACAAATGGATAATCTAGCTTCACTTCACGCCAATCAGGATTTTAAAAACTTTTGGAAACAGACAAACAAGCTAAATGTTAAGGCGGGCCAACCAGCCGATATCGAGGGAATAAGTGAACATAGTGATGTTGCTAACTTGTTTAAACGGCATTTCAGTGTTACAGCCACCGCACCCGATCGCGCTCCGGACCAGGTGACCAATGCTGAGCTGAACATGACTACTCGTTCTGTGATATTTACGGCGAAGCAGGTTAGAAATGTAATAAAGAGGATAAAACGAGGAAAGTCACCTGGTCATGACAGTCTCAGCATTGAGCACCTGAAACATGCCGGGGTGCATTTGCCCAGGGTACTTTCCCTTATGTTTAACTTGTTTCTGGGGCATGGTTTCTTGCCTGATGAGATGACAAAAACCATTGTAGTGCCTATAGTCAAAAACAAGACTGGGGATGTGGCCAGTATTTCCAACTATAGACCCATCTCACTTGCGACCATTTTGGCTAAGGTATTTGACGCCCTTCTTAATGACATACTTACTAGACATATACAACTGCACGATGCCCAGTTCGGTTTCCGAGCTGGGCTGTCCACAGAAACGGCAATACTATGTCTCAAAGGAGCTGTCAAATACTACACGGAGAGGAATTCGCCGGTGTACGCGTGCTTCCTTGACTTGTCAAAAGCATTTGACACTGTCTTGTATGGGAAATTGTGGGACAAATTAGGAAGTGCGGGTGTACCGGCTGAATGTATCTCAATTTTGCGCTACTGGTATGGCAGTCAAAGGAACCAGGTGAGATGGGGTGCGGCACTGTCAGACTCGTATGGCATGGAATGCGGGGTGAGGCAGGGGGGGCTGACGTCTCCGCTGCTTTTCAACGCTTATGTTAATGATCTCATCGTCGAGCTCAGCAACACACATACAGGCTGTCATATTGATAACACATGTGTGAACAATATCAGCTATGCTGATGATATGGTGTTGCTGGGGCCGTCAGTGGGGTCAATCAGGAAACTGGTGGCTATTTGTGAAGCATATGCGACAGAACACGGGCTTAGCTACAACTGTAGTAAAAGTGAAATACTTGTTTTTAAGAGTGGCAAAGAGAAGCCGATAAATGTTCCGCCTATTAGGCTAGATGGCACGTCTCTTCGGGTAGTGACAAAGTTTAAATACTTGGGTCACATAGTTACTGAAGACCTCAATGACGACGGTGATATAGAAAGGGAGCGCAGGGCACTGGCAGTTAGGGGGAACATGATTGCTCGCAGATTTGCTCGGTGCTCGAAACCAGTTAAGGTGGCACTTTTCAAAGCCTTTTGCCAATCATTTTATGCGAGCAGTCTGTGGGTGAAATATACTCGTAAGGCTGTCAGTGCGCTGCGAGTCCAATACAACAACATTTTTAGGATGTTGATGCAGCTGCCCCGCTTTTGTAGCGCGTCAGGAATGTTTGCGGAGGAGCGCACGGATGGGTTCCACGCGATCATCCGCAAGAAAGTGGCCTCCCTGCTCTGGCGAGCTCGGAGCAGCAGCAACAGCATCCTGATAATGTTGTCAAATAAATTTGACTGCTCCATTTATAATAAGTGGAGGCAGATAATGCTTGGCATATAAATATAAATTTAATTCAATTTTATTTAATATCATTTAATATATAATACAATTTCTAATGTAATAATTCATACTAACATAGTTTAGTGATGTACTGTTACCTTTGTTGTTAAGTCATGTCATTAACTTTGTTGTTAAAAGACTTGGAAGTGCATTTTATACTCTCAAATCAATGGCTAAAGTAGGTGATAAGCAAACATTAAGAATGATTTATTACTCCTATGTCGAAAGTATCATCCGATATGGAATTGAAGTTTGGGGCAATAGTTCATATGTGAATAAGGTTTTATTGATGCAGAAGAAATGTTTAAGGTTTATTGAGGGTTACTTCCCAGAAACACATAGACACCTATTTATAAAAAACAACATCTACACTGTTACTTCATTATACATATATCAAATTTGTCTTCACGTCTATAAAAATCAAAATCTGTACGAATTAAGAAAAGTGTGTGATAGATATCCCTTACGTCGTAAGCTAGACCTCTTACTGCCCGTGTCACATTTTGCTCATTTTAATAAAAGCTTCAATTTTATAGCCATAAAAATTTATAATCATCTCGATAGTGACATAAAGAACTCTAGCAGCATAAGGGAATTTAGTGGGAAGTTAAAATCATACTTAATACGTAGGCCTTTCTATAACTTGGACGAATACTTTGGTAAGATATTTGATTAATTGATTCTTTAATTTAATTTATTTATCCCAATAATGTATGCCATCACTTATCCTAGATATATATTGTTTTTTTTTTCTCTCAATAATTGTACCTATTCCTTAATTTTCTTATTTGACATGCAATTGTAATGTATATGACTGACTTTATTATCTTATTCTTTACCTGACATTAAATGTACCTAATTATCTTAATCATAACCCTGTTTCATATATTTTTCTAAGTTTAAGCCTTTTTTGTTTTTTATTTTGTCTAATTGTTAATTATATTATTGTTGATTATTATGTATTAATGCATGGACGTGTCCTTAATTGCAATAAATAATGAATACTGAATACTGAATACTGAATACTGAATACTGTACTAACAACTTTATGGGCTCCTGGCCTGAAATAAATAAACAATAAATAAAAAAAAATAAAAAAATATAGGCACAGCGTGATGATGAAAACTCCATGATTATTGTATCACAGGTTCAACGACGAACTCCTATTAGTGGGGCCTGAGAAGGTGGCGGCCACCATTTCACAGCGAGCTTCAAAGAGCCCCACTTAAGTTTTTAACTGAGGAATAATCCTGGGGTCTATATGGAATAAGTCTGCAAAATATTATAGTCAGCATAAATTATAAAATAAGCATGGGTAACTTCATATTTAATGGCAAATTACAGTAAATACGTATCCTTTCTTACCTTGCCTTCCAACATCCAGTTTTCACATAGCTTTTTATTAAATTTCATCTTATTTACGTGCACGTTAGTTTTGTGGAGTTAATTTACCTACAATTTGCCGGTATTAAAGCTGTCAAACTTTTTTTTTAAATCGAAAATCACCAATTTTGCTCTATGATTTCCCAGAACGGCAACATAACATTTCTAATCTGTCAATTAACGGCCCAATAGTTAGCAGAGGCTTAGCGGAGGTTTATAAATCACACTTTTTAACAAACGTCAAATAGGCTTAGTGAGTGTTTTAACTAAAACGTTGATCAACGGTGTTTTAAGGATTTTTTATGAATAAGACCGTTAGAATCGCCCCAACTTGTAGCCGATACTATGAACGAGCACTTTGCATCGGTGGGTGAGTCATCGTCGCTTGATGCCACTAGCGCGGGTTGCGTAGGTATGCCCGCGCCCGCGCCGTGTCTCGGCCGTGTTGCCCCCACCTTTGTCACTAACTCCATATTTTTAAGCCCAGCTACCGAATGCGAAATTTTGAAATTATTTAAACAGCTTAAAAATAAAAAGAGCTTCGGCAATGATGACCTGCCCCCAACGTTAATAAAACTGTGTGCAAATGAATTAACATCGCCATTATTACAATTAATAAATCAGTCATTCGATGATGGCACATTCCCAGACCAGCTGAAAATTGCTAAAATAAAACCAGTTTTAAAACCAGGAGGGAAAGCCACAAAGCCGTGTCAATACCGGCCTATTGCACTACTTTCAGCCATCTCAAAAATTTTTGAAAAAGCAATGGCAAATCGTGTGATTGGCTTCCTCGAAAAGTATAAAATATTAGACAAAAATCAACATGGATTCCGAAAACATCACTCAACAACATTAGCCGTATTTAAATATATAAAAAAATCTTAGAGTACATTGATAACAGGAAATATAGCATAGGATTACTCCTGGACATGACTAAAGCATACGATAAAGTGTCCCACGAAATACTTCTCTCCAAGTTGTATGAAATGGGAATACGAGGTAAGACACATAGCTGGTTCAAATCCTATCTAGCAAATCGTGAACAATATGTACACATAGACCACTACAATCATGATGTCCGAGAAGTAACTGGTATTAACTCACAAAGACGCCGCACTACCTGTTCCTTGCCTCAAGGGAGTATCTTAGCATGTACCCTATTTTTAGCCTATATAAACGACTTGCCTAAAAGTCTAGATCCCAACATAACTTGTGTAATGTTTGCTGACGACGTCTCCGTTTTATTCAGCGCTACAAATAGTTTAGAATGTAACTCCCAACTTACGTGTAGCATCAACACAGTTAAAAAATGGCTAGAAGAACACAACCTCGAAATAAATATAAAAAAAACCAAGATTATACAATTTAAACCCAGACAGAAAAAATCCTTAGAGTTAAACTTATACATAAATAGCATCCAAATAGAGGAAGTCACAGAATTTAAATTACTAGGAGTGATCATTGATTCCGGAATAAACTGGAGAGCCCACATACAATACACAAAGACAAAATTAACGAAGTTTATCTACGCGCTTAACCTGATAAAGTTAAATGCAGATTTTGAGGCTGCACTATCCGTCTACTACGCGCACATATATTCCAGTCTCCGATATGGTGTGGTCTTATGGGGAACCAGCACTGATGCACATGAACTTTTTGTATTACAAAAAAAATGCATAAGAATTCTCGCCAATATACGGATTCAAAATAGCTGCCGACCCTTTTTCAAACAGTTTGAGTTACTTACACTCCCGGCAATATATGTAATGGAGGCCGTTATTTTTTATAGGAAAAATCCCGATCTATTTGAAGTCAAACCAGATACGTATAAAACCAGGAACCAGTATAGAAACAAGTTAAAAATACCAAACTCTAAACTAGCTATCCATAGAAACGGGCCTCATTTTGTATGTATTCGAGTTGTAAACAAAATACCTGACGTGATCAAATTCGAACCAAGTGATAAAAAGTTTCACAAAAAATTGAAAACATTTCTCATTCATAAATGCTATTACTCAGTGGAGGAGTTCTTAAATGATGAAACCCTGACGCATCATAAAAGTAGGTAACTTAGTAATAAATAGTAGGAAGTAAATTGTAATTGAACCAATTGAGTAAATTGTATAACTTAGATTTAACTTGACATCTATTTATATTTTTGACATTTACATTACTTTTCATAAAAAAACATGACCTGAAATATAGGATTAAGTTACTTATAAGACCATTTGTGTGCCCTAACTGGGTGTCATGGAAGCCTTTCTGTATAATCTTAAGATCTCATGTACATGACTTTACAAATAAACATCTATCTATCTATCTAATTTATTCTGCAAATAGGCCACAACGGCACTTTTACATGTCAAATGGTATTCTACAATATAATATTAATAATCTAACACAATAATCATTTTAAAATTGCAGATTTTAACCAATTGGGTCATTGTCAGATTTAGGTTCGCGTCTCTTCGGTGGACATTGGCAAAGTTAAGGGCTATAAAGCTTAATTTTTGGCTAAACTCTGAATCCGCATAAATGGCGTTGCCCTTTCTATAATTATATGTGATAAAAACATATTATATGTAAACATAAGCCCTTAACTATTGACCACCGGAAAGATGATTTTTGTTTTTGTGACTGACAATGACCCAATTAGTACCTAAACGGTTAACAAACTAAAGGTCACTAAATGAAAAGTAAATAAATCCAAAATTGTAAAATATTATCAATAACATTGGATAATTCCGTAATAGGAAGAATTCTTTTTTGGTTTTTTTTTTTTATATAGGCATTAAAATTAACTCCGAAAATGTAATAAAAGTAAAGTTTAATGTATAAACTGCCATAAACAAATACATCTTGTTTTCTGGGATTATTGAAAATGCTTAATAATGGGGTCTTATTCTAAAATTTGCCTAAGTACCTCGGTTTAAGGTGCCGTTACCTTACATGTAATAACTTCACAACAACTGACTTAACTTAATCAATACAATATAATACAAATATTCTTTATTGCTCACGAAAAATAGTACACACTAGAAACAAAAATCAAGCATAAATAATCTTAGTGCATTTTGTGAATCAGCAAATATAAACTTTACAAATAACTTCATATGGTTAATGAAATGTGTTGTACTGAAATATAGCCAAGTAATGACTAATCTGGCAACATCGCACGACCCGAGATTTCATAGTTCCACTTGTCGCACGAAACATGTCGTCTGCCCTCGATGGTGACTCGGTCGTGCGACATTTGTCCCCAAGTGTATCCCTGGCTTAGTCGAGATTATTATTATTCAGTTTCCATTAGACTGCATGGTGTTCCGAATCCATTCTAAAATCGGGTTAACAGGGGTATATATCGAAATTGGTAGATATAGGTGTACGCTTCTGGCTACCCCGATGAGTCGTCCGTCATGCAGCAGCGGCCCTCCGGAATCTCCCGGGCGTGCCTGCTGCCCTCTTTTAGAACACTTTGGCACTACACACACTGCACCATATTTAAATTGATTTTTTTTAGTTACTTCACAAGGTACCACGACGCCCTCACCTAATTGAAGGGGCATCGATACATTGTGTTTGAAGATCTTAACGGGAAACACTTCCTTGCTTATTAGTCCAAATCCTGCATAGGTAACGGGCAGGCCAAACAGATTTTTGTAATCCACTGCCAGCAGTTTTGCATGCTCCTTCTTTGGCACTTTTTCAACTAAAAGTAGTGCGATATCATTCAAAGTACTCTGTATGAAATGTGGATGGATATATATTTTGATAACTTTCTTGTACAAGTTGGTCTCGTTCGCGGGTCGAGTGTGATCTCCGTATCTTATAACTATTGCACTTGGTGACGTGCGGTGTACGCAGTGGGTTGCTGTGAGTACCCAGTTTTGGGTAAGTAGGCTGCCAGTGCAAAATCTCTTATGAGTTTTCGTAAGTTCCAATGTAACGGCGAACGGGAATTGATTTTTTGAGTCGATTTCTCCCTGATACACGCGAAGATCACCCCGGCGAGGGTCACTCACACTCAGCTTAGTCAGCAGTCCCAGAATTGTACTTACGATAATCATTTTCAAAGGCATTGGTTTGATTTAAAATTAAATGTAACGAACGAATAGGCAATTCAAATTTAATTCTGACGAAGCTACAAACAGGAACAATGGAATCAATATGTTACATTTCATTGTTAGAATTTATAGTTTTGAAATGAAATCGATTTCCTCATATGTAGGAATTAAATTAGCAATAAATATTGTATTTCTGAAATTCGTGCTGCCATGCATTTTATCGTATTGTCATGAGATATAGGAGTATTAAGAGTGGGCTTACGGATTAATAGCAGTATGAATAGTCAAATGTAAGTTATTATTTGAAACCATAAACGGTCCCCAATACAGTATTTTTTGATCTGTGCCTATACTAATAATAAACAGGTGTATTGTATATTAATTGTAAGTTTTAATGTTGCGGGTAGTCTCAGAAACTATACCCATCCAATTCTAAAAACCCTTTCTTCAGTAGCTATATTATATATATGTAGAATAGACATACGGGATTATGTGCTATATTTTATCCCTCGCTACGCCTAGGTTCTTTGTTTACGCGGCAGAGCTGCGCGGGCAGCTATAGCTTGGCAAGTTCATTGGTGACACTCCCATGGTCCGCGGGCGACTGGGGAGTGGGGACGAAAGACGCGTGGCGGGGGCCGTCTAACTCCGCCGCGCGCACACTTCATACCGCCCCGCTGTCTGCCGTCCCCCGTCGCCCGCGGACCAATGAACTTGCCAAGCTATAGTTACCAAAATTACGCGATGGTCCTAGTTGTCAAGAACTATTTGCAGTATAACGTGATATGGGAAATAGTGAAGACACGGTCACACGGTACTGCATACGCCGATGAGTCGTCCGTCATACAGATACTGCAGCGCGTGACCCTTATTGGGCACTCTCTCCGTTAAAATTAAGGCGATATCGTTCAGTCCCTGGTTTTTTCTGGAGTTAGGATGAACAAATATTTTGATCACCTTCTTATACAATTTAGTCTTGTTAAGTGGCTGAGTGAAATCACCATATTTTATAACAATATCACGTCACGTGATATTGTTTTCGTGATATCACGGCTGCGGTGCAGTGAGCAGTCGCAGTAATTACCCAGTTTGGCACTTTGGAGCTATCAAGCTGCCAGTAATGCCTGCTATAAATATTGGCCTGTAGCAAGTGTTGCAACGAAACGGCGAATGGGATCTCATATTTCGAGTTGGGCTCTCCTTGGTAAAGCCGGAGGTCGCCCCGGCGACGGCCACTCGTAATCTCTATTCGTATCAATACTACTTTACTAGGATAAGTTTAACAAACATTTTCAAAGGAAAATAATCAAATAGAGTTGCGACGAACGTGCATTGCGCAAGCAGGTCAAATCGAATTTTAAGTAATAAAATAAAGTAATAAATCAAACCATTAAAAAATCCTATTTGATCGTATCGTAAAAAGCAATTTATTTACATTCAAAATAATTATATATGACAATCATCATAATATATTCATAATAATAATAAATAGTTTATTGCGAAATGCAACTAAATAAGCATATGTAACTGGTGACCGAAGAGCTGGCGGCTTTCTTGCGCAACGCATCAGCATTGCAATTCAACGAGGAAATGCCGCCAGCATCCTCGGTACAATACCTCGAGGGCCTTTTTTAGATTTAACGTAGTTTTAATTTAATTTAGTTTATGTTTATTATCATCTTGTATTTACTTTAGAAAATAAATATATATGAATTTTAAATAATAAGCATATTGTAATACTCGGCCAGTTTCGACCTATCACGCTGCCTGTGCAATATCTTCTATACAAGTTCGCCCTTTCCAACGTAATGGCGCATGGGGATTAATTTTTCGAGTCAATCTCTCTTTAGTACACGCGGATGTCGCCCCGGCGACGGCAACACTAATTTATCTGTAGAGATTATTATCCTAGGACTACTGGGCTGTTATTCGCTACGCGTTAATGCGGCTCACCCCGCCGGTCACCCGTTACGAAACTAGACCTCTACCTTCGCTTAATTACTACGCATCGCGGTGTCAAGGTATAATTGTGGGTGAGCGTTGAGGTGAGCTTAAAACAAGTTACTGAATAGGGGGGCTGATTACGAGTAGTCGTGTCAGTAGTATTAGGATACTCGTAAGTATAAACTAAAAATTATTAAATAAAATAGAGTTGCGACGAAAGCGCAAGCAATTATTTGCCGACCGAATAGCCTAGTGGGTAGTGACGCTGCCTACGAAGCTGAAGGTCCTGGATTCGAATCCCGGGAAGGGCAAATATTTGTGCGATGAGCATGAATATTTGTTTCTTAGTCTTGAATGTTTTTTAAGTATTTATATCTATTAAATATACATAATACATGCTTTATTGAGCTTACTATAGGGCTAGTTTGATTTGTGTAATAATGTCTCCTAATATTTATTTACTAGCTTTTGCCTACGACTTCGTCGTTCAATCAAGCAAGCCTTTTATGGAACAACCAACTGAAATTGGAAAATATCTGTCCGTGTTTGTTAAATTACAGTAAGTTGATCCGTGAAAGGATCAACCCTTTAAATACCCTTCTAACACTTATTTAAAATATAATTATGTTTTTTTTTTTTTTTATTGCGTAAAATAAGAATTGTTAAAAAAATCGAAATAATTATTGACCCTGCTGACAAAATTTCACGAAGATGCGGTTGAGAAATGCGACCTTTAGAAGAGAACAGCCAGACATCTGGGCATCCGGACATACGAAAGAACTTTGGCCTGCTGAAACGGAGAACTTGGTTTGCTTCGCTTGCTCGTTCAATTAGAAGTTATAGCATGGTTATTCTCTAAGATGCTGACGTTAAGTGCAGCTAAGCATATCTGTACTTAAGTGGCTTATGATACCTTTCGTTTTAGAAGATAGGGCATTGTAGAAGAAAAATCTGTCGGATTTACTTTAACTTCTCAGTTTAATGTACATATAAACTGTCATAAACAAATACATCTTGGTTTCTGGGGTTATTGAAAATGCTTAATAATGGGGTATTATTCAAAAAATTGCCCAAGTACCTCGGTAATAGGTGCCGTTACCTAACATGTAATAACTTATCAACAACTGACTTAACATAATCAATACAATATAATAAAAATATTCTTTACTGTTCACCAAAAATAGTACACACTAGAAACAAATATTAAACATAAATAATCTCAGTGCATTTTATGAATCAGCATAAATAAACTTTACACATATCTTCATATTCATGATTCAAGAAATATATTGTACTGAAATATAGCCAAGTATTCACTAATCTGGCAACATCGCACGACCCGAGATTTCATAGTTCCACGTGTCGCACGAAACATATCGTCTGCCCTCGCTGGCGACACGGTCGTGAGACATTTGTCCCCAAGTGAATCCCAGGCTTAGCCGAGATTATTATTATTTAGTTTCCATTAGACTGTATGGTGTTCCGAATCCATTCTAAAAACAGGCTAACGGGTATATTGCGAAATTGGTAAATTGTTGTGTACGCTTCTGGCTACCCCGGAATCCCCCGGGCGTGCCTGCTGCCGTCTCCTAGAACATTTCGGCAGTACACATATCGCACTATATTTAAATAACCCATGTATATGACTATCTTGACAAGGTACTGCCAGGCCCTCACCTACTTGAAGGGGCATCAATCTAAGTTTCTTGATCGTAACAGGATCATTCGGAAGCAGTTGCTTGCTTGTAAATCCAAATCCTGCAAAGGTAACAGGCAGGACGAACAGAGTTTTATGATCCACTGCCAGCAGTTTTGCGTGTTCCTTGTTTGGAACTTTTTTCAACTAAAAGTAGTGCGATATCATTAAATGATGGCGGGAAATATCCGAGAATATATTTCCATCCACATTTCATGGGGAATACCCCATGAAATGTGGATGGAAATATATTCTGATACGTTCTTGTACAAGTTGTGGTCTCGTTCGCGGGTCGAGTGTGATCTCCGTATTTGATAACTATTGCACTTGGTGACTGCCTGAAAACGCAGTGGTTTGCTGTGAGAACCCAGTTTTGGGTTAGTTGGCTGCCAGTGCAAAATCTCTTATGAGTTTTCGCACCTTCCAATGTAACGGCGAAGGGGAATTGATTTTTTGAGTCGATTTCTCCCTGATACACGCGAAGATCACCCCGACCATGAGGGTCACTCGCACACAGCTTTAACAGTAGTCCCAGAATCGTACTTACGATAATCATTTTCAAAGGCATTGGTTTGATTTAAAACTGAAATGTAGCGAAATGAGACGATCCGAGAGCTTCGCTCTCAGACTCAATAGTATCTAAGGGCGGAATTACTCTTTTAAATTGATAGATGTTAGCGTTGTGGGTTTCAGGTCCAAATATGAAGGAATTGAAGCTTTCATTCGTTATCATCCTGTCAATTATGTATGTAAATAAGTTAGAGATAAATTGCGTTAGATGCTATTCTAGGCTAAAATCAAGACTACAATTAAAAGTGTAGAAAACTCGCGTTTCGTCCAAAATAATTGGTTTAAAACATACTTCAGCATACTAATTCAGTATTGTTGGATTAGTGTATCATTTAATGTGTGCTAGATCTAGATTTATAGATTCATAAATTAGAATAGTTAGGTTAGATTTTTTAGAATGGATCGCTGGCCAGCAAGAAAACGCGTGGACGGACGCGCGGCCTGCAGGAACATTCTACCCGCGAAGTCGAGAAAAGTGGACATCGATCGGCACGGAGGGGCGAGGAACGCTCCCTGGAAAACGGGCCTTATACCCTTTAGTTAAGGTATATTTTCAGATGAGGAGTCGGATTAGTGGCGTGATCGTGTTAGTATTGGCTATAAATACCCCGGCGGGCCGAGGAGCGTTTCACTTTTTTATGGGACGTCGAAGCGAGATCACGCTGCAGAAGGCAAAGGCGGCCAGGCTAGGCTGACCTCTGGGCGCGTACTACTTCGAGGCGGAGCAAGGCTGGTCACCGCTGGGCTGCATTACGGCTGTTGCTGAGAGGAATTAGAGTTTGGTAAGGTCGCAAATGCCTTTGCGATCGTCTGGTGAGATTGAATATTTTATTTTAAAGTGTGACTAATCATAGTGAATTCTGGAATTTCTTAGGGAGTAATTATCATGTGCGCACATTGTCTTGAATTGAGTGATTAATATTTAGGCAATATCTTTCTGCTCGTGAACTGATATGATCTTATATGATCACGTGTGTATTTTGAATATGTGGCGGTCTAATAGGTTTATCACCTAATAAATGCGCTTAAGACATCATCATATTAGGATTCCGTATACTCCCATGAAATGAAGTGAACACTTATTATAGTCTAGTCATTGCAATCGACGCGGCCCGTAGTATACTGTTACTGTTACAATGGTAAATAATTCCTAATTGTATACCAGTTTCTAGTGGTTAGTTGTAGGTACAAATGAGGGAAATCTTTATTAAAATATGTGCTAATATTATATTGTAATTTATTTATGGCGGAGGAGCTGGCTTGTTACGAGCGTCGAGGGAGATCAGAAGGGCAGGAGCCCTGGGAACCAGAGAGGCGTTGGGTACGTGTCCCACTATTAAGAAATTAAAATCTGGTGAGTGACCTTTATAATCACTGTATTGAATGATTCTGAAACTTATTAATTTGTTTTTGGGCTATTATCTAACCATTTCAACGTTATCATACTTGTATTTGTGTATCGAAATCTAGTTCTACTGTATATAGTTTGGGGAATATGCTAGATAAAGTACGAGCGGTTTATGTATAGGTTATGAACGGATCTAGGTCATTGGTCAAATAACTGACGATATTACAGAAATGTTGTTTTGTTCTACATATATATTACTAGTTGTTTTGTCACTGCGATATGATGGGTTCTGTGCGCCCTTACGAGATAAAGTGATCAATTATTATACGACAACCTAGCTATAGCAATTGACTCGGTCCGTGGTACGTGTTGTAATATGAGAATAAATTGTTAAGGCGCGGATAAGCGACTAATGTTACTACAAGTACATCTTAGACCCGGTGGTTAATTATCGATATGGTTGAGGGATTCCTTAATAGGTGAACGTAGCTGAGTAATTTAATAATGTACACCTATGATTGAGTGCTCGGTGTCGCTGACTCTTGTCACCCAGAGCACATTGAGGACCTTGATTACGTCAAGAAGAGGTGTGCTCGCACCGGTGTTGATGGACTATCGTCCCTTGGACATACTTAAGACCTCGACTGTGTCGAGAGAAGTATGACTGCACTTTATGCGCTCTTCATGGATGTGTAGGCGGAGCGAGTGGCTGAGGGTCCTCAATCTTGCAAATTGGGGATCTTCCCCGGTCAAGCTTCCGTCTTAGTCTTAACAAACCTCTTAATAAGGGGTGCGGTTGCGTTAATCTATGAAGGAATCAAATATACCTATAGGTATACCGTGTGGGATTCCTTAGCCGAATGAATGTAGCAAGGTAATTTAGTTCATGTACGCCGGTGATCGCGTCGCTTGGTGTCAGGACTCTTGTTCTCAGGGCACATTGACGACCTTGGCCAATGAGGATTCGCTCGTAAGAGGTTCCTTAGTCAAGTGAGATGTGACCGCACCTTAAGCACCGTCATGGATGTGTCATCGATTAGGCAAAGGTATTTAGAGTTCCCAATCTTGCAAATTGGGAGTTCTCAGTAGCTGAGCTATCGATTTGGTTTAGTCAAAGGCCTCTTATCTAGAGGCCTTTGTTAAATTGATTTTGCGAGGGAATCCAACACTTTCACTCTTAATATCAGTAATATTTAAGTAGGTCTCTTCTTAGGTGGGGCCGTTTTATTGGGATCTCAACAAAGGTCTCACGGTGGGTTGGTAATTAATTATCATTCGTCAGTTCAATTGTGCATTGTCGTATATTTAACATTGTTCCGACTATAAAGTGCCTTTGAGTTGATTGGGTGAGATTGGTTGCTAAGACACTGTGTTACATCCATTGAGATATTTTGGGGATGAATTGTACTATAAATTGCTTAGGAAAAGTCAGTACTAATTGGTATTAGATTTTATAGAAATAACGATAGGGTAGGCGGAATCAACAGGTGAGGTGGGATTACTAGCGAGTACGAGCAGCCGCGAGCGAGCGAGAGGCGAGCGCTACAGTTCGCTAACAACTCTAAGATCCATCGTTAGGGAGAATCGATATTACACTAGACATTACGCCATTCATGTACCTGTAAGTAAAACATGCACTAATATTCTATTTCAATAGACTATCATCACATCATCATCAATATCTTGACTTATGATTATTTTCATTATTATATCATCGCATCATCATCAATATCTTGACTTACGATTATTTTCGTTATTATATCATCGCATCATCATCAATATCTTGACTTCTTCATGATTATTTTCATTATTATATCATCGCATCATCATCAATAGAGATCCCATCATGGCCAACACAAGTTGACCACTATTGTATTGCGAGTCTGTTTATAGGGCGTCACCTACCACATAGCGTAATTTATCACTTCCCACAACTTAGTATAATAAGGAATTTATGCCCACTTTAGCCTCCATAATTGTGCATCACTTAATGAGACTACTGAATTGTAAATTAATTCTAAGGAACTGGTATAATTGTCTTACTTAAGTTATAGGTTCTACTAAAATGGGGTTAATGTACAACTTCAATTAACGTGTAACTTTTTCCCTTTATAGAAATACAAACTTCATACTTCTCGAAAAGGGCTGGGTCTACTCGCACAACGCGGGGCCTAACCACTAGACGAAATCACACGCCAAGCCACTTCACCAGCGCGAATCACGTATAGCTTAGGTCTAAATAGGTCTTCGAGGTTAGGTTCCAGAGATAATAAATTCTAGGTTAGATTACGGCATTGTAGGCCTGGAGTCGGACGGTTTTTTATTTGACCGAATCTCTTTCCGTCCGGCAATATCCTAGGAGATGATTTGGTCTGTTAAAGTACTCAAGCTCGATTACTTTAACATAAATAACGAGAGATTCTGTAGCTGTAGGATAGATTTACCTAGACTAGAATAAAACCCAACCTTTCTAGTAGGATCGGCCGGAACTAACTCGGTTTTTCTATTCGCTTTGGTACGAGTTAGTATTTATAGGAACAAAGTGGATATCTAGTACAATCGAGTCTTGATTTTACTGGATTAATTAGTCAAAGGTTCTTTAGCTTCAAAACAAACAAAATTAATTTGATATTTCTATGGTAAATAAATGATTTATTTTCTCGCTTACTATCTGTTTAATTTTATTCAATAGCTTTTCCTTCAGGTAGGATTCAATTTTCAGACGACTAGAAGCTTCTCAGGAGCTTCAGCTTTCAGATAGGGGTTAATTTAAGTTCAGAATACAAAAACATAAAAAGCAAGCCATTTATGAGGTTGAATCGTTACAGAACGAATAGGCAATTCAAATTTAATTCTGACGAAGCTACAAACAGGAACAATGGAATCAATATGTTACATTTCTTATTGTTAAAATGTAAAGTTTTTATCGCATTTCGTCATGAAATCGATTTCCTCAAATGTAGGAATTAAATTAGCAATAAAATATTGTATTTCGAAAATTCGTATAGATATTTACCTAAAGTTTGCAAAATATATATATAGTCATAATTATGTCAGACCAGCGCTGACTATGCCATCATTATGCTGAGTTGTGGCAATTTCGTGACTAATATGAAGATCTGTATGTGTCCACAATGTAATGTTATGTCACGAATAAATACTTACTTTTTTCTGCACTTTGCACTAATGGAATGTTAGGGTTGCTATTGCACTTTACAACAGTTGCCCTGTTAGTCGTCTTTATACCTTGTCCTCCGTCAACTCAGCTCAGGGTCTTATTGTTGATCGGTTGAAATATATCATTGATAAACCAGTAGTTGTCACACTCAAATACCCACTGTAGAGTAGCATTTTGCTAGACTTCTTAATAGTACACACTATAACTCGCAAGAGAACATTTTTAGTGATTACAGTAGCTATGTTCGTGTATTTCCAACTGCAAGGACTTTCATCGACAACGCCATCTAGATTGTTGTTGGAAACTTAATTAGAAGTACACACTTTATTTATTCCAATCATTTAGGTATACAACAAGTCCATATATTTGTAAAATACATAACAAGTCCATACATTTCAAAATAACTACAATAATACACACAATAAAACTACCTAACTCTAACTTTAGTCGCCCCTAGCCGTCCCTGATGCAAAAGTCCCCATAATACTTACTTAATTATCGCAATTAGTAAAACTAGTGCAATAAATAATCTCTCTTTGATATCCTAGATAAACGAAGAACCGAAGACGCGTTTGTTACGGAATTAAAACCGAGGTGCAGTACATTGTAGGAGGCCGGAAACCCGCTCAAAGATAGACGAGTGAGTTTGAGGGCCGACACGACACGTTAGTGGAGGCCCTCAAATTGTTAATACGAGTCCATCTTTAGCGTTTCCGGCCGAGGCATTACATAGTGCTATTCACGACTACTGCGAGCGATACGTGTTTCGTATACTTTTTAGTCAAACACAATTTACACCATCCAATTCAGTAAGTATTTTCCGATCCCGCCTTTTTAGGGTTCCGTACTCAAAGAGTAAAACGGGACCCTATTACTAAGACTTCGCTGTCCGTCCGTCCGTCCGTCCGTCCGTCCGTCCGTCCGTCCGTCCGTCTGTCACCAGGCTGTATCTCAAAAACCCTGATAGCTAGAGAGTTGAAATTTTCACAGATTATGTATTTCTGTTGCCGCTATAACAACAAGTAAAAAAATTTATAAAGTATAAAAAGCCTTTTATTTCTCGATCACATGCAATAAAGATATAGTACAAAGTAATATAAAGTAGTCTGGATATGTGAATTAACTAAACAAAATATAAGTTATTATTACTAAATTAAAGCTAGGAATGTATCGGCGTTATGTGCTATATGAATGCGATAGAAGAAAATTGATGTATGTGTAGTGGTGATGAGAACCCCTTTACAGGGTGAAGGCCTCCTCCAAGCTTTTCCATAGCTCTGTCGGCGGCTATAGAGATCCATTTCGCCCCGGCGACAGCCCTCAAGTCGTCCGCCCAGCGCGTGCGCGGCCTGCCTCTGGTACGTTTCCCTGCGGGTCCGGTACAACAAGTACTAAAAACAAAATAAAATATATTTTTAAAGGGGGCTCCCATACAACAAACGTGATTTTTTTACCGTTTTTATAGACAACGGTACGGAACCCTTCGTGCGCGAGTCCAACTCGCACTTGGCCGGTTTTTTTTACTTTTTTTGTCACTTTTAAGAGGCGTTTTTCTGTTGTTTGCTTCAAACCGACTACTTAGAAGCGTTTTTCCTAAAAAAACACAATCAGCTACAAAAGTAAAAACGCCTTAAGCGTAAACGGTTTTGACGTTTCTTTTTTTTTGACAAGTAATTGGTTCTATAAATAACCTAATATTATTTATTAAGGTGGTTCGATTGCCATACAAAACGTTATTTGACATTCGCAGGCTAACGGCGTGATATTTTAAGAAACTTATGTAACAAACTTTCATCAATGGGCTTCCTATTTGCGCCAAATTCCCCCTTTCCTAGAATAAACTTGTATAAACTAGATTAATTTGAGAAATTGGTTTAGGACGTGATATTTTGGGAAAACCATTTTTCTCAAATTAATCTAGTTTAAACAAGTTTATTCTAGGAAAGGGGGAATTTGGCGCAAATGGGAAGCCAATTGATGAAAGTTTGTTACATAAGTTTCTTAAAATATCCCGCGAATGTCAAATAACGTTTTGTATGGCAATCGAACCACCTTAAGGATAAACTTGCGCTAAGAAAAGACCTTTTATTGATTTTTATGTTTTAAATGATACTCATTGCTGTAGTAGCACCTGCACAACCATTACTACAATGAAACATTGTAGTAGCACCTGCACAACCATTACTACAATGAAACATTGTAGTAGCACCTGAACTACCACTACTACAATGAAACATTGTAGTAATGGTGGTTCAGGTGCTACAACTATTGCCTTATTTCCAGCTTGGTTTTACACCATCTATTGCCACATTTCCGAACAGTGGCGTGAAAAGGTACATAACCTATTGACGCCGACTACCTACAAACGTATCGAATTTTATTTCAATACCTGTGTACCTACAGGTAGGCACCTATTTCGTTCGCTTGTTCCAACGTGTTAGCAGGGCGCAACACACTTTTAAATCAAATTTAAAAGATTAAGTCATATTTTGCAAAAAATAACACAGTCAACGGAGGGAGACTCATAATTTATTTAGATTCCTTAAGCTTAATAGTTTCGTTCAATTTCGTTTGAGGTTATTTGTGTTAGTTAATCATCGAAAGTAAGCGTGTGTTAGGTATTTCTTTAAAATTTATATTTAATAAAATAAGGCCTTAAAAGAAAACCTTTTGATAATAATAACAAGAAACATTTAATCAAGTAAAAAGACATTTTCTCCGTATTTTGAAAAGGAAATTATGCTATAGAAAAATTCAACGCTACCTGTTAACCTGTGATGTTAGGAGATAATTTCCTGTTAGGGAAAATTCAAGAGTCTCATTTCCGCAGTATAAAGGTTTTGTTACGAGTAGGAGGGAAAATGTGAAGTGTGAACTATTCAGGGATCTTTTTGGGCTATAACTGTTTAACTTTGGGCAAGGCCTTTGATCAGTACAGTATTATTTTTTATTTCACAGCGAGTAGGTCTTGGTCAATACCTACCAGGCACAAAACATTAATAATATCTTTTAGCAGACTATATAATATTAAACCGTCTAGGTTACATACATATAGCATAAATTATGTTCCAGTTAATATACATTATTAAGAAAATTAGGAATTGGTTGCTAAAAGAGTTGTTTTATAGCTACGACGAATTTATGAGGGCCTACGCTAGCTGACGCTGTTTGCACGGAGCGGGTGGACGCCTATTGAAAAATTGTATTAGCAGCGCTGACTAACCCGCGGCGGGTGCATAGAGCGGGTACCCGCAGGCGTGCGCCCGCTCCGTGCACCTGCGTCAGCTAGCGTAGGCCCTGAGTCTACCTGTTATTGTATAATTTTATATTTATAGAAAAAAAAAAAAAATTATATAGATACATATTATATTTAATAATAATAATTCAAATTCGTCAACAAGTAATTTGTTGTATTATGACCTGTAACTATGTTATTAATAAACTTTCATTTCATTTCAAATAAAGTAGGAAGAGGTCCGTTTAAGGTTATTTCAACATTCTGAATATTGCTGGTCCGTTTTTATTCGTCGATTCCTAATATTATGTAAGTATGGCAATCATAATTCGATACTCAAAAAAAAGTCAAAGAAATGTTAATTGACCTAACATGTTACGATACGAGTATAAATCAATTTATGAAGAAGACTGATTATGTAATCTGAATGTTAAAAATGTAAAATGATGAAATAAGAGTTGTAGTAATTTTATTAAATTAAAATACTAACTCAGATTAATTTATGGAACTGACCAACGTATACTAAAATTAATATAAAATGAACTAACCCTAACCTAACTTATAGTTTAATATAATCCTATGTAAAATGTAGGTATGACATCAAAAATTATTTATAATTTTATCAATAAATATCTCATTCTCATTCTCTCAATAGTTTTATTACGTCTTTACGCAAGTTAGAACGTTTTAGACCGGGCGCGAAAATATTACAGTAAAATTGGAATAATATAGAACCCAATGAAAATGAAAACCATTCTACGTAATCATCACCATAAATGATGCGAAGAAAAAAGCAAAGCCTTTTCCTCTTGTCGGCAGAGTAACCGCAACTCTCCTATGTCCATTGCCAGCCTACCTCATACG
The DNA here is from genome assembly GCA_963854355.1 of Epinotia brunnichana. Lineage (NCBI taxonomy): Eukaryota > Metazoa > Arthropoda > Insecta > Lepidoptera > Tortricidae > Epinotia > Epinotia brunnichana. The sequence goes on from OY977945.1 coordinate 29,778,244, forward strand.
ACTCGACAGCAACTTTATCCTTTAACGACTAAGCTCCTTCAAAAAAGATTAAAAAAAAAAAAAAAAAAAAAACTTTATCCTTCACTTGGCTAAAGTCTATGCCTTCCTCTGTCTCTCTCGCCTTCAATTTTCTCTTCTAAGATGTTTAAGAAGAAGCTGTCGGGGTTTATCAGATGGGCTACTATCCCGCCTCTCCTGTCCCCGTTCCCCTCGTCCCTGTCCCAATCTGTCCCCTATCATCCTTAAGATGTTGTTGGGGCTGGCGCGCACCCGACGCACCAGGGATGCAGCTCTCTTGCGCATGGTGGCATAAAAGCAATCCACTCTCGCTTCTGCAAACATCCCTGATGCACTACAGAAGCGCGGCAGCCCCACCATCACCCGGAACGCGTTGTTGTACTGGACGCGGAGGGACGTTTTGTATAATCACGCCATAAGCTGCACGAGTACATGGAGGTACAGTAAGCTTGAAATAACGTGTGTTTCACCTCCCTGGTACAGCGTGCAAACTTACGAGCTACCATATTGGCGCGGACCGACGGGGCCCTCCGCTCCCGCTCCATGTCATTATCGTCTTTGAGGTACGACGTGACGATGTGTCCTAAGTACTTAAACGACTCAACCCTTTCAAGGACAGCTCCATTAAGTTTAATGGGTGTCACTTCAGCTGTTCTGCCTCGTCCGACCTCAAACACCACATACTGGCTTTTTTGTATATTATATTTTAAACCATGGGCTTCGGACACCCTTAATAATTTGCGTAAGCCGCTCACGGATGCACTTAAATAGAAGAACCATATCGTCTGCATAACTAATGTTATTAAGGCAGATATCGTCAATATGACAGCCGACATGCATTTTTCCAAGCGCATCCAAGAGCTCATTTATGTAGAGGTTGAATAGTGTAGGCGAGCTCAGGCCCCCCTGCCTCACACCACACCCCAGCCTGTACGAGTCCGAGAAGGCATCCGCCCATCTTACACTGTTGACTTGAATGGAAAACATACCAGTACCTGAATATGTTAATCAGCCCAGACGGAAGTTTAATGGCTTCAAGCTTCTTTCATAAAATCTCGTAGGAAACCAAGTCAAAAGCCTTAGATAGATCTAAGAAGCAGATGTATACAGGCGAATTTCTATCGATGCTCGAAACGTCTTCGTTCGTAATTATTTCCATCCTCCGCAAGCACTACATTTCGAAGGCTTCTAGGCTTTCTCAGGTACTCTAGGTTGATACTACGTACCGTATTAAACTCATACTAATTGAATTTATGACGTGATATTACTTAATTTTAAACACATGACATGAAGTTGTGGATGTCTGTGATGTTGTAATGTTGATATCAGAACCGGTCCTGCACCAGCAACCAGTGGACTCCCGCGACCTTTACCAGGTCATCAGTCCACCTTGTGGGGGGCCTACCCATGCCGCGCCTTCCGGTACGTGGTCGCCACTCAAGAACCTTTCCGCCCCAACTGCCATTGGTTCTACGTGCAATGTGCCACTGCATATCGGTTACCTTGGTTCTGCTGCGGATAGCCTCATTTCGGATGCGATCGCGAAGAGAAACTCCCAGCATAGCCCCCTCCATTGCCCTTTGAGTGACTTTGGGCCTTCTTATGAGGCCCATAGTAAGCGACCACGTTTCCGTGCCATATGTCATCACTGGCAACATACACTGGTCAAAGACTCTCGTCTTGCGACACTGCGGAATATTGGACGAAAAGATGTGCCGTAGCTTCCCGAATACTCGTAATGCCCAGCCGAGTCGAAAAGGACCTATTCGGGGTTAATAAGCCTATCGATTTGGTAACCTTATGATAAGATAACCTCCTGGTTACCTTACTGATAGGGTTACCCTATTGTTACGGTAAGCATATCGAATGTGGTAACCATAAGGAAACCATAAGTTAACCCTATTGAGATAGGGTTTTGTTTAGGGTTAACTTATGGTTACCACATCCGATATGCTTACCATAACAATAGGGTTACCCTATCAGTAAGGTTACCATTATGGATAGGGTTTTAAAAACCACTTCTAAAATAAGCCCTGATTAGGGTAACCGGTTCCGGTCACTGCTTCTATCTATCGATGTCTCCTATCATCATTAAGATGAGAAGCCGGAATCGTGGCCCAGGTAATTTGTTTGCCTGCTCCATGTAGTGGTGTGAATAACGCTCATTTTGAGGCTTAAAGACTCGAACCCTAAAGACTCCCGAGGCTTAAAGACTCAAGTGACGAAAAGTCAATATTTTGAATTCATATGCGTAAAATAAACCATCACGGTTCTTAAACAGCATCGAGTCTTTAAGCCTCGGGAGTCTTTAAGGCTCGAGTCTATAAGCCTCGAAATAAGCGTTATCCACAACACTAGCTCCATGTCATAAACAAAACACGTGTGTACGTGTATTCCTCGTATGAGAGATCCGAACTAATCCAATTTGCCTGATGTTGTTGGCGATCAAATGGCAGCGATACAGACAGGAAAACACACGGATGCAAATACTGATTCGATGGATTAGTTATTATAGACATTCCAATCCTCTGATGACCTCCTGATTAGTCGGCGCGGAGGCGGTACGGTATCTGTAAGCTGTCGGCTGTCAGTGTCAATTATCAGTCGATTCGGTACCAGTTTACTGCGCGCCTACTTTTAAGGCCTGAATCAGACGCGACCTGCGGCCCAGCGGGACGCTTGGAAGCAGAACGCCTGGAAGTGGAACGGTACGCATGCACTATTGCGATATTGACGTTAATTGGTACTATTTAGGTACATACCTGAGCGAACTGCTATTGTTTCTGAATCTTGATTAACTCATCCCTGCGTGCCAGACGTTTTGTAGGTAAGTATATATACATATTATAAAGTATAGCTAGTATTTTGGGTTATGTATTTTTTTTTTCGTGGATTTCCAATCAGGTACAGTCACCGGCATCAATATATGATGGAACAAAGGCCGCAAAAATATCTGATGACAACTCTATTCCTAGAGCCGTTAGAGCGTGTCAGATATTTTTGCGGCCTTTGCATCATATGTGACGGTTTTTAGTAAAACGTCCCAATTTGTCGATTCTAGTTACGAAGTTACGGGCAGTTTAGTGAAATATGGCAAAACTTACCGAAAATCAACTTTCGATGAAAACTGATAGAACATACTGTAATAAACCTATGATTTTGATGACGACGCATAAATCTCCATTTTAAGCACCTTTTTAGGGCCTCAAAGTTTAGTGCCCAGCGACCCACTTTGTCGCATACAGAAAAAATCGTCGATATCATATTTGTACCTGTTATTAGAGAACAATTTCTACTTTGCCGATATGGTGTTATGAGTAATTTGTAATATAGGGTAGTTTTTATCCCGAAAATCCATCCCTAAGGGGATGAAATTGGGGGTGAAATTTTGTATGTACTTAAACCGCTTCACCGATTTGGATGAAATTTGGTATATAAATAGTTTGAGTCCCGGGGAAGGACATAGGATAAGTTTTATTCAGGAAATCATCCATTAAGGGGGTGAAATGAGGGGGTGAATATTTAGATGTAACCAATTTTGATGAAATTTGGTATAGAGATAGATTAAGTCCTGGAAAAGGACATAGGATAGTTTTAATTCCGGAAATCACTCCTAAGGTTGTGAAATGGGGGGTGAAACTTTGGATGGAACCCGATTAGATGAGATTTGGTACAGAGATAGTTGGAGTCCCATGGAAGGACAATGCATAGTTTTCATCCCGAAAATCATCTCCTGAGGGGGTGAAATTAGGGGTGAAAATTTGGATGGAACCCATTTAGATGAAATTTGGTATAGAGATAGTTAAAGTCCTGGGGAAGGACATAGGATAATTTTTATTCCGAAAATCATCCCCTACGCGGGTGGAATGGGAGGGAAAAATTTGGATGAACTCATTTAGATTAAATTTAGTTTAGAGATAGTACTTTTAGTCCTAGGAAAGGACATAGGATAGTTTTAATTCTGGAAATCACCCCCTAAGTGAGTGAAATGGGGGATCTCATAGGTTCAATACGTACACCATTTTTGGTTTGTAATTATACTGTTTTTGGTTCAGCAAATTACACCTATGTTTATAAATTATGATTTTATACTTGTAGTAATGTTTTAGCGTATGATCCACCAAACCGTCAAAGTGGGTCACTAAACTTGAGTCGAGAAGATATTTCGTTCAATTACGTTAAAAAAGTTTAAACAAACGACGTTAGTATCAAAGACTCTTAGATTAACAATAACAAACCATTATCTCATACATAAAACTGAAAAATATACCAAACACAAACACTTTCAATGAAGAAGCACTAAAGTTTAGTAAACCGACCAAGTGGGACGCTCCCTATATAAAATCACTAAACTTTATACACACAAAAAGTACTTATAATTTGATATTTTACATACTTTCTATGCTTGATAAGTATGTTTTTAAGTAATCTCATGTTATATATTAAGAGACACATGTATTTTAATTTTTATGCATGGCACTCTTCAAATCATTTGTTATTAACTTTTTGACATAATCTATACATATAATAAAGCTGAAGAGGGTCGAAAGTCTGTACATGGAAGATATTCGAAAAAAAATTGGCTAGGGATACTTAAAATCGATAACAGAACACGTTCCAACAGTTTTTAGAATTTTTGTCTGTTTGTCTGTTTATCTGTTTGTCTGTTTATGTGACCGCGCATCACGTGAAAACGGCTGAACCGATTAAGATGCCATTTAATATAGAGATAGTTTGAGTCCTGGGGAAGGACTTAGGGTAGTTTTTATCCTGGAAATCAACCTCTAAGGGGATGAAATGGGGGGTGGAAATTTGTTTAGAGCTACTTCAACCGCTGCACCGATTTGGATGAAATTTGGTATATAATTAGTTTGAGTCCCGGGAAAGGTCATAGGATAGTTTTTATCCCGAAAATCTTTCCTTTAGGGGGTAAAATGGAAGGGTGAAAATTTGGATGTAATCCATTATGATAAAATTTGGTTTAGAGGTAGTTTCAGTTCTGGGGAAGGACATTGGATAGTTTTTATTCTGGAAATCTTCTCCTAAGGGGGTGAAATGGGGGGTGAAATTTTGGATGGACTCCGTTTAGACTAAATTTGGTATAGATATAGTGTGAGTCCCGGAGAATGACAATGGATAGTTTGAATCCCGAAAATCATCCCCCAAGGGGATGAAATAGGGATGAAAATGTGGATAAATCCCATTTAGTTAAATTTTGGTATGGAATGCATAGTTTTTATCCTGAAAAATCATCTCCTAAGGGGGTGAAATGAGGGGTGAAAATTTGGATAGAACCGATTTAGATGAAATTTGGTATGGAGATAGTAATTTTTAGTCCAGAAATCATCTCCTAGGGGGGTGAAATGAGGTATGAAAATTTGGATGGAACCCATTTACGGTATAGCGAGTTGTAGTCTTGTGGAAGGACATAGGATAGTTTACTCCCGAAAATCATCCCCTAAGGGGGTGAAAATTTGTTTGTGACCCATTTTGATGAAATTTGGTTGAACGATAGTTTGAGTCCCGGAGTATGACAACGGATAGTTTTAATCCCGAAAATCATCCCCTCAGGGATGAAATAGGGGGTGAAGATTTGGATAAAACCTATTTAATAGATGAAATTTGGTAAAGAGATAGAAGGAGTCCTAGGAAAGGACAATGCATAGTTATAATCCCGAAAAATCATTTCCTGAGGTGGTGAAATGAGGGTTGAAGATTTCGATAGAACTCATTTAGATGAAATTTGGTATAGAGAAAGGAAAGAACATAGAATAATTTTTATTCCGGAATACATGAAAGGAGGAAATAAGGGGAACACATAAGGGGGTGAGAAATGGTGGATGAAAATTTGGATTGAACCCATTTACGGTATAGCGATAGTTAAGGAAGGACATAGGATGGTTTTATCCCGAAAATCATCCCCTAAGGGGGTGTAATTGGGGGTGGAAATTCGTTTATGACACATTTTTATAAAATTTGGTTGAAAGATAGTTTGAGTCCTGGAACAGGACATATTATTATGATAGTTTCTATTCCGGAAATCATCCCCTAAGGGGGTGAATTGGGGGTGAACATTTGGATGTAGCACATTCAGATGAAAATTGGTATAGAGATAGTTTGAGTCCTGGAGCATTCTCCAAGGAGGTGAAATAGGGGGTGTAAAATTGGATGGAACCCATTTACGGTATAGCGGTAGTTGGGAGTCCTGGGGAATAGGAACATTACATAGGTAAATATATGTATGTGACGTTCCAAGGGTAAATGTACCTTATGGCGGTAGTTTCGAAGATGTTTTCTAAAACGGGGTAAAAAAGACGTTTTATTATGGCTATTTTGAAAACTATTAGATGTAACATTTTGTTAACGTATCTTTATCTATATATATAAAAGAAGACTTCCTGACAGATCATCAACGCACAGCCGAAACTACTGGAACTAGAAACTTGAAATTTACACCTATACAACCTTTTATAACGTAGGCGACGGATAAGAAGGGATTTTTGGAAATTCCACCCCTAAAGGGGTTAAATAGGGGTGCAAAGTTTGTATGGAGAAAACTTTATTTTTTGAGCTGGAGTCTTCAAACTTTGTGGAAAGATTACTTCATAGAATACAAATAAAGTTCTTTCAGCGTTTTGGAAAATTCTACCCCTAAGGGGGCTAAGAAGGGTTGCAAGCTTTGTATGAGGGAAACTCTTTTTTGAGATAGAAGCTAAAAAGTTTGTAGAAAGATTACTTATTGAAATACAAAAAAAAAACTTTCAGCGTTTTAGAAAATTCCACCCCTAAGGGGGTTAAAAGGGGGTGCATCATTTGTATGGAGGAAACATTTTTTTTTTAGCTAGAGAATTCAAACATTGTAGAAAGCTTACTTATTGGAATAAAAATAAAGTACTTTCGGCGTTTTGGAAAATTCTACCCCTAAGAGGGTTGAAAATCGTTGCAAAGATTGTATGGAGGAAACTTTATTTTTTGAGCTAGAGTCTTTAAACTTTGTGAAAAGATTACTTATTAGAATACAAATAAAGTATTTTCAGCGTTTTGGAAAATTCTACCCCTAAAGGGGCTAAGAAGGGTTGCAAGGTTTGTATGAGGGAAACTCTTTTTTGAGATAGAAGCTAAAAAGTTTGTAGAAAGATTACTTATTAAAATACAAAAAAACAACTTTCAGCGTTTTAGAAAATTCCACCCCTAAGGGGGTTAAGCGGGGGTGCATCATTTGTATGGAGGAAACATTTTTTTTTTAGCTAGAGAATTCAAACATTGTAGAAAGCTTACTTATTGGAATAAAAATAAAGTACTTTCGGCGTTTTGGAAAATTCTACCCCTAAGAGGGTTGAAAATCGTTGCAAAGATTGTATGGAGGAAACTTTATTTTTTGAGCTAGAGTCTTTAAACTTTGTGGAACGATTACTTATTAGAATACAAATAAAGTATTTTCAGCGTTTTGGAAAATTCTACCCCTAAGGGGGCTAAAAAGGGTTGCAAGGTTTGTATGAGGGAAACTCTTTTATGAGATAGAAGCTAAATAATAAAATAAAAATAAATAATACTTTATTTCAGACCTAGTGATCCATAGTGTGTTAGTAACATGTGACTTAATACTAAATTGGTTAGTAACAGCAAGTAAGTAAGTAAGTATAAATAAAAGTAAAAATAGTAATAAAAAGTTTTTAGAAAGATTACTTATTAAAATACAATAAAACCACTTTCAGCGTTTTAGAAAATTCCACCCCTAAGGGGGTTAAAAGAAGGTGCAACATTTGTATGGAGGAAACATGTTTTTTTAGCTAGGGACTTAAACCTTTGTGGAAAGCTTACTTACTAAAATTAAAATCAAGTACTTTCAGCGTTTTGGAAAATTCAATTTTAGATTACTCCACCCCTAAGGGGGTTAAAGGGGGTGCAACATTTGTATGGAGGAAACATGTTTTTTTAGCTAGAGACTTAAACCTTTGTGGAAAGCTTACTTACTAAAATTAAAATCAAGTACTTTCAGCGTTTTGGAAAATTCTACCCCTAAGGGGGTTAAAAATCATTGCAAAGTTTGTATGAGGGAAATTATTTTTTGAGATACAAGGTTAAACTTTTGTAGAAAGATTACTTATTGAAATACAAAAAAGAACTTTCAGTGTTTTAGAAAACTCCACCCCTAAGGGGGTTAAAAGGGAGTGCAACATTTGTATGGAGGAAACATGTTTTTTTAGCTAGAGACTTAAACCTTTGTGGAAAGCTTACTTACTAAAATTAAAATCAAGTACTTTCAGCGTTTTGGAAAATTCCATTTTAGATTACTCCACCCCTAAGGGGGTTAAAGGGGGTGCAACATTTGTATGGAGGAAACATGTTTTTTTAGCTAGAGACTTAAACCTTTGTGGAAAGCTTACTTACTAAAATTAAAATCAAGTACTTTCAGCGTTTTGGAAAATTCCACCTCTAAGGGGTTAAAAATGGTTGCAAAGTTTGTATGAGGGAAACTCTTTTTTGAGATAGAAGTTTAAAAGATTGTAGAAAGATTACTTATTGAAATACAAAAAAGCAATTTTCAGCGTTTTAAGAAAAATTCCACCCCTAAGGGGGTTAAAAGGGGGTGCAACATTTGTATGGAGGAAACATGTTTTTTTAGTTAGAGACTTAAACCTTTGTAGAAAGCTTACTCATTAGAATAAAAATAAAATACTTTCAGTGTTTTGGAAAATTCCAGCCCTAAGGGGTAAAATAGGGTTGCAAAGTTTGTATGAGGGAAACGGTTTTTTGAGATAGAAGCTTAAAAGTTTGTAAAAAGATTACTTATTGAAATACAAAAAAAAACTACTATCAGCGTTCACCCTAAGGGGGTTAAAAGGTGGTGCAACGTTTGTATGGAGGAAACATGTTTTTTTAGCTAGAGACTTAAACCTTTGTGGAAAGCTTACTTACTAAAATTAAAATCAAGTACTTTCAGCATTTTGGAAAATTCAATTTTAGATTACTCCACCCCTAAGGGGGTTAAAGGGGGTGCAACATTTGTATGGAGGAAACATGTTTTTTTAGCTAGGGACTTAAACCTTTGTGGAAAGCTTACTTACTAAAATTAGAATCAAGTACTTTCAGCGTTTTTGAAAAATTAAATTTTAGATTACTCCACCCCTAAGGGGGTTAAAGGGGGTGCAACATTTGTATGGAGGAAACATGTTTTTTTAGCTAGAGACTTAAACCTTTGTGGAAAGCTTACTTACTAAAATTAAAATCAAGTACTTTCAGCGTTTTGGAAACTTCTACCCCTAAGGGGGTTAAAAATCATTGCAAAGTTTGTATGAGGGAAATTATTTTTTGAGATACAAGGTTAAACTTTTGTAGAAAGATTACTTATTGAAATACAAAAAAGAACTTTCAGTGTTTTAGAAAACTCCACCCCTAAGGGGGTTAAAAGGGAGTGCAACATTTGTATGGAGGAAACATGTTTTTTTAGCTAGAGACTTAAACCTTTGTGGAAAGCTTACTTACTAAAATTAAAATCAAGTACTTTCAGCGTTTTGGAAAATTCCACCTCTAAGGGGTTAAAAATGGTTGCAAGGTTTGTATGAGGGAAACTCTTTTTTGAGATAGAAGTTTAAAAGATTGTAGAAAGATTACTTATTGAAATACAAAAAAGCAATTTTCAGCGTTTTAAGAAAAATTCCACCCCTAAGGGGGTTAAAAGGGGGTGCAACATTTGTATAGAGGAAACATGTTTTTTTAGCTAGAGACTTAAACCTTTGTGGAAAGCTTACTTACTAAAATTAAAATCAAGTACTTTCAGCGTTTTGGAAAATTCCACCTCTAAGGGGTTAAAAATGGTTGCAAGGTTTGTATGAGGGAAACTCTTTTTTGAGATAGAAGTTTAAAAGATTGTAGAAAGATTACTTATTGAAATACAAAAAAGCAATTTTCAGCGTTTTAAGAAAAATTCCACCCCTAAGGGGGTTAAAAGGGGGTGCAACATTTGTATGGAGGAAACATGTTTTTTTAGTTAGAGACTTAAACCTTTGTAGAAAGCTTACTCATTAGAATAAAAATAAAATACTTTCAGTGTTTTGGAAAATTCCAGCCCTAAGGGGTAAAATAGGGTTGCAAAGTTTGTATGAGGGAAACGGTTTTTTGAGATAGAAGCTTAAAAGTTTGTAAAAAGATTACTTATTGAAATACAAAAAAAAACTACTATCAGCGTTCACCCTAAGGGGGTTAAAAGGGGGTGCAACGTTTGTATGGAGGAAACATGTTTTTTTAGCTAGAGACTTAAACCTTTGTGGAAAGCTTACTTACTAAAATTAAAATCAAGTACTTTCAGCATTTTGAAAAATTCAATTTTAGATTACTCCACCCCTAAGGGGGTTAAAGGGGGTGCAACATTTGTATGGAGGAAACATGTTTTTTTAGCTAGGGACTTCAACCTTTGTGGAAAGCTTACTTACTAAAATTAAAATCAAGTACTTTCAGCGTTTTGGAAAATTCAATTTTAGATTACTCCACCCCTAAGGGGGTTAAAGGGGGTGCAACATTTGTATGGAGGAAACATGTTTTTTTAGCTAGAGACTTAAACCTTTGTGGAAAGCTTACTTACTAAAATTAAAATCAAGTACTTTCAGCGTTTTGGAAAATTCTACCCCTAAGGGGGTTAAAAATCATTGCAAAGTTTGTATGAGGGAAATTATTTTTTGAGATACAAGGTTAAACTTTTGTAGAAAGATTACTTATTGAAATACAAAAAAGAACTTTCAGTGTTTTAGAAAACTCCACCCCTAAGGGGGTTAAAAGGGAGTGCAACATTTGTATGGAGGAAACATGTTTTTTTAGCTAGAGACTTAAACCTTTGTGGAAAGCTTACTTACTAAAATTAAAATCAAGTACTTTCAGCGTTTTGGAAAATTCAATTTTAGATTACTCCACCCCTAAGGGGGTTAAAGGGGGTGCAACATTTGTATGGAGGAAACATGTTTTTTTAGCTAGAGACTTAAACCTTTGTGGAAAGCTTACTTACTAAAATTAAAATCAAGTACTTTCAGCGTTTTGGAAAATTCCACCTCTAAGGGGTTAAAAATGGTTGCAAAGTTTGTATGAGGGAAACTCTTTTTTGAGATAGAAGTTTAAAAGATTGTAGAAAGATTACTTATTGAAATACAAAAAAGCAATTTTCAGCGTTTTAAGAAAAATTCCACCCCTAAGGGGGTTAAAAGGGGGTGCAACATTTGTATGGAGGAAACATGTTTTTTTAGTTAGAGACTTAAACCTTTGTAGAAAGCTTACTCATTAGAATAAAAATAAAATACTTTCAGTGTTTTGGAAAATTCCAGCCCTAAGGGGTAAAATAGGGTTGCAAAGTTTGTATGAGGGAAACGGTTTTTTGAGATAGAAGCTTAAAAGTTTGTAAAAAGATTACTTATTGAAATACAAAAAAAAACTACTATCAGCGTTCACCCTAAGGGGGTTAAAAGGGGGTGCAACGTTTGTATGGAGGAAACATGTTTTTTTAGCTAGAGACTTAAACCTTTGTAGAAAGCTTACTTACTAAAATTAAAATCAAGTACTTTCAGCATTTTGGAAAATTCAATTTTAGATTACTCCACCCCTAAGGGGGTTAAAGGGGGTGCAACATTTGTATGGAGGAAACATGTTTTTTTAGCTAGGGACTTAAACCTTTGTGGAAAGCTTACTTACTAAAATTAAAATCAAGTACTTTCAGCGTTTTGGAAAATTCAACTTTAGATTACTCCACCCCTAAGGGGGTTAAAGGGGGTGCAACATTTGTATGGAGGAAACATGTTTTTTTAGCTAGAGACTTAAACCTTTGTGGAAAGCTTACTTACTAAAATTAAAATCAAGTACTTTCAGCGTTTTGGAAAATTCTACCCCTAAGGGGGTTAAAAATCATTGCAAAGTTTGTATGAGGGAAATTATTTTTTGAGATACAAGGTTAAACTTTTGTAGAAAGATTACTTATTGAAATACAAAAAAGAACTTTCAGTGTTTAAGAAAACTCCACCCCTAAGGGGGTTAAAAGGGAGTGCAACATTTGTATGGAGGAAACATGTTTTTTTAGCTAGAGACTTAAACCTTTGTGGAAAGCTTACTTACTAAAATTAAAATCAAGTACTTTCAGCGTTTTGGAAAATTCAATTTTAGATTACTCCACCCCTAAGGGGGTTAAAGGGGGTGCAACATTTGTATGGAGGAAACATGTTTTTTTAGCTAGAGACTTAAACCTTTGTGGAAAGCTTACTTACTAAAATTAAAATCAAGTACTTTCAGCGTTTTGGAAAATTCCACCTCTAAGGGGTTAAAAATGGTTGCAAAGTTTGTATGAGGGAAACTCTTTTTTGAGATAGAAGCTGAAAAGTTGTAGAAAGATTACTTTTGAAATAAAAAAAGAACTTTCAGCGTTTTGAAAAATTCCACCCCTAAGGGGGTTAAAAAAGGTTTCTAAGTTTGTACCAGGGAAACTTTTTTTGAGATAGAAGCTTAAAAGTTTGTAGAAAGATGACTTATTGAAATAAAAAAAATACGTTTAGCGCAGCGGTTTAGAAAATTCCGCCCCTAAGGGGGTTAAAAGGGGGTGCAACATTTGTATGGAGGTGACATGTTTTTTTAGCTACAGACTTAAAACTTTGTAGAAAGCTTACTTTTTAGCATAAAAATAAAGCACTTTCAGCGTTTTGGAAAATTCCACCCCTAAGGGTTGTTAAAATCGTTGCAAAGTTTATATGAGGGAAATTATTTTTTGAGATACAAGGTTAAACGTTTGGAGAAAGATTACCTACTTATTGAAATACAAAAAAGGACGTTCAGCGTTTTAGAAAATTCCACCGCTAAGGGGGTGAAAAGGGAGTGCAACATTTGTATGGAGGCAACGTTCTTTTTTTAGCAAGAGACTTTAAACTTTGTAGATAGCTTACTTATTAGAATATAAATAAAATACTTTCAGCGTGTTGATAAATTCTACCCCTGAGGGGGTTACTAAGGGTTGCAAAGTTTGTATGAGGGAAACTCTTTTTTGAGTAAAAAGTACTTTCAGCGTTTTGGAAAATTCCACCCCTTAACGGGTTAAAAAGGGGGCAAGATTCGTATGGGAAACACTTTTATTGAGCTTAGATACTTGATAGTTTGTAGAAAAAATGCTTATTACAGCAAAAAAAACTCTTTTTCTTAATTTTTCTTTGAAAAGCGTTAATAGGGGGTTCTAAGTTGGTATGGAGAGTCAGAAAATTTTAAAGTATGAGATTTGGAACTTCGATCCTAGCCTGTTTGTTAAAAGACTACAAAACTTATTTCAGCGTTTTGTTAAATTCAACCTCTAAAGGGGATTATAAGGGTGTTCCATGTTTGTATGTAGAGCAAGTAATTTTTAATGTAAGGGATTTGTAACTTCGGTTGTAGACTGTTTGCTGAAAAACTACAAAACTTATTTCAGCGTTTTTAATTAAGTTATCGCCTAAGAAGGTTAAAAGGGGGTTCGAAGTTTATGTAGAGAGCAAGTCAAGACATTTTTAAAGTAAGAAATTTGTAACTACGGTTTCAGATTTATACTATGAGGGTTCAAAGAGGGTTCTTTTGAAGGTAGGAGATTTGTAACTTCGGTTTTAGACTGTTTACTAAAAAACTACAAAACTAATTTCAATGTTTTTTTTTAATTCATTCCTTAAACAAACATTTAGACGATAACATGTTCTACGCGGACGAAGTCGCGGGCAACAGCTAGTTTTTAATATAAAATATTTAAATTACAAGTCAGTTAATTTAGTCCTACGGTTTAGTAGAAAAGGTCCTTACGGCCGTGTGATATGAAAAATGCAAAATAATACTAAAAAGGCTACATGCATCTATTATGGTGAGGCGGTTCATAGACACTAAGTTTGCGGCGGAGTATATTTTGTAAAAAAAGGCGTTCGGAGTAAGCTTATCTATAAAATCATGCAACTCAGCCATAATGACCTTTTCCTTCATACAATCCATACTAATATTACAAATGCGAAAGTAACTCTGTCTGTCTGTAACCTTTTCATGCTTAAACTGCTGAACCGATTGAGATGAAATTTGGTGTAGAGATACTTTGAATTCCGGGGCCTTCCCAAAGAATCCTTACTAAAGACAGTTTTTATTTGGAAATTCATCACCTAAGGGGGTGAAAAGGGGAGAGAAAGTTACGATATAAACGAGTTCCGCGCGGACGAAGTCGCGGGCAAAAGCTAGTAACTAAATAAAAGGATCCACAGAATTATTTCTGTCTTTTTTAGCATGGGAAACCATTTATAAATACAACTTTAATGATAAATCTGCGTGCCGTATAATAGAATATAGAAATAAACCCATATTCAGGATTTACATATTTTCGTCCTGTTTTTATGTTCAAGCCTGCATAACATTCATAATACTAAGGATACATACATGATTTTAACTAATTTAAAATCCCTAAAGTATGCCCATTCATTTAATACCAACCACTCCATAACTTCAAAGTAGAGTAGAAGTGTGTTTTCGGCCATCCCAAACTTTAACCAACGTTTTCTCAATTGTCGCTTTTTCACTTCTGCAACTTTGCAGAATTTAAAAAAAATAACTATAGCATCTAGAGACATGAATATTTCACCAATTTCGACAAAGTGGGACGTTTTCCCAAAAACCGTCACATATATTGATGCCGGTGACTGTACCCAATGGGGGATGGCTGGGGTATAAGGTATACTCACACATCGAAAGGCGAACACCATCCGTGCTTTCATAATCCGTGACGCCAGAATCTCAAAACGAATGCGCTGAATAATGAGTAAATGGGGGAAGTATCCAATTCCCTCCCGTGTGTGCCTCAGCATCGATCACCGACTGTAGTGGATGGCTGACATTAACAAGCCGTACTCGGAATCAATACCGTTATTACCGAGTTAGCGTTAATTGGTACTACCTACTAGCATCTGAGCGAACTGCCATTGTTTCTGAAACATGATTAACTCGTCCCTGCGAATCTGACGTTGTGTAGCTAAATAGGTACACACATATAAATAGGTACCGCCTTTGTCTTTTGTGAAGAGGTTTAAATATCTAGGTCACTTTTTAACGCACAATTTGAGCGTTGACCTGTAGGTCGATCACGTAACGCATTGTACGCGCGTCAGGTTGGTCTAAATGTCACTTTTTATATGGAAAATTGACGGTTAAATTGTACCGACGCGCGTTCGGAACGTTACGTGATTACCCCTCTGGCCCCGTATCATGGATGGGCCTTATCACGCGATAAGTGACATGATAGAGCGTCCGTCCCTGGCTGACACCGTTCGATAGAACGAGACGACGCTGTTATCTTGTCACCTATCGCGTGATAAGGCCATCGCTATACGGGGCCTGATATCGAACGTGACCGCAGGGCATTGGCAGTCAGGTCGAATGCAGGTTTGCTCGATGTTCCACCTATGTCAAAATCGTTATATTTAAAGGCTTATAGTCAATCATTCTACTCGAGCAGCCTGTGGGTAAAGTATACCTACCAAAAGAGCGTATAATGCCCTGCGTGTTCATTATAACAATGCATTCAGGGTGCTGTTGGGACTGCCTAGGTGGTGTAGCGCCTCGCGTATGTTCGCCGAGGCCCGCAAGGACGGTTTTCAATCGATCATACGCAATAAAAGCAATATTAAAAATTTTGAAAAAACCCACGACAAATGTTATGGGAAAATAATTAACTAAAATTTTGAAAAACGCTCCTATATCCTATAAATAAATAAATAAGTACTAAATATTTTGGGGACAGTCTTACACAAATCGACCTAGTCCCAAACTAAGCAAAGCTTGTACTATGGGTACTAGACGACGATATAGAGATACGACATAGAAAACAACCATGACTCAGGAACAAATATTCGTGCTCATCACACAAAAATGCCCTTACCGGGATTCGAACCCGGGACCTCCGGCTTCGTAGGTAGGTATATGATTACAAAACCACAAAAATTCGTCGGGGACTGCCGTTGCCTGCCCTGAAATGAAGTGAGATTATGCAGTTTACTAATTATAAAATTACTGATTAATTGAAATTGATACCTTGATATGAGATTGTTTTTATTAAGTGCCTGTGAAATTGAGAACAGACATGGCAACGTCAGCCCCCGACGAATTTTTGTGGTTTTGTAATGTCGTTGATTAAAAAAAACTGGCCAAGTGCGAGTCGGACTCGCGCACGAAGGGTACCATTATCTATAAAAAACTATTATATTCTGTGTTTTTAGTATTTGTTGTTATAGCGGCAACAGAAATACATCATCTGTGAAATTTTCAGCGGGAACTATTACGGTATCAGTGAGATACAGCCTGGTGACAGACAGACGGACAGCGGAGTCTTAGTAATAGGGTCTCGTTTTACTCTTTGAATACGGAACCCTTGCTTGCTCAGCTTGTGCACAAATCACGCGAGGTTTTTTCGGCTACTTTTTGATAGCTCAACACACAGCCACGCCATCCATCAGAGCCCTCTGCTTGACACATTTGCATTGCTATCGCCCAACGGATCACTCCTCATACAACCAAAAGATTTATTTTAAACTGTATTAAACAGCATTTCTGTTTAAAGTTGGTTTAAATCATCTTCACTTGTTCCCGTCTGGAACAATTTGACAATTTGGCGTGTATAGACACGGCTGGTGGCTTATGGCCCAGGCTGCTTGATGATGTCAATAGCAGGTTGATGAAATGACGAAGGCGGCGGTTCAGGGGGCCAATTTTTGACTTTCGAGCGCTCGAAAATTAAATAAAAGTAAATACAATTGTAGGTCAAAATTGCGGGCACTTACTTTCTACCGATATAATTGAATACGAGTGGTCAATACCACTCGTTTTTCAATTTTCTATCGCTGTTTCAAAATAGAATTTCGTCAATTTTTACCGTTTTCGAGTGCAAAAGTCGAGCGCTCGAAAGTCAAAAATCGGTCCCCAGCGAATTAAATACTTTTAATTGGGTATTTTCTACATGATTTTTGGTGAATCTAACTTTATATAAAAATGGCAAGTAAAAATAGGTAAAAGCTTTGTGTTGCAGCTTATGAAGCGAAAGTCAAAGTGCGAGTGCGACATATTTCTCTCCCCTATCAAACTACTAATTCTGTAGGTCGTGGGACTCGTGGGATAACGTTTTGTACACTCTTGTCATTCACGCCGCTTCGCGCGGCCGTAGACACCTGCAAGAGGCCTTCCGTCGTAAACAACGCGTTGCGCGCGTCCATGCGCGTAGGGATAGTCAGCCAAAGAAGCTGACTTCAAGTGACAGGTGACACTCGGAGAGGCTGTGCAACTGGGGTGCCTCCGGCGCGGTCGGAGGTTAACGTCTGTATACGAAGTCAGCCGAAGCCCGACATCAATGTACTTACCTACAGCTGTATGTATTACAGGTTGTATTTTATGGCGCGCTGCGCTCGCTTCTACGCCCTGTCGCGGTCTACATATACTGCGCTATGCCGCCAATGCATCTGGGGCGCCAGAGGCGCTCCACTTCTGTCGGTCGGACGTTGACGTTTTTGGCACGCTGCGCGCGCTTGTTAACTTTACGTTGTTTTCTGCTCCATCATCAGACCCTTAGAAGTTCATGAACAGAAGCGCTACTTGGCAATCACAGCACCCAAGTACACCCAAGTACCCAAGTCACAAAGGCAGTCTATTAAGGTGGCGTGGCAATTAAGTAATAGGGTAAACCCGTCAGTACCGAATTCGATTTGGGGATATTGTTTCTGCTATTTTTAGCAAAGATACTGATTACACAGGGCAGAACAGTGGTACAGTCAGGGGTATTAATAATATACGTATGTTCATAAATATATGTACAGGATTCTATGGTGAATGTCGTAAAGGCGTGTAGGTATATTTATGTCCTTATTTATGTATGTTATTAATACCCCTGACTGTCCACTTTACACTTTTGTCATCATGACCAGGTGTTTTACGCGCGTCAGGTAGATCTAAATGTCACTTTTTATATGGAAAAATGACAGTTAAATTGTCCTAACGCGCGTACGCAACGTTACGAGATTACCCCTCTAATCATGACCATCACTTTAACATACCTAATTGGTCACAGCTTGTCCAATCAGTTGGGCCAGTTTGTAGTTGATTTTTTCGCAAACTTTACCTACAAGCCGTGGTAAATTAGGGGAGAGTAGGGTAATTGCGAACACTTAAGGGAGAACTGGAATAAAACGAAACCAGATGAAGTTACACAGGCTATTTATTATTCATTCTTTAGTTTAATTAATCAGCCTTATGTTTTCATAATCAACAGTGATAAATTTTAGAACAAAATAAAGTTATAATAAAAAAACAAAACCTCTGGTGTCCGGAATTACCCGACACCCAAGGAGTAATTACGGATTCTAAGTGGGGTAATCACGGACCTACTCTAATTGGAGTACAAATCACAAACCAGTACTTATCGCTGGTAGCACTCGTTTTGATACTCTGTGTAAAAAACGCCTCACTCTTTGACGTTTGACGTGTTGGGTTTTTCTAACCAAAAAAAAACGTGTTGTTTTTTGCTTGCTTGAACGGCGTGACCCATTTTTGAGTGTATTTTGTTTTGAGAAAGAATTCACGATATTGTTATATGTTTATTGGAATCAGTTCATAATTGAGGCCAGGCACTCCTATCAAGGAGTTTTGTTTTGTGCCGGCCAGTGAAGGTTAACTTGGTGACGTGAGTTTGATTCGCCTACGTGGCGGATACCCAGGAGACGAGAGCGTTCCCCGGGACTCGGCGGCGTCATCACATACGGTTACACAAACACACACTTACACATACAGAGTCCGCCCCGTCGGGACGCCGGCCTGTAGACAGCGGATGAAACATCCATCAAAGGTACCAACGTTTGAGTATAAAAAATTGATACCGGACACATCTTCGGTATGCCACGCTTCTTGGAAGCTATAGCTTAGCGGGGTTATACCGGGCGATCTAATCCGGACCCTTATTCGAGTTCAGTTCACTCATTTTGGGCCCAGCGGCTGAAGCCTCGAACAGGGTGTGTTAGCCCGGGTTAGTAGCTAACAATTTTGGTAGCAAGAGCGTGGTTATTTGAAACGCCTCTGGCTGTGTCAATAGGTATCTTTGACTGGTTCACAGTATTATTTTGATATTTGTGGGAAAAACGTTTTGAGGCTACCCGTTGAGGGAACTAGTTGTAACTACTTTGGTTGAAATAGCAAAATATTACTGAATTGGTTTGTAGTGATATAATAGCACACATTGCTAATTGTTTTGATAGTAGATTTGATATTATTTGGTGAATTTCTTGGTCACTGAAAGCCATATGGCATTTTTATAGGTTAAAATTTCCTTGTTGAAATTAAATAGCAATCTCAAATTCAATTCTTAGGTATATACTAAACACATAGGAAATTGTTATTGCTTGTTTATATAATAATTGTTACTGTTTGGTTTTTGTTTGTTTGGCTTAGTTTAGCAGTTATAAATTAGAGTTCACTCAGAGAATAAGTAATATTCTGAGGGGTTCCTTGGTAAGCCATATAATTTGGTAATTAAAAAATAATTTGCATTGACTAAAATTATTTGGATTAATTGTTTTGTGTGTTGGGAGTTGGGAACCTACAGGTTTGGAATATTTTGGGGTTCCCTGAGAAGTGAATATTGCCCAGAAAGGTTCTGTGTTGACCGGTGTGTTGCGATTTGAAAATAAATTATACTTGTTAAAATAAATTAATGCTCATTATAAATATTACTTGATTTAGGGTTCAACAAGTAACATTTTGCAGGGTTCCTTGTGCCAAATAATTTTAGTTTATATTGTTTTTGTTTTGCATTGTTGAACATTTTAATTAGAAGTCGATTGGACTTGCGTTTGTTTGTGAGTGTTTGTTGTTGCTGGTTACAGCCATGGCAAGGTTGACAGCCAAGATTAAGGCGGAGCTGAGATGGCTGTCCTCTGCGGTGCAATTGATAAGTAGACCCGACCGGACCGACGCTTTGCTGGCGCGATCGGCTGAGCTGCCGGACCGAGGTGCGGTAGTTCAGAGTGCTTATGCAGAGCTTTTGGCGTTGGATGAAAAGATTGATGATTTGGTGGAGGCAGAAATCACACAATTTTATGACTTGCATGATGCGCTGGTTCAGGCTGCGCACAAGGTGCAGCGGGGTCCTTTGATGGCGGAGACGCGATCACCGCCACCCCTGGCTCTCCTAGGGCGTTTGCCAACCCTGGATTTGCCCCATTTTGACGGGGACTTAAAACTCTGGACCGCCTACCACGACTTGTTTTCAAGTCTGGTGGACGCCAGGACAGACTTGGCACCGAGCCAAAAGTTGGCATATCTTTTCTCCACCTTGAATGGAGAGGCACTGGAATTAGTCTCGCATCTTGCGGTCACCGACCAAAATTACCTCACAGCCAAGGAGCTTTTGGAGAAACGATATGCCAACATTAGGCGTTTGGCAGACACCCATGTGGCACAAATTTTGGCGCTCCCTCACATTTATGGGGTTGCCACGTTGCGGAGGGATTTGGTGAATCCCGTGATGGTGGCCTTGAATGCTTTACGACGGCTTGGCCTGCCGGTGGATGAATGGTCGTTCATGCTCTTGCATATAGTTTTGTCACGGTTGCCCACGGACTTGAAGCTCCGTTTTGAGTACAAGCACGGTGGGGATAGTGCCACACAATTGCCGCGTTTTGCGGACCTTGTCGTGTTTCTGGAGGAGGAGTGTCGGTTGGTGGACAACGCCGGGATTGAAGGCCCCTCGGGACCCTCGGCGGGACCTCCACGGGAACAGCGGCGTGTGGCTGCTCGCCCCCCTAAGCCAGGGGTGGTAGAGCCACGCCGCCCGCCCCTCCGATACGCGACGGCCCACGCGCCCCCAAGGTGCGTGTATTGCACGGATGATGGCCATTTGGTTGCAGCGTGCCCCAGGTTCCTGCACAAGAGGGTGAAGGATCGGCGCGGTATCGCGAATGAACGCCGGTGGTGCTACTCCTGTTTGGGGCAGCATTTGCAGCGGGATTGCCCACGGCCTGAACCGTGCCCGCAGTGCCAGGGGAAACACCACCTGGTGTTGTGCGCCAACCAAAATGGTGGTAATCGGTTGGATGGTGCGGGACGTTCCCCCACGGGCGGGGGCCCGCTTCCCCATTACCCCCAAAGGGAGTCTCGTCGGGGCTCGCCGTCCACGGGCGGGGGCACCCCTCCCCCATCTCCTCGTCCACAGCCCAGGTTTGCTGCTGCTCAGCGCAGCTCCCCGCCTCCGAGCTTCTCACCACCGCTGTGCGAACGACCGCGGTTGGAACGCCGCCCGCCCCAATTTGGACGCCGCTCCGCGTACTACGCGTCAACCTGGGTGCGCCCGGGTCGCTGCCCTGAGGTTCCGGTGGACCCGTACCTGGTGCGGTCCAATTGGGCGGGGCCAGCCCAGCAGGACGGCGCCTATGAGGGTTGTTGGCGGCCCGATGAGGGTCGCCCCCAATAGGTAGCTGCCGCCCGCTCCTCCACCACAGCCGCCAACCCTGAAACAGTACTCTTGCCAACTGTTTGTGTCAGGGTCTGGGGCCCGACGGGTAAGTCCTTGTTAGTTCGTGCCCTTTTGGATTCGGGTGCCCAGGGCTGTCTTGCGTCGTCTTATTTGGTGGAGAGATTGGGCCTCCCATGTATACCCCGCCCCTCCGTCATCCACGGAATAGGTGGCCTTCAGGTGCAGGGTTCCATGGGGGAAATTAATGTTTGTTTTTCAACTGTCAATTGTGGGCCAACCATTGTGGCCAAAGCGGTTGTGTTGAACGATATTTTGGGCAGCAACCCGCAGGTGGTTATCTCCCCTACCGCGGTGAAATTGACGTCAGAGTTGACCCCCGCTGACCCCCAATGGTTTGTTCCAGGACCTATAGACCTGCTCTTGGGTGTTGATGTTTTAGGTTTGATCTTGTCCGGGGACAAGCGGGTTTTACAACCCTGCGGTTTGATGGCTTTGCAAACCATTTTTGGTTACACCTTTTTTGGACCCGTGTTGAGGGGCTTGGTCCCACGGGTTGAAAATGAAATTGTTACCGTAGGGCTCTCGCTCTCGGACGCCGTCCAGCGTTTCTGGGAGGTCGAGGAGCCCCCCAAGGCTCCCAGAGTCGATCCAGCGGAACAAGAATGCGAATTGTCGTATCAGAATAATACAGGTCGCCTCGCTGATGGTCGTTTTGTTACTCGGTTGCCTTTTAGGGCTGCACGCCCCCCTCTCGGTCAGTCTCATGCCCTAGCGGAAAAAAGGTTGTTGTCCATGGAGCGCCGAATGAAGAGGGATTCAGATCTCCGTGCTAAGTACATTGAGTTTATGCGCGAGTATGAGGCTTTGGGACATATGTCACGCTCGACTATTGATTGGCGTTCGCTCGAGCACTATTTTTTGCCCCACCATGCGGTTTTGAAGACGCCTGGGGGCAAAATTCGGGTGGTTTTTGACGGTTCGGCCCCTACGTCAAATGGGGTTTCCTTGAACCAGTGTTTGCACTCCAGTCCCAAACTGCACCGGGACATTTCGGATATCCTCACCAACTTCCGCCGTCATCAAATTGTCTTTGTGGCTGACATCCGAATGATGTTCCGCCAATCGGTTGTTCACCGAGATGACCGGCGTTATCAGATGATTTTGTGGCGTGAGCGACCTTGTGATCCTATGCGAGTGTACGAGTTGAACACTACCACGTACGGACTTACCTCCAGCCCGTATATTGCCATCCGGACTTTGTTAGAGTTGGCTCATCGGGAGCGATTGAACCACCCCCGTGCAGCGGCCATCTTGGAAGATTCAGTATATGTTGATGATGTTTGCACTGGGGCTTCCACTGCTACGGAGGCTTTGATTTTACGGGATGAGTTGATTGCGATCCTGAAGTCAGGTGGGTACGAACTGCGTAAGTGGTTGTCAAATTGCCCTGATTTGTTGCGAGATCTTCCGGTGGAACATCAGCAGGATCCTCTCTTGTTCGAAGATGCGGACAACCCTAACTTGATTGCGGTACTTGGCATACAGTACCAGCCCGTCCAGGATGTCTTCACTTATCGGGTTAAATTGGACCCCTCTAAGACCTGGACGAAGCGTTCGGTCTTGTCGACTGTTGCTCGGACCTTCGATCCTAATGGATGGATCACACCTGTCATTTTTCTGGCTAAGTGTTTTTTGCAGAAGCTGTGGATTGCGGAAGTTACGTGGGACGAACCTCTTCAGGGAGACTTGCTAACCGAATGGTATTCGATTGTTTACTCCCTTCCGGACGTGAACCGGATTTCCTTGCCCAGACTCTTTCTGCCATTCGGCAAGTGTAAAGTTAGCCTCCACGGGTTTTGTGACGCGTCTGAACGAGGGTACGCGGCCGTGGTATTTTTGCGGACTATTAGCCTATCCGGTCATGTTGGACTACATTTGATAATGGCCAAGAGTAAGGTGGCTCCTATCAGGACTAGGTTAACTATTCCTAAGTTGGAATTGTCGGGAGCAGCCCTCCTTACGAGGCTCCTCAATCATGTTTGTGATACTTTGGGTCGTACCGTGGAGATTTCAGATGTTTTTGCGTGGACTGATAGTGAGATCGTTCTTTGTTGGCTTCGCACCTCCGTGCATAATTTAGAGGTTTTTGTTGCGAATCGGATTTCACAGATCCAGAGCTCAGCGACCCCGCTGATTTGGCGACATGTTCCAGGGGAACTGAACCCCGCTGACTGCGCTTCGCGAGGCTGCGAGGCTCCGGTACTTGTAAACCATTCCCTGTGGTGGGGACCAGATTGGTTGTCGCATCCTGCGGCATCTTGGCCCCAGAATCGGTTCTCTTCTCCAGAGGCGTTGCCAGGTTTACGTGTTGGCGTTATGGAAACGCAACCTGTCTACGACTTGAATCCTCTGTTGGAGCGGTACAGCTCTCTGTCGAAATTGATTGGGGTTACCGCGCGGATCCGACGCTTCTTGCTCCACGCACGGAACCCAGCTCAGAGGGCATTGACCACGGAATTGGCCTTGTCGCCCTTGGAACGCCAAGAGGCCCTGCTATTTTGGGTTCGTGTGGTGCAAGTGGAGCGATTCGAACCGATTATTGACGCGCTTAAAGGAGGATCGAGAATTAAGGGTTCGATCGCTCGTCTGAATCCATTTCTAGACGCATCGGGTTTGCTTAGGAGTCGGCGGACGACTTCGAAACTCAAACTTGCCCTATGGAGCTCGCCATCCTTTGTTGCTCCCCAAAGGGGGGACTTTGGTCAGTTTGTTGGTGTCTGATCGACACGTTGCTAACGCTCACGCAGGCTGCAATGCCCTTGTAGCCATTTTGCAGCGTGAATTTTGGATTTTGTCTGCCAGACGCACTATTCGCGGCATCATCTTCAGATGTATGCCGTGCTATCGTTTGACGGCCACCCTCACGCAGCCCATGATGGGGGATCTGCCCTCCGACAGAGTCTCGGAGAGTCGACCATTTGCTTGTGTGGGCACGGACTTTGCCGGCCCCTTTTTGGTAAAGACCTCGCAGCTTCGCAACGCTCGATCTGTCAAAGCGTACTTGTGTGTGTTTGTCTGTCTGGCCTCCAAGGCAGTTCACTTGGAACTGGTAAGTGCCCTCAGCACGGAAGCGTTTCTTGCGACGCTAGATAGATTTGTATCCCGCCGGGGACTGCCATCTCTGATCCGCTCTGATAACGGCACCAATTATAAAGGCACTGACCGTTACTTGAATGAAATTTGTAATTATTTGAATAGTGATAAGGATAATTTAAGATTTGCAATGTCTCGAATGGGCATTAAGTGGCAATTTGATCCCCCCGTTTGCCCACATTGGGGTGGTATTTTTGAGGCTGTTGTAAAAGTTACAAAAACGCATCTCCGCCGAGTTATTGGTGAAACGATTTTAACGTTCGAGGAACTTGCTACGGTATTTTGTAAAATTGAGGCTGTCCTCAACTCGCGCCCTCTCTGCCCTGTCTCGTCGGACCCAAATGACCTAGAAGCATTGACTCCTGGTCATTTTTTGATTGGCCAGCCCTTACCGCGCTGCCGGAGTACCCCTTCGGGGAGATAAAATCATCACGCTTAAGTCGGTTTGAGTTGCTACAGCAGATGACCCAAAGCTTCTGGCATCGTTGGTCGCTAGAATATTTGCACATCTTGCAGCAGCGCGTTAAGTGGACTGACAAAACTGATCCTCCTCACGTTGGAGATCTTGTACTAGTTAAGGAATCTAATTTGTTACCTTTGTATTGGCGTCGTGGACGCATTGTAAATTTGTGGTATGGGTCTGACGGGGTCCCCAGGGTTGCGGAGGTTATGGTTGGAGATACAGTTTTGAAGCGAGCTGTAGCGAGCTTAGCCCGCCTGCCCATTTATTAGCAGACAGAGCTCCTCTGCCTGGAGCGGGGGATTGTTCGGTACCAGTCTTTATCGCTGGTAGCACTCGTTTTGATACTCTGTGTAAAAAACGCCTCACTCTTTGACGTTTGACGTGTTGGGTTTTTCTAACCAAAAAAAAACGTGTTGTTTTTTGCTTGCTTGAACGGCGTGACCCATTTTTGAGTGTATTTTGTTTTGAGAAAGAATTCACGATATTGTTATATGTTTATTGGAATCAGTTCATAATTGAGGCCAGGCACTCCTATCAAGGAGTTTTGTTTTGTGCCGGCCAGTGAAGGTTAACTTGGTGACGTGAGTTTGATTCGCCTACGTGGCGGATACCCAGGAGACGAGAGCGTTCCCCGGGACTCGGCGGCGTCATCACATACGGTTACACAAACACACACTTACACATACAGAGTCCGCCCCGTCGGGACGCCGGCCTGCAGACAGCGGATGAAACATCCATCAAAGGTACCAACGTTTGAGTATAAAAAATTGATACCGGACACATCTTCGGTATGCCACGCTTCTTGGAAGCTATAGCTTAGCGGGGTTATACCGGGCGATCTAATCCGGACCCTTATTCGAGTTCAGTTCACTCATTTTGGGCCCAGCGGCTGAAGCCTCGAACAAGGTGTGTTAGCCCGGGTTAGTAGCTAACACCCGTCAGTACCGAATTCGATTTGGGGATATTGTTTCTGCTATTTTTAGCAAAGATACTGATTACACAGGGCAGAACAGTGGTACAGTCAGGGGTATTAATAATATACGTATGTTCATAAATATATGTACAGGATTCTATGGTGAATGTCGTAAAGGCGTGTAGGTATATTTATGTCCTTATTTATGTATGTTATTAATACCCCTGACTGTCCACTTTACACTTTTGTCATCATGACCAGGTGTTTTACGCGCGTCAGGTAGATCTAAATGTCACTTTTTATATGGAAAAATGACAGTTAAATTGTCCTAACGCGCGTACGCAACGTTACGAGATTACCCCTCTAATCATGACCATCACTTTAACATACCTAATTGGTCACAGCTTGTCCAATCAGTTGGGCCAGTTTGTAGTTGATTTTTTCGCAAACTTTACCTACAAGCCGTGGTAAATTAGGGGAGAGTAGGGTAATTGCGAACACTTAAGGGAGAACTGGAATAAAACGAAACCAGATGAAGTTACACAGGCTATTTATTATTCATTCTTTAGTTTAATTAATCAGCCTTATGTTTTCATAATCAACAGTGATAAATTTTAGAACAAAATAAAGTTATAATAAAAAAACAAAACCTCTGGTGTCCGGAATTACCCGACACCCAAGGAGTAATTACGGATTCTAAGTGGGGTAATCACGGACCTACTCTAATTGGAGTACAAATCACAAACAAAGCCCTTTAAAGTGCTTTCTCCATTCGTAAACTTCTCATGGGCCCATAACTTACATTTATAACATATTATCCAATCTTCGGTTATTGGTTCTACATATTTTATTCGTTCGAGATTACCCTTCTCAAATCGTCCGCGATTAGCCGACTCGCTCAAAAATGCAAAAGAAATATTTTATTTGAGATTAGAACCGTGCGGTGCACGATACGAGTAATTCAAAACGTTGTGTAATTAGACGTTATTTCGCAAAAAAAATACCAAAGTTCTATGTTATTCCTACAAGACGACACACACATCCTATTTTACACAAAAATAAGAAGAAATTGTTGAAAAATCTTCAAGTTTACTTACCCTGGACAGCGAGCGCGTCCTCACTTTGACACTTTCTGTTCGGCACTAGGTTCGGGCTTGACTCTCGACTACATCATTCGAAATATCTCCTATCCTTTTCTAACATAGCTAAACCCGCTCATCCGCCATTACCCGCCGTCCGTGATTCCCCCACCCTCCCCTAATTAGTATGAAAACAAAAACACTTTTTTAATTGACAAGTAACAAATTGTGTTAATTAAGTCTTATACTTGCAGCCCTTACAATAAAAGTTCGTATTTTAAACACTCACTGTATAACTTCAACAGTTCAACTACCCAGATCAAGTTCCAACCCCTTTACCTTTCATCCAACCGACGGCGGCTATTCGAGCTTAAGGGCTTTTCCAAACACTGCCAACTTAACTTACGGGTGACCAAAATTTGATCCACTGAACCAATCTTCATTCATTACCATGAGCCAGCTATTAGGCCTAGGCTTTTTTTCATAGCAAAACCATAGCGTTTACACTAAACGTCTCAGCCACAGCGATCTATTTTTATGAATAGAATATGACAAAACGCATCCGAATTAGGCCCTTGGTCTTTTGACCAGGTATAATGTTCTACCTATTTGAAATTACATACTTACCTAAGTACTACTCGACACTAACTATACCCCGCGTATACATGTAATGGTGAAATTAAATTTCAAATAGGACTAATAGGGAACTTGCATCTTAATATTTTATTACGAAAAACAAAAGTATAATCCAGCATTAAAACAACTGTAGCATTAAAACTTTGTTATGATTTATTTTTCTGATGTTATATGCATTTGAAATCTGCGCGCGCCGGCACCCCCCGAAAACGCTCTATACTAAACGGGCTTATGCTATGACGTCACAGCATAGCCTTTACTATGGAGTAAGTCATTAATTTGCGATTATCTCCACAAAATTTACGTTTAAGTCTATACTTGTCATACAAAATATCATTTCTAATTTAATATTCTATGTAACTGTTACGTTATTTTATCGAAAAAATAAAAAATAAATTTTCGTCATTTTAACGTTAGGTAAAACTAATACCTAAAATCGTTTTTTTTTTTCTTTTGTATGATATCTCTACGTATATCCGCATCGATTGAGTGCAATTTATTCGAAATTGAAGTCCCATGCAAGTTCCCCATTAAGTACATTCGGTTAATTAGGTCAATTATTTACCTATGTATGTCAGGGCAAATGGCAGCTTATCTGAAAATGCACACATTTTTCTAGTTACCTTTTTTGCATTTTTTTCTAAAACGATTGTTTGCGCTTTATGCAGCGCAAACAAGATTTGAACGGACGATTTTTTCTACTTTGCAAAGTTTAGGGTTAAAAACTTACAACCTTGATCAAGCGAGCGAAGCGAACAAAGTTCTCCGTTACAGTTTGGACAAAAAAAATAGTTTGTCATACACGGCGTCTGTCAGGCTGTTTTCTTCTTGAGGTCGCATTTCTCAACCGAGTGACATGATTTTTTTTTAGCAGGTTCAATAATTATATCGATTTTTTGTCGATACAGTTTTTCGGTTTTTTTTTAAAGACTGGCGCGCTAGTTTTACAGCTCACAGATATTAGTATAGAATAGATGAAAATGTGGAACAAAATAATCCACATAACAAGGATCTTACAGTCCAACTACTTAAGAACCGGGTTCTAAATGAACTCACACTTAGTATTCCTTTCCTGAGTTTTCGACACAGTAAGCTGCTTTTAATGTCACTAATTTTGAAAGGAAATCTTAACTTTGTGTCACTAGACCCTCGTACTCTGTCATTGCACAAATATAAATTAAACAGTTAAAGGTTGAGCTTTTACGTATTATATAATTTACGGAGTTTTATGGTGACAGTTGTGATAAGGGTGACTAAGACCCTTTGATTTAGTTCACCTCATCTTTGCGAGCTTCGAAAATAAGGGCGAGTATACACCAGAGGTGTGGGGTTATTCCCATGTCACCATCATCATCATATCAGCCGAAAGACGTCCACAGCTGGATATAGGCCTCCCCCAAAGAGTGCCACAATGACCGGACCTGCGCCACCCGCATCCAGCGAACTCCGCATGCTATCAGCGTATACCCGAAAGGGACGATGGTAAATTAACCTTACTAAATTGAGAAGTATCAGAAAACTAATATATTCTTGACGTATAATGTCGTTTATAATTTAGTCGTGTTATATCGGTATGTCAGTTTCAGTACAATATTTTGACAGGTGGTGACAAACAAGCTGGTGAGGTGACAAACAAAAAAGCCTGTACGCGCTGAGGGATAGGAGATTTGACATTACTGTCGACAGGTCGACAGTACTGTAACATCTAAGTGCCACCTTGATGATGAAGTAAACAGCAGAATCGGGGCAGCTGTCGGGCCCCAAACCAAGGTCTCTGTGTACTTGGCAATAGTTCTGCCCAATCTCCTGTATGCCTCTGAAACGTGGTGTCTATACCGCAAACGCATTCGCGTATTACATAGGTTTCATCTCAAATGCCTGCGTGACATAATCAACATCTCCTGGTCAGACCGTGTCAGGAACACGGAAGTTCTACGCCGTGCAAATGTCAGCGGCATTGAAGCCTATCTAATGCGTAGGCAGCTGCGATGGTCTGGTCATATATCCCGCATGGCCGAAGAGCGAGTGGCTAAGCGCATCTTTTATTCAGAACTGCAGAAAGGCAAGCGAAAACAGGGCGGCCAGCTTCTGCGCTATGATGAGATGTGCTGAAGCGCCACATTCGAAGATGTGATATTGAACCATTGCGCTGAGGATCGGTCAAAGTGGAGGCATACTGTGAAGGTTAATGTGCAAGCCTTCGAAGACGTAACTAACTCGACGCTAAGCGCGAGGAGTTGAAGGCTCGACCACCTGCGGCCGTCCACTACAATATTGTCGGAGGGGTGCTGACCTGTAGAGAATGTGGTCGCACATTCTCTGCAAAGATAGGCTACATCAGTCACCTGAGAGCTCACGAACGACGCTCCAATTAGCCATATTTCCAGTCGCCGTGGTCGAAATCGGCCAGGATGATGATTGTCTATGCTTACTTCCTTGTCACTCATATGTGTATTTATGTGTGAGTCCCTC
The DNA here is from genome assembly GCA_963854355.1 of Epinotia brunnichana. NCBI lineage: Eukaryota > Metazoa > Arthropoda > Insecta > Lepidoptera > Tortricidae > Epinotia > Epinotia brunnichana. The sequence continues at coordinate 29,808,444 of OY977945.1, forward strand.
TATTATATTCTTCATCTATGTTCAATGGGTTTAATGGATAAAGAAAACGACGATACTCGTGTCCATACACTTTATTTTCACAAGATAGAGAACATCAACAAATCTCTTAAGAATTACTTTAACGAAAGACTAAAGGGAAACCCCAGCTGCATAATGTTATTTATTTACAACAAGCTCTTTGGCTATACAAAAGAAAATATACACAGAAACCATATAAGAAATAATCTACAATAAACTTGCGAACCGAACGGCAAAATAACGAATTTAAAATTAACAATAAAATTTCAACATTTAAAAATATTTTTAAAAATACATTGTACAGAAAGTGCAAGTGAATTATAATGTGCATATTTTACATTTTCGAATACTGACGTCGGTAAACGATTTATTACTAAAATTTACAACAAAAACTTATTAAAATCAAGACGGGAAAGCACGGTTTAAAGGAAAAAACACATGTAATAAGTTAAGGTATTTATAGACCGGGAGGCACTGCCTAACAACCCCACCTGATCGAATACCAACAGAACAGAGTATCTACGCCAATAAAAGCGACATTTTTGTAGCTACAACGTCGCATGTCCAGTATTCATTCTTTTGGTCCGCTTCATAACTGTTTTTCGGAACCACTTGCAAAAAAAACGTAAATATTTGTATTTTTTTTTATTATTATTATTTATTAAACAATTCAGCTCTTTTTTTTTGCAAGTAGCTTGAAAAACATTAACATTTTTTTAAGCGACATATGTTTATATTGAATGGTGAAGCGAGACAGCACCAGGAAGAAACGAGTTTAGCACGATTATAAATCAGTCGATTCTTCACTTATGTCTTGCATTTCATTTCCAATAGGTACAGTCGCCATCACATACATCTGTACACTACAGGATTTTCAAAAATATCGGAACATGCACCCTAATGCCTTGCAAATAGAGTTGTGTTCAGATGTTTGTGAGTTGCTTGTTTGCTCCGATGTATGTGAAGGCGACTGTACAATAGGGCTTGTGCACAAATCACGCGAGGTTTTTTCGGCTACTTTTGGACAAAACTTGTAAAACTGTCATTTGAATTGGAATTTTTTACCTTGGACGATAGAGTTGCATTTTAAAAGCTTTTATTAAGTTTCACCTGTCCCGTTGTCTGTCTGTCTGTCAAATCTTGCAAGTTAAATTTGACCCACTTCCCGGTTTCCGATTGAGCTGAAATTTGCCATGCATATGTATATCGCATGACAATGCAATATTATGATGACATGGAGCTGATCTGATGATGTAGCTGGAAGGTGGCCATAGGACCTCCGCAATAAAACGACACAGCCCCATCGAGTTTGGGCTCGTTAGAATCGTCTCAATGAGTAGTCCATGATGGTATACATAAAAGTACAGTAAGCAATAAAATCTTGTACCAAAAAATATTTTTTTGACAGAAACTTATTAAATGGACTATTTTGATGTAATTCGGTAAACTCAAATAATCTCAAGTATAAAGGCTGTGTATTAACGTTTTGACCAATACTGACACAAGTGACAACAAAACAAATATGTACGACACAATGAAAAATAGCAGCTTCAAGATACAATCAAAAGGTTAAATCGTAAATTTGGCCTCTATCAAACTAAGCCAGCCATCTTAACTATCTACTGAATGTGTATTTTTTACTGAAAACGAAAATGATTGTGCTGAAATATATCATGACATCAATGATGAAACAGCTACAACTACGAAAATCGAATTACGAACTTCGGTTATCTCCGTCCCTATCGCACTTACATCGAACGACAGAGACTGAGATATATATCTCCGTTATTTTATATCGAGAAAAGGATGGTACGGCCGTGCCTCTTTGTTTTGCTCGACTTGGCGGGGACACTGCCGTGCCCCCAGATGAACATACAGAACATTGTAAATGTATAAATATACGAACTTCGAAAATCGATTTTCGTGATAACGCCGCTGTCATCAAAGTTTTACTCGAAGTTTAGGATGACAATTATTATATTTGTTTCTAATACTATAAAAAAATCGACTGAATAGCTAACAACTGCAAAAACAGACAATTATCAAAAGTGAGAAGCATTAAAAAATGCACAATTTACAAAATAACCTATTAATCGCTGATTAATCCTAATAGATGCATACGAAGTACTTTACATTTAAAAACGCCCCATAGTCCAGGAGCCGAAAGAAAATAATCTCGCGTCAATTTATGACCGGCTCTCGGACTATGGGCCGTAGAAGCGTTTATCTACCTAGAGTAGGCACAGAAGGGTTCAGTACATTTGGCTTATTAGGGGAAACCTTAGGAATATCACATCGACTATTATTTAACCCTGGGGGTTCCATTCAATATTACCTGGGCCTACATTTAATACCTACTGAAAATTCAATTCAATACCAATCCCAATTCTATAATAGGACAAGCTATTGTAATGAATAATACCACGTCCGAGCGAGATGGTAGCATACATATCTCGATAAGTGTGACAGCTAAACATATTAAAATTGGTTCTAAAAATCGGCAATCATCTATTACTTTTTTATTTTTAAAAAACGCACAAAAAATATAAATTAAAAAACATGATATCCGCGCTTCCAAACACGCACTACCATCTCGTTCACGCTTATGCTCAGTGAGAGGGAGAGAAGACCACGAACAAGCCTACGACGCCTTAAGTAGGTGGTTTGTAAGCCATCAGCCATTTCAAGAGCAGTGCTTAATTTAGCTGCATAGCTTTCCGTCCCTCGTTGACACATATAGCTTGTCCTGAGTATTATAGGCCCATGCTAGCCGCTAATGCAAGAGAGAGTGCATGAACCAAGACTGATTCAATGATTAAAAACGCCTGAATTGATATGAGATTTAGTGAAATTTTTAACCTTTACAATTTTTAAATAAAGATTTGCTTGGCGTAGGCAGAGCTAGGTTAGGTTAATATTGAACAGATATTATAGTTAAAAGTATCAAATTAGGTACAGCATTTGGAGTGTTTACATCTTTATGACAATGTTGACCCAAGACAATACCCTTAACTTGTGGTTGAGATTATTTAAAGTGGCCGTATTTTTATGAAACTGTCATTAGAATTGGAACCTACCTTGCACGGTAGTTGCTATTTTAATGGGCTTTGGTGCAATTCGGCCAATTCAAATAATATCAGCAATACAAATGGAATGTAACATCTTAAATAATTAATCAAAAAAAATCCAAGTGACAATTTAAGTACCCAAGGGTAAGCGACAATTACCACTAACATTACCCTAGTTTTACCCTACATAGCATTGCGCTGAGATCTTTTAACTAATTACTTTACGTATACCTATTAAAATGTTCTATTCTATGTAATGTTGTACTAAACTTCGTAAAATTACGAAGTCTTGTAACACTTAGAGTATTTGTAGCTCTGCAGATTATTTAAAATGGCCGATATTTTATAATAACTGCCATTTGAATTAAAATCTTCTACCTTGCACGGTAGTTTTTGAATGGAGTACTATTATGCAATAGGCCAACTTAAATAACCTCACGTATAAATGTGATGTATTCTGCAAATTTAGATACAGTCGTCAAATAGATCGTAACTGGTGTTCAAAAATATCTGAACACGATTTGACAACCATAACTGTCATGTACGCTAAACTACTATTGCACGATATAAAGTATTGTGATACAATCCAAAGATTGTTAAGTTATTGCCGCAAAACAGTTTTTTTCCTCAAGTCATAAGTTGCGGACGACAGGGTATAATCATGGCTATCTAGATTAGTTCCCACGTTAACCCAATGCGGGTTGGAGACATTATACCTTTGAATTTCTTGACCTATATTATATTTTCAATCATCATCATCATATCATCCGAAAGACGTCCACTGCTGGACACAGGCCTCCCCCAAAGAGTGCCAATGACCGGTCAGTTTTTCAATAATATTTATGATTTGGTACCCATGATTATAACCTGACTTAAGATCGTAGGAGCGATAGTTTTACAAGTGCACTCTCAATAATTATGTGTTTAAGTGATGATATATACAATACAATATAGTCAATAACAGTTACTCTGTTACAAAATTCAATATAAAGTCGAATCAACACCAATAACTCGAAAGAGACCTAACATTAGATTCGTATATCTCCGTCCCTCTCCAAAATCGAACTTTCTAAATTTACAAAAATCACGTGGGATTTACAATTAGTCTAAAAATGCTTGTCACTAATTTATGACGAATGATCTTGAACAAAAATTTGAACTATACCAGTGGATATGTGATAAATTAGGACTATACATTTTTACCTAATAATTCTCCTAATGAATATAATTAAGTATCCTTCAAATTGACCGATAATGAAAATCATGTATAATTTTGACTAATATACAATAAAACAATTCCCCTTTTCAGATCACGTAAACATCTATTAGAGAAAAATATTAAATATCTATAAATAATTGAAAAATAAATTACATTAACCCAGATTTATTACAGACCAAATTCATACAAAACATTTCACCAACATTCGCCAAACCAGCGGCATCGGTAACTACAACATAAGACTATACAAATTAAACCAGGGATCGGAACCGGTTTTTTTTTAAAACCCCCAAAGGGGTTTAATATTTTGCATAATTTTTCGCTTTTATTTACAATCAGCAATTCATGTACCGACCAAAGTGTTCAAAATATCCGAACAGCGAGAACGAAATAGAACGTTTTTATGGCGGAAACACCGGTATCCGAGCCCTGAATTAAACGATGCTCCCGCATTTCCCGTTGGTCAGGGACAGATTTCCCCCAATCCCACCCAGGGACGTCCCCCGTCCCAGTGTCCCGTGGCTGAAACCCCCATTAATATTATCATATCCGTTCATGTACTGGTTGTTCTGAAGCCCGATCAAAAGTTCGACTAGAGCGTTCGCCGCGCTCTGAGCGTTCAACAGCTCAAAGATGATACAGTTGCACTCGGGTTCTGGGTTCTTGATGCTCTTGTTTGAGGAGTTGGAGCTGGTGGAGTTGGTGTTGGAGCACTCACCGGGCTGGGGCTGGGGCTGGGGCTGGGGCTGGGGCGGGTTGGGATGGGTCGGGCACAGCAGCTGCAGGGTCCGGGGATGCTGCGTGGGCACGCCGGAGAGATGGTTGGCGGCGGCGCGCGCGTAGAACACGCACGTGTGCCCGTCCGCGTCGGGGTAGTTCGGGTTGCCGTTGTGCTGGAACAATAGAGGAATAACATTCATTTCTTGTACACCAACATTAGTACAGTGTTCGAGGGGCGATCTGATGCTACGTTGGGGGAATGCTTTGACGCACCGTCCGCCCGGTCAGGGGGGACCGGACGGGTGTGTAACACTCCCGGACAGAAGGCCCAGACTACCCACTAAACCCCCAACGATTGTCCAACCATGTCGCTGCCAAGGAGGGCCAAAGGTTCGCTTGACGCATTCTACTTTGAGTCCGCAGGATTTACCTACCACAACCCTGCACGTGTCCCATGGATGGTACTAACAACACACTTCCGGCGAAATAGGCGCAATTATAAAAATATCACATGGATATTCGCCTATTCTACAGATCGCCATATGATTAAAAAAGAACATTGTTTAACGAGGGGCGTAAGTGGAATATTGCAAACAAGAATAAGCCTGACACCGAAGGCGAAGAGCTTTTGATGACTCAAGTTTGCAATATTCTTACGCCGTGTGTTATACACAATGTTTTTCATCACATTTGCGAGGAAATAAATAACTACAAAAGACAAGAAATTTTATGTTTCTTACAACCGCACCAGATCAATGCGAGTGAAGCGCGCAGTTTCAATATTTCAACCAATCACAGAGCAGTATTCTAGCAGCGCATGGCCTACTAAATTTCTTTTCAACCAATCACAGAGCAGAATTCTTGTAGCGCGCGGCCATCTAGATTTGCTTAAACCAATCAGATCACACACAACCTCATTACTCCCTCGGAAGCTGTTAAATATCATTACTTCCGCGGGGACAATTTAGGCCATTGTCCTTCTGTATGCAGGCATGGAATAACACCATTTATGAGCAAGTGTGATAAAAAATAAACAACTGTACTGACTGGAGCCCGAATTCACGGTAATCGCTTGGGTGGACGATAAATATACTTGTCACGAGAATTTAAGCCTTCCAGCTTGAAACGAATCGAATGACATAATTATCATTTACCAAAATCGAACCATAACTGTATATTTGAGGCACTTGTCCCACCGCGAGCGAGTAAGCTATGAGCTATCGGCTATTTTCTAGCTCAAGAAACGAACAAAAGATAATCGCTTTCGTGTAAATAAAAGAAAGAGTTATATATTTATAGTTTATAGCTGGCTGTTCACACCGCCGCCGGCGATGAACTATAAATTTATTTACACTTGAGCTATTATCTTTTGTTCATTTCTTGGGCGAATAAGTAGCCGGCGGTGGGACCAGTGCCTGATGGCATGTACGAAAATCACCCTCGCGTATTATATAGATAGATAGATATTTTGATTTTGAGACCCATTTAGGTAAGGGCTCCTCGCGGCGTACTCCTTATGCCTTGATCACACGTACTGAGTAAACGGGTGAGACAGTGCTCTCGACCGAGTACTCGGTGCGTATAACATAGCGAGTGACTGTTTATACACATCGAGTACTCGGCCGAAAGGACTGTCTCGCCCGTTTGCTCGGGACGTGTGATCAAGACATCATTGCTTCTTCTTCTCTTACTTTTAAGAGCTAGGCTCTTGTCGGTGTAACTCAAAGTAGGCCCTCCATCTACTCCAATCCCACGCAATCTTTCTGACCTCACGATACGACCCAACATCAACTCTCTTTTTGAGTTGCTCCATGTAGTCTATTCCAGGTCTTCCTCTTTCTCGGCTCCCCTCTATATTTCCTTCAATTATGTTAAGTACGAAGTTGTCATGTCTTATGAGATGCCCTATCATCTTCCCTCTTATTGCTGAGGGTCGCAATTTCCCTGTTGCCAAAGCAACATTCCTTGGATTAGAATACGCCAGCTTGTGTCCTTTGCACCGTGGAGTGCACCGTGGGGTTTGGTATTCAGCGACACAGTAGTTTGGAGGAAATATAGTTACCCATACAAGCAGCTGCGCGGTTCTACCGGATAGGCGAAGTTTAGACAGAACCGTCCAGGACAGAGCACAACGGCGTGTCTTATTATGTCTTATTTGACGACCGCTTTAGCCTAGTTGGTAGTGACCCTGCCTACGAAACAAGAGGTCCTGGGTTCGAATCCCGGTAAGGGCATTTATTTGTGTGTTGAGCACGAATATTTGTTCCTGAGTCATGGATGTTTTCTATGTATTTAAGTATTTATTTCTATATATAAGTATCTATATCGTAGTCTAGTACCCATTACACAAGCTTTGCTTAGTTTAGGACTAGGTTGATTTGTGTAAGATTGTCCGAAAAATATTTATTTATTATTCTTATTATTTGGTTTGTTTGTGGACCGCTTCGACCAGCAAGTGATCTATTGTGGCAGCCCTTTCTTTAGAGATTACCGTTAAGGCGCGTTGCCTCCAGGAAATTCCAGATTCTTTGGGCGGTGATATGTTGTACCTCTTCTGAGTGCACGATGTGCCTCCCTAGGTAGGTACTTCGTTTATGCATGAGTGGTCCGCAGGAGCAGAGAATGTGCATTGCCGTCTCCTCCGTGTCCTGGCAGAACCTGCAAGTCGCGTCCTGCTTCATACCCATTTGGTTTTAGCTCATTAGACAGCTTATTATTGAACCCTTAGATCAAGGCTTTAGCTTGTTTTTGGCCTTTGGTGAACTTCCACTGCTTGATTGCCTCTGACTTTTCCACGTTGTTTAGCAGAGAATATGCTTTCCGTTTTGTGATACCACAGAACGGTTGAGCCGACCAGGGTTGTGTCTGCGCCCTGCCTTGCAAGGTCATCTGCTTTTTCATTTCCTACAATGTCGGAGTACCCTGATCTAAGTATGACTTTGTTGGAATTAGCCAGGGTGTATAGATTGTTTTTACAATTCTGGACAAGTTTAGAGTAGGACTCTAGTGATTCTAGTGTTAGATACTGACACACGCAAAGAGACAACCTACAATCGCACGATGTGGCGCAAGAATACTAGGAGGGCTGACCCCAAATAAATTGGGAAAATAGCCAGGAGAAAGCAGAAGAGCTCAGCCTGAAAGATTGAGGCCTCTTTCCCCATGCTAACGCTAGCTTTGAGCTTTGGCCTCTCACCGTAGTGTAGTCATGCGGTATCTACGGTGATCATCACCTTTTTTTGACCAAATGTGGCTTCCCTCCTTGAAGTCCATTTGGTCGTTTGTCCATTTGTCTCTCGGAGGTATATCCACTGTATACAGTCTGGTGAATTTGCATTCCACGTATGTGTTGTCAGTGGGCATGCTTAGGTTTTTGTTATCAAAAACAAAGGCCTCAAGTTTTATTAGCGCTTGAGAGCGCCATTTTGGCCTTGTTAGTCTGCATATCCTGTAGATGCACTGCTTCGCTTCCTTTTGCACTTGCAGGTGGAGTGGCGTTAGATCGAGCAGTGCATCCAATGCTGTCCCCGCTGGTGAGTGTATTAGGGCATATTGCTTAAAAAAATACCAACTTATTATTACAGACAGATCACTATTAAATATGGCGTCGGCAGCTGTCATCCTATAGAAACTTGTCAAACATTCCGTAGTTTCAGATTTTAACGAACACTGCTTATGACTACAGACAGTTTGGTGCAACCTACCCTTAGAGGCCAAGATCTAGTTCAGGTTGCTGAGCTGGCCTAAGTAGTATTAAAGTATAGTTACCCATATGAGCAGCTGCGCGGCTGGCAGCTGTCCCGCCGCGGCCGCCGCCCGCAGCGCCAGCGCCCGCTCCGCCGGCGTCGGCGCGCGCGGCGCCGGCACGGCCAGCATGCGAGCCAGCGAGGAGATGGAGCCGCGGGAGCTGGCTGTGAGGAGGGACTCCACTCCGGTGGGGACCTCGGTGGAGGACAGGAATGCTCGCCTCTCGTACTTCAGCCGGATCCATCTGCGGATGAAGATGAAGATATTGAGGACGTTTGTAGAAAATGCAAAGACGTTAGCAGCGTCTTTGCAGGCGACTTAGATTTAGAAAACGGATTTTTTTAAGTCGTAGCGCTTGTTTGGATCATAATACGGCTGTCCTAAATTTAATTAGCATTCTTGAGGCCTTTCTCGAGGGGCTATAGCTATTCGACTCCTGAGTTTTTGACTTTCGCTCTATAGAAAAAAAATACATAGGTCTAAAATACACTTCAAACATTCGTGACAAATTATGCACAAAAGCTAAACATATGGTTCTAAAAATCGGCAATATCATGTTTGAGGGAACTTAAGCTATTACTTTTTTTTTTCAACGCACAAAAAAATGTAATTAAAAAACATGATATCCGCGCTTCCGAACACATAGCTCAAGAAAACTAGATTCAAATGTATGGAGAATTTGGCAAAATTAATGGAGAACTTGTATCTATCAGGATATGTAGGGTATAGAGCAAAGTTAAATTTTATCTACTCTCCCCTCCCCTCCCCTCCCCTCCGGGGCGAGCTTCACCCCCCGTGTCCTTGAAAATGTCCCGGAGCGCGGTATTTTGAAAGAAAACCGTACACGATAAATAAAAATAGTGTACGAACGAAATCATCCTTGATACATACATACATACATATAATCACGCCTCTTTCCCAGAGGGGTAGGCAGAGATCACGGATCTCCATTTGCTACGATCCTGACAAACCACTTTCGCTTCACTCACTTTCATAACATTTCTCATGCATGCTCGTCGGTTTAGGGTACTTTTGACCTGGCCTTTCTGTAAGATTTCTCCAATTTGATCGGAGAAAGTTCGCCTAGGTCTTCCCCTTCCAACTTGCCGTTCCACTCTTTTTATATACACTTCGTTAATCTTCTTTTATCCATCCTCTCTACATGTTCAAACCACCTTAACATACCCTTCTCAATGTTCGTGACTATATATCCATCCATTCCACACTTATCTCTTATCACACTGTTTCTGACTCTATCACTCAATTTCACTCCACACATACTTCTCAACGCTCTCATTTTTACTGCATTCACTCGACTTTGATGTCTTTTTTGCCACACCCAACTTTTGCTACCATACATAAGTGTGGGCACCAACACTCCCCTATGCACAGCCACGCGTGCTTTTTGCGATATTTTCTGGCTGCCCATAAAGGGATTCAGTGCCCCATTCACTCGATTCCCTGCATTCACTCTCCTTTCAATATCTTTCTCATGCTTTCCGTCTCCAGTAAATAGTGTCCCCAAATACACAAACTCTTTTACTTGTTCCAGTCTTTCTTCACCAATCATTATTTCGCAGTCTGTCATAATTTCATCTTTTTCAAATACCATCACTTTCGTCTTACTTACATATCTACATATCCCTTTCCATTCAAAAGATTCATTCATCTTCGTTACCATCATTTGTAACTCCTCAGCAGACGACGCAAGTAGTACAAGGTCGTCAGCATATAGGAGACATTTGACGCGTAACCCTTCCATTCTCAAACCACATTCATCACTTTTCAGATCCTGCAGACAGCTGTCCATGAATAGATTAAACAGCCACGGAGACGCTACACATCCTTGTCTAACACCCTTTTCGATGTTAAACCAGTCAGTATATGACCCGTTTATTCTCACGCAAGCACTGGAATCCTTATATAAAGATTTCAGTGCTTGAACGAGGCGGCTGTCTACTCCATACGTGCACAACACCGACCATAGTTCATCCCTCATCACTCTATCATAAGCCTTTTCCAAGTCCACGAAAGCGCAATAGACCTTTTGACCTTTGGCCAAATATTTCTCGGCTATGCATCGTAAGGAAAAGACTTGATCCGTACAACCCATACCCTTTCTAAATCCTGCTTGTGCATCCCATACTTTCTCATCGGTCTCTTTCACTAACTCTTTTAATCAACACTTTTGCATACAATTTGCCGACGATGCTGAGTAAGCTAATGCCCCTGTAGTTTTTGCAGTCAAGTTGTGATACTTTCCCTTTGTAAAGAGGAACGATTACGGCCTTGCACCAGTCCCTCGGCACACGGCCGGTGCTGTAGCACTAATTGAAGAGTAGATACAACTGACTCGCTACGACGGCGACGCCCTGTCCTGCCTTCAGCATCTCAGCGGAAACTCTGTCATACCCTGCCGCCTTACCCGATTTCATTCCTCTCAATGCTTTCACAATTTCGTCCATGCTGATATTACTTTCATCCTCGGTTGCGCTACCATTCAGACTTGAGGTTAGACCATTTTCTTCCTCCCTATCAAACAAACTTTCAAAATATTCCTTCCACCTCCCTAATATGCATTCTGTCTCATTAAGCAAACTTTCATTCCTGTCTTTGACTGACTTCAGCTCAGAGTTCTGGCTCTTACCTCTGACTAGTCGAACAGATTTCTAGAAATATTTTATGTTCGTCTGGAAGTCCCGCGACAGTCTTTCATCCAAATGGTCATTCTGTTCATCTTTCTTTCTTTTTACTACTTCTTTCACCCGCACTTTCATTATTCTATATGCCTTTTTTGCTTCATTGACTTCGTCAAAGGATGCTTTATTGACTCTTTGGTTAGCTCTTGTAGCTAACCAATCCCGCCACAACTTTTTCTTCTCACATACAGCTTCTTGTACTTCCTTATCCAACCAAACATTCTTCTCCTTTCTTCCTTTGCTCCTTTGACTGACACCGCACACTTCCTGAGCCACTTTAACAACTTTATTTTTAAAGTTGTGCCACAAATCACCCATCTCGCTTAAACCATCCATTCCTTCGAATTCAATCTTCAACTTACTGACAAACTCATCACTTATTTCTTTTTCTTGCAAATTCTCGACTTTTATTCTCTCTAACACGCTAGTAGACTAGTAGTAATACGCGGTCGGTGTCGTATCCTTGATACATTTATTATAAACCTTTTATACACATAAAAGCGATATCACTTATAGTTTCAGCGCAATCTGCCACCAAAGACGAACGTTTTTAATAATTTTTAATTTTTTTTCTGCTGTATGTTTAGTTTTCTCAAAAACTTCACACTTTATCGCCAAGATTTGTATGACTGAAGTGAATAATAGAATATGCTCTTTTTAAAAAGGTATAATTTATTTCTAAACTCTTTCATTTACTTTTTTTTTATTTAAATCATATATAATATAACTATAGTTATACATACATATTCGTACTGCTTAAACGGTGTTAATTTAAATAGACTTTTATAGGTTTTTCTGCAATTTATAGGTAAAGAACTATTTTCTGTATTTTCTCCAAATTTTTAGGGGGGGGGGGGGGGGGCGAGGAAATGGTAAATTTTCGCCTATTTCCTTTAATTACTTCAAAGCTGTTTATCTTAAAATTATGAAAAAAATATTTTTGAGAACTTTATATTGTACTTTTTCAGTTGATAATGTCACACGATATAGTTTGAAACTTTTTTTTTTTAATTTACCGCCCCCTCCTCCAAAAGTGGCAACCATGTTTAAAGTTCATTTGTTTTCGTTACACTTCCGTGTTTGGGTCACCGATTTACATATTTGTACCAAATTTCAACTCAATCGGTCTAGTAGTTTAGGAGTAAATATGCTGTGTCAGACGGACGGACAGACACAGACACACGATCCCGAAACGGAACTAAGTATCATACGAAGAGGCTTTTTTAGGGTTCCGTTCGTCAAAAGGAAAAACGGAACCATTATAAGATCACTCGTGTCTGTGTCTGTCCGTCCATACCCGTAGTTTAGACTCCATCTGCGTTCTTAGCACAACGGGCAGAGCTGTCGCACGGGCAGTTAGTTAATTAATGAATTACCTTTCTTTCTCTTCCCGGCTAGAGGACGCAATAGGCTTGATGTGTCCCCGCAGGTCCGCTTCCCAGATGTTGTTAGCGAGGGAGTTGCCCATCGATACCATTACGCTCACGTGACCCAATCTGCGGACAAATAAATATCAATTAATTAAGTCTCTTTGATTTACCAGATCATTGTAAAATAATTTCGATACAAGCCAGGTTAAAATTAAAGTATAGGCATATATAGACTGCGCCAAAAAATAATAACCAACTCTTATAGCATAACATTTCATTTTAACCCCGCTAAAAGAGGGGTGTTATAAGTTTGACGTGTCTGTGTGTAATATCTGTGCGTCTGTATGTCTTGTCTGTGGCATCGTAGCTCCTAAACGAATGGACCGATTTGAATGCGGTTTTTTTATTTAAAAGCTGACGTGGTCGAGATGGTTCTTAACTAAGTTTCAACAAAATCGGTTCAGACGTTTTTGAGATATTGAACTTTGAAATGAAAATATCGGGGGTTTTTCAACTAACAAGATTCCAAATTCAGTATTCAAAAGGAAATTAGAAAAATTGCTAATTGATAAATGTTATTATTCAGTTAAGGATTTCATAATAATCTATAATTTCTATTGTATTTATATTGAACTTACAATGACGTATTTTAATTTAATTTAACTTCGAAGATGTGTTGACTTGGCTGTTTTAAATGCATGTAGTTAGGTACTAAGAATTTATTAAGGTTTATTTATAATTTATAATGTATTCAGACCAATTTTTAATCAATTTTGACTTGTATATGACGTTAAGTAAGTACTATAAATTTTTGACATTATGTAGTTTCTTTAGTTTTAAGTTATTTTTGTGTGCCCTTCCAGGGCGTCATGGACCAACTTTTTTAAACTTTTAACACCTTTGACATTAAAATGAAATAAATGAAATGAAATGAACTTTTCTTAGTTGTTAATTATATTTGGCCACTACTTCCAGCGGTGGCGGCAGAGTACGTTCGCACTTCGTTTTTCGCCCCTTTACGGCGTTTTACTCTTTAGATTATGAAAAAATATTGGACACGTATTTTTTTATTTTGCCAAGCAAACAAAATTATTATGAAGATAGGTATATCCCGTTAAAGTTCCGCGTGACGTCACATTATGATACACTTTTTAGCATAATGCTGGAATAACATTCCACCACCAATCAAGGAGAGCATTATTGTTAGAGGGTTCAAATCCAAACTGAAACGACACTTAATGGCTCAACAAGGTATTGTTGCCTGAGGGTAGGATATCCATAACACCATTATTAGTACCAATTCCTAAAATTATTAGCCCCAATTTAGTTAACCGCTAAATAATAAAATTATATGTATAATATAGATACTTTTATCGCTGTAACATGTATATGTACAGTACCGGTCAAAAGTTTAAGTTCACTCTTTGTTTTAGGTACAAATGAGTACTTTTGGACAATATTTTTTTGCAGTTCGGAAGCCGAAATTTGTTTCCAACTGATCCGTTATTGTTTCCAGTGATTTGTTTAATTAGTCAGACACAATTCACGTACATTTCTAAACAACGCATTCCCTAAAATCTTATAGGAATGACGGCAAAGGCTGGGCCATATATGGGCTTGCCACTTAAAACGTACAATGATCAGATACAATGTTGGTTTTTAGGGAATCAGTTGTTTAGAAATCTACGTAAATTGTGTCTGACTAATCAAACACATCTCTGTTAACAATAACGAATCGGTTGGAAACAATTTTCGACATCTGAACTTCAAAACATTATCGCACAAAAGTACAAATTTGTACCAAAAACAAAGGGTGAACTTAAACTTTTGACCGGTATTGTATTTATAATTATATTTTATATTAATAACATTATTGTATCATCCGACACAAGTGGCACAGTACGCTGTCCCGCACACCCCGTTGGCTCCACAGAAAACCAGCGCCGTTGATCACGCTAGCCGTGCCAACTGCATTGCTGAGTGGAGGCCATTTCAGGTTCACATCCCGATCTACGTCTTCGATGTATATGTTAATGTATTTTGTCTTGTGTTACTTATGTTGTGTTACCTGAATAAATATCATTCATTCATTCATTCATAATGTGACGTCACGCGGAACTTTAACGGGTTATAATTAAGGCACTGTGTGGTGATGGATAGATGTAATCCTTCTGTCATATATTAAAATGTATATACTCGTATCTAATTTGTAATTCACAGTGACTCAGTTTTTAACTGTTATGCTGTGTAATTATTTTAAATAAAAATATATAGGTATATATCTTCACATTGTTTTTTTTTATTAACAAAATAAAAAATACGAGTACAATATTTTTTGATACCTAATCTAACTGGCGGACTAAATATAATTATATTATTTTTACCCAGATAAGTACGCTATTCACGACTACATATTTATACTGGTCTGTTCGTGTTACTTACGGCCACTCGTCGAGGTCTAGGGAGCGCACGCGCGATATGTGCGAGCCGAGGTTGCGGTGGATGCCGGAGCACTCGATACAGATTAGTACTCCTAGGTTCAAGCTGGCCCAGTCAGGATCTAGAAAACATAATCAAAGCTTAGGACCGACACGACATTTGTAGACATTTCTGAATGGTTAAAACTGCAAAATGAAATGATAATGAAAACCGTTTTTATTTCATATGTTTTGTTCTTTTACAAAGGTCCTTTGGGGCTACCTAGTAAGTAAATATATACTTGTGTCAGGTAGTTCTGCTCTTCCATCGGTACAAGTTGCTTTAAAATATATGAAATAATTTACTTAATTTAAAATTATGTATTTTTAATTACTTATTACTACTAACTATTGTAGTGTATAGATTCGACCAAACAGGAACAGAGTCTATTCTAGAACTAGTCCGTACAACTGCAAAATTAGATTCGTTACAATTACTTTTTTCAGTTAAGAACTTCTATGGTCCATGAAGGCGCTAAATAGCCGTGTCCACACAGAACGCACGGCTCGGCCTCGCACGCCTCGCCCTAGCGTGCGCGCTCAGTGTCGACTCTATAACAACTCGTACGTACAGTCTGCAAGCTCGGGGCTGCGCGGGCCAACGATGGGGGGGTACGCGGGGAAGCGGGAGGCGAGGAAGTTTAGCAATAACTCAATGAGTTTGCGCTAATTATTCTGAAGGGGAGTCAAGTTTGACTTTTTCAAAGCCGACTTCAAAAGGGTAAGGTTAAAATTAGTTTTAGGTATTTTTTTTATATAATATGGTGTTCAATATCAATATCTGAGGGCTCTTAAGAGGTCTTTTATTATAAAAAAGGCCGCCATCTTGAAATTCTTTAAATATGGTCCGATATTACGAAAGAAAGAAGACACCTATTACACTACACAAAAGAGACAAAGGGAGTAAATATACAGTACCATTGACACATATTGTGTGATAATAAGAAAATGAATATCTCTCCTTTGACAACCCTGACTCTTGAGCGGCTACGCTAAGCGGGTGCATAAATTCTAAAGATGAATGAAGCTTGCCTACTGATTGTAGTTGTTTATACTTGTTACTGTTGTTTAGACATGTGGCCGAGCACCCGTATTCTCGGCCCCACTCACAAAAGTTCACGAGAATCCGCGGAGCGATGGGCCAAATAGGCTACGTCCACTGCTGGACATAGGCTTCCCCCAAAGTGTTCCAAAGTGAACGGTCCTGCGCCACCCGCATCCAGCGGACTCCCGCGACCTTTACCAGGTCATCGGTCCACCTTGTGGGGGGGGGCCTACCCACGCCGCGCCTTCCGGTACGTGGTCGCCATGAGAGAACCTTTCCGCCCCTACGGCCATCAGTTCTACAACGTACAATGTGCCCCGCCCACTGCCACTTAAGTTTAGCGATTCGAACATTCAAATAGGCTTGTGACCTAAGATTTATTTACGATGCCATTCGAACCAGTTTTTGGAGAGGAACAAATGTTTGTAAGGGAGAAACTACAGTGAAAAAACATAAATAGGTACCCAAAAAAATTAGTTAAAGACGGACCTCGCTGGCGGCGAAACGCTTCATACTTATTGACGTTTAAGTATGATAGCACACTTTGAAATTTGTACTAATCGTTGCATGGAAAATCAAGTAAATTGCTGTTTCGTTCGCGAAATACTGCGTTTAGGTAATTTTGTTTCTATAAAAGCGTAAGGATTCTATTGGCAGATTCAAATTTACTCTTGGACAATAAAAAATAAATTCTAAACTTGCAAGGTCCATATTTTTCATGATTTTAATTATATTTTGTGATGTATACCGTTTTTTAGGGTTCCGTACTCAAAGAGTAAAACGGGACTCTGTTACTAAGACTCCGCTGTCCGTCAGTCAGGCTGTATCTCAACAATAGTGATAGTTTGACAGCTGAAATTTTCACAGATGATGTATTTCTGTAGCCGCTATAACAACAAATACTAAAAACACAGAATAAAATGTATTTTTTATAGTCAATGGTACGGAACTCTGCGTGCGCGAGTCCGACTCGTACTTGGCCGGTTTTTTTTAAATATTTGTATTAATTAGTAGTATTTGGAGAAAGTTACCGTTAGCCCCGCAGTCCGCACACTTCTCGTTCCCGTGTACCCGCCGGATGTAGTAGGTGGCGCGCACGTCGCCGGTGGAGTTGGCGCCGGTCGGGGCCGGCAGCCGCGACGTCTGTGGGGAACATGAGAATGTTACCGTTAGCCCCGCAGTCCGCACACTTCTCGTTCCCGTGTACCCGCCGGATGTAGTAGGTGGCGCGCACGTCGCCGGTGGAGTTGGCGCCGGTCGGGGCCGGCAGCCGCGACGTCTGTGGGGAACATGAGAATGTTACCGTTAGCCCCGCAGTCCGCACACTTCTCGTTCCCGTGTACCCGCCGGATGTAGTAGGTGGCGCGCACGTCACCGGTGGAGTTGGCGCCGGTCGGGGCCGGCAGCCGCGACGTCTGTGGGGAACATGAGAATGTTACCGTTAGCCCCGCAGTCCGCACACTTCTCGTTCCCGTGTACCCGCCGGATGTAGTAGGTGGCGCGCACGTCGCCGGTGGAGTTGGCGCCGGTCGGGGCCGGCAGCCGCGACGTCTGTGGGGAACATGAGAATGTTACCGTTAGCCCCGCAGTCCGCACACTTCTCGTTCCCGTGTACCCGCCGGATGTAGTAGGTGGCGCGCACGTCACCGGTGGAGTTGGCGCCGGTCGGGGCCGGCAGCCGCGACGTCTGTGGGGAACATGAGAATGTTACCGTTAGCCCCGCAGTCCGCACACTTCTCGTTCCCGTGTACCCGCCGGATGTAGTAGGTGGCGCGCACGTCGCCGGTGGAGTTGGCGCCGGTCGGGGCCGGCAGCCGCGACGTCTGTGGGGAACATGAGAATGTTACCGTTAGCCCCGCAGTCCGCACACTTCTCGTTCCCGTGTACCCGCCGGATGTAGTAGGTGGCGCGCACGTCGCCGGTGGAGTTGGCGCCGGTCGGGGCCGGCAGCCGCGACGTCTGTGGGGAACATGAGAATGTTACCGTTAGCCCCGCAGTCCGCACACTTCTCGTTCCCGTGTACCCGCCGGATGTAGTAGGTGGCGCGCACGTCGCCGGTGGAGTTGGCGCCGGTCGGGGCCGGCAGCCGCGACGTCTGTGGGGAACATGAGAATGTTACCGTTAGCCCCGCAGTCCGCACACTTCTCGTTCCCGTGTACCCGCCGGATGTAGTAGGTGGCGCGCACGTCACCGGTGGAGTTGGCGCCGGTCGGGGCCGGCAGCCGCGACGTCTGTGGGGAACATGAGAATGTTACCGTTAGCCCCGCAGTCCGCACACTTCTCGTTCCCGTGTACCCGCCGGATGTAGTAGGTGGCGCGCACGTCGCCGGTGGAGTTGGCGCCGGTCGGGGCCGGCAGCCGCGACGTCTGTGGGGAACATGAGATTAACCCTCTATATAGGGTGATTTCAGGATTTCCCTATACAAGGTGGATAGACTGTGTAAAAGACGATATGAAGAGAAAAGAAGTGAGTGATGAGCTAACGGCTGACAGAGAAGTATGGAAGAAAAAGACATGCTGCGTAGACCCCAAGTAAATGGAATAACTTTTCCCAAGAATCTGAGAGGTCTCTAAATACGCATCCGAGGTCAGTATAGGAAAGAAAGATCGCCGTTTTTAACTTTTTTGTTTATAGTCCGATCGCATTCAAAACCGATATCTAGGGGACCGAGGGATGATTAAAGTGAACTAACCCGTCCCTGCAGCGAGGCCAGGATCTGCGCCTCCACCGCGCACACCCACGCGTCGCGCTCCGCCGCGGCGGCCGCGCCGCTGGCCCCGCCCACCTCCCAGCGCCAGCGCTTGCCGTCTAGCGATACGATCGTGAACTCGCAGGACGCCGTGCCCTCGCCATCTAGCGGGAAAAGGTTACATTAGTACATTACTTACCTAATGCGGTAAAACAACCAACGTCTCAGATCGCAGGTATTTCACACCCGAGCCGAAGGCAAGGGCAATCTGAGGCTTTCGTTATTACCACCCGTGGTGAGTACAATATGTTACGTTACGTGTCAATATGTTACCTGGCTAGAAAGTGGGATTTTCCGCACCGTGCACTAACTGCTACTTTATAGCCAGGTACGACGTAAATTAAGTTATTTGTTGATAATGCCATTTTTAGGGTTCCATACCCAAAGGGTAAAACGGGACCCTATTACGAATAGTACGCTGTCCGTCTGTCACCAGGCTGTATCTCATGAACCGTGATGGTTAGACAGTTGACATTTTCATAGATAATGTATTTCTGTTGCTGCTATCAACAAATACTAAAAAGCAGAATAAAATAAATATTTAAGGGGGCTCCCATACAACAAACATGTTTTTTTTTTGTCGTTTTTTAGATAATGGTATGGAACCCTTCGTGCGCGAGTCCGACTCGCACTTGGCCGGTTTTTCTGCTTTTGCTTGTAGACGCCTTTCTGCAATCTTTGTTCGATAGAGACTGAACAGAACTAATATTAGGGTCACTTACCATCATCCCCTCAGGAGTAGGAGCGCCGCAAAGCGGGCTAGCGTATTACCATCGGTTTTTTTCCTCTCTACTTTCACTTACAGCCAAAACTAATATTAAGATCACGTACCATCATCTCCGTCCTTTTTGACGCCGCTACTCTTCATCCGCCTATGCCGTTTCTTGACGTGTGGCGTGTCCTTATCCCCATTGGCTTCCGCCTCGGAGGCGAGCGACTGCCGACTCGAAGCCGGCTCCTTCAGCGTGTCGAAGGCCGACATTAGGGCTTTGTCTGTCACGCGGACTGGCTTATCTTTATAACCTGGAATTGAAAATTGGGTACATTGTTAGTTGATGGCAGGGACTGCATAACCGACAAATACCGGTATTCTATTTTAACGGTATGACGTCATATCGGTTGTCAAATAGCGATTTCGCTATCGAAATATAAGGGTACCTTTATTTTTTCCGGTACCGTAACCGCTTTTTAAAGGTACCGATATATCGACTTTGGCCTAGCGTTATTGCCAAACCGCCGGCAAAGGCACTGCTGTTTTGTTTTTTTGTCTTGAAATGTTTAGTAACCAATGCTTCCTCTGTAGAGTGCCAGCTCGCTTACTTTTCTCGATAACCTTTATAATACCGGTATTATAAAGGTTACGGTATAATTAAATACTGATACCGCTAACCGTTATTTCAAAACGGTTACGGTACCGTTATGTTCGCGCGGCGCGCATAACCTTTACGACATAACGGTACCGTAATGGAATACCGGTTACATACCGGTATAACCGTAACCGAAATCAGTTCCTGGTTGATGGTCGCGTTCGCAGATCACATTAGAACCGGCGCACATTGAACCGCCCGACTCCTTTCATACATTTTGTATGTCCGCGTCACTTTCATGAGTGGCTTGCTTCCCTAAGTTACAACACGTGGCTGGCTTCCCTAAATTACAATTTAGAGAGAAATAAAAAACTGGCCAAGTGCGAGTCAGACTCGCGCACGAAGGGTTCCGTACCATTATCTATAAAAATATTTATATAATTTTGTTTTTAGTATTTGTTGTTATAGCGGTAACAGAAATACATCATCTGTGAAAATTTCAACTGGAACTACCACGGTATCAGTGAGATACAGCCTGGTGACAGACAGACAGACAGACGGACAGCGGAGTCTTAGTAATAGGGTCCCGTTTTACTCTTTGAGTACGGAACCCTAAAAAACACGTGCCCCTTCAAAAATCATTTCCTAACGAACTAAATCACAATCATTAACTTCGAAAACAAAGTTTTAACCGACTTCAACCCAGTACCCAAATTGCTTCAAGTGAGCCTATACATTAAAAAAGAGTTCCTTCGATTTCTCAAGGATCCCATCATCAGAACTGGATTTTAGTGACACCGGGACCAATCTGGAAGTATATGCTTTCAAGCAAAGAAATAATTTCTCAAATCGGTTCATAAATTACCGATATATCGCGTAACAAACACACAAAGAAATACAGTCAAATTGAGAACCTCCTCCTTTTTTTTTATTCGGTTAAAAAGCAAGTTAGCTTGAAAACAAATTATGTTGTCAATTATTATTTGTTTTTCTTTACAAATTCAGTAGCCAATTTTGTTTTCTAAGCTAAGTGCACTCTAAACGCTTCCTTATGTAAATATAGATTTATGTATCATAACAAACACTATGGCATGGAGTAAACAAACATGGACCAGCCGGTAGAGCTATGAGACCCTTAGACGCAATACTAATAACTATAAGTTTCTGTCAAATAATTCAATTTTGGTACAAGCTTTTATTGCCGACTGTACTTTTCTGCATACCATCATCAACTACTCATTGAGAAGATTATAACGAGCCCAAACTCGATGGGGTTGTGTCGTTTTATTGCGGAGTTCCTATGGCCACCTTCCAGCTCTAGCATCAGATCAGCTCCATGTCATCATAATATTGCATTGTCATGCGATATACATATGCATGCAAAATTTCAGCTCAATCGGAAACTGGGAAGTGGGTCAAATTTAACATGCAAGATTTGATTACAGACAGACACACAACGGGACAGGTGAAACTAAATACAAGCTTCATCATCATCATATCAGCCGAAAGACGTCCACTGCTTGACATAGGCATCCCCCAAAGAGTACCACAATGGCCGGTCCTGCGCCACCCGCATCCAGCGGACTCCCGCGACCTTTACCAGGTCATCAGTCCACCTTGTGGGGGGCCTACCCACGCCGCGCCTTCCGGTACGTGGTCGCCACTCGAGAACCTTTCCGCCCCAACGGCCATCGGTTCTACGTGCAATGTGCCCCGCCCACTGCCCCTTAAGTTTGGCGATTCGGAGGGCTAATAAAAGCTAGTAAATCTACAAAACTATGCAACTCACCTAAACTGAGTCCCCCGATGCTATCATGCAAATCCAGACTACTGTACCCGTTGTACCCCGGAACTGTTGTGATGATGGACTTGGAGCCCCTTGGTTTCTGGCCCGGGACCTTCACTGTCACGTACTGGAGCGATATCTCCTTGCCGTTCACATCCTCCATGTAATCCTGGAATAAATACGAATGAATTAGGAATTATCAGATATCAACATAAATAGGGGTGTAGATAGATACATCAGTGGCGGAGCGTCCATACAAGCCGATTCCCACAGGCTTGCCTAAAATTTCTTCTTAGACAGGCCTATCGTTATATTTACTGTAAACTCTTTCGCAACTTTTTTGTTCCGGGTTGTCCATAGAATTTTTTCACGCGCCGTCACTGGTAGATACCAAATAATATATCCAATAATGATGATTTTCCTCGAAAAAGGATTAAAAATATTGTCAAATGTTGAAACGAGTAAAGCAGGGGATTAAATAATCAGAAAATTATAAGTGTCCAAAGTTTTCATATTTTTATTGTAATGGTCAATTCATAAAACTATTATTACAGTACTTACTTATATGCAAACGACTTAAAAATAAAATAAAATCACAGAAACGTATCAAAACTTTGCCCTTTAGGCAGGGTGCCCATCACACAGGCAGCATTCCCGCGTTGAATAGCAATCGCTATTCTTTGAGCGAGAAAGCTGCCTGCGCGAGGGTCACCCGTTGCGTCCCTCAACCGCTTGCTGATCTCCTTGTGGAGCCCACGCGCGCTTTTTCCCCAAGGGCCGAGTGTCTCGACGCCAAATGCGACAAAGTCGTACTGGGCGCCGAGACAGCTATATTTCCCGACCTTGGATCGCTCTCGGGCATCCGCCGCTGCCCCGGCTAGTTTGGACGTGACTGGCAAGTAGGACGCTGCCAACGTATCAGCGCAAGTAGCGTCCCACACCAGTGCACGGCCCATTCGCCAGGGGATCAACGTCATCCCGTCCGGACGCTTGCCGTCGTCCCGTACAATCCGAGGCTCAAGAGCCACGGGGACGCAGGCGCTGGCAAGCGCCCTTCTCAAGATGTCGTTGAGTGCAGCGTGGCGGGACAAGCGGCCGGCACCCGAGGAGCAGGCGAGTCCATGGTGACCAAAGCGATCTACTGCGGCTCCACACGAGACGCAATTGTGGTCTACGCAGACATCAACTCCAATGCGGAGAGCAACTGCAATTCGGAGTGTGCCCGGATTAATAAAATTACCTAAGTTAGGTGATGGGTAGGCATGAAGCCAGTGCCCTGACTCTGGCCTAGATGCTGCCAACAGCCTGGCTCGGTCTCGGCCGGACGAAGAGTCGATTAAAGACTTTATAGTAGCGGCGGAAGCTAACGAGTCCCATGCCCTTTGTAATTTTGGTCTAGATGGCAAAGTTGGGCTCGGTCCAGCTAGCCAGGTGTTCCTAGCCTCAACTAAGCACGCGATCTCGCAGTTTGCAGTCATTGAGACTTTAAGGATTCTACCTGCGAGATCTTGCGTGCTGTGAGTTGAAGATAAGAAGGCCGGCAAAGCCACGCTCGAGATTTTTCGAGTTCCCAGACCGCCATATCTTATGGGTAAACAGGCCTGAGTCCAAGCCTGTTCGCTAAATTTTATATTGAGAATTGATTCTAGTATGGACTTCAAAAGAGTATCAATAGGAAGGACTAGATGAGGAAATTTCCAAATTGGGCAACAACGGAGAAGGTACGTAAATTTAGGAACGAGTAGGCAAAATTTTAGAATGAATAAGGCTGAGTGAGAGCTTATTTTGACTAAACGTTCAGAGTTATTTTTGAATTTTGTGATTGATTTATCTAGAACAGACGGAATGGCCTCCTCAAAAATGGGTGATCCAAGGAGGCACAGACTGTCTTTAGTCAAAATTTTAAGGTTTGGAGCTATGTTTTTAAAATCATCAATTATTTGTGTAGCCAAAAATGGATCAGTTTTTTCGGAAATGTACAGTTCACATTTATCGAAATTTAGTTTCAGTCCAATATCATCAAATTTTTGTATAATTTTGGATAGATCGGCCAGGACGGATTGAGACTTACCGCCAAAGGTGCCATCGTCTAGGTACCATACGTTTAGGTCAGAAGAAAGACTGTGGATGATTGGATTGATGGCGAGACTAAACAGGGCCGGACCTAGGGGATCCCCCTGCTGGCAGCCTACGGCTGAAAGAATTTCGTTGTCTTTGTGAAGTAACTTGGATGGAGAATGGTAACACTGTAATAAAAAGTTATATATTTCTGGTATATGGTTTCGTATTTCATTTAGCAAAGTGTCCCTGTTAACTGAGTTAAAAGCGTTTTTAACGTCTATTTTCAATAGGACCTCACACAGGTCAGTTTGTGTGAAGGTACGCACTGCGTGAACTGCGGCCTCGCAGCCGCCACGAGTTCCAAAACCAACCTGTGTGGGCTCGAAAAGTTTTTGTAATTTAGTACGGGTGTGTCTTACGCAGATTTTTGCTGCGAGACGCCGGAAGGTAGAGCCAACAGCAATGGGGCGCACGCCAGCATCCTTCTTTGTGAGAGCAATCAGGTTAGCTCCATAAAGTATCGGCGTCACATCTTGGCATACGTCGCCTAGGAGCATAAGGTTTACTAGTTTTGTAATGCTTACTGTCAGCTGTTCACCGGCTACCCCAGAGCCGTAGCTAGTGAGGTCTAAAAGGTGTTGAGGGGTGATACCATCTAAACCTGACGCCGACCCTTTCGGGAAGGATGCGAGTGCTGCCACTACGTCCTGCCCTGTAGCGCGGAGGCAAATCGAAGGATCTGAAGGAGGATCGACAAAGAAAGGGGTCAAAGGGCCTGGGGGATGCTTAGATAGCAACGCGGTTGCGGTTTCGGGAGTGTCGGGGGCGATGGTATCATTAGTGAAAAGGAGCCGTGCCGCCCCTTTAAGATCACCATCATGCAATTTCTCTTCAACCTTTTTACATAAGTTATACGGTTTACCTCTAGCTTGAGAAGGCCGTGATAACGGCGGCAAAGCTGGTGCTAAAACATTATTTTTTATTTTCCTTGTGAGGGAAAAGTTGTTGTTATTATTGTCGTCTGGTAAATGTAAAATTTTGAATGGCAGAGTTAACAAGTCATGCCACGATTGGAGGTTATTGTTTTGTACGCAATTGTTTATTGTAGCTGTTAGTATTTCGGCTACAGCGGACCTGGCACCACGCGGAATGCGTTTGACTAGAGGCGTCGAATGTTTTAGTTGGCCGAGAAGGGTTTGAAGAGGAATAGCATGGTAGGGTAATGACGTGGATGGGCTTATGTTATGCGTATTCGGCACAGTTGAGATAGGATGAACGCGAACCTGATGGGTACGCGATTGGTGTATATGTAGGCCTCGTGTTGATGTGAAATCTCTTTTACATACTACGCAACATTCCATTCTACAAAATAGAAAATACAAAAAGAAGAATAACACAATCTACCACATGCATACGAACATAAGTAACTTAACTAGAAAATAAACTACCTAAGAATATAATAAGAACTAAACAATAGAATAAAAACATAAATTAGATCATCTGGAACTGGAACATCACGATTTCACGAATGTAAGTAAATAAACATCGGGAACGTTGACAGTCAGTCAGCCAGCAGTGACGGCTGGAGTCTGCGCACATGCGCTCCCGGGACAGTAGGCAAGTGCGGCGTGTGTCGTTGCTTGGCAGCGCTTTGGCGTCTGTTTTGACACAAATCTCAGAACTCAACACAATCTTATATTCTTGTTTTCCAAATAATATAATCACTTGGTCGTTGCCCACATTCGTGCATGTAAAGAGGGGTGCTAGTTACACAAAAATTAACATTGCAAGGGCGTCCAAAGTATTAAGATGGGGATATTCTGTCCCTTTTCGACATAACGCACCTTCATATGAAACGATTGTCATATACTATGACGCTCGGGGATTGTGACGTCAGCAATATTAAAACGGTTGTAGCTTCGTAATTTTTTGAGATATCCGAATGGGATTTTCATCAATAGGCATATTTTTTTGCCTTCTTTCGTTTGGAGTAATAATACATTTTGAGTCTACCACCCCCATTGTGTAGGAGTTCATAATAATGTTTTGAAAACAACTTCCAACCAACAATGGTGGCTTTTATTCAACAAAAATAAAAACAGTTGATATTTATTTCACTAAAAAAAAACGATGGAAAGAAGCGTGTTCTCATTTCTCAATTCTTTTGTATTTTTAAATGTTTTTGAAAGTTTTAAAATTATTTTTTCTATAAACGTCACATTCCAATATCTGAGAACTTTAATCGATTCCTCATTAATCCCATGTTCAGGCAAAAAATTGCCATCTTGTACACTATTGAAAACAAATTGGACAATGTGTCAGTCAGCTAAAGAGTAAAGTAAAGTGCAAATCGAACAACTTTGCAATACTATTAGAACCTAGTACCTTAATAGGGGTGTAGACACTACATAAATAAAATAATTAATAATGCTGTATTTTCTCGAAAAAGGATCAAAAATGTAGACAAATGGAGAAAAAAGCAACGCAACATGAAACGATTGTCATTTAGTATGACGCTCGAGGATCTTGACGTCACGATCCCCTAGCGTTTTCTCTCTCTAACAAGCAACATTGAAACGGTTGTAGCTTCGTAATTTTTTGAGAAATCTGAATGGGATTTTCGTCATTAGGCATATTTTTTTGCCTTCTTTCTGTTGAAGTAATAATACATTTTGAGTCTACACCCCTATAGAGAGTCGAATTATATATGATTGAAGTTGGTTAAAAATATCTTTGAATAGTCGCAAAGATCGTTTCTGACGTCTGTTGGGATTACATGGATAATAACAACAACTGCAGCTTTGCATAAGCCACGCAGCATTACGCAGAAAACAATAATATTAAACACAGTTCTGTTTTGATCGTAACTCCTCCATAATTGTATAACACAAGAGCCATGGTATAATAAAGACTGTTATTTTACAACATTTCAATATTCATGAGTACTTTGTATTTTATTGTTATGAGAAGTTTTCAATTCTATTTTATGGATGGGAAAATGGAAGAAACAAGGTTTTTTTTTATACATTTGGTTTACTGATGTGTAAGATTGTCCGCAAATATTTATATATTTATTATTAATATTATTATTTACTGGGTACCTAAGACATTTAAGTGGTGCATATTTTAATGATAAAACTTTTTAAATATATATTTCTATTCAATAACGCCTAGGATATTTTACGTTCATTAAAACCTAACCTAACCACCTAACCTAACCGCTGTTTCGTCGCCTAAATAATAATTCGTTTTTAATTTTATATTTGTATGTATGTTAAGGTATTTGTAACTATGGGCCTCAGATGCCTGAAATAAATGGTTTATTATTATTAAAACCCCAGTAAATTATAAAGATTGACAATAGGCATGATGCAATAAAGAAAGAAAGAATTTCAGGCAGAATAGACCACGAGTGTTTTAAAATATTTAAATACTATAGTTTATAGTTAGATCTACAGTTCCTGTGACGTCACACATGTATGTCACTCGCCATATATACTTATATGTTTATTATATACTTATATATTTCAACATTTTGGTAACAAAATAATGGTAAATATTATAGCTGCATCTTCCCTATTATTAACTTTACGCAACAGGACTTAATTGCAAATCTAGAGAGGTAACGCAGAAGCGTTTGACCAATAAAAACTGGCCATTTGACCTGTTGCTTAAGAGGCTGACAAGACCAAATTTGTTGAAATTGATATTATTTAAGCAGTTGTATAAGAAAAACTATTTGTTCTAGGACATCAAAAATAATATAAGTTAATATTCATCATATTTCCAAGACCGTAGACGGACTCGAAACATAATTGGATGAAATCGGCTCGATGGAAAATAATTGCAAAGATTGGTCTTAAAATCATCTTAAACGGTTCTATGTCCCTATTTTATTGACGTATGGGTCTGCAATTAAAAACATGAAGTCCACATATTCATACCTAAACCGCTGACGAGCCATATTTCACAAATAATTCACACTTTTTTATTTCAATATTAATTCATTATTTTCGTCTAAAACCTGGCCGCTCAAGTAACACTCGCTCTCGTTTACTCCGATACAAATTGACAGTGTGCGCGTTTTTGGTGTTGACAGCGCCTTAAACTGTAAATTTGTAATCTGTATCTTCGCGCCATTGGCAAATTAGGCAATAAATAGTATGAATACTCACATGTAAACTAGGATGGTACGTCAACCGCCCATCATCGCACAGCGTCACATACTTCTTTTTCCACTCCTTATTCAGCGCCTTACTACTCTTCTTATACAAATACCCCTGCTTCAACGGAATCGCCCGACCCGACCCAAGCTCCCCATTCTTCAGCCTATCCTCCTTCTTAGACGGCGTGAACAGGTTCGATCTTCTCCGCGACTTCCTCGAGGTCGTAGGGGTCGACGATGGGGTAGGCAAGTCTTTGTCTTTCACTTGGAGGTTGTCCAAGCAGTGCGGCGCTGTGAACTTGACGTTGTTGTTCTCCGTTGCTATGGAGACGAGGCCCGAGGAGGAGCCGTGGCTGCCGAGGGAGTTGCCCCACCGGGACGAGGTGTCTGAGCCGTTCGTGCTGTGGATCTCGACGACGTGGGTGGAGGAGATGCCGCTGCTGTTGGAGGAGGCGTCGAAGGAGGAGGCGCCGCGGTGGAGGTGGTGGGAGGAGGCGGAGAGCGTGTGGTGACCGCGGGGGAGGGAGTCCTGGAACCAAACAAATATTGGTCAGGTCTTACAGTCCACATTTAAGTTAGCCATGGTTTCATGATAGTAGTTTTAGTTTATGTGACTGTACATAATAATGAGGCATTAAAGATGAGTGTGGGTTTATGAAACGAGCGTCAGCGAATTTCATAATAGGATCACACGAGGTTTAATGCCTAATTATGTACAGTTAGGTACAGTCGAGGAAATTGAATGTTTATCACTTTTGGACCTGAATGCCATTACATAGAGTCCTAAATTGCTAAACATTCAATTTCCTCGACCGTAACATACACTACTTTACTTTATCTACCCACATATTATAAATCCTCAATGATGTGTTCGGGAACCATTAGAATATTAACCGCCATTGTACCGCCATGTACTGCCATATAAAACGCTGATGTTACGTTACTGGTTGCAATAATGGTGGTCATTATAATATATATGGTTTCCGAACACATTCTAAAGGATTATGGAGGATATGGGTGTAGATAAAGACTATAATGTTACAACAGTGTTTTTCAACCTATGGGTCGCGAAGCTTCTTGGATGGGATCACGACAGCTTGAATTGTGTAAATTAAAACATGTAGGGATTTCATATTTGTAAAGTAGAAAATTTAATTTAAGAACAGCGCAGAGTGGGGGTCGCGCCATGAAAAAGGTTGAAAAACACTGTGTTACAATATTACAATGTTCATATGTATGACTGAGTACTTTGTATTTTATTGTTATTGGCTTTCAATTTTAGTTATTTCCAGAAAATGGAAAAAGCAAAAGTACCAGCGCGGCACGTGAGGGATGCCGCTTCAAATCGCTTGCGGAAAGGCACCGTTACATTTAAATGTAATCATGTGTCTAAAAGTGGCAGTGGATTTATTATGAAACGCAGCTATATCGCTGACCCAGGTGCCCACGTGAGCTACAAATACAAATATTTATTCGTAACAATCGTCACTGTTGCCCCAACGACCTATCGCCATTCTAAAACAACAATTCATTTGTGTCACCATTTCTTCTTGATAGAGGTCTTCTTTTTCAGAAACGCTGATAGAATTAGATTAGTAAAAATGCAACTTGCAGAATAAAATGCATTCAGGTACTTCATCATCATCATCATCATATCAGCCGAAAGACGTCCACTGCTGGACATGGGCCTCCCCCAAAGAGTGCCACAATGGCCGGTCCTGCGCCACCCGCATCCAGCGGACTCCCGCGACCTTTACCAGGTCATTAGTCCACCTTGCGGGGGGTCTACCCACGCCGCGCCTTCCGGTACGTGGTCGCCACTCGAGAACCTTTCCGCCCCAACGGCCATCGGTTCTACGTGCAATGTATTTCAGGTACTTCATTTAATAGTAAATATAATTGCTTGTAACTAAATAGACTTGGTATCTTTAGATAGCTAGACGTATATCGTGTAACCATACATGCGCAAATGCATGCATCAATCAGCATAACAATAACATCTTTCAATCCTGACCTGGTTAAGAGACAATTGAGTGCCAATATTAATCACACTCAGTATGGGAATGTACTGAAGGATTTCTATTGGTACTTTGGTACTATAGAATATATATGGGCCTATCCTACTCTTTGTCTTTAACCTCCCTATGAAGGCCTAAGTTGTCAGGGTTACACCGAATGGGTGGTCCCCCAGTGTTGGGTCCGACTGCGGACGACCACCGGCCGGGACGCGGAAGAATAATGGTCCCCGTATCCCGGTCAAAAAGTGGGTGTGAGGAACACCCGGGGGTTTTTACTCAGTACAAGTCTGACATAACCACTGCTCCTCCCCGTGGCGAGGTGGTATCCATGAGGATTTTCACCGGACAAAAAAAAAAAAGAAGAAAACAGTGGGTAGTGACGCTGCCTATGAAGCTGAAGGTCCTGGGTTCGAATCCCGGTAAGGGCGAATATTTGTGTGATGCATGAATATTTGTTTCTGAGTCTTTCCCATACAAACGGAGTCTCGTTCTCATTTTAAAACTACCTACGTGTTGGATTGTAACGAAACTTTGCATAGACAATGACATGTGGTATATCTAGGTCTGTAATTAGTTTATATGGCTCCAGTTTATAAAACAAACGAAATACAGCAAAAACAATATTTGTATGAAAAACTTGAATTCGCTGTATTTTTTTACGATGGTATCTGAAGCTACATAAACTAATTACTAATTACAGACCTTCTCACCAAAGTTTCAGAGCCAATTAGCTAGTCGTTTTAAAATGAGAGCGTAACTACGTTTGTATGGAGAACCGAGCTTGCCGGGGACTCTTAATATTAAACATTTTAAATAAAGTTGTGAGATAATTGAAACGGACCCCGTGCTCATTCCGGGTACAGTCAGCATCAAAAGTAGCTACGCAAACGAAGACGTCAAAAGTCTTTATTAAAAGGGAATAAGAACTCTTGACGTCTTCGATTGCGTAGCTACTTTTGATGCTGACTGTACTACCGGGAAAAACGCTAGGAGGATGATGGTGAGATAATTGAAGAATAATAAAAGAATTCTCCAATTTTGAGAGATGATATAAGTCTTAAACCCGCAGGCACTCCTGGGAGGTACAGGATTCGAAAGGTAAGATGAGAGAAAGGGTCACCTATTTTTTTTCACTCTATTCAAATTGTAAATATGTAGTACCATTTAAAAAAGAAATTAATGACATTATTAATAAATAAATGTTATTATACCATTTCAGATTATATTAATGATAGAATAGACTGACATTTCTTTGATTCATTTAATTATATTTATTTTATTTCTTATAATTTTACTTGACATATTTAATGGACATTATTTAAGAGTGGACATGCATTAATACATGTATTCATCTATAATCTATATAATTGTTTTATCACAGATTGTTTAACTGCCATTAATGACCTTACTATAGAATTATAATTTGTACAAAGACACCTGAATTTTGTATGCATGATAGACGGTATGTTATAAGGTACTTATTTAGTATTAAGTCCAAAGTTTTGTACGCCTATTGACGAAACAGTGAAAATGTAAAAAAACACCACCACTGTAATTTAATTACCTATGTTTACAAATAAAACACTTACTTACTTAAAGGTACAAGTTGGAACCCCAGCGCAGACAGCAGCAGCAGGCGACTCTACTGGTTTCTATGTATTTCCATGACGGCGACGTTTCATAGAATTACATAGAAACCAGTAGAGTCGCCGCCACACGTTGTCAGCTCCTGCTTTCTGCCGTCGGGTTCCAACTTGTACCTTTACTCTCAAAAGTAAGTTAAACTATCGAATATCATTAAATTGCCTTAGTTTTCTGAACTGATTCAATATTACTTAATATCCAAATCATAACAACAAAATCCTATCTGAAAATAATCATCAAGTACTAATCAAAACAAAAAAAAAACCCAACTGATACCATGGGAAAGAATTTATTCTCATGATATTATTGATAACAGTTTCGTAATGAACCAAATTCTCATGTGCACTTAAACTATCAATACACTTATCTTTATGTCACAGTCGGAGATGTGATAATGATAAGATAATGTTATTCCGAACTAGATGTTGGATATGTTGCTGCAGAGCCAGCATGATAAAACAGTTCCAGAACGAATTACAAAAATTATTTCACTAGTTAAAAATAATATAGACCTTTGGGATGGACATACTTAATATTATAAATGCGAAAGTGTGTCTGTTAACTCTTTACCCTTAAACCACTGAACCGATTGACATGCAATTTGGTCTGGAGATCGTTTGAATCCAGGAGAAGGACATAGGTTAGTTTTTATCCCGGAAATCATCCTCTAAGTAGGTGAAATGGGGAGAGGGGGGGGGGGGGTGAAAATTTGTATAGAGCTAAGATTATAATCGAGTTCCACGCGGACGAAGTCGCGGGCAAAAACTAGTATGATATAGATGGCATTACTTTGATGACAAAATACCACTATAGATATATCAAAATAAAAGTATTTAATATAATATATTTGGAAATTTGAATGCAATTTGTTGTTATCAATACAAGATTCTAGATGTTTATTTAACCATAAGCTCTTTTTTTTTAATGTTTATTTAAATATTATCATTTATTACGAAAATGGCGCCAATCGTGAAAGCAGCCGAAGTTTATGTAATTTGAATATTTGTGTCAAATTACTATTCATCACAACATTAACATTTGAATAAATTATTTGTATATTTTTGTAATAGCTATTAATTTTCTGCCAATTACATGTCAATTCATAATGAGGCAGATTTAGGAGATAAAATCCAGTCTCTGCTTTAGAAATGATCATGAAATGATATCAATCTTATCATTTAAATAAAATTAATTGAACAGATTGAATAGCTATAATGTGTATGAGATTAATTTGGAAGTGTTAAGTAATTGGTGTACAACAATGGTAAGACATGGAAGTATATTAATTCTGTATTCTTTGAGGCGAGAGAAAGTTGCACTTATGTATTTTTATTAGGATTCAAAACTAGTGACCCACCTAATTGATGTTAACCTTTTTAGTTGTTGATGTTGTGAAGGGACGCCTGGCCGGAAACAGGCAGGCAGTCAACCACTCGTTGCGGTCATTCAGCCCAATTCCCTTAGGTTACCTTTTTAGTTACTGGTGTAGTTCTCAGTCAGCTATCAGGCTTTGACTCTGAATACAACCGTTATCACGAATGGAGCCTTATTTTTTATATCACCCTACATCTCAAAGCCCTTGGAATCAAAATAAAAAATATACACAGCCCTGATACAACAAACATAGCTAACAACCATCTCAACAGACATGACTTTATATTAAAGAAAACAGACTCAAATTGGCTCATTTGGTTGGGAGCACAGACAGAAACACATTAAACTTGTAATACATAGCGCTCATTCAGAGGTTAAACACTATTATGATTTACCACCGCCTGAGGGGTTAGAAGGTTAAAGGTTGGTGCTTGAACATTCGTAGTTTCAAGGGGAGCTGATGGGTCTAAAGACTTATTTCTGGTATTTTCATATGGACTAGTTTCTCCCTAGGGAGCCAACAGGGGATGAAAGGTTAAGATGTATATACATACAAACTTTGCAATAGTATATAATATTACATGCTTGTTTGTCTACAAAGGCAACATAGTGTTTGCACAATACTTGCATAACTCAAGCAAGTATTGTAATATATCATGAACTACTAGAACTAGTAAAATTTGTACCACAATTGACATAAACTTGATTGAATAATGCAAAGGAATGTAAGGTGGGTCATCAACGAACTTTTGTGGACGGACAGTTTTTTACCCTTCCTCTCCCAGTGACCTATATGTGGGTCAGGCGGATTGTCCTGTCGAGGGCCCATTTTAGGTACTCTAGAATCCCACGGACTCACTTGTATGTCAGGTTGAAGATCCCTCTACAGGAGCAATAAACACCATCTCAGGTGTCTGACTGCTGGACCGCTGGGACTACACCTGCCGACCTGCATGTGGGTCAATGGGAATCTAGGCCCTACTCAGCCGGAGAGCTGAGACCACAAGGGTTAAATCGTGATTTATTTGGATCCTTCGTTAAACTGCCGATGGAAGCTCCGGCAGGCCTACCAACATGGTCAGATTTGTATGTTGTTGAGAAAGTTTTGTATGTTGTTGTTATCGCTCACCTTGTAGAGGAATGTGGAATGATTGTGGCTTGGAGAATTCGGCAAAGGCTGCGGCGTCACAGGCCGGGACCCCGTAAGGCATTGCTGCGACGCAGACAGCCGCGAACCAACGATCTTTTGACACGCTAAAACCAAAAAAACATCACTTGAGAACACTGCACGAAAGCACTGAACGAATTCCGCTAAAAACCGATTAATTTATACGACATTAACACACATTCGAATTTTGTCGATTTCCTCCGATCACGCTGCTCCGCTCTTTGAATGTTGTAGCACGAGCTCCGACGCCTCAGGCTGGCTATCGGCGACATGTTCGATTTGAAAATGAGCGTCTTGTCCATCGTTCCATTCAGAATTTGATTTAAATAACAAATTGAATTCGGTTGCGACCGACGCGAATTTGAAGACAATGCGACGTAAACTGTCAAAAATGTAAACAATGCGGAACGGAACGAAACGAACGAAAGAACGACCGCGCGGCGGGAGCCCGGTGTTACCACTGCGCGCGTAGAATCCCCCCGCAAACTAGATCCACTGTCTCGCATTCCCATCACGCGATGCTTTAACACTGTTCCTCGCAAAAAAATCTCCAATATCATTCAATATTATGTAAGCTGGACAGGTTCGTTTAGCTTTTTTTTTATTAGCCGGTCCAGTCCTGGTGCTATTACAGGCCGACAACCTTTTTTTGTTTACCTACCTTGCAACCTTTTTGTTTTTTGTGTACAAGAGTTATTTATTATCGTTTCGTAAATGCTTCATCTACTCTACTGGCACATTTATAAATCGTAAATAATGTATTACTTAAAATATTATCAGACATCTAGACAAATTCCTAATGCGTATCAAAAAATGCATTAGGGATTTGCCTAGATACATTAAAAAAACTAGATAGGTACCTAGGTAGTTATTTTTCCATCCGTGGCTTACATTCCATCAACGGATGTTATAGAGTAACAGCATAGTTAAGCCACAGTATAGGCAAAGGTCGTTGAAAATTCATGGTTGTTTCATTTAATGGTGATATTGTACCTACTACAGAGTTGCGTGCCAGTGTTGTTGCGGATTGCGGACTTATCAAACGGGGACATCCTAATAAAAATCCGATGACATACGCAACACTAAAATGCAAATAGAAACGAATTTGTTAACTGATTTACATCCAACGATACTGCATGTAAATAAACGGTAACAGCATTCCGATCCCCATTGTTATCGAGCGATCGAAAATAATGATGGACGGTCGTGA
This sequence comes from Epinotia brunnichana, assembly GCA_963854355.1. Classification (NCBI taxonomy): domain Eukaryota; kingdom Metazoa; phylum Arthropoda; class Insecta; order Lepidoptera; family Tortricidae; genus Epinotia; species Epinotia brunnichana. Next base: position 29,844,290 of record OY977945.1, read on the forward strand.
CGTCACGGCGTAAAAAAACGTGTTCTTACCATCTTGGAAAACGCGCTCAACATTCAATCCATATGTAGCGCAGGTCTCGTAGTATGAGCATCTTCTCAGTTCGTTTGACAGCTTGCGAGCTCGGTTGTCATCCACGACGCGTGGACTACTTTCACTTATGGCATCTGAAAGAGCAACCAATCAATTTTGTAAATGGACAGGAAACCTATCGGAAACGCATGAGCAGCTTCTTTGTTTTATTTAGTTTTTCACTATCAGTTCTGGAAATTGCACGATTGTATGCCGATAATCACTGGTTAGGTGGAACATCGTGCTCATTCCGTGTAGCGTATAAATTTGCAAAGTAAATAAATGAGTCATGCTTAAATTTTATTTCAGGGTAAGTACTTAATTATGATTACCAATCAATGTTACGTATTAACAGATATTTTTGTTGTGTTTGTTTATTGATAAGATGTAATAATCGTGTAGAATTAGCTTACCTTGAGTTCCAACCAGAATGATCGGTATTTCAGCGGAGTTTCGATAGTGAGACATTTTGTTGAAGTAGTTGGAGACCGTATTGTAGCTAACCTCGTTGTCGAGACTAAACACGAATATCACGGCGTCGACCCAAGCTGTAAACTGTAACAAAGAAATTGACAAATAAATACAATGACTCAATGACAACTCAACTAGAACCTGTACTTAATCCTATATTGATTTTTAAGTAGGGAAATTTTTACAGTAAAATAGTTTATAAATTGCTAACTAGAGATTGTCTGCCTAACTCCATATTTGCAATGTCGTCGCTTTCTTTAAAACCGCAACATTCCTACCGCATTACGTAAAAACCCCTAACATGTAATGTAACCCTACTATTGCAAAATCCCAAAGAAAAAACTCACCCTAAGTCGCTGGTATAATTACGTGGGGTAATTTGACGTGGGGGATTAAAACAGAAGGGTTGCGTATGCACTTTTCAACTAGCTACACGTATGGAAAATGATCCTAAAAAGAGTTATAGGCACCAGACAGTAAACTTTTAATGAGACTTCAAATTCAACGTAAATTGTTTTTGTCACGTCTTGCGGCATTAGGTGATTTGATTACGAAAATCATTTATGAGATTATGCGTTTTATGAGATGAGAGAAAAAATGTGTGCAATGCAATGGTAGGTAGACAATGGAAAGTGTATGGGCAACTCAGCTTCCACTTGAATGAAGAATGCGTAGGAGGGTGTCACCCCTTTCCTCTGAAGAACAATTGACGGCAGGAGGCGTCATCCGGGAGTGTGATGACGACATGCAAAAACATGACAAGCCACCCCTGTCTGGTACAGTTGTGTAAAATCTTCTAATTATGTATTTACTCCTTAACTTAAATCTCAGAAAACTCAAATTTGAAATGATTTTGAAGGAAGACAGTATTTATTTATGGAAATTAGATGAATGTTAATTTATTTCATTTTGTAAAATAAACCCTGAATTTATTTAGAAATATTCTTCAAAGCACGTCTCTCAAAACATCGTTATCACCGATGGTAAATAAATCCCTGAAAGCCTACAGAGATAACGAAATTAGAATAATGAGAGGGCTTCGGGCTTCTGTTCAACAAGATGGCAATTTATTATAATCAGTATACAAAAAAATAGAGGTTTACGAGGGATTCGCATGTTGAAAGTAAATCATAAAAGAAGACTGATCATGATCATCATACTGAAGGTATGGCATAACGAACCTACACAATGAATATCTGTTATTAAAGCAAATTATGCGAAAACATGTAATTTCCATGCATATTTAACGAGCAAACAACTTATTTCTGCACAAACCGCATACTGATAAAATTAATATGAATACAAATAAAGGAGAGTCTTACCAATCCATCGCGTTTTTAATTGGCTATACCACACTAGACAACTTGTGAACAAAAGCGGGGATATTGAATTTTAATCGTCTATTTTTATCGTTTCCCATGAATCTGTCAACAGTAACAGGTGAAATCACTGCGAACAGGGCAGCGCGCTGAAAGCGACTGGGCGGGCGGGCGGCTTTGAGCTAAGGCGGTAAACCTCCAGTACACCCGTCACCCTCCAACACCCTCATCTACACAGCTAGCGAGAGAGACGGCATACGAAAAGCTAAATGCACTTCTATGCAATACCTAGGATATACTCGTATGAACTGATATGGGGATAACATGCGAAGATAAGTTTTTTTGGGTACTTATGATTTTGATTAAAAGGGATTTCCTTATAAATACCACTTAATATTCTGTCATGATACTAAGCAGTCAGCCTTGTATCTGATTCCTCATTACGTGTTTTTATGCGTCTAGCTAGACAATGGATCTTTAGCTTCGTTTACGGATTTATTATTCTTCCGTTGTTCATGGTTTAATAGTTTGTAAACACCGAGAGCAATCCCGATACGTCGTCATCATTAAATGGAATGCATCTATTGATCTTTGCAGGATTACACAATAGGTCGTCAGCAACTGAATATGCCACATTATATTATGCAATCAATAAAATGAATAACCTGAAGTCTAGCCTAGATTATGCGGGACATTAAACCCCTTGACACCTCAACATGATTCAATAAATCGTAATCGCAATCTGTTACCAACAGCCTGGGGGTCGGGGGTAACGCTCTGTGAAGAATTACAAGCTTTCTCAGACCTTGGGCTGATAGACGTTTGGTACCACGGTTGAATTCCCTTAGCGACAAGGTCGAACGATCAAATTTGAACGTGAAAACACGATATCAAGGCATTTTTTGTCGTTAATGAACTGATGGTAACATTTATTGCCTTGTTCGTGATAACACTAATTGGGCGATACTGAGGGAACAAGCCGACGAGGTTTTTTCATCATTGCTTATTATCCATAAGGTAAAAATAAATCCAATCGGGAAAAGGTGAATCGATAGAGTTGCTTCGTATAGTTGAACGACCGAGCGTAGCGAACGAAGTTCTCTGCTTCAGCTTGGGTCGAAATTCGTTCGTATGGCCGGATGTCCCGCTGTCTAGCTGATATCCCATACAGGCCGCATTTCTCTCCTTATGAGCAGGTTCAATAATTATAAATATAATTTTTACCGATTTAGTTTTTCGATATTCATTTTTTTAAAGCTGACTCGCGAATTCTACAACTCACAGAGCCACTAGTTTACATTACTATATATGTTCTCGAAACCGGTAAAGGGATATTTAAAAACCGGCCAAGTGCGAGTCGGACTCGCGCACGAAGGGTTCCGTACCATTATCTATAAAAACTATTTTATTCTGTGTTTTAGTATTTGTTGTTATAGCGGCAACAGAAATACATCATCTGCGAAAATTTCAGCTGGAACTATCACGGTATCAGTGAGATACTGCCTGGTGACAGACAGACGGACGTATGGACGGACAGCGGAGCCTTAGTAATAGGGTCCCGTTTTACTCTTTGAGCATACGGAACCCTAAAAACGAACACATCGGTACTTAGCATTGCAAACACATTGGCGTCCTACGCGTTTCACTACGAATTTCGTTTAACACAAAGACGACTAACTTCGATGCACACTTTCATCTTCAACCGTCGGACACGGTTAGGAAGCGAAATTACAAATTACGGGGAAGTAATCGAACGTGGCTAGAGCCGTGCGTGCGTCCAGCAACGCTCTCGTTGGCAGTGGGCGGAGTGGGCGAATATTTCACTGTCTTCGCAAGTACTTTGCAAGAGTTAAACGCCAACAGCATTTACTGTCATCTATTCGAAAAAAATGTGAAGCTGAGTTTGCCTATACAAGCTACTTGCTTAACCAAAGCCGTACCAAAAGCAAAATATTTGCAAATTTCTCATATGCGCAACGTTAGAAGAGAAAATAAAACTTTGAGCTTACTAGTAACATTACATTAGCAACATCAATATTCATGTTTTAACATCGTATTCGCACCTACTTCGTTTCAACTTTCACAAATTGGCAGAAGACCTAGTAACAATAGCTGCGCTGATGTTTTACTCATTCTCGTTTAGATTGTTGAGGAACAACAATAATCAATATGCGTGTCAATTTCGCATATTGATGGAGGTATCAATATGCGTAATTGTGATTATTATCAATATTGTCATGTTCAATAACTAAGTACGATACGATTAAAATCAGTTAACGACTCTGATGTTAGCTAAGTAGGCGCAAATGTGTCAGAGGGGTCGGACTGGTATATGCGGGAGGCGACTCGAGGCTAACTCGAGGCTTATTTGGAAAATTCATTATTTTACATTTTGGAACATATGGATTTATTATGTATATATCTTGCGGTTGTTCCGTTGATAAAACGCAATTATCTTTTCAGGTCATTGTGCCTAATAACGATTTTCTCGTCCGCAAATGATTTTGATAACATATCCGGTGCAATGCTGCTCTAGATAAGACACATACTTGAAATTAAAGCAAAATACGGGAGCCAGCACAAAAACAGTTTCCTCATAAACTCTGCACAACAGCAGCTTATATCATCACACCCAATTTACTGCTTTTGTCTCGCTATACTCACCTAGCGCACTAGGGAACTGGTTTTCATGAGCTTACAAAGGCGAGACGAACAAAACAACTCGAGCCTATCTAGGTACATGCTTAAACGGAGTTAGTTACAGTCTTTTTTCGATGAATAGGATAGAGAATAATGCCGTAACTCGATATCCGAACGCAACCTGTGCGGTGCTCTCACCTCCCTTCATTGTTAGGATATGATACTTAGGCCGGACAAAGGTTTCCGTTGCGGTCAGGTAACTTCCTACCATCCCAGCAGAGACAAATTGTTTTAGAATACATCATTAATTACTGTCAGCTAAAGGTGACATCGCGCTCCAAATTGAAACTGCAAACGGTGCCTTTAAAACAAAGTAACAACTTCAGATACTGAGCTGAGGCTATTGACACCAACACAACCCTATATACTATAAATCATGCCGTATAAAGGTCAAAATCCTTTGCAAAACCGAGAGGCTTACGGACTACGGAGCAAGTCGAATGTCACAGAAGACCGAGTCGAATAAGACAACTGTCTTTTATCTTATTCAAAAGGACTCGGAACGTGACTGACATCGTTATTATGTGTTTCCTATTGCATTTGACAAAAACGTTTTGTTACTGAATGTAAACGCGTAAATGAAAATCATACCGTGTGAAAAAAGTTCAAGCCGTCGAATAAAAACTAAATTATAAAAAGGCATCACGCATCTGTGACTCGGGTATGAGCGGCTCGTGTCGAAAATTAGCCTTAAGAATGCGTGAATTGACATAACTACATCCTATTTAGTCGCAACACTGCAGGACCCACAAACAAAACTTACTATAAAATTATGACCCAATTAAAGAACCCCCTTTCCAAATTAGATTGTCGGCCCACTGTTCCGGTGAAAACAGAAGTAGATATGCGGTTCAGGAATTACGACAGGCGAATTTAGTCTCTAATGCCACAGGGATACGTATCTTGAAATTAATGCGGGTAAAATTATTCCTGTTTATTAGAACAGGAATAATTTTACCCGCATTTTACGGGTTAATTTACTTCAAAGCGCGTTCTGCAACGTTCACGTGAAAACTGGAATTTGCGAAGTTGCCTTGGGCTAGTAAACTTGTCAAGGGAAGCAGACTGCTTTGATTATAATTAGCAGAATGTCAACTGTAGTCAAAAAGAAAATTCATTATGCACGGAATTTCCGCTGCGTAAATTATCAGGAAACTCCCCACTTTTGAGGGTAAAATACAATTACTGGTAACATTCAGATGTCATAAAGTGAATGACATTGCATGCACCATTCGGTTAAATTCGAATAATTAGGTAAATGTGCGAATGTTAGACCTCGGAAATGGATTAAGATGTTTTGGTTTTTAAACATTAAATATAAAACCAATTAAATTACTATACTTAGGTACTTCCTCATGTAGAGTACGGAGAGTAGGGTCATTTCAGCGAAAACAATCTCGTCGGTCTAATATCACTACGAGCACAAGCCTTTATTATTTAAATACTACGTCTAATACTACCATGTATCAGAGCATAATAAATACTACTACTAACATAACATAGTAGGCACTAAAGGCAGAGGCACTTTAAGCATATAAATTCTTACATCTCAAAACAAAAGATGCGTTCAATAAGGGTTCTACTAGACGCTCAAAATAGGGAATATAGGGCAGGCCTGAAAGGGCCGACATAACATAACGAAACATGTCCCTGAGGAACATGATCCTTCGTTCCTTTCAAGGCGCAGTGACTTTCATGCTAAGGAGACGCAATAATGCGAAAATGTGATCAAAAATGCCCTTTCGCCTCATCGAGCCATTAAGTACCTACCGATGACAAGGATGTGAGGTTGGTCGTAAGGATTTTCGGCGAAAATTGGACGGATGGACCAAGGTGAATGAAAAGCCTTTTAGGGCGTAACTGAATTTCGTAAAATGTGTTTGGCAATGTCGGTAAATATGAATAATATTCAACTTGTTTAAACGATTATTAACATATCATTGATAAAACATGAGAAAACGTCAGAAAATACAAGTATAACCGTCTTCACTCACTATTCCTAAGTCAACATTATGTATTCAAAAATAAATACAACACGAACGCCCGTTAAAAATTCAATAAAAACAAAAGTTTAGTATACCGGAGTAAAAAGTAACGAGAAAAAAGAACACATTTTGTGTCTTTCTCATCTCGAGTTGGGGAGATGTAAGAGGCACGTACGAAAATTCTCTGCCTGCACGCTTCCCCCTTGCATCAAAGTTTCAGCAACGCAGAATTTACCCAGTTACCCGTAATGTAACTTTCTGAGTTATAAATAGGGCCAACATAACGACTGGAGCGAATGAATAAATTAGATAACGCTAACCTTCGATTTCTCATAAACAAACATTGATAAAAGTTAGCTACGACACTTGGGTAATTCGTTGAAAATTGGTGATTTATTGTAATATTTGCAATGCGACGACAATTAGGTACGTTGTAAAAATTAAAGAGAAATTTATGGCACGAATAGCATGCGATACACGTAAAAATCTACACATTCATTCGTCACATATGAAGCTTACTGTCAGGTAAAATTGAGGACTATTGATGTTTCGTGGGAATAAATACACTATGGAGACTGCAAAAGTTTGTTCAGAAACTCAACGTTTGTGTTCCCATCTCAGTTCTCTAGGTATACCTTCACTACACATTCCAGAGATACTCGTAAGAAAAATGTGAAGATATCACTCTTCGAACCAAGTTTCCCTCAAGAATGAGCAAAAATCCAAGATCACCCAAAGCCGTCTAAAGTCAAAAGTTCCGCGTCTCAATTCAATCTAACAGTCAGATAAAGCGCCGCAAACTTAACCGAGTCGACGACGAAAACCTGAACTAACATAACTGCATACTAAACTCACTTCCAACGTTAGACGGTAGCGATGCTGTCATCGGAAAATAAAAGTTTGTAGTGCTATTCACAGGTAAGCACGTTTCCAGAGAATAAATACGAGCCGCCGCGTTCTAAACTTTTCGGTGCCAATTTCAAATTCAGAACACGAATGTTTTAAGATAAAGTCGGGTCATTCTTTACGTTCAAATATTTGAGTCCTCGGTACTCTATGACCTTTTAGGGTCAACGTACTTTCAATATAATAACGGTATTTGGAGTTCGTGCGACTATATGGTTCAAAGGTAATCGATTATTGCTCTGAGAAAAATATTTCAATCGCACATAACTAAATTTATTTTCAATCTCGTCGGGAGATTGACATTTGGAGTGAAGGTAATGATATCAAGGGAGGTAATTTTCTACGAATTCGCGCGGGAATATATTTCACACGCACAGTAAATCAACCACTATGTTATCGTCTCGCAAAATAGTATAATTTATTCAGTGACACATAAAATTATACACAAGCTATTCATATTTACATAATTGATTATCAAATTTCGAAATTTTACTTTGCAATTGATGAATTGTCATAAGGTCATCGTTACTTCCTTATTTAAGGTAACTATTACGTCGACTTATTTTCTCCAGTCAGTTTATGCAATATGTAAATAATAAATACATAAAACTTATTTACGATTTGCACAGGTGCCGGCAGCATTCGCTTTCCGGTCAGAATATATGAATATTTTTAACGTAAAACTTACCTTATCGAAGAGAACATAACAATGTTAGTAAAAAAAACAATGGATTATAATGGCGTATTAGGTTAAACTAAGACCGAGAAAATACAGAATCAAAATAAAGTTGTTTGATAGCCAAGACAATGCTAAGTAATAAAGTATCCTCTGAACGTTGATCTAGTGTAAGATACAAATATAGTAAACTAGCTTCGGCCCGCGACTCCGTCCGCGTGGAACTCGGTTATATCCTAGCTCCATACAAACTTTCACCCCCCATTTCACCCCCTTAGGAGGATTATTTCCGGGATAAAAAACTATCCTATGTCATTCCCCGGGACACAAAATATCTCTATACCAAATTTCGTCTAATAATTCTTATAATTTCCCCCTATACAAACTTTGCACCCCTTAATACTTAACCCGCTTAGGTGTGCGTTTTTCCAAAACCCTAAAATTACTTTTTTTGTATTGTAATAAGGAGTCCATATACAAAGTTTCAAGTCTCTCACTTAATATTTTACTCCATCCCCACACAAATTTTCAACTCCTTTTTTACCACCTTGAGGGTAGATTTTCAAATGTCCCTTCTTAGTGGGTATTTACGTTATATACGTGGGTAACCACATATTGTGAAAAAATCAGCGTTCTAAGTTCAACAGTTATCTATATAATACCTATATAGATATTTTTCTACTCGTCGCCTTTAATATTTGAATTAAGATTTCGTACACGAAACTAAGATCACATACTTTTTAATCCTGCAGCTCCACGAGCTCGTCACGGAGCTCGTATAGTTTCATAAGATAACCGCCAGCAGTCATCTTATGAATCCAGGAGCTGTATAAGATAACTGTGAAGACATCAACGCGCAAAGATACTAAGCTCGCTGCGCTTCATTTCAGCAGGGCGATTTTCAATAGATACCAAGTTTGTTTAATAAATTATTATTTTCGTTGACTCGTAGAAAAAGTATTGTATACAATAGTTATATAATTAGCTTTTTAAGTCTCGTACCTTAATTAGGCCACTCAGCAAGCTTCGTGGCCTCAACGTGGTACTCGACTTATAAAAAGCATACATTATATAACGATTGCATAAACTACTATTATATATGTATCAGCCCAACTAGCAAAATTGCTTTTGTGTAAATAAAGCATTCGTCCCTTACAGTAGACGGCAAACTTCGTGCGCAAATGACCTTGCCTGCGCGAAGGCGAATTGTACGTGCAAGCTGCCCCCCCACTTCCCCTCATTTGCGCACGAAGTTTGCCGTCTACTGTACTAGCAATAATAGTGAGAGGGACGAATGTGATATGTCCGACATAACCGTAATCATGCTGACTAGGCTAACAAGGCGTAACACATATAGGTTATAGGTTATAGGTTGTACGCGGGCTGGGTTTCCGCAACTCGACGTCATAAATGCGCCTATTTTGCGTAGGGGTTTTGGCACTACTGTTATTCGTGCCAACCCAGTTCCACCAGGAAGCCTAGCAGACCCTTTACGTTGCCGACGGCCTCCGGCAGTGACCCCGGTGTTCCGAGGTACTTTGCCCTGTAGTCCGCCACTCCAGGACATGTCAGGATGACGTGGGCGGCTGTCTCGTCCTCTTCCATGCAGGCTCTGCAGAGAGGACTGTCTGTAACACCTAAAGTAAAAAGGTGTTTGTTTAGTAGTGCATGACCAGTTATAGCTCCTGTCAGAAGACGGAGTGCCGGCCTCTTTAGCTGCTTTAGCTTCCTTGACAATCCGGGGTTGATTGTCGGGAGGGCCTCCCTGGTTTGCCTGCAGGTTCCTAGGGTGTTCCAATGTTTTTGGTGTTCTACCTTGGTGTTTAGTCGCAGTGTGCTCCGCAGCCATGCAGAGGGTAGAGGAATTGTGGGTTCCGGTCCTACAGCTCTTGACTCTGAACCCTCTTTAGCCAGTGCATCCGCTGCATCGTTACCGCGTGAATTACTGTGCCCTTTGATCCATTGCAGGGTTATGTCGCTGTTATTACATACATCTGATAGGATTTTGTGGCACTCGTGTATCAGCCCAGAAGTTGTTGCGTGACCTTGCAGGGCTTGCAGTACGGATCGACTATCGGAAAGTATGCGGATGGGATATCCCCTTACCTCCCTGGAGGCGATTGCGTGAGCAGCCATTATTATGCCCATACACTCTGCCTGGAAGACGGTGTTGTGGGTCCCTAATGGTGTAGAAATGCGTATGTTTAGGTCCTCCGAGAATACTCCTGATCCGGTGCCTGACCTTGTCTTGGACCCGTCCGTGAAGATTCTTAGCTCTCTGGGGTTAAGTCCTTCCTGGGGGGTTTCGTATAGTTCAACTTTGTACTTTTTGTCAAAGACGAACTGTCTGGGAATGATGTCTGAAGTTGCCTCTATAAGGCGTAACACATATTAAATAGTAATTGAACGAGCGAGCGAAGCGAACGAAGTTCTCCGTTTCAGTTTGGGCAAATATAATTTTGTATGTCCGGCTGTTCTCCTCTACAGATCGCATTTCTGAACCGATTCTCGTGAAATTTAGTGAGCAGGTTCAATAACTATACTATACCTACACTATTTTCGTCGATTCAGTTTATAAAAAGTTTTTTTTAATACGTGCTAGCGAGTTGTAGGAACCTACATCTCACAGAGCCACTACTAGATAATATATCGATAATCATCATCAATTATTTATTCTGCAAATAGGCCACAAGGGCACTTTTACATGTCAAATGGTAACGGGATTTATCTACCCGTGCATCTCCTCAAGTCCAGCGCAAAATAAATGGCAATAAATTACGTGCACAAGATATTGTAGACTAAAAGCCTCTCCTTATTTCATGGTAGATAAAAGTTAAAAGCCAGCTCAAGTTTTAATATAAATAACGCGAAATGCGGCGAAAATATCTTGAAGGCTCTTGGTGCCATCGCACCCGTGAACAGCACGGTTTTATGCAACTTAACGCTAGCTTTTTTAAGGCGACGTGAGTTCAGAAAGCGGATTTTTAAAAAGTCGTAGCTCTTGTTTGGATTATAATACGGCTGCCCTAAATCTAATTAGCAATCTTAAGGCCTTTCTCGAGGGACAACAGCTATTCGAATCCTGAGATTTTGATTTTCGCTCGATAGAAAAAAATCATGAACATACTCGTAGGTCTAAAATACACTTAAAAAATTCGTACCAAATTATGCACAACAGCTAAACATATTAAAATTGGTGCTAAACATTGGCAATATCATGTTTGAGGGAACTTAGCTATGTATTACTTTTTAGGGTTCCGTAGCCAAATGGCCATTAAGATTTTCACACAAAAATAGAAAAAAAACAATAAATTTTGGGGTTCCCCATACTAAGAACTGAAACTCAATTTTTTTTTTCATCTAACCCATACGTGTGGGGTATCTATGGATAGGTCTTCACAAATGATATTGAGGTTTCTAACATCATTTTTTTCTAAACTGAAGAGTTTGCGCGAGAGACACTTCCAAAGTGGTAAAATGTGTCCCCCCCCCCCCTGTAACTTCTAAAATAAGAGAAAGATAAAACTAAAAAAAATATATAATGTACATTACCATGCAAACTTCCAACGAAAATTGGTTTGAACGAGATCTAGTAAGTAGTTTTTTTTAAATACGTCATAAATCGTAGAAAGCAATTTATTTTACGGAACCCTTCATGTGCGAGTCCGACTCGCACTTGGCCGCTTTTTTATTTATTAAAACGCTCAAAAAATTAAAATTTAAAAACACGATATCTGCGCTTCCGAACACGCACTTCCATCTAGCTCACGCTAATGCTCAGTGAGAGGGAGAGAAGACCACGAGCCTACGTCGCCTTAACTCTTTCTTCATAATATAAATCCAAAAATTTCAATTTCCTTATTGCCTTTTGCATTACACTTTTGAAGCACTATAAGGTCTATAAGTCAATCAAATGGCAGTTTGTACTTCTAATAAACCAAAAAAAAATTTTTTATTATTGAATAACTTGTGCTTTACAAATGCGCAAATCCATAAATTATTCATTCGCGTAGTATGCGTTATTTCATGAAAAAAATGTTTAAAATAATCGAGTTCGACCACGCAATATGACGACCCGCGAAATACAAAATTGTTGAAACGTTTTTTAAGTGAATGTAAATAAAAAAAATACATTCACGTTAAATAACACGGTAAAAAAATACTGTGCGTTCAGCGTCAAAGTGCTATTCGTGTAATACTCGAGGTAATTTGCCCTCGTAGGCCAGTCGGCGCCACACGCGATCACCGTCGCATGGCGCCTTTACCCTATCGGGAGACACCCTTGAATGAATGGAACGAAATGTCAACTGTCACGTTGGCAAACTTGATTTTGAACGAAAAGGCGCGATATTGATGGATGGGTTTTGTTATCTGTACCTATGCTAAATGTATGCTAACCTTTTTTTTTTATTGATTAAGCATCGGTGGTTGTTCAAAATTGTGTGATAATGATAATTGTTAAGGCATCTTAAAACACTCCTACCGTAAGGTACCAGTTTGCCAGTTTGAAGAGATCGCTCTTTATCGATAAGATTACCCGTTATTTAAATTTTTTCTATTATTTACAATTTACATCTACCTTTAATCTTTGTTATACCTACTTAATATGATTGTATCATTCTATTGAAGCGTGTAAAGTTATGTGCGTGAATTTTGCTTGACTGGATTTTATGGCAACTTTATTCTAAATAAATAATCTGCCAGGACAAGAAAAGTTGCAAACTGTCCACCATGTTGGCTAATATAATAAAACGTAATAACGCGTACAGTTGTCCACTTATTTGATCAGTTAAAAAACTAATAGCAACTTTGGAGTTCGACGCCAGTTTGTCTACACGGGTACTTGCGACCTCTACTAAAATATTAGTTCATTCTATACAGTACCTACCTACAAGCTTTTTAGAGATTGCGCTTAAAATGAACTACAAAAATAGTAGGTAGGTATAATGTAGGGTAACCTATCGCAATCACTAAATTTCATTTCCCAGCTGTATCGTTTGTCCGAATTTTCATTTCGGCAAAAAGCCAATTATCTCAAAAACTTTTTTTTTAAATACTAATTTCGTAGTAGCCGTTAGGTTAGGTTAGTTTTGTTTTATAATCATTCTGAAAATGTCATGGATTCAGAGAGCGGCTTTTAACACAAATGAAAATTCGGACAAACGATATAGTTGGGAAATTATTTTTAGTGATTCAGATAGGTAACCATAATCTAGATATAATAATGAAACATGTTTAAATATTAATTTACAGTATTCACTATTTTATTTCGTGATTTTTACCATAGATAATTTAACGTTGGCGAATAAGTATGCAGAGGTTTTCGACGCCTAGTTCAAGTACCTAAGTAGTTCATTATATTTATTATAGTTCCTATTAAGTATTTATAAAACAAAAATATACAAAATGACTACAGTCGTGTTATATTTACGGTATTCACTATTTTATTTCGTGATTTTTACCATAGACAATTTAACGTTGGCGAATAAGTATGCAGAGGTATTCGACGCCTAGTTCAAGTACCTAAGTAGTTAATTATATTTATTATAGTTCCTATTAAGTATGTATAAAACAAAAAGATACAAAATGACTACAGTCGTATTATATTCAAAATTAATAATGGCAAATCGGAACGTTTGGCAAACTGATTCATTTCGCAACGTTTCATTTCCCAAACTCTGAAACTGTAAATATTTCAGGATTTATTTCAGGCCATCGTGTAGAACCCTATAGGTTAGGTTAGGTTAGTTTATAAAAATCCTGAAATACTTAAAAGTTCCAGAAATATTAAGAGGTTGGGAAATGAAAAGATGCGAAATGAATCAGGTTGCCAAACGTTAGTTTGGAAAACATCAGTGAACCTGGAAAATCTGCTTCCAACTCATGGTAGGTTTGTTGTACTTGAGGTAGGTATTTCGCAGGTTTAGAATTTCGATTATTATGTTGTACATAAAAGCTAGCGAACGTGAAGCTTCCGATCATATAGGTACCTATCTTTCAAATATATAAGTTTTTAAACGTCTAACATTTCAGGCTTGTGAAAAACATTTAACCCGTTACATGACACTCAACTCAACTCAATAAATAATGTTTAGTTGAAAAAAGAACCGTCGAAGCCTTTTACCACGGCCGCTCAATTAGTGGAAGGGTTCTTCGATCGGAGACTTCCTGTCGTTGCTTTTTGCTGACACGATAAGTACTATAAGCTATGTTAGTTCAATAATTATTGTAGTTCACGCATTTTACCGAGTAGACCGAAGGTTTTTGACAATCAGATTTAAAATAAAGTTAGAAAGCTTAAGTCGGCTGCCCCGGATCACTTTTAAGTTTCAAATTACAGTTTTAAAAACTATTTTCAAGTTGACTGTGGTTGGTTGAGTTGTAGCGCTAGGTACATTATTTTTATAGTAGACATGTACGAGTATAAGGACTTTAACGGTTCACTATTGTTTCCCAACTTACGTTTGGCAACCTGATTCATTTCGCATCTTTTCATTTCCCAACCTCTTAATATTTCTGAAACTGTTAAATATTTCAGGATTTTTATAAACTAACCTAACCTATAGGGTTCTATATACACGATGGCCCTGAAATAAATCCTGAAATATTTACAGTTTCAGAGGTTGGGAAATGAAAAGTTGCGAAATGAATCAGTTTGCCAAACGTTAGTTGCGAAAAGAAGGTGAAGGTTAACACTGCTAGCTGGCTTTTACACAGCATACCTAACTGGTATTACCAACCCCTTTACACAGATTCATTACATAGTAGACATTCCACAGTGGTTGCTAAACCAGTATCTCTCTCTCGCCGTTTACAAATAATTACTACGACTCTAAGGATCAAATTATAATGGGGACTCACGGACATGCTCTCAGACGCGATGAGTCCAAACTGGGTATGTTTGCTGTGAGACATACATTGAATTGAAGTTTGCTTTATATTTCCCGTCAAGCCTCAGCCTCACGTGTTAGAACATAAACACAAGACAAATATCAAACCGATTTCAAATAAATACAAATTAATTCGAATAGAGCCCCTGGTAAGAACAGCAGGGCTGTTGTACTAGACGACGGTTGCCGTAGACAAGCTGAAGTGCTTTCAATATTCATGGAAATGCCTCCTTTAATTTCGTCGAATAATACCATCCTCCTACCGCTTGAAGGGGACACAGTCTGGTCACAAGGATATTTATTATTTAGCTAATATCGGCTCTATTACGTGTAGCTAAGGTCCAAAACCCTTTCCTAGGTACAGTTGATTCAAATTACTTGTTTTGTTTGGTGAAAAATATTCGATATTAAAACGCACTCGGTTTTTTGTCCGAAAGCTGACGTGGTCGAGATAGCTTACACATAAACAAAATCATCATAGCGACATTTCAACAAAATCGGCGGTTCAGCCGGTTTTAAGATATTGAACTTTGAAATGAAATTGTCGGAGGTTTTCCAAGTTTTCTAAGTTGTTAATTATTTACCTTTTTTCCTGTACTTTAAGGCTACTTATAAAAGGTAAGGAGATGATTTGAGTCCCAGTGCCATAGGCTACCTTTCGTCTCGGAATGTATCTCCCACGCCACGGGGGTGAATTGCGAGTCAAATTCACAAGTACCTGTACAAAGTTGCAGGCAAAAGCTACAGGTATAACATCTAAATGTAATCAAAGTTAAACAAAGACAGTTAATATTCAAGAACACCGTACAGTCGTTTTGACAGTTACCTTATTCATAAAGTGCCCCTTTCAAGCAGTAAGGGCCCGGAGCCTTCATTTATATTTCATACCTCGCTTACAAATTAGATGTCTGCGTAGCGACGTTTCTGTTCGACTCACCTATGTGAATATATACAGCCAGTTACATGTATTTGTACTTTCGTTGTATTGGTTTATACGTGTGTCTTAAATGTACCTTAACATATCTATATATCCCTTTTCTGCCGGAGTACCTTGAATTACCGACAAACGTTTCACCGAATGCATTGTTTGGCCGTTTGGCCGAATTTTCATCGACTTGTTTTCGCAGTATCCTTTAACATTTTAGGTATAGCTAAAAGGTAATTATGTAGAACCCAAGTTAGGTATGTTTTATAACAATCCAAAAGTCTACTGTTACAGAAAAAAAAGTTTTCGATGAAGAAAATTCGATGGAACGTTTGTCGGTAAATGAAGGCCCTTTTCTGCTGCATGATGCTTTGATACCATAAAATTGTTATTTGATTTCGAATTAGGCTGCATTAGTGTACGACCGATGGTACACGCTGGCGGTGCCTAGGCAGGGTCATAATCTATGTTGTCCGAATAGGATGTGCACTTGTTTGCCACCATTGTGGTATGAATGTTCGAAACGAAACCAGTGGCTCTAGTATAAGTTTTATCGTAACAATACGTTTTCGAAAGCGTTTGCGTTTAGTTTCAATTTGTATGGTAACGCGAACAGCGCCCCTGGTGGTAACTATTAGGAACTACGCGTTGCCATACAAATTGAAACTAAACGCAAACGCGTTCGAAAACGTATATGTATCGATAAAACTTATACTAGAGCCTCAGCTGACAGTATTGCATTAGAAGTGGTTTCTGCATTCACAACACTGTAACTAGGTAGATTACTAGACACGTTAACGTGCCGAGTCAAATCATTTGTCATCACTGATGACCTTTAAGGCTCATTAGCTAGTAGCCGACATAACCTACTAGTCTAGATCACATCTTTTTTAAAGTGTACAGTGCTCAGTGCAAAAAAACTATAAGAACATAAACTGTAGACTGTAGAGATCCATTACAATATTTCTCTTTTGTGTGCATGTTAGTTCATTTGTCTTATCTGTGGCAGTTAAAAATGAACTAACTTAGGATTTTCAAAGATATAATCCGACCAATTTGGATTGACATTGCCGTGAAGGAAAATCTAAGAAGTTTGTCTACCTTCTAGAATTGGTAGGCTAGGAAGTCATTAGTTTTAAGAAACCTTTTGCTCCATTTCGCTCTTGTAAAGCTAGTTTACATTGAACTTAAAAGGAGAAACAAATGACCGAGTGGGAGGACTGTGAGTTATGTCTTTTACGAGCGTTTGAAACTTTTTTGTTTTGACGTCTGGCCTTTTAATGACGACGTACATTTTAAATAGGGTCGAGTACTTTCCCAGTAATGGCAGTAATATAAAGAAGCATCGCTGAAGTGCATTTTTTTTTAATCTTGGCTGAATGGAAATCGAAAAGGAGTCACATTTTTTAATCAGCCAAAAGTATTAAACTATGATAATCTTACAGCGTAGGCTTCTTTTATATAAGTAGTAACATTTTAATACTGATATTTTAATTACCTTACCATTGTCACCATAAAATAACAATGGAAAACATAACCTCAAAACTGACGGAAATTGCGCCACAGATTAAAAAGCACCACTATTTCGAAATAGGTCGCAGCCTCATAGCAATTACAGGTCTGCCAACCTATCTGTTGCACAGTTTGAGCCAAAATGGACTTTATCCCAATGCGATAAGAGCTTTCGTATATCACAGATGCGTTGTTACTCCTGTATGAAGCGACGGATGCTGGCAGGACGTTCCACAGCCCTATAGTTTTAAGCGTCGGTTTCAAAAGGACCTATGTATTTGAGGTTTTTGTATGACATTTGACATTTTGTTTGATAGCAGCCATGTGTTGCCAGTTAACTTTATTATGCGACAATCTGGAAGGAACGTTGAATTAGTGACCTTCATTCAAATAGAGAATTAGCTCCGCCAAAATTCTATCGAAACTCCGGATGTCCCGCTCTGTTCTTCTTCTGCATGTCGCATTTCTCAATCGATTCTCGTAAAATTTTGTGGGCAGTTTCAATAATTATATAGATTACTTTTGTCGATTGAGTTAAAAAAAAAAAGAAAAAAAATGAAAAGACAGGCCCGCCAGATCTATATAATAGCTCACAAAGTCACTTATATTGTCTGGAAGAAGTAGTAAAACTCGAAACTCCTTATTCATAAACGCCTATCAAACACCTATGGCGTTATAATATATTTCGTTTATCTTTATCTGTCACCTTCTTCATAAGTAAGTACTTGATTCTAAGAATGAGACAAACCCGGCTTTACCTAACAGAAGACTTGTCAAATTAGTTTTTATTGAAAACATAGTTTTTTTGGACACAATTTGACAAAAAATCACGAGAATCGGTTGAGAAATACGACATGTAGAGAACAGCCGGACAGCGGACAGCGGAACATCCAAAAGAATTTTGGCCCAAGCTAAAACGGAGAAGTTAATTCGCTTCGCTCGCTCGTTCAACAAAATATTGTGTCTGCTAGGGCTTGAATTGTCACATTCAACTTGTATCGCCACCATTTGTCAAGCTCAAAATTGCCGCCAGTAAAATTCACCTGATGCATTCAAAAGACAAAACCTCACGTGCCGAATCGATTTCTCAAAGGCATGCAATGCAAAACATTCGCAGAGAAAATTCTCCGCTGCAGAAAACTCCCAGTGTTGCCTGCAATTAAATGGAGTTTAACAAGTTTCCGCGGCGCAGAATAGTTCTGGGTTTTCCGTAGCAATTGCACCTGCATTGTGTATAGTGACCGAGTTCTGAAAGGATTTGAACTATCTTTTGTTTTCTGTGAGGCCAGGGGATTAAAAGAAGCGTTTAAATTGTCAGTTAATCTGTCGAGATTAGGGATCTTTGCGAAATTAAAAGCAAAAACTACAGGTATATATAAGCTATAATACATACATCTTGTTGAAACTAGTTTTCTCTCAATGTTAAAGTAAAGACGGAGCTCGACATTTATAACCGACTTCAAAAAAAGGAGGAGGTTCTCAATTCGGTTGTATTATTTTTTTAATGTGTGTTACCTCAGAACTCCGTCATTTATGAACCGATTCGTACTATTATTTTTTTTAATTGAAAGTATATGCTTCCAGGTTGGTCCCATTGTTTTCAAAACTCCAGTTGAATGATGGGAACCATGAGGAATTGAGGGAACTCCTGAAATATAATATATAAGGCACGCATGTAGTAATTTCGGTGTTTTCTATTAGAACTCGTGTATTTACATCCGGAAATCATAAATTTGGTGAAGTGGAAGTGATGATGAAGACCACAGATGGCTTGTGGAACTGGTCAATGATGTACTTCAAACTATAAAAGTACGTCACCGATTCTGATATCATTCCGTTGAAATAGCAAACAAAGAAGTGCCGTGCCAAAGGTGATTCTGAGATCCTTGAGGAATTGACGGAAGTCCTCAAATATTATCGGCCCACATACAGCGATTTGGTTATAATAATCAACGTATTTGCTCTCGGAAATCAGTTCATGTGGTAAATTAGAAAATAAATGTAGAAATGTTCATGTGGCTTGGCGGAGTACTGAATTGAAGTCGGTTAAAACTTTGTTTCTAAAGTAAACTATAGTTACTAAAAGGGTTCGCTTACTAATCTGTTTTACATGAACGCCTTTTGTCATTAAATGATGTACCAGAATGTTGTCGAAATAATCAACAAAGAAAAATATTTATAAAAGAGAGCAGGGCTCCAAAAATACACAATTGTTCTAGTTGATTACAGTATTAATTACAAACACAATTCAACCCTCCTTCCAGAAACTATTTGGTAAAAGTAAATAAGCAATTTAAAACTAGGAAACCATGTCACGATTGCGTGTTACTTCTGTTTTGTTTCCAAGTCCCTTCCATCACCTTGAAGCTAAGAATAGAAAAGGTCCTGGTCGAATCTCAATGCACGAAACTCAATGAATTGGGTTAGGTTAATTGAATAAACTGGCTAATAAAAGCGTTCACAACTTTAATGGTGTAATTGTGAAGTGGGAAGAATCCCTGTTGAAGTTTATAGAACGTTGCAGTTAGGATGTATTTTCTCTTTTACATTATTCTGCGGTGTGATTTTATAATAATATGTTGGATAAAAAAATGTTGAAACAATTAAAATTAGATACTCTTTGTGGGCGGCGAGGGTTCTGAGTGAATGTTAAAACCGGGAAATGTTACATGAATGTTAAAATGTAATCAAATATCTTCGAATGCACCCGGTCGCGGCAGAATCCGTAAATGCATTAAAAATAAATCTAATCGGCCCTCATTACAACTAAATAATATTGCAACGAACACTCTTACTATTTAGTGAATTTTGATTTATATTTATTATTTCATAGGTTCCTGTTTTCTACAAGAAACATTCTACATACATCGTCATTTCAAAGTATAAAGAGACTAGAAGTACTAGAACACAGGTTATCGACATAGCTCTAAGGGTCCTCCTCATCATATCAAGCCGAAAGACGTCCACTGCTGGAAATCGGCTTCCCCCCAAGGCGTGCCGCAATAACCGGTCCTGTGCCACCCGCATCCAGCGGACTCCCGCGACCTTT
Organism: Epinotia brunnichana; assembly: GCA_963854355.1. NCBI lineage: Eukaryota > Metazoa > Arthropoda > Insecta > Lepidoptera > Tortricidae > Epinotia > Epinotia brunnichana. The sequence goes on from OY977945.1 coordinate 29,864,792, forward strand.
ACCAGGTCATCAGTCAACCACCCACAAGGTGACCCACGCTGCGCCTTCCGGTATGTGGTCACCACTCGAGATTTCTGATGCGATCACCCTCGCCTTAACTTAATCCCGGTAGCACCCTGAACACTATCGTCAGCTAGGCTGTCTCGCCTGTCTCCCAAGAATTGGCGTAAGCACAGTTTTCATCTCTTTCTTTCCACTTTCATCTTCTAGCTAGGAAAGCTGACATTTAACTGATACACCCTGGACACGCATTTGTCTATATTTAGCGAACCGAGCCTCGGCCGTGGGTCACTCTAATGTGATGACGTCACGGATCCGACCACGGCCCTTCTATTTCTGTCCTTAGCCAACTTTATGGGAATCGGGTAAAAGGGTTTATATTTTCGTAAGTGGTATTAGGGATAATTGTATTAAGTGTAATAGCAGGTGAGAATTTGTGTATTTTATATACCATTTGACATGTAAAAGTGCCCTTGTGACCTATTTGCAGAATAAATAATTGATTTTGATGATTTTGATTTTAATTTTATGATTCGAACGCCGTTAGTCCGAGATATTCTCATGTCATAAATACGCTTTATTTTCTCTCTTTTTACAAAACTTATATTGTCTTCCTATGTAACTAAATACGAGGGTCAAACTGAAAGTTCTTAGAAAATCAAAAACTGAGCAATCAAGCAACTTATTACTTTTATTATATCTTTTCAAAATAGCCTCCCTTCACATCAATACATCGCTGCATTCGATAGAACCACTGAGAAAAGCACTTTGCCCACTCGTCCTTAGGGGTCTCTTCGACGGCCTTTTGAAACGCAGCCACTGCTTCGTCGGCGTCCATAAAACGTTTTCCTCGAAGTTTTTCTTTAATTTTTGGGAATAAATAAAAATCACAAGGTGCAAGGTCGGGGCTATAAGGTGGGTGACCCAGTAATTCCACGTTTGCCGTCGCCAAATAGTCGATCGTTTGCTTGGCGGTGTGCGATGAGGCGTTGTCGTGGTGAAGCAGGATCCTACTGCGAGGCCGTTTTTCTCGAACTTTTTCCAAGACAAGTGGTAAACAATTGTTAGTGTACCACTTCGCAGTAACTGTTTTTTGATCCTCTAAAATAATTGTTGCGTAATGACCAGTCCTTCCGAAGAACGAGGCCACCATCTTTTTTCCCACACTTCGACCTCTCTTCACTTTAGTAGGCAACTCCTCGGAAGGAAACACCCACTCAGCAGACTGTCTTTTAGTTTCAGGATCATAACAGTAAATCCAGCTTTCGTCACCCGTAACTACGTCGAACACAGCATTTGAGTCACCTCCGTTGAATCTTTGACCCATTTCACGGCACCAATCAACACGACGGACTTTTTGGGCTTCTGTCAAATTAAGAGGTATCCACCGGGCACAAAGCTTCCTCACCGCTAAATGTTCATGGAGGATTTTGTGGACTTGACTCATACCAATGGCTAAGCTTGTACGAATCTGCTGATAGGTTACTCTTTTGTCAGTCTCTATCATACGCCGCACAACACTGATGTTATCTTCAGTAGTCGCCGTAGAAGGCCGGCCCTCACGCAGATCATCAGTGAGATCAGTGCGGCCACGTTTAAATTCATTAAACCAGTTGTAAATAGTAGCACGAGATGGGGCTTCATCGTGAAAGGCCAATCGAAGTCTATCATAACTTTCTTGTTGACTTAAATTACATCGAAAGTCGTAAAAAATCATTGCTCGAAAATTTTCTCGCGTTAAATTCATGCTCACGTAGTACACACAATTTTCAATTTGCCGCCAAATCGTAAAACAAATGACAATCGAGTGGAATTCGTACACAAAAATATTAAGAAAGAGTTCCATTTTCAAATTTTGAACTTATTTTTTTATTATATTTATTACAAGTGGCCAGTTCTAAAGACTTTCAGTGTCGCCCTCGTATGTATGCTAGTATGTGTATGTATGTATGTATGTAAGCTCTTCATTGTATCACAATAACAGGTTCAAAAATATACATGTCACACAATATAAAATGATGATAATTTTGATGTGTCAAAGTTATCAAATTTTGCAAGTAGATTTTCACCCACTTTCATTAGTTGTATCGTTTCGAAACTGTGCAAGTATGTATACTAAACTAAAGATGACAATACAATAATTTGGTATCATCAAGTTGATATGATGGAGTCGGAAGGTGGAACTCTTCAATGGTCTGTACTGAAGTTGACGCTAAAAAATACTTTGTGTTTTTAGTATTTGTTTTTATAACGGCAACAGAAATACATCATCTGTAAAAATTTGAGCTGGAGTTATCACGGTATCAGTGAGATACAGCCTGGTGACAGACAGACGGACGGACGGACAGCGGAGTTTTAGTAATAGGGTCCCGTTTTACTCTTTGAGTACGGAACCCTAAAAACAACATAAGGTACAGCACGTATTTTAACGCCTCAACAACCATATTTCGTGAATAATCTTTCAGAGCAAAGCTCGGCGGATTCACGTAAAACAGTGTAATGATATTAAGTACCTACCTACGGTAAAAAGTTAAATCATAATCATCATCATATCAGCCGAAAGACGTCCACTGCTGGACATAGGCCTCCCCCAAAGAGCGCCAAAATGACCGGTCCTGCGCCACCCGCATCCAGTGGACTCCCGCGACCTTTACCAGGTCCACCTTGTGGGGGGCCTACCCACGCCTCGCCTTCCGGTACGGCTAAAAAGTTAAATATACATACAAAATATAAAAGATTTAAAATCTAATCTTTGATGAAGCAGCGCAGTGAGCCCTCGGTGTAAGTAAGTATACACTTAGTTTAGTGATAGTGCAAATTCCGTCATTTTTGGCAAGTTCGAGTAGCAATATGGTACCTATCACAGACATTTTATATATATATGTCCATCCTGGTGAAATAATTTCTAAAATTGGATGTGTAGAAAAATTGGAACTAACAAATCTACAAGGTCAATGGTTAAGCGAGGAACCTCCGAATTCTTAATACTATCAAGAATGAGACATATGGTCTGTAAGTGTAAGGCCTGAGTGGACGCTCGGGGCGGAGCGTTCGGCGGGGCGTGCAGCGGGGCGGGCGAGCGTGCATTCACTTTGTGCAGCGTCTACTCAGGACTCAGGGCACCAGTATGAGTTTCATTTGTTTAAAAAACATGCACGCCGCACGCCCCGCTCCCACGCACGTCCGACTCGAGCGTCCACTCAGGCCTTACTACAAACGTAAAAGCTTTTTTATCCGTCTCGTTTACTTCGACTGAGTGACATAGCCATTTTTACAGCATTAGCAAATTAGTTTCTAGATCTAAGCGAGCTTGAATCAAGTCTAGACTTACCAGGAGAGTTTCAAACAATCACTCAACTCTGAAGGTCAGAGTGTTAACGATCTCGTCTTTGGCCTTTGCTTTGGAAAAATGCCACTGTGATTAAGGTCACTATTAAAAGTTACGTGTGTTTGTAACTAACTTACATAGTTTGGTTTAATATATATATCTCTTTGTCGTATCCAACGACGACGACCCTTACAATCTTTTCTGATGAGCACGAATATGGCTCGCAAAGCTGAACTTAGATTTAAATGTCCGGTCACATTGTGTGCAGTATTGCTGGCCCCGGTCATTGTAAGTATATAGGATGGTCTAGGTAGGTCGAGTCTTCCGTAAATGGCGCTTTTGGTCCAGTCCAGGTGTTCAAGTCGAGGTAGCTACTTCAAAAGAAGCTACACCTTTTCTGATTTTATTATACACCATTCCGGTCTCATGGACGCGACCTCCTCCCAGCCCTCAGCAGGTATATCGCAGGCTTTGAGATGACGTTTTAATACGTCCTTGTAGAGCAGAAACTGCCTCCCACGATTACGCTTTCCATCCGCAAACTCGGAGTAGAAGACAGATTTTGGGAGTCTGCAGTCTGTCGTGCGACTAGTTGCTTTCTTACAAAGCCAAAGAAACATGTAAATCTTGAAACTTGTATGAGATATAATGATTCTATGTCTACACCATAGCCTACGGACACATTCTTTTTTTATCTAACGACGGTGGCAAACAAGCTTACGGCCTGCCTGATGTTAAGCAGTTACACCTATGGACACTTGTGACTCCAGAAGAATCACAAGCGCGTTGTCGACCCTTTATTCACTTGAGGATTCGCTGTGTTGGCAGATAGAGACATGCAGGTCCGTCACTCCCAACACAGCGCACCCTAGGGAGCTCTGGTGACCTTACTCACCACCAGGAACACAGCACCACATACTTCATAGCATGCAATAATATAGCAACACTATAAAGCAGATGGTGCTATTATGGCTGCGGTCTTCTGTAAGATGGAGGTACTTCCCCAGTTGGGCTGCTCCACATACGAGCGAGATGACATTCCGCTGTGCCCTATCTCTCTAGATGCGTTACCGACTCTTTATTGATTTGAGTATTCGTTGCACCGACAGACGCAGGCACTTCACTCCCACAACACGGCGCAATTGGTTAATTTGGATGATTTTCGATTTCGAAGTCAACAGTACTTCAAGTACTTCAACACAATCACTCACTCGAAACACAAATTAACTGAAATGAAAGTGTAAATCAATATGTGTTGGAACACAACAAATCGATCGGGTAATTACGGCACTATGGGACCCTAGTGCTTGCCGGCGGCAAACAACGAGTTTCAGTTTAAAAAGGTTACATGTCTATTAACTGTATGTGTTGTTATTACGTTTTTATAGACGGGCAACAATGCAATTTCAGCCCTTTGCATACAAGGGCGTTCACATCAATATATTAATATTTAAAAAGGTTCAAGTGAGTTTAGCAAGCAATGTAAATTTTGATGGCGATGTTAGAAAGTAATTTGACGCGATGAAGTCAGGATTATGTGTAATTTTATTTTTAACACAGACAAGCCATTTTAAGGGTTAAAGTCCATCGACGCTAACTTAGCATGATACATATACCTGCTGCCGTACATTTACCTAAAGCATTTATCCCTTTCGCACTTTCAATTTTCTAGTAAGGGACGAATTCTTTTGCCCTGTGTAGTTAGGCTGATATTGTTATAGGCTATTTAACCATTAGAAAATACTATTGGCAATTTGGAACGTGTTAAAAACATATTTAGGTATTCAAAACATCATTCTCATCCTCCATGCGCTTTTTCCGGTAGTACGGTCAGCATCAAAAGTAGCTCTACGCAAACGAAGACGTCAAAAGTCTTTATTAAAAGGGAAATAAGAGCATTTGTCGTCTTCGATTGCGTAGTTACTTTTGATACAGTCGTACCCTAAAGGAAGCCGGGGTCCGCCTTATCTCAAGATTTGGCGTAGGCACTGCGGCGAATCTTGATCCCTATGACAGCTGTCATCTCCGTACAATTTATAACCTTAAAACGTGAAATTGTACTGGGATGACAGCTGTCATAGGGATCAAGATTCGCCGCGCCGACTATAGTATTAAGCGACTGCCATCTGACCTGCCAACCCAGAGGGAATGCTGGACCTTGTTGGGATTAGATCGGTTTCCTCACGAAGTTTTCCTTCACCAAAAAGCTAGTGTTCAAATTTAGACCACATTCACTGCCAAGAACCGCTACGCTCGAAGCGGTTCCCGTGACTTTCAATTTACGCGCCAAAACTTTTTTTTAACCTGTTTGAAGCAACGTTTTACCCGGTGACATTAACATTAGTCCTAATCTTTTTTTTTTTGTGATTGAATGCCCAGACGTTCTGTCACAATTTGACGTTTATAAACAAAAGGCGGTTGCTTTGCAGGCCTAGGTGTGTAAGGTTGTATGAACTTTCCTTTACATATCATCTACACTAGTCGCACCGGATACGTAGTATTTCCGGACCTAATTTGAAGTAAGTCATGTCAACATTTCATTGCAAGTTTGTGAAAATAAATTAATTCCATCTGTCATTCACTGCCAATCCCGTGACTTTTCCCGTATGTAGCGGAAAGCGATTACGGCGTGAAAGTGGTATTGAAAACATCCTCTTCAAATTTAAGGCGATGTTAACCGCCTTAAATTTGAAGAGGATAGTAAAAAGCCCCAATACGAGTACCCATGTCGATTGTAAATTCGTAACGACACGAGCGTCGTAAAGCGGGCTATTAAAGAGACGGCCCGTGCTCTTTATAGCACAAATCGATAGCGTCCTGCGACGCGTTTCCGTTGTGACACACGACACAAGTTTTGACGGACGATTCAAGGGCCATTCACATGGTGGAACGTGCAACAACTTGTATGCGATCATTACACTACGGGGCTTTCAATATTCAACCAAACCCTGCAAATCCTGCAATGCAATATAACTCCCATACGAGTTGTTGCACCGTGTAAATGGTCCTTTTTCGCACAAGTTGTCATTATTGTTGTTGTAATTTGCTGTGCTCTGTACTGTTTTTGTTATAGGTAAGTACTATTGAAGTGTGCAATAAAGAGTAGATATGCGGATTGTAATTTATTGTTGTATTTTCTTGCTTGTCCTATTAAAAATCCAATCTACGCAGTCTAAAATAACTGAAAGTGAAATAAAGTTTTGTCTGTCCTAACTCTGTTTTCTCGTCTCTGTTTCTGTAACCACTGTTGCGCAGCTGTGTACTGTGCAGGTGTTAATTTTAATGCGGCTATATTTAATTAATCATTACTTCATTAGACAGATTATCATCTCACTACACAATTGGCCATTTCGGTTGTAAACACATCAAAAATGGTTGGTTAACTTCACACTGTCACGCAATATTTCCATCAGCATGATAATTTATCACTTTATTAAAGCATTCTTATTATGTCTTATCCCTCACCGCAGTCTACCTTTTTTAGGGTTCCGTAGCCAAATGGCAAAAAACGGAACCCTTATAGATTCGTCATGTCTGTATGTCTGTCTGTCTGTCTGTCCGTCCGTATGTCACAGCCACTTTTTTCCGAAACTATAAGAGCTATACTGTTGAAACTTGGTAAGTAGATGTATTCTGTGAACCGCATTAAGATTTTCACACAAAAATAGAAAAAAAACATTAAGTTTTGGGGGTTCCCCATACTCAGAACTGAAACTAGAAATTTTTTTTCATCAAATGGTTTGAACGAGATCTAGTAAGTAGGTTTTTTTTAATACGTCATAAATCGTAAACCGCAATTTATTTTACGGAACCCTTCATGTGCGAGTCCGACTCGCACTTGGCCGCTTTTTTTTACCTAGAATGTAAAGCTGGCTCTCGGAGATAGTATTACATTTATCATTCAGTGCTAATCCAGCAGTCGTATTCCGACTAAACTTCTTTCGTTTATTAGTTAGTTCATTCAATTAGCGCCAATGTCCACGATGGGTTATTTGACGCACGCATTAATTTTGATCGATCGTAAGTCGCAAATAAACCGTGCTACAAATGACGCATGCTAGAGCTGCGTATATGTATCGTCCTCAGGGAAAAAGAACCTTATTATCGTCGGCGCTGGTGCCATTATTCTGCTGTGAACCGTCGCATTTGTATTAACACATTGTTAAATAATGGCATTAGCACCAACGACAATAAGGTCCCTTTTCCCTGAGTATGGTACACATTACATTTAGTTGAAAGTGTTGAAACATGACGGATGACGGATATAACCAGTGTAATGGGAACGCGCAATAGTAGTGGGTCACCCTTTCAGGCGTTATGAAGACATGGCATTCAGCTTCCTCGCCGAGACAGTTTACTAAACCCGTTTTGATGTGCTAGTGAAATGATAAAGTAAACTATGAAGTCTATGAAATTGGGGACGATGAATTAAAATAGTATAGATTCCATTGAATACGAATAAGAAAAACATTTTACTTATTTAGCACACGAAACACGGAAAAAAGAGAATAAGTACTTACTTACAAACAAAAAGGTTACAAGCATCTCAAGCATTGAAGACGATTCGGCTGATTTGCGGCTTGAGTATATGACAGCCGCCATTAAGGATCGCCAGTCACACTGGTAGCCATTATGTTTAGGTAGGAAAATTGTTTATGTTGCTAGAAAAAAAATAGAGCGAGTAGAACGTCTTTCGTACAATGTCCCTAATCGCTTGATTTTTTTACATTATATTTCTAGTGTAATTTCTAGCAACATAAACTAGTTTCCGAGCTATATATTATTCCAGTATGCCGTTAAAATGAGAACCAAACTACATTATGTTTGTATGGAGACTGGAGAGTCGACGTTGAGTCGCCGTCCTGGCGACCCGTAAGGAGTGGGCAATTGAGCAAGAGATCCTACTGGGTCGAAGTGTACCTATCCGAAAGCCTCATCTAGATAGATACAGATGTAGTGAATAATAGGGAACTTGCATCATTTTATTTTATTACGAAAATCAAAAGTATAATCCAGCATTAAAACAATTGTAGCATTAAAACTTTCTTATGATTTATTTTTCTGATGTTATATGCATTTGAAATCTGCACGCGCCGGCACCCCCCGAAAACGCTCTACTTATACTAAACGGGCTTACGCTATGACGTCACAACATATATTCTCGGCGCGTTTACTATAGAGTACTTAAGTCATTCATTTGCAATTATCTCCACAAAATTTGCGTTTTTATACTTGTTATACAAAATATCATTTCTAATTCAATATTCTGTGTAACTGTTGTTATTTTATCGAAAAATAAACATTTTTTTTTCGTTATTTTAATGTGAGATAAATTTAATAGTTAAGTAAATTCTTTTTTTTATATTTTTCTTTTTGTATGATATCTCAACGTATATCCGCAACGATAGAGTGCAATTTATTCGAAATTGAAATCCCATGCACGTTTCCCATCCTTTCCCATCGTATTTTCTCGGAAATGTTCGTATTTGTCATGCTACATCAGTCAACCTCAGTACTTTTTGTACAGTGACCGACTGAAATAGAAAGACACGTTCGTACGTTTCCGTGAAAAAACGATGGGAAACCACTATGTACCACATCTGTAGATAAGATAAGGTGCCTGTTAAAAGCCTTTGGGCGGCTTGAGGATATGACAGCAGCCTTTAAGCCGAGACGTACCTGCAATTCCGGCGAGCCGCCCTCGTCACGTATTAGAAGAAGGTAGCTGTGCCCGTCGATGATCACTTCTTTCTTGAAGCGACCACCTGAAACAATACAGTGATAACAATTAAACCTAGTTAGGTTACCTACCTACTTAAGGTCAGTAAAGAAAATAATTTACATTCAAAACAAAGTTTTAGCCGACTTCATATTCAGCAAGTAGGGCAAAACCTTGGCTAATCGGTGATAGTAAGGTTTTTTTGAGTTTTTTTTTTCTTAATTTTGACGGATGCGTTCGGATACTTGCTGCACGTAAGTAAGTTGAATGACAGTGCCGCCACTACTGCAAATTATTACAAGCCGTAAAGATATCGAGTAACTCCGCTATTAGACCTTAAAGTAGCTATCACCGAATAACTTCATATCACAGATTAGCCAAGGTTTGCCCTACTCCGCTTCAAGTGTGCTTATAAAATTTGAAGAGTTCCCTCGATTTCTCAGATCATCATCATCAGATCCTGGCCTGATGAACATGTGACCACCTGAGAAGGATACCCTTTCAACCAAAAAAAGAAATTTCCAAATCGGTCCAGTCGTCTTCGAGTAATGGAAGGGGACATAGGTACAATAGTACATTACTTACCTAGAGAACTATTATATAATCTGTGCCTAGGGCGGTAAAACAAAGAATGTCTTAGATCGTAGATCGTAGGTGTATTTGACGCCCGAGCTGAAGGCGCGTGAGATTCCGACGAATTGAGAACCTCCTCCTTATTTGAAGTCGGTTAAAAATAGACTTCTTCTTCACTTCACTTATTTAAGAACTAAGCTCTTGTCGGTGTAGCTCAAAGTAGGCCCTCCATCTTACTCCGATCCCACGCAACCTCTTTGACATCTCGATACGACCTAACATCAACTCTCTTTTTGAGTTGCTCTATCTTAATTTATTCTAGGTCTTCCTCTCCCTCGTCTCCCCTCTATCTTTCCTTCGATTATGTTAAGTAGTGGTTAAGTATGAAGTTGTCATGTCGTATGAGGTGCCCTATCATCTTCCCTCTTCTGTTTTCTAAGTTTCTCACTAAATAGGTCCCACTTAGTTTAATTAACTAAATAGTTATTCGTTCTTTCAATATCCTTACAAGTCCGTTATTCATTAAAACCTGTTATTCCAACAACCATCGACAATATCGATTTCCCGACACAACCTAACTAGGTATTAAGAACTATGAAACCCCTCAAATTACCCATCATTCTACCACGTCGTCATTGTGTTGCAATCATACCTAATCATGCCGAACCATCGATGGAGTCTATTCATACATAATTCGTTCGCGTGGGGCCAAAAACGCTCGATAAAATCAAAAAACGCTTAAAAAAGACGTAAGTAACAGATAACTAGTTATTGTTATGTCGTGATTTAAGTACGATCTAGTATCTGCCTACGCACAAAATCCTTAAGGTTCGTTGAACTTTGCAATGTTTATGATGTTAGTAGCGCCATCTGTGAAGGACGCTATTCAACACAAGCTAGTCAAGAGTTGAACTGCCATCTAGCGTGTTTTGTTGACACCAGTGAAGCGGGTACGCTAGAAAGCTGTTGTGTAAAACTCTGCCGCTAGGAGCGTTAGTGTGCTCATTAATTATTTCTAGATTCATTTGGACATAAGCAAATAATAAATACTTTCAAAGCACAAACCTTCGGGACTTTCTTCTTGCATGTACGACCCTGTTAGATACCGGTGGACAAGCGCAGATTTCCCGCTGTCCGGAGATCCTAACACGCCAACTCGTAATTCCGTAACCCCTCGAGCGGCGGTCCATTCTTGACTGTTGACGAATGAATCTGTAACAATAGAAACAAAATTATGATGAGCATTTATGTAGAAATACAATTACAATAAATTCTTATCATACAATAAGTTCTTTATTTACAATTTTATAGTATTTAAATTTTAATATAAGCGCCATCTATGGAACAATTGATATAGCGATAGCTGTTTCATGTCGCAACGCGCCATCTAGCGGAGAGTAGCAAAACTAAAAGTTTACAATAAGTAAGTATAGGGGGCAGTATATTCAATAGTTCTAAATTATTTTTGTCGTTAATAATGCGTTAGTAGAAAAACGGAAAACCGTGTTTTTTCAAGTATTTTCACGTGTCAGTAAATATTATTCTAACATGTTATGTCGTGAACAGTCAGCAAAGAACAAGGAAAATTAATAAAACATAATATCAGTAAAGTAAGTAACTTGCGTTTTAAGAATTAATATTAATGGCTAGCGGCTAGTATAACAGATTACACCTATCGATTGGTATAATCTGTTATACTAGCCGCTAGCCACTTTCACTAACAACCGACTTCCTATTCTTAGGTAAAACCTAGTAGCCTTACCGTGTGGTGACAAAAGGGCCTAAGCGTCAGTTCAATTAATATGGATCTCGTCTTTTCTGAAGTAATGCAGCGGTTGTCGCGTAACTATTCAAGCGCGAACATAACGCAACGTAGTGTAAACATTAAATATGCAGATTTCTAAGACGATAATTGTTATTTTATCGTTGTAACACAAAATGAGAAGTAATTATCCCTAATCAGCCTATTTCTGTAGATTGGACTAGTGCGAGAAGGGTTCACATGAATTTTCTTCTTTGTCGATGTTTTCATTTACGTATCGAAGAAAATGAAAATTCAGTTAACTACATTGCCCGATCGAAAGCCCATAAGTAAATTATGCATTGACAAAACATTTAATTCTCTTTTGAATTATTTTTTAAGTTAGCTATAAGTATTTAATGCTAATATTTTTAAATCTGTTTGCAATCATCTTAGATGTTTTATTGCGAGTTAGTATTGAACAACAACAACGTTTCTAATCCAATTTCAATTCCTTTTTGGCGGTGTGGAAGCCCACAGATCTACCATCATCTGCGGCTTTGTCGGGAAGCATTATTTTATGTGAACAAATTATTTCGACTTTGACTTTAATACAGATTAACCGTACCGCATAATGATAATGTAACCAGCAAGAACACATTTTTAGTGGGAACCGCATGCAAGCGAAAAGCGCCATTACTGATGCGTGATTAACACGTGTGTTAGGTCATATTTCCTTTGGACCTGCATTGTCAAACATTAACATTGTAAAAGGTCATTGGCAACAACAAAATTGTCGTTAACACAAATTCGGTTTTCTTGCGGTTTTTCATCTAGGTTAAATTAGATTTTGGGAGGCAAAGGCAAGAACCTCAACTTGTTCTAGCTCAATGCTGAACTAAATTCTGTTTTATATAGAAGAATGATAATGATAACAATTATCTATATTAATGTATAAACAGGAAACGTCTGCGAGATGGTAGCTTTGTATGTAATACGAGTATACTACTATCGGGGACAAATCATCCGATTGAGAAAATACTTTCACCGGTATATAGAATGGACTTCCAGGATGGACAATACATATGCTAGATAGCCTATGTATGTCTATGTAGGTAGATACCTGGGTTCTCCTTAATATAATATAAACGGTATGCCTACAAATTGGTGCATAAAAATTACGAAGATAGGTACAGGTTAAAAAGACTAACCTTTATCTGCCTATATTCTATTCTTTAGGTGTTTGGGAGCTGTGTATAATCACTACATAGTATAAAACAAAGTCGCTTCCCGTTGTCTGTCTGTCCCTATGTATGCTTAGATCTTTAAAACTACGCAACGGATTTTGATGCGGTAGATAGAGTGATTCAAGGGGAAGGTTTATATGTATAATACATCCATGTATTATACATATAAACCCGAGCGAAGCCGGGGCGGGTCGGTAGTATTAAAATATTATACAATATTATAGAATGCGATTAATGCGAATGTCATCCGTGAAGTGACAATGGCGAGTCGTGGCGTCACGCCACTAAGCTATCTCACTGTCATTTGTCACACTACACGGTGGGGCCAGAGAATTAGCGATAAGTTAAATAGAATAGGAATCTTAGATATTTAAACATTAGTCACCGTCTTTTATCAAGAAAATCATCAGAGATCAAGCTGGGGATGTAAGTTGATATAAGAGGTCACGCAGACAAAGTTGCGGGCCAATACTAGAACAAGTTTCTGTCAAAAAATGTCATTTTTGGTACAAGTTTTTATTGCTGACTGTACTTTTCTGCATACCATCATCATCATCAAGTACTCATTGAGACGATTCTAACGAGCCCAAACTCGATGGGGTTGTGTCGTTTTATTGCGGAGTTCCTATGGCCACCTTCCAGTTCCAGAATTAGATCAGCTCCATGTCATTATTATATTGCATTGTCATGCTATATACATATGCATGCAAAATTTCAGTTCAATCGGAAACCGGGAAGTGGGTCAAATTTAACTTGCAAGATTTGATTACAGACAGACAGACTGACAACGGGACAGTACTGACAGGAGACAAAATATAAACGGTTTTCCGACAACTTTATATGAGCGCCAGTTAAGGCATATAGGTAACTCAGGAAAGGATGGGCTGATTAATTAGTATCGGGAAGTAAAAGTTGTACACCATACCACTCGCCCTTGAGACTGACATTACACTCATGCAGTTTAAGACAGAACTAGCTGTCATGTGCATGTACAAATCTTACTTGTTAGATGATATTTTCGTGGCCACACGCGAGTTCATTGCAACATCTCTATAGCAAATCGCTAACTTCAGAGGAGACTTTACTGAGTTTTATTTCACTCCATTGCGTAAACTTTCGAAGCTAGACAATATATTATATCCAAAAGAAAAGACTAGTCTCATGTTCACTAATTCTGCTTTAAGATTATAACTTTTTTTTTTTATACAACGACGGTGGCAAACCAGCTTACGGCCTGCCTGATGTTAAGCCGCTACCGTCGCCTATGGACACTTGTGACTCCAGAAGAATCAAAAGCGCGTTGCCGACCCTTTATTCACTTGAGGATTCGCTGTGTTGGCAGATATTTACAGACACGCAGGTCCCTCACTCCCAACACAGCGCATCCTAGGGAGCTCTGGCGACCTTTACCATCAGGAACACAACACCACATGCTCCATAGCATGCAATAATATAGCAACACTACAAAGCAGTGAGTGGTGCTATTATGGCTGCGGTCTTCTGTAAGGTGGAGGTACTTCCCCAGTTGGGCTGCTCCACATACGAGCGAGGTGACATTCCGCTGTGCCCTACCTCTCTTAATACCTTCCCCTTTCATCTCAAACTACTATACAACGTCATCTTCGATTTGAATTAAATATGTTCGTATAAATTATAATAATGCTATGAATCTTATTACTTACTGCCCAAAAATCTCCGTCCATTATCTTGGTATTTTTTAAAATCATACTTCCATGTCTTGTATAGATTAAAGAACGAAATATTTTAATTTGAAATCTGCAGGTCGATCACGTAACGCATTGTACGCGCGTCAGTTAGGTCTAAATGTCACTTTTTATATGGAACATTGACAGTTAAATTGTACCGACGCGCGTTCGGAACGTTACGTGATTACCCCTCCGTGCCAAAAAACCATGTTTTTAATGTGACTGAAAAGTGAAGTAACTTTGGAAGTTGATAATACGGTCGACGTCATATGACGTCAAAGCATAGGTTCGTCACTTTTGGACTTTATTTCAAAGAAGTGAAGGTTTAAAATTGACACACGTTTGTTGTTCCAACTATACCTAAGTAACAAGTAATGCCAGTCACACGTCGTCACGATGACACACTAGAACACCATAAAAGCTATGACAAACAAAATAAAAACAAATTGTCTTCCGTTCCATAATTCACATAGCCACAAAACAGGTTCGGCATCGTACACCACTCGTGAAACCAAAATTCAGTTACCGTCATTAACGACCGATTCCCGTAATAAATTACCTTTATTACCCTTTTATAAATCAAGTCCTTTTGACCCTAAGACACTAATCGCCTGGGTAAAAATTCATGGGGGTAAAATGACCACGCCTTCCCAAGTTTATTACGTCGTAAAGGTGTGAAATGAGTACTGAACGCGTGTACGGTTACCAAGATGTCTTGTGATATCCATCTTTCGATTATAACCCTTATCTAAACTGATTAAGAGTGTTGCAGACTTCTTGATATATTGGTAGACCTGTGTTTTAGAGTAATTTGAAAAGGGAGTAAGTACCTCTGAAATTTGAATGTATTTAAGATGTTTTGGTGATGAAGTAAGTAGTACTTGAATGAAGTGGGCTTGTGCTGGTTTTATGGGATGTATTTAAGTTAAAGTGCATATGTTTGGGGCTTGTTTGCATTCTGAATACCCAATTGATAGGATAACTGGTCCAGATACTTTTCATGTTGCCAAAAAGATGTTTTTAGGTGGTTCAGTAAAGGGTGATCAAGTCAAAAGGGGGCATGGGCTATAAAGTGGGATTGATCTGAATCTTGATATGGAATATAAAGAAAATGGTTCAGGAAAGGTCAAATATTTAGTAATATTCAGTCGAAATTAAAACCACCTTTGTGAAGATACAATGAATGAGGAAGCAATGCCATGGACCTTTTCTCAGTACTGCACACGTGACATTTGAATTATGTATAATTAACAATTAAATTACGTTGTCATTTCCATTAAATGCCTTACGGAAATTTTTATTTCATTAAATCGCAGAATATGACAAATATGTCGGAAGGAAACCTTTTAAACCAGGAACCGCGTGCGGTGGGTGAAGCCATAGAAGACTTGATTAAAAAAATTCGGCGGTCGGATAACCACTTGTCCAAGCAGGGTATCCGCTGGCTATCCACTGGCAGAAGACGGCTGGGACGTCCTCGGCATACATGGAGGCGATCAGTTGAGAAAGAGGCTGGGTTAACTGGTCTCGGCTGGAAAGATCTAGAAGAAGTCGCGCAAGATCGTGTAAAATTGAAAACTATTCTGCGAGCCCTATGTCCCTAATGAGGGATAACAGGAATACATCATCATCATCATCATAACAATTTAAGGCATCTGAGGTCGACATTCTTTGACTTTTGTTATGGAAAGTAGTCTTAATAACGTTTCGTACTTATAAATTTCCTTTCACGTTATTCCTACCTATTTACTTACCTTATTTCATCTTAATTTTCATTAGACAGTCGATAACTCTACCTAGCACTTTCATGTACATACTTAGTATTTTATTAATTCGGGTAATTTCTAATAAACTCCGTTTATATTAGTAAAATATGACTTATAAATAATAGTTTTCCTTATGTGCATAATTGTGAATCAATTGAAAAATAAATGGTTTGCTTGTAAAGCATCGTTGTTCGGTAGTTTGATATGAGTCATCATAAAATGCCATATTGTGGTTTAATATAGCAGCGTTTCATACACACATAAACTATAGCGTCATCCCTTAATCCCTAAAGAAATCGGGGTTTAGTTTGCTGTTTGCTTTGAAACTTAATAGGGTGTCAACTGTACGCATTAGGCGCTTTTTGGGGCCAAGTGTACTTTAGTCCAGGGGACTAATGGCTTTTTCTACAATTATTGATAGGTCCTGGATCGGGGAATACCTTGCGGTATTTAACAGTAACATAGCCCCTGTCATGACGTCCCTGTACTTCGGCAGGACACATTAAGATAAGATAAGATAGGATATAATGTATTTCATGATAAGAGATTACAGTATAAATTCGCATGTATATACATGTCAAAAATAATAATATTTATCATCATGATCGTCAAACCAAAGAACATAATATAATAATAATAACATTAACACAATTTCAACAAAGTAAAATACACAATAACAAGCAATTATACAAATTAATATACATATCTCCCGTTAGGTATCGTCGTTCTATTGGTCATTGAATGGTTAATTAACTTGTCGATGATGCAGCCATGTTATGCCACTTATGATAGGGTAATATCACTGTTAAATATACCAAATTATTCCAAACCTTTAATAAATTGCAACCTTTAGGAAGATAACTAGGTAGATACTCTTTCTTAGAAATGTTATGTTAATTATTAAATTTAAAATATTATGCACATTGCCAATCCCTCTAATTCTATCTAGTGAATAGTTTGTCTTTAAGTTATGAATCTTTCTGTGCACGCACCGGTGAGAATTATAGTCCAGATCTAGACACTAAGCTTATTAAATATGTTACTGAAAGCATGACTGTGTGTGATGTGTTGTGGGAGCCTAATAAATAAAATAAAATAAATCATATGTAAAGTATTAATTTTAAAATGTGTAAAAAAGGAGTCCGTAGCCGAGCAGTAAGGCACGCGAGCGCGACATTCAAGCTCCAGCTTCAAGTCGTCATCAAATCTTGGGATTAGGTGCCAAAGCGGAATCGGAATCGGGCTCCTGTATGGTAAATAACTTAGAGCATGGTAAATAAGTTTCCGTCAAAAATTTAATTTTTGGTACAAGCTTTTTTTACTGTAAATACTTTTCTGTATGCCATCATCAACTACTCATTGAGACGATTCTACTGAGCCCAAACTCAAAGGGGTTTCGTCGGTCAAATACTGAATTCCCATTGCCACCTTCTGTCACCATCATCAGATCATAATATACTAATACCCAAAATTTCAGCTCAATTGGATAACGGCAAGTGCCTAAAAAATGGATTGCAAATTTTGACGGAGAACTTACATGTATACTTATATACGTACATACATACGAACAGGTCAAGTTAATATAAAGCTTGTAAAAAGGGAAAACGCTAGGAGGACGAAGAAATTAAATCAGAAAATAAACTGTCGCAAACCAAGGTCCCTAACCTCACAGCCCCTCAAAAGGACACAAAGCAAACAAAATTAATACAATGTAAACGAACACCCACACAATACCGCTCAGTTTTTCTAGATCTCAGTCAAAGGCCTTTGACGTAAGTCGGGCAATGCCTTCAATTTGCCTCTGACATTCGAACATCTGCCCTTATTTAAGAAAAGGACGCATGTCTATATTTGACCAATAAATCCAACCTTTTGTGGCAGTGTCCATAGTTTGAACTTTGGACAAATCCAGTTATTGTAGAATCTTCCTTTATAATTTGGAGTGGAACAGATTTTTTTCGAAGCGTTTTGTTATAATGCGTATTTACTCTTTAGTTCAATTTTGGCAGATTTATTCATGATCTATTGATGACGAAATAACAATAGGACAGAGTTAAGTTTAAATAACTGCACGTGAATTAATAAATTTGGTTCAAATTAAATAATAATAATAATAATAAAATATATATTATTAATTTTAAATTAGGTTTCGGAATAAAATTAACCTAAATACAAATAAGAACAATCTTATTTGTAATAAGGTTAATTTATTCCAATACAAATAAACAAATAATAAAGGGATTTAAAGCGAGTAGCCCAAAAAATATAACTCTGATCTTTTTTTTGTTACGACAGAAGTACAAAAAAATATAACTGTCTGATATTTCATGTGACGGACGCGCTGTGAAGCGAAATCAAATCGGTACTAGTAACATTGCACAGCACGCTGCAATTTACTTTAATGCCGTTGCATGTGGATCCACTGTTACAATATACATTTTAATTTAACAGATTCGTGATGCCCAATTTTATTTCAATTAAGATAAACACAGTTCAACCATATCAGTTAATCACGAACTGTGAACAACAAAGCAGTAGGTACCATTGAAAACAAACTGTGACCTTGAATGCCCATAGCGAAGGTCACACAACAATGGCAGCCATGCCTCACTGGTTCAGAGGAAACTGAATTACATGGGTGTAAGATAAAACGTAATTTGGATTCCTAATTCCGATTTAATAGTAAAAAAAAAAAAATAAGGCTAATTTGTTGGTCGGTTCTTCTTTAATGCCTTTCCTACACTAGTTCTGAATGATTACTTGTAAGTATATACGAAAGCAGAATTTTTAAGATTCCGAATATCATGTTCTACTGAAGGATTTATGATTTTTCAGGATATAATCTAGCTAACCTATTCAACTACTACTCAATAACCTGCGTCCAAATTCTTCAGACTTTTTTCGCACAGGACATCGATCATTACGTCGGTGGCGTACTTGGCGTAGGCACTAATCTGTGCGAAAGCTACTAACATCTGTCCTTGCCCTGAAGGAGACTATGCTTTATGGGACTACGTCTAATCATTACACCATTATTCTACTACTAACAGCAGGCAGCATTATGTAACAGTTTCAAGCAAACAATCGACAACCTTGTGCTATTCACCTTGTCCGTGTCCATTCAAGCCAATATGTATTGTTACTATTGTTATTACCCGTAATTAGGCTAGGAAGCTTATTATTTTTTACTAGTTAATTCGCGTGACTAAAGACACTTAGAGTGACTTAAGTAATTGATATGTCGGTCAACGTAGTTAAGTCACTTTTGACGTCTATAGACGTCCTGAGTTTCACGACTCCGCTTGAGTATCTAAAAATTAAAAATGTTTTTTTTTGCTTCTCTTATTATAGCTAGTGATGCGCAATTGAATATTCCTTTATCAGCCTTGTATCCGCTAATAAAAGGAACATATAAAATAATTTTGAACTAGTATGTAGAAATTATAAAAACTCATCCCTGACTGGGTAATACATACATTACATAATATCATATTTTGTTAGCGACAAGTATTTTCAATCTACTGATATATGTTTTCATCCAGCCACCAACTAGATAACTTAGATAAGGCACGAATTATTTGTTTTCTTTCGTAAATAACCATAACCCATATCAACACAAATATAACAAAGTCAATATAACCGTAGAACGGCAGATAAACTTGTATTTAATTATCGAACAAGTATGCTTACATGAGCAAATGTGACTGCAAATAAGATACTGCTGTAGCGTCTATTTCTGTTAAGCTAAACTATGTCTTCAATTCACAGAGATAAGGTCGAACAGAATTTCATAGCTATAAACTTCGAGCGAAACTAAGCCTTAATATTATTCATATAAGGTTTGTTAAAGCCGCATTAAAATTATCTCAGCGCGATTCTAAAAATAACCAGCAAATGCATAAATAAGAGTAATTTAGTAATGCTTTAGGCGTATGGTTACTTGGTACTCTGTCGCTTTAAGATTGTTAATGCCACGTTTGGTAGCGTGTACAGTATGTTAATGCGTCAAGGTATTAACTGGGTAAGGCGCCAGTGCTTGTTCTCAACGCTTATTTAACGAATCGGCACAGACAAACCAGGATAAGTGAGACCTCTGAATACGAACAGTTATCGCGGATCTTAAGTTCGAGTTATATAAGGCATGAGCTTTACAGCCGAGACAGTAAATAGGATTAAGTAGGAGGTGATAATGTGGTATAAAAACTGTGCTTATAGCACATATTCGTACTGTATGTATAAATGCTTCCTTGAAGGCGTAATTGCAAGAGATGTAAAATGTAATGGTTTATTAGGTTTGCGCACGCAAATATACCATAACTGTAAGTAACCTTTTACATTAGCCATGTTGTTCACTGTTTAAGGATACTTAATCGAATAAAACTAACTAATTTCTCGTCTCTTTTACACTCAAAAGCTCGGCTCAAAAGGACGAGATGAGAGATGTCATACTCGACCAAGTAAATGGGCACAGGAGGCCAAACTTAAAAACGTCATGTTAAAAAGAAGAGAAAAAATCGGTATCTGTTTCCATTTGTCTCTTAGATAAGCGGGGTACTATTAAAATTATTTCATTAGGTATTATTAAAAAACCCCACAATACGAAAAAAAATCTATTCCAAGCTTATTCCACGTTTATAAGCAGTGATCGGATCTAGGATGCAATTTGGGGTGAACGACCTCAAACGTTATAGTTATCGTGGATGTGTCTCGGATTTCCCGGGAGTTTGGGAAATGGGCTATTGTAAATTAAAAAATACGTCACTTAATATTTGCACACTTAAAGAACACTAGAATTGTCTAATAATGGGTATTTATAACTGTAATTATTATTATTTGTCGATATGTTGAGAATGTGATAAGCAGGGCTCGATTTGAATGACAATGGCAGTCAAGACATCATATACCGCTCATTTCAAGTGGCCATTTCATTTAATAAAAGAGGTTGATAAGTGGTAATTGTTTACGAATATACTATTAGAAGGCATTTTATGTGCGGTGCAGTGCAACGTCATCGGCACTAAAAGTTCGAGCCCTGGTGATAAGATTAACAAAATGGTGATACTAATAACTAAAAAAAATTATTACTTTTACTTGTATACCCTGGTAAACATACAAGAATAATAAAAATACATAAAAGATGAGACATACAAGTTACGTCCAGTTATTGTATTCTATGCAGTAGGTACTGTAAACATTTTTGTTGTTTTTACATTTTCTGTAAATTTTATGCTGTAAACTACTTAAAATTAAAAGTCATTCACCTTTTTGTAAAGGTAGGTAACAACAAAAGTCGCGGGATTGTAAGTCATATCCATCTTAATATTACGGACTTAAACCCCGGGAAATTGCATCCTAGATCCGATCACTGTTTATAAGTAAGGGGGATAGTGTCAAAACTATAGGTCGATCTGCTGCCCGCTGGCGCCCATATCGTGGCCTAACACCATGTTGAGTTGTTGACATGTTGGCGCCACATGTACGAACAGTGATGAATGGCAATACTGCGTGTCGAGCGAGTGTGATTGATTCATGCATTTATCGCGTTAGCCATCGCTGTAATGTTAGTGCATACTGCACAAGTGTACATTTTGCTTGTGTGGTCTTCATGAGTGGATTTGCCTTGTTAACACCACGACCGTGGCTACCTTTTCCTACCTACTTATAACTTGGATATTTTCTAGACGAGAGTGAATAGGCATTTATATTCTGTTTTCTGTTTCACCTACTCAAATCATATGATTATTTTGCATCGTCTCCACCACCCTAAGGTTGTGTGGAAGAGTTTGCTCTTCAGCGATAAGACCGCCTGTTGTCTACCATTGTTTATGTTTACTTCTGTTCTTGTCTTATGTACTATTTCTGGTGAGCAATAAAGTATATTTGTATTGATAGTGGGTCAAATGCGTAGCTATGCGTAATTTAAAAAAAAACCGGCTAAGTGCGACTCGGACTCGCGCACGAAGGGTTCCGTACCATTATCAATAAAATCGGCAAAAAAATCACGTTTGTTGTAAAGTCCTTAACAATACTCATTCAAATTTAATTCCTATTCGTAAGTTGATAGAGCTCACTTTTCTGTTGGCAACATAACTGTCGCCAAGCGTAGTTGAGTAATAGGAGAGTAACTGGCACGAGTAACTACCCCGGAATGAGCTGAAGTTTGCATTCAAAAAGTTAACGCTAATTGGCCAATTTGCGAGCTCTTGCCGTGTAGCTGGTAGTAAGAAGTTTTAGACTATTACGTTATATTCGTAGAGTCGCGAAATTGGGTTGCATTTTATACTCTAAAATGTAAAAGCAAAGTTTTAGTGATGGAACTTAGATTACAAAAAAAAGTAAGAAAAAGTGATGGTGATCTGCATATGTAGGTAACATGTATGTATTTTATATGTAGATATGCCGTGAGAAATCAGATATAATTTTCAACAAATCAGCAGAAATAAAACTGTCAGTTTTCATATTAACGTATATTTTCACAGCGAAACCGTTTACCTACACTTTTTTGTATTCTCAAAACGACCAAAATCCATGTTAATGTACGCGATTTTACTCTCAATAACGAGCGACATATAGAACAAAATAGCGTGAACAGTTCTTGGACTATATGTTTCTCTGACGCTAAAGAACAACCGGCATCACATTTTAAATTTGGAACTTATATCCGCGATATAAGGTTCAATTTTCTATGTAATGTTTTTATGTCATCGCATGTCAGTTGTTATAAAATCTGACCGCTCCCTCTATCGACCGATGATTTGACACGCACGGCTGTTTTGAAGGTCATTTTCCTGCGAATTAGCTACGTAGTTAAACGCAAATTATACGGCAGCACAGAAAATGAGCCTGTTTTGGCACGTAAGAGACAGTGACGTAGTTTTGCAAAAAGGATTTAACCCAAAAGAGATCACATGTGAAATGTATGACTTTTGATTTAGCCAGAAGCGAGACAGATGGTTCCAATTTCAAATTTTACAACGCATTGGATCCTTTTTGCAAAACTTCGTCCTTCGGGCGGGTTATTTTTTGGGTTACTTCTTAACATGGGACGAGAGATTATTTACTACAGTAGATTATATATTAGATATAAACGGAGTTGGTTTTCACAACAAATCTTAAATCGTATACAATACGTAACCCATCTCAATTCGTGTTGTCACTTATTCCCAAACGTTTTATAAGAAAATCACTTTCTAAGTTTTTTTCGCAAACCCCATTCGTTCTCCATGACTGCTTTACTCTTTCAAACCACAAGCCCTCGCAAAAAAACACGAAAAAAACATTTTGCGTAGGTAATGCAAACTCCGCAAGGCGTGAAATTACGTAGCTCAATAAGATATACCCTTGCATATTGAATATTATAAGTAAGTATTGTGCATGTTTTGCGAGAGGGCAAATTTTAATTTGATACAGATTTTGTCTGAAGTATTGATCAGACGTATCTTTCCTAATACCTATTTATTCCCTTTAAAAAAAGACTTTTGGCGTCTTCTTTGTGTAGCTACTTTTGATGCCGACTGGTACTATTAAGTGATTATATTTTTTAGAACTGTACGTTACACTTCAACTTGGCTTGTTTAATTTTATTGAAGGTTTTCATGTTTTAAAGAGAAATTTCATACAGAAACTTTACATAGATATTCATTACATTAACGTTCAAAGAGTAAAACGGGACCCTATTACTAAGACTTCGCTGTCCGTCCGTCCGTCCGTCTGTCTGTCACCAGGCTGTATCTCAAGAACCGTGATAGCTAGAGAGTTGAATCTTTTACAGATAATGTATTTCTGTTGCCGCTATAACAACAAATACTAAAAACAAAATAAGATATTTTTTAAGGGGGGCTCCCATACAACACACGTGATTTGTTTGCCGTTTTTATAGATAATGGTACGGAACCCTTCGTGCGCGAGTCCAACTCGCAATTGGCCGGTTTTTATTCAATATTTTCAACCACCTGAACCTGCGAAACCCGGCCGAACGATATAGTGAAAGTTGAGTGGACTGGATAGATCTACGTCCTTTAGTTTTGATTGTTGACACAATTTAAACTTTGATTCACTTTGGCACTGCATTCCTTCCTTAATTCCGTCAATAACAGATTTAGACGCATATATCCGTCTTACCCGATCTAATTAAAACGAACAAAACCGTCCCCATCAGCTGCTCCATTTTACCTGCTCGCATCTGCTCTTCCTCCATTGTGCGATTGCGAAACGTCTTCCAACCCTAACCTAGTGACGTCACGACGCTTATCGATATTTGTGATTTATCGATAAAAGTAAAAAGATTCTGATTCAGTATGAAGAAATTATTGAAGATCTATTTCAGAGTTGGTTTTCCTGGTATTTTTAGTATTGCAAGTAAGTTCGTTTTTTTGCGGTTTTTATATCGAAAGTGCTGCGATATTAACCTTACCCAACGCACAAGATTACTATTAAACTCTAAAATGATTAATTGAAATTTAGTCATGCCAGGTATCCCTAAATATAATAATTAATTTAAGCGTCCATGGTCTATTCATGATTGTTTTTAGGGTTCCGTACTCAAAGAGTAAAACGGGGCCCTATTACTAAGACTTCGCTGTCCGTCCGTCCGTCTGTCTGTCACCAGGCTGTATCTCACTGATACCGTGATAGTTCCAGCTGAAATTTTCACAGATTATGTATTTCTGTTGCCGCTATAACAACAAATACTAAAACCAAAATAAAATAAATATTTTTATTGATAATGGTACGGAACCCTTCGTGCGCGAGTCCGACTCGCACTTGGCCGGTTTTATGTATGGATATCGACTAAGGTGACAAAAAGGCACCTTGAAATGTATTCTTGGGAAGTCGCATTTTATTCATGAGTAGGTTTAATTTGTTTTTATTTCCTTATCAACGAACGTGAAATCAATTAAAGATTTTAGATAGAGACTCTGACTAAACTTCTTGTTGGTGACAATATTTATACTCTATGTAAATACATCTTTAGGTTGATTATATAATTACAGTGCCGAAATAATAAATAAGCTGCAAATATTTATTTTATCTTCCTTTTTATTTTCTAACAGACTTTTGTTTGCTTATTAATTATAAGTAGGTACCTACATACTCTAAATAAATAATAACAGGACTTTTTCAACGGGATAGACAATGAACTATTATCGATATGGCACGAGCCAAAAAATATCGATAAAAGCATCCCAATCTGGGACGCTTAATTCTTAACCGTCTCGGTATATTTTAATCGTCATAATTATATGTTTTCCGATACGTAAAATTTTCGGTTTAGGATCATTATTAAGTCATTCAGGCGTTTACCACGGCTACGCCCATTTTTAAACAAAAAAAAACAAGACCTAAAGAAAAAACGTTCTTAAGACGTTGGTTTACGGGTTATTATTGCATTATAGATGTGATTTTTTGCGTGCTAAAACCAAGATTGTACAGCAGTTGTTAAAGACCTTATTTTATGGATATAAAGGCTATAAATGCTTGTTTCTTTCGACTTGTCGTGTAATTTTTAAACACCGTTTCGCACGCACTAATGACATGTTTTGATGTTTTTCATTCGGTTTGTTTGCGTATTGTGATGCTAATTTTCTGTCTGGATGCTCTTCAATGTGTTCTTGAATTGGTTTTTAATTTTGACGTATTGAACTTGTTTGCGCGGAGGAAATCGAGCCGGTTGTAGTAGTTTTTAAGATTAGAAATATAATAAATTAGTTGAGGATAACATGGGGCATTAGGCTGGCGCAGGCCCGGTCATTTTGGCACTCTTTGGGGGAGGCTTATGTCCAGCAGTGGACGTCTTTCGGCTGATATGATGATAATGATGATGAGGATAACATTGGCTGCTGGCTAAAGTAACGTATTGAATGAATGAATGAATGAATGAATATATTTTATTTCAGGTCTTCACCGACCCATATAAGAGGTGTTAGTTACATTTTAATTATAAAGGTATTGAGGTGTGAGACTTACGAATTGTGTCTTGTCTACGTATGTAGGTACTGTAGAGCGTAAGAGTCTATAGTCTGGACGTTTAGGTATTTAAAAAAATGTAAACAAAAAAACCCACGTGACTTGGTCATTCAACCAATCATTTGTATCTATGGTATTATCTTATTGGCTGAAAGACCAAGTCACGTGGTTAAGATTTTTTTAAATACCTAAACGTCCAGACTATAGTCATAGTATAAAGAGGGCAAAGTATGTTATCTACATACAAACGCACCGCGCGCGGCTTGTATGCGTGCGCTATACTATCTATACGTCGCCGCACGCACACTCAAACAAAATCTCGACCCGTTTCTCAGTGCGCGCGGTGCGTTTGTATGAAGATAACATACTTTGCCCTCTTTATACTATGCTATAGTAGATACTAATATGCATTATTATAAAGAGTAACCCCTTAGGTACTTATAAACGTAATCTTTGTTGTAATCTTAGAATAATAACGCCTAGAAACGCAGTTCACGCGCAACGGTGAGGCCACCAAAACTCGGCCATAAATGGCCCAGTACGCCGATCGGTGGAACAAAATTGGTGCGTTTGTGTGCGTATTGGCGCGTGTGAATACGAGTTGATCACAACTACATGAATCCATTTTATGCCTCACGCTTGGCGCGTCGGCCGTATGAAACTATCCTTCTATGCGTTATTGTTCTAAGTTTGTAATACACAGGCAGCTACTACATAAATATAGTTTTGTTCTCCAAATAAATAACTTGTCTAGTATAAAAAGTCAATATGATACCTACATCAAGTGTCTCCACTTGTTGTCTAGCACAAGAACCGGTCAGAGTAAATATAGCTCGGCAATTGACATTGTGACTGGACGAGGTGTAGTATTATGTAGTTGTATCAAATGTGGGCTGCGTACAACTTGCGTGTCATCATCATCATCATCATATCAGCCGAAAGACGTCCACTGCTGAACATAGGCCTCCCCCACAGAGTGCCACAATGGCCGGTCCTCCGCCACCCGTCATCATCCCACTAGCGTTGGGTCAATCAACTTTTTCTTGTTGTTATTCTGTCCCGGTAAGCCAAGAGACAACAGTAACAGACTTTCTTAGAAAAAATACTATAAATTGGACTCCTATCATGCTAAGGAGATGACCCACCATGGAATGGGTTTACCAATATGACAAAAACACGTGTTTAGTGGATTTAAAACCCATAAAATAATAGTTTTAAAGAGTGACCCAGTAGACGTAACCATGGCAACGAGCAACAAGAAATAGTTGATTGACCCGTATAAATTACTAACTTCACTTAGAAATGTTGAAAACCACCCGTTCATTTCAAAGTTCAATATCTCAAAAACGGCTGAACCGTACCGTTTTGTTGAGAAGTACCTAAGAACCATTTCGATCACGTCAGCTTTCGGAGAAAAAAAAACCGCATTCATATCGGTCCATTCGTTTAGGAGCTGCGATGCCACATACAGACACACACACAGACAGGCAGACACACAGACAGACAGACAGACTTTTTGCATGCTTCCTTTAGATATATATTTTTTTGTCTGTTAACCTTTAAATTTTGTATTTAATAATGCCATGACTGTTGTGGGAATTAATTAAGTTTTAATCAATAAACCAATCAAATTTTAGATAGAAAAACATACAGCTTAGTTTTTGGTGAATCTACATAGTTACATAGGATGTAACAAATAGCTCTATGGCAACAGCAGTCGGCAACAGGCGGCCCGCGAGTGCCTTACCACATTCAAGGCCGAAACGCACTGACAGCGGTGGCGGAGCGGCGCGGTGCGGTGCGGAGACGGTACCGGTTGTAAGGATCCGCACAGAACGGCGCGGCGCGGTGCGGTATTCTCTTCTCAACCGGTACCGCCTCGCGCCGCACCGCGCCGCCACCGCCTGTCAGTGCGTTTCGGCCTTCAGTGCCGGGAACCCAATATCGAGTCCCTACGCCGTAGGCGCTTTCCGCTACATACGAGGAAAAACACGTGATCGGCTACGAGCGTAGCGATTCGCGGCTCTGAATGTGTTAACACATTCACCGCCGCGAATCGCTACGCGCTACGCTCGTAGCCGATCACGTGGTTTCCCTCGTATGTAGCGGAAAGCGCTTACGGCGTAGACACACGACAGTTGTGTTCCCGGCGGTAACGGTGTTAACCAATTCACGGCTACGCTAATCTCGTAGCGCTACGCCGTAGTCCGTAGCACGTTAAACCTCGTATGTAGCGAAAAGCGCTCGTAGCGCTCTGACGCATATGTGTCGTCATGGGTCCTGCATGGGTTAAGCCACCTCTTTAACCGACTTCAAAAAAGGAGGAGGTTCTCAATTCGCCTGTATTTTTTTTTATGTGTGTATGTTACGCGACATCTCGGTAATTTATGAACCGATTTGAACATTATTTTCTTTGTTTGAAAGCATATACTTCCAGATTGGCCCCGTTGTCGCCAAAATCCAGTTCTGACGATGGGATCCTGGAGAAATCAAGGGAACTCTTCAAATTTTATAGGCAAACTTGAAGCAATTTGGCTACTGATTTGAACTCGGTTAAAACTTTGTTTTGAAAGTAATATGTTAACATATTACTTTCAAATTCAAATTGCCCAATATCTTAGTTCAGTCTAATAAGACGCTTTTTTTTTTTTTTTTTTTTTTTTGAACCTGACTGTTGCTATGATAGGACGAACCCAATATAGCAGTCGAACTGCGTGGTTGGAGGGTAGCTTGGGGAAAATCCAAGGGGGACCTCCGGCACGACCACGCGGGAAGGGGTAAACACTGGAATACTCTAAAAGTTTGCGCTCCAGTGAGATTGGTTGAACGGTTTCAACCGAATCTGAGGTGTGAGTGGTGATGAACTACTGGGATTGCTGGTTCGCTAAAACCTACCCTAGCTGAGAAGAGTCCAGCAAGAAACTCAGCTAGGCCCGACATCGGTCGGGTTTGTCGGACTGAATAATAAGATGCGTAAGTCGATGTTATCATGTTCTTAGTTGAACTTATTTGGGTCAAATAGTTAATACAGTAATTCTTCATGATCATATTGATCTACATCTTAGTTGAACTGACTTGTTTGTATTAGTTGGTACAGTTACGTATCATGATAATAATTGTCAAGCGCTTAGTTCATCTTGCTAGGATCAATTAGTTAGCATAATCATTTTTCATGTAAATATTGAACAAGATCTTAATTGGCTCAGTTACGAAGTAATAGTAAGAGCAATCAGAATTACCTTATTTGATGTGTCTAAGTCCTTGATAGGCTCGTATGGAATCAAGATGCTTGATTAAGACTATCAAGATATTGATAGGGCCGACCAAATTTTTTTTAGAGTGTTGTAATATGCTTATGAGTTATGGGGCGTTAGTCTTAAATAACGTTTGCGCAACAGTATCTACTGAATGTTCTTAATGAATGACGACGGAATTAAACTTTAAAGTCTATTCAATTGTGCGCTTTTTATTTTAATTGCTAATTGCGTACTAATTAGTCGTAGGAATCTATCAATGGAGCCTCAACACAAGTATGATTGTTACTTGTTTAGCTTCGATAATTAGATTTCTATAAAAAAAATGTTTGTTATTGTGTTTCCTAGCTTTAATAAAAGAAGAATCAGCCAAAGATGGACGTAATGGCATAAGGTATTACCAATAATTCTAAATATTAACTTACCCATCTACCAGTGGCTCTGTGACCTTTTCAATATTTTTTTTTAATTTCGAAAAATTTTATTGACAAAGAATCGATATAAGTAAGTAATTATTGAACATGCTTTCGTGCGCTTCGCTCGCTGGTTTAGTTAATAAGCTGCTTGAAACAAATCAAGGAAAAGGTAGCAATCTCCTCGTATAAGGAAATCAGCTCTAGACTGAGTCAGATGGAGACAGCTATTGATTTGCCAATTCCAAATAAACCACCATTTCTAAAGCATACCTATCTATTATAGCTAGTATGTTTCGTATAGCAATAACGTATATTTTAGGAGAGAAATCTTTGGCGAAGCGCTCTTGTTACTGCACTATTGAAAAAAATAGAGGTCCACTGCGCTGCGAGCTATAATATATGAACGTAAGGACCAATTTACACTTCAAATCCAATGGCGTCCAAATCAGCAGATCACACCAAACATCACCGCAGCCAATAAACCTTAACGACACTCCATCCATAGCACGTGTCTACGACTAAACAATCATTTCCGTTTCCGCTGCGGCAACACAAAGTAATAGAACACACGCGAAAATAAACCTTAAAACGAAACGATTAAAGTCCATTCCAAAAACAATTGAAAGCAATAAGACTGAATGGAATCGTATGTAGGTGTTCGTAAGATGCATATCGACTGAAGCTCTTAATAGATCGATAGTGTATATGAAAATAAACCTTATTGCTCACATTTAAAGTACAACTCTTTAGTCAAGTTGCTTGTGATACGACATTGCGAAAGTTGTCAATCGATATTGTAAACGGCCAGTATCAATGGAGTAAAGGTTCCCAATCCCAATACAGAAAATCTTGGAAGAAAAATAAACCGTAACAGTTTACAATAAGGTTGATGTTAGAATGGCCGCAATGTCACGTGCGTGCGAATACAAAGTCGAGATTGCAGGAACGTATCGTATAGTAGTTCTGCGTTTGAATTGCGTGATGTTTTTTAATCTCGGGATTTCCGTCGTCGCTAGGGTTGGGTCGACTAATGGATCGAGTGTGTTTTGTCTCTGTTTGTTTGTTTGGGGTAAACAGAGACGGAATCTAGTAGATTCAGATCATAATAATAGGACCAAATTATACAATGTTTTCACTCAGATCATTTGTACTTATGCATTATGGGGCAAACAAAGATAGAATTATTATGATATGGAGAGTTCATCTATATTATGCTTCTTTGAAGTCAATGTGTAAGTATCACAGGTATCTTGAGATTTTCATAATTAATCAGCAACAAGTCTTATTAACTTCTTGATCTCAAGTAAAAAAAAAAGCGGCCAAGTGGGAGTCGGACTCGCCCATGGAGGGTTCCGTAAAATAAATTGCAGTTTACGATTTATGACGTATTAAAAAAAAAACTACTTATTAGATCTCGTTCAAACTTTCAAACCAATTATTGGTGGAAGTTTGGATGAAAATGTACATCATATATTTTTTTTAGTTTTATTATTCTCTTATTTTAGAAGTTACAGGGGGGACGACACATTTTACCACTTCGGAAGTGTCTCTCGCGCCAACTATTCAGTTTAAAAAAAAAAAATATTAGGAACCTCAACATCATTTTTGAAGACCTATCCATAGATACCCCACACGTATGGGTTTGTTTAAAAAAAATTTGAGTTTAAGTTCTAAGTATGGGGAACCCCCAAAATTTATTGTTTTTTTTCTATTTTTGTGTAAAAATCTTAATGCGGTTCACAGAATACATCTACTTACCAAGTTTCAACAGTATAGCTCTAATAGTTTCGGAAAAAAGTGGCTGTGACATACGGACGGACAGACAGACATACAGACAGACATGACGTATTTATAAGGGTTCCGTTTTTTGCCATTTGGCTACGGAACCCTAAAAAGCGTCGTAACACACGTCGTTTGTAATAAACTACTTATTATTATTAAGTACCTTAAGTACATTTAAAATATAAGAAAATTATAAAATATTGGCACTCTCTTCGTTTTCTTTTAATGCTTTATAAGTAGGTACCTAAATTAAGAACTTAAAAGGTTTGTAAACGAACTTTTAGAAACTATTAATAACTTTTTTACTTTTAGTTCTTGGAATCCCTAAATTCGCAATGTAATCCTATTATTTCACCATTGTTTAATTCACCATATGTCATTAACTAATGACCACATAATGTCAGTAACATAGGTAGCACATTAGGTCACGTAACGAGCACCACAGACATAGTTCAAATGAGAAACACAGTTGAACGAGCCGGCTAGAGCGGGGATTATCGATAAAATTATCGCTATATCGATATAGAATAAGGTTATAGTAATCGTATGATGATGATTATAGTGACAACATTTAAGTATTTTGGTTTCGTATTGTGTCTATTTCCGAGCTAACATTAAGCCATTAATAAGGTTATAGTACCTACTCGTATGATGATGATTGTAGTGACAACATTTAAGTATTTTGGTTTCGTATTGTGTTTATTTCCGAGCTAACATTAAACCATTAATCGGGTTTGATCTATCAGTCATGTCTCTTTAGGAGCCGATACGCAGATTATACAGATTATACAGATAATACAAGTCCTTTGTTTGATTGTTAGCTTATCAAACACGAAGAAGATAAGACATGAATCACAATCGAATGTCTCGACCCATTTCAGGTATATTGACACCGGTGGTACCTACGAGTATTTTTAAATAGCAACATGTAAATAAATAGTTTATAAGTATTTTTATCGAGATGAATTGGTTTTGATCTTCAGCAACGTCATGTTTTAAATAAAAATCACTGTATATCAGTTTCACTTAACAATGAAAGAAAATAAATGGCTTTCAATTCAATTCACATAATTTATGTTGAGTAACATAAACTCATAATACATTTTGAAGAAATCCATACAATTATAAAATACAATTATTCCTTTGTCTTTTCTTTGTGCGCCTACGAGCCTAAGTACAATTACATTCGTTCTAGAAAAGGGATTTGTACTATACAAGTATACATGAACATTTGAGCGAACCGACTGCGAATAGCTTGTTGGGCTTTGAGGAGTTTGACGTTCATGGTGTAAGATGAAATGCCTCTTTAGGAATGTTTGGCTGGTTATTTTTTTATGTGTTTCACAGACAAATTTTAGAGTTCGCAAACACCGTATTGTTTAAACAAAGAAGACTGACACGGTGGACAAAGAACTACGCAAAAAAGATTCGACAAAAAAATACTTATTAAAATTACCAATAAAACCATCGATATTAACAGAAAACGGGTACAACACTAGCGCCTGCAATTTAGGCCCCATATGAAGCCCCGATGAGGTCGATATCTCGCTTCATTGGACTGCATATGCTCTTATGAGGCTTAGGGTTGTCACCTAAATGAAAATCGAAATAATACGATATTTCGCCGTTTTTACACGACTGCCCAACGAAAAGGAGTGTAATGTTTTTGGTTTGTGCTTTTAATTAGTAGGTATAATTAATTATTGAAAGTTTCCTTTCATGCCTGTGCATTTAGTTGCTTTCAAGCTTTTTATGAAAGTAGCATTGTCTTAGATTTGGCTAAAGTCGTTTTTGTAAGTCAGAAAATCCTAAATCGATGAAAACAAACAAACCAATTATGTCACAATTACTGAGAATCCAAGGTTTCTAAATAACAATTTCCTTATTTATTTATTACGTGTAAGTAATGCATTTAATTTCATCACAAAACTTATTATACATATACCTTTATATTTCCTTCCTTGTACACAAGTGACTTATTATACGAATATCAATATGAAAAATTTATATAAGTATCCAAAAACAATAATAACATTGAATTTTAAGAAATAGGGTGCTAGGCGAAGAGTCATAGCTACTTTATTTATTTATTTAATAATTTAATTCGGAAGTATTATTTCCATAATTTGTTAGTAACAGTGATCTTAAAACTATGTTAGTAAGTACAATTACAATTAGAAATTGGATGGCCTATGCAACCTATCCCAATGGAATAGGAAGGGACCATCCAGGCGCGCCGCCACCCTCTGCAGGAGGCTGTTTATCTGCCCGTTTATTATTATTCAATTATATTGAAGCGTTCATAGCCCGGCGGCGCCTGCGTATCGGAAACAATAACGCAGGTCAATCAAAGACGGCAGGGGTCAGTCTTTGGATGGGTGACCGCCTGTTTGAGTGGTTACTATAAATGAGCGCTTCCGTGCTTTGGAAGGCACGCTAAGCAGTTGATCCCGGCTGCTGTTCACAGTATAGACCAATCAAATTAGCTAAACCCGGACATAATTCGATAACTGTAATTTTCTTTTTCTATGATGTAAAGTATTGTTAGTTATAGTTAAAATAAAAATAATTAAACATTTTAGGGTTCCGCGTCATTGTAAAAAAACCAAAAATCTAAATTTAAAAAAAAATCTGATTTCATAAGTGCAGCATAATATGTAACTTTGTAAAAGTGCCTCTATTATGATATGACGCTTGCATTCCAGTTAAAGAAATCAAAATTAATCTAATTAATCAACCGGGACTATCAATAATAAAGAAAGTTCAGTAAGTTACACATTTTCTGGAATATCTTACCAGAAATTATAGATAACTGCAATCTAACAAATTATTCTGAATAGTATATTATGTGTGTTGATAAATTATTAAAAAATAAACAGATTCTCTTTGCGGATTTCTAAAATCACAAATATTGTTAGTTTTTGGAAAACCAAAATACATAACTACTTGGAAAGTGTTTGATTTATGCTGTCAACATATTATTAGTACTATAAGAAACAAAGTAAACAAAAAATATCCACGATTATTAATTAATTCATATTTTTTCGTACTAAAGTTTTAATATGAACCTTATCTCTTGCAGAATAAGGCCGTCATTGCTTTGCGTCTCAACTACCGACCGTGCTGTCGCGAGTCGCAGGCATTCAAGGCCGAAACGCACTGACAGCGGTGGCGAAGCGGCGCGGGGTGGCGCGGAGGCGGTACTTGTAATGTTCGAGCTAATATGAAAGGATCCGAACGCTTTTTCCCGGCTTTATTAGATCGAACATTACAGCCGGTACCACCTCTACACTGCGCCGCGCCGCCGCTTCGCCACCGCTGTCAATGCGTTTCGGCCTTTATTTATTATGGATAGGTCAATGATTGTCAAACATTTATAAAGACGAACGTGGCGTTTACCACGGTTCGGCTATGGTGGAGATTTATTGAAATATTGTGTTCATTAGATCGATAATAACTAAATTGTTCAGCATGAGACATAATTGTCGTGGAATGTCGATTACCTATTTATAAGCGCTCAGTCTTCTGTATAGAATTATTTAAATAAAATATGTTACTTGTGTGGGTGTAGAAAGGGGCATTGTTGGAATGATTCTTATTCGAATAATTATTCGAATAAACATTTATTCGCGAATAATTTATTCGTCTACACTTTCGAATGACGAATGATTTATTCTCATTTCATTCCAATAAATCCACGAATAATATTTAAGGATGCGGTTGCTCGTTGTCACACAAACACGAATTTAACATGATCACTACAAGTGTACCTATTTTCAAGTATTAATACCCTTTTTTACTAATTAACAATATTTTTGTGAGTTAAATGAGTCGCTTCATGGGGCATTTAACAGGTTTGTTTCAATATTTCATGTGTGTGGGCTTGTCCATATACCCCACGCAACTTATCCTTGATTTTGGGGAATGTGAAAAAGTCGTTGGGACTTAGGTCAAGGCTGTATGGAGGATGGTCCAGTAGTTCGACTTTTTCACCTTCCAGGTACTCATTTGTTTTACGAGTGGTGTGAGGGCTGGCATTGTCGTGGTGAACGATGATGCGGCGACTAGGCCTTTTTTCCTAAGTTCAGCAAAGACAATCGGCAAACAAATACTTGTATACCAATCGGCTTTGACTGTTCTACGATCTTCAAGTGGAATAGTAGCCACGTGACCCGATTTGGAGACAAACATAGCCACCATCTTCTTGGCCTTGCTGCGAGAGCGAATAACTTTTGTTGGCTTTAAGCTCGTCTTCGTTACCCCATACTCGAGATTGGTTTTTAGTTTCAGGCTCATATGCGTATATCTACGACTCGTCACCTGATACGACACTAAAAACTGCATTTGAGCTTCCTCCGTTGAATTGATTCAATGTTTTGCGGCACCAATTGACACGAGTCGTTTTCTGCTCGTCAGACAATAAGTGCGGGATCCAACGGGAAAACAACTTTCGCACGCCTAATTCTTTCTGTAAAATGATTTGTATCTGACTCATTCCAATCCGCTAAGACTCCTGAATTTCCCGATATGTCACATGCCTGTCTTCTTTTATCAGCTGACTCACAAGGTGGACGTTTTCTTGCGTAACTGCCGATTTTGGTCGACCTTCACGCGCGTCGTCCGTGAGGGATACTCGGCCACGTTGAAATTCTGAATACCACCTGTATATTGTCGTCTTGGAAGGTGTTTCATTACTAAAAGCAGCAATCATCCGGTCTCCACATTGTTTTTGTGTTAATCCACTTTGAAAGTCGTAATATTTTTTTACGGGACAATTCCATCTTCAGCGGCGACTCAACAACTCGAAAAAACAATTGAAACTGAACCATTATTTTTTTAGGGTTCCGTACTCAAGGAGTAAAACGGGACACTATTACTAAGACTCCGCTGTCCGTCTGTCTGTCTGTCTGTCAGTCTGTCTGTCAGTCTGTCAGTCTGTCAGTCTGTCTGTCTGTCACCAGGCTGTGTCTCAACAACAGTGATAGTTTGACAGCTGAAATTTTCACAGATGATGTATTTCTGTTGCCGCTATAACAACAAATACTAAAAACCAGTTTTTTTTTTCTTTTACAATCTTACACAAATCGGCTTAGTCCCAAACTAAGCAAAGCTTGTATTATGGGTACTAGACGAACGATAAACATACTTATATAGATAAATAAATACTTAAATACACAGAAAACATCCATGACTCAGGACTTGGCCGGTTGTTTTTTGTCAATTCTTGACCCCCCCTCCCATCATCATCCTGTTAATTCCTAAATGGACACTACCCGCCTCATAGAATGACTACCGTCATCCAATAGATTCCCCCCCCCCCCCCCCCCCCCCCCAGTTTTGAAATGATGTAATTTATGGAAAGCCACTGTCTGTAATTGGATCAATGTATGTTATTAGAGGCGATTACGCATGTAAGATTGTTCAACTGTATACCTGTAATTGTACATTGTATGTACTTAATCATGTTATATTCTGATCTGTGTGTTTTTAGGGTTCCGTGCCTCGAAATGGAAAAACGGAACCCTTATAGGATCACTTTGTTGTCCGTCCGTCCGTCTGTCAATACCCTTTTTCTCAGGAACGCGTGGAGGTATCAATCATTTAAAGTTTGAATTCCTGTGCATAGTGTGTGCATGCATTATTTTAGAATTAATATTTTTTATATTAATGTTGCTGTGCCCTAACAGGGTTATGCTGGAACTGTATTTATATGTAACATCTTGTAAGACCCATACTGCAACAAATAAATGAATTAAGCTGAAATTTATATCAAATACTCAGGTTTACTGTCTCTTGGAGCTGTGAAAAAATCAAACTTCTAAGCCAACACAATCAAAAGATGCAGCCGTTTATGCCGCAAATTTCCGCAAGTTTTCGAAACCCGCAAGGGAATCAAAACCTACTTCCCGTGAACTCAGAAACTTGAAATTTAGAAACTAGGTATCACTGTTCTGTCTGTAGGAAATTATTACGTTTTTGAGATATATTCCTATAATATTCGTTCAAAATATTATTCCCGAAAAGCATTACGAATGATTATGCGAATGAAGAAGTTATTCGCGAATAATTATTCGAAATATTTATTCGTCATTCGCGAATAATCCTATTTATTCTTAAACGTTATTCGTATTCGAATAAATTTATCCCATCTCTGGGTGGATAAGCATCTTCTCTTTTTTTTTGGCGTTCTGGCCAACTGTGTCGGCTCAATTTTGCCAATAAGGATATCGACTACCGTAGGCTCAAAGGGCGTAAGGGACGAAATGCCCATGCCCATATCCCGTGAACTCTGAATCTTTAAATTTGGTACGAAGTATTTATAGCACAAATAAAGGAAAAATTGTGAAAACCGTAAATTTTTAGTTACATCACTGAAAATTTGATGTCCAGTATAAACTGACACGCACTAAGTATGTAAATACATACTTAGTGAGTGTCAGTTTATAGTGGACCTGTTTCTATTGTACGGGGTGGTCCGGAACCCTCGGTGTGCGAGTCTGACTCGCACTTGACCGGTTTTTTTTTATGCTAACCACGATCATGGCATTATCTCTTTCATTTACTTAACAGTTAAGAGTTTACTTATGTTTTCGATGATAAAAGCAAATCAATCGTTCCTTACGCCCTTTGGACCAGAGTTTTCAAAGGGCGTAAGGGACAAACTGTGATTTTTCATTAGAGCTAAAAATCCTACAATTAGGATATTCCGTTATATTTGTTTTATTTGTACACGGCGCGGTCGGTGCAAAACACGTAATTGAAATAAACTCGTTAAGACGGGTTCGCCGTGCGCTCGCCCGCTGGCGCCCCACTCTCTCCCCGCCTCGCACCCACCGCATGCATCAGACTCCACGACAAGGACGCGAGTATTTTCAATTAAATTTTCAATTTCTTAAGCGTGAATTTAACATGCTTAATTTTGATGAAAACACGATTATCGTACACAAAAGGCTATTAGTAAACAAAAAATTCATAGTTACTATTTATAATTACTGAGAAATACATTATTATTAAAACGTTAAAAATAAATGTTTAATTATTGTCTTAAATGTCTAAAAAGACGCAATATACCTTAAACAGATAAAAACATCATAGTTACCATTTTGGCTTGTCTAGATAATGAGATCAGAGGAAAACTGTGAAAAAAAACGTATATGCGAATTTGATATCAGTTTAA
This sequence comes from Epinotia brunnichana, assembly GCA_963854355.1. Lineage (NCBI taxonomy): Eukaryota > Metazoa > Arthropoda > Insecta > Lepidoptera > Tortricidae > Epinotia > Epinotia brunnichana. The sequence continues at coordinate 29,903,467 of OY977945.1, forward strand.
TTTTGCTATTAAGTGATCGAATTTGAATGCACCTCAAAGTTATACTAACAAGGTACTTGGTTACCTTTTTTACTTTTAGGAAAAAGTTAGGTAGTGTACGTTAACTCGTGTTTTTTTTTAACTACGGTTACGATCGCGGATTTTTTACTTAATATATGTCATTAATATTTGATACTGAATAGTAAAATACGATAAAACAATAAAAACAACGAGTTTACGAATTATGTCCAGGGTAAGCTAATTTGATTGGTCTAGTAGTCGTTAAGCCGAGTTAGAGGCCTTCGGGCGGCTTAAGAACCTCTAACAGTCGAGTTGCCCACTCACTTGACAAAGGGGGACAACTGTCACTCGCGTCCGCAGGAGCTTACCTACTACAACCCTGCACGTGTCCCCTGGGTGGTACTAAAGAGTGACAAACCCAAAAAGGCCAAAAATAATAAGTATACGCCATACGATTAAATAAATATTATTCAATAAATCTGAATAAATGAACCACTTTAAGGCGAAGTACAGTCAAGTGTTAAACTATGTTTATCGCTCTTAGTCAGCAGATTAAGGTTTCGGTACATATTTATGAGAGACTTAAATCGATACATATTTTTGCACTTGGCTGTACCTAATATACCACGCCTATTTGCGGAATTTTTAATCCCATTTTCTGTAGCGCAAACTATCATTATCCTGTAACTATTCCGTACTTTCTTTATTTGAAGTTTCGAACAACTGAAAACTCACTGTAATATTAGATTAGAACACGTACGATTTTAAACAATAAAAACTTTCTTGTGGCAGCCCTGACTTCCTCTCGCAGCTCCCGGCATCCGCTAAGCGTTTTATTTGTTTCCAGCAAGTGTTTATTGCGAACTGAACGTTCACCGTTCAATGCTATTAATGCTTGTTTTAACTTTTATGTGTGGCAAAAATGCACTTTACCATAGAATTGTTTACTTTTGTGCCGCTGAAACGTGCTTGAAAACGTAATATTAATAAATCGGCCTATATTATTCGATTGTTTAGTAACCATTTATCTATTTGAGTCTGATTTTGCATGCGTCCTCTCATGGATGAGAGGGAACGGGCAGTAGTCCCCACGCTGTCCCAGTGCGGGTTGGAGACTTCACTTACCTTTTAATTTATTCGCAGTTTAATGCAGGTTTCCTGTGTTAATCCTTCACTGAAAAGCTAACGGTAAATATCAAATGATATTCCGTACATAAAGTTACGAAAAAGTCATTGGTGCGAGCCGGGATTCGAACCCACGAGCCCACGACCGCCGTTTGGCAGCCGCATGCCTGAAACACTAGGCTACCGTAGCTATATACGATAATATTAGCATAGCATTTAATTGAAATAAATCGTGAGTGTTTGCATCGTAATATAATAGGTACCTTATGTTTGTATTAAAATTACCCCGAATCCTCTTTCCAAGTGCACATCGCACTTGGAAGGAGGATTCGGGGTAATTTTAATACAAACATAAGGTAGGTACTTACCTTATTAAACAACATGTTTATTTTCGGATAAAAATGTATAAATTGATAATCACGTGGTATTACATAACTCATTAAGTAACGTAAATGATTAAATAAATTAATATTATGTGAAAAAACGATGTGTTAGGTACCATGTGAAGTTTTTTTTCTTTACATATATAGCTCAAGCATTTATTTAAAAAGAAAATAGCCCGGATAATATAAATACTCTAGTTTATAAGTAGGTAATTCTCGGGATTTTATGCAATTATTAATAACTAGTCGCCGAATGGTCACAACGGAAGACCAGGGGACCGATTTTTGACTTTCGAGCGCTCGACTCTTTCACTCGAAAACGGTCTTAAAAGATGGAATTCTATTTTAAAATAGACATAGAAAATTTAAAAACGAGTGTTATCCACCACTCGTAATTAATTCGATCGGTAGAAAGTAAGTGCCTGCAATTTTGACACTAGAATCGTATTTACTTTTATTAAATTTTCGAGCGCTCGAAAGTCAAAAATCGGTCCCCTGCGCTGGCGCCGCCCATTGATGACCATTTTGTGGCAAAATTTATTCGTGACAAAAAATTTTGTCACGAATAAATGTTTTCATTCTTTCTTTCTTTCTTTCTAGTCACTTGTAGAACTCGCGAGAATGTATGACAACAAAAAGATATCAGCTCATAAAAAATCACGGTTGAGACATGTGACATGTATTTTTGGCTCAAGCTGAAACGGAGAACATCGTTCGCTTCGCTCGCTTGTTTAATTATTAAATTAAAATACGAATAGGGTTGTCAACCGTTATCGTAACCGAGCTACATGTATGTAGCTGGGGCTCGCCCTATACGCCCCTCGCCCCTCACACACCGCACTATAGCCCTGTCTAGACGGCTTCGTCGACTGACTGTATTGGCTTATACATATGCCTGGTTTACACTATGCCGAAGTGAGCAGGGAAGTGGGCAGGTAAGTGGGCAGAACGGGTGTAATACCGCATTTTACGCCCGTCCTGCCCACTTCCCCATAAATAAGAGTGTATCACTTCCCTGCCCACTTCCCTGCTCACTTCGGCATAGTGTAAACCAGGCCATAGACTGTGACGAAAGGACCAGCGCAACGAGTTAATAATCTCCCAGACATTTCCCGGAAAACCTGAGAGCAAACGCAGCGCAATTGCAATAAAAAACCAGTTTACAACGAGCCTTCAAATTTAAAAATAAAACTACTCAAACGTCGCAATAATCGTAAAGTTTTGTATAACAGCACATTTAGCACGAATTCAAACACAAATTATAGTTGTTATTTTCTAAGCCGTCCGTTCTGCAGTGCGGCGTTCTTTAGTGCGGAACGGACGGCTTAGAAAATAACAACTATACCTTATGACTTTCCAACTAAGTATATTTATTCATTTAACCACCATTTTAAGAACTAATTAAAATTTACGCGATAGTCATAAATGATTCTCATGTGATTGTTTTGATATAGTATAGGTACATTGAAGATTAGTATACTTAGTAATGGTTGTTACAAATCTGTACATTAAAAAATAAATAGAGACAAAAATCATTGTTTTATCGATAAATTAATATATGGAAGAATCTAGCTTCTCGGCGTTTTGTCACAGAATAAGTAATAGTTGGTTTTGTTACCAACTTCAATACACGATAAGTAATTATTATAATGACATTAATGACATATTGCAAGCAAAAGACGTTCAACTAAGCAGCTTTGTTTAAAAATAGAACGCCCAATTCAATTGAATCGCGAATTTCAAAAATAGAACTAAGGCTTTCTTAACGAGATTGCATTGTCGTTAAAAACGGCTTTGAACTGGGTCAGCCTGTCGCAGCCGTCCCAGGCAACCTCGGGCAAATGGCTTTTCCGATTGCACCCGGGTGTTCCATTTTCCACCACGGATTAGGGTTGCCACAATAAAATAGTATGGAGGCGGAACACTATTTGTTTGAGCAGGATAATGGTGTTTTATGTTTGATTTCTCTTTTCTGAGTAAGTGTTTATAAATGTTGTTGTAAACGTCGTGTGATTGTAAAATGAATTAGCATAATTGATGATTAAATAAATGCTGCTTATGGGGTCTCCTTTCACCGACAAACGTTTTATCGAATGTATTGTTTCGCAGAATTCTCATTTCATCGAATCTTTCAAATTGTTTTCTATAAAATTAAAATCCTACGAAGCATGCATTCTATGAAACTTCTGTCAGTAAAACTAGGTCTTTTATTTAATTCTGAATGCAAAAATGCAAAAAAATCGAGACATTTAATTAGCCAGTTATTCTAGTTGCATAGGCACAATTTACAAATAATAAAATACACCTACAAACTTTCTGTGTTCTGTAAAGAAGGGAACTTAATTTTCGTAATGTTCATGATTAGCGTTTAATCTACCAATCAAAGATTAACAAAGAAAAACGTGATTGAATGCAGCGGGTTTGAGACTTGAAGGGTGACATATCAGCATAATAAGTGATGCGTAAGGAATTTCTTATGTGGTTGACTGACAGTGACCCAGACTTAGTTTTAGGTTGCTGACATTAAAAATCTAGAAGCAATACGCAGTTAATATGTAAAGTAGTGAATAGTGATATAGTCTAGTTCTAATCTGTATTTAAATAATTTTATATTTAGTAACTGTTTAGTAAGTAGGTTATAAAAAAAAAACTATCCCACTGTAACTGGACACTGTATACAGTGTATAATAAGAACGATTGGAATTATAGAGGTATTACACGCACTTTACCTTGTGAAGCTTTCGTACTTAGTAAATAAGAAGAAATTTCAAATAAACAAATAATCCGTTTGACAACCCTGCGCGCACCCAGCCCTCGACTTTCCACTTTGATTTTTAGTTTTGAAAATGGAACACAGCTCCAATGTGCCAGTATTAACTTTATACGGTTTTCAAAGGAGCACTTTCCAACGGAAGCATAGAGCGTTGCAATTGCATGCAATTTAAACTTTATTCACAACGTAATAAGTTTATTTTTCAACATCTAGTACACATGAGATGTGAGCTTTCAAAAGTAAAGTAATGTTCTGTACCGCCAGTAGCCGGTAGGTAGATAAAAATGTTTGACAGCGTTAAATAAAATATTGAATGTTAAATTACTTAAGGCGCTGTATGCAGCTGCGCATCGAAAAAGTGCCTTTTCCAAACCGATTATTAGTATACTTGTACTATTGCTAGAGATCCAAATTTTTGATATGTATATCTTCAGTTCATTGGCTATGTTCGTGCTTCGTAAAATCACGATTGCTTACAAAAACCTCGATAGATTTTGCCTTTCAAAACAGTGCTTTTTTACCACCAAACTCGAAATATCTCAAAAGTTATTTGGAACATTACAATGAAATTTGTTGTGATAGGTAGCTTTTTGGTAGATCTATCTACTGGCTTCTTAGATTTTCAATATGTTTGATAATTCAATACATTTAGTCATTTGTCTGAAAAACCGGGTGTCCGCGTCGTGCATGCGCGGTGGCGAGTACAATTTAGTACGCCCGTGGCCACTGCCGACGACGGACCTGTGAATGTTTACCTGGCACGCAAATACGCCTTTTTGCAGCAATTATTTCGAGTTATCAAGGTAAATAAAAATACTTAAAGGAATAGCAAACGCTAATACATGCTGGAGAACACATTCGAAATGATAGAATAACAAATATAAGGTATGCGATGTTTACTACATTAAAGCGTTTCTACATCCGCACCTAAAACGTATTAATATGTAGCTGGAGCATATTGACAAGATGTCAATAAAAATCTTCAGTTATCCTGAATACGTATTTAGAACTGTTAGGTAGTAAGTAGTCGGGTGAAGCAAAGTAGAAGGGTAATAAGCACATGGTTGGGGGGGGGGGGGGGGGGGGGGGTAATGGTACCAATTATGGACTGTACGAATAATATATTTATTTATTCATACAGAAATATATCAAAAGCATTTAGGGCTATTGCGCCGGATAGCGACTACCTAGTCTAAAGTCCTAAACGAGTTGGTGAACTGAAGTATACTTACTTGCTGTTTAGTAGATTATATTAAAAACGAGTGCGGAAAAAGATCCTGCCACTCCACGGCACATCTTTTCGTCCAATATTCCGCAGTGTCTCAAGACGAGAGTCTTTGACCAGTGTGTGTTGCCAGTGATGACATATGGAACGGAAACGTGGTCGCTTACTATAGGCCTCATAAGAAGGCTCAAAGTCACTCAAAGGGCGATGGAGAGGGCTATACTGGGAGTTTCTCTGCGCGATCGCATCAGAAATGAGGCTATCCGCAGCAGAACCACGGTAACCGATTTAGCCCTCCGAATCGCTAAACTTAAGTATCAGTGGGCGGGGCACATTGCACGTAGAACCGATGGCCGTTGGGGCGGAAAGGTTCTCGAGTAGCAACCACGTACCGGAAGGCGCGGCGTGGTTAGGCCCCCCACAAGGTGGACTAATGACCTGGTAAAGGTCGCAGGAGTCCGCTGGATGCGGGTGGCGCAGGACCGGCTATTGTGGCACTCTTTGGGGGAGGCCTATGTCCAGCAGTGGACGTCTTTCGGCTGATATGATGATACATACGCTCGAAAAACATAAACTTCCTTCTGAGGCAGTCGGGTACAAAGTACTACAGGGTGTTCCCCTATACAGCTGCAAAACTTTGCCAGCTGTTTGTGCACATGATACCCATCACAAAACACTAAAGTATGCCGTTTCACATCTCGCACTCACTCTGCCACCGCTGCTTCTCCAAATAACTACCAAGAAAGCCTCCCCCGCCACGCCCCTTTAAAAATAAGCCCACTAAAGCAAATAAATGTGACGTTATCTAAGTGAACATACCTTTTGTCGGTATGGAGTTATTGATATGACTCACTCACTCACTCACTCATCAACGCACAGCCGAAACTACTAAGACTAGAGAGTTGAAATTTTCACCAGAACTACCTTTTACAACGAAGGCAACGCTAAGAAGGATTTTTGGAAATTCCACTCCTAAAGGGGGTAAATAGGGGTGCAAAGTTTGTATGGGGGAAACTTTATTTTTAGAGCTAGAGACTTAAATTTTTGCATAAAGATTACTCATTAGAATACAAATTAAGTACTTTCAATTCAATTACATTAATTTTGTTAAACATAGGTTACAACTTTTACAAGTATTGTTGGTATACAAAATATAAGACTTCTGTGCATTACCCACAATGTAGGTTTACAAAATATTTCAGCCAGCGAATATATTTATAAAAATTAAAAAAAAAATGTCAATACAGTGATTGGTGTTAAATACTTCAAACACATGTCAAAAACTCTCAAAAAATACTATAACTAAAGAATATTATAACTAAGGAATGTCTGGAATGGAACCATGTTATGTCGTAGGGTCGTTTAAGTAATCTTTAATGGTATAATAACACTTTTCAATCAAATATTGATCTATTGATTGAAATTATTGATCCAATTATGTCATGGAAAGATCACATAGATACATTATGCAGTAAGTTAGCAAGAGGGATCTATGCTCTAAGACAGTTAAGACCACTTGTGTCAGAAAGTTGCTTAAAAGAGCTGTATTATGCGTACATATACTCTCAACTTTCATACGGGATAATGCTTTGGGGCAACAGTACGGATTATGAGCGCATCCTAAAGATCCAGAAACGTGCCATTAGAGTACTTGCGTATGCAAAGTACAGATACACGTGTCGCGAACATTTAAGAAAACTTAGTATCTTAACATCAGTTTCAACTTATATATTGGAAGTTTTGATGTATGTTAAACGTTTGTAATATCTGAACCTTGGCTATAGAAGCCAATTTCTTATGCGAGGGCTCAATATTAAAAAAATTGCAAACGGCTACTCAGAAAGCACACATAAGTCTCAGAGGTAGGTATAGGCCAGAGTGGAGCGAAGAAGTCACCAGTGTTTATTGTTAATGGGCGCCAGGTGGTTCCTTCGTCAAACGAATGACATCATCAAATAAAAATCACATAACATAAGTAAACACACATTTAATTTCTTTTTAAGTAGTTGTCCTTAGTACAATAATACCTTATCTTTATATTCCTTCCTTGGTTTCCATCAACCCGTTAAATTTAATTAGTTATAAGATTGCTTTTCATGCAACAAACATTTTGTTATACCCTTGAAAAGCAGTGGCCGTTCAAGGGTTAATAGAACTTTTCTTATTTGATAACACGGTTTTAAAACTACCGTTTAAGCAAGTAATTGTTTAAAGGAACTATTTATTTTAAAACACCCTTGAGGTTATATTAAGACATCAAAATATACATGTAACACATTTGTCTACATAAAAGTTTCTGTATGTTGAGTTATAGCACTGATAGTCAATATGCACACGGTTTAAATGGATAGCACAGGTATACATACAGTTTTAGATTTCGTGCATGGAGGATACATTCACTCCGCAGAAGTACCTGGCTCCAACTAGAGGTCAAAAGGGCAGCGTCCATAAATGGTCCATAACTTAGGTTAGAAAAAGCTTACTTTTGAGCTAACCATGAGGATTGGGATGTAAGGATATCTCCTTATCCTTCCCTGGTATTGAAAGTTAGGTTTAACCCTAAACCTGCCTCCCTGAAATCAATTTTTTCCACATGTTAGATAACTATTTGGAATTTTATATTTCAGTATTGATTTAAACAAAAGGCGTTTATAATGAGTGTGTAATAAATAAATTACTTACCAGCAAAGCTGGGTGAGTGAAATGAGGTGTTAATGCCACATGACCGGGCACATTTTGTAGGAAAATAAACGGAGACGTACGATGATTGAAGCGGAGAGCTGAAAAGAAAATCGACAGACATTACTAACAATATTCCATGATAATCTCGCGACATAACGTGGAAATATTGAATAGAATTCCTTACCAAGTTCTCAATTACATAATGGAGGACATATCTCCGGTGACTCTAAATTTATTCAACTTTGGCCACAGGCTGAAAGGAAAACAGAGGTTATTAGCTTCGGCGTCTTACCAAACAAACAAGGAAACGAAAACGGCTGTTATTCTTACCCAAAGCGATGAGATTCGACACAAAGGATTTATAATAACCTTCAAGGCATGGTGATGAGGTGTCGAATGAATTTTGCTGGAAAGGAAATCCAAATCTCAGTCTTTTGATATGGCAACAATCCCCTTCCAGGAATGAATGAAATGAGCAAACAGAATTTCTAAATTACAACAATAATAACCTTTTAAAGGCTAGAAGACACTCCAAATAGAAATTATCTATTTATCCTTGAGTAGAATGCTTACAAAAACAATAGGACAGTAAAGTTAGGAATTCGAAAGAATTATCAACCGGAAAACAAAATCTGTAATTTAGACATGGCAACATGGCACGTGATGACGTTTCGTCATTCCTGTGAAAGAAACGCACGACCTTTAATAACTACTTTGGAGTTATTCGTTATTTAGTAAAGTTTTATATTTACCGAGATACAATTACTTATTTTAATACGAAACTTCTATTAGGTTATTAAAATTACTAGTACACCGTGATTTACTATATATTAAGTTCATTTTGACGTTACCTTGAGATCTGTCAAAACAAGAAACCAAACGCCAAACGTCCTGTCTGACAGGTATCACATATTTTTATTGACTGCTTGTTTATAGTATTTAAGTAGCAAATTTATAGTCTTTTAAACGTGAATGGATTGTTTAAAAGTAAAACAAAGAAGTGGGTGTACCGTGTTTAATGTGATTTTGCCGTAAAAAGGCTTCCCACGATGAAAGTACATGAACAAAACTTTACGAATTGGTGTCCCTTACTGGGACTAACAACAGGTATGTGTATTAGTAATTAGGACCCATTTGGACCAAAATTATATTTTCTTCATGATATAGGGCTACCAAGTATCCTATACCACCACTGAGTCACACCTTTAATCTGTTTTCAGGTCGAGAAATAGTAGATATAAGTTGAAAGAAAATTTATTACTAACTCCATACAAAGTACCACTTTACCTAAGTATAAAGTGTTACAGTTCATCTTCAGTTGGGTTAAAAAAAAAATTAAAAAATATTTTTTTTTTAATTTTTTTTTGACAAAGAACTATCTTAAAAAAAAAAACTTCAAGACCAACGTACTAGAGACAAAAAAGCTATATAATTAAAACCATTCTGAGGAACAGAGGTTTCATACCTAATACTAACAAATTATTATACTAATGGAAAGCATGCAGTAATACTATTTAGAGTTCTTATCCTCATTGTTACAGCTGTACTGTATGACAATGATATCTCTTAACGTAAAATTATAATAGGGTTTTGTTGGGGAGGCGCGCTTCTCCTAAACAATTACATACTAAATTTAACTAACTAGGTTGGCCATTACAAACTACTTACGGATTCGAATCATATAACCTAAATAAACTATTACTACTATGGGCATGGGCTTTTACTTTATTAAAGAATGCCGTTCTATTTACAAAGGAGGCAGAATGAGGAAAAGCTAATTAACCTAGCAGGTTTCACCATTCTGGGTCTCGTATTTTACGCCACTCTTCCTTTAAAGATAAGAGGATGAGCTGGCAGTAAGATTTGCTATAAATCCTTCTTTAGCAAAAAGAAAACTACAGATAAACTTAGCTCATAGCTAATTATCGTTTATTGTAAAGAAGAAGATAGGCATATGGGTAACCATAAGTATAACTTTACGCTTTTTGTTAGCTGAAAAGCAATTATTTAGAAATAATTTAAGTGATATTTTTCATCTTTATTAGGACAAAATTATCAGTGTGGACAGTCCGATCGCTACTGAACACAAGTATTAGATAGGGACACTTTGCACGTGTCTTTCATGCAAGAGGAATAGACATTAAATTTGCACACCGAGGAAAACTCTTAACGAGGAGTTTCCACTCATAGAACAAAGTCTATTGTTTCCCTTTGGAGGTTCAAAGTGCATTGTCTTTTCAGTAGATAAGGGAGCAGAAAGTTTATTAAAGGTTTTTCTGGAAAAGACAGCACCAATTAGTTTTTTTGAATTAGAGTTACATTTAGAACATTCGGGAGTTCGTACTCCTTTTTCACCACATCTGAAACAAACTATTTCCCTAGACTTTTTACAAAAGCTAGTAGCATGATTGGTCATGCCACAACGGAAACATGACTGTTTAGAAGTATTTGGATTGACAGAGGCTACGGCAGAATTTCTCACCATAGAAGTTTTTTCAGGATACCTCGTTTGAGGTTTATTTTGAGTCTCAAAACTACGAGTAGGTACAACTGAAGTGTGACCACTATGTCCTGACATATCAGGTTCACGGAATTGTTTGGACTTAACCTGTGCCAATTCCATCCGCTTACAGAGGGATTTAAGTTGACTAATAGTCCGAATATCCTGGAGAGCAAGGTCCCTAGAATATTCGGGGCGTATGTTACGTATAAGAATATCTAGTTTTTCAGCTTCTGGTATCTCTCTGCTTAAACGTTCGAACAATCCTAGAACAGTGGAAACAAAGAAAACGATGGTTTCCGACTTGGCTTGTGTTCGTGAGCGAATCTCCTTCAGCAATAGATGGTCAAGATCAGGTATGTCGAAGTCATCTTTGAGAGCAGCTACGACCTCCTTGTAAGAATTAAAATTATTTCGATTAGTCCTAAACCACGACAAAGCAGGTCCTTCAAGAATTTCAGGAAAACCGCGCAGTATTTGGGCTTCAGAGATGTTCCTTGCCAAACGAAGCTCCTCCAAACGTACGAGAAAAGTACGCACACATGTGTCTCCTTTAAACTTCAAATTTAAAGAATTTATATTAAAAGTTTTCTCAGGTTTATATATAACTTGTTTGACTACACGAATATTGTCATCAAGAGAGCTCTGATCGTCATCCGAACCAGAGGGTGAAGAATTACTTTCTTGTATTGTAGACAACATGGACTTAAGTTCAGTAATTAACTCCTGTGCTCCTTCCGAATCATCACCTAAGCGTGAAAGACGGCATATTAAGTAGCGACACCGCGAAGTTAACCGATCCACGGCAGCATCTGAAAGTTCACCTTGCAAGGCTTGTTCAAGTTCTTCAGCTTTGCGCTTACACACACCTATTTCTGACGCAAGATCACCCTGAATCAGATCAGCAACGAGTAGGCTTCCTTTACGAGCGAGTTTAGCTGTATGTTTTAGTGCTTGACATAAGCTAGTCCTACGAGATAATGGATTTACTGGAAGATTCCGTATAGTGAGTTCATGTGTAATTTCATCTTTGTGTAGATGTGCTACTTTACATCCAGCTCTTGTGAAATCCATGATGTGTTGTATGTATGTATGTAAATATTACTATTTATTAATAAACTACGTGTAGTTAAGTTTAGTTATACTTGATATCTCAAAAGATTTTTAATTTATTTCAGGAATATATTCTATTTAAAAAATTCCAAGATAGTTTTACAAAGTCCAATAGTGCTTCGTTCGACAAAGCAACCAAATAGTAAAAGTATAGATTTAAGTTAAACCATCAAAACGTTGTAACAATGATGATGCTTGTTACACCAATATATCACATAGGTTTATACACTTAAAATTAGTAAGTATATCTTAATCTAGAGAACATGCTAATCCGCTTCAAGAAAAACTTAAAATTAATTATTTGTTATGCACTGTTATTTGAATTTGTCATTCTCCACTGCCAAACGTTGGGTTCAGCCACTGTAATATCTGAACCTTGGCTATAGAAGCCAATTTCTTATGCGAGGGCTCAATATTAAAAAAATTGCAAACGGCTACTCAGAAAGCACACATAAGTCTCAGAGGTAGGTATAGGCCAGAGTGGAGCGAAGAAGTCACCAGTGTTTATTGTTAATGGGCGCCAGGTGGTTCCTTCGTCAAACGAATGACATCATCAAATAAAAATCACATAACATAAGTAAACACACATTTAATTTCTTTTTAAGTAGTTGTCCTTAGTACAATAATACCTTATCTTTATATTCCTTCCTTAGTTTCCATCAACCCGTTAAATTTAATTAGTTATAAGATTGCTTTTCATGCAACAAACATTTTGTTATACCCTTGAAAAGCAGTGGCCGTTCAAGGGTTAATAGAACTTTTCTTATTTGATAACACGGTTTTAAAACTACCGTTTAAGCAAGTAATTGTTTAAAGGAACTATTTATTTTAAAACACCCTTGAGGTTATATTAAGACATCAAAATATACATGTAACACATTTGTCTACATAAAAGTTTCTGTATGTTGAGTTATAGCACTGATAGTCAATATGCACACGGTTTAAATGGATAGCACAGGTATACATACAGTTTTAGATTTCGTGCATGGAGGATACATTCACTCCGCAGAAGTACCTGGCTCCAACTAGAGGTCAAAAGGGCAGCGTCCATAAATGGTCCATAACTTAGGTTAGAAAAAGCTTACTTTTGAGCTAACCATGAGGATTGGGATGTAAGGATATCTCCTTATCCTTCCCTGGTATTGAAAGTTAGGTTTAACCCTAAACCTGCCTCCCTGAAATCAATTTTTTTCCACATGTTAGATAACTATTTGGAATTTTATATTTCAGTATTGATTTAAACAAAAGGCGTTTATAATGAGTGTGTAATAAATAAATTACTTACCAGCAAAGCTGGGTGAGTGAAATGAGGTGTTAATGCCACATGACCGGGCACATTTTGTAGGAAAATAAACGGAGACGTACGATGATTGAAGCGGAGAGCTGAAAAGAAAATCGACAGACATTACTAACAATATTCCATGATAATCTCGCGACATAACGTGGAAATATTGAATAGAATTCCTTACCAAGTTCTCAATTACATAATGGAGGACATATCTCCGGTGACTCTAAATTTATTCAACTTTGGCCACAGGCTGAAAGGAAAACAGAGGTTATTAGCTTCGGCGTCTTACCAAACAAACAAGGAAACGAAAACGGCTGTTATTCTTACCCAAAGCGATGAGATTCGACACAAAGGATTTATAATAACCTTCAAGGCATGGTGATGAGGTGTCGAATGAATTTTGCTGGAAAGGAAATCCAAATCTCAGTCTTTTGATATGGCAACAATCCCCTTCCAGGAATGAATGAAATGAGCAAACAGAATTTCTAAATTACAACAATAATAACCTTTTAAAGGCTAGAAGACACTCCAAATAGAAATTATCTATTTATCCTTGAGTAGAATGCTTACAAAAACAATAGGACAGTAAAGTTAGGAATTCGAAAGAATTATCAACCGGAAAACAAAATCTGTAATTTAGACATGGCAACATGGCACGTGATGACGTTTCGTCATTCCTGTGAAAGAAACGCACGACCTTTAATAACTACTTTGGAGTTATTCGTTATTTAGTAAAGTTTTATATTTACCGAGATACAATTACTTATTTTAATACGAAACTTCTATTAGGTTATTAAAATTACTAGTACACCGTGATTTACTATATATTAAGTTCATTTTGACGTTACCTTGAGATCTGTCAAAACAAGAAACCAAACGCCAAACGTCCTGTCTGACAGGTATCACATATTTTTATTGACTGCTTGTTTATAGTATTTAAGTAGCAAATTTATAGTCTTTTAAACGTGAATGGATTGTTTAAAAGTAAAACAAAGAAGTGGGTGTACCGTGTTTAATGTGATTTTGCCGTAAAAAGGCTTCCCACGATGAAAGTACATGAACAAAACTTTACGAATTGGTGTCCCTTACTGGGACTAACAACAGGTATGTGTATTAGTAATTAGGACCCATTTGGACCAAAATTATATTTTCTTCATGATATAGGGCTACCAAGTATCCTATACCACCACTGAGTCACACCTTTAATCTGTTTTCAGGTCGAGAAATAGTAGATATAAGTTGAAAGAAAATTTATTACTAACTCCATACAAAGTACCACTTTACCTAAGTATAAAGTGTTACACGTTATCCAAATGAATTTCAAAGGAGAGGTGAAAATAGTTCGAGATCAATGAGAAATGCGAATAACTTAAAAAGAAGCAGGTTGTGTCCGAGATACAACCGTTAATTAAGTTTAAGTGGATACTTCTTTGTTGGCTGTCCCCGTAAAATATATATCTGCATTAATTCACTAAAATCTGTATAAGCACAGATAAATCGGTATATATAGCAACATTGACTGACGTAGCTCGTTTGACTCGCGAGGCATTGAAAATGGCGGTCATTTCAGCATAGTTTTCATGCCCGTCACATAAACTAAATAACATTTTGTGATTAACAACTAATGGCAAATAAAGAAGGATTAAAACATGTGACAAACAATTATTTGAAATCAGATTAGGTTTCTCTACAAAAAGTTATTCCGGAAGTCACGTGATACATTTTGAACTGTACCCCTATACAAGAACGCGAGCAAAGAAGTATCCACTTCAAAACAACCTCGCCCAGACTTAGAATAGGCACAAAACTTCCGAAGTTAATTGGACAAAGACTTTTTAACCGGCTACCTTCAAACCTTAAAACCATAACGAACGACAACTCTTTTCGCTTCAAAAAAACACTGTATAGTTTACAAGAATTTATTTCAAATGACTAAATAACAAGATCTTAAAAGCTTGACGTTAATATTTGTATTATGTTTTCTTTCTCTATTTTATGTAATAGCATTATGCTATGAGTATGAGTATTATTAAACTATTTACAAATAATAACAATTCTGTACAAAACTGTACACATCTATTGTATTTTATTGTAACTGACAAGTCATAATTTTAACACATTTTTATCTGTATATTCATTGTACTATGATTTCAATTGTAAAATTATGATAATAAACAAATCTGAGTCTGAATCTGAATATGAAGTCAATTGTCTTTTAAATTTATTAATATCCAGTGTTTAATTCGGTCTGGAATTTTATTGAAAATGTTTGGTGCCATTCCCAAGATTCCACCTCTGATTTGCGCTGTGTTGTTGCTACCCTGCGAAGTTTTCAATTTTTGTTTGTATTGTTTACGTGTCAGAAATCTGCGGCCTTCTGAAACGTTACTGAACATGCTTGGATTGGTCTTGACAAAAATACCTACTTCTAGGATATACAGTTCTTCTAGTTTGTATGGAGAGCAAGACATTTTTAAAGTAAGGGATTTGTAACTTCGGTTTTTTAATTATTAATCACTTAAGAAGGTTAAAGGGGTTCGAATTATGTATAGAGAGCAAGACATTTTTAAAGTTAGAAATTTGTAACTTCGGTTTCAGACTGAGAGTTCAAAGAGGGTTCTAAGTTTGTATAGAGGGCAAGACATTTTGAAATAAAGAGAGATTTGTTTCTTCGGTTTTAGACTGTTTACTAAAAGACTAGGTACAGTCAGCGTCATATAGTTAGTAGCAGCCAAAGTAGCCAAATATATCGTAACACATCCTTACACCTATAGTAATAAAGACGTGTTGCGATATAATTGGTTACCTAGGCTGCTACTAACTATCTGATGCTGACTGTACAAAACTAATTTCAATGTTTTTTTTTATTAAACAAACATTTAAATTTCTTAAACAAACATTTAGACGATAACATGTTATACGTGGACGAAGTCGCGGGCAACAGCTAGTTTATATATATATATATTTATTTAAGCTTAATTTATTCTATATTGTTTGTGTTAGTACATATTTACTAAATCTTAAAGATTTATGCCATTTTTTCTTTCTTATATGGACCCCATTCGGGTAAAAGCCATATATCGCCAGATATTAGGAGAAAAGAAGGGCACTGGAAGCAACAAACTGGTCAGGGCCGAAAGGCAAAAGAAGGAAAGGTAGACGACGAAGACGTTGGACCAATGACATAACTGAGGTTGCCGGACCTAGCTGGATGCAGTTGGCTAAAGACCGAGAAAAATGGCATGAGATCGACGAGGCTTTTACCTAAATTTACATTTGCTTTAAAAAATTAAATATAAATCAAACAAAAAAAGACAATTAAAGCTTAATTTAAATTTATATAATTACTTCCGGTTGGAAAATTTGTTGGATTCTTGTGTAAAGCATCTTAGAATAACGATTAAAAATGAAATATACAAAAAAACGCTATTATAAATTAATGATTTTCAAAACCGTATTTTGCCTGGAGTATAGAGCCAAGTATAAGTCCAATCTTGTTGGCTTGTTGAGAGTATCAAGGTCCATCGCGGTGTGGCCGCTGGTCGAGGTAGCATGGTAGGCAGCACGCGCCGCGCGAGCGCAGTGACATAACACGTTTAGGTATTTAAGAGACAAATTGAATTTGTTATTTTTATATGATGTTTGGTCAAATTACATTTTTTAATAGACATAGTTATGTACTGAAGAACTTGCTGGTCTTAAAATAACCACCCTGCATAATAAAATGCTCTTCTGACTAACAGTGGTCTAATTATCCAGTTTTTGATCAGTCAGTCATACTTATGTAACAAAGGTAATAATTATGGTAATAATACTCCTTGCATTTCATTAAATTGTCAAAAGGGCCTCTACGTGTTGGCTCAGTTGGTACTTTGTAGGTACCTAGCCCCACGCATGCCTCCCAAAGGTCCGGGACATCATTGTCCCGTGAGCGGGAAAGACATACATGGTAATAATATAATTTGCCAGGAGATAAATAGATGAACATAGCTATTTGTTTATTATTTTTGATGGTTTCTTAAGCGGGCGTTAACCGGCGCTATAACTTTACCTAGAAGTAATCGATTTTATTTCGGTTTAAAAAACCTGTAATATATTAGTACAATCCATAATTGGTGACGTTCACCCTTAGGAAGTGAAGATGTACTATTATTTTATCAGTTCTACGTATTTGGAAAACGGAAGCACCCACATAGGAACTGGGAAAACGATAGGTGGATTGATGATGAAGAAATCTGTACTAACATATCTTTGGAAAGTAAGTGTCCGTAATTGATGTCATCATACTACGATGTACTTAAGAACTGTAACTACCTATTATTCCTTATTTTCTTAAAAAAATAGATTTAAATAAATAAATAAACAATAAATATTTGGGGACAATCTTACACAAATCAACCAAGATTTGAAAAATAAAACAATTATTCAAGAAGACAAACATTTGATCGTATGATCCGCAAAAACGAGCCGAATACGGATGCCAACAGAATAAGGCCGTTAGCGGGGTGCGCGGGACGCGCGTCTCCCGCTCCGTCTGCCTCACCTCCGCAAATACCTAAATATCGTCTAATAAGAGCGCCTTAAGTATAATTGAATTCTAGTTTAATTTCGGATTGTCTATAAATCGATCGTTTTAATCGACCACTTCGTTAAATTATTTGAGTGTTTGCGACCGAATCATCAATTATTTTCAAGAAATCCATGTTTATTACATTGAATATGTTGGGGAAAGTGTAGACTAATTATTCATTGATGCATTTCATTAATACCTATCTAGAAGGATAAAGTTTTCACAATACCTTTGTGATGTATGATTCTTTTGAATGTATTATTCATGCAAAACAAACCAGCCAGCCAAAACATCAACCATACAAACCAGGACACAAGCTAGGAAAAATCCTGCGAGTAAAGTAAATAAAAAAAAAAAACATTCGTTCATGTTTCCTTCCCTCAAATTAAATTACTCATATAGTACTTATTCAAAGTCACATGATTTATTAACACATCCATATATATACGTGAATCTGACCATTTAAATCTATCTCATGCCTAAGTGCAATTACAATGAATGACTCAAGAAATAATAAACAGCATAACCAGTGTAAATCTGACCTCCGAGTACATACAATTGCTTTGCATGTAAGGATAAAGATACACTAGACGCTTGGGGAGTAGAGGTTGTGAATAAAAGCTGAGTGCACTACTCATTTTAGTGATTACATCACTGATCTTTCAATTGATAATTGGCTTTGATATTGAGTTTCGCAAATGTTAATAAGATGATAAAAACTGTAAAACTTGATTGTTTTGTAAAAAAACTGAACTCACGTTTATGATCTCAGTTGAGACAATGATTGAATCATATACAAGTTATAAAAAGTTTTCCGAGACTGGTAATGCGATCGAAATTCTAAAATCTCTACTCAAATCTATCGAATACTTAGTCCTAACTCTATCATATCATCATTTTCTTGCCCTAATCCCATTTATTTGGGGTCGGCGCAGCATGTCCTTTTCTTCCATACCTCCCTGTCACTCGTCATCTCGTCACTTACTTCCTTCCTCTTCATATCCTCTCTCACACATATCCTAACTCTATCATATATGCTTACGAATTTCTAAGATAAGTATAGAAACTTCCATTCCGCGACAGTAGGATAAAAACTAATGAAATGGCGAAAAGATTTTGAAAAACTCCATAAAACAATCCACAAAGAAATGAAGAAATAAGAAAGTATGAATGACATCTTGAATAAAATCCGCCTGAATTAAGTCGGTAAATAATGTAAAAACAAAAGAAAAAAGAATTCCAGAACAAAATAAATGCATTGTACAACTGAAAAAAAACAGCCAGTATCATGGGAAAACTCTGACACTAAAAAGTCACAAGCTCCACAAACCTTTTACGATATTCAACCTTATTTCATAATGACAGAGTACACATTATATATACTGCGCATTTGGACTTAGTTCAATTATTATCAAATCGAGTGCCATCACAATTCGTGTTTGGGAGTAAAAAAAGGTTGAAACAGGTAGGCGTAGGCGGTAGGCCTGTGTACGATTACTGTGTGCTTTATTCTTAAGGAATTAAGGGTCAAATTCGAATGGTTAATCATATAATGAACGGTGGTAGAGTCCCATCGCTGGGAAATCGTAATATTTCAGATGTCAAAAAGATAAGTGACGTAGGAAATTACTTTTGGGTATCATACATGGGTACTATAGTAATCTAATCAACTTGAGAATTCGAGAAACTTGATTTTGGTCGCCTGTATAGAACTTCCACCTCATTTTACTTTTTATTTTCTGAAATAAAAAAAAAATCCTTCTCTTGGAAGGTTATTACTATTTGTAAACAAAAAAAAATCTAGAAATATTTCCATGATCACATTCACGTTTAAGCGGTTTAACTATGAAAAGGCAACATACAGACAGACAGAAAAAGTAACTTCACATTTCTAACTTTTCGGTGAAGGAAAACATCGTGAGGAAACCGCCAATCGACACAGTCTAGTTTTACCTCTAAGTTGAAAGGTCAGACGGCAGTCACTTTCGTAAAACTAGTGCCTACGCCAAATCTTGTGATCAGGTGCTAAAGCGGACCTCGGACTCCTTTAGAGTAGATCTGGAAAAATCGCTAGGATGAATACGAGTATGTACATAGCAGAAACCAGCTGGATCTGTTAAATTATATTTCCGCATATTTCAATGATATGTAATCGACCGACAGAATTTTCTTTCCAGAACCACCAACCCTTAACCATTAAAAAGTTCCATCTATTCCCGTTTCGACCCCGGATCGACCCCGGATTGGCCCCTGAGCGATCCCGGAGGCGTCATTGGAGACCACAATACATCTGCGGTCCTCTTCAATAACATAAGCCGACCCCTAATAAATCGCGAAAGTAAGGAAAGTGGTGTTTGCCACGGAATACAGCGGAGATAGGTTTCTGTCAAGAAAAAATGGTACAAGCTTTTATTGCCCACTGCGTATTACATAAGCGTCTTGCGTTTGAAGTGTTGCCAGTATAATCATTTAAAAAACCTTAAGAAAACCGCTAGGTTCATGCGTGGGGGCGCTGCTACAATATGTAAACCGTAAAGCCTCTGCTAGACGGTCGCCAACACGCCCCTCCGACCGAGCGACCGTGGTCCGCAACTCCGCACCGACCGTGTAGACAGTTGTTTGGAGCAACATTTCATACTACAGCGGTCGGTGCCGGTCGGAGAGGCGTGTTGGCGACCGTCTAACTAGCAGAGGCTTAGATCGCGTCGAATGAAGCTGCTCACATAATTGAGATCGAACTTAAGTTGGTATTTGGTAAGTTAGTTTGATCATTAAGTAAGTTCGGCGACGATGCAGTATGACGGCTTCACTAAGCTTATCTGATGATGGAGACACAAGGTGGTTATATCACCTACTATACCTGAACTACACCAGATAAACCCGCCATCGTGTATGGGCTCCATGGGAATCTCTTAAGGAGTAACTACTCCTTAAGAGATTCCCATGGAAAAGATAAAGATTGTACAAAACAAGTATTCACAGAAGCTCATTGTTTAGGAGCTGAACAATAACGTAAGGAATAGTCTTCAAATTAAAAGCCGGAGGAATTTAGTTTTACGGATGCTACGCCACTGCTACGAGAAGGTCAGACGCGTGTGTAATTGTAACCCCTCACACTTGCATTAACCAGGGAATAATTAACATTAAACATACACAACATTCTTCTTCACATTCGCAAGAACCAAGCTCCCACAGGCTTCATCAAAACTAACCCTACACCCACATGCCTCCTTCAATTCCCAGCTGTCACTTCTCGTGTCAGAATCCTCATACAGATGAATTTATTATAAGCCGCCAAAAATGGACCACGGGCCGGGACGGGAGATGCTTTCGGCGAATTTATGATTCTATCTATTCTTGTGTTTTTGTTGCGTGTTTTAAGAGTAGGGAAGAGATTTAAGATTATTTCATTTTGTTCTTGATGTTTTACTTTGGGAGACTGTCGTGTATAATAAAGTTCTTCAACGATATTTATAGGTACCAAACCTTACTAATGCTGATGAATGAATATTGTCGAAGAAGCTGCCAGTTATTGCATCAGATATTTTGGATACAAGCGTCAATGGATTTTGTGATAAAAAAGATGTTTTGGAATAGTCTTCATTAGCAAAGCGTGGCTGAAGTTCTTTTCTGCCTTTCCTACTCTCGGAATTGAAGCTTGGATGAAAGCGTACCTGATATGATATGTGACCATTAGCCCGTGATAAATAACAAGATCGCATTCGCACTGTCTATCAATCAACCATCGAACGTAAAAACCAAACGCTTAATTTTGTCTTTGTCACAGATCAACGCAATCTTCATAGTCTTCATACGCTCGCAGGTAAGGTACGGTCTAACACACAAGGCCTTGCAATTTTTTTTACCGTGTCGCTTGTCACACTGCAAAATACGCCCGACTGACAAGAGAAGACAGTTGAAGAAACGCCTCAAAGGAAATTGGGCACAATAGAAAAAACGCCTTGTCGTAACCGCGTACAAAACGCCAAGACCCGGAACAATCCCAAGAGCTGTCAGAGTGACACTAGCTGTCAAATGACAGATCCCATCAAGATGGAGGCGGGAGTGGATATCCAGTACCACTTGACCAGAAGAATCCGAAGAGATCGGTGGCAAGAGAGGCCCAGTAAGAGGAGTTGAAAGATGGGACAGACGACATAGGTAAAATAACTTTAAAACCCGAATATATTTCAACGAAAGGAAAGAAATGAAGTGTCATAACCTAAACAATTGTTGCAGGACATAGCATGAGGACTTTTTGTGTTAGGAGTTAAGTGGATTGGCCCAGGCAGAAAATAGAAACACCTCGACGTAAGTCATCTGCTCATCTTTGGAACAATCGAATATTAGGAAAACAATTCTAACCTAGAAATGTTACAGGTGGCTGCGTCACGGTGAAGATTTGAGAAATAAATGGGAGGGGCAGCGATTAAACTCTGCTTTTGGGTCAGTAATCAAATCCTCATGTCGACCAGACAAATTGTAGAAGCCTGAACTAGCCAGTAATTTAAGGTCTATTTTCAGGTGGTAAAGAAAAAGAAGATATTCATTAGTTTATTTATAGATATACATAAAGAAAATCACAGAGCAAGCACAGAGAGTGAGAGCACTCCATTTTACGTCAAAAGAGATTCTACCTCTAAAGATACACTGTATGGGTGTACGAAATAGCGACGGGGACATCCTTGGAGGCTGAGAAGCCTACATACACCGGCGCGTGAACACCGGTGTGTCAAGCCTGAACACCCCAAGATCAAACCACAACACTCGGCGGGACCCAGGCAAGCGGCGGTGACACGATAGCCTTCTCCGGGAGACTTCAGAGCCCGAGAAGAAACTGGATTTGTTGTCCCAGGAGCCTCGAGCATCAGGAAATCGTTACAGGGAGTAACTGCCTTCTGGCAACCCCGCTCTGAGTGAGTTCGTCCTTATTTATTAATAGCCCTTCCGGCAGGAGAAATAAATCATCACTTATCACCAACGGACTTACACAAAGCGACCCTGGAGAGTTGTGATGTTCCACATATGCACTGCGCTGTTATAGAGGGTTCCTAGAAACGTATGTACCCTAAGCTAAGAGCGGAGTGGTGTGTGGAAATACACTTCTATAAACTAGAGTCTTTGTCTCATTTATTCATCATCCTTTAGGGTAAAATCCTTGTAGAACAAAATACACAAAGAGACCCCACAGAGACCTCACACGCTTTAACTTCCTCTTTAAACTGCCATACGAAGTTGTACAACGGGTAAAAACGACAAGGTATCAAAGTGTTCAGACAGAGTTCGACGGTACTATTCATTATGCAGAAGGTTTTTTTTTCGGTCTAATGCGATTATCATCCATGTATCAAACATGACCTTATTTACTGTTACCGTTAATTGCTCTATAAACCTTGCCTTCATAAGGGCCTCAAGGTCCAAGGTGCGTCGGTCATATCATATGAAATAGACCATTACTGTACCAACCTTAGAAATGTAGTCTATTTTGAACTCTAATCAACAGACTTAAGATACATGTGTATACATATTATTAGATACAATTGGCATTCAATTGTTAGTCAGCCTGATTCGTAATAGTATCTTTATATGGTACAGTGTTTAGTAGAGCGCGTCTATTGTATTAGAATTTTCATAAGCTATTTGCAGTTTAGAAATCGTTTAGGAAGTCTTTAGAAGTTTGCGGAAGTCTATAAACGTGACATTAATTCTACCTTTCTACCTAGTCAATATTATAAACGAAACAAAATGTTTTTGTGAATTCGAAGTAATTTAATGTCATAGAATGATATGTCTGTATGTGCCTAAAATATGGTGCATTAGAAAAACGCAACAAAATTATAGATAGAGTAAAATCTTAAAATGAACGCCCACCCATCCATGCACTAAAATTGGCATGATTCAATATGTGAGAAAAAAAATGAATTACTTACACTTTCTGGAGTGTTTCAATTTGCAATAAATATCTTCTCTCATAATATTCTTGCTGAAATGTTCCAATAAATATTTTCCCTCATTAATTTTCAATGACAATTAGTCAAAGTTAATTTTAAGTCACGTTTTATTCTACCTACAAAATATAGAGTATAAGACATTATAAGAGTAGATAGTACATTATTATATAAGAGTCAAGTTGATTCAGAGAATAACTGAATGACGGAAGACTTCCGAGATTCTAACAAAACAAGAAACAAAATAAGATTGTGCATGTGCAATTGAAATAAAGCTTTAAATATTATGAAATTCATGAAATAGTATTCTATTACGTTCCCCAAATGCAGCCCCGAATTTGGCATTTTGCGAGTCTTTGCCAAATAGGTCAGGTTTTCCTATACCAAGTACCAACATAATAAGAAGAATTGAAGATTAAACTTTCGATGTCGAGATTAGAGATTTTAATCCAGGTTATTGGAGGGATACCAAATCGCTAGCTAGCTAGGAATTTACAGTTGAAATTGGACTTTGATCCAACGACGTAACAAGGGTGCGTGTGTGTTGGCAGTGATTCTATGCAAGGGAATAAATTCCGGGCGTAACGCCAGCTACGGTCAAGGAATAGTACGATACCAGCATTTGTATTTGGAAGGTGACCTGCTTGCAATGCAATGAAATCGTGAAATTCAGAACCTAGACGAATCTATTTGAGCAGAATTAGACTTTGCTATTATCATACAGGTTGTCCCAAAAGTCAACGTTAAGCCGCAAACATCATAGAAAAGTTATGGCTTCAATTTTTTATTAGGCAGAAAGAAAGAAAGAAACTGCGTTCCTTCCTACGTTGGATTTTGTTTTTCTTTCGTTCACGGCAAGCATTTGCCCAACAATGTGAGATAATGCACCAGCATTGATGATAT
Source organism: Epinotia brunnichana (assembly GCA_963854355.1). Classification (NCBI taxonomy): domain Eukaryota; kingdom Metazoa; phylum Arthropoda; class Insecta; order Lepidoptera; family Tortricidae; genus Epinotia; species Epinotia brunnichana. Next base: position 29,927,977 of record OY977945.1, read on the forward strand.
ATTTTTCGTATAAAAAAATGCTGTTTCAATTTAAAAAAAATTATTGCGTCACCTCCATTTTCTGTAAGACTTGTAAGTCTTGTTACAATTGTCAGGTACTGAATTCCGATATAAAGTATCAAGAAGCCAAGTAGAAACAAAATTATTTCACATTCCATTTCTCAGTTTAATAGGCTATTCGGATTGTATAAAAGCGGTAATAGGAAATATATCTATACGCTATCTCCAAAAGCTTTGTCTACTGAAACGATCGTTCCCATAAAATACGCAAATGTATCAGCACTCTGTAATTCAAATTGATTTAGGTACGCAAAATGCACGACGAATACAAACCGTGCCAAAATGTAAAATAGTTACGGATTCTTTTAAATTCGCCATTTAAGTGCTTCGAATTTAGAGTGGTCATTGTTTTTTTAATTCACACGCATTTGTATTGCTATTTTTAGGAATGATTTCAGGCAGATGGTATTTTGCAACAAAATATTACATTCTACTTGATACAGAAGTCTACCACATGTTTACGATACTTGACGTCAAAGTTATGTTTACTACACTTTGCATTTTATTACAATGTAATGGCGAAACATGTGTACATATCTTTGACGTCAACATTTTTTTTTTTTGCACTTTTATCTTTGCGCTATAATCATGTTGCATCCTAATATTATGTAGTGCATTCAGCTACGTACGTAGTAGGTAGGGAAAAGTTTTGGTAGTAGCAAATACCATCTGACCATTTACCCTAGAAAGGAAACTAGATTTTATATCACTGCTCATACTATTTCCTTCTCATATATATATATTTATTGCAAAACCATGGTAACGTAAGGTGGTAGAAACTTGTACTAGTTATTACTTATTCTGTGGTTAGAAATCTAAAATGCTAAGTATATGGGAACCCTGTAAGGGCGTAACAATTTTGTATGGCTACAGTTAAACTATACATTGTATCATTTCCTTAGAGTAAGTACCTATACCTTATTTACTTATAAATGTATTTAATTATGTACATAATTTGAATTTTGTTATTATTATTATTTATTTTTCTTGGGTATCCTCAATTCTCTAGCTCTTTTTTACTAAACATTATTTAAGTGTATGCATGTTTTCTTTTTCGATTTTGCTATAGTATGTAAGTTAAAGTCAAGTGCATAAAATAAGATACGTTAATCCGCTGACATAAGAGCGATGAGACTTATTTAAGAGTAAGTTGTATGCACCCCTGTTTTTACATTTTACTAAATTAAATCTGTACCCTAGTGTCTAGTGTACCCTTAAGAGGCTGACAAGACCAAATTTGTTGAAATTGATATTATTTGAGCAGTTGTATATGAAAAACTAATCTTATTTTTTTGACGTATGGGTCTGCAATTAAAAACACGATGTCCACATATTCATACCTAAACCGTAGACGAGCCATATTTCACAAATAATTTACACTTTTTTTTATTTCAATATTTATTTATTATTTTCGTCTAAAACCTGGCCGCTCAAGTAACACTCGCTCTCGCTTACTCCGATACAAATAGACAGTGTGCGCGTTTTTGGTGTTGACAGCGCCTTAACTGACCAATTTGTATGGGAAATTGCAGATTGTATAGTGAAAGTGAGTGAAGCGAAAGAGATGCCGTAGGCAGCAAGAGGAAATCCGTAATGTCTGAGTATATACATATATATGTATGTATGTGGACAAGACAATTCTATTTCGCGGGCTACAGTCCAAACGGCCTGATGGATTTTTACATATGAGGTGACGTTGGATTCCTCATAACAGTGGGAGTGAGTCTAATATAGCCTTTATAATAATATTGATATTATTTTTAAAAAGCAATTGTGGGTTTTGAAAATTATTTTCTCAAAAACCTATTGACATGGTTTCTGTGTTCTCCTTCAAATTAAGGTATATATACATATATGGCAGGTAGCATGTGTTCCATAAAACGCCTTTGTCTGTAAAAGAGTTTTATATATCCCTAAGTGTAGGTTTATAAATATTGTAATTAGCTATTGCACCAGATCGTTATTACGTGCATGCAAAATGCTAATGGTGCATGTTGCGTTTAAAACTTTACTAGTACTATCTCTATTGCTTATTCTGTGACTTTACAATATGAATAACAAGTTGGTAAATACAAAATTATCTACCTGGGTTAGTAATGCGCGAGTATGTCGCCATTATCATATTGTAACCGTCTACTGTATTTTTTAATGTGAAATAATCTTATTATCTATATATAACAGTAACATAAAATTTAAAACGAACGTGACAAATCGGTTGTATGCTTTATCAATTATGACATTAATCATTTAGTGTTAGTCGTTGTTTCAATTATCTAAAAGAAATGATGACATGTAAAATATTATAAACAACATTTCATTTATATCTCTCGTTTTTTTATATATGACTAAATCTAAAATTCCAGATACTGGCCGGGGATGAGACCTGACGCTTTATACCAACACAGCGGCGATACCACGAACTTCGAATCTCGAACTTCGTATATCTCCGTCTCTATCGCACTTATGGTTTATGGTATTCGAGCGACCGAAACGGAGATATACGAAGTTCGAGATTCGAAGTTCGTGGTAGCGCCGCAGGCGGTAATACAAACATTTATTGGTGACAAACAAAACAGAAAATAAAATAAATAAAATAAAAGACCCAGCTCAGCAAGTTGCTAGCTTTACAGGCGTTGGTGGTACAGCAAGCCTTAGATAGCTTATTTATCGACTATGCATTCAGCTAATGCGTCATATATCTGCGATGTGAGACATACTTTGTTTTACCGCCCTAGGTAAGTAATGTACTATAAGGAATATATTTACAATCGACTGCCTTATCTACTATTGCTTACTTTCAGAGGACGCATTGGTAATTTTGGAGTCAATGATCTCAATTTTTTTCAGTAATTACATAACGAATGAAAATTATAAGTTGGTGACCTGATAATTCATGATAAAAACCTTGTTTTGTTAGTTTTCAATACATAATTAGATAAGTAAGACTAGTAATTACTCAGCCAACTTTAATAACTAAATTACCATAACGTCTGCACACTAACCATCGACCTGTCATATAAATTAAAAAAACAAATTCAAAAAACGAACACGAGCCGGTAATTAGCTATTAGACATGACCAGTGTAAGCTGGTCTGTTAGAAAACACGAAGCGTTTTGAGTGACTTTGGAGAAAGGGATCAGGTTACAGTGGTGTAGTTTAACGTAATATGTGACATTTAGGTCGGCACGCGCCAGGTGCGAATTGTTTAGAGGTTAGGGGTCGTGTAGGCGGTTATTTTTTTTATCGGTTGCTAAGGAAGCATGGCTGTGTTTTTTTGCCATGATTCAAAAGAGGTTTTAATCCAGGATTTGCCGAAAACGGAACGGTCTGGACGAAACAGTATATTTATCAATATGGAGGAAAGAAGTGCAAGTTCAATTGACAACATTTCATTTTTCTGACTCCTTAATTTTGTTTAGGCATTTAATAGTATTTGAAAAGTTAGTAGACACGTATTTTTTATTTTCATTTAATTTTAAGTTAAACCCCCTAAATTTGGTAGTTTTAAACTACCACGTTCGGAAAGGGCCTAAGTACGTTTATAGGATGAATAAAATTAGCACTGTGGTCTATTTATTGAATTAAAAAGTAAAAAGTATGCTGCTGTATCTGTGACAGGAACATTTGACATTTTGAGTTTTGACGGTTCCTTGCTGACGGTTTTCGTTTTTAAAATAGAATCTTGCAAATCATTAATCGCAAATAAACGTGTTTTGGAGAGTAACGAGAAAACGAAAATGTATCGTCAAAATCCATTGATTTCGTGTTTTGTGCTAAGTTGCAGGCACACGGCACTGATGTCGCTTGAAATCCAATGTTCCGAAAGGTTTACTATACATATGGGAAGATAACCCAAACTGATAAAGTGATAATAGCATTTTAGATCATTAATCTTCAAACTCGTTGGCTGAAAAACATTGAACTGTTTAATCATCATCATATCAGCCGAAAGACGTCCGCTGCTGGACATATTGAACTGTTTAATACAATAAAATTGTAAATATTCTTTTAAGCGTTGTTTAATTTTTTCCGGGCCCTACATGTCCTACCTAGTCACATCAAGTCCACTTTGTTCCGACTTTTGCCTCCTGCTTGCTCTGGACCAGCCTTTATTTTTATCATAATATATGTAACTAGCAAGTAGGTTTTATCATCACGTTTTACGGCGAAAATGTACTGAAACGTCACGTAAAACGTGACATAAAACCTAGTGTGCTAGGGCCTTAGATCAAGGTATAAACAGTAAAAGTTAATCCTTTCGACGCATTTCACAACAAGCAAAGATGACAAAAACGGCGCCGTGGGCACGATAACCCGCAACACCTTTAGGCGTTCTTGCCGTTAAAAAGGTTAATAGCGTAAAATAATAATGCATGTATTACACCTGATGCTGGACAGCGTTTTATTTTACAGTATTTAATTGTATTACAATATCACCTACAGTATTGTTGCACTACTAGATATTTTGTCAAAAATAAGCAGGTATATGTCTTCCAACACATCTCTAACTTCCAGTGATAATTTCTGCGCTGCATACCCTTTGAAGTGCTTCAGTGAGTTAATATACCTTGAACTAAGACAAATTTATCTTTTAAAACAGCCTCAGACAACTTAAGCCGAGTCCAATAACACCGTATTGATGTGACTGGTGAGTTAGCTTCCACACATAAACTGCATTAACATTATTCTATCCACCGTTGGCAGATTGCAAGAATTAGCTATAACGTAGCCATCGGTGACTTACATTATTAATTATTTTCAAAGTTTTATCAAAATGCTTAATATTACCGTCACTGACTTAACTTGACAAGAATTAGTCAAATAACTGTCACACTGTCAATGTCACACCCAAAGAGAATATAACCACTACACCAATAGTTGTTTATTACAGGGCACATTAAACAAAGCCATGGAATGTCCGCATTCAGCCTTTAAATGGCTTTTTCAAAGTAATTTCCACTTTTCTCAAGAACTAGCGAAGATAAAAATCTGTAATTTTTTTTAATTACCAAGCTATCCCTAATCTCTAAATGGTTTTTAGTTTGAGCCGCTATGAAAAAATGAAATGTTGTTAATTATAGATCATTTTAGCACAGTAATATTGCTCGTAGATCATTTAATATGAGGTTGAAAATCATATCGAACACAGTTATTAATTACCGATGATATTGATGTAACTAACTTTTATCGGAATACTAATTACTAGTGTTTCATATAAAAATGTTAGTTACATACTTAGTAACATTAAATGTGTAACATGGAATATCAACACGGCAGTTTGATAATAAAATAAATAAAATAAACAACACGGACCGGACCAAAAAATTGCATAATTATGTCCATTCAGAAGGTCCATTCTTTTTTTTTAATGGAAGAGTAGGTTCGGAGATTACCCCTACATACAAACTTACTAAGCAAACTTCCATAAACTTCCATTTCACAGACAATTACCTCGTTATTATAAGTCAGGAATATCGGCAACGCTTTTTGAAACTCGTGTTGGATTGAAACTTACAGTTTCAAACTAAGTTTTACTTAAGTACTGTTGTGTATTTATTGGTACCTACAGCTGTTTTTGCGTGACAGTATGAGTATAACAACAGACATATTTTTTTTTTATATTACGCAAAACAAGTTCAGCTTTTATTATCGTCATTTACTTTGCTTCTTCTTCTATAATAGACACCTGCGTCATTACCATTTGAATTCAAAAACATTATTTTAATGTTTACTTTATTCGATGGCAGCGCACCTATTCTTTATTGTCTTAAGCTTGGTGCCACATTTTCACACTTTTATATTACACATTCTAGATACAGGTTATTACATTTTCTAATAACCTGTGTCTACAATGTGTAATATAAAAGTGAACCGAAGCGGAAACAACAAGAAAATGCACTTCAAATGCTTTACGTCGTATCGTCTCAGATATTATTGACTGATTATTAGGTAGGTACAGTCAAAGAATTTAATTTCCTACCCATTTAGGACTATTTCAAAGTGACACTGTAAATAAAATCATAAGAAGTCTCTTACGTTTTGATTGATTACGTCACTTTGACAAAGTCCTAAATGGGTAGGAAATTAAATTCTTTGACTGTACCTAATGGCGGAAGAACACGCGAGAAGGTTATAAATAAAAAAAATATGTTTAATTTCCGAAAACCGAAATCTGAAAAAAAAACAAAATCTTGGAGGCCTTGACCAGACATATGGTTTATTCTAGTGGTTCCTAACCTTTCCAAGATCGTTACCCCCGTAACCCATGGGGGTAATTCCCCCCAGGTTGGGAACCGATGGTACATTCAATCCAGCGGCTTCGCTTGGGCTAGTTAGCTCTCTTTTTAGTTCGATTTGTGTAAGATTGTTCTGTAATATTTGTGTAAGATTGTTCCGTAATATTTGTGTAAGATTGTTCTGTAATATTTGTGTAAGATTGAGCCGTAATATTTCATTCATTAAACGAGCGAGCGTAGCGACCGAAGTTCTCCGTTCAGCTTGAGCCAACATTATTTCGTATGCCCGGCTGTTCTCCTCTACAGGTCGCATTTCTCAACCTATTCTCGTGAAATTTTGTTAACAGGTTCAATCATTATAAGGATTTCATTTTTCGACTAAAATTTTTATTAATTAAAAATGCATTGAAAAAAACATACTAGCGAATTTTACAGCTTAGAGAGCCTTAATATTGATTTTATTTAACTTCAGGCCCAAAGGGCGTAATCGCTGAATAGGGGTGTAGACTCAAAATTTATTATTAGATATCTACTCCAAAAGAAAGAAGGCAAAAAAATATGCCTAGTGACGAACATTCCATTCAGATATCTCAAAAAATTTCGAAGCGACATACGTTTTAATATTGCTTGTTAGAGAGAGAAAACCCTCGGGGATCGTGACGTCACGATCCCCGAGCGTCATAGTAAATGACAATCGTTTCATTATGAAGGTGCATTTTGCGGAAAAGGGACAGAATATACCCCCTCTTAAAACTTTGGGACATTTATAGCTTTCGGATTATTTAATCCCTTGCTTTACTTTCTTCTGCATTTGACAATATTTTTCATCCTTTTTCGAGAGAATTCATCATTATTGGTTATTTTATTTGGTGTCTCCACCTCTATTGTTTAATGTTACTTATGTCATTTGCAAGTTTTCAAGCGTCGATATATATACGGTATCGGCCGGTCATTACCCGTCTGCCCTCTGTTGCAACGTGCCCAATTAGGTTATCAGCTCCATCAACTAATTGATTAACCTCAGTGTCCTCAGTTAATTACATTCGAGCTGAGACACCTTTCGCTTGAAATTTATTAGTTAAAGGTTTGAATTAAATGTTTGAGCCTCTCAAGTTATGTTCAAAGGTTGATGTACGCAACTGAAATCGTTATGTTACAAGTGAAACCGTCTCATACTGTTTAGGAATTTTAATGGAGCTCTGCTATTTTCAAGAAACCTTTTTAATTTACTATTTGAATAAAATAAAAATTATTACAGTGGTAATCTAAGTATCGACATAGAGTATAGAGAGCTAGAGGTTGATACAGGGAGGAAAAAATTGCATAAGTAAAGATAACTTAATGAACGCAAAATAAATAAATAATTTGTGAGGCGTTTACCGCAAACTGTGGTTACGGTCGGTATTTTATTGTTATTTTTTTATAATTTGGGGAAGTCAGTATGTTAACAAATGTACACTGACATTTATAATTACGCATAAATCACATAGACATTTTAAAAAGCCGCATTTACACTAAAGCAAGGTAAGTGAAGCGATATGGTACAGAATTTATGGTAAGTGCCAATGATCAGAAACCAGATTAAAAAGAAAACCGTATCAATTGATGTCAATTTCCCTTTGTTCTTTCAGTTATTGGAACCACGTTTTCACTGGTATTCCAGGTCACATGTGTTCTATTGTTTACGCTGAATCGTTCCCATGGGATGTCAGGCTAGTATACTTATATGCCATGCGACCATTATACTTGCGCTAGATATTTTATTTATTTATTTTAAATTTATTGCGAAAAATTTAAAAATGTACAAATGGCAAATCTCTATCTAATCAGAGACTTATAAAAAGTGCAAAGAAAAAAGTATGATAAGTAATTTCTGTTACGAATACGTACAAAGAGGAAAACACAAAATAAATAAAATAGTATATTTACGGTGAGGGGCAGTGTATTGAATCCTGAGCGTAGTGAGGGATTCAAGTGTTAACGCCTAAGACGAAGATAATTTTGCTCCTGAGTGACACATGCAACTTTTCACACTCACTATGAGGAAAAACAAAATAAATAAAAAAAAGTAAAAGTAAAGTTGTTTTAAAACATTAAAAACAACAAAGTGAAAAAAAAAAATATTTTTTCAAAAAATAAAAAAAACGTTGATTTCTAATCGATTACGATGAAATTACAATCGATTATTTTATTAAGATTTGTGTTCAATTGGCACATCGCGTAAATGCTACATGAATAAATTAAAAAAAACGGCCAAGTGCGAGTCGCACACAAAGGGTTCCGTACCATCATCTATAAAAAACTATTTTATTCTGTATTTGTTGTTATAGCGGCAACAGAAATACATCATCTGTGAAAATTTCAGCTGGAACTATCACGGTATCAGTGAGATACAGCCTGGTGACAGACAGACGGACGGACGGACGGACGGACTGACTGACGGACGGATGGACGGACGGACGGACAGACGGACGGACGGATGGACGGACGGACGGACAGCGGAGTCTTAGTAATAGGGTCCCGTTTTACTCTTTGACTAGGTACGGAACCCTAAAAAGTAGCTTGAACAGAAAAGTAGCATTTTGCTTCCTCTCGTCGGGGACCAAAACTTACTTTTCTGGATAAAAGGTGTGAAAAGGTTATTTTATAACTAACTAGCTGCCCGCGCGGCTTCACCCGCGGAGACTGGCGATATTTTTTTCCCAATTTTTTTTCCATTCGTGATATTTACCAGTCTTCACTTTTTCTGAACATTATTTTCCAGGTTTTATTTCTCAGCAGAAATAATTCCATTCTAATAATTTGCAAATCTGTGTTGATCTTCCCTGTTTCTGTTTGCATAGGTAGTATTCCAATCTTAAATTTATTTTGGTAACTTTTTCGCCAAGACAGTTTACATATGATTATTTTACTACCTAACAGCAATAGTTGATCGAGCGAGCGAAGCGACTTTGTTTCAGCTGAGAGCGAATACATATTTGTGTGATGAGCACGAATAAAGTAAAATATTTTGTTACGGAGTCTGGGATGTTTTATATGTGTTTAAGTATTTATATCTATTAAATATATCGTAGTCTATTATATATAACATAGCCTTACTGAGCTAAGTACGGGGCTAGTTAGATTTGTGTATAATTGTTCCCTTATATTTATTTATTTACTGACATTTTTTTATTTTTTATTTATTTAATACAATTATGTTTACATAGTTACTGTGTTACACATAAAGCCACTATTTAAAACCTGGAAGGTTTAGACAATAGTTGGCGAGATCGCGCGGTACATCCCGCGTTCCATAATTTAGTTAAGTATAATATAATATAACAAATTGCTAATATGGACTCCAATTTACTACTTACCTTCATCTAAACTTAGGTAGTACTTTTTAAGTAGCTTCTTACATTTTTCATGACTACTAATGGTATCGGTGAGGTCATGTAATAATTTCTTGGGCAGGTTATTTAAGATAGATGGAAGTAAGATAACTAAGTAAAACTATCAAACATCTGTCATTCATTACTAGCCTAGTAAGAGCTCTTTTTATAGGTTACTTAATGTATTTTTAGTATGCTATCAATAGTCAGATTACTCAGATTAACTAAAGGAACAAGGCAATAAGAAGTATAACGACTTTAGTAGTTACAAGTACCTACCTATAGTGACAAACCTTTTGCAGACAAGTGAAATTCAGTATTATGCCAATGCTATAAAAACTAACTAGAAAGAACATTTCTCAATTTATCCGTACCGCTAATCTACTCAAGATGCCAACGTTATTATACGATTGCAAACAATGTTCTTATGACAACGAAAAATATGTAATTTCGCTTGATTCTGGGTTTCATCGACTTCGAATAAAAACTATCCGTGCTAGAGGAAGCCACAAAAAGCATTGTTACGTGATATTACGTTCAGATTTTCGTGCAATGAATAATGTACAACGTTTTCTAAAGGTAACGCTGACAAAATCACAGATTTTCTCTTCAATCGCTGTTATTACGGCAACAAAGTTATACTTGCGGTTGACAGCGTCGCTACTATCCAACAGTCGCATGCAAGTTAATAAGAAACGCAGTTAGTTCTAGATTTTTCCGTCTTCATTGTTAAGTTTGTGACGTTGATGATACAAATATATCGTTGCAGGCGACTGTAGCGCTCCTGTCATACATTGAGCGTGTTTTAGTTAGGCATTTAGTTCGTTCCCAGTTTGACCACATGCTTTTATAACTTTGCGCTAATGTCATTGCACGTCTAGTATGAATTCTATTTAACCTAGTATGGATTAAATTGGTTGAGGTACTGACTTATGTACGTCAGTTAGTTACTAGCGTAAGACTATTAAGGGTTTTATGATTATGTCTAAGTAAGTTTAATGTTGTAAAACCACTTTAAAGATATTTACAGGCTAATTGCGATATTGCTTCGATCGCCGTCGGTAATCTGAGGCTCTAGTATAAGTTTTATCGATACAATACGTTTTAGAACGCGTTTGCGTTTAGTTTCAAATTGTATGGCAGCGCGTAGTTCCTAATAGTTACCACCAGAGGCGCTGTTCGCGAGGCCATACAATTTGAAACTAAGCGCAAACGCGTTCGAAAACGTATTGTATCGATAAAATTTATACTAGAAACTCTGATGACATTTGAACCATATTGTATGTACTTATAATCTCATTCAAATGAAACGGGCTCAGTCAAAATGTTTTACAATGAAACTGCGTCTAACACCACGACACTACAATGTTTGGTAGAGTCAACATTAAGCCAAAATATAACCGTACGTTCCCAAAACGGTGCAAAAATATCTGAGCAACCTTATGCCTTAACAAGTAGAGTTCAGATATTTTTGATCACTCTGTCCATGCACATAATTTCGAACTCAACTTGAAATTATTTAAGAGTGCCGACTTTTTATGAAACTGTCACTGGAATTTTAATCTTCTACATTGGACGATAAGAGTCGTTTCTTTGATGCAATTCGGCCAACTTAAATAATATCAAGTATACAATAGAGGCTTATTTAATACCCTAATAACCTTTAATTCATGTTTTTTTGTAATATTATTGATTTATATAGCCTTTATTATCAAATATACACTGTATTGGTTATATCGTATCTATTCCGTATAGTGGCGTCTGTACACGAAATAAAAGTGCAATATACGGCGTTTGATGATTAAGCGGTGTCCTTTGACAGAGTGAATCCCCTGAACCCCCAGACCGTTTTAAGAAGGGGAGCCATCTTGATTTTTGATGCAGGAAGATGGGGGGGGGGGGGGGGGGGGTCCGTTATCAATAATGTGTTAATTTTATAGCAGCTTGTGTTTAGGCTATTGCATTAAACTTGGTATTGGTTTCGAATAAACGAAAGATGACAAATTCATTAATGGAATATTTACACCATTTCATATTAAAAACTTGAGATAAATGTAACTAAGTTTGTGTAAATTTTTTTTTGGTACAAGCTTTTATTGACGACTGTACTTTTCTGTATTCCATCAACCACTCATTGAGACAATTCTAACGAGCCCAAAATCAAAAAAAGACTTTTGTCTCCATCATCAGATCAGCTCGATGGTACCACAATATTGAATTGTCATCCAGACTATACTAACATCCAAAATTTCAGCTCAATCGGATAACGGCAAGTGACTGAAAAATCGATTGCAAATTTTGACGGACAACTTAGTTAGACAAGTTTTTACCTTTTTTCGTTAAAAAAAATGCAAATTAAATATCAGGAATAAATTTGGCATCTCAGACTAAAAAATCATATGGGTAATTTTTCAATGTTTAAGAGGGGGCACTATGCGAAATCGGAGTTCTTAGATTGAATATTTACCTATGACAAATTAAAGCGAATGCCAGGAAAACGAACATACAAAAACTACATCATATTTGCAATCTTATTGACCGAAAAAAACTTTTCAAAACCAAAATTGCCTCGATAGAAAAAAATCGCCAAAACATGTCTTATTTTTACCTAATTTCAATGGTGTGACGTTCCCGTGCATGTAGTCTACGTAAAAATTTAATGTATAATAGCTTTTGATATTGCCTAATGAATTGACCAGCGGGGTATTTTTATGTAGTCCCTTTTCAGACTTATTGAGGTAAAACGTATTTGGCGTATAGGTCCTTTTCATATCGCGCGATACCCTTTTTCCCGTCGCGTGTTTCGCGCGGTTCGGTATATCTTCTGTTGCCGTTCGCGGGTGGGGCCAGTCGCTATTGCTCCATTGAGACGAGAGGACTAAATTCGGTGCGCTCACGACAGCGAAGTGAATATAATTTTATCAACAAAAGTGTTTCCCAAATTAAATTGAAAGTGTACACTATGGGTAATAAATTGAACACGAGAAAACGGCTAAACAAACGAAATCTCAAAAGGTTAAAACGTGAATCAATGGTTAAGTGTAATAGGTATGTATTAGTCTAAATTACTTATAATTATTTATGAAACGCAAATAATTGTTTAACGAAAACTTTTTTTTAAACATTCTAATGTCGACTTTATGGTTTAAACTTTAAAGTTCAAATTACAACATCATCATTGCGCGGCGATCGACCTCGGTGACCAACGTCGGTAACCTCGGTGTTATTTGTTGTAGTAAATGCAAAAATGGGCGATGATTTTTCTTCAGTGATTGAGTATTTATCTTTTTTATGTAAGGATTTTTATTATTATTTATTTTCAGATTTACGTTAGCAACTTTGAACAATGCGGTCGTTAATGATAATATTGAGCCCCCCCAGCCCCAAGGTACAAATAATGAAGAATCCATCGCGCCAGAACAGTACGTACTTACCTACTTAATATGAGTTACTTTACTAGCTTCCGCCCGAGACTTCGTCTGCGTGGGCCCGGGATAAAAATTATCCTATATTTTAATCCAGGCTATAAACTATCCTCGTGCAAAAATTCATCCAAATCGGTTGAGCCGTCAGTATTTAAGAAAATATACAGGGTGAGAACACTCAACTCACAAGATGAAACCTTTGATTCAGACCATTATTTTTAAATTCTAATTTTCAGGTTTACGTTTGCCACTTTAAATAATGTTGGATGTGATGATATCTTTGAACCCCAGAAAACAAATTATCAAAAGCCAATATCGCCAGAACAGTACGTATTTATTATATTACTTGTGTTTGATAGATGTATGTATAGCTAACCACAGCTGCACCTCTTACAGTTCACAGTACGCATTCTAGACCTTAAAAAAACTTTTATTTCTATTTTTCAGACCTACGTTTGCAAATTTGAATAATTTTGGAGATGATAATGTTGCTGAGGCCCAGAATACAAATAATGAAGAGTTGGTAGCTCCAGAATTGTATGTATTACACGAGTGTCTATCACACGCTTTGGGATTTACACACTTAAAATTTAACTTTTTTTGTTTGTTACTTATATATCTGGTTTGTTTGCAGTAATATTGCTGAATATACTCAAGATAAGAAGAAGGTAACAAAAAGTAATAAAAAATGTGGACAAAATGAACAAGAGGAACAAGTACAAACATATGATGGGAAAGAACGGCTGATTATAGACAAAGATTACTTTTTTGAAAATTTGAAAAAAATTTCAAGCCATGGACCTCAGTTTGGATGTACCTTGTCCAACCTAAATATAACAGGCGAAACAAAAAAAGGGCTAAATTCCAAACTGAAGTTTACCTGTGACATGTGTAGAGCAGAATTTTTCCTCAACACCACAAATCCACTGCCCACTGAAAACCTCAATATAGATGCTGCAGCTGTGTCTGGTATTACAAACACAGGTATGGGCTTGGAGCAATTTACCGGTTTATTTGCTGCTATGAACCTTCCCATACTGTCACAAAAGGTGTTCACGACCATTCACAATGTAATATGCGAGCAATGGGAGAAAACTGCTCATGAAGCTATGGCGGCGGCAGCAGAACGTGAAAAGGTAGCTGCGATTGAAGAAGGGCGGGTGAAAGACGGAGTACCAGTTATCGACGTCATTGCTGATGGGTGCTGGTCCAAGCGTTCGTACAAAAAAAATTATTCGGCGCTTTCTGGAGCAGCCGCTATTATAGGCAGGAAGTTTGGGGAGGTTTTATTCTTCGGAGTGAAAAATAAATATTGTTGTATATGTGCTCGTGCACAAAACAAGGGAACCACTCCAAAGGAGCATACATGCTTTAAAAATTATACCGGCGCTTCCTCTGGCATGGAGGCAGTAATTATAGCGGAAGGATTCAAAAACTCCTTAGACATGTATGGAATCATCTACGGAAGAGTTATTGCGGATGGAGACTCAAATACCTACAACAAAATTCTCGAAGAGAGACCATACGTGGATGTCACGGTTGAAAAAATAGAATGCCGGAATCATGTTCTTCGGAACATGTGCAATAAGTTAGCTGCCGTTAGCACAGATACCAAATATCCGTTACACATGAGGAAAATGCTCACCACCCAAAGAATACTGGCCATGAGGAAAGTTATCATCTCGGCTATAAAAAAACATAAAGAGGAAGTTGCAGATTTAGGTACACGAATAAATAACCTATATAAAGATATTTCGAATTCGTACCATCACGCTTTTGGTCATCACAGCGATTGTTTAGATCACTATTGTAGTAGTGAAAAAAAAAGTGAAGACCTTGTACCAAAAATTAGGAATTCTTTGTTTTGGGCCAGAATACAATATATTGTGGGTATAGTCGCCACTCACTCGCGGAGTTTGGTTCATGATTATGACAGCAATGCAGTTGAGCAGTTTAATAGTATTATAGCCAAATTCGTCGCTGGCAAGAGAACAAACTTAATACAACGTCAAACTTACCAATCAAGATGCGCAGCTGCGGTTGTGGCATACAACACGAAAAGGCATCATTATAATCTGCAAAAATCGCTTCTAGGTAAAAGCCCCAAATCAAAATTAAAATCATTTGAAAATAAACGAATAGATAAAAACAAACGGAAAAGACAACTCGGACTACCTAAGAAAATTAATTTTAATAAAAAACCACGACTTCTGTCAGAAGATAAACATTACGGTACAGACACCTGCCAAAAACCTGACATGCCAGAAGACATATATAACCTCAGGAAAACCAGTTTCCTGAATAACTTGCATAAAACTGACATCGAAAGAGCTACAATAGAAAGAGCTACCATTTTACAGCGGAGTAGTAGCGAATGGCTGGAATTACGCCGAAATATGTTGACCGCTTCCAATTTTGGAAAAGTTATAAAACGCCGTGCCACAACAAGTGCCAGCATAGTGAAAGCATTGCTTTACAAAAGCAACATTTCACATGTGGCAGCAATAAAACATGGCATTGACAATGAGCCAATCGCTCTTAAGCAGCTAGCGGACCAAGAAAATGTCATCATAAGGCCTTGTGGACTGTTTATTGATGGCAGTCTACCTTTTTTGGCAGCAACTCCTGATGGGTTGATAGGTGATGATACGATTGTGGAGATTAAATGTCCACTATCATCATTTAAAATGCCCATCAAGGAAGCCATTACAAAAAGAAAAATGAAATTCTGGGCCATTAAAAATGACCAAATGGTAATTAATAAAAACGATCCGTGGTATTACCAGATACAAGGGCAATTGCACGTTACTAAAAAGAAAATTTGTCTTTTTGCGGTGTGGTCCGGAGGAAATCAGGTGATGGTCACCGAAAACATATTGCGTGACGATGAATTTTGGGATAAAAACATGGTTGGAAAACTTGAAGAATTTTACATGTATCACATATTGCCCGAATTAATTGATCCCCGCCTCACTAGGAATATGAAACTAAGGCAGCCGAGCGATCCTAAACAACGTCAGCCATCCGCTCCTTCTGAACCGCAGAATTCCCCAAATTTAGTCTTCCAGCCGCCCTCTGACCCCCCACGTACACGTCCTTATTCTTTTGATCCAACTGAGCGATCTAATATGTCACAAAATGTCTTACCTATTTCAAAGTATTGACGCATTAATAAAGTTAACGACATTTTTGTGAATAGAATAGAATAGAATAGAAATAATTTATTCGTAACACCAAAATACAATAACAAAGTATCAATGATTGGGTCAAGGACAAGGACTTTTTAAGTTTAACGCGTATGTTAGCTTTCTTTGCAATTTAACTAACTACTACTATACAATTTACACATTTAAAATGAATCATAACGTTGCACAACGTACAAATAACAGAAATATGTAAAAACAAATAGAATAGAATGAATAGGATTACTTGTTTGTTTGTTTGAAATAAAAATAAAATTAAAACTATACACAAACCAACTGGAATTTTGTACTTTGCCATGCCCCACAACTGAAGTTTTTACATATCCTTCCCACTTCAGCACATAAACTGCTTTATAAAAGCAAATACAGATGTTAATGCTGCAAGTAGCCATTCCATCGATTAGTCAGGAATCGCATGCTTACATTCAGTTTCTCATCATCAGCTGCACATCAAAATGCACATTTTGATGAGAATAAGTTGCTACTTATGTAAATATTTACCTAGAAATAATCCTTAGATCCCATCATCAGACCTTCGACAAACCTAGCCTCTCTAAGGGACCTGCTATCGAACAAAAAATCCCTCTTAAATACTTATTTTATTCTGGTTTTTAGTATTTGTTGTTATAGCGGCAACAGAATACATCATCTGTGAAAATTTCAACTATCTAACTATCACGGTTCATGAGATACAGCCTGGTAACAGACGGACGGACGGACAGCGAAGTGTCAGTAATAGGGTCCCGTTTTTACCCTTTGGGTACGGAACCCTAAAAACAGAATTCTCTTTTTGATTCTAGGATTTGAGTCCCTACCAAATTCGTGTTGTGAGTTGTTATGTTACACCCTGTATACGTCCGTTAACTTACTCAGTACTTATAAACCAGTTTATTATTAATTTATTTATAGACTAAAGCCGTCAGACGTTCTTAATTTCCAATTGACACCGCAGTCTATGGACATTCTTTATATTGTTTTATAATTTTATCATGTTCCATCTGTCTGGATGAGCATATACTACGCGAGAGTAAGCGAGACAAACCGGGGCGTGGCCCTTCCGCACAGCGCGGCAGGTGCGGGGCGCGCGGGTGATTTCTGATTTTTTCCTGGGGTAGTGCCCGCTCTTAACTATAGGGCTATCCAAATATGTCTATTGTTTGTTTCTTAAAATTTAAATAAAAATGTTATAAATATATTATAAGAAAACAAGACGATGTAAATTTTCATTTCTTTCTTTTTTTTTTTCTTTTTACGTTGGAAAAAGTTAATATTAAATATCAATGAATTCGGCGTCCTTGATTTATACGAAAATGATACCAAGTTTGCCCTTATAGCTTAATAAATATAGCCAGGTTATTCGGGGTATGCCAAACCCCCCCCCCCCTCCCAAAATTTACATCTGATATTTTGATGGCTCCCCTTCTTAACTCCATCTTTGAGTAGCAAGGTCCAACTCTGCAAAAGGAAATCTCTTAATCACAAATCGCCGTATAATGAAGCCAACACCAGCAACTAGTACTGCAGTTTGGCAGATAATATATAGCAAAAAATCGCCTCTACACGTATTATCTACTTCAATATTTATTTTACTAGTCTATTTAAAACGCGGATCACCTGATCTTAAATTGTGCGTAGTTTCACCTCTTTAACGTCTTAAAAATAAAAAAAACCTTGGTGATCACGACGACGTATAGGAAATTTGCATCGTCTAGGCTAGGAGACGTTGTGCAAAAAATACTTGAGAATCTAGTTAATATTTGCGACTAGTTTAAGAATTCGAATATCCCACTGACTGCTGTGCCGGGTTCAATTCTCAGTCGGGCCAGCGTGTGAAATGTTTTATTTGGTAAAAATGTAAAAATACTAGTTTTTTGACAATTATATCATTGTTTGGTACATGTATTGTATCAGTGCTACCAGCATAATAAGCAACTCTTGTTTTATGGTAATTATATCTTTGTCTAGTACATTTATTACATATTAATGATACGAGCATAATAAGCTGAACATTTCGCATCTAAAAAGATGTAAACATATCAATTATTGAATAAAATTGATGATTAATAAATAGGTAATTGTACGAGCAACGGACCAGATCGAAAAGTGAAAAGGTTTTATAACTATAATGTTCACCTCAATCTTAATGACTACATTAAAATTAATGTAATAGTTCTATCTAACTGACGAACGAGTTAAGCAGATAGGTACACTCAAAAATACTATAGTTACGAAACTTTGTAATTCAGTTGATTATTATAACAGTACAAGACTCAGATGTCAACGAAACTCATCGGTTCCGAGCTTCCGAGTTGACTGAACCAAGTTTTTATCTACCTTAGAAATCTATTGTAAACTCAGGTGTGCAAATGGTCCAAGATTAAAGTTTCGGGCCAGAAGCGTCGATGACTCTCCGAACAATAGCTCGTAATCATCATCATTAGGATCATTCAAGATTGTTCAATGACTCCGGTCGAAGGCTGATGTCATGCAAACAACAAATGTATACAATATGCCACGATTTGCAACTATTGGGATTGGTTCAGGCATAATAATGAAGTAGGTACGTAGATTAATCAGTTCGCTTGTTGGATATTGGATTCATCATGATACTATTCAGTCTGCATATTAGACGATTAAAATGATTAATACATTAAAACTAGTGTTTATGTTACAAATAGAATATTTAAGTACACTATTTTGTACTAGGTTTTCCTTGCTTCAAAATTTCCTTGCTAAAAATGACTGCATAAAAAAATACCGATTTAGCAAAAGTGTTAGAATTTATCGTAGGTTTTGGTTAGTAAAGAGTTTGTAACCAAATCGTCGGTATTTAATTACTTTTTTTCGTATTTTTCGCACGTTTAATAATCATTCTTATGAAAGAAAATAAAAGTATATAACCGGAAACGCTTACTTAGTTTAGTAGTGTGTTTCTAGTACCTATTCCAGAAAACTGAACAGGGAAGCAAGAAAGCCTAATGTCCCGTAAACCACAAAACTGCCTTCAAAGACCTCATTGTTTAATTACTGTTACTCAGGTTACGAGGCAAGTCTCGGAAACCATCAACGACTTAAGTTCTAAAGTCGGTTTACACGAACCGGCGGTAGGTCAGTTTAGTATTCCATTCACTACTTCCTGAACATCGTGGATATCCGTATGTATCTTTAAATCAGTTATTCATAAATCATAACGAAAACTATTGTTACGATGAATCAATATCAATATAATCGAGGCGTTACGGAAATTGTTAAAATTTATGTGAAACATTATAAATGCATTAACGAAGGGAAGTAAAAGTACGATAAAACCGCAATCTGATAACGAACGATATCGATTAACGCATAAAAATAAAATAAAACAAATGGCATAGGTACGCTACCACTCACCGGACTTCCGTTTTTCGCTGACAAGCACCAGCGACTTCGTCCTCTTCACCCTTAACGAGCGTCTCCTAATGGACCTCATCAATGCTTCGGGCATCCTCGAAAAGCGAGGCGAGTCCACCCGCTTCTCTGGCATAAAGAAATTCTTTACGGCCAGCATTTTTAAAAATCGAACGTCCAGAAATAGGTTCGAACGAGCGTTCCTTTTTCGAAAAAATGCGCCTTAATTAGAACGACATCTCTTGGATTATTCGATAGTCTTTTATTTTTATTGCTTTTCACTTCACGATTTATATCATGATTCACATGAAAGTTTTTTTAATCCGAACTGTCACACAATCCAATTAAAAACCATTTGTTTTCACACAAACTCCCATGCTTAGTCAACGATTCCTAATTGACCGACGACACATCAAAAACCGCCGCTCAATCCAACTTCCGAACACAAATCACTCCACACGACACTATCCCGTTTCCATATTGTGTACGAACTGACGCGACTCAACCGCACGGCAGCGTGGTTGGAAACGCACTGAGCGGCGCGGGGTGTACTTAGTGTAGCTGCCCTTGATATCTCTTGGATCTGCGTTATCAGCTTACCTTAGTGTTGGCAATTGTTTTAATTGCGAACGTGTGAATGAATTGATAAGGAGTGTTTTTAACGACATTGTGTTTTTAACGTCTATACATTTTGGGACGGATGACTTAGCGACGTTGCTATTGGTTGTTCACAATATTAAAATTTCATTTATGTTACTTTGATCATGACATAGCTAGGCCTCCCCCAAAGTGTGCCAAAGTTATCGGTCCTGCGCCACCCGTATCCAGCGGACTCCCAAGACCTTTACCAGTGGACGTCTTTTGGCTGATATAATGATGATGGTCATGACAATTTATATTAATATCCTATATTATTGAACGAGGAACATTTGTAATCACGTTTCCGAAAACGGCTCTAACTCTAACGATTCCGATCAAATTTGCAATGTAGGGGTTTACGGGGCAAAAAATTATCTTTACTAGGTCTCGGAAAACTCGATATTTTTATTTTCACCCGAGGAAAGGTCGATCGCCTAGATACTAACTGTTCTATAAACTAAGAAACATTCAGTCATGTTTTTTTTTGCAAAGGTTATGATGTTGAAGCGGATTTCAATAATAAAATACAAATGTCATCATCCCAAACAAAGTAAGGAAAATTTAAAGTATGAAATGCAATCATGGTAAAAACGGACATGAACGAATTTATCCATCAGACGCAAAAAAACAGCTTGACGTGACCGTCAGCAGCCCCGTTACTAACAGCATTACTTCTAACCAAAAAACCAAACAAAACCAGATTGCTAACGATTTTCTCCATAAAAGCTAAAAGTTTTTTACACCACTCTTATAAGTCACTAAAACTGTAGCGTAGAGTAATTTCTTGATACTCTTGATAGATGTAACAGGATCTGCCTGCAAAGCACTTTTCAATTTAGAAATTACTTAGTTGATTATGGGATGCAAATCTAGGTACACAGGACTTCTACGTACAGTCGCCATCACAGACATAGGTACACTATAGGTGTTCAAAAATACCGGCACAAGCACCCTAATGTCTTGAAAATAGAGGTGTGATTGCGACTGTACAAGTTTCCTCTTTATGGACAAAGGGGAAAATAACGATATACCTATCAATGAAAAAAGTCTAGCAATAAAAAAAGTTTTGGGGAAGTTAAAGGTAAATATTAGGTTGGAGAATTTTATGGCAAAGGTTAGGTTTTGAAGAAGTTTAAGGTAAATATGCTCAAAGGCAATAAAAACGGATTCTTTTTGCATAGGATTGATATGCAAGGTGTACTTGTTTTCTTGCTCTACATAGATAGATAATAGTCAAAAATACAAATGTGTTATGCATATTTTAAAAGGATCATCATTAATTTCAAGATGTTTTATTCAAACTAACGCCAACGAAACAAAAATAGATCATTTATTTATACAAATCATTAAGAAACTAACGTTAGCATCATTATGACACAAATTATGACCTTTTCCGTCACACACTAAACTATTTCTAAAAGATTAACCCAATTGTAAATATTTCCACCATCCGCCAAGCCCATTCGTCTAAATTAGCGTCCGTGAAATATTCATTCATTCCGTTCTTTTCATGAAATGACTAAACTTGTTCTGAATGAATGAAATAGAAATCTTTGTAGTTTTGCTCCAGTTACATAATTATGTATATGTAAGTACGCAATCTTTTCTTTGCGGAATATCAATTATTTTACTGTGGTACAGGCTAAATTATCACAATATTAATTATGTAAACATGCGTTATCATTGTTGAAATCATGCATAATCTGGCTTTCTACGGGACACTTACTCGTAGTATAGGAACCAGGCAAACCTCTGTGAGTGACATACCATATCTTGAAGGATCTGTATGATTTAACTAGAATGTCTTTATGTAAACCTGTTTCAGAATTTGTCAGAATAAGTACTTACCTAAATAAATGTTTTAATGTTTAATACATTTCTTGAATTTAAAATAACTGGTCATAAAGTAAAAGAATATATAAAGACGTGACTGGTATAATTGCTGTTAAATACAGAGTAATTGCCTATTGTAAAATACAAAGCAAACTTCAAAGAAGAAAATAGATCATAACATAATGAGATTAATGAGCTACATTATGCAATATAACTCAAGGGTTCCATCTTCCTTGCATTATCTTCAGGAAAATATAATGAAGGCGTAACTAACTGGCTGACAGTTTTATTATGTGTAAATGTGCTGTAATGAGTGACTTATCCTTTATAGAGTATACAACAACATTAATGTATATATCACACATGACACCCAAAACCACCTCCCACACACCCCTCACCCCTCCTCTTTCTTTGCACAAAGTATTAGGTCCATGAAATACAAAAAATACGTATTAATTCAGTCGATATTGTTCAACCTCAAAATATCGGGGAGTTTGATAAAATTTGGTACGAATGTCCCCGGGTCAGAACCTTACAAGGCTTTGAAGGCTTGTAGAACGGCCGCTATCTTGGGAAATCTACTCCATTCCTAAGAAATTCAGGTTTT
This sequence comes from Epinotia brunnichana, assembly GCA_963854355.1. Lineage (NCBI taxonomy): Eukaryota > Metazoa > Arthropoda > Insecta > Lepidoptera > Tortricidae > Epinotia > Epinotia brunnichana. Next base: position 29,950,739 of record OY977945.1, read on the forward strand.
GTTCGAAAACTACGTACTCTATGAAAACATGGTCTACAGCAACATTAAAGCTGAATAAATTCTACACAATCTTGACGAGAAAACGTATCTTCGTGGAGAAAAATGCATCCACATGTGAGATTTTCCCTCAATGTCCTTCCAGGGAAGATTCTCCGAATTTAGAGCTCGGGAGAATTTCAAATCCACTTTGATTTTCACAAAAGGATATGAACTACATTAATAATAACATAGGGCTAAACCCAAAATAATGGTAATGGATTAAATTTCTCGTTAAGTAGTGATAGTTTGCTACCACCTCCAGGTCAAGATGCTTGATGAATTCCAAAAAATGAGGTGGTGTTAGATTTATCTTAATGCTGACAATGTGTTGGCACACATCGCATTAAAAAAATGCCGTGTTGGCGGGCGTGAGTAGAAATCAAATCTGAAATCACAACTTTGCTTCTAGTAGGTACTTAAGGCGCTGCATGCAGCTGCGCATCGAAAAAGTGCCTTTTCCAAACCGATTATTAGTATACTTGTACTATTGCTAGAGATCCAAATTTTTGATATGTATGTCTTCAGTTCATTGGCTATGTTCGTGCTTCGTAGAATCACGATTGCTTACAAAAACCTCGATAGATTTTGCCTTTCAAAACAGTGCTTTTTTACCACCAAACTCGAAATATCTCAAAAGTTATTTGGAACATTACAATGAAATTTGTTGTGATAGGTAGCTTTTTGGTAGATCTATCTACCGGCTTCTTAGAATTTCAATAAGTATGTTTGATAATTCAATACATTTGGTAATTTGTCTGAAAAACCGGGTGTTGAGAGTATCAAGGTCCATCGCGGTGTGGCCGCTGGTCGAGATAGCATGGTAGGCAGCACGCGCCGCGCGAGCGCAGTGACATAACACGTTTAGGTATTTAAGAGACAAATTGAAATTGTTCTTATATGATGTTTGGTCAAATTACATTTTTTAATAGACATAGTCATGTACTGAAGAAATTGCTGGTCTTAAAATAACCAACCTGTATAATAAAATGCTCTTCTGACTAACAGTGGTCTAATTATCCAGTTTTTGATCAGTCAGTCATACTGTACAGTGTAACATAGGTAATAATTATGGTAATAATATAATTTGCCAGGAGATAAATAGATGAACATAGCTATTTGTTTATTATTTTTGATGGTTTCTTAAGCGGGCGTAAACCGGCGCTATAACTTTACCTAGAAGTAATCGATTTTATTTCGGTTTAAAAAAAACTGTAATATATTAGTACAATCCATAATTGGTGACGTTCACCCTTAGGAAGTGAAGATGTACTATTATTTTATCAGTTCTACGTATTTGGAAAACGGAAGCACCCACCTAGGAACTGGGAAAACGCTAGGTGGATTGATGATGAAGAAATCTGTACTAACATATCTTTGGAAAGTAAGTGTCCATAATTGATGTCATCTTACTACCATGCACTTAAGAACTGTAACTGCCTATTATTCCTTATTTTCCAAAATAATAGATTTAAATAAATAATAAATATTTGGGGACAATCTTACACAAATCAACCAAGATTTGAAAAATAAAACAATTATTCAAGATGAAAAACATTTGATCGTATGATCCGCAAAAACGAGCCGAATACGGATGCCAACAGAATAAGGCCGTTAGCGGGGTGCGCGGGACGCGCGTCTCCCACTCCGTCTGCCTCACCTCCGCAAATACCTAAACATCGTCTAATAAGAGCGCCTTAATTTATAGGGCGGATTTCAATAAACATGACATCAGTAGATGGGTCTGTAACACGCCCGTGCCATACATTTAATATTATTGATGCGGGGCGTATTACTGGAACTTCATAATGTGATGGTCAAAACAGGCTTTAGGGCAAAAATGGGGCAAAATGCAAGTGACAGTTGTCAAGTTCACTACACACACTCACCGAAACCTCTGTTTACATGTCTTAAAATTTGAACTTTAGGGACCATAGGGGTTAACAGCTATCTTGAAAAGTATACCCCTTGGAATTCTAAAGAGAGGCACGTCGTTGAAATTATAATTTCTCCAGCCTGAGATAGCCAGTATCATTAACCCGGAGATCGTATTCCTGGAGGCCTATTTCACTCGACGTATAAATTTAATATGATATTGATACGGGTGATCAGGATAATGGCTGGGGTACCATGGAATACGCCTGCTCGCAGCTTATTTCAAAAATTATGACGGTTCCGGGTCTATACATATTAGAGGTGTCAAAAATAGTTCGTAGGAATCTTGACAAATTTATAAAGTATAATCCTAATAGTCGAAACAGAAATAATCTCCTTCCGAATAGGCACAGGTTAAAGAAATCTGAGCAGTGTATATGGTACATTGGTCCTAAAATATACAATAGGTTGCCAAAAGACTTAAAAGAATTGGAACTATCAGAAAACATATTTATAAGTTATATAATATAATTAAGGAATACTTGACTGATAAAGCATTTTACTCTTTAGAAGAATTCTTAGATAAATAAAATTTATGAACTGTATGTAGGTACTTAATGACATACATTATTGTATTAATAACTTAATGAATGAATGAATGTATCCTTATATGATTTGTAAATTTTGAACTGCTAAATGACGTGTAACCTATGTTATCAATAAATAATTGAATTGAATTGAATTGATATTTCTCGCCCGCACTTGCTTCCACACCCTAACGTATCAGAGCGAGTGCGATCAACAAATATCATACCAATATTATATGAATACGGGCAGTGGAATAGTCCTCTTGGTTTCATATTACATGCTTCACTTTACACAATATGACTGCTGTAGCGCTTTAGAATTATTTCTGGTATTGAGGTTAGGGAATGCAAACCGGTTAACCGGTTAGCCTGTTAACCGGTAAATTGACTATAAATGAGGCCGGTAAATTACCGGTAAATTAAAATCAAAACCGGTAATTTACCGAAACACAAGTTATTAGTAAAATACTACATTTTAACGATTGCTAATGCTTCATCGTCATGATTATACTTCAATAACCCTCCTTTTATCATATAAAATGTCAATTGATTAAACTTGTTGGCGTTATCCTTACCTTGTCTATAAACTGTTTTCGAGAGTCATTACCAATCGTCTCGTACGTAGGCTATATGACTTCAAGCCTCCCAGACAAGCCGCACTTTTAGCACCGTAGACCACATCCATACGCTCCGTCAGGTTATACAGAAGACTGAGGAGTATAACCTGTCCCTCTGCTTAGCGTTCGCGAACCACGAGAAAGCCTTCGATTTGATTGAAACCTGGGCTGTACTAAGTCTCTCCAGCGATATAGCGGTAAGTGACTACCGCTATATCGAAGTATTGAAGTATTTGTACGAAAACGGGACAATTACTAATTTCCTACCTACCTGCTAATCCCCAAGGAACGTTTTCAGTTGTGTTTTTGCCCTCCTACCACTGAGCCAGTATTAAATATTAAAGAATCTGATTATTAAGGCATTCATGGCACATGATAACTCTTTATACTAATATTACGATAAATAAACGTCAAATAACGCTACTTATTAGCCAAATTGGATTTATTGGTAATTTACCGGTTAACCGGTTTTGCCTCACTCAAGTCGGTAATTTACCGGTATTGAAATTTGCCCGGTAATTGCATTCCCTAATTGAGGTCAAAGGTTTCTTTACTGTTTAGGATCTACCCATCATATATCATCTGTATAGGATAGACGCTGCAAAAAAATTACCCAAGACAATAGCTCATGATACTCGTAACAACATATGATCGTAAATTGCAAGAAGAATGGTTAAAGCAGAAGTAGAACAATGAGTAGATATTATCTCTAGATAGAATAGATATTGAACCAAATAATGTTACATATTGTCTTCGAGCGTGTCATGTCCCAAAAAATATGCGAGAAATATAAAATAATCTCTTGGTAATCTCATGGTAACTTATACGAGTAACTGAAAGTTTATTTCGTAGGCAAAATTGTTGGTGTTGTTGAAAAAAAAGTCGTATTCGTGCTTGTGGCGACGAAGTGTGCACGCGACGAAGATAAATGAGTAGATATTATATCTAGATAGAATAGATATTGAACCAAATAATGTTACATATTGTCTTCGAGCGTGTCATGTCACAAAAAATATGCGAGAAATATTAAATAATCTCTTGGTAATCTCATGGTAACTTATACGAGTAACTGAAAGTTTATTTCGTAGGCAAAATTGTTGGTGTTGTTGAAAAAAAAGTCGTATTCGTGCTTGTGGCGACGAAGTGTGCAAGCGACGAAAATAATTAAGTTTGCAGAAAAAAACATAAGTACCTGTAAGCACTCATGTACAAATGTTATGAATACATCAAACACCTTGATGAAGTCTTCTTTGAAGTATAATTTTGCAACAAAAAGCGCTTAAAGCGCTACGCCCGTTATATGTAACTGCAAAATCCCTCCGAGTCGTGCAAATTCTTATCTAGCATCATAGCACGATGTGGTTTCCATTTTATTATCGCCAGCCACCACAGCTCGACCCCTCACTTCCCTTCTAACATCAGTAATCGCCGTTCCAACTCGGTGTTCGTCGATTCTTCACGGTTCATTTAACACTGGACAGTATACATTAATGTTTAAATCGGTGTATGTACTCGAGTCTTTTGTTTTCTCGAAACATGTGGTTAAGTTTGTTATGATTTCATGTTTGAATTCATGTCTTCATTATACGATCTCATCGTGTATAATATCCCTATGCTTCAATTATTTTATTTTACCTATAAACCTGGTCAGAGTCTTGTTAAGTGACCATCGATGGACGAAATAGGTACTACTAAATTTCGATTTCCTTGGTGGTAAAGGAAAGGTGGAATTACATCTTAAACTTGTTTTACGTTACATTTTATCAATTCGCCCACAAGTCCCTCAACGCAGAAATAGAAGAAAGAAACGAACAATTTTTTTAACACTGATTTTTATGGCAGCCACTCTAACCTTTCGCATTTTATAATTGTAACATAATAATAAACGCTCCATCAAGATCCGTTACAATGTCAAAGTCTTATAGGTACCACTAACTAAAGCCCATCGAACCATCCTTATAATTAAGATCCCATAAACTCTGTAACATTTTTCAAAAAGGCGTACATGCCATGGAAACTGGTACAGAAATCCGTCTTTTAATTAGTGCATCCATCAGAATGCGGTCCGCCCACGAGACCGGTTGCATCCTTGCACCTTGCTTGACAACTGACAGGGCGCGGGGGAACATGTTAATTTATCCGAGACTTTCAGAGCCTGTTAGACTTTAGACTGGTTATACTCAGATAGAAGAAATCGTATTTTTAGTGTCAGTACAAATTAAAAGGTCAGGTCAAGAGTACCCTATAAGCATGTGAATGTCATGAAAGAGGTTGAAACAAGATCGTAACAAATGGAAATCCGTGTATTCTGGCTACCCTTCAGAGAAATAGGCGGGATTATGTTAAGTATGTAAAAAAAGTACAAGTCAAGACCAAGCCTGATAGATTTTATCTTTTACCGTCTCGTGTTAGAGCCTCAATCTTTTTTTACTGATTGACTACTTGACACGACAAATGATTTGACAAATTATATTTGACAACGACAAAATGATTGACGTCCTAACGTTATCTTTTATCGATTGATGTTAAATGATTCGAGACCCCTAATTTGCCAATGGAATTGAATATACTTATTGATCAGTAAAGTGATTTATTCCTCATAATATCTTATTTAGGCCCGCTTAATCACCATCAGACTAAACCTGTTACTTCAAACCTTGTTACTACCCACACTTCTATGCAAAGTTTAAAATCATTAGTTCTGTCTAGCTTCTCAGACTACGGATCGGAAAGAGACGGAAGGTCACATTTGTCTAGCAGAAATAAATTAGGATTAAGTATAGGACCTTGTGGCACAGTGTAGGCAGCGATGTCTTTAAGATTGTTAGTTTACCTTGAGTTTAGTGTTACGAATATGTAAACATAGATAGTATATGGGATTTGCACTACTCCTTAACAAGCTCTACTAGTGTCTATTTTGCAAAACATACACGAATTTCGTAATTTACATGCTCAGCTTAATCAATTATTCTTATTAGCTATTATAAATTGGTTTTAAATGTTGTCAATCAAATGGCTTCTTACCACACATAAAAAAAGGTTATTTGATGTCTTTTAAAAATCTTCGCTTCGTCTGCCATAAAACTTACCAAACCCAAAGCTCTATTCAATGCCAATGAAGAAACCACATTACCTGAAACATGAAAAGAAATGTTAACATTACTACATGACATGTAATGACATCGTTAAACAGGACAAAAGCCTAAAAACTGTTAAATAGATGATAAACTCGAAATGGATCGAGATGGGCAACAATTTTAAAAGCTGTAAATACAATTTATATCTTCTAGCTTAGATGATACAGTTGCTATTTGAACGGATATTTGTCAAAAATGGGCTATCACAAAATAATGTCGAGTATAAAATCCAGTGCTACAAAGGACTTTACGGCTGTCAATGATTGACTTTTACGGGGTTACGTTCGTAAATTTGGAGATCGGACAATTCGCTCGGGAAGATATTAATTTGCAAGTAATGGAGTATTTGATAGTAATTTGATATTGTGTATTTTGTTACTAATAGGGATGAAAGTGATTTTATAGTGCTTTTTAAAGTGTGGTTCATAATTTTTGGCCAGTTTTTAATCGCGGCGGTAAATCCAATTAGCAGTGTTTGAGTTAAATTGGTTGTGCAGAATTTTAGCCATAATAATATGAGACACATTTTGTCTTAATCCTCCTAATTCAAAATGCTTTTTACAAACATCAGATTTAGCAGCTGTGTCCGTCTGTAATTGCTAAGCATGCATTTCTTCAAGTACAGTCACCGGCATAAATATATGATGGATCAAATGCCGCAAAAATATCGTAAGAACGTGTCAGACATTTTTGCGGCCTTTGATTCATCATATATTGATGCCGGTGACTGTACCGACACTTCTCAACCCGATTATTGCTCTACTCATCATCATCATATCAGCCGAAAGACGTCCACTGCTGGACATAGGCCTCCCCCAAAGAGTGCCAAAATGACCGGTCCTGCGCCACCCGCATCCAGCGGACTCCCGCGACCTTTACCAGGTCATCAGTCCACCTTGTGGGGGGCTTACCTACGCTGCGCCTTCCGGTACTGCTGCTGCGGTTGCTGTACTGTTAAAACAAACCCTGCAATCCTGGACCAAAACCAGACCTTGGACTCTGAAGCAGTACTTAGCTGAAAGCTGCATCTGCAACCGGTACTAACGGAAATATAGGAGAAGTCACTAGACTTACATCTCGTGAATCAGGAGTTGAGGATGCAACCGTAAGAAATAGGGTTTAAACTTGTTCAACTCTGCAATGTAACGCAATTAGCAAGGAGTATGTTATGAACTTTCATAACGTTAGCTGATTACATGTCACGAGTCATGACATAACGCGGTGATGGATATCGCGAAAGTCTTCACATGTGTGACCCTTGTTACATTTGAGGTGAAAGGAGTGTGTGAAAATAATTACGTAGGATGCGTTTATAGGTATGCAACGTCACTAAACCCGCTAAGCTTAAGTGGTAGTGGGCGGGGCACATTGCACGTAGAACCGATGGCCGTTGGGGTGGAAAGGTTCTCTGGTGGCGACCGAGTGCCGGCAGGCGCAGCGTGGGTAAACACCCCACAAGGTGGACTGATGACCTGGTAAAGGTCGCGGGAGTCAAGCTCGCGCAGGACCGGTCATTGTGACACTCTTTGCCTTTGGGGGAGGCCTATGTCCATGCAGCAGTGGACGTCATTCGACTGATACTTATGATAATGATGCACGTCACTAACCTTGTATGTAAATATCGTCCAATTCACGAGGACGCGCCCCACTTTTATTAGCTTAGTATTTATAAGTTCCTTGAATCTATAGCGTAAATAAATATAAGATATTACGAGACAATCTTACACAAATCGAACTAGCACCATGGTAAGCTCAATAAGGCCTATATTAATGTTACCAGACGACGATATTATTAAATGAGCGAGCGAAGAGAACGAACTTCTTTGTTTCAGCTTGGGCATAAATTATTTCGTATGTCCGGCGTCTGTCTAGCTGTTCTCCTGTCCAGGTATTTCGAAAAAATTAATCGACATAAAAAAAAAACTATATAATTAATAATTATTGAACTTGCTCACAAAAATGAACGAGAATCGGTTGAGAAATGTGACCTGTAGAGTAGGACAGCCGGACAGCCAGACATCCGGACAACCGGACGTACGAAAGAATGTTGGTCCAAGCTTCGTTCTCTTCGCTCGCTCGTTCAAAAAGCACAAGTGTACAAAAAATGTCTGTCGTTATGAGCCGTATTTCGAGGTGACCTCGTTTTATCTCGTGTCCACAGGACTCAGGTAATTACTAATTAGCCATTCTGAATTTCAGGCTGATTGACGAAGGTCGCTACACGGGTTTCTACTTTAGCGTTAATTACTGTCATTCAGATTTAAAACTTGGTCCCTAGGCGGTATCGTTTCAGACTTGATTTTAAACTCACAAAAAGTTTTAACCGACTTTAATTCAGTAGGTACTCCTCTTCAAATGTGCCCATAAAATTTGAACAGTTCCATCGATTTCTCCAGGATCCCATCACCAGATCCTGACCTGATGACCATGAGACCACCTCGGAAGGATAGCAAAACAAAAAAAAAGCGGCCAAGTGCGAGTCGGACTCGCACATGAAGGGTTCCATTAAATAAATTGCGGTTTACGATTTGACGTATTAAAAAAAAACTACCTACTAGATCTCGTTCAAACTAATTTTCGGTGGAAGTTTACATCATATATTTTTTTTAGTTTTATCATTCTCTTATTTTAGAAGTTACAGGGGGGGACACACATTTTACCACTTTGGAAGTGTCTCTCGCGCAAACTATTCAGTTTAGAAAAAAATTATGTTAGAAACCTCAATATCATTTTTGAAGTCCTATCCATAGATACCCCACACCTATGGGTTTGATGAAAAAAAATTTTTTGAGTTTCAGTTCTAAGTATGGGGAACCCCAAAGATTTATTGTTTTTTTTTTTATTTCTGTGTGAAAATCTTAATGCGGTTTACAGAATACATCTACCTACCAAGTTTCAAGAGTATAGCTCTTATAGTTTCGGAAAAAAGTGGCTGTGACATACGGACGAACATACAGACAGACAGACAGACATGACGAATCTATAAGGGTACCATTTTTTGCCATTTGGCTACGGAACCCTAAAAAACCAGATCTGTCCAGGCATCTTTTTGAGTAATCGGTATACATAAAAAAATAAAGATTCCGACGAATTGTGAACCTCTTCCTTTTTATAGTTAGTTATTAATTTGTTAAATAAATAATTCGCTAATATTAACAGTTAATTAATTTATGTAACATAAAATATATATTATCATTATCAGAGCTCTCTAATTGCAATTGCGAAGAATATGCGTTAAATACATAAAAATGCAATGAAAAAAAGAAAAATTGGATAAAGCCGAACGCTCGGCTCAGGCGGAACGGGACAATGAGTCATACTTTTTCGTGCGTGCTGCCGGTGTTCATCGAAATATAAGACGTTATCACGTCACATTTTGTCACATTTCGTGACAAGATGTGTCTTATATTATATTTCTTTTGTATGTGTAAATTGTGTGTCACGAATAAATATTTGAATTTGAAAAAACAGGGCTGAAATTACTATGTAGTGGGTCTGTGAGCTGTAGAACTTTTAATTTTGAAAAACTGAATTGACAAGAAAAATCCATATAATTATGGAACCTGCTCACAAATTATATGAGAATCGGTTGAGAAAATGTGACCTGTACAGGACAATAGCCGGACAGAACGCCGGGCATACGAAAGATTATTGCCCAAGCTTCGTTCGCTTCGCTCGCTCGTTCAATAAACTGCATAAGGATAGTCCAGTCTTTAAGAATAAGTTCGCCTCTGTATGTACAAGTTATTGTTTTTAATAATACTTTTAGTAGTAGTAGTACTAAATTAGGATGCTTATAAGAAATAGTGTGAATTATGGCTCGAAAATCAGAATTGCACGTGAACAAGCTAAAATTTTAATAATCGCGCCGTTAAATAATTATCTTTTATTTCTATACCTTACTACACTACCTGCCACTCCGAAGTGAATACACCATAACATCACACCCGTGGGAACGGAATCGGCACAATCGCTAATTCGATTAATCGATATTACGCCCGACCGATTTCGTGCCAATAAATATCGATGAAATCAACCGCTCGTGTCTAATACTAACGTCCCTTACGCCCTAAGATATGAAAGTAATAATATAATGTAAGGAGGTGGTAAGTGACATACGGCTTAGTATCAATGTACCTATATGATCGTAAATTGTATTAGTTGTGGCTCGTAAAGAATTCAGGCCCGATTGTGAATAGTTATGGGGTGGGGAAACGAGAAATGAAGTGTTCAGTGATGCGATATGCAATTGAAATTAAAATGGTGACTTAAAAAGTAGCCGAAAAAACCTCGCGTGATTTGTGCACAAGCCCTAACACAATTGTGATATGTCACTTACGGTGACATACGGTCCTTACCGAATTTTAAAAAAGTACATACGACTCTGGTGTCAAAATTGCGGGCACTTACTTTCTACCGGTAGAATTACCTAAATATGAGTGGTCAAAAGCATTCGTTTTTAAATTTTCTATCACTATTTCAAAATGGCATTTCATGATTTTTGACAGTTTTCGAGTGAAAGAATCGAGCGCTCGAAAGTCAAAAATCGGTCCCAATCAATGTATGATCGTAAATTGTATTCGTTTTGGCTCGTAAAGAACTCGGGCCCGATTGTGAATGGTTATGGGGCGGAGAAATGCGTTCAGTGATGCGAGTACCAAGTACTCGTACTGACAATTTATAGGATTAGGTCAATGGTATTGATATCTTTTGAGACGTACGTTATTGAAAATGAAATGTTAAATAGTGTTCTAGGCAGCCACAAAATACAACATTGTCATCGTTTCACAGATTTTTTATGGTGGTTCTTCTTCGGATAGAAGTTTATGGACAATAGTTCGCCCAAGTATACATCCAGATTTGCCCAGCGTTTCAGCCAATTTATCTCCCCTCTTGTCCTAAAGACCTTCTGCAAATTTTATACAGCCCGTCGCCCCCCTAGTAGAAGCACTCTAACCAAATGGCTGCTGCAACACGACTACAGTGAGACTGAACTGCTCTTAACTGTTCTCTGTTAATTTAAAGCTATATTAATATATTTTTAATCTCACGAGTAATCAATTGTTTATTTATTTATTTACTTACTTATACCTTCACTTCAAAATACTCATGATCAGGATCACACACGCACTCTCAGACTCTCACACACACTCACGCTCACACATTACACTGACAGAACTAAAATTATTGTAGCTTTGTAATTTGTAAAACATCTATTCTATACTTGTCTGTTATTTAATATCGTATGCTTGCTGTTCTACTGGGTCCCGTAACACAGGGAATCATAGCTCGGGACCCAATGACTTTGTATCCTAGTGTATCATGTTTTTGTCGAATAAATATTTCTATTTCTATTTCTATAGTTAACAGCTTTTGTTCATGTAAGTTATGATTATGATATATGACTTATGAAGTAATCACACAGATTGCAAGAGGAGATGTCGTGTATGCAGATAATGAGGTTCAACCAAAAATTGCCGAAGTTAAGGACTAAAAGTGACAGACTTAAAGACCAAATAATGTATGCCATACGATTAAATAAATAAAGTCCTTAACTTTGGCAATTTCCACAGGGATGCCGCGAATCTAAATAAAGTGTATGATCTGAAAGATGCTTAAAGTAGACCGATTTTGATTTTAATGTATAAACGTAAAAACCATTAAAGCACACTTTGCCTGCTTTTACTTTTGACTATACTTATTCAGGACGCATGTGATATTGGGTACAGCCATAAGTATAACCCAAATGAAATGCACAAGTCAACTTTACAAACATCGAGCGAGGCCCGCTGAACATTCTACTGAAATAACATACTAAATCGTTGAGTAAAATCTGAGATACGTCATCGTGTGAATGACTCGATAATCGGGTCGCTGTAAATATCGATGTGATACGTATTCGGGTTTTATGAATGCAGATATTTTCGGAATCGGACGACTCAGACGCAACCATACTTTTTGAAAGGTCGTATCTCCATACGAGTTTTATAGTGATATACATCTATTTTGGTTTAGTTAGTAGCGTAGGTGCTCTGATTTAAAGTGGGATCAGAGTTTTCATCGAATACTAAATATAATGTGATGCGTATGAGGAAAAGTTAAGTTTATGGTTTTGTTTTCGGAAATCGAATCGGAAAATAAAACACTAAATATACATTTAAAAAACGTTTTGAATGAAACTAAATATTTGTCGACCGTCATGTGAATTATATGATTTTCCCAGTCCTTAGATAAAGTAATATTATTCATGTTTTTTTCTGAAATATTATAAAACGGTGATTTCTGTTTACATTTGCAATATTATTTGAAGCCCTAATTTAATGGGTTTGGGAGTGATACCACCAAGTTCGAGTAAAAACACTGAAACAGCTTTATTTACATTTCCCAACAGTAACCAAACACGATTTACGTCATAAGCCCAGAAATACACATTATGTTGTTAGCGAATTTGTAAAAATGGGTCGCAACCTTACTCCAAGGTAATAGGGTCGACGTGCGAAACAAAAAGACGCATGTGCCAAGAAAGTTATCTGTCACATACGTCATTTTGTGTTCGGAATTAGAAATGGGAGCGGTGTAAACTAGACATCGGCATCAGCCTTTGGTTTAATTAATGTATAAAAATACTTTGTTTTTCTTTCACGTAACATGTGTGATTCTGAAATGGGGTAAATATTGACGTAATGGAATTCTGTAGTAAAATTGAAATACATTGGAGTTATATTACCTGTGACCCACTAAATAATCCTAGTAGTTTAAATACATATTACATATACAAGTTTTCTTTGGTGTATATATTAACAAAAAGATCATGCCGGTCGCGTATTGGCCTCTACAGTCACCAAAAACGATGTCTCCATGGAAATGTTTAAATCGTCTGGAATAGACGCAAAGGCGCGCTGTGATGATGATATATTAACGAATGTATCAAACGAAATCATAAAAATTATTTAAATCATATCTCCAAGATAGACAACATTACGTAGAAATTGACTACCTTGATAAAGATTCTGGACAACTACAAAAACAACGATCTAATTGGCAAACTCTAAATACCGCAAGGTAGTATAGGATGTACACTTTTCTTAATTTACATAATCGACCTACCTAAGATAACAAACCATAAGTGTATTTTATTTGCCGACGATATCTCTCTCCTATCCTATTTCACCACACTAATAATAGCAATAACTATTCTCACATCAAAGAAACCTTCACAAAAATCTCTAAATAGCTACATGACCACAATTCGATGCTTAACACAAATAAAACCACGCTATACAATTTAGACCGTACCAAAAAAGACCTGCTGACCTGAGCCCACTATTACAAGACCTACAAATCAAAGAAGTTACTGAATTTACTCTACTAGGACTGACTGTCTAGGATCACAAAGATCGAGGGAAACTAAGCCAAGCATCTATCAAATCCATGATTGAATGGAGGGAAAGCTAACTATTATAGGTACCTTCAATGAGGAAAGGAAAGTTATGTGTTTATGCAATTACGTTTCACCTTACCTCCCATTGTGAGAAATGACAGGGCGAAGTATATGTCGTTTTAAATAGCTATACCTACGCCAACTTCAATGACAATGGGATGCCAGTGACTTCACAACGTGTTAAGGTTTTTGTGAGAAACATTAACAAACTATGATTTGTATAATCATTTGGTTGTTACCTCTGATGATTAACATGATGACATATATAATACATGGTGTAGGGCAACGTGCATTAAAATTTATATAAAAAAAACTGTCTAACATGAAAACTGTAAGCGAGCATGTTTCTTTTATACCGGTGCATGCAAGGGTACGGCCTCCCTGATGGTTATCTGTTATCGTAGCCTATGGACGCATCAGTGCGTTGCGCGTTGCAAAGTTATCGACCCTAAAAAATTGTCTCCTATACGACCATTAAGGCGCTGTCAACACCAAAAACGCGCACACTGTCTATTTGTATCGGAGTAAGCGAGAGCTAATGTTACTTGAGCGGCCAGGTTTTAGACGAAAATAATGAATAAATATTGAAATAAAAAAAAGTGTGGATTATTTGTGAAATATGGCTCGTCTACGGTTTAGGTATGAATATGTGGACTTCGTGTTTTTAATTGCAGACCCATACGTCAAAAACATAAGGAAATAGAACCGTTTAAGATGATTTTAAGACCAATCTTTGCGATTATTTTCTATCGAGCCGATTTCATCCAATTATGTTTCGAGTCCGTCTACGGTCTTGGAAATATGATGAATATTAACTTATATTTTTTTTGATGTGCTAGAACAAATATTTTTTCTTATACAACTGCTCAAATAATATCAATTTCAACAAATTTGGTCTTGTCAGCCTCTTAATGTCGTGTGCCTTAGTTTCAGTTGTGTCGTTGAAGAGTAATTAAAGTAAAGTGTAGCAGATTTTTAACTTGAAAGCAATCTTTCAAGTTATACATAACTACGTTACAAATCTTAGTTTGTGAAATGTCGATAGTGAATGCATACGAAAATTGTGAATAATATTGTTTACTCACATAAAAGTTAATGATTATGTTTTCGATAAACAACAGTGCGATCGATTTATGATAATCAAGAAATAATATAAAAATCAATTAAAAACGAATTTCGGGGTACAACGGAAGGGTGAATTATTTAACGTAAACAGTCTTGTAACATCTGGTGGAAGAAACGCGCTCCAATTCATGGGATTAAGCGTGTAAAAACTGATGGTGTAATCGGTATAACTTTAAAACTTGGCTTGTGCACTACTATGCACGCCGCGGGCTTTGAAGGACACGTACGCAAAAATTAATAAATTAAACGCAAATACTTTGAGACAATGTTAATTTTAATGCACATTACCATTGCCCCTCTGTGACACTGAGTGCTTCTGAGCTTACATAATGTGTAGGTATGATCGATCTGCTTTCATAAAGCATCTTTAGCAATGGTCAGAGAGCTATGATCAAAATATATAGTGCAATTATGCGTCACTACACTAGGCTACAATTGCCTCTGGTAACAATTGTAACACAATTCTTTTAACTAAATCAGTTTATTTTTTTATATTTAATTGAATTATCAATATATCTGTAGCGTTAAAGTTACTTAGTGTACACACAAATACTCGTAAATCTCGTAATGAATGAATGAATGAATTAATACGTTTAGTTAAGAACCAGGTCCATATTGTTTAGTAAATATTATCTTAATATAATGTTAAATACTACTCAAAATAAGTTTAATAAGTGTAATACTAACTGTTTCCCGCTCTTAAATAAAGATACATACTTTGCATCAGATTTATTTATATATTTACTTACATATGCCAGAATCAGTGCTGGTTCTTGAGTTGCCTTATGCTAAGGCAAGACCTATTCGTGACACGATATTATGATATTTTTTTTCCTTTATCCATTTTTGTGTAATTTTAGTCACAAATAAAAAAAAAACTTTTTTTCTATGCGCTTAGTGTCCTGACTTGCGCCCGAGTCGAAATTAATAACGCTTATAATATTCCGTGGTTCCTTGTGCATTGATGTGAGAAAACTGTCACGCTTGGCGCCGCCGGACCACCAAAGGTACTGTTTCGTAATTTATGCTGACAAATTACGACAGCCACCATTTTTACCTTATCTGTATCGTATTAGGTAAATTAAAACTTAAGTGGGGACTTGGCTGACAGCACTACCGTGTTGGCGGTTTATTTAAGGGTTTATTACTGTATTGAGCATATTTTGATAGATTTAGAGCGAAGGCTGTTGTTTATTTTACAATTTATTTTCCTTTAAGGTAGTCAATCTTCTATTTGGAAAATCGTACAACTTAGGAAAAAAGATACAATGTACCTACCGAAATGAGGTACTTAGCGAAGGATTCCGTTTTTTAGGAATTACAAATAGGACGAAACACTTCTGTGTAAAAACGAAAACTAAGGAATATAACGAATGCATTAAATCTGTTGTGAAAAATTGTGTTTGTGATGAATTGCGAATATGAAGAAACGCTTTTGTGTAGCCTAGATTAATTTGTTGTAAATAATTAAGTCATTCCTGCTTCTAAATACTCGTTTGTGCCTTTGTGGTTATCAGACACACAAGTCACCAAGCTGTCAGGTATTACAAGGACAGGAATACACCCATATATGAGTGTTTCCTGGACTTGTCCAAAGCCTTTGACCTGGTTGTGTACGATGTATTATGGGACAAAGTAGCTAAAACGGGGCTACCACCCGAGTGCACAGCCTTGTTAAAATACTGGTATAACAACCAGGTCAATCAGGTGAGATGGGCTGGGGAATACTCGGATGAGTATAGGCTCCAATGTGGTGTTAGACAGGGGGGCCTATCGTCGCCTATCCTGTTTAATCTTTATGTTAACGAGCTGATTGAGGGGCTCAGCAGCGCACGTGTCGGATGCCATATTTGGAGGACACCTTTCAATAATATAAGTTACGCGGACGACATGGTGCTGCTGGGTCCATCAGTGGGCTCTATACGTATGCTTATCAGGATATGCGAGGATTACGCCGCGCGGCATGGTCTTAGGTACAACGCAACCAAAATTGAGCTTATCATTTTTAAGGCACGGAAATATAACCCAACATCAGTACCTACAATCATGCTGGGCGGCGTCCCACTTAGAGTGGTAAGTAAGTTTAAATACCTGGGGCATATGCTCACCGAGGATATGAAGGATGACATGGATCTTGGGAGGGAGAGGAGGGCAATGGCGGTAAGGGACAATATGCTTGCCCGCAGATTTGTACGTTGTAACAAGCAAGTTAAGTTGACGCTTTTTAAAGCTTACTGTCAGACGTTTTACACGTGCAGTCTGTGGGTTAGTTTTACGCAGAGAGCCTTTGCCGCAATTCGGGTGCAGTATAACAACATACTCAGAATGCTATTGAGGCTGCCAAGGCATTGCAGCGCCTCGGGTATGTTCGCCGAGGCGCGCACCGACGATTTCTATGCCATCAGGCGAAAACGAGTAGCGTCGCTACTGAGACGGCTGAGAGGCAGCAGCAATAGTCTTCTGAGGGTGTTGGCGGAGCGCCTCGACTGTCCACGCTCAAGATACTGGGTTCAGGTGGCTATCGGGAGGGCCAAATAAGCCTGAACCAGTTATTCTGCACTACATAGTATAAAACAAAGTCGCTTCCCGCTGTCTGTCTGTCACCATGTATGCTTTGTATAATGTTGTATAATATGTAATTTGTTATTTAAGTAGCATTAAGTTATTATCATTATTGTCATTAGCATAGTTCATAAGTCACCACTGTTACTAACATCATATGGATCGAACCAATGATCTGAAATAAAGATTTTTTTTTTTTTTTTTTTTTTTTTTTTCCCTTTCAGTCTCAGACCAAGAAAAAATGATAGACGGATCATGACAAATAACCTAGTGAAGCCGGTTTTCAACCAAGCCTAGCTAAGCTATAGTTAAATTGCCCAAAACTCGAAATAGGTGATCTTAACAGCATTGCGACACGTGCTGAAGAGTTTTGTGCAATTTTGTTTGTATATGTGTGCGTGAGCGTGTTCTAAACTTATTTGGCTTGGTTAAAAACCGGCTTCACTAGGTTGCTCGTAATTCTCTGTCATTTTTTTTTGCTCTGAACTTTCAGCATGCGTAAGATCAGAACTTTACGAAGTACAGAAGAAATGAACAGACAAATTTTCAGAAAAAGTAAAAGTACAAACCTATGTCCCTAAAGTCGTTTAGTAATAATTCTCCATTAACACACCTAATGCCCTAAAGTTAGGAACTTAGCTCTAATGAGCCGAAGCGCTCATAAAATCATCCAGAATTTAAGCTTAAACTCGAAGTTCGGAACTTTCCGAAACCATATTAGGGCGTGTATCGAGTTTCCAAGTAATTAAGGGGCATTTTCATTAACATATTGCTCCCTCTACTAGTTGGTAATGTCACGATTTCCACCCTGGTAACGTAATGGCGCAATTACATTATATATATATATAATTTATTTATTTCAACCTACTTGGACCACCAGATTAATTGATTGAACTTATTTCAATCAATTAGTCTGGTGGTCGCTTTGTCTGGAACTAATGACGATTTTGTCGTAAGGGCCGGTTATTTCAAACCGTGGGCAAGTAAATTACGTCGGTTAAAATCAGTTTGTTTGGGAAGTTTGACGTTTCCCTATGATGTGACAGCTGTCGACGCCATATTTTAACGATTGGCGGCGAGTAAGTGCATTATTTTATCGTTTTCCTTGCGGTTACCGTAGCCTTTGGACGCCTGCAAACTCCAAGGGACTCGCATACGCCTTGCCGACCCTGAAATATTGGGAGATATTTATATTACTAAGTTAGAGGGAAGGACAATATAAAATGATTTTTGAGGGCACAATCGAACTTTTATGGGAGGGCTGTAATAGCCAGTAATTTGCACTAGGGAGGTCATAGTCCCTTTCCAGTCGCGTCAATGATGGAACGTAATTACTTTAGATGACTATGAAATTGTCATTTCGAGTGATTTCGGGAAGTGTGGGGGGGGGGGGGGATTTATTTGAGGGTTGGAATATGTGTGATTGTCATTGTTATAGGGATCAATGTAACCAATGGAGCTATGATCAGATTACTCATTGATAATGACTTTCATAAGTATTATAAAGGTACAAATTTTTCATACATAATGCACTTGTATGCTCTCTATTACATAAAATACTCAAAACATTTGGACGTGGCTATTAGCGCAAGAGAAGTCGTTGAAGTGTTACGTAATTTTCCAATTACATCAAAAGTACATAATATTAACTTTAAACTGCACTATTACCTAGCCTCAAATATCTACATATACAAACTGCTTGAGACACACGAACAGAAGCCGAACAACTGTGTTAACCAAATACCTAAGTAAGTTATACTTACTGTTTCACAAATTTTGGTAAGTAACTGAAAAAAACCGGCCGGTAAAAATATTTATTTTATTCTGTTTTTAGTATTTGTTGTTATAGCGGCAACAGAAATACATCATCTGTGAAAATTTCAACTGGAACTATCACGGTATCAGTGAGATACAGCCTGGTGACAGACAGACGGACGGACGGACAGCGGAGTCTTAGTAATAGGGTCCCGTTTTACTCTTTGAGTACGGAACCCTAAAAATGTCGACAAAAGTTTAACTATAGATAATAATTATATGTATTAAATAGCGATGGAATAGAGAGTTAACAGCGATGGTAAAGCCTTATTTCAGGGTCGTCACTCACGCGATGGTCGCGTGCGCTGATCGAAGATAAAGTTCACTGAATGTTATACTACTTGGTTTCCATCTAGATCCTACTTTCTCATGGAAAACACATATAGATTCGATCTGTAAAAAATTAGCAAAAGGGGCCTATTATGTGCTTAAACAATTAAGACCACTCATCTCTAGTGATCATCTAAAGGAGGCTTATTTATTACTCGTATGTACACTCAATCATATCTTATGGAATTGTACTATGGGGAAACTCAACTGACTTCGAACGTGTACTGAAAATGCAAAAACGAGCCATACGAATATTGGCTAACACAAATTACAGAGATAGTTGCAGAGAACATTTTAAAAATCTCGGTATATTAACATCAGTGTCGACATATATTCTGGAAATCGTAATGTCTATAAGAAAACATCCTGGTGATTTTGCCCGTGTGGGAGACGTCAGTAAACGTGCAACAAGATATCCGGATGATATACAGCAAACTCAGTGTAGACTAAACATGGCAAGAAAGTGTCCCAAGATAATGGCTCAAAAATTATATAATAAGCTGCCTAAAGCTATTAAAGCACAGACTAACACCAACACCTTCCGTCACAAAGTCAAAATGCTGCTCCTTAGTAAAACGGTATACAATATTAAGGAATACTTAAGTAACGAATACACTGAAAATATATTTATTTTACTGACTGATGATGATGAATGTTCTTAAACCTAAATACTTTTTGGAATTGTATTATACTTACCCATGTAAACATATGACAACACTTCATTAAACCTCCTAATTATTGATTGTATATTTGTGAACCTGGATTATAAAACTGACGATCTCAATATTGTGTGCATGTTTTTATTCTAAAGTATGAAAATTATGTATTACTAATTGAGATCTACTTGTATTACTAATCTGAATCTGAATCTAAAGGCAATGGCGACTAGCGACGCAAGTCTAGTTAGCCGCGTTCGGATGAAAATGCAACTCGGAAGTTAGCCGCAGTTGTAAGAGCGACAGGTCTGGGTTAGCATCATTAGAATTTGGGTGAAAAACTTTGATATAAAATCCACCAAGATTTTCCATCCCACACTCTGATTACATTATCTCTATTAATTATTTTTACCCCAAGCAACACTTATACGCATTCCGATTACGCACATACCCCACGACGCGTGGGGTAAGAAAATCAATGTGAATTAAGGGCACAATGCGCTCCAATTGCAGCCCCTGCATGCATTACTGATGCTTCAGTTGCTACCCCATTGTTTGTGGTTCTGTTACAATAGAGCTTAATGTATATCTTGGACCTTAAGTCTGGGGTATAGGATTGGAAATTGTTAATCAGTGAGCGTACAGGTTTCAAAGGACTCCCCAATGAAATGCGAAAGAAAGTGTAGTAAGTGGAATCGAGATCTTAACCGATAGGTACGTTTGACAGTCGCATCAAGTAACACGCTAAAGTCTGTACTAAAGTTAAGTAAGTAGTATTATATAGTACAGGGTTAGTTAGTAATATTATGATTTATGATTATGATGAGGCATTTGAAAAAATAATAGTCTGTAAGTCGTTTTTTTAGATTGAACAAGATGTCTTAAGTGGTTTTAATTACATAATGAATACATAACAAATATAACAATGTCAAGAAAATCTTGGTATCAGTGCGTGGCCCGGTACACGAAGCTACCTATACGAGTACATGTTATGTTACAACTTAAGGAGTCTAAACACTCTAAACTCCCGACTGGAGGTCCCGGGGTCCAATCCTGGTAAGGGCATTTATTTGTTTGATGAGGTCGAATATTTGTTCCTGAGTCATGGATGTTCTCTATGTATTTATCTTTATAAGTATGTTATGTATATCGTCATTTAGTACCCATAGTACAAGCTTTGCGCAGTTTTGACTAGGAGGTCGATTTGTGTAAGATTGTCCCCGAATATTTATTACTAATTTATTATTAAAAAACACTGATTAGCTTTTTTTTAACGATTGACCTGAATTACCTGTTTAGATACTATATTTCTATTTTTGCGGTATGTAGCGTAATAATAGATGTCAAATCCCATATTCGCCATAGATCGTGACCGTGTCACGGCCGCGCACGTGTCAATCGGATTACCCGTCACGTGTCTGGCCGATCATGCATCATAATGTAGCCTTGCCATCTGAATCATCTTACGTTATATAATCTATTTCTATACGTCCTACTGTAGGACGCAGAATGGCGACCACATACAATTTTTTGTATGGGAGGAAATTCCGCTACGGGAATAGCGCGGAGGTTAAGTCGGACTCGCCACGACTAAAACCCCTCGATGCTCCTTCTCGGCGCATTTTGACGACTCTGGGTTCTGGCGACCATATTACTACAGAGCAAGTAGCGGTGTTATGGCTTTGATTTTCTGCAAGGTGGTGAAACCCCGATCCCACCAAAAACATTACATGGAAAGTGATTGCCAAAACTCCCTAGCTCATATAGCTTTCAGCGTTAAAAAGATATCAGATCATAAGTAGCGCCAAGCTTCCTTCACCAGACGGCGTATTACCTATTACTACCACTACCAGCCACGCTGTAAAAATTCTACATCTTAGCTAAAAAGTATGACTTTGTTGGGCACATCCCGGTCGCCGCATAGACTCTCGCGCCGATTGAATTTATGATGATATTAATAAGCGACGCGTCTATACTTTTTAGCCAAGATATAGAATGGGATTAGAATGGCATTGCAGGTGACAGTTTTGCCATATAAACGTCTCAGTTTATATGGTCTGACAGCTATTTCTTTCCCGTGATCGCGGTCGAATGATATATACCTACAGAGCAAGCAGTGTTATGGATGAGTTCTTCTGGAAGGTGGAGGTACTTTCCCACTCCAAATATGAGCAGGATGACATTCGACTGTGCCATCTCTCTAATCTCTTCTATATTAATAATGATGAAATGAACTTACCTGTATGTGAAGTTCTACAGAAACAGATAATGGGGATAATATGGCGGATGTTAGGCAGTCGCTATTGGCAATGGCTGAGGAGATAAGTACCTAGTCAAAGTCAAAATGGGTCAAAATTTATCCTTTAAATAATTTGTGACAATGGGTGTGAATTTGAAAACACTAATACTACCTACTACATGTAAACATTAATCAATTCGAATTGAGTAGCGAGGCATAATTGAAAGTTTACAAACAGTATCTCATGGGTTAAAGTTACCATGTCTTTCTCACTTCAAAGGATATTTTTTGCGGAAACACGAAATCACAAACTTTATGACAGATCATTAATCTTAATGGTGCAACTCACCAAATGGAGCGACACGTTCAGATCTGCCTAATGGTGTCAAATCGATCTAATGTCGTCCATTATGACAATGGGTTCCTGTCATTAATTTTGTGCTCTTGAAAGCTTTTTTTGCGGGAATTTTAGATTATTCGCTGCAATGGATCGTGCTATTATCTTTTATGAGCAATGTGTAGCGTCAGATTATTGATTTTGCGCTTTTTCTAATCATCATCTATTCGCTTTGTACCTACTATTATATATTTATTCGTATTTTCGTCAACTCATCTTATAGAAAAAACCGTTATTTTTGTATTGTACATATTTTGGCAACTCTGCGTCTAACAAACCTGTTATAACTAAAAAAAACTCTGTTCGCTTAACTTCGCTAAACCTACGGCGCCTATCTTTGTCATCCTAGCTCACACGGATGAACCGATTTGAGTGCGGTTTTTTTTAGAAACGAAAGTCTTGTCTGTCGAGATGATTTTTACCTACCTCTATGGTTGTTGTGTTGGTGGTGTTTCATATTTTTAATTTATGTAGTTTAAGTCCATCACTTTATACTTGACCCGCGTGGTTTCACCAGCGTATTGGAAAGCAGGCAAACCCGCGGGATAAAATATAGCCTATGACCATCCGGAAAGTCCATTCTACACGCAGGTGAAAGAATTTTTGAAATCGGATAAGCGGTTCCGGAGGTTACCCATTACATACAAACTTACAAAACCACAATCTCACAGACTTTTCCTCTTTATAGTATAGAACCCTGACGCAAAAACTTTACCTTTTTAGGGTTCCGTACTCAAAGAGTAAAACGGGACCCTATTACTAAGACTCCGCTGTCCGTCTGTCTGTCTGTCCGTCCATCTGTCACCAGGCTGTATCGCACTAACCGTGATAGGTAGACAGTTGAAAATTTCACAGATGATCTATGTGTTCTGTTGCCGCTATAACAACATATACTAAAAACTGAATAAAATGAATATTTTTATAGATAATGGTACGGAACCCTTCGTGCGCAAGTCCAACTCGCACTTGGCCGGTTTTTTTTTAAATATCAGTAACGTAGTAGCAGAAGCACTTACACGTACACTTAGAAAGGAAAGATCCATAACTAAACATTGATTCTAGTCTAGACTGAGCTGTTCTTGTATGATTAACGAGACGTCCAGGTGCAGCCGCATTTTTCATCAACTTGATGGATGACTACTTAGGTAAAGTGCACTAGATTTGAGAGAGAACTTTGATTTTCTAGACTGTAAAGCTATAGATTTTTTTAAGCTGTAGCTATTTGTTATATATCGAAACATTGTGTAGGTAAGATAAGTAGACGTCTAAGGGAATAAAAACGAGTGAATTTTACACAGACGTTTAAATAAAATACTCATAGTTTTATTTTGCCTGATATATCAAGTGTAGGTACGATTGCTGATTATCTATTCTTTAATTCTAAATTACGTTTCAGTTCTTTTACCATCTTATCATATTTAATAAATAGTGTAAAAACATTATATATTAGGTACATTACAATACAAAGTTTCAAAGCTCCTGATGAAACCTAAAACAATAAACTAAAATTGGTGAGTGAAAATGAAATTGTTTCAATTACTTATTCCTAACTTCATATTCGACTTGCAAATCTAACGACATACTAAATACCTCTTGATAATTACACACACCGCAAGTCCCATGTTAAATGGTTAACCAACTTAATTGCCCAAGTTCTCTCAAGACCTTGTTCAAATTGCCCAAACCACTAAGCTCCGTCAAAATGGCAATCCGTCACCGTCACACGACGGGACGTCAAATTGTGTTTGACAGCAAAAAACTTGTAAATCCAACCTTAGGGGACCAATTAAAAACTATTTAGAAACTATAATCCTTGCACATGTAAGAAAGTGTCTTCAAAGCTATTGTAACAATTTTTTCCGCTCTAAAATTAACATAAAAGCAAAGGTAAACAACGTCACAGGATATAAAAATTGAATTTGGAATTTTTAACTAATTGAAAGTGACGGGTCTTTTGTAAGACGACACTTGAAGGGGAGTATGCGAAAATAGACAAAACAAGTGTCCTTGCTCATCAAGAAAGTAAAGCAAGCATAGATCACGTCGATAAAGACTATAGTTGCTTGAAACATGCATCTAAACGACTACTCGTTTAGATGCATGTTTCAAGCAAGTAGTTTTTCTATGAAATTATGTGGGACAAATAATAGTATCATCTATGAGTGCAAAACAAATGAAGGGTGCTGGGCGTTGTTCCGTTAACGGGTGTTGAATGAAGTTCCATGGGATGGAAACCCAGATTATAATTTAGATAGTAATTGCAAACTGTTCAGATTATACCAATTACTTACTCTTGGAACTTACCTACGTTATGTTTTAGTTTATGACTTTAATTATGGTACGGCTTACATCTAGCATTAAGCATTGAACGACTCTCAGTGGCAAAACATTCGTTATAATCTGTTGACATTTAAATCGAACATATAACCTGTAGCCGTCGAAGCAAAAGTTAGGTAGCGAAATTTACACCGGATTTTTGATGGATTGTTAATTTTATGATAAAAATTCTGTGCAATCGTGGACAACGCAGAACGCCGTGAAATTCTACAAAAAAACATCAATGAAAACGAGACAAAACCGTAATACCCCGAAAAGCAATACATTCACATCACTTTAATGCGAATTAAAATATCACATTTAAAAACCACGAATCCGGTATAAATATAAAACAGTATAGCAAAAAACGATTCGATTTGGGAACGTAAATAATAGTTTCCGCACAAACTTAAAAATGCAGTTACATTGTCGCCGAAGAACTAAATTCGATACGTGATAGTAAAAGTAGATATTTCGGTGCAGGAATAACTTAAGGTGGTGTAATACAACCCTCGTGTTTATTTTTTATGTAAGTAATATAACGTGCAAGTTACGAGGGGTTGCGAAGATAAAGATGCGAATTTAAGAAGGTTTCCCATTGGTTGGGATTGGCAAGGGTGGCAACCGATGGCCAAAGGGCGGACCTCGGGAAACAATTTCGTAATCGAGTAATGCATACATGAATTTTATCAAATATCAGTAATTGAATTTACATTGAATGAAAACAGTCAACTGAAATAATAATTTGCAAGAGATATACCTCCTCTCAACCGCCTGACGAATAGATACAAAGTGAGCTTTAATAATATGCAGAACAATTAGAATGTACTGAGAAAATACTTGTAAGCTTTGTTTATTTCTGTCTGTAGTCAATCTGAAAGGACAAAGGTCAAGGGAACGTCGCAGATTATGTAATTTGGATAAAATAACGCTATCCCGCAAAATTGCTCATGGATTTTTTAAATTTACATTTTCAACAGTTTGTCTGCTTTGCCCAAAGGCTGACTGACAGAGAGATCTTAATGGCATTAAGTCTGCCTTGTGAACGACAAGCTCTTCTTTTGTTTAATAAAATAAATATTAAATAAATAAATAAGCCATTAGCAGAGGAGGGCCAAAGGAATACCGAGACGTGCGTTTGTGGATCAAGCCAAAAATGTAATATCGTATCAGTGGGTCGATTACGTAACTTTTCTTACGCGCGTCTGTAAGGTCTAAATGTCAATTTTATATGGAAAAATGACAGTTAGATTGTGATTTTACTGTCAGACGCGCGTACAATGCGTTACGTGATTGACCTACAGGAGCTCAAGAGGTTGGCAGAGAAGCTAACAGAATCGCGATTACTCCACCGGTAGTAGAAGCAGAAATATAATAGGCTTTTAAACATATGATTTTGACGACATTCAAGGAATAATTAAATGAAATATTATTTACAAATGGGTTCTCAAATTCAAATTTTTTTTTGTGTTATGTGACATCGTGCTCAATCAACACTATCAGATTTTCCGATCTAATATCGAATAGAGAATACGTTGACGGTGGTCTCATATACGTTTGATTCGGAACGGATAGGTTGACATACATTTTTAATTAAATAGTCATAATCTTCCAATACGAGTAAGTCGTCATTAATGAAACCGATACTTTTAAATATGAAATTTATTCATATGTATTACAAAAAAAATACTGAGATACATTTATAAGCCATACTACAAACCGGCGAAATCGCATCGAAATAACACTTTCAAAGAACAAGTAAATCACCTCGAAAACAATAAGTCGGCATAAATCATATTCCCTAATAAGCACAATATCGTCACGCTATGCACTTACACAATTCTTTTTTTACCTTTAGCACCTTTGCCCGCCCTATGAAAGGCGTTGAAGGAATTTATGACCCATATCGCCGCAGTTTCAATTATTCCTCGTAAAATATTGTCCATGGTTAGAATAATTTTGCGCTTCTAAGATTTGGTTATGGTTCGTAAAAAACATAAATAATTCGTCTAGGAGGATTTAACGGTGTTCTTGGTAATTTAGGAGAAAAAGATGTTTAAATAACGGCGCTATACATTTTTTTCGAAAAAAGATCATTACTCGTTAGTCTTTAGCCCGAACAGACTCAAACTCATTTTCTATCGTCAAAAACATGAGTAAAACGTAAATCAAACAAAAAAAGTACAAAAAAAAACCTAAAATAAACTTTGATTTTACAAAAAAAAACGGCACCTATTCTTTAAAAACTAAGTACGGCAAAAAATCAGAAACAATTAGTATTGTAACCATCCGCGAGGATATTACGGTTTTCGTTTTACTTTCAGAGAAAATCCGATTTTTCACATACGCTCCATACAATTTTTTTTGAAAAAATTATAAGGCTTTATTTAGCGGGCCAAATTATCTCAAAATCATTTTGTGGTATGATAATGACTAGAGGAAGCCATTTCCCGAAAAAAAAGTAATCTAAAATTTTTAATTGTCTATTTCTATGGAGAGCCAATTCTCAGCCCACAGTGCGGCGTCCCTTCTCATACAATTGTATACGATGTTGGTATTCAGACTGTCCAGCAAGAAGAAACTAGCATAATGATTGAACAGGCATTGGAGCGAATAAAATTGGAACGCAAGATGTTTCCACTTAAGTGGATACAAAAATTCAGTCTTGAACCAACATGTTAATTCCAACTGGTCAAAGGAAAGGAGATAAAAGACGCAGCACAAATTGCAACGGACACGACAATAGATCCGATCAGCCAGTAATAACAAAACTGACAGATGTTTCGAAAGATAAGTTTTACAAGAAACTGGAATACTGTGCTTCCGCGTTGCAGAACCGGTTCAAAAATAAAAGGTGCCAAGATTAGGTAATAATAACTGTTCCCATCAAGTTCAAGATTTGTGAAATGCAACGACTTAAAATGTTGAATTCCAAAATGAAAAGGTGTATTCAACAATGTTACTATTGTTGTAAATGTAAATATTATTAACAACGACTATGAAAATGCAGATACTTACAAAAACACGTTACCGAAATCACATTTGACCTTTTACACACAACTAAACAATAGCCGACTAGTTATTCAAATAAATGCAAATGACAAAAGATTATCTACAAGGTGAATTTCTGCACGAGCGAAGTTATAATCTATTAGTTCAATATTATTGAGTATTCAGTTCATAATCAGCATTGTCATCTTGAATCTTATCGGCCTAAACGCAATCTGATTACCGACAATGCGAATATGGAACTAGCATAACGATCTTAATACTAATACGACAATAGTTCTTAAAGATAAGCAAAACGCCAGTCATTGTACAACATTGTTACGAAGTCATTGTTGACCTTCTGAACCCTTTCGTTGTTATTGTCAGACATGAAGATGATGGGCCGTTACTCAACTTGCAAGAAAATGCACTTTTGAATGCAATAATAAAAGCACCGTGCGTTTCTCACGGATATTTCTGTTGCCAATCCAATTTGATTTGATCCAGCAAGTCGATTTTAGACGGATAAATACAATATGATATTTGGCAAAAAAATAGGGCGATTGTAGATTATTCTCGTAGAAGAAGAAGTCAAATAGACGTGAAAATATTGCCTATCATTAATAGTTTCCAAAATCACAAAGCGTGGACTTTTCCAGATATTCAAATTGACATGCCACGGAGTTTATGATAGTCCTCCCCTTATTATGCAATAAATAAACAGACCAAATAATAGACTTCGATAGCCTTGTTATGTACAAACAGAATACGTCAGTCTAGTTTACAGCGTCAAAGGAATTCATAAAATAACTGTCATCTCGTCAAAAGTTTATGAAAAGAGTACTTTTGTCGGGAAACATTGCTCGTGTATAATATTCACACAAACGCCTTATAATTTTAAATTTAAGATGCTTTCCTAAATTAAAATGTTTAATGCACCGTATTCCAACGGTATAAAGATTAAGATTGTGTGAAGCTACTAACAAAAGGGGATAGTGAATTTGCTCACCTAAATCACGTAGAAACGAGTGCTTTTGTATTTGAAGAGAAAAATATGGGCCATCCGGGGAAATAATAGATGGCTCTGTTGCTAGTTCACGAATGTGGAATATTTGATATCAAAAACTTCTTAAATTTAAGCTTTCTGTCATAGAAAACTGGCTTACGCTGGTCCATTGCGAAACGTTTCGTCCGTACTTTAGCTAGACCTAAATGACATTTTTAGTAAAGCAAAATTACAGTCGAGTTTTCCTAACGCTCCTCGTTCGGAAAGTTACTCGAATACCCCTCTGGTCGCCATTTCGTACGCGTATAAATTATTCTGCCGTATATGTGCGACAAGAATCATCGAAATCCGTTCGGCAGTTTTTGTGGGAAAGAGTAGTTTCAGCTTTTTACATTTTGTAATTTAGTAGGAAGAATTAGTTTTAAATGTGGTGACAATATGAAAAAAATGCATAGATTAATTGTTTTTTACTATCTATTATAAATCCAAAGTCTATTGTTGTAAGTTTTTAATCCACAAATAAAAAAAACAGAAACGCACAATTTTTCCCAAATGTTTAAAGTTAGGGTAACGCTATGAACCAATATTTGGACTATAAATCATTGTTCGAATTTCGAACTGCATACATATTTGTTTAGGAATTACATGTGTATTTACTCAGGATATACAAACACGATACAAGTTTTATAGTGCAATATCCATTTTAATCTGATTTCGTGAACTAAAATGAGAAGATGACACATGTTCGAGGAAGTGATTAATATTATCGCTAAAATATTTATCGCCGAATGTAGTATGACATATTTGGAGTCTGATGGATATACCCCATAATATCATGTAACAAGTGTTTTTTGTGAAATAAATCATTTATTTATTTATTACTTACTAGTATGAAAAAGGTACTTATATAATAAAATAATCGTTTAGTAAAGTTAATTTAAAGTTTAGTGCAAAAACAATTAAAAAAAAGCGGCCAAGTGCGAGTCGGACTCGCACATGAAGGGTTCCGTGAAATAAATTGCGGTTTACGATTTATGACGTATTAAAAAAAAAAACTACTTATTAGATTTCGTTCAAACCAATTTTCGGTGGAAGTTTACATGGTAATGTACATCATATATTTTTTTTAGTTTTATCATTCTCTTAATTTAGAAGTTACAAGGGGGGGGGGGGGACACACATTTTACCAATTTGGAAGTGTCTCTCGCGCAAACTATTCAGTTTAGAAATAAATGATGTTAGAAACCTCAATATCATTTTTGAAGACCTATTCATAGATACCCCACACGTATGGGTTTGATGAAAAAATTTTTTTTGAGGTTCAGTTCTGAGGACCCCTAAAACGTAATGTTTTTTTTCGATTTTTGTGTGAAAATCTTAATGCGGTTCACAGAATACATCTACTTACCAAGTTTCAACAGTATAGCTCTTATAGTTTCGGAAAAAAAGTGGCTGTGACATACGGACGGACAGACAGACAGACAGACAGACAGACAGACGGACGGACATGAATAATCTATAAGGGTTCCGTTTTTTGCCATTTGGCTACGGAACCCTAAAAACGTATGTAGGTACGAATTATATAATTTAATATTGAACAGTGGTTTTGCGGTGAAAGAAAACATCGTGAGGAAACCGGTCTACTCCCAATAAGGTCTTAGTTTTTCCTTTGAGTTGGAATGAAAGGTCAGATGACAGCGCGTTCGTTAAACTAGTGCCTATGTCCAATCTTGCGATTAGGTGCCAAAGCGAACCCCGGGCTCCTTTAGGGCACAACCGGGAATAACGCTAGGAGGTTGCTCTAACTACAACTATAGTCCAACTCTTCAGAGCCCTCTCTATCGCACTTACAATACTTGAGTGACAGGGATACAGATATACGAACTTCGAGTTTCGATTGTAGTTGCTTGAAAAATACCACGGATTTGATTTGACTTATACAAATAAGATCCTAAGTTTGTAAATAAATAGATAATCTACTCTGGAAAATGGTAATGTTTTTGAAGGGCTTTCAATTGATATTGATTAAAATATCTATTATAGATTACTATAAAATACCTACAATACAATACTAATAATTCAATTCACGATTCAATCTACAGATACGAAATCAATTATAGATAACTAGCAAAACAATTATTTTATCTTTGACACTATGAATTTTTGTGATATCTATTAGAGATTATCGTTCAATCCGAGTTGGATTATAGACGACGCCGTACTTTCAATTAAATTAATAATAATACATTACCGGCCATTCATATTTCCACTAGTCGCTAAAAAAGTAAAATATATCTAATAGGAATAGGAAGACTACAGCTTTGTTTGGTTTTAAAAACAAACAAAATACTTACCTCAGCAAAAACCATTTTTGTATGAAAAACTTAATTTTGCTGTAATTATTGTTTTACCTTGGTCTCTGAAGCTACATAAACTAATTACAGACCTGGATGGTACTTAACTTATTCTAAGTACAAAGTTACAGAGCAAATTAGCTAGTCGTTTTAAAATGAGAGCGTAACTACGTTTGTATGGAGAGATCGAGAATAAAAAACAATACAAATAGTACATAGTATAATATATAGGTAAATTAAACATAAACAATGGTAGACAACAGGCGGTCTTATCGCTAAAGAGCGACCAGACAGTCTTAGGGTGGTGGAGACGATGCAAAATAATCATATGATTTGACTAGGTGAAACAGAAAACAAAATATAAACAACCTAAATATAAGAAAGACTATACACTTCCTACATACACATACAATAACTAAAATATCAAAGAAACAGTATCATTTACAGTCGAAAACAAACAGCACACACATAGTAGAAAGTAACAGCTACGGAAGAGATAAATAGTACAGTCGCCATCACATACATAGGTACACTATAGGTGTTCAAAAATATCGGCACATGCACCCTAATGCCTTGAAAATAGAGGTGTGTTCCGATGTTTGTGACGTGCTTGTTTGCTCCGATGTATGTGATGGCGACTGTACCTACTACTCCTTTAGTCTAGTTTTAAAAATGGGAAGAGACTTTAGCACGTTTAATTTCAATAGGCAAAGAATTCCTCAACCGAACAGTTCGGAAAGTAAATTAATTGCTGTAAAATTTAGAGCTAGATGAGGGAAAACTGAGAGCTTACTGCGGACTCTTAATAGGCCTTTGGGCTGCTAGAGAATATCACCGACATGTTGTGTTCTACTAACTTTGTAATACTTCTTGTACGTTTTCCACACTGCAACATCAGTGGATTTGAAAAAAATGCATTATTTCGACAAGATCTGTTCAGAAAAAGAAATTAAATTTAAGGAAGTTTTATGATTTTAATGTAGCTACTGTTACACATCATCATCATCATCATATCAGCCGAAAGATGTCCAAGGAGTGCCAAAGTTGCTCGTTGCCAACCCTTTAAAAATGTATACCTACACTCTTTTCTTGATAATTCCACAACGGGAGCATTCGAGGAAAGAAAATTCCTCTACACATTTTGATTATTCATTTGCATCCTGTAAAAATAATAATGCTACCTACCTAATCTTCAAAAAAGCGGCAGCCCTAACCCCAGCGGTTTAGATCACACATAAAATGTTCTTTGACGCATAACAGATTTGTAGCGCGACCATTGTTAGGGCTGCCAACAATGAGTTCAGGGTCCGCCAAGGTTGCGTTGTCGGCCGGTGGTGTAATTGGCAGATTGTTCATTAGGTTGCCATGGGGATGCTGAGGTAGAAATACTGCCGAAAACTGGTCCAACTTGGTCTAAACCGAGCGGCGTTTATGAGTCTATTCTTTTGGAGATGAGCTACTGTTTTATAATTTTTGATTTAATTTGCAATGTTTGTTCGGGCCAAACTTTGCAAGTCAAAGGCCTTATTTCCGATGTCCAATGTAACTGAAATTTTGCGCATTTGTGAATGCCAGTGCAATATTAGGTATCGTACCATAAACTAAAGCTGGTCTGACGATGAATACGGAGGATGGGAGGAAGAAACTCCTCAATTACACACGATAAAGCATGTTTGGGTACATTAGAATCCTCCCAACAAGTAGTTGATTTCTGTGCAAAAAAGTACAGTCGTATGTCGAAAAGCTTGTAACCTAAATTAGTAACATTATTTTGACAGAATTTTGGTGTTACGATTGTTTGTACAGTAGGTAAGTTGATAATTCCTGGGACAAGAGACGCCCCTCTCCAACATAAAGTATTAAAACGTTAAACCAACATAGTTAGACTTTTCCTTTTACAGTTATTTTATCTGATACATTTTAAATAAGTAAGCTTCTTTTTCCCACACAATCAATTTCAACATTTTAAAACACGTATTCACCTCAATTTCAATTCACGGGGATGATATCACATTGATCCAAACAAAAAACTGGCTTATCAATGAAACCATCGTTAATTCAATTCAATCTTTTCAAGCCAACAAGGGTCTTGTGCAGTTTCTGGCCGAGGCCGGGAAGCAAGTGTTTGCCGGCCGCTCGCATGGTATGTACCTATATATATAGGTAATGATCGTTTTTATGGTCAAATTGGATTACACCGTGAAATAAACATGTTACGAGTAATCACACTTGGATCGGGTATGTGACATTTTCGTTTTTGACGTGATAACGTCTTATAAATCGATGAACAACGGCAGCGGGACAATGAGTCATACACGAAAATGTATGACTCATTGTCCCGTTCCACCTGAGCCGAACGTTCGGCTTTATGACGTTTTCACGTAAAATTATCGTCCGTAAACAGACTTTATAGACAACCAATTTTTTTGCATTAAATATTTAACAAATTGTACTGAAGATATATAAGCAGGAATATTAATTAGACTCTGTGGACAGGATTAATCTGAAATTTTGAGTGGGAAGAGGAATTAATCTTATTTGATCTAATAAGCCGGAAATCTCTCACATTCTTACTAGAAACTAGCTAAAGGCAGGCGCAGAAAAAAAAAGGTTCAGGTGCAAGTCTGTCTCGCGTACCTAGTACCTAGTGTACCTACCGAGGGTTCCGTACTAACATTCCTACACTTTAAAATCACGACCCCGCTTTATTTTGAAAAAATCAAGTAATTATTTTCAACATTTTTCTTTATAAATCAAAAATTTTACTACAGTAGAAACAAAGCTCAAGCCCTTTCACATGATGATATATATTTTAAACTATAATTAGTTTAAAATCAAAAGTTATGGCCAGAAAACCTGTTTTTAGTATAAAATTGTTCAACATTGATGCCAAATGTCTCGAAGACAGTGATGTTTGAAGTAAATATGGGATACTATATTGCTTAAAGCTGTTGTTGTTAATATGATAAGATACAAAAAAACATTAGAAAACTAAGGGATTCAGATCGAAGGTCATTGGCGTACTTATGTGATCCCCTTAACCTACTAACTAATAGAATTTGAATTTTAGCCTCGGCAGGGCGCTAACTTACAGCACTAGCTACTTACGTTACGGGCGCACACGTAATTCTTCCTTCAAGGATATAATATAATAGTATCCATGTCAGATACACGGTTCTCCTCACCAACAGCAGAACCAGACGCCCAAAGCCCCTGTTTGGTACACTTTGACAACCGAAGGGGAATAAACGTAATGTGGATTGTTCCGTTCTGGTTTCGAGATGGCGTGTATCTTTGTATGCCCATACAAATGGTCGTGTATGATTGAAACGAATTTTATTAGCGTGCTAGTCGGTTTACAAGGTTTTTATTGAGTTGGAGATTGAATTGTTAGAATTGGATGTTTGGAGTGTTGAATCTACACGTTGTTGGTTATGGCGATATAACGCGGAAATAAATTGCCTGATATATATTAGAATTTGGTACCT
Source organism: Epinotia brunnichana (assembly GCA_963854355.1). Lineage (NCBI taxonomy): Eukaryota > Metazoa > Arthropoda > Insecta > Lepidoptera > Tortricidae > Epinotia > Epinotia brunnichana. The sequence continues at coordinate 29,985,708 of OY977945.1, forward strand.
AATTTACTTTTGCCATGCACTGATTCCTATTTGAAACTTTTATTTTATTCTTACAAGAAAATATTTATCAAAGAATAAAAATTACCGTAAAGAGCTGTGATTTATTCGTTCCGGAAGTACTTAGATATCTTTCTATAATTCACGGTTCAATTCTTTTGATTCATTTTGTCAATTTCCGAGGATTGTCGCACCCAATCGAAGTTTATTAATGTGAGACCTTAGAATAATAACGCATAGAAGGATAGTTTCATACGGCCGACGCGCCAAGCGTGAGGCATAAAATGGATTAATGTAGTTGTGATCAACTCGTATTCACACGCGCCAATACGCACACAAACGCTTGGTGTACCTTGGTTTTGTTCCACCGATCGGCGTACTGGGCCATTTATGGCCGAGTTTTAGTGGCCTCACCGTTGCGCGTGAACTGCGTTTCTATGCGTTATTATTCTAAGTGTGAGACTCTTACGATGCCTGAACTCGATCAAATGTAGGTATGCTGCCACTCGTCGCCTCGCTGCCCGCTGGAATCCTGACCGCAGCCTTATAGAGTTGAAAAGGTAGACACGAATCGATTTAAGTACATTATACTCAATGACATTAATGTTGGTCAACTAATTCAAATATTCTGTAAGCGCGCTTCAAGATTTATTTTGTAGGATATCCAGGATCCTGGAGTTTTCCTTACTTACTGGATTTTTGTAACAACATAATTATTAATTATTTGTTGATATTATATGTACGAGTGTGTAAACCTATAAGGATAATTACTGTAAAAACCAATAACTACCTACGTCAATTAAAAATTAAAACACCCCCGAAGCAACAAACATTCGTTTGGGAATTACAATGCCACAGGCAGACACACAAATACCTACACATGTTATATTATATGTATTTGCGTCAAGGGTCAAAAATATAATTAAAAGGACCAGAAAGATCCCATTCTAAAAAAAACATGTCAAGCTAACTCATAAAATGAGTCGAATTTTACTAGTACACGTATCAAACAAAACACTCGATTATGCAACTGACCCCGAACTTTTTATCAAACGATCGCAATACCAAATCACAACAAAACTAACTTTGCTCTTTCGTAATCAGAAATCAGATAACCTTTTTTCTTCCAGCTTGTGCGCCGTTGTAGAACGCGACACGTAATTTCGCGACGTCCTCCATCGCCTCGATAGCCGTGATCGTCTAGTGGTTAGGACCCTACGTTGTGGCCGTAGTAACCCAGGTTCGAATCCTGGTCACGGCAGTGCACGACACTGTCATGGCGGGGCTTTAGTTTTGCTTTTTTCTTTATATTTTGTTTGAGGTTTTTTACTTTAACCAGTGATGTTATTATAATTTTAATTTCCTTTAATGTTACAATTTTTAGGTACATATAATTATGAACATTAGTATTTTTTTTCGTCCTAGCATTATAGATGATTTACAATTTATAAAAATACAGTCGTTTGATATGTTTGCATATATACAAATATAAAAATAGATAAATATTCTAAAATATCAAATTATTGTAAATGTTTTAACATCCATCTAGCGGGCAGTAGCAAAACTAGTACACATTATTTTGTTAACAACGCCATCTACCGGGAATGTTAAGAACTGTATGAACCAAACTCATTTCACATTCTGCGGTTCACTAGAGACAACAAGTTATACATGAGATGACACAGATGGCGCTAGTAGTCTTAAAATCACATTTGTTTTGTTTTCGATTGCCATCGTTTTCTATTATGCCTGCATGCCGCCGACGCGGCTCGGCGTGTGCTTAGCTTTGTAATGACTAGTTTACAAGTAATGCTTAATACCGTGCATTCCATACAGTGACGGGGTATAATGATTAGGATTACACGGAGCATTTACTTAAATATTTGTTTTATTTATTGCGCGATAATAGGTGAATGAAGCAAGATACTTACGTATTCTAGAGGCGACGGTGTCACACAGTGTACGTACTCCATGCGAGTCAATATTTAATCTCAATCAATGTATTGTACAAATATGGAGTGATACTTGAAAATGAATGCTGATGGATCACGTTTTTGCTACAATGTATTTATTAGTTATTAGTATTTCTGTTGATTGATTATCTAGTACGGTATACATTACTGTGCAATTGATGGGCATAGTAAAACTCGTAGTTTATGTTAGAAATGTATAGTGTGTATAGCATTAAATTTGAAGAAGAAAATAAAGGTCTACCGCGTCTCGAATTATTTTTTGTTGTATGGCCCGCGCGCCTGTACAAGGTACATCTTAAGGTGGTCTTCCACTGGCAATTATTATGACAGTAATTGCCCGTCAACAGTAAGGTTACCTGATAAGTTGATAACTCTCTTACTTGCAGGCTAGTCTAACATTATGAGAGCACCTTAAAGCGCCTTCGACAGGGTAAACTTTTCTATATTTGGGGTGACTTGGATCAACCACTTTAAGTACACACTATATAATTAATTGAAGATTAGATTATCTCAATATTTATTTATTAGCGGATTTAAAATAAAATATGAAAAATAAATTACTGTTAATAGTTGAACTGTAATAACTGAAATAATGTATAGGAAAGTAGCATACACCTCGGCAGATTTCTGTTTATCGAAATGTGTCGTGAAAGAATTATCCTTTTTACAAGCTATATATTAAATTGAACTGTTCGTATGTATGTAAATATGTAAGTATGTAAATAATATATGTAAGTAGGTATGTAAGTTGTCCGTCAAAATTTGCAATCCATTTTTCAGTCACTTTCCGTTATCCAATTGAGCTGAAATTTTGCAAGCATATGTATATCGCCTGACAATACAATATTATAATGAATTGGAGCTGATCTGATGCTGTAGCTGGAAGGTGGCCATAGGAACTCCGCAATAAAACGACACAACCCCATCGAGTTTGGGCTCGTTAGAATCGTCTCAATGAGTAGTTGATGATGATGATGCAGAAAAGTACAGTCGGCAATAAAAGCTTGTACCAAAAATGAAATTTTTGACAGAAACTTATATATAAGGATATTTAAGTAGGTATAGTATATCCGACAAGTATCTTATTTTAAAGGCTTTTGAATAAAGGTAATATTATGACGGTTTACGTTTTGAACAACTAACAAAAACATAAAACCCATGTTAACAAAATTTCATGTCATGCTTAATTCAAGTAGTGTGACTAAATACACTAAGTAAAGCTTTCAACTTTGTAAGCATAAAGCTCCAAGCTAAGCTGCAAGTCGCTGGAAGCACGATATCAATTAAAGCAAAGCACTGTAATTTGAAGCGGTTTAATTTTACAACTAACTATTATTTTCGTGCTTACCTGTTCTAGACTAATTGGTTTCAATGTAAGTTACGATTTCGAAATGGTGAAAGCATGTAAAAGTAAGTTTTTATGTCTCTTCTTAGATATTGGTTACACGCTAATTCTGGTTACAGTTCAGTCTATCATTCTGGTCAGACTGTCAGTTTTCTGTCATTCACAAGGGTTACCTACACGATAATTCTGTCGTGAGTCTGATCAGCTTATTTTGTACCGAGTTATACAATGTCGATGGCCGTTGGGGCGGAAAGGTTCTCGAGTGGCGACCACGTACCGGAAGGCGCGGCGTGGGCAGCCCCCCCACAAGGTGGACTGATGACCTGGTAAAGGTCGCGGGAGTCCGCTGGATGAGGGTGGCGCAGGACCGGCCATTGTGGTTCTCTTTGGGGGAGGTCTATGTCCAGCAGTGGACGTCTTTCGGCTGATATGATGTTGATGATGATGATACAATGTCGTGTTAAATCAAAAGTCAAAAGTCAAAATATTTTATTCAAAATAGATTCATACAGAACACTTTTTGAAGGTCAAAGTATATTTTCTTAAAGTTCGAAAGGGTAATTATAGTTGTTAATATATAACTATAAAAATGTCAAATATCACTAGTTTACATGTTTACATGTCAATATATTATAAGTAGGTCAAAGTTCATTTACATTTACAATTAGGCACATGTTAACTTACAAAATATGAATTCTGTTTTCACAATGTCAAAAATAGAATAAAAAATATAATTAGAACTAGGGAAATGGGTCAATCAACAATTTTTTGTTGATCGTAGCCATGGTTACGTTATGCTCTGACGAGTAAGCGAGTGCGAGACTATCAGACGTCTTATCCACATACATAAGCGATAGTTTAAAAACGAAGTTTTAAGTTTTAACAGACTGCAAATCAGTAGCCAAATTGCTTCAAGTTTGCCTATAAAATTTGAAGAGTTCCCTCGATTTCTCCAGGACCCCATCATCAGAACTGGATTTTGGTGACAACGGGGCCAATCTGGAATAAAATATGCTTTCAAACAAAGAAAAAAAAATTCAAATCGGTTCATAAATTACTGAGTTATCGCGTAACAAAGACACAAAAAAAAAACAGACGAATTGAGAACCTCCTCCTTTTTGGAAGTCGGTTAAAAAACGCTGGGTCACTCTTAAAACTATGATTTTCTCTCTCTCTCTCTCTCTGTTGTCTCTTGGCTTAACGGGACAGAATATCAACAAGAAAACGTTGATACACCGAAATAAGTTTTTCTATGTGGCCTTTTTTCAAACCAATTTTTTTTTTTTGAATTTTTTAAAATTTTTCGTTAATTCTTTTTTAATTCCTATGTACTGAATTTGTTTGCACCTAAGCATAGACTGGACTACTACTTAATAATTACTAGTTAACTAGCAACTGAATATAGATACCTATTAGACCAATCAAATTAGCTAAACCCGGACATAATTCGATAACTGTAATTTTCTTTTTCTATGATGTAAAGTATTGTTAGTTATAGTTAAAATAAAAAGAATTAAACATTTTAGGGTTCCGCGTCATTGTAAAAAAACCAAAAATCTAAATTTTTAACAAATTCTGATTTCATAAGTGCAGCATAATATGTAACTTTGTAAAAGTGCCTCTATTATGATATAACGCTTGCATTCCAGTTAAAGAAATCAAAATTAATCTAATTAATCAACCGGGACTATCAATAATAAAGAAAGTTCAGTAAGTTACACATTTTCTGGCTTATCTTACCAGAAATTATAGATAACTGCAATTTAACAAATTATTCTGAATAGTATATTATGTGTGTTGATAAATTATTAAAAATTAAACAGATTCTCTTTGCGGATTTCTAAAATCACAAATATTGGTAGTTTTTGGAAAACCAAAATACATAACTACTTGGAAAGTGTTTGATTTATGCGGTCAACATATTATTAGTACTATAAGAAACAAATTAAACAAAAAATATCCACGATTATTAATTAATTCATATTTTTTCGTACTTAAGTTTTAATATGAACCTTATCTCTTGCAGAATAAGGCCGTCATTGCTTTGCGCCTCAACTACCGACCGTGCTGTCGCGAGTCGCAGGCATTCAAGGCCGAAACGCACTGACAGCGGCGGCGAAGCGGCGCGGGGTGGCGCGGAGGCGGTACTTGTAATGTTCGAGCTAATATGAAAGGATCCGAACGCTTTTTTCCCGGCCGGTATTCTGTGCGGACCCATTCGTATTAGATCGAACATTACAGCCGGTACCACCTCCACACTGCGCCGCGCCGCCGCTTCGCCACCGCTGTCAATGCGTTTCGGCCTTCATTTATTATGGATAGGTCAATGATTGTCAAACATTTATAAACACGAACGTGGCGTTTACCACGGTTCGGCTAGGGTGGAGATTTATTGAAATATTGTATTCATTAGATCGATAATAACTAAGTTGTTCAGCATGAGACATAATTGTCGTGGAATGTCGATTACCTATTTATAAGCACTCAGTCTTCTGTATAGAATTATTTAAATAAAATATGTTACTTATGTGGGTGCAGAAAGGGGCATTATTGGAATGATTCTTATTCGAATAAACATTTATTCGCGAATAATTTATTCGTCTACACTTTCGAATGACGAATGATTTATTCTCATTTCATTCCAATAAATCCACGAATAATATTTAAGGATGCGGTTGCTCGTTGTAACACGTACACGAATTTAACACGATCACTACAAGTGTACCTATTTTCAAGTATTAATACCCTTTTCTACTAATTAACAATATTTTTGTGAGTTAAATGAGTCACTTCATGGGGCATTTAACAGGTTTGTTTTAATATGTCATGTGTGTGGGCTTGTCCATATATTACGTCGTCGTTTTTAGGGTTCCGTACTCAAAGAGTAAAACGGGACCCTATTACTAAGATTCCGCTGTCCGTCTGTCTGTCTGTCTGTCTGTCCGTCTGTCACCAGGCTGTATCTCACGAACCGTGATAGGTAGACAGTTGAAATTTTCACAGGTGATGTATTTCTGTTGCGGCTATAACAACAAATACTAAAAAACAGATTTTTTATTTTCTTTTTTTTTCTTATACAATCTTACACAAATCGATCTAGTCCCAAACTAAGCAAACTACTATGGGTACTAGACGACGATAAACATACTTATATAGATAAATAAATACATAGAAAATATCCATGACTCAGGAGCACATATTTGGGCTCATCACACAAATAAATGCCCTTACCGGGATTCGAACCCGGGACCTCCGGCTACGCAGGCAGGGTCACTACGAGGGTCAAACTGAAAGTTTCGGGAATAAAAAAAAATATGCAGTAACATTGATTTAAGTATTTTTATTGTTTTTCAAAGTATTCTCTTTTATATTTTATGCACTTTTCCATGCGTTCAAACCAGTCGTTAAAACACTTATTGAACGCTGAAAAAGAGTCGACAAAATGGCCATTTTAAAAGCCTCCACTGCTTCTGCCGGTGTCTGAAACACCGCGCCCACCACGCAACTTATCCTTGATTTTGGGGAATGTGAAAAAATCGTTGGGACTTAGGTCAGGGCTGTATGGAGGATGGTCCAGTAGTTCGACTTTTTCACCTTCCAGGTACTCATTTGTTTTACGAGCGGTGTGAGGGCTGGCATTGTCGTGGTGAAGGATGATGCGGCGACTAGGCCTTTTTTCCTAAGTTCAGCAAAGACACTCGGCAAACCAATACTTGTATACCAATCGGCTTTGACCGTTCTACGATCTTCAAGTGGAACAGTAGCCACGTGACCCGATTTGGAGACAAACATAGCCACCATCTTCTTGGCCTTGCTGCGAGAGCGAATAACTTTTGTTAGCTTGAAGCTCGTCTTCGTTACCCCATACTCGAGATTGGTTTTTAGTTTCAGGCTCATATGCGTATATCCACGACTCGTCACCTGATACGACCCTAAAAACTGCATTTGAGCTTCCTCCGTTGAATTTATTCAATGTTTTGCGGCACCAATTGACACGAGTCGTTTTCTGCTCGTCAGACAATAAGTGCGGGATCCAACGGGAAAACAACTTTCGCACGCCTAGTTCTTCCTGTAAAATAACTTGTATCTGACTCATTCCAATCCCCAAAGACTCCTGAATTTCCCGATATGTCACATACCTGTCTTCTTTTACCAGCTGACTCACAATGTGGACGTTTTCTTGCGTAACTGCCGATTTTGGTCGACCTTCACGCGCGTCGTCCGTGAGGGATACTCGGCCACGTTGAAATTCTGAATACCACCTGTATATTGTCGTCTTTGAAGGTGTTTCATTACTAAAAGCAGCAATCATCCGGTCTCCACATTGTTTTTGTGTTCATCCACTTTGAAAGTCGTAATAATTTTTTACGGGACAATTCCATCTTCAGCGGCAACTCAACAACTCGAGAAAACAATTGAAACTGAACTATTGTTTTGTTAGGGTTCCGTACTCAAGGAGTAAAACGGGACACTATTACTAAGACTCCGCTGTCCGTCTGTCTGTCTGTCTGTCAGTCTGTCAGTCAGTCTGTCTGTCCGTCTGTCACCAGGCTGTGTCTCAACAACAGTGATAGTTTGACAGCTGAAATTTTCACAGATGATGTATTTCTGTTGCCGCTATAACAACAAATACTAAAAACCAGTTTTTTTTCTTTGACAATCTCACACAAATCGGCTTAGTCCCAAACTAAGCAAAGCTTGTATTATGGGTACTAGACGAACGATAAACATACTTATATAGATAAATAAATACCTAAATACACAGAAAACATCCATGACTCAGGACTTGGCCGGTTGTTTTTTGTCAATTCTTGACCCCCCCTCCTATCATCATCCTGTTAATTCCTAAATGGACACTACCCGCCTCATAAAATGACTACCGTCATCCAATAGACCCCCCCCCCCCTGTTTTGAAATGACGTAATTTATGGACAGCCACTGTCTGTAATTGGATCAATGTTATGTTATTAGAGGCGATTACGCATGTAAGATTGTTCAACTATATACCTGTAATTGTACATTGTATGTACTTAATCATGTTATATTCTGATCTGTGTGTTTATAGGGTTCCGTGCCTCGAAATAGAAAAACGGAACCCTTATAGGATCACTTTGTTGTCCGTCCGTCCGTCTGTCAATACCCTTTTTCTCAGGAACGCTTGGAGGTATCAATCATTAAAAGTTTGAATTCCTGTGCATAGTGTGTGCATACATTATTTTAGAATTCATATTTTTTATATTAATGTTGCTGTGCCCTAACAGGGTTATGCTGGAACTGTATTTATATGTAACATCTTGTAAGACCCATACTGCAACAAATAAATGAATTAAGCTGAAATTTATATCAAATACTCAGGTTTACTGTCTTTTGGAGCTGTGAAAAAATCAAACTTCTAAGCCAACGCAATCAAAAGATACAGCCGTTTATGCCGCAAATTTCCGCAAGTTTTCGAAACCCGCAAGGGAATCAAAACCTACTTCCCGTGCACTCAGAAACTTGAAATTTGGTGCGAAGCAACGCCCTATAGCACATATAAAGGAAAAATAGCAAAAACCGTAAATTTTTAGTTACATCACTGAAAATTGTATGTCCAGTATATACTGACACGTACTAAGTATGTGAATACTTACTTAGTGAGTGTCAGTTTATAGTGGACTTGGTTTTATTGTACGGGGTGGTCCGGAACCCTCGGTGCGCGAGTCTGACTCGCACTTGACCGGTTTTTTTTTTCACCCGTGGTAAAGCCGAAATAGTAAAAATAAAACAGGTGAAATAATTACAATTAATATCCGTTTCACCATGCACGGCGATGTTAATTGGTACCCTTGATGAAGCGGTAACCTTTTTCTAACAAATTTAGAAACTTGGTATCTCTGTTCTGTCTGTAGGAAATTATTACGTTTTTGAGATATATTCCATTAAAAAGCATTCCTGCAATATTCGTTCAAAATATTATTCCCGAAAAGCATTACGAATGATTATGCGAATGAAGAAGTTATTCGCGAATAAATATTGGCGAATAATTATTCGAAATATTTATTCGTCATTCGCAAATAATCCTATTTATTCTTAAACGTTATTCGTATTCGAATAAATTTATCCTATCTCTGGGTGGGTGACAATAAGCATATCTTCTCTTTTTTTTGGCGTTCTGGCCTGTCGGCTCAATTTTGCCAATAAGGATATCGACTACCGTAGGCTCAAAGGGCGTAAGGGACGAAATGCCCATGCCCATATCCCGTGAACTCTCAATCTTGAAATTGACCGGTTTTTTTTATGATAACCACGATCATGACATCATCTCTTTCATTTACTTAACAGTTAAGAGTTTACTTATGTTTTCGATGATAAAAGCAAATCAATCGTTCCTTACGCCCTTTGGACCAGGGTTTTCAAAGGGCGTAAGGGACAAACTGTGATTTTTTCATTAGAGCTAAAAATCCTACAATTAGGATATTCCGTTATATTTGTCCGGTGCAAAACACGTAATTGAAATAAACTCGTTAAGACGGGTTCGCCGTGCGCTCGCCCGCTGGCGCCCCACTCTCTCCCCGCCTCGCACCCACCGCATGCATCTGGCTCCACGACAAGGTCGCGAGTATTTTCAATTAAATTTTCAATTTCTTAAGCGTGAAATTAACATGCTTGATTTTGATGAAATCATGATTATCGTTCACAAAAGGCTATTAGTAAACAAAAAAATCATAGTTACTATTTATAATTACTGAGAAATACATTATTATTAAAACGTTACAAATAAATGTTTAAATATTGTCTTAAATGTCTAAAAAGACGCAATATAGCTTAAACAGATAAAAACATCATAGTTACCATTTTGGCTTGTCTAGATAATGAGATCAGAGGAAAACTGTGAAAAAAAACGTATATGCGAATTTGATTTCAGTTTAATTTTGCTATTAAGTGATCGAATTTGAATGCACCTCAAAGTTATACTAACAAGGTACTTGGTTACCTTTTTTACTTTTAGGAAAAAGTTAGGTAGTGTACGTTAACTCGTGTTTTTTTTAACTACGGTTACGATCGCGGATTTTTTACTTAATATATTTCATTAATATTTGATACTGAATAGTAAAATCCGATAAAACAATAAAAACAACGAGTTTACGAATTATGTCCAGGGTAAGCTAATTTGATTGGTCTATATTCAATTATTGAAAACCTATGTTACTCTAAGGATGTATAAAATGGATGGATGTCCAAAACTAAGTAATTTTGGATTTTACTCTCAGAAATTACTTTGAGCGTAATCAGGAAATATAATTAAATCATAACAGAGAAGCAGGTTTATGCATAGCAACCACAATTGAAAGTGCAAATTGGATTAAATTATTCGAAGCACCAATCCGGTTTAAAAAGTTAAAAACTCCATTTCATTTTACAGTTAAAATTAATCCAATTTCGTAAGACTGGATTGTTAAAACTTTGGTTCAAACTGTTAAACAAAGTTATATTTTTATATTTTACACGAGATAGTACAAAAATGAACTTTGTAATTGATCATTAGATATTCAACATCCAATCCGATTTGAAAAGATACAATTCCGATTTCATATTTTTAATCTTGACAAGCTTTTGCCTACTAGTTCGTTCTCATTTTGTTACCCTTGAAGAGATGTTTTTTTTATTTTTAGGGTTCCGCACCTCAAAAGGAAAAAACAAGTGCGAGTCGGACCCGCGCACTAAGGGTTCCGTACCATTATCAATAAAAATATTTGTTGTTATAGCGACAACAGAAATACACCATCTGTAAAAAAAATCGGGTCATAAACACAGCACTCGCTACTAGTAGAGTCGCGAATAAGAATTTAAAAACCAATATTTCTATTATTTTCGAAGAACTGAATCGACACAAAAAATCTATATAATTATTGAACCTGCTCACATAATTTCACGAAAATCGGTTGAGTAATGCGACCTCTAGAAGAGAACAGCCGGCCAGCCGGACATACTAAATAATTTTTGCCCAAGCTGAAACGGAGAACTTTCTTCGCTTCACTCGCTCGTTCAATGAAAATATAATAAAATATAAATATTCAAAAGGACGCTTCCTTAGACCATTTGCAGTAACCCCTTGTGTCCCATTCATTTTATTTTTTTTGGATTCGGAGATATTTTGATCTAAAGTTATGATTATGACCTCCAAGTAATGTATCTTGGCACCACGACATCAGAGCACAGCAGTTAATGCAGATTTTGAGGTAACATCATGTAACGAGTCATAATAGTTTTTGCATTTTTGTTTTTAAAATATTTGTGATTTTATAATTTTTATTTAATTTTTCTTAGTGTCTTTAAAAGAAAAAAATACTTTTAGCACTCCGGAAGAGTAAAAAAATACAACTACACTTATTTCGAAGAAAAAAAAATTTTTTTTTTCAATTATGACAATGTGATAATAATTGTTCACAAGCGTTATAATCTACCGTTTAAATTTTTGTTCCTATTACAGGCCACACTACAACTTGTATAACATAAAATTATAATTTTACTTACCTACTTAAATTAGTTACCTAGTCGTCCTATTTAATTTAATTTATCCGCTCGAAATGTCTCCTACTTTATACCCTGTTTTAATGGCTGCCATTACTCGATTACGGCGACAAAAGGAGAGTAATGTTCTTGACACAAAGCCGTTATTCCAGTAACTGCGGAGCTCGCTTTATTCGAATTTCGACATAGACGTCAAAGGACTGTCAAAGCTTAACGTAGGTACAACCTCTGTGTAGAGCACAACCAATCTTAAAGTGAAAGGGCGAGTTTTTTGGGACACTAAATAGTGTTTGTATGATATAAAATATTTTACCTACACCCATATCATAAATCCTCTATAATGTGTTCGGAAACCATATATATTGACCACCATTATTGCAACAAGTAACGTAACATCAGCGTTTTATCTGTGCCAGTTTATAATGTATGAAAAATCATAATAATATCGATAATCGATGTTATTATGGAAATCTGGTCTGGTGGTCTGGAGGTGGGGTGGACCGGGTGGTGGTCTGGTCTGGTGGAGTTGGTCATGATTTGAAATCTAGTCGGTTATTCTACACGTTGATCTCCACAAATCATCAATTCATCATGTTTGAAGGTGATAAAAAACGCAGCTAAAAATAGTCCACTTTAAAATTCATCATCATCATCATATCAGCTGAAAGACGTCCACTGCTGGACATTGGCCTCCCCAAAGAGTGCCATCGTGACCGATCCTGCGCCACTCGCATCCAGCATAATACCGCGACCTTTACCAGGTCATCAGTCCACCTTGTGGGGGGAGGGGGGTCTACCCACGCTGCGCCTACCGGTACGTACGACGCTCGAGAACTTTTCCGCCCCAACGGCCATCGGTTCTGCGTGCGCTTTAGAATTACATGCACGTTAATTTTGAATTTTAAGACTTTTTTATTTGATTGATATGTTCAAAGTAGGTACGCGTAGGTATCCAGGGTCCTTCTTATACAAACCGTTAAGTAATCCCCAAGACCCATGCCAATTAGCGAACAGCTACGGAACCCGCCGCGGAACCCTGCAATAAACGCGGCATTACGGTAATCCTTGTTTTGGGGCATGCATAGTTTATGCGGAATTACGGAGATAAAGCACGGGCCGTAATTACTGTGTACGGGGACAGTACACAGAATATACGCCGTAAGATATGAAACAACACTTTTTAGTACATCAGCTCGAAAAGTGCTACTTTACACAGCTGTGTAGCGTGCGGAAAGTTTATATTTCGATACACTATACTGGAGTTGCGGGCGCCCCTTAAACGCCTACGATTCAATGCTTGAGGATTCTTCATAAATGAAAATTTACCGCCCTTGCATCAAAATATACCTACCATTTTTCCGCCCTTGCATCAAAATATACCTACTATTTTAATTGAATGAGCCAGCGAAGCGAACGAAGTTCTCCGTTTCAGTTCGGGCAAAAACTCTTTCGTATATCCGGCGTCTGTCCGACTGTTTTCCTCTACTCTTAACCGAATCTCGTGAAATTTTGTGAGCAGGTTCAGTCATTGTATAGGCTGTTTTTGTAGATTCAGTTTTCGAAAAAAAAAGTCGTTTCTGATTTCGATTTTTTTTTTGATAAAATGTCTGGTTTGCGAGTTCTACAGCTCACAGAGCCAACAGTGACAGTTATTTCCAACTAGCACTAACCGATGAACAACGAATCTGCAATAAACACGGCATTACGTTAATCCTTGTTTTGGGGCATGCATAGTTTATGCGGAATTACGGAGATAAAGCACGGGCTGTAATTACTGTGTACGGTTGCAGTACACATATTTTATCCAGTAAGATTAAAAAAAATACTACTTTTATACATAAGCTCCAAAAGTGGTACTTTACACTGCTGTATAGCTTGCAAAAAGTTGTTTTTTCGAACTAACTAATCGATTGTAATTTTCCAACAACAAGGGCGCTGAGGGTTCGGCTGTAGGCGCGCTGTGTACGTTGAGTACAGTCATCTACTAAAAGATCGACCTTAATGTTAAGGCAATAAAGTCGTGTTTACATATTTTTGTACCTTTGTCCGTATCGACCTATTTATAGTCGATTGTACATTATAAGATATGTGGGTACTATACATTACATTTAAAGCCTTACCATTCGATTGACATAGATAATTAACTATACAAATTATACATATTCGGTATGTCCCTAAATATCTTGGGACCTAGTGTGTTAGTTAAAAATTCCTGATTCTATTTGGATATAGGTATACGACTGAAGAAGTTTTGTTAATATACATAATAGCATAAATGCAAAACTTCAATAGCATTGAAGCTATTAAATACACGTCCTCACTTCTGCAACTGCAAACAGTCGTGTGTCAGGGAACTAGGAATGCCAATTTTTATTTATCATACAAAATTCGGGTTCGAATCCCGGTAATGGCAAATATTTGTGAGATGAGCATTTGAACATTTTTTTCATAGTGTTCGCGCCATCGGCGCGACGATATAGCAAAGAATGTTATCGCTGAGGGCAATAACACGCGACGTGGGCTGAGTGAGAGGAGAATGGGAGTGAGAAAATGGCTGGCTTACTTGAATATGTAGGTAAGGTTGTTCTGTGTACTGGGCCGCGACGACTTAAGCGGCTTGCCGTGCTGATATGATGGATGGGCTGAGTAGGAGTCTTCTTCTGGTTTCGAGCCGACCTTGAGCTGATGAAAGTCTTCACGCACACTGAGGGTTATAATTCACTCGCGCACCTAGTTTTGAGCTGATGAGCCACGTAACGTCACAGTCACTACAATAAGGGTACCGGCCGGTATAATCACGACACTTTCGTAGGTTCAGGTGAGCACGGAACGCTGGGATTGAGATACACGTCAGTGCGCGACGGCGGTCAAATGGCTCCTCTCGCGGCGCGTCGCTTGCGTCGGCACGTCAACGAGTGAATCGATGAATGATTGAACGAGTTACCTATATCGTCGCGCCGATGGCGCGAACATCCTGGGGGGCCCGTAGTAGAGCCTCTTCCTGAGCTGAATCCAATGGAAACCTGGCTATCTTGAGCACAGGTCTGCGCAGATGTCCACTGGCGGTGTCCAGATCCACAACTCGGATCACTCCATCCTTGCCAGGTATTGTGCGGGTAATTCGACCCAGTCTCCATTGCAGCGGTGGCAAGTTATCTTCCTTGATGAGCACGAGTTCGCCAACTTGAGGAGGCGATGAAGGGGAAAGCCATTTTGAGCGGGTTTGGAGAGTATGGAGGTAAGATCTAGTCCACAGAGTCCAAAAGCGTTGAGAGAGAGCTTGTATGAGCTGAAAGCGTTTAAGAGCAGATAACGGCCTGTCATCAAAGGACGGCTCGGGCAGAGCAGTGAGTGGACGGCCTATGATAAAATGTCCAGCGGTTAAGGGTTCAATGTCCGTAGGGTCGGATGAAAGTGGGCAGAGAGGTCTAGAGTTGAGTACAGCCTCGATTCGTGTCAGGAGTGTGGAGAATTCCTCAAAAGTAAGGTGCTGTTCACCAACTACACGATAGAACAACTGTTTCGTAGATTTGACGTTAATTTCATGTAAGGCACCGAACCAAGGCCCCTTGGGGGGGTTCAGCAACCAGGTTACCTGCTGGTTGGCGAGCTGGTGTGTGATTGCATCATTATTTTCAGCGAGGAAGTTTTGAACTTCTTTGAGATGATTTCTAGCGCCTACATAATTCGTGCCGCAATCCGATCTAATTAGAACTGGTGTACCGCGACGCGAGACAAATCTTTGCAACGCTGCAAGAAAGGCTTCCGTGGTAAGAGCGGAGACTGCCTCCAAATGAACTGCCTTCGTTGAAAGGCACACAAATATACAAAAGTACGCCTTTAACAGTTTAGCGTTCCGTAACGTGCTAGACTTAACGAGAAATGGGCCGGCAAAGTCAGTCGTGACTTGGCTAAATACAGGTTGTGGGTTAACCCTATCTGCTGGAAGGTCAGCCATAAACGGGGCTGCTGGTTGAGCGCGAGTTCGGAAACATCTAATACATTTGAACACACGGTGTCGGATCGCACGGCGAGCGGATAATATCCAGTATTGCTGGCGGAGCATTGCGTGTAGAGTGTCAGCGCCAGGATGGCAGTGCACTCTGTGGTAATGGTCAATGATGAGGTCAACGAGCGGGCTTGAGCTGGGAAGAATGAGTGGGTGTTGAGCGTTGTACCTAAGTGACGCATGAGAGAGACGACCACCGACTCTCAAGAGCCCATCTTTCAAGAATGGGGAGAGACGCTGGAGTCGATTGCTGCAGAGTTTATTAGTGTGGAGACGATGAATGTCTTCTGCAAACTCATTCCGCTGAACAGAGCGGACCCAGAATAACAGAGCTTCTCTCCGTTCACAGGCTGTCAACGGTCCAGAGCGACGTACATCTGGGCCGTGCTTACAATTATAAATGAAGCGCTTGATACAAGCCGTCACTCCGACGAGCTTGTCAAAAGAGCTGAAGCGGGTAAGCAGATCATGATCCAGATCAGGAACTGCGATATGAGCTGGCACACTTTTTGGCTTAAGGCCTGGTAAAGCGTGATGACCCAGAGCGGCTGGCATCTGGGGCCAGGTATGAGGAGGCTCTTTGAGCCAGCTGGGAGACCACCAGAGGTCATGGGTTGATAGAGATTGGGCTGACATACCCCTGCTTGCACAGTCTGCAGGGTTGAGGTTCGTAGGGACATGCCTCCACCTAGGGCTGATCGGGCTAGACGTTATTTTAGCCACTCGGTTGGCTTCAAATGTCTGGAGTCGGTGAGGGGGCGTGTTGAGCCATGCTAACACTATTGTGCTATCTGACCAACAGGTATGTTGTTCTATAGCAATGTGAGCTGACAATTTAGCTGACAGTCGTGTCATGAGCTGTGATAAAAGAGCTGCAGCTGAGAGTTCCATTTTGGGAATTGAGAGGCGATTCTTGATAGGAGCGACCTTCGACTTGGCAATGACCAGATGCACATTGACAAGTCCATTGGCATCGAGCTCGTGCAGATAAGTGACAGCACCATAACCGGCTTCTGAGGCGTCCGCGAACCCGTGAAGTGAGTAAGTGGACGTGGGCTTGTATTTGCAGATGTGCCGAGGTAAGCGGAGATTTGAGAGTTGAGGAAGGTCTTGTGAGATGTGCTGCCATTCTGTGTGAACTTCATCGGGGGTGGGCTCGTCCCATCCCAGTTTCAGAAGCCATAACTTCTGTAAAAGTAGCTTTGCGCGGAGTATGACGGGTGTAACCCAACCATTGGGGTCGTACAGCGAAGCTACTGTGCTGAGGATTGAGCGTTTTGTGACTTGGGTCAGTGAGGGGAGAGAGATGCAATAAGTGAACTCATCCGATTGAGGAATCCATTGTATACCTAATACTTTAATGGAATTCGATTCTGGGCTGATGTCGAAGTCTTTAGGCATGTCACATTGGTCATCTGGGAACCGATTAAGGAGCTGAGAAGAGTTGGAGGTCCATTTACTGAGCTGAAAACTACCTAGGGCCAGTAAGTTAATCAACTCTGTTTGGAGCGCTTGAGCAGACTCCACAGAGTCATGACCACAGAGTATATCATCGACGAAAACTGAATTGCGTAGGACCTGAGCAGCGTGCGGGTAGTGATGACCTTCGTCATCCGCCAATTGGAGCAGAGTACGGAGGGCGTGGTACGGGCTTGAGCGTAATCCATAGGAGACGGTATTTAGTGCGTAAGTGAGCAGGGGCTGGTCCGGTGAAGACCGCCAGAGAATGAGCTGATACTGTCGTTGGTCTGGGTGGATGAGTATGTTTCTGAACATCATTCTGATGTCAGTACTGAAAACTATGGGGTGTATCCTGAAAGACATGATAATGTCAACTATATCTTGCTGGAGAGCTGGACCTGTGTGCAGGCAATCATTAAGACTGACGCCATTTGAGCTTTTACTGGACCCATCAAAGACAGTGCGTAACTTGTCGGATCCCGATTTGAAGATGCCGTGATGAGGAATGTAGAAATGAGGCTTGTTCGCGAAGGTACTTGGGTGGCATGGTGACATGTGTCCTAGGTTGAGATAGTCGCTCATAAATTCAACATATTTAGAGCGTAGGGGCGGATTTGCTTGTAGTTTCCTTTCCAGTGTAAGAAACCTGCGTAGTGCAATGGCATGAGTGTTGCCTAAGGCCGGCGCATTTGGTAGAAACGGCAGTGTTACCATATAGCGGCCTGATGGATCTCGGGTGGTTGTAGTACGGAAAATTTCCTCGCACTGCTCTTGTAATGGGCTGGTCTGTACATGAGGTTGTGGTTCTTCTGTCTCCCAGAACCTCTCAAGGTTCTTGTAAATGTCATGTGTGGGTACGTCAGATTCTGGCTGAGAGCTGGTAATATGAGCTGAGTTGGCCTGGTTTGCAGGTGTTGCATATAAGTCCTCAATGGGTCCTATCAATGCGAAGTCGAAAATCGTGCCGAAGGCTATGGGCTTCCCTCGGCCTAAGGAGACCTTAGTCCCGTCCAGAACTTGGCCGAGAACATCAGAACCTAACAAGAGATCGATTGGAGCGGGTGTGTTATATCCTTGATCTGCTAAGGGAATATTTGGCTGGCCTCTCACTTGTGCTATGTGTGGGACCTTTTGTAACGGTAGATAACCGGTAACGTGTTTTAAAATATGCGCAGTAGCCGTAATCGTGGGTGTGTCATGATGTGTAGGTCGACAGATTATTGTGATTGATGCCTTTGATTCCTGTGTGTGGTGGTTGCCCACTCCTGTGATTTTGAGTGATGTTGAGTTTTGTGGTAACTTTAAATTACGAGCCATGCGCTGAGTGATAAGTGTGAGCATACTACCGCAATCTAGCAGGGCTCGTGCTGTGTGAAACTGGCCATTTACGTCTGCTATTTTTAGCGTGACGGTAGGCAATAATATGGGCTGATTGATTGCGTGCTCATCCTGTCGTGGGTAATCACAAGAGGAATGATTCGCTGTTGGTGGAGCTGATCGCGGTGAGCGAGCTTGAGATGTCTGGGTATGGGCTGAGTGTGTGTGGCCTGCGTGTGAGTGTGTGTGTTCTGGGTGTGAGTGTGTGTGCTGATTGTCTTCCTCTTCACAGTGTTCAGTTATTGTAGGTAGTCACGATTGACCACCTGCTCGGGACGTGCTGGGCGAGCGAGGGTGGTCCTGAGACGTGGGTTTCGCCTGTGAGGCGTGTGCCGAGAACGGTTGGTACTCATTAGCTGGACGCGTCCTGGGCTGTTCTCTCAGATGTGGAGGTAGGAGATGAGCGGACGAATGAGTAGGAGAAGAAGCACCGGGGCGGTGAAGAGATGTGTGGTGTCTGTCATTCCCACACTCTTTGCAAGCCTTCGTGGACTTGCACTCATTCTCATAATGGGGGCCTAGGCAGCGTCGGCAGCGGTTGCGGGCCTGAACAAAGTCCCAACGGCCTTGTATTGGTTGGTCGTTGTACCGTGGGCAGGCGATGAGCTTGTGCCCTCTTTCTCCGCAGTATGGGCAGGGCATGGTGTTGGTGGTGTTTGCGTCTTGAGGTGACGGTTGAGCTGAGTAAGTCGGCCTGTGCTGAGCTGAATAGTCTGACCGGCTCCTAACCGGGGTCATGGGACGTGATTCATGATACGCAGGCTGTCGTGGCGGGCCTCGAGGAAAGTTTACGGGAGACTGCCTGCGGTACTGAGCTGGTTGTGGCGAATGCTGAGTGAGTTGGGAGGTGCTGGGCTTGGGTGAGCTGGACCATTCGGTCTCTACACAACGCGCGTGCTCTTCCAAGAAGGTGATCAGGTTCTTGAGGGTGGGCAGAGACTGGCGTGATCCGTACTTTCGTTCAAAAAGTGTCCGAAGTTCACCTTTAAGTTTTCGCACTACTATAGACACAAAAACATAGTCACTTTCTTGCATGGGCAGATCGAGGTTATTGAGGGCGCATTGCGCGGAATTTAAAGTTACCACAAAACTCAACAGCTCACCAACGACAATTTCGCCGTAGCGATGAATATCCTAACTCGGCGCTATGAAAATCGTCGGGTCTTGATCGACCGGTTTTTAGATATCATCATTGAACTGCCCAACATTCACGTGCGCTCCGATATACGCACGCTCTTTTTAACTCCGCTCATTTCCGCGCAATGCGCCCTCAATAACCTCGATCTGCCCATGCAAGAAAGTGACTATGTTTTTGTGTCTATAGTAGTGCGAAAACTTAAAGGTGAACTTCGGACACTTTTTGAACGAAAGTACGGATCACGCCAGTCTCTGCCCACCCTCAAGAACCTGATCACCTTCTTGGAAGAGCACGCGCGTTGTGTAGAGACCGAATGGTCCAGCTCACCCAAGCCCAGCACCTCCCAACTCACTCAGCATTCGCCACAACCAGCTCAGTACCGCAGGCAGTCTCCCGTAAACTTTCCTCGAGGCCCGCCCCGACAGACTGCGTATCATGAATCACGTCCCATGACCCCGGTTAGGAGCCGGTCAGACTATTCAGCTCAGCACAGGCCGACTTACTCAGCTCAACCGTCACCTCAAGACGCAAACACCACCAACACCATGCCCTGCCCATACTGCGGAGAAAGAGGGCACAAGCTCATCGCCTGCCCACGGTACAACGACCAACCAATACAAGGCCGTTGGGACTTTGTTCAGGCCCGCAACCGCTGCCGACGCTGCCTAGGCCCCCATTATGAGAATGAGTGCAAGTCCACGAAGGCTTGCAAAGAGTGTGGGAATGACAGACACCACACCTCTCTTCACCGCCCCGGTGCTTCTTCTCCAACTCATTCGTCCGCTCATCTCCTACCTCCACATCTGAGAGAACAGCCCAGGACGCGTCCAGCTAATGAGTACCAACCGTTCTCGGCACACGCCTCACAGGCGAAACCCACGTCTCAGGACCACCCTCGCTCGCCCAGTACGTCCCGAGCAGGTGGTCAATCGTGACTACCTACAATAACTGAACACTGTGAAGAGGAAGACAATCAGCACACACACTCACACCCAGAACACACACACTCACACGCAGACCACACACACTCAGCCCATACCCAGACATCTCAAGCTCGCTCACCGCGATCAGCTCCACCAACAGCGAATCATTCCTCTTGTGATTACCCACGACAGGATGAGCACGCAATCAATCAGCCCATATTATTGCCTACCGTCACGCTAAAAATAGCAGACGTAAATGGCCAGTTTCACACAGCACGAGCCCTGCTAGATTGCGGTAGTATGCTCACACTTATCACTCAGCGCATGGCTCGTAATTTAAAGTTACCACAAAACTCAACATCACTCAAAATCACAGGAGTGGGCAACCACCACACACAGGAATCAAAGGCATCAATCACAATAATCTGTCGACCTACACATCATGACACACCCACGATTACGGCTACTGCGCATATTTTAAAACACGTTACCGGTTATCTACCGTTACAAAAGGTCCCACACATAGCACAAGTGAGAGGCCAGCCAAATATTCCCTTAGCAGATCAAGGATATAACACACCCGCTCCAATCGATCTCTTGTTAGGTTCTGATGTTCTCGGCCAAGTTCTGGACGGGACTAAGGTCTCCTTAGGCCGAGGGAAGCCCATAGCCTTCGGCACGATTTTCGACTTCGCATTGATAGGACCCATTGAGGACTTATATGCAACACCTGCAAACCAGGCCAACTCAGCTCATATTACCAGCTCTCAGCCAGAATCTGACGTACCCACACATGACATTTACAAGAACCTTGAGAGGTTCTGGGAGACAGAAGAACCACAACCTCATGTACAGACCAGCCCATTACAAGAGCAGTGCGAGGAAATTTTCCGTACTACAACCACCCGAGATCCATCAGGCCGCTATATGGTAACACTGCCGTTTCTACCAAATGCGCCGGCCTTAGGCAACACTCATGCCATTGCACTACGCAGGTTTCTTACACTGGAAAGGAAACTACAAGCAAATCCGCCCCTACGCTCTAAATATGTTGAATTTATGAGCGACTATCTCAACCTAGGACACATGTCACCATGCCACCCAAGTACCTTCGCGAACAAGCCTCATTTCTACATTCCTCATCACGGCATCTTCAAATCGGGATCCGACAAGTTACGCACTGTCTTTGATGGGTCCAGTAAAAGCTCAAATGGCGTCAGTCTTAATGATTGCCTGCACACAGGTCCAGCTCTCCAGCAAGATATAGTTGACATTATCATGTCTTTCAGGATACACCCCATAGTTTTCAGTACTGACATCAGAATGATGTTCAGAAACATACTCATCCACCCAGACCAACGACAGTATCAGCTCATTCTCTGGCGGTCTTCACCGGACCAGCCCCTGCTCACTTACGCACTAAATACCGTCTCCTATGGATTACGCTCAAGCCCGTACCACGCCCTCCGTACTCTGCTCCAATTGGCGGATGACGAAGGTCATCACTACCCGCACGCTGCTCAGGTCCTACGCAATTCAGTTTTCGTCGATGATATACTCTGTGGTCATGACTCTGTGGAGTCTGCTCAAGCGCTCCAAACAGAGTTGATTAACTTACTGGCCCTAGGTAGTTTTCAGCTCAGTAAATGGACCTCCAACTCTTCTCAGCTCCTTAATCGGTTCCCAGATGACCAATGTGACATGCCTAAAGACTTCGACATCAGCCCAGAATCGAATTCCATTAAAGTATTAGGTATACAATGGATTCCTCAATCGGATGAGTTCACTTATTGCATCTCTCTCCCCTCACTGACCCAAGTCACAAAACGCTCAATCCTCAGCACAGTAGCTTCGCTGTACGACCCCAATGGTTGGGTTACACCCGTCATACTCCGCGCAAAGCTACTTTTACAGAAGTTATGGCTTCTGAAACTGGGATGGGATGAGCCCACCCCCGATGAAGTTCACACAGAATGGCAGCACATCTCACAAGACCTTCCTCAACTCTCAAATCTCCGCTTACCTCGGCACATCTGCAAATACAAGCCCACGTCCACTTACTCACTTCACGGGTTCGCGGACGCCTCAGAAGCCGGTTATGGTGCTGTCACTTATCTGCACGAGCTCGATGCCAATGGACTTGTCAATGTGCATCTGGTCATTGCCAAGTCGAAGGTCGCTCCTATCAAGAATCGCCTCTCAATTCCCAAAATGGAACTCTCAGCTGCAGCTCTTTTATCACAGCTCATGACACGACTGTCAGCTAAATTGTCAGCTCACATTGCTATAGAACAACATACCTGTTGGTCAGATAGCACAATAGTGTTAGCATGGCTCAACACGCCCCCTCACCGACTCCAGACATTTGAAGCCAACCGAGTGGCTAAAATAACGTCTAGCCCGATCAGCCCTAGGTGGAGGCATGTCCCTACGAACCTCAACCCTGCAGACTGTGCAAGCAGGGGTATGTCAGCCCAATCTCTATCAACCCATGACCTCTGGTGGTCTCCCAGCTGGCTCAAAGAGCCTCCTCATACCTGGCCCCAGATGCCAGCCGCTCTGGGTCATCACGCTTTACCAGGCCTTAAGCCAAAAAGTGTGCCAGCTCATATAGCAGTTCCTGATCTGGATCATGATCTGCTTACCCGCTTCAGCTCTTTTGACAAGCTCGTCGGAGTGACGGCTTGTATCAAGCGCTTCATTTATAATTGTAAGCACGGCCCAGATGTACGTCGCTCTGGACCGTTGACAGCCTGTGAACGGAGAGAAGCTCTGTTATTCTGGGTCCGCTCTGTTCAGCGGAATGAGTTTGCAGAAGACATTCATCGTCTCCACACTAATAAACTCTGCAGCAATCGACTCCAGCGTCTCTCCCCATTCTTGAAAGATGGGCTCTTGAGAGTCGGTGGTCGTCTCTCTCATGCGTCACTTAGGTACAACGCTCAACACCCACTCATTCTTCCCAGCTCAAGCCCGCTCGTTGACCTCATCATTGACCATTACCACAGAGTGCACTGCCATCCTGGCGCTGACACTCTACACGCAATGCTCCGCCAGCAATACTGGATACTATCCGCTCGCCGTGCGATCCGACACCGTGTGTTCAAATGTATTAGATGTTTCCGAACTCGCGCTCAACCAGCAGCCCCGTTTATGGCTGACCTTCCAGCAGATAGGGTTAACCCACAACCTGTATTTAGCCAAGTCACGACTGACTTTGCCGGCCCATTTCTCGTTAAGTCTAGCACGTTACGGAACGCTAAACTGTTAAAGGCGTACTTTTGTATATTTGTGTGCCTTTCAACGAAGGCAGTTCATTTGGAGGCAGTCTCCGCTCTTACCACGGAAGCCTTTCTTGCAGCGTTGCAAAGATTTGTCTCGCGTCGCGGTACACCAGTTCTAATTAGATCGGATTGCGGCACGAATTATGTAGGCGCTAGAAATCATCTCAAAGAAGTTCAAAACTTCCTCGCTGAAAATAATGATGCAATCACACACCAGCTCGCCAACCAGCAGGTAACCTGGTTGCTGAACCCCCCCAAGGGGCCTTGGTTCGGTGCCTTACATGAAATTAACGTCAAATCTACGAAACAGTTGTTCTATCGTGTAGTTGGTGAACAGCACCTTACTTTTGAGGAATTCTCCACACTCCTGACACGAATCGAGGCTGTACTCAACTCTAGACCTCTCTGCCCACTTTCATCCGACCCTACGGACATTGAACCCTTAACCGCTGGACATTTTATCATAGGCCGTCCACTCACTGCTCTGCCCGAGCCGTCCTTTGATGACAGGCCGTTATCTGCTCTTAAACGCTTTCAGCTCATACAAGCTCTCTCTCAACGCTTTTGGACTCTGTGGACTAGATCTTACCTCCATACTCTCCAAACCCGCTCAAAATGGCTTTCCCCTTCATCGCCTCCTCAAGTTGGCGAACTCGTGCTCATCAAGGAAGATAACTTGCCACCGCTGCAATGGAGACTGGGTCGAATTACCCGCACAATACCTGGCAAGGATGGAGTGATCCGAGTTGTGGATCTGGACACCGCCAGTGGACATCTGCGCAGACCTGTGCTCAAGATAGCCAGGTTTCCATTGGATTCAGCTCAGGAAGAGGCTCTACTACGGGCCCCCCAGGATGTTCGCGCCATCGGCGCGACGATATAGGTAACTCGTTCAATCATTCATCGATTCACTCGTTGACGTGCCGACGCAAGCGACGCGCCGCGAGAGTAGCCATTTGACCGCCGTCGCGCACTGACGTGTATCTCAATCCCAGCGTTCCGTGCTCACCTGAACCTACGAAAGTGTCGTGATTATACCGGCCGGTACCCTTATTGTAGTGACTGTGACGTTACGTGGCTCATCAGCTCAAAACTAGGCGCGCGAGTGAATTATAACCCTCAGTGTGCGTGAAGACTTTCATCAGCTCAAGGTCGGCTCGAAACCAGAAGAAGACTCCTACTCAGCCCATCCATCATATCAGCACGGCAAGCCGCTTAAGTCGTCGCGGCCCAGTACACAGAACAACCTTACCTACATATTCAAGTAAGCCAGCCATTTTCTCACTCCCATTCTCCTCTCACTCAGCCCACGTCGCGTGTTATTGCCCTCAGTGATAACACATAGTCTTGGATGTTTTCTATGTATTTATATTATTTTTTTTAAATATATCGTCGTCTACTACCTACAACACAAGCCTTATTGAGCTTACTATGGGACTAGTTCGATGTGTGTGTCAAATGGTCTTCTAATATTGATTTATTAATTTATTCATTCAACCTTGTCCTACTGTTACTAAACTGTTCACTGCGCCGCAAGACACCTTAATTGAGAATTAGCAGCGCCGGGAATGGCGGCTGAATAAAAACTCACTATTACTCGTCCGAAAGGAATGAGAGTTGCTGACTGTTTACTAGTGGTCTCAGACATACGAATCGCATTTCAATTTGGTTCCGTCAAAGCCTGCAACTTTGCCTAAGAAGCGTAACTTTCATTGAAAATAGAGTCCTGTACAGATATTTATGTCCTTATTTATGTACGTAAGTATATTAATATCCCTGACTGTACCTGTTTTTTGTACAAACTAACGGGAGAAGAATGTCAAATACGACAACATTGCCTATGATTTATGAACCCTAACTTTGCCTACTTTGAAAAACTGTGATCTACTGTATTACTCTACCTGTAGTAAATAAATAAAATAATAAATAACAAATATTTGGGGACAATCTTACACAAATCGACCTAGTCCCAAACTAAGCAAAGCTTGAACTATGGGTGCTATACGACGATTAACATACTTATATAGATAAATAAATAGGTACTTAAATACATCCATGTCTCAGGAACAAATATATATTTGTGCTCATTATCACACAAATAAAAGCCCTTACTGGGATTTAAACCCGGGACCTCCAGCTTCGTAGGCAGGGTCACTACCAACTAGGCCACAGAGGTCGTCCAGTAAATCTCAGTTTTTCAAAGTACCTAGGCAAAGTTAGACTTGATAGGCAATGTTGCAGCATTTATGTCCGAAATAAAGAATTTTATAAATAATAATAATATTTAACTGTTCCTGTTCCTGTGCGCTTGCTGCACACGAGTCAGAACGAGCTTGCGAAACACATTTATGTAAAGAAAGCAAGAAAGGAGTTTATACATTTTTAAAGGGCAATATGCATGTTACAACCCTGGAGTGTCCATGGGCGTTGCACGTAAAACCGATGGCCGTTGGAACGGAAAGTTCCAACCGTTCCTGAAGATGTACCGGAAGGCGCGGCGTGGGTCCCCCACAAGGTCCGACAAGGTCGACTGATGACCTGGTAAAGGTCGCGGCAGTCCGCTGGATGCGGGTGGCGCAGGACCGGTCACTTTGGCACTCTTTGGGGGAGGCCTATGTCCAGCAGTGGACGTCTTTCGGCGGATATGATGATGATAGTGGGCTGCGGTGACCGCTTACTATCAGGCCGTACGCTTGCTTGTACAAAAAAATTGGATTGCGAAATGTAGGTGACAGATAGGTCCCCTGGATGCGCTTCCAATTATGTTTGCAGTTTTACGTAGCACTCTACGTTTCACTAGCAATTGTGACATTAGTGACGTTGGTGTCACTCGGTTAAATTAGACGTTAGTGACATCTATTTAGACATACCCGTCGTGGTATCACTGATGGTTCCGACCTAAGACTAGCGCTGGTTACCGCCAGCTATATATGCTGAAATGGGGCAATTTCGTGACATGTTACCTTTTGTTTTCTGTTTGTCATTTCGTCTGTCACAAATAAATGTTTTCTGTCTCTATATAACGCCTGCAAGAGTAACGCCGGCGTGCGAGCGCCGCTGCGCCGCATGTGTGACGAGTACAATAAGACCCTAGTCTCGGTTGACATCTTCAACACGTCCATTAGCCAGTACAAAAAATGAACTACTAAAAATCATCCCAGATGATGGTTGGTAGGATGGTTTCGTTGTAATGTATAGGTAGTGATAAATACGGGGTTAGGAGCGAGTGAAACCAAGGCCATTGGATAGCGCACTGACGTTTATTCTCATCAGGGGTGTGTGGGCGCAGCCACACGCACACATACATAACACTTCCTCTCTCTAGTTACGTAACTAACTGAATACATAGAACTGTTACATATTAAAAATATTTCTTAAAATTAAGATTGGTACGCTTGCGCAATGTCATATTCCAACCTTTCTCTACTGCCTCCTGGGATTCATCATCGTCACCTGGCCTTGACGCAACCTTATCTCCTTCCCCTCTCTCGGCGGCAATATCTGATGACTCCGAGGGTTGTAATTGCAATGGTTCCGAAATTACTTGCGAAGACAGTGACCCAATTTCCGGAGTTGGCGACGGCGGCATTGGCGGCGGCGGCGGCGGTGGCGGCGGCGGCGGTGGCGGCGGTGCTAGCGGCGACGTCCTTGGCGTGAGTAAGGAGTCCGTAGGTAACTCACAATCGTATGTCTCATGATGGTCCCAGCTTTTTGCGGTACCCTTATACTTAAGCATGTGATTTTTATGTGTTTTAATAAACATTGAAGTTAAACTGTTTTTTACTAAGTACAGCACTTTTCCCATTTTTTTCTCAACCACACCTTTACACCAAGTGAACTTGTTTTTATTAAAAAACTTTTTATACAAAACGTGTTCACCTGGTATAAACATTTGTTGGTTCTTTCTGTTAAGTCTATTATTCTGCAAATACTGTTTCGTTTTGACGTCATTAGCTAGGGCGATCGACGAGGGCGAGGGCGACGGTAGAACGGGATTGAGCAAATCTAACCGCGACCTTAGTTTGCGTCCGTAGACGAGTTGAGCTGGTGAAAAGCCTGTGGTAGAATGAACGGAGTTCCTGTAATTAAACATGTATTGCAATAATTTAATTTTACTGTCTCGTGCATTATGACATGTTAACAGGCTAGCTTTAATCCCTTTCTTAATTACTTTCACCATGCATTCGGCTTGGCCATTGCTCGCCGCATGATATGCTGGTGACGTCATGTGCCGTATACCATTTCTCTCACAAAATGCGTTAAATTCGTGCGAACAAAACGATGTACCGTTATCACTGACCAATATCGAAGGCAGCCCATACCTTGAAAAATAGTCACACAACTTATCTATGACGGAGATAGACGACGTCGACGCTCCCATATCGTAAACGTCCACCCATTTTGTGTAAGCATCCACAATTATTAAATATGTACGATTGTTTATCGGACCTCAAAAATCTATGTGGATCCTAAAAAACACCGTGGGGGGTAGGTTCCAGTGCGCTATAGGAACTCGCGCCGGTGACGGTCGTAGATGGATGCATACGTCACATGAACCTATCATTCTTTCTATTGCCTCGTCTATGCCGGGGAACCATAATCTTGAACGTGCCTCAGCTTTAGTTTTAACAATACCTAGATGTGAGGTATGTAGTTCCGATAAAACTTTTCTATACAATGTTTCCGGTATAACTACTTTATGGCCCCTCATCAAACAACCGTTTTCTATTGATAATTGTGTACGACACAAATGAAACGGTTTAATTTTAACATCGGTTACTTTACGAGGCCAGCCATTTAAAGTATATTTAATGACCTTATCGAGAACGACATCTTTGTTGGTTTCGTTGCGAAGCTTATTAACTGATATAGGTAAATCACCTTCCGCGACGAAACATATGTATGCAGCCCGGTCCCAGTCGGCGCGCGGGTCTACCTGAGAATCGTTCTCCTCCCCCTGCCCCTGCCCCCGCGGCGGTAGGCATGCTCGCGACAGATAATCCGCGCTGTTATCAGCGCTGCGAACATATTCGATTTCATAATTATAGCCGCTTAAAAACATTGCGTACCTCTGCAACCTATTTGCAGATACCTCGGGAATGCCACGTTCCGGATGGAAAATGCTTGTTAAGGGTTTGTGGTCCGTACGTAACACGAAAGGTGAGGACCTACCGTAAAGGTATTGGTGAAACCTACGTACCCCGAACACAATAGCCGTAGCCTCCTTTTGTATCTGCGAGTAGCGTTTTTCGGCCGCGTTAAGACTACGCGAAGCGAAGGACACGGGTCTCTCGCTGCCGTCCGGTTCAATCTGAGATAATATCGCGGATAACCCGGTTGGAGATGCGTCCACAGTTAAAATTACCTTTGCATTAGTGTTAAAATGCGCTAGCACCTGCTCAGACGCTAAAATTTGTTTAATTGTATTAAATGCATTTTCTTGTTCACTTGACCAGTGCCATTTAATACTTTTTTTTAATAAATCGTACAAAGGACGAAGGACTATAGACGCTCCAGGAACGAAGTTCCTGTAATAATTCACCAGTCCTAAGAAAGACTGCAGTTCGCTTACATTTTTGGGTGCCGGCGCGTTCACCATTGCTTCTACTTTATCCGACGATTTTTTTAAGCCATCTTTACTTATTACATATCCTAGATACGAAACCTCGTCTTGGAAAAATACACACTTTTCCTTTTGTAAAGTTAACCCTGCCGATTCCAACCGCTTAAGGACTGCATGGAGCCGGTTCAAGTGTTGTTTTTCATCGCTGCCCGTGATCAGCACGTCATCTAACAAACACAACACGCCGTCCATGCCCGCCAGCAGGCCCTCCATGGCACGCTGGAACACCGCTGGGCCTGATGTCACGCCATAGACTAATCGGGTGTATTTGTACAGGCCCCTGTGAGTATTAATACAAGTTATATCTTGCGAGTCTTCGCTGAGCATAAATTGGTTATACGCCATTGAAAGATCGAGTTTTGTGAACATTTGTCCACCGTACAATTTAGAAAATAACTCGTTCGCGGTAGGTAACGGGTATTGCTCAACGACCAGCTGTTTATTAATGCTCACCGAATAATCTGCACATAACCTAATGGTGCCGTTTCGTTTTAAGACAGGAACAATGGGCGAGGCGTAATCTGAGTGTTCAGCCGGCACGAGGACCCCTAATTTGACTAGCCGATCTAATTCTTTATCGATCTTATCTCGCAGCGCGAACGCAATTGGGCGCGCTTTAATAAAAATTGGTTTAGAGTTTTCCTTTAATGTTAACTTTACTTTAGTTTTGTTATAACACCCGAGTTCATCCGAGAACAGGTGAGGGTATTCCTCGTATAATTTTTTTATCACACTTTCATTGCAATAAAATACCGGGGTTAACTGTAAGTTAAACAATGAAATGAAATCCCTTCCCAGCAGTGCGGGGCCGTCATCGCAGACTACGTATGCGTTTAGCGAGTGTGTTTTTCCCGCGAATGTCACGGGTAGCGCAATCATTCCTATGCACTTAATACTCTCCCCGGTATAACTGTGCAGTCTTTTATTTGTCGGCTGTAAAGGTACATCACTAAAGTGTATTTTGTACGCATTTTGTGAAATAACGGTAACGGCACTTCCGCTGTCGATTTCAAATTTAAAATCTACTCCATGAATGCTTACCGTTTCCACCATAGGCTCTCCACGAACTGAACGAATATTGTACAACTTACCGTCATCATCGCCCTCGTTGTCGGTGCCCAAATTTACGTACTTCACTTTTGTGCACATTTTACGTAAATGGCCCTTCACTTTACACTTCTTACACACAAGGTTACTAAAACGACACTCCGTCGCTTTATGATTAGTGTATCCGCACACCGCGCACGGAACCTTGGCGTGACCTTCATTTTCCTTCGAGCCCTTCGTAATCTTATACAGCTGATCCGCGCTGCTTCCGGGTTCTGCGTTGGAGGCCGCGGCCCCCGCGCGGGCACAGCGAATATTTTCTGCCAACTGGATTGCTTTAGCCAACGTTAAATCCTGTAGATTCTGAGCATAAAGCTTCTCCTTCTCTTGGCCTGGGATCATGCCCATTACGAATCGGTCACGCAGCGCCTCCTCTACGTTAGCAAATCCACAGTGTGCAGTCAGGCCGCGGAGCCTCGCCGCCCATTGCGTGTGTGACTCGCCTGGCTGCTGTGATGCGGAGTAAAAGTTATGACGTTCGCCGAATCCGATCCGTATTGGAGTAAAATGCCCATCCAGAAGGGTTAATATATCCTCGAATGGCACCTCTTCCAATTCTTTCGGCAACGCTAAATCTGCTGCTAATTTAAACGTGCCTTCGCTGAGTGCGCTTAACAAGATGGCTTTCCTCTTCTTCCCCGCAGCATCCTTCGCGCCGTCTAGGTCGTTTGCAATAAAATACTGCTTAAGCTTGCTTTTGTAGGTTTTCCAACTCTGACTAACATGATCAAAGTTGGTTAGTATCCCAAAATTGGGCCCAGCCATTTTATTTTATTTATTTTTTCACGACGCGGCGCGGGTAGATTTCGCACGCGAGTCGCCACTGATAAATACGGGGTTAGGAGCGAGTGAAACCAAGGCCATTGGATAGCGCACTGACGTTTATTCTCATCAGGGGTGTGTGGGCGCAGCCACACGCACACATACATAACAGGTAGTAAGTATAATATAATATAATCAAGAAATTGTAGTCTTTTGTAATAAAACCGTTTGGTAGTAAGTAAACCAAATATATTATAGTGTAACTATTAAGTACATTTAACTCAGTTTGTTCTCCAATAAATAAAATAAAAATAAAATAAAAATGTATACAAACCAGCATATAAAGTTCAGACGACTGTATCCCGACGAAGATAAACTAACTGTTATTTTTACAGACTTTTGATTCTCACTAAGCCTGGGCGCATACGTTCGGTTTCCGGATTCGGTTTTCAACTTACAGCGCTTGCAGGCGTTTACAGAACAATAATTACGGCTCGACAGGGCTGTAAGTTGACAACCGAATCCGGAAAGCGTACGCGGAAACCGAACGTTTGCGCCCCGCCTAAAAACTAGTAAAAAAATCGTACCAAACCAGAAATTGGCTTATAGCGTAAAATAATGCAAGCAAAGCCGCTGGCTGGAATATAGCCTCAAGTAAGAAAGAAACTACCGATATAATATGGCGTGCCAAGAAAAGGAACCTACAGTTGTGTCTACTGTACTGCGAATTTAGTACATACTACTTCATACCACGTAAGTGGCTAGCCGAAGCGTTCATAGCCTAGCGGCGCCTGCGAATCGGAAACGATCGTATTTTAAATATTCACCGCCACGCTACGCTCCTAGCACTACGCCGTAATCCATAGTAGCTTAAAATGTTCACTGCCAGCAACCCCTTTTAGCTACATACGGGGAAAACCACGGGATCGGGTACGAACGTAGCGCGTAGCGTTTCTTGGCAGCGAAAACGTGTTAACACATTCACGGCCACGCTAATCTCGTAGCGCTACGCCGTAGTCCGTAGCAGGTTAAACCTCGTATGTAGCGAACAGCGCTCGTAGCGCTTTGACGCATGTGTGTTGTGATTGGCGCTGAATGGGTTAACCACTCGCATCTACGACCGGCGACCGTTTTTCGGTTCTGTTATTAGTATTCTGAAATGATGAGTAGGTAGTATACGATTGATTAAGTAGTATTTATTCAATATTCATTTAGGTACAAGATTTTTTTTTATTTTTCATCCTTTTTTGGCCTGCATGGCGGCCAGCAACAATTTGCTTTGGAATAACTACCCTGGGAAGGTATATCACCGAGGGTGCCAGTCGAAATTGCAAAACCTTGATGAAATTTGATGGGAACGAATGTTCATTGGAGGCACTGTTTTCGTCTCCCAAAAGTGCCCAAGTCAGGACCTTCTAGAACGGCGGAAAATGTGCTTCATTCGTTATTGTGATCTCATCATCATCATCATATCACGGCCTCCGTAGCCCAGTGGGTAGTGACTCTGCCTACGAAGCTGGAGATCCCGGGTTCGAATCCCGGTCAGGGCATTTATTTGTGTATTTATCACGAATATTTCTTCCTGAGTTATGGATGTTATATATGTATATAAGTATCTATATGTATGTATCTATTATATATATCATCGCCTAGTACCCACAACACAAGCCTTATTGAGCTTACCGTGGACCTAGGTTGATTTGAGTAAGATTGTCCCGTAATATTTATTATTTATATTTTTATCAGCCGAAAGACGTCCACTGCTGGACATAGGCCATTTCCAAAGAGTGCCAAAGTGATCGGTCCTGTGCCACCCGCATCCAGCGGACTCCCGCGACCTTTACCAGGTCATCAGTCTACCTTGTGGGTTTGCCCACGCTGCGCCTGTCGGCACGTAGTCGCCACTCGAGAACCTTTCCATCCCAAAGCCATGTTAATGCCCAAGCCATACCCAAGTTAATGTGATCCAGCGCAACATTAAAAGCTTAATACATCTTGTACAAGCCTGCTTTACAACTTTGACAGGAAAACATGCCTTCATGGAGACAAACGCATCCACATGTAAAATCTTCCCTAACGCCATGTTTGCCCAAGCTATGCCCAAGTTAATGAGATCTCATCATCATCATCATCACATCAGCCGAAAGACGTCCACTGCTGGACATATGCCTCCCCCAAAGAGTGCCAAAATGACCGGTCCTGCGCCACTCGCATCCAGCGGACTCCCGCGACCTTTACCAGGTCATCAGTCCACCTTGCGGAGGGCAGACCCACGCCTCGCCTTCCGGTACGTGGTCGCCACTCGAGAACCTTTCCGCCCCAACGGCCATCGGTTCTACGTACAATGTGCCCCTCCCACAATGTGATCTAGCGCAACATAAAAGCGTAATACATTTCCCATAAGTCTGCTGGTACACAAGTTCGACAGGAAAGAATGCCTTCTTAGAGAAAAACGCATCCACCCGTTAAGCTGGAAACGCACTGAAAGCGGTAGCGGCGCGGCGCGGTGCGGCGCAGAGGCGGTACCGGTTGTCATGTTCGAGCTAGTATGAAAAGGTCCGCACATAATACCGCGCCGCGCCGCGTCCCGCCGCGGTATTATGTGCGGACCCTTTCGCATAAGTTCGAACATTACAACCGGTACCGCTTCCGCACCGCGCCGCGCCGCACTGCCACCGCTTTCAGTGCGTTTCAGCCTTTAGATTGTCCCTCAATGTCCTTGCAGGGGAGATGTGTATGAGCCTCGGAGAATTTCAAATCCAGTTTATATTTTGTAAAATAAAGTTAAATTCTAATAAAGGCAGTACGTAGACCTGAAAGACAGCAATACCCTGCAAAGTAGGTATGTTAATTAACTAAGGCTTTTCGGCCTCGCTCTCGTGGCAGTAAGGTTTTGCTTACGGTTTACATTATGTAGAAATAAGTACCTGAAACAAACAGTTCATTATTAGACTAAATCTATTCTTGTAATTAAAAAAGAAGGCATACGGGCTACTAATATAATCTTTATTTCTTTTAATTATTTACATCCAATTGTGATACAAACTTAAAATAACGTTAATTAAAAAAAAAAATCATTTCAGCACTCGAGTAGGCTCGTGAGGCTAAAATAGTGACCGCAAGAATAATGACAGCGGCCGCAACCCAAAAGGCGTATTTATTGGTAAGAATTAAAAAAAATTGAATGACAAGTTGCAAAAATCCGTGGCAAAAATACCAGTGGCTCTGTGACCTGTAGAACACTCAAGCCCGAATTGTTTTGTTTTTTTTTAAATTTCGAAATTCTGAATCAGCATAAAATAACTATAGCTACCTACTTATAATATTGAACATGCTCACAAAATTTCACGAGAATCGGTAGAGAAATGGGACCTGTAGACGAAAACAGCTGGACAAACGGACATAAGAAAGAAATTTGGCCCAAGTTGATGCAGATCAAAATATTAGTGAAGAGTAATAATCGCGGAAACCGTACACATTAATAGGGCTTGAATATTCAACTTCAACCCTAAAACGAAAAGCAAAGTATGGAAAGGATGATTGACTATTAAATTTTCATCCCAAATGTCTCTTTTTATTACTTTTTTTAACGCTTCGGCCAAATTAGATTCCGCCGCGTTAATTTAGGTAACACCAGTAATTAAAAGGGAAAGGGCAATTCAATAACCACTGGGCCGAATTTAATAAAAACCCTGTTTACCTCACCGCCATAATAGCCGCAGAAAATGGTTAATTTTGCAGAATCATCCAAAACGCTGCAAACCTTTTTTTACACCAACTTAATTTTACCGCCCTTATACCACACC
Organism: Epinotia brunnichana; assembly: GCA_963854355.1. Taxonomy (NCBI): domain Eukaryota; kingdom Metazoa; phylum Arthropoda; class Insecta; order Lepidoptera; family Tortricidae; genus Epinotia; species Epinotia brunnichana. Next base: position 30,021,024 of record OY977945.1, read on the forward strand.
GCGACTCTAACCCAAAGGGATAAAGTTCATAATCAAATAACTTCACATTTAGAACGCACTGATAATATTGCTGGCGCCAATAAAAACAAAATATGTTTACATTTCCGAAATCGAATTGATGAGATTTGACTTCGTTATTGGCTGGATCGAAGGGTGATATTCGCATGGCAGCGTGCGTTGTGAATTGTAATTGGTAAGTTTGTGCGAATCGACAGATTGTTGCCATACGGAAATACATAATAACGGTTTAGGGAAATACGATTTGCATGTGAGTTATTATTCGGGAGTGAATGAATTCAAATCGCTTGCTCACTGGCAACATAATGGGAACGCGACTTTAGTGACTTTTTGAATAAATTCGTTTTCAGACCGACTTAGTAATACTTTTGAGCATTAGCAAGAGCTCTCTAGAAGATAGGATTTATATGAGGCAAAAATAACTTTAAGAGGCCTTATAAATTTTAAAATGTTTTCTACTCAAACTATAACAAAAATGTTGAAAACTCTGTTCGAGTTAAAGGTAGTGACGAAGTTATTTTTGAGTTTATTGCGTGTAGTGTTAGTGTTAATGTACGCGGAAAAACATGAACAATTATGATCTAGATCTAGGTGTCTTCAAATCAAAAATGAATAGGCTGTTACTGAACCAGTGAGCTTGATCTTAGGGCTCGGCCATATGCTTAGAGCTCCTAGGATGCGCTGTGTTGGGAGTGAGGGACCTGCATGTCTCTATCTGCCAACACAGCGAATCCTCAAGTGAATAAAGGGTCGGCAATGCACTTGTGATTCTTCTGGAGTCTCAAGTGTCCATAGGCTACGGTACCAGCTTAACATAAGGCAGGCCGTAAGCTTGTTTGCCACCGTCGTTGTATAAAAAAAAACATGCTTGCACGCCGTGAGTCGAGAAAATCTACCCTCTCCTCTTTCTAATTTCTACAGTGCGAGTGAGACAGGAGTTAGTGAATCGCGCGTGACGCGACTTGGCAGCAAGTGTGCTAGACGTACAGGTGAGATTAGGGTCGAGCACTGGTCAGTAATGTATAAAAAAAACTGTTTTACAATACGATTAAAATCAGCTAAAGATTCTGATGTTAGCTACATAGTAGCGCCGCAAAGGTATCAGAGGGGTCGGGCGGGTATGCGTGAGGCGACTCGAGGCTAACTCAGTATTGTAGCTTGTAATTTATCTATGCCATTAATACGCAATTGCCCTGTACAAGATAGTAACGAAAATAAATTGACAATATACATGTAAAACCATAAATAACTATAACTTAGAAAGGTCGAAAAACCCCCGACATTTTTATTTTATTTATTAAGTACATCCACATCTTATAAAAAAAAGGGGAAGGCCGAGGATATCTTACATGGAGCAAATAAAAGAGAAAATAAACGCTTCATCGTACAGAGAAATAAAAAGAAAGGCAGAATGTAGAACAAGTTGGAAATTACTCCACCGACAAGAGCCTAGCTCTTAAATAAGAAGAAGAAGATATCTTATATATTACAATTCACTTAAAGCTAGCATATTAGGCCAAGACCACCAGGGGATGGGCAGCAGCATCCCTGGAGTTCGGTGGAAATACTGCGATCGCCAACCCGCACGCCAAGCGTGGCGATTATGGCATATACCCTTTAATCTTTGGGGGAGGCCTATGTCCAGCAGTGGACGTCTTTCGGCTGATATATGTATGTAGCATATTAAGAGGTATTTATTTCTGATATATACAACAATTACGGAAGTACATAACATTGCCTACGCATGTTGCATTGATAGCAATACGAGTAAAAGTTATAAATAACTTAATACAAAACAAAATATGAACTAAACTAATATTAACAGAATTTATATGTAAATATCTATAGAACTAACATTATTAGCAATAATGGCGACAGAACTATTTTAGTTTACATTATTACATTAGTTTTATTACAAAGTTCAATATCTCAAAAACGGCTAAACCGATTTTGTTGAAACGTAGCTAAGAACCATCTCGATCGCGTCAGCTTTCGGATAAAAAAACCGAATTAAAATCGGTCCATTCGTTTAGGAGCTACGATGCCACAGACAGACACACACACACAGACACGTCAAACTTATAACACCCCTCTTTTTTCGTCGGGGGTTAAAAAATAGCGAAAATTGACGAGCGTTTTCAATATTACTATGTAACACTTTAAACTCTCGCGCTTTGTACACATATTTATATCGGCGACTTGGGGACCAGTGATTCAGAAACTGAAATCTCGTATATCTTCGGATCAGTGCGCGGATACTGTAAGTGTTGTGTGCCGTGCCCTTAGACAATTAACATTAAAATGGATGGGTAGTGGACTTATTTCGGGTGTACCCTCCATGTTTTTATCGACTTTTGGGGGGTAGTGAAATATTGTAAACCCATATCTCTGTTGACAACTTGCTGGGACGACAGTTATCTGCGACCATGACCGGTGCAACCCGTGTCGAAACGTCAGAAATAAAGGTAAATAAATATCGCGTTAGACCCGGATTAAACAGTATTTAAATAAATATTACTATGGTTTGCATTTTTACAGAACTTCCAATAGTGATATACATATGTAAATACTTACATACCAATAATGCAAGTAAAACAAAACCTTGTAAAAAGTACTGCGGATTGAACCCCTCTGGCAGTCTTAAGAAAATCCTCACGCATCCCGATTCTTATTCAAAGGAATCATCTTTAAAACACTTCCACGCGAGATAACAAAGCCAGTTTACATACATTGGAGTGTCCGGAAGGGTTCATTGAGAAAAGGTTCCATCTGCGCCGGTCGGGGTACGCGATACACCCTTATCACGTTTATGGGGGACGCAAACGACGGGGCTTATATGGCCAAAATGGTGGATTTTCGCGATGGGTTAGTTATTGGTAGCCGGTTGAGATATGGACGGGATGTCAATAGGAATTGTAAAATCCTGAATACTGAATTTAGTAGGGTTCTTGGTTGCAAATAAAAAAAAAAACTGATTTTTTACACTGTTTTTTTGCTTCGATAACCTAGTGGTTCAGGCATGCGGCCGTCAAGCCATTACCTACCAATGAGTTTTTCGGAACTTATGTACGGAATTTTTACCGTTAGCTTTTCGGTGAAGGAAAACATCGTGAGGAAACCGGTCTAAAACCAAATCTAATCCAGTTTTCCCTCTGGGTTGGAAGGTCAGGTGGCAGTCGTTTTCGTGAAATTAGCGCAGCGCCTATATCAAATTTTCCGGGCTCCTTTAGGGGCACAACCGGGAATAACGCTAGGAGGATTATGATGGTGGGTACAATGTCTACAATTGATGACGGCAACTGTAGCACGCAGGCAAAACTACGGGATAATATATATAGCCATTCTATACACAGTGTGTTTTTTTTTATCGGATAATTGGTTCCTAGAATTACCCGCCTACATACGAACACACACAAGGTGGACTGATGACCTGGTAAAGGTCGCGGGAGTCCGCTGGATGCGGGTGGCGCAGGACCGGCCATTGTGGCACTCTTTGGGGGAGGCCTATGTCCAGCAGTGGACGTCTTTAGGCTGATATGATGATGATGATGCGAACACAAACGTACAATCGATACAATCTCACAGACTTCCTCGTATTGCAAAAAACGCAGTGGATAATGTCCATCCAAAACGTCCATTCTATACATGGGTGAAATAATATTAGTATAGAAGACAGCCCCCAATTCACTTAAATTAGGTCAATATTTAATCAATGTGTAATTGCATTCGTTCCATTATCTCGTTTTCGTAGAAACAACCTCGACAGAGCGCGGAGTCAATCTTACTTATGTACTTATTTCCACGTATTTACCTTTCCGGCCCTTGGGAAATAAATGGACCAGTTAAGAGCACTTATACTGTATGGTTTACCTTTGAAATGAGCCGATTGATTCGTTATTCTATTGAATTGGTGAAATATTGGTGGAGAGAGATTTCACGGCTGCGCTTTTCTCACATTCACTGCCAAGAACCGCTACGCGCTACGCTCGTAGAAGATCCTACGCGGGTTCTTGGCAGTGAAGGTGTTAAATTGACGACCTCTGTAGTGACCCTGCCTACGAAGCCGGAGGTGCCGGATTCGAATCCCGGTAAGGGCATTTATTTGTGTGATGAGCAATGAATATTTGTTCCTGAGTCATGGTTGTTTTCTATGTATTTAAGTTTTTATTTATCTATATAAGTATGTATATCGTAGTCTAGTACAAGCTTTGCTTAGTTTCGGACTAGGTCGATTTGTGTAAGATTGATATTTATTTATTTATTTAAATTGACAAACGGTCCATTCGAAATCACTTTTGTCTTAGGGTGAGCGACGAAAATATAAATATCCACCAATTGTAATAGAATTGATCTTATCCTCGCACACCGCTTCGCTACACCGCACAGCTCTGGTGGACAGGGACACTCACCCTTATGAGTCTGACCGACCTGATATTTTTTTGTTTGAAAGGATATCCTTCTCAGGTGGCCATATGGCCAAGATCTACTGATGGGATCCTGGAGAAATCAAGGGGACCTCTTCAAATAAGGCGAATATGTCACTTTGTTTTTAGTAAATTATTGCCTTGTAAGGCGGTCGGCTAGAGGTCCAAAACGAAAAGCAAAAGCTAGCCAAAACAATTGAAGACTCACTCATCATTTCAACCGCGTCAATACTAAACCTATTCCCCGTATTTACCTTGCCCGGGGAACGCCCCTGGGAAATAAGTGAACCAGTTAAGTGCACTCATACAATTTGTAGGTGATTGCTTCCGCGGGACTGATCTGAAATGAACCGTGTCTGATTTCATTAACGCCGTATTCTTAGATCGGTGTGTATTTTACAAGTCCCTATTATAAATTGAGCTGGATACTAATATATTTTATCCCATATAAACATTTCATGTAAAAAATATGCCAAGTCTCGAAATTTCCGTAAGAAATAACTTTAAACGTCTGTTAAAATCTACATCATTTCCATTGTATGCAAGGATGTTCTGTGGAAGCTTATTATATATTTTGTGGGACATCCCTAGTATGCTTTTTTGTAGTAGTGCTGTGTTACATGACTGCGGATTTAATTTGTTCTAGAGGCGTATACTTTTAAATAAATAAATGTATTAAATTGATGACGATTAGTGATTATAAAGTTGACCATTTCGTATATATACCAACAAGGTAATGTCAATATTATTAATCTTATAAAATACGGTTTGCACGAGTCATACCTAACTAACTATGTACTCGTAAGTATGAGGTATGTATGTAACTATATGTTTGTTCGGCTGGAATCTTGCAACTCAATTTTGAAGTAGATATCTACTAACAAACGATTGAGGTGAAACTTTAGGTATAGGTATAGTTTGGAAGACGATTCAATATTATGGTACCATCAAGCTGATCTCATGATGGAGACAGAAGGTTGCCATGGTAATTCAGTACTTAACCGACGTAACCCCGTCGAGTTTGGGCTCGTTAGAATCGTCTCAATGAGTAGTTGCAGAAAAGTATAATCGGCAACAAAAGCTTGTACCAAAAATTTAAATGTTGACAGAAACTTATAATTCGATACACTGAAGCGCGGCTGGCACCCGTCGCGGTAGCGTCAATCTCAATGACCCGTGCTTGGCAAGCGCCATTAACTGCGACTTGAGTCTCCGTCGCTGATTTCTGGGGTTTATTCGGGCATATTTTACTAGAGTTAGTTTAACTTGAGGGTAGAACATCATATTAAAGATATTATAAATGTTGAAGGATGGGTGTTTGTTACTTCAACACGTAATTCAATTCAATTATTTATTTATTTCGGACTAATGTCCATAAGTTGTTAGTATACAATCACGAATTATGAACGAAGGTTAGTTTAACAAATTAATTAAATCCTAATAGAGTTTGATGCTCCATCCCCTGGCATAAGGTCCTGCACAATGTAGGGTGTTTCAGTGCCTAGGTAATGGAGCATCCAGCCTCGCAGCCAACGTCCTCAGGATACTGTTACCGCTGCCACACATCCGCCGCATTAGTGATGCCGTCCTGCTGCGTATTATTGCGTAAAAGCCATCTGTACGCTCTGCCGCAAACATTCCGGACGCACTACAACATCGCGGCAGCCCCAACAGCATCCTGAAGACGTTGTTATATATAATAAACGGCTGAACGGATTTGGATGAAAAGCAAACTGATCGTTTATAGAGTAGATTAAGTTTGGGTTGCATCAACCCGTCTATAATCGTGAGCGGTGTTCGTTAAAATCTGAACGTATGGAAAATTTGACAGTTTTGTATGGAATGACAGCTGCCGGCGCCATATTTAACGTTGATCGATCTGTAATCGTAAGTTGGTACAGTCGCCATCACATACATCGGAGCAAACAAGCACGTCACAAACATCGGAACACACCCCTATTTTCAAGGCATTAGGGTGCATGTGCTGATATTTTTGAACACCTATAGTGTACCTATGTATGTGATGGCGACTGTACAACCCGCCCTTAAACGTAAGATATATTACCCTCCTCATCGCGGTAATAGTAGTACCACGTTTCAGTATTCTAGATTAACTTTGAGTTGCGCCTACGCTTCTAAATGCACTTATTAAGTCCACCACGCGCATGTCTGTCAACGTCATTTGTCGGTCAATTCAGTAGAGATTCTTTACTGCGCAAATGTGATCCTGACAGTATACCGACAAGGAAATCTGGATGGCATCAGTCTCTCGGTAAAGCTCAAAATACCGCTTACCGATTCCGCACCGCCAAAGTGGCATATAGGCTGCAATCTTAGAGTGCTTATAGAATTTTACACAAGAGCTATGCTTTGCCACAATAAGGGACGGAAAGGCTCTTATGCAGCTAAATTATGAACTGGTCTTAAAATGGCTGACGGCTAACCATCGACAACCTACTTAATTTGGGCGGTTAATGGTTTATTTGCCGCAACCTCAGACTAACTCAGTTGCGGCAAGTAAAAAAAATCGGTCAAGTGCGAGTCAGACTCGCGCACCGCGGGTTCCGGACCACCCCGTACAATAGAAAAAAAGTCCACTATAAACTGGCACTCACTAAGTATGTATTCTCTTACTTAGTGCATGTCAGTTTATACTGGACAAAAACTTTCAGTGATGTAACTAAAAATTTACGGTTTTCGCAATTTTTCCTTTATCTGTGCTATAAGACGTTGCTTCGTACCAAATTTTAAGATTCAGAGTTCACGGGAAGTACCCTGTAGGTTTTGATTCCCTTGCGAGTTCCGAAAATTTGCGGAAATTTGCGGCATAAACGGCTGTATCTTTTGATTGCGTTGGCTTAGAAGTTTGATTTTTTCACAGTTTCAAGGCACAGTAGATTTGAGTATTTGACATAAATTTCAGCTTGATACCTCCACGCGTTCTTGAGAAAAGGGGTCTTGACAGACGGACGGACGGACAACAAACTGATCCTATAATCCCGTTTTTTCCTTTCGAGGTACGGAACCCTAAAAAGTGGAACCACGACAAGGACGCTTATTGAGCCTATTGACAAATAAAAAAAAACTGAAATCTGAATCTGAGATTTGTATACTACCGTATGGCTCGGTCGTGGTATGTCTTTCCCGCTCACGGGACAATGATGTCCCGGACCTTTGGGAGGCGTGCGTGGGGCTAGGTACCTACAAAGTACCAACTGAGCCAACACGTAGAGGCCCTTTTGACAATTTAATGAAATGCAAGGAGTACACCGAGCGGATGCTGTTCCTGCCCGTGTCATGGGACGCACACAGAGACAGCACCCGCTGGGGTGTATAGGGACTATTGCTGGTTGATGGAAAGAAAACGGGTTATTGGGTGAAAATTATGGACTAGTGGCTGGGCTATTGGGTGAAACATCGGACGCCTGCCTAATAAACTGTCTCATTTTTTATCTCTGGCAGACGGTGACTCGCCAACTGCTAGATGGGCCCCTATTAATAGCGACATTAAAAAATGGCCTAAGGGCAACACCAGTCAGAGAGGCTGGGGGGGTAGAGAGGTGGCACTGGACTTTAAACATATAGCCAACTCGCCACTTAGGTGTCCACATCTACCCTCGAGCAACAGCTCTTGCGACTCCACTCTGGACAGCCAGTTAAGGCAAGCCAGAGGTGGGGGGCCTGTCCAACCAACCACCCGATCGGCTAAGCCTGACCACAGGACACCCCCAGGAGCACTCAGGTACGTAGGGTCGCTACTCCCTAACAGCCCGCCACAAGCTGCCTTACGTTGACTGATTGCACCAGAAATCTGGTGGGCGATGGGGCCGTGGTATTATTATTACCATAGCTTGTCCTGATTATTAAAAGGTCCATGGCTGCTATTGTCTATTAGTTACTCGTAGTTTGTTCATTAAACTGATGCATTGCAAAGCATTTTAATCAACCCTGATCAACCCATTACGATTCGTAGAAAGGTAAAGCCAACATGCAATGCCTAATGGATTACAAATAGCAATTATTACATTTTATTATCGTTCGTACCCATAAATAAAGGGGGGCCGTCGCATAAATCCACCGTCAAATGATAAGGCCGGCTGAAATTGATCTTTTCACCTGTCAATATGTAAAGCTATGTACCTTGTTGTGTGGGGGCAGGGGTTGTTTTTGAATACGTGTGTTTTTGTTTTTACGGGTTGAATAAAATACGTTTTACGAGTCGCATGTTTTTGGTGTGGTGCGATAAATTGTTTCGTTGTATGTACTTATATCTGCATATCTAACGGCCTCCGTAGCCCAGTGGGTAGTGACTCTGCCTATGAAGCTGGAGGTCCCGGGTTCGAATCCCGGTCAGGGCATTTATTTGTGTGTTTATCACGAATATTTGTTCCTGAGTTATGGATGTTATATATGTATACAAGTATCTATATGTATTTATCTATTATATATATCATCGACTAGTACCCACAACACAAGCCTTACTGAGCTTACCGTGGGCCTAGGTTGATTTGTGTAAGATTGTCCCATAATATTTTTTTTATTTTTTTTTTTATTTTATCTATACTTATTTATACTAATATTAGGTATAAAGAAAAAACGTCTGTTAGATTGTGGCTTTGTAAGTTTATAAGTATGTATGTAATGGGTTATCTCCGGAACCGATTTTCAAAATTCTTTCACCTGCGTGTAGAATGGTCTTTCTGGATGCTTAAAGGATATATTTTATCCCGCGGGTTTGACTGCGCTCTATGCAATACGCAAGCGAAGCCGCCCGGGCAGCTAGTATCATAAAAGTGTCTTCATTGTTTCACATAACTCCCTAGTTTAGAGTTAGTCCGTCCTCAATCACATACGTTTCGTTTCTGAAACGTAGCAGGAAAATCCGCTGTTCCTGGAAGGAAATTATTAGCTACGGTATTTCAACAAAATATTTGTAGATAATTTTTGCTGTCATGTTGTATAACACAGGTAAAAAAATGCGTAAAAATGCGATAGGCCAGACAGACTGGACATACTGTTCGAATATTTGTTTTGATTGTGATACAAATTTTGAAGTAGCTACTCGTACCTATGTAATGTATATTCGACGTTATAACTACATATAGAAAGGGTCTTTCTTAAGTGTAACCTTTATGTATGTTTGACCCTGTCTAGCATAACGATTTGAAGGACTTCAGATTCGTCTCATTTATGAATTTATGAGACTGTCAAAGGCTTATATTTCTATAGCCAGCCGTTATTTTAACGTGTTCATTTCGATTAATTATATTCCAAAAGTTGATTCCCGGAAATTGATCAGCACACAAGTTTTCCATAAACCAGAAAACATGCAGCACAAATTGGTTTTTCGTACCTGCGTTGACAGCTGATTGAAGGCTGAAAAGGGCTTTGTGTACCAATAAACGCGGTGAGTTGACAGTTTACCAGACACTTGGGGTACCAAAAACGAATGGGACAAAACGAATATACAGTTTCTGTATAAATAGTACATTACTGCAGAGGCCGGGAAAATAGGGATTGCCGGTCAAGTAGATATAGACAGATGAGCGTAGCGATGCCGGATAGGGATTCGAGGCTGGTAATCCCTTTTCACGCCAAGGTATGTTAAGTGCTTTTCTCAAACATGCAATGAAAAAAAACTCCAACATTTTTAATTACTGGACACCCCGATGTTGGGTCACGAGTTGATACTGAAACAAATAAAGGTAACTTTGCAGGCCTAGGCCACCAATTTTAGATGAAATTTTATTACGGATCTCTCGTTTCGCCGCGCCCGGAACGTGATACAAAAAGAACACAACGTCAATATTTCATTGCATGTCGGTATCATTACCTCGGTTAAGCACTGAATTCCCATGGCCACCTTCTGTCTCCATCATCAGATCAGCTCGATGGTATCGTAACATTAAATTGTCACCCAATCTATACCTTTACCCAAAATTTCAGCTCAACCGGTTAAATATATCGAACTAACATAGTGTACATACATACCCATACACTGCAAGTTAATAGAAAGCTTGTAAAAAAACTAAAAACTACCTTTAGATGGGTACATTAACTTCTAAATTAGTAATTAAAAAATGTATTTTGTCTTGTGTTACTTATGTTGTGTTACCTGAATAAATATCATTCATTCATTCATTCATTCATTCATAAATTAATTTCCGCACTAATATTTTGGATAAATTCAGAACGAATCTCGAGACAATTTATATGAAAAAATACTCTGAAAAATCCATGTGCATCCATTACCCCTAAGTGGGATAATGAGTGCCCCGACATTTCTAAAGAAAGGTGTCCCAGAATAAATCTTAAGAAAGGGCACCTTATTTACCTAAAGGGGTAAATAGGAACCCTCGCATGATAGATGGCATTGAGAAGGCTTGTCTCCATTACGCGATTTGCCTTACAATACGCTTTTGATGGGTATTTATATAGAGCTGCGGATTCAAAGTCTATTTGTTTAATGCAACGATTTATTTGTTTAGTTCGAGGGAAAAATGGATCCAGAGGCATCGCGAAAGGCATTCGAAGTTTCCCCTCTCTGTCATACTTACGAGTTCTTACTTAAGTGCGACAGAGAGAGAAAACTTCGAATGCCGTTCGCGGTAGGCCCTCTGACTAGTGTCCGACCGAAGGTTCGATTTCAGTTTCGGCCAGTTTCGGCCAAAAAATCATGTTTTGGCCGTAGTTTCGGTTTCGGCCAAAAAACGGCCGAACCTTTCGGCCGGGCCGAAACTTACGAAACGGTACTTTGGGTCGCGTTCGGCTAACTTCGGGTGCGCTCTTGCCAACCGGCAATATGGCGTCGCTCGCCGGCCACCGGCTCGGTGAAGTGACGCTTTGTTGTTTTTTGATAACTTGTACTAAACCTTGTTTTATTTTATACAACCTTAACGACTTACGTCATTTTTTTTTCGGCAAAAAAACATGTTTCGGTCGGACACTAATCCTGACATACGAAATCATTTTTGCCCTAGCTAAAACGGAGAACTTCGTTCGCTTCGCTCGCTCGTTCAATTAATCCTCCTAGCGTTATTCCCGGTTGTGCCCTAAAAGAGCCCGGGGTCTCACTAGCTTGTTTAATTAAGATGAATATTTTAGAAGTGGTATTATCGACTCCGTATAGTTATAAAACCCTCGAGAAGAAGGGTTCCGAGCGACGGAACCCTTTGTTTTGTTCACCTCGCACGGCCACCCGGAAAATTATGTTAACATTTGCATTGACATTCTGTTTTTGTATCCTCGATATCGCAGTCTCTTTCAAATAATAATGGATCATATTGATTTATTTTTCTACCGGTTTTTCTTTTATGGGCTCTGTTTGTTGATGGGTTGCGAAATTGACTAGATATGTGGATATTTTTTGGCCTGCGTGACAATAACTATTTTTAGCCGACTTCAAAATAGGGGGAGGTTCTCAATTCGTCGGAACCTTTTATGTTTGTTTCCCGATTACTCGAAGACGCCTGGGCCGATTTGGAAAATTATTTTTTTGTTTGAAAGGATATCCTTCCCAGGTGATCCCATGGCAATCAAGTCAGGGTCTGATGATGGGATCGTGGAGAAATCGAGGGAACCCTTCAAATTTTATTGGCACACTTGAAACGATTTGGGTACTGATATTAAGTCGGTTGAAACGATGTTTTTAAAGTAAATGTTGTAATAGGCTGTTGTTTCGGTTGGTAATGGTATTGGAGATCATTATACAAAAATATAATAATAGCAGGTTACTTGTAATTATTGAAAAAAAAACGTATCGCACTGTATTTAAACAAAAGGTTTGTTTTTTCTCGGCCTGTCGATAATAACTCGCCTCACTGATGTGTGTCATGAGGTGCCATATTCCTTTGGGTGCCTTGTGTGTTCCGCAAACAAAAAATCTAAACAACCACCGTTGATTTTTAGGGTTCCGTAGCCAAATGGCAAAAAACGGAACCCTTATAGATTCGTCATGCCTGTCTGTCTGTCTGTCTGTCTGTCTGTCCGTCCGTATTTCACAGCCACTTTTTTCCAAAACTATAAGAGCTATACTGTTGAAACTTGGTACCTACGTAGATGTATTCTGTAAACCGCATTAAGATTTTTACACAAAAATAGAAAAAAAAACAATAAATTTTGGGGTTCCCCATACTAAGAACTGAAACTAAATTATTTTTTTCATCAAACCCATACGTGTGGGGTATTTATGGATAGGTCTTCAAAAATGATATTGAGGTTTCTCGCATAATTTTTTTCTAAACTGAACAGTTTGCGCGAGAGACACTTCCAAAGTGGTAAAATGTGTGTCCCGTCCCCCCCTGTAACTTCTAAAATAAGAGAATGATAAAACTAAAAAAAATACATGATGTACATTACCATGCAAACTTCCAACGAAAATTGGTTTGAACAAGATCTAGTAAGTAGTTTTTTTTTTATTTCGTCATAAATCGTAAAAAGTAATTTATTTAACGGAACCCTTCATGTGCGAGTCCGACTCGCACTTGGCCGCTTTTTTTTCTTTTTGCTGTTGCAATTTTTATCGACGAACTTTGATACTGGCATTTAGCGCAAACTATTAATGTTCACTTTTTCTACTAAAATAAGTCAATTACAATAGATATTATTATATATTATTCACAATTCACAATAGATTAACAAATTAATTTATCTTTATGGCTCTTAATAATTTTAATACCAAATTATGTAAATCAAAGAAGAGACGATTTTATTTCTAAGCAAATTAATTGTCAAATGCCCTCCAGCCTCCCAAGCCCAGCGATACCGTGGAAACAGACCTTTATTCCCGGAACTTATTATCCTCGCATTTTAAATTGAGATTACATACAACGTAAAGCAATCTTGGTACTGGCCATTTTCCAGGAGCGGACAAATTAAAAGAAAACATATTTTTTAAAATCCAGTTACTAAGAGAGGAAGATAATGGAAAAATTCTTTGGAGGTACTCCTTATCAGAGGGACGAAAGCGTTCATTTCCGAGTCGATTTATGATTTTATAAAAGTATCGATAAGAACATAGATTCGCAATATTTTTTTGTTGACTTGTCTTATGTATTTTTCAGTTAGCGAGCCTGAATATTCATTTTTGCATAGGTATATGAAATTGGAAAAAGATAAAATGTATAATGTGACCATGGAAGGTTTGAAAAAAAGAATGTAGGTATTAAGTATTCCGAAAGTCCATTCTATATACTGGTGAAAGATGTTTAGTTCCAAACTTTACATCTTCATCATACTGCAGTCAGCATCATACACATGTATACACTTTTTGAGGTTCTAGGACCTTATCTCTAGGCGATAAGGTCCTAGAATCTCCAAAAGTGTATACATGTTTAATTCAAATTCAAACATTAAATTTATTCGTGACAAAATACATTCATCCATGAAGTTTAGAATAAATACAGATATCTCAATTATGCAAGTAGAACTTATTGCAATTGCTGAAGCTTTATATTTGGTCCTATCGATGCAGGGAAACAAATTTGTGATCTTGACAGATTCACGTAGTTCGCTTCAACACCTGGCTCGATGCTCCTCGAGTTTTCGAGGAGCACCGATAGCCTACGCAATTTTGAAATTAATAATGGCACTGAGTGAAGGGTATAAGAACGTCAAGCTACAGTGGATACCATCTCATGTAGGCATAACTGGGAACGAAAAAGTGGATAAACTCGCGAAAGAAGCTCATAGTGATGGTGTGGACTTCAATTATTTACCCACTTTTTCCGACCGCCTTAGTATGGCAAAAACTCATTGCCGTGAGTCGTGGCGCGAATTTTTTGATTTACGATCAAAGGAAAAGGGTATATGGTACAGAACGGTTCAGCCACAACTCCCGCGGTCTCCATGGTTTGATGAATGCGGCCTAAACCGCGCAGACACAGTACTCGCTATGAGGCTTCGCTGCGGACACATGCCTTTAAACAAATTTGCTTATCTGATGAGAAAAGTTCCATCACCGAATTGTACCGAGTGTGATGTTGAGGAAGATGTGTATCATATTTTAATGGAATGTGTCCGCAATGAATCGGCCCGTAGACAGATCGTGGATGAAGCCTTTCACGAAATTGGTGGATGTAACTACATTCTGGCTCACCCAATTTCAGATTCAGCACTCCTTATTTATAAGCTAGTAAGAATAGGTTTAAGTAGAAGATAGAGCTATGTATAGATGTATATACAGAGCGACATCGTCACTCAGTGACAAAGCTCTTCAAATAAAGAAAAAAAAAATACATAACACAGGTACAAAGGGAATAATGGGCCCAGGGTGCACCAAACGAATCAAATTGGGAACAAACTACGGATACGTCGTACGGGGAGGCTCCTGTCATGTGTTTGCGGTACAGCACCCATGGTGCACCTGATGGCGTGCCCCACATGTCCACACTCCTGCTCGGAACACGACCCGAGAGACGCGACTGCCGGAGCTGTCCGCACCGCCGACCATTGGGCATCTCTTATTTGAGGGACCTCGACACGGAGAAGAAGAAGATAAAAAACACTATATAATAATAATAATAATAACTTCGCTTCGCCCGCGTATTGCTAAGAAAGCAGGCGAACCCGCGGGATAACATTTAGCCTACAACCATCCAGAAAGTCCATTTTACACGCAGGTGTTAGAATTTTTGACATCGGATTCTCGGTTCCGTAGCTTACCCAAAACATACAAAGCTACAATTTCACAGACTTTTCCTCTTTATAATATTAGTATAGATTGATAAAACAAAGTGCTCTGTCACGTAAAAACACAGCACATCTATCAAAGTCTACAAAAACTAGTGCTCTGGGGAAATTTGATCCGCATTGGCGCTTTACGTTACGTTACGTATACTGACGTGACGTGACTGACTGTCGGGATCGGACGTAAATAAATAATGGTGCACGCTGCGGTGTCATATTTTGAAACGAATATTTTGGAACTAAGTCCTCATAGCGTTTTCCAAGTTGTACACTAGAGGAGCCCAGGGCTGAAATTTGTATTTTTTTTGACGCTGGGTCTTCAAAGAGGTTACTGTCAACAACCCATTGCTTGCTTGTGGACCGATTTCAAAAATTCTTTATTTATTCGAAAAAGTATACTTCCGAGGTCACCAAATCAGGATCTGATGATAAGATCCCAGGGAAATTGAGGGCAACTCTCATATTTTTTTATTTCGGTATTTTCTAATATAATTCGTGTATTTACTTACCTTTGGAAATTGCAATTTTGGTGAAGTCAAACTGATGATGAAGACCACAGATTAAAGATTCTGACATGATTCCGTTGAAGTAGCAACTCTTGAAGTATTAATTCTGAGATCCTTTAGGAATCGACGGAACTCCTCAAATATTATCAGCCCACATATATCGAATTGGGTTTTTTTCTGTAATAATCAACGCATTTGCTCTCAGAAAGCAGTGCATGTGGTAAATTAGAAAGGAAATGTTCATGTACCTATGTGGCTTGGCGAAGCACTGAATGGAAGTCGGTTTAAACTTAGTTTTTAAAGTAATTATTTTAATTCATTTTTTTAAGTCCTTAAACAAACATTTAGACGATAACATGTTCTACGCGGACGAAGTCGCGGGTAACAGCTAGTATTCCATATATATAGTTTAACGCGAACGGCAACCAATGTGTTTACAAACGTAGACAATTTCGCGAGTAGAGATGCATCATCATCATCATCATATCACCCGAAAGACGTCCACTGCTGGACATAGGCCTCCCCCAAAAAGTGCCACAATGGCCGGTCCTGCGCCACCCGCATCCAGCGGACTCCCGCGACCTTTACCAGGTCATCAGTTCACGTTGTGGGGGGCCTAGCCACGCCGCGCCTTCCGGTACGTGGTAGGTACGTAGAGATGCATAAAGAGTATTAAAGAAGCGATCATTTTCAAAGAGAAAATTAAAAATTACATTCTGAAACCAAAATATTGTTAATATTAGTTTTGTGATAAACAAATGTTGCTAAATGAAACATTTAAGTTTGACTGACTTTGGCATTTTAGCCCATTTGGCGTAGACACTAAATTTTACGAAAGCGACTGCTATCTGACCTTCTAAACGGTAACCCATAGGGTAACTAGACTTAGTTGAAATCACATCGGTTTCCTCACGTCGTTTTCATTCACCGAAAAGCAATCGTACTGATAAAATATATAATGATATTCAGCAAATAAGTTTCTTAGAAAACTGGTACAAACCGCTTTGAATCCATGACCTGCAAATTTAAAGTCTGCATGCCTTACCGCTCGGTTACGACGACCAACTATACAACCTTTTGGAACCAAGTATTCGTATATTAAATTGCGGTGGCAGCCGAGCATTTCATGCACTTGACTTTTAAGCAGGTATTTGGTTGCAAACTTGCCTCCCTATAAAGAGTTTCTAAGAAATTCTACTGGTAGACTATCAAAAATTGAAACATGGATCGGTTTCGCTAAAGAAATGCAAAAAGCATTAAAAAAAGGTAAATATTTCCATGAACATTTTAAAAATTGGGTGACTTTAAAAATAGGTTTCGAAAAAGATTGATTGGCGGTGCAAGGCCACATTATCATCATCATCACTGTCAGCCCGTAATCGCCCACTGCTGAGCATAGGCCTCTCTTCGAGTACGCCACCCGTCCCTATCCTGAGCTAGTCTTATCCAGAAGTGACCCGCGATCTTCCTAATATCGTCCACCCATCGAGCTGCTGGACGAGCGACGCTCCTTTTACCTAGAAGTGGCCACCAATCTGACACCTTTTTGGTCCACCTATCATCATTTTGACTGCCCAGCTCCACTTGATTTTGGTAATGGTATCTCCAACGTCGCGCTCCATGGCTCTCTGTGCTACTCGTGTTTTATTAAGGCTTCACAAGCTCACAACAATGCGACGGCTGCCACTTCCTCATAAATGAGGGAAGGAGAGCGAGAAGGCCCGATATGTTGATTCAGAAACTCATACAGCTCCAGCCACGCCTGTTGCTCTTCTCGCTTCAGTTAACCTCATCTTTCGCACACTTCTGTGGTGTCGACACACCCAATCGCGCCAGGAACGAAAGAGTTCGTACTATGCAATCGCGTACCAGCGTGATGTGATTAGAATATTCTAGGTATCAAACATCGGTTTCGTTCTCAGAGCATATAATACTGGAGAGAGGACAAGCCGCCGGCGGCCGGGTCGCAGTTGTTAGCTCAATGGGCTCACTCTACCGCTAGTACACTGTCCGTTGTTACCGAGTATGCACGCGTGCTGATCGCAGAGAATATTTACGTTTCTTCCCAAAATGCCTGATATGATGCGTGTATTGTCCAATAACAGCGTAGGTATACAAGTGTGTGTACTTTAGATGTGTGCGTGCATTGTCTTGTCAATTACTTGTGCTTTGTGTGGGTTAATGAACTTGCGACATATTCAATACAAATCGGCCGGCATGTCCGATCTCCTTATATTCATACATCTGTGGTTTCGTTAGACAGAGTACCACGGAAGTACTATTATTCATACCACGTCGGTGGCAAACAAGCTTACGGCCCACCTGATAGTAAGTGATTACCGTAGCCTATGGACGCTTGCAACTCCAGGGGTGTTACATGCGCGTTGCCGACCCTTTACGAATTTATACACTACCCCATACTGTAGCCCCCGGGAAAACCTCGGCAGGGAGCTCATTCCACAACCGGAGCGTCCGAGCCTCAGAGCATAGAATACTAGAGAGAGGACAAGCCGCCGGCGGCCGTGTCGCAGCTGTATGCTCAATGGGCATACACTGCCATACTGTGCACGCGTGCTGATCACAGAGAATATTACGTTTTTTCCCAAAATGCCTGATATGATGCGCGTTTATTGTCAAATAAGCGTGTAGGTATACAAGAGTGTGTGTTTTAGATGTGTGCGTGCTTTGTCTTGTCAATGACTTGGGCGTTGTGTGGGTTAATGTACTTGCGACAGGCTCACTCTATACAAATCGGCCGCCATGTCCGATCTCCTTATATTCATACATCTGTGGTCCGAGCCCTAAGCTATTTATCGCCAGACCTGTAATGTTTGACGACCTCTGTCTGTAGCCTAGTTGGTAGTGACCCTGCCTACGAAGCCGGAGGTCCCGGGTTCGAATCCCGGTAAGGGCATTTATTTGTGTGATGAGCACGAATATTTGTTCCTGAGTCATGGATGTTTACTATGTAACTATTTTATAAGTATGTATATCATCGACTAGACGCCTAGTACAAGCTTTGCTTAGTTTGCGACTAGGTCGGCTTGTTTAAGATTGTCCCCCAATATATATTTATTTATTTAATATACAGTACCGGTCAAAAGTTTAAGTTCACCCTTTGTTTTTGGTACAAATTTGTACTTTTGTGCGATAATGTTTTGCAGTTCAGATGTCGAAAATTGGTTCCAACTGATTCGTTATTGTTTACAGAGATGTGTTTGATTAGTCAGACACAATTTACGTAGATTTCTAAACAACTGATTCCCTAAAAACCAACATTGTATCTGATCATTGTACGTTTTAAGTGGCAAGGCCATATATGGCCCAGCCTTTGCCGTCAAACCTATAAGATTTTAGGGAATGCGTTGTTTAGAAATGACATAGACATAGTCATAGACATCCTTTATTGGTAATAAGGTATTACAAGTCATTGTTTACAATAAAAATAGAACATTCATTTGTAATGTACGTGAATTGTGTCTGACTAATTAAACAAATCTCTGGAAACAATAACGGATCAGTTGGAAACAAATTTCGGCTTCCGAACTGCAAAAAATTATTGTCCAAAAGTACTCATTTGTACCTAAAACAAAGAGTGAACTTAAGAGTGCTCTTCAAAAAAGCGCTCGCTCAGAATTCGGTATTTTGACACGCGTAGTGCGTTTGTGTGTGTAAATACTACTACCACCCACACAAACGTACCTAACCCCCACATGCACAGCGAGATCGCACCAGCCGCGGGTGCCGTCCCTTTCTAGCTATATGTAAGTGCGATCGGGATAGAACTAACCGCGGAGCTTGCCGATGCAAATAGCTGTATAGCGCACAGTTGGAATTCACTCCGTGACCGATATTGATACTTGCACTAAAAAGTGGTAAGTATTACTTCGCTAACATGATGTTCTAGAACATCATGTTAGCGAAGTTAGATAACTTGAATAAAGTAAGTATTTGATTTTTGAGCACAAGTTTTCTATTTGTATTAAAATACTATGATATGACAAAGTATATTTAGTTTCGTTTTTTTAGTATAAAATAAACTAACGAGTTTTAAAGTTGTCAGTAATAAGAATAATAATTTGTTTTACGGATATTAATAGTTTGCATGTTATCTGAGTCTTATTTATATATAGTAATGTAATGAAATGATACCAGTAGACCCACTACTAGGAAATTACTGGGTACTTACGTATTCATTTCTTGAAAAAATTTTTTTTGTTATGGACAGTAAAAAAAAACTGCCCTTCATAGAAATTGCTATGTCCGTTTCTTACCAAAGGAACTGAAAATTATAAATTATACAAACAGCTTTTTATCTAGAATGCAATTAATTAATGCGTGATTTTATTCAAAAGCCTAAAACCTCAGATGATAAAAAGGAATAGATATGAAACGGGGGCTTGGCGCGTGTCGGTGCGACATGGCCAAATGGGCATGTCACTGCCCACCGCATGTTAGTCGCAATTTGCCGTGAATCTGAAATGTTATTCCACGTTTACTCAAAATGCCGAATTGTAGCGTGGTTACATGCAAAAATAGGAATGAAACTAAAACCTACATGAATGGTGGAGTCACGCACCACATGTGAGTATTAGTATTTTCACTTAAGTCAGTAAAAACTAATATTTTAATAAATAAACGCAACGCCGCATCATTTCTCGGGATTGAACTAACATATCGAACGAAAAAGCATATTTTTGTTCTATGCGTTGTACATTGATCGTTCAATACAGTAAACCACGGCGCAATGTATTAAACCACTATGGATATGGACGATGCTTGAATTTTTTAGTGGTACGGCCGCTGCTTGGCGTCGCAAACTAGAGCGGTGCCAAAGTGCAGTTACAATTTACGCGTAATCGATAAAATAGAAGTACGATATCATACTAGTTATTTTATTTCGACTCCTTTCGCTGTTTTATTTTATTTAATTACTTGTTTTGGTTGGGTGCCTATCTTAAAGGTAACTAATAAGATTAAAAGGCACAAAATGTTTACGGTACCTACTAATAAGATTTTCACTAAGTTGCAGTATGAACGGTAAATAGACATATTAAAATTGTATATACAAGTATATAATTTAGTTGCAAATGGCTTCAGAACAACTTAAAATGTGATATTATTACCAATAATTTTTTTTAAATGAGTATTTTTTACTTTCATTTCAAGTGTGATAATTGAAGAAGAAATCTCGGTTTCTTATTACAGTTTTCCAAAGAATCCGATTAGGTTCTAAAAAAATGGATAGATGCTACTGGCAGAGGTCCTAACTGGTTTCCTGTACAGAGAAGAGTTAATGTGTTCGTAAAATTTTCAAGAAAAATGTTTCCAACCACTTAATAAGAGCCGTACACTTTTCGAATATTTGACACCTCGCTTGCTTGAAACCTAGGTGTAAAATGTATGGTAACACATCTTCGCACATCTTTGGTGGATACTCGCCCTTAGCCTTAAATCTCGTAATATGAGTAATGGACATATTATTTCGCGCCAAAATGCGAGTCGGATCGGCCTGGTACCTACAGGTCAAAAATATCGATGTGACCAGAGTTTTAAATGTATGTGAACACGTACTTATAAAAAGCCGTTTATGTTACTCTGTAGGTATTCGTCAATATTTTTTACTTTTGCGATTGGTGCAGCGGGACAAACCTTTTAATCGGCGCCAGCCAGCAATCCAGTATTGTGTTCGTGTTTCAGCACACACGAAAGACTTTTGTTATTTCACAGTAAAACACTTATACTTTGATAGTCACTTGTGGTTTTTGTATGCACACTTGTAGGCTTTTTGAGTTTTTCAACAGTTTTTGAGTGAGAGTTAGCGCGCGCGCGACGGGTATTTTTTGTGCACTGAGGTTTGGGTGGGGGGTGAAGGAAAGTTGCCAGGTATGGCGTGTAATAGTATGCGTTCAAAAATGTGTGGTTGTATAATAAAAATATAAATAAAGTAAATGAGTAAAATTAATAATAATGTGTAGGTATTGGCGCAGCCAACTTCGGGGGGCCTAGAGGTTTCCTCTACATTGCGTTATTTGCGTTGAAATTATAATATTTCTAATTCTTAAGAACTAAGTTTAAACAATTAAAAATGAGTTTATTGAGTAGGTAACGGACAGAGCCGAGTTACAGGGCGTACATAAGTTCCTGAAGAAGATTTAACTCTAGCAACGCGAATGATGTTATCTTTTCCGGGGAAAACTTCTGAGACAACAGCGAGAGGCCAAAACATAGGATGAGAATGATTATCTTTAATAATGACAACTGTTCCCACACTCACAGGTTTGGAGGGTGAATTCCATTTGTTGCGTTGTTGGAGCGAAGTAAGGTACTCCATACTCCAGCGTTTCCAGTAACTTTGTACTATTTTATTTAGAAGTTGATAGCGGGTTAATCTATTTTCTGATACAGCGGGGTCTATATTTTCTGCAGGTAGATATTTGAGTGGAGTAATATTTAAAAAGTGACTGGGACTTAATGCAGTCGGATCAGAAGGATCTGACGACAAGACACAAATTGGACGGCTGTTTAGCAAACCTTCAATTTGTACCAAAATTGTATTAAGTTCTTCATATGTGAGAATTTGACTTCCGATAGCTTTGTATAAGTGAGTTTTAACCGATCGGACATTAGTCTCACTCAAACCGTTAAAATGCGGGCCATAAGGCGGGCTGTGTTGAAACTGAATCTTATTTTGTGTGAGATAATGACTCAGATAGTTATTATAATCAGTGGACTGTATAAGTGGGTAAATTTCGTTCAATTTGCGTTTCGCGCCAATAAAATTGGAACCTCCGTCGCTATATAATATTGAGACTGGACCTCTGCGTGAACTAAAGCGCTTGAACGCGGCAAGAAATAAATCTGTACTTAGATCGGAGACCAGCTCTAAGTGAAGCGCTTTTGTTGTTAGACAAACAAACAAACAGATATAAGCTTTGTGGCTTTTTACGCCTCGCTTGCGTATGTGCGTAACGTAAAAAGGTCCGGCGTAATCGACGGCCGTATGCACAAAGGATTTGACTTGAGAAACCCTAATGGACGGAAGGTCACCCATGGGTGGATTAGTAGAAAGCGGTCTAAGTTTAAAACAAGAGTTACACTTGTGTACTCTTTGGCGAATTAAATTTCGAGCGGAGAGAATCCAGTATTTCTGCCTAATCAGAGATAATACTAAAGCGGGTCCTGTGTGTAAATTCGATGAGTGATAATAATCTACCAAAAGTGACACTATTCTACCTTTAGCTGACATCAATATTGGATGTTTTTGATTAAAATCCAACTGAGAATGGGTCAGTCTGCCTCCTACTCTTATGAGTCCTTTGTCGTCAACAAAGGGGCGGAGTTTTAACACTGATTTGTTTGGGCAAATTTTATTATTTTTAAACGCGTCGAGTTCTTGAGAAAAGTGGTTAGATTGTTCGTGGCGTAACACATAGTCTTCTGCGTGTTCTAAATCGTTCAAAGTGATATCTCCTCGAGATTTGAGTAATTTTGAGAAACGAAGTAGGTATACGAATGAGCGAATGAATTTAATCCACGTCGAGCATCGTTTGGCGAGATCTTGAATTGGGTGAGTATTTTCTGTTATAGATGTTGTTTGCGTGTGAAGCGATGTAGTTTTAGTTTCCTGTAACTCTATTGTTTCGTTATGATTAATTTTATATTCTTTTACAGGCCAGTCGCTAACGGGAGCGGACAGCCACTGCGGACCATGGAACCAGAGCGTGTTATTTACTAATCCTGTCGGCGTTACAGGGCGAGAGACAATATCTGCGGGGTTTTGTACACCACGAACGTGGAACCAGTGGGATGCGGGTAAGTATTCGTTTATTTGAGCTATACGGTTAGCTACGAAGGTATGAAACCGATGAGCGGGCGAGTGGATCCAGGTAAGAGTCACAGTGGAATCAGAGAATGCGTATATTTTATTTATGTTACAGCGCTTGTTGAGGACATCGCGAACTGAGTTTATTAACTTAGCAAGCAAAACTGCGGCACAGAGTTCTAACCGAGCGAGGGTTTTATTAGGATTGGAGACTTTAGATTTAGCGGTGAGTAATTTCACAGAGTCTGCGGGCGCGTTTTCATCATTATCAACGCGGATGTAGATGGCAGCACCGTAACATTGCTGACTGGCATCCGCGAATCCGAGTAAAGTTATTTTATTTGTAGAAGTTATGCCTATGTGACGCGGTATTTTTAATTCCGATAAATGCGGTAGTTCCTTGTGGAACTGTTTCCATTTGGAAATAATGAAATCAGGCACCTCGTCATCCCAAGAAAGTTGTAATTTCCAACATTCTTGAATGAGGAGCTTCATGTAAGCGACAACGGGGCTAATGAGACCGAGCGGGTCAAATAAGCGCGCGGTGACAGAGAGAATCGAGCGTTTAGTACAAGTTTCAGGGAAGTCTATGTTGATTTTAAAATGAAAATTGTCATCAGCAGGTTGCCATTGCATACCTACGATTTTAGTATGTGCGTTGGGATCATCATCAAATTTAATAGCGAGCGGGCTTTTGTGTGCGGATGGAATACGCGACATGAGTTGATTATCATTCGAGATCCATTTTATTAAATTGAAACCTCCAGATTTGAACATAGCGATCATTTCTTTATAAGTATTTTCAGCGGTGTCTACACCATCGACGGAGGTGATATAATCATCTACGTACATATGATTTTCGGCTTCATAAGCGGCGAGCGGGTAAGTATCGCGACTGTCTGCTGCGAGCTGACGCACGACACGCATGGCGAGATAAGGCGAGCTTGACACGCCAAAACAAACTTTATTGAATTGGTATACGTCAATAGGTGAATTGGGATCAAATCTAAACAGGATTCGTTGAAACGTGTGATGATTTGCGGAGAGTTTAACTTGAAAGTACATTTTTTCAATATCGGCGGTTATGGCGGTTGAGAACATGCGGAGATTGACAAGTAATTCGACGATGTTATTTTGTAGAATAGGCCCTACATAAAGCAAATCATTTAGAGATTTGCCTGACGTAGTCTTGCAACCAGCGTCCAGAACAATTCGAGTTTTCGATGTTTCTTTATCAGGACGGTAAACGGCTCTGTGGGGTAAGTGATAAGCGTGAGTTTCTTGAAAATCGTTTTGAACTTTGGTTAAATACCCTTGATCAATGTATGTTTGAATAGTTGCGTTATAATCAGCGCGCAAGTCCGATGAGTCTAATTTCTTTTCTAGATTTAACAGACGGTATTTCGCTGCAGTATAAGAAGAACCTAATTCGGTAGGCGAATGTTTGAACGGGAGGTCAACCGTGTATCTGCCGGTGTCATCGCGTGAGTAAGTTGCTTGGAATATTTTTTCACAAGCTTCATCGTCGGGACTGAAATGTTTTTTATCAGGGACGTTTTCTATTTCCCAAAAGCGTTGCGTTAATTGATCGAGTGAGTTGTCTTGCATTTGACAAAAAAATGTCTTGTCAGAGTTGTGCGAGTGAGTAGCGGGTTCGTCGAGAGTGCGAGAATGAGCGTGTGATGAGCGCGGAAAACATTGGGCTTTACCCATGGCTACATATCCGAGAGTAGTTTCAATACCTACGACCGAGGAGTTCGGCGAGGTCGATTTATTCGATCCGAGTAAAAGCGGGAATAATTCGTTGCCTATTAAACAGTCTATTTCACCTGGTGAGTAATAATGGTCATCAGCCATCGGCAAATGTTGTAGATGAACTAATTCCGTTCTATCCACTTCCGCGTTGGGTAAAAAGTCCGTAATTGTGTCTATAACTCGAGCGCACACTGTATAAGTACAGCGCGAGTCGAAGCGAGAGTGTATTTGAAATTGCGTTATTCCGAGAGAATGATTTTCTACTTGACCGATACCTTTGACGACAGAGGGCGCGGGTGTTACCTTTAAATTTAAGCGTTCACAACATGATTGTGTAACAAAGTTACTCATTGATCCCGTATCAAGAAATAAACGCATTTGACTTGATTTATTATTACTATGCACGTTAACGGTAGCGGTGGGCAATAATACTGTCGTATCACAATTTGAAATGCGCGCGGGAACAGTAACAGAAAGCGCGAAGTTATTATCATTATCATTACTTGTGTGAGCGCGCGGCGGCGGGCCGCCGTGAGTGCGAGCGGTGCTCACCGCAGGCGAGCACTGTGACTGCGAGTGCGAGTGAGAAGGCGCGGAATCATACGTTCGCGGCGTAGGCGAGCGCGGGACGCGATTCGAGTTGCTATTATCAGTGTTATCAGCTGATCGCGGGAAATGAGATGCATTTGAATAAGTATCGAAATGCAGTAACGAGTGGTGTTTGCGGCTACAAATTGAGCATTTGTTTGTTGATTTACACGAACTTATATGGTGAAAACCTAAACAATTAATACAGAACGTATGCTGACGTACGATATCGTTGCGCGTTTGAGTGTTTTGATTTAGAAAATATTCACACTTGAACAGTGGATGAGCTTGTTGAGAATTACACACTTTACATGGTCGAGACTGAGAAGTAGTGTCAGATCTGTCAGACTTATAGAAAGTCTGAGGTTGAGGAGCGGTATTCAATTGCGTACAAAACGTTTTTGTTTTGTTAATTTGCGGTGCGGGTTTAGAAAATTGGGTGCGAGTATTATTACTTTGAGAGCGGGATGGTGCGTGGAGTAGTTGGAGTTTATTCTGCTCAGTTAGAAATTTTTTCAAATCACTAAATTGGGGTATATTGACATGTCTATGAGCTTGTTCAAATAAGTCAAGCATAGGTTTTTCTAGCTTGCTTAATGCAATATGAGTTATAATGAAATCTGACAAATTGTCAATCTTTAAGCGTTGCAGCGCTGCTTCAGCGGAGCAAAAGTTGTCAAGCATATTATCAGCTGACTGCCCAGGCTTTTGTTGTAACATTTGATCTAGATAGCCAGAAGCTTGAACCCTGGTATCATGGTATTTAGATAGAAGAGCTTGCCAGATGATGTCATAATTTTCTGAGGTAGCGGTGATTCCAGAGCACACATTTAGTGCCTTGCCGGAGAGACAGCCAATTAGGTACTGGACCTTTTCAGCACTTGTGAGGCGAGTATTAATGTGTATAACACTGAGGAAATTTTCATAAAATATAGGCCATTTAGAAGGAGTACCATCAAAACCTATGAGATTGAGTGGGGGCAATTTTGTGTTATAATTATCATTTTTCTTTTTGTCCTCAAGTTCCTGTCTCAGATTTGTTTCTGTCTGCTTAATAAAACAATATAACTCATCAAATGTATTGAGAATACTGTAACTCGGTAGAACATCGGGGTTTTCTTTGATCTTCTCAATCATAAGTTTATCTACAGTGTCTATATAATCTGAACGCGTTTTGTCGATAGATTGAGCCCTAGCTAGAAATTGTATGCGTGTTACATCATTGGATACCTTTAGGCTTAACTTATAAATCTCCTGGATTATTTGAAACAAACATTGTTTTTTGTGTTCCAAAAAAGTTATCATGACAGAATCTTCATCTTCACTAGCAGTATTACCACCCATATTGGTAGGTAAATTAATTACTAGTTATGTATGCGTCGTTTCAATTTAAAGCGAAAAAAAGTTTAAAGCTCAAATGTCAGAGAATTACGCGAGCGCGAAGTAAAAAGCAATGGCGGGTAGGTAGGTATTTAGCGCGCAAGCGATCAAACTAGTTTACAATATTTTTTCGAAATATGAGTGATCTACAAGAAATATATATACAAACTTATAGAATGGGTATAATACTTGAGTTTTGAGAATGATTTACTGCAAAATAACGTAATATGTTGGCGATGCGAACAAATAAAGTTTGGTAGAATGGCGGTGCGTAAACGTGTTTGTATAAAGTAAATTACGTAAATAATCGTTTTAGAATTATATAATTTGTGTATGAGTGATTGGAAATGAGAATATTTGTATGAGGGAGGATCAGGATCGTAGGACCACGACTTGGTGCAGCGGGACAAACCTTTTAATCGGCGCCAGCCAGCAATCCAGTATTGTGTTCGTGTTTCAGCACACACGAAAGACTTTTGTTATTTCACAGTAAAACACTTATACTTTGATAGTCACTTGTGGTTTTTGTATGCACACTTGTAGGCTTTTTGAGTTTTTCAACAGTTTTTGAGTGAGAGTTAGCGCGCGCGCGACGGGTATTTTTTGTGCACTGAGGTTTGGGTGGGGGGTGAAGGAAAGTTGCCAGGTATGGCGTGTAATAGTATGCGTTCAAAAATGTGTGGTTGTATAATAAAAATATAAATAAAGTAAATGAGTAAAATTAATAATAATGTGTAGGTATTGGCGCAGCCAGCGATTTATGGTAAGTTAACAACACGTGTTATTTAAACTTGTAGCTAGAAGTTTAAATACCACCACATAAACTTACCATGTTGTTGAAGTTGTAACCCATCAATATCATAACATAATATTAATTTTAATATCAATGTCGATAAAACATTATTTTAACGTTTGTCGCCCCCCTAGTGTAGTGCGTTTAAGCCAATCACAGCCCTTGTTTGCATGTTGCCGTAGACTCACTGGCAACGCCCGAGTCTTTGTTTTTACACGGTTCAATGTGTGTGCCTGTGGGCGCTGCGCTGCGGTGGGAGAAAACTAGGGACATCGGTTTTGGTTGAAATTAAGCAGTACGGCACTTTTCCCTTTTTTTATGTTCTGAGCCTAAAACCTATGTCACTTATGAGGATTCCGTACTCAAAGAGTAAAACGGGACCCTATTACTAAGACTCCGCTGTCCGTCTGTCTGTCTGAATGTCTGTCTGTCCTTCTGTCACCAGGCTGTATCTCATGAACCGTGATAGATAGAGATTTTCATAGATGATGTATTTCTGTTGTCGCTATTTATAACAAAAAATACTAAAAAACAGAATACATCTTTTTATTTTTATTTTAGTTTTTATTTGTTTCTTTTTCTTTTACAATCTTACACAAATCGACCTTGCCCCAAACTAAGCAAAGCTTGTACTATGGGTACTAGACGACGATAAACATACTTATATAGATAAATAAATACTTAAATACATAGAAAACATCCATGACTCAGGAACAAATATTTGTGGTCATCACACAAATAAATGCCCTTACCGGGATTCGAACCCGGGACCTCCAGCTTCGTAGGCAGAGTCACTTCCAAGTTACTAACTCTTAACTCACTAACTGAGTTAAGTCTTTGCATAATGACTGGGTTAGATGACAAGAATAAGATGGCTGGAGTGCTTTGCGATTTGTCAAAGGCATTTGACGTTATCAGCCACGAACTGATGCTGAACAAACTTAAATCGTATGGCATTCGAAACAAAGCTCACCAATTGTTTACCTCGTTTTTGTCAAAGCGTAAACAAGTCGTAAAACTACGTGCAAACGGCAAATTGGTGCAATCAGATACAGGTTATATCAATTTAGGTATTCCTCAAGGGTCAGCTTTAGGAAATACCCTATTTTTATTATTTGTTAATGACCTGCCGTCGAATATCGTAGCCGGGTTATCAGTACTGTTTGCGGATGATACTACCGTGTTGGTCGGTGCAAACAGCTATGAACAACTAAGCGTCAAAATAAACGCGGCACGCAACTCCAAACATGGTTCGCGGCTAACGGGCTGTTACTGAATGTAGCCAAATCCAATATAATGCTTTTTTCTGGCCGTAAAGTACCAACGCCATTGTCAATGGCAAGCTGTTCAATGCCATTGTGTGAGGAAAGCAGGTTCCTTGGATTTATAATTGACTCCAATTTGAATTGGAAGCGCCATGTTGACAGTCTGTGTGACAGGTTGAGTAGTGCTGTCTTTGCGTTGAGAAAATTAAAGCCGCTAATCTCAGGTGATTCACTGAAACAAGTTTATTTTGCATATTTTCATTCACTGATGTCCTACGGTACCCTCCTTTGGGGTAACTCCACCAATGCGCAAAGAGTTCTTGTCATGCAAAAACGTGCAGTTCGGGTACTTGTAGGAGTCAAGCATCGGCACCCCTGTCGGAAGTTATTCTCAACGCAACGCATAATGACACACTACTCACAACATCTGTTTGAGCTTCTCTTATTTGTAAGAAAAACATCTCCCAGTTTGAACGTGTGAATGTACCAGGCAAACAGCTTCGTTCAACTGGGCGCCTAAGGACAGTTCCTCGTCGCATGGCGCTTTCAGAGAAAAATCCCCGGGTTATAGGGCCTACTTATTTCGAGCACCTACCCGCCGATATAAGAAACGAACCTTGTGACGAAACATTTAGGCGTAGACTGATAAATCTTTTGTTGGATAACCCTCTGTACTCTGTTCATGAGTTCATGGACATGGTTTTTTAAGAGTTTATTTGATTTATTGACAGCTATAATTTGATATGATTTCTTGTGTAACATTTATATTCTATATTCAACTTTTATATCGTACCTAATGCATAAATTGACATTGTTTATTTGTTTAATAGTATGTGTCTATTAGTTTTTAAATGACAATCCGTAATTGGAGCTACGATTTCCACTTTGTGTATTTACATTTTGAATATTTTTAAATTTTATTTCTTATTATTGACGATCGTGATAAGGATTCTTATAATTTTGACATTGTATGCAAACCGATATTGTAATTTTTATCTCGAAATAAATAAATCTAAAATCTAACTAGGCTACAGGGGGCTCCTATACAACAAATGTGATTTTAGATATAGATATTTTGCCGTTTTTAGATATAGATAATGGTACGGAACCCTTCGTGCGCGAGTCCGACTCGCACTTGGCCGGTTTTTTTAACATTTATTTCGAAATAAAGAGTGATACTCGGAAATGTCGAAGGGAAGGTCAATCGTCGAATCCGACTCGGCTGGGCAGCATTCGGGAAGCTACGGCACATCTTTTCGTCCAATATTCCGCAGTGTCTCAAGACGAGAGTCTTTGACCAGTGTGTGTTGCCAGTGATGACATATGGCACGGAAACGTGGTCGCTTACTATAGGCCTCATAAGAAGGCTCAAAGTCACTCAAAGGGCAATGGAGAGGGCTATGCTGGGAGTTTCTCTGCGCGATCGCATCAGAAATGAGGCTATCCGCAGCAGAACCAAGGTAACCGATATATCCCTCCGAATTGCTAAACTTAAGTGGCAGTGGGCGGGGCACATTGCACGTAGAACCGATGGCCGTTGGGGTGGAAAGGTTCTTGAGGGCAACCACGTACCGGAAGGCGCAGCGTGGGTAGGCCCCCCGCAAGGTGGACTGATGACCTGGTACAGGTCGCGGGAGTCCGCTGGATGCGGGTGGCGCAGGAACGGCCATTGTGGCACTCTTTGGGGGAGGCCTATGTCCAGCAGTGGACGTCTTTCGGCTGATATGATGATGATGATGATGATGACTCGGAAATGTAATAAAACCACGTAAAAATCTCCCTTTCCAGTGTAAACCCCCGGTGTGTGTTATTATTATATATAAACGAAAATAATAACTAAATGCAAGGTAGGATCGTGCTGTACTTAACAAACGCCATATAAGCTTGTTTTTTAAAAAGTTTTTTATTCATCTTGTTATTTTCAATAACCCTGCATATTATGTCGCTGGTTCGTGGGTACTTGTACATACAAATCACACAAACCCAAACAAGATAGGTCTATCTATTTTAGTTTAGGAGTTCCCATGACCACCTTCCATCATCAGATCCTGGAAATCATCCATCACCAAAGTGTTTACCAAGACAAAACAGATGAGCCCAAACTAGATGGGTTTATCTAGTTTAGTTTAGGAGTTCCATGACCACCTTCCAGCTCCATCATCAGACTCTGGAAATCATCCAGCATCCAAGTCTTGCCGTGCCATGACCAAATAAATGAGCCAAAATTCGATGGCTTTATCTTGTTGAGTTTAGGAGTTGCTATGGCCACCTTCCGACTCCATCATCAGACCAGCTCTATGATATTATGGCATTGTCACCGAAGATACTTAATATAAGAAGATAATTGTACCTAATTTGAATATTTCGCCCAAACTAACATACATACATACATACTAATTAATCATAATGGCCGTTGGGGCGGGGAGGTTCTCGAGAGGCGACTACGTACCGGAAACTGCAGCGGACCCTCCACAAGGTGGACTGATAGTAACAAGTAAATAAATTAAATCTATCAAGTATCACGATCACTCGTACAATAATAATTGACTATAGAACGCGTAGTTAAGACAAAAGGATCCAACCCACAAGACATCACCATTGAAATGTATGACTTTTGTTTTAGGTAGAAGGTTCAATTTTAAATGTTACGTATACTGTGGGTTTGAGCTTTTCGCTACACTACGTCTTATCTGGCAGCTATGCAATTCATAACTTGTCTCGATTAGCCTCACGAATGTATCCCCAGTATAGTTTGACCCCGAGGTTGGTAACAACTATGCCTAGTCGGAGATCAAAATAATATTATTTTATCTGAAGAGTGGCCGGTTAGCTTCGTGAATAGCCACAAATAAACACAGTACACGTCTGTCTCGGAGGGCTATTCAGCCGGTACTGAGATATATTCCCGCGCGACGGTAAATTTATACTAGTTTTGAATAATTATTTATAAATATAAATTTTGACTAAAGTTATATTTTTTGGACTGGATCTTGTTGGTACAAGCATGAACTTTAATGTTGTGTAAGATTCAATACACAAATAATTCAACAATAATGAGAAAATCCTTGAGTTTTCAGTAAGATTTTGTTGACAAATATGGTGTAATTGAGAACAGTTTACATATATATACGTGCAGAATAAGGAAAATTCGAGGCGGCTAGGCGCAATGGCAACATATTACGCTAGTGAAAATAGAAAAAAACAAGTAGGTTCTCATATAACATCATGGAGTATTAGGGGCTCAAACTTATGACTCTGCGCTCTCTTCAGAAAACTACTGTCGGTAATCGGGTATTTTCGGTTAAAGTATTCAGTAATTCGTAAATTGGAGGCGGCTAGGACCAATATGAGGAGTTTACCTATGCAAATAAGTAATCAGGATCTAGAAAAAGCTCTCCGTTTCTTAGAATTACAACGTCAAAAATCCGTCATTCTCGCTTATTCCTGACCAAAAAACGAGCGCCCTCTTAAACTTTTGACCGGTAGTGTATATAGCTCCAGGGTGTAGGGTAGGTATCGCGCACACTGACACATCAGTGTGATTGTCGGCATCAATATGTAATGAGCGTCGCGCGTGCCCGTCACTTCCACGCTAACTATCGCGTCTGTAATTGGATTGAGCTTTGATAATTATAGGTAACATACTTGATTGGTCGTGGGTGCAAACCACGGCACAAATTAAATAATAGTACCACGGCTCGTACCAGTAGTTTTTTCCAAAAAAAATCCTTGTATTTTATTAAAGGGAAGACCTAGGCGAACTTTCTCCGATCAAATTGGAGAAATCTTACAGAAAGGCCAGGTCAAAAGTACCCTAAACCGACGAGCATGTATAAGAAATGTTATGAAAGTGAGGGAAGCGAAAGTGGTTTGTCAGGATCGTAGCAAATGGAGATCCGTGATCTCTGCCTACCCCTCTGGGAAAGAGGCGTGATTATATGTATGTATGTATGTATTTTATTAAATAAAGCTTGATGTATCCCAATGCTCGGCAAAGGCCTTCCCCTATTCAACTGTTCTCGGTTTTGACCAAAAAAAATCATACTCATGTACGAAACTCCATATTTGACGGTATCATTATGCGAAGGAAAGCATCGTGCGGAATCCGGTCTAGTTTTCCCTCTGGGTTGAAAGGTCTAACGGCAGTCGCTTTCGTAAAGCTAGTGTCTACAGCAAATCTTGGGATTAAGTGCCAAATCAAACCTAGAATGCCATTAAGTGCCAAATCAAACATATACCTAATGCTATTAAGTGCCAAATTAAACCTAGAATGCCATTAAGTGCCAAATCAAACCTAGAATGCCATTAAGCTACAATCGGGAAACCGTCCACAATTGACGGAGAAATCGGCGAAACTAATTTAAAAAACCGGCCAAGTGCGAGTTGGACTCGCGCACGAAGGGTTCCGTACCATTATATATAAAAACGGCAAAAAAATCACGTTTGTTGTATAGGAGTTTATTTTGTTTTTAGTATTTGTTGTTATAGCGGCAACAGAAATACATAATCTGTGAAAATTTCAACTCTCTAGCAATCACGGTTCTTGAGATACAGCCTGGTGACAGAATATCTATAAAAACGGCAAAAAAATCACGTTTGTTGTATGAGAGCCCCCCTTAAACAAATACTTTATTTTGTTTTTAGTATTTGTTGATATAGCGGCAACAGAAATACATATTAATCTGTGAAAATTTCAACTCTCTAGCTATCACGGTTCTTGAGATACAGCCTGGTAACAGATTATCTATAAAAACGGCAAAAAAATCACGTTTTTTGTATGAGAGCCCCCCTTAAAAAAATACTATATTTTGTTTTTAGTATTTGTTGTTATATTAAATTATCCAGACGCAGCGCAATGTGCAACGTAAAGCAGAATTTCGGCATGGCTACATTTTTGCAAAAATGCAAATTGATTATCTCGGATGCATGCACTATGCATTCACTCGCATATAATCCGAGAAAAAGAAAACAATAAGCGGTTCTTTGGAATTCAAGTCAAGTCAAGTCAAAATCTTTATTTGCGTTAAACACATTCACATGCATGCAAATACAATATACATTACAATAATATTAAAAATAAATTCATTCACAGTACATCAAATATTACAAAAAAAAAAAAAAAAACTACTAATATTAATAACAATAGTAAGAACATGCTCCGAAATTATTTAAAACAAAATAAAATAGTCAAATTATAATAACAATAATGTTCAGTTAATTTAGAGCATTGGCAAAATATTCGTCAATGGAGTAGTATGGCCTTTTTAAAAAGTAATTTTTCACTTTTCTATTAAATATTTTCATATCGTCACAATCCCTTAAATCTTTGGTCAACTTATTATATATTCTTATTGCATTATTGCCTAAACTTTTATTAAAATGTGCATAATTAGGGAAAGTCAGTGTTAATTTATCATTATTTCTTAAATTGTAGTCTTGGCTTTGCCCTACTGTACAATACAAATTCTTATTTCGATGAATATAGAGACATACATGATATAGATACAACGAAACAACAGTAAGAATTTTATTTTCAATAAACATGTCTATGCGTAACGGGTACTTTAGAACAGCCTTCGATGATCCTTAGAGCTTTTTTCTGTTTCAACAGGACAGAATTAATGTTGACTCCGTTTCCCTAGACCTCGATACAATATCGGAGAATACTCTCAAAATAGGGGAAGTACACACTTTTTTGAATAATCTTATCAGAATACTTCGATAAACTTTTTAATGCAAAACAGGCACTAGCCAGTTTTCTATTAACTTTGTTAATTTGGATATTCCATCTCAGGTAAGGGTCTAGATTTACGCCCAGAAAACAAACACTGTTTGATTTGCAAATTCGAATTCCTCCATTGGAATGTATCGAGGAAAATCATTTTTGGGACAGGCTTTGAACAAAGAACATCTAATATTTTGACAGACTTTATCAATGTTTTATGTACACGTAGTACTGGAATATTTTCAGCTAACCTCAGTGGTGAGCTGTAAAACACGAAAGTATCTTCAAAAAAAAACGACAAATTTCCAAATACTGTATCGACAAAAAATCGATATCATTATTGAACCTGGACCCGTAGCATGGATGGCCTTATCACGCGATAAGTGATAGGATAGAGCTGCCGTCCCTGGCTGACACCGTTCGATAGAATGAGACGACGCGCTTATCCTATCACTTATCGCGTGATACGCCATCCATGCTACGGGGCCTGATCACAAAGTTTCACGCGAATCGACTAAGAAATGCGACCTGTAGAGTAGAACAGACATACATCTGGACATCCGGACAAACGAAAGAATTTTCCAAACTGAAACGGAGTCATTCGTTTGCTTCGCTCGCTACTTCAATAAAATTTTAGGTTCATTAGTTCTTTATTTTGTAATGGAGCCATATTTAATACTCGTTTTTATGGTTGAAGCGAGTTATTGCATGAACCTAAAAGCGGTAAGCATTTACCTAATGTACCTATACCAAGTATATGTACACACATACACAGGTAGTTAATCAGGATAAAACAATTTCTCAGAGAACAAAACCTCGGCAAAATCTATTTTCAGATTTATTACTTATTAAATAATTGTTGATTGTCAGCGACAGACGGCATTCTTAATTATCCAAAGTTCGAACAATGCATTTCTCTGTGAAAAATCCTTTGGAGCTTAATTACTCGTCTGTATCAGAGGTATAATGGCACTATACTATCTTATCTTATCTTGTATCCGTCGCCGAAAGCAAGTCCCACGGAATCCGTGAATAGGAAGGTTTGGGGCGCAAGCTATGAAAGAAAGACTGTGTTGTTCGTTACGCATGGGAATTTAATAGCTTGGTTTTTGGGGTGTGGGTTTATGGATGAGGAGGAGATTAGATGTCTACTAAAAACTATTAAAACAAACGGGGAAATATGTTAAAGACCTGTACGACATGCATGACAATGACATAAAACTATAATTGAAGGAAATATAGAAGGAAGGAGAGGCAGGGGAAGACCAAGACGGGCGTCTATGGACCAAGCTAAAGACAAGGTTATTGTAATGTCCTATCAGGAGCTCAAAACAGTGCATTGGCAAAGAGAAGAACAGAATGGCGATTACTCCACCGACAAGAGCCCGGCTTTTAAGTTTAAGATGATAGGTTTATGAATGACGCAGAGCCACGTTACGCAGACTGTCGATCCCGTATGATAACCCATAAGAAACACTATAGGAGTGGTTATGTACAACACTAGAAGTGTATGTATAAGTTCTCGCGTGTGCCGCTTAGTGCCCAGATTTTCCATAAACGCAACATGAAAGTGGGTCGATAAAGAGCTAACTGCTAAAATAATCTGGAATCTCCTGACGGCAACGGGCCGTAACGGTGAACTCTAAACAAAGCTGCCACAATAGATTACTTTCCGGTCGAAGCGGCATTTTAAGGCCCACAAGTCAACAATAATAAACGCAACACGAAAGTGGGTCGATAAAGAGTCGGCAACGCGCTTCTGGTTCTTCTGTAGTCACAAGCCATCGCTGTCCTATGGTTAGGCGACTTCGGTAAACGAAACGTTGATCTAATGTGACATCGGAGCCATTACTAAACTCAAACGGAGTTTGCTGAATTGAATTAGTGGCCTCTAGTCAGAAGAATCGCCCGTTTACAGCGTCATCATAGGCCTCCCCCAAGGAGTGCCAAAGTGACAGGTCCTGCGCCACCCGCATCTAGCGGACTCCCGCGACCTTTACCAGGTCATCAGTCCACCTTGTGGGAGGCCTACCAACGCCGCGCCTTCCGGCACGTGGTTGCCACTCGAGAACCTTTCCGCCCCAACGGCCATCAGTTCGGAGCCATTACTAAATTCAAACGGAGTTTGCTGAATATGGCTGCGCAGAATAGACTAAGACGACAGCGAATTAGTGGCCTCTAGGCAGCAGAATCGCCAGTTTACAGCCTCATTCATCCTCCTAGCGTTATTCCCGGTTGTGCCCCAAAGGGCTCCGGGGTCCGCTTTGACTCCTAATCCTTCCAGCTTACATTACAGCGTAACCCTGGAACATTCTTATCTATGTAAGTTGTTAGGTGATTTATATGTTTCGTTCGCTCATACCTTGTCCAGTTGCAACTTACAGACAAGACGTCTCGGCCAGATTCTGACGGACAATGGGAGAATAGGGACGCGGCGCCGCGACGTCTATTGTCAAAGGACTTTGGGGACACACGGGGAGTAGGCGGGACTGATCGGCCCTTTGACCGAGACACCTAGAATTTATCCAGTATCCGATCTTTAGGCTGATTTTCTAGCAGAGCTAAGCTATGTTAAGCCTTAATCCGTCTGGGATTAGGTATGTATGTCGTTGGGTAGGTAAAACCTGCAGGTCGATTGGGTAACGTCTCGACCATGCGTCAAAAAGA
The DNA here is from genome assembly GCA_963854355.1 of Epinotia brunnichana. Classification (NCBI taxonomy): domain Eukaryota; kingdom Metazoa; phylum Arthropoda; class Insecta; order Lepidoptera; family Tortricidae; genus Epinotia; species Epinotia brunnichana. The sequence continues at coordinate 30,058,656 of OY977945.1, forward strand.
CATAAATACAATTTTTTGTATACGATAGTGACTGTTGAGTTGTCGTAACGCTCGTTTGAAAAGTTACGCAATAAACTAACCACCGAGAGCAGTTAGACTATGCTAGAGCGATTCCAAAAGTTTTGCTAAGGGCGGGAGACCGTGGCGCGAGCTTAAATTACACTAAAAACTACCACACTATCGTTGAAATTAAAGGCATGTAATGCTGTCTCATTCCAACTATTGGACATCGTTGTGCAATATCTAGGTGTGTAATGTAGTCTATTGCCTTAAACAATCCTAGAAAGGCTGGTTGTCAATGCCAACATGCAAAAACGTTGACAAGCACTTTTGAGTGTGCCTCTTCCATTTAATGTATTTCAATACATCCTTTGTATATCCTATCTAATAATGTTACTCCTAAAGCACCCTTTTTTTCTACACCACCAACATTTTTATTAGCGTATCAGTACGTAATTCAATCCCGTGTTTTTCTCCCGGCTATGAGCGAGTCGCGCCGTGAATGCTGATAGGACGGTAAAAATTGTATTTACGCGCGCCGGCAAGACATTTGCGCTAATGCTACCATATGGAGCCGGGGCGAAGTTTATGTAACACCCTTGATTTTTGCGGGGTATTTTGTGGCAGTGCGGTAGCTATATAGGGCACGGCTACTCCTACTGCATAGAAAGTGTTAATGCGATATTCTGAATGTTTTTATGGTTTCAGCTCCAAATCTTGGAATGTGTCAAGACACCCAACTTTGATAAAAAAATATTGGGTTAACGTTGGTCGCTTTGGCTATATATTCGCTCCCGGGATTAGGAAGGCTCGTTAAGCCGTTGGTCCTGGTTGTTGTCTATGACAGCATTAGTTAAGCTGCGTTAAAGATCTTGAGAGGATTGCGAATTGATTCGGGGAGAATCGGAAACATCTAAAGCTCAAGTTTCCCAGTTACTTGAGGAAGCTTCTAACCCCAACCAGGTATAGTTTCCCCTCTGGGTTGGAAGATCAGATGGCAGTCACTTGCACAAGATCTACACCATTCACCAATACTTGGGGTTAGGTGCCCGGGTTCTTCGTAATACGGGCAGCTAGTATACTATAAAATTATAGATATCCTGTGTAGATACCTTGTAGAAAATGATGAAAACGTTCTCCAGAACGCAATGGAGTGTGACAGACCGCGCACCCGCAACGATGCACGCTGCACCGCGATGGTTATTGCATCAAGTAACGACGCAAATTTATTTCCGAGGGCATCTGATAGTGGTATCTATAGTATCTTCATAAATTTCATGGCTTTATTTTAGAAATTGTTGTAGAAAGATTGAATGTAGACAAAGAATGTATAAATCCATACTAAGCAATGTTATAAATGCGTAAGGAACTCTGTCCGCCTGTAACCTAAATTGCTGAACCGATTAAGATGAGATTTGAAATGGAGATAGTTTGAAACACTGGGAAGGAGACGAAATAGTTTTTATCCCATAAATCATCCCTGAAAAGGGCGACTGTAGGAAGTCTATTAGCAGTATGTAGGGGGTTGATTCATTCATCTGTACATAGATTCTTTGGGTTAGAAATATTATTATGCTATATTTTAGCCCATGGATTCTTTGTAATACGCGGGCAGCTACTATATAGTACAGAAATATTGTTTACAAAACTAGTAGAAAATAATGAAAACATTCTAGAACGCAATGGAGTGCAACAGACCGCTGCACCACGATGGTTATTGCATCAAGTCGCAACGCTAATTTATTTCCTCTGAGAGCATCTGATAGTATGAGAGTTCTGCATAAATATGATGGCTTCATTTTGGAAATTGCTGTAGAAAGATTGTACCTGGACAGTGAATAAATAATAAACTGAAGCCAGGTGCATACTTATCAGACTTGATGCGCTTTGACGATGCGCAGTGATAGTGGCATGAGAGTTTTTCGTAAATATGATGGCTTCATTTTAGAAATTACTGTGGAAAAAATATAGACAAAGTATATCGTCATCATCCCAGCGTGATCCCAGTTGTATTCAAATGAAGCCTGAGGTCCACTTTGGCGTCTAATCGCAAGATTTGACGTAGTCAGTTCTACGAAAGTGACTGCGATCTGACCTTCCAACCCAGAGGGAAAATTAGACCTTGGTGGGATTAGACCGGATTCCTCACGATGTTTTCCTTCGCGAAAAGGCGATATTGATAAATGAAGTAGAATATATAGAAACGTGTAGGTAGTTTTTGTAAGATATATAAGTTTTTTTAATTTAATTTATGTACTTAATGGGTAATCTCCGGAGCTAATCATCCGATATCAACAATTCTTTCACTTGCATATAGAATGGACTTTTCGGATAGACATAGGCTATGTTTCATCCTGTGGGTTTGCCTGAGTTCTTTACAATACGCAGGTGAAGCCACGCGGGCAGCTATTATAATTATAACGAACGTTCGCAATGTTGACTTGTCGAATACTAGTGTTTTAACATGTCTGAAATTCACACAGTTTCCATTTTTAGCAAATATTGGAGCTTGCCATGCAATCTTTGATAAACCATCAATCCATGACCCAAATCTATGGCAAGAATTCCATTAGTCCGGCCACTCTGAGTTAATGTTGTGAAAACGTCCAATAGACATTCCTACGACGATGGCCAATAAATAGCGGGAGAACGTGATCGCAATGGTGAACTACCAGCGGGCTTATGAACTCCGGGTACCTTACATCAGATGTACGGTGTTTTTATACAGTTTATTAAATTGTATGTTTTAGTTATATTTAAGGATAAATCAATATTGGGGGATCTTACACAAATCGACCTAATGAAAACTGAATAAATCTTGTATAAAAGGGTGTTAGACGACGATAACATACTAATGTAGGTATATAAATAAATTCTTATATTCATAGAAATATCCAAGACTTACAAACAAATATTCGTCCTCATAACACAAATAAATGCCCTTACCAGGATTCGAACCCGGGATCGCCAGCTTTGTAGGGTCACTAACTACCAACTAGGCTAAAGCGGTCGTCGAAACAAAGCAAAGTATCGTATCCTGCCGACTGCGCCAATAAATCAACTCACATTGATAAGTGTCATCATCATCATCATCATATTGTAACATAGTAGAATTTTGACTAACATTTCTTTTTATGAATAGTTTTTGGCTATATCTATTACAATTTCGGCGGTAAATGCCTTAAATGGTTGCTTGCTTAGATATATTTTCAAGGTACAACATTAGTTCATAGTGCTGGCAATAATGAAGTAATTACCAATTATAATTAAAAAGAAACATCAACCAACAAGAGAAGTGATTAATTGTTTTGAGTTGCCAGCAAGATGAGAGATGGGAAATTTTGGGAAGTTAAAGGTGTTTTTTAAGGAATATCAATTATTGAAACAATCAATTTAAATTGTAAATTGTATAAAAAGAACTAAAATAAATTAACTTAATAATAATGACATTATGTCTGTATTTAAAAGCTAATGTTATTCCTTAATAAATACAAAAGTGGGTAATTGATTTCTTCTGCGCTGGTATATTAAATGTCAAGCCTAGGAGATAATAGAAAATGACATAGCGGATAGGAAATCTGAAATGGAGGCTTAGAGGAGTTAGAGGAAATGCATTCATTTTGAATCCGGTCTCAGCACCGACTAGTCCACATTTTGTGATTTTTTTTCTGGTGGCAGTGCCAGGGAGATGGCGAAATAGTTAGTGCTTTGCATTAACTTCTGCAATGCTAATTCCCAACTGGTAATAGATGCTTAGCACCGACCTTCACACTTTATCGCCGAAATTGTAATAGATATAGCCAAATGCTATTCATAAAAAGAAATGTTACTTAGTCAAAATTCTACCATGTTACAATATCAACCGAAAGACGTCCACTGCTGGACAGAGGCCTCCCCCAAAGAGTGCCACAATGGCCGGTCCGGTTGATAAGTGTAATACTTTCAAATTATTATTATGCTTATCTTGTGCCGGCTCACTGCGCTAGTGAAATATTCAATTACACAATCCACAAACAACAACAAGTCAATCGCCTTTTAGACATCCTACGTTAGATCTCTATATTCTCTCAGACGTCTTATCTGTTAGAAAATTATACGTATTATTTGCGATTCTAAGACTACACAAATCTATGCAATATACAACTATCACACATAATAGAAGAAGAAATAATAATATAATACCAACCACTTCAATTAACACAACATTTGCAAGTAGACAATTCGTTAGTAGATCTGCCAAATTATATAATATACTAAATAAGCAACTAAACATTTATCACTTACCTTATTATGAATGCAAAAAAAAGTTATATGATTGGCTGAAACCTAAAAGTTATTATGATATAGAAAACTTATTACTAAATATTTTTCAAATATAGACACTCAATACACTTCCGCAGGCCGCAGGCACACACATCACGCATCCACATGTACACACGTAATTTAAGATACCTTATACTTGTACATATACGAGTTTGTAAAAGTACTTGTTATATTATTTTTTTTAAATTGAAACTTAAGATAATACTTACTACTTTTGTTATCCTTTAATCATTAATGTTCTTTTATTTCTTTTTAGTTTATTTTAACTTTGATTACTTTAAAAATTATTCTTCACATGTGCCTTACTAACTAAGGAAGAGCGGTGCCTCTTAGCACAGGTATTTCATACTTAAAAAGAGGTACCATCAAATAACAATTGTAAACTACTGTGTGACTGAATAAATGATTTATGATTATGATATGATATGATCAGAGCAAAGGTGTCAAATTCTACCAACCATTGGGGAATTCTGACTGCTCTGGAACTCTCGACACAGCACTGCCAGGTGAGGGTATACCCTCCCTATCTTATAATATTTTTTTGTGCCTTCGATAATTCATACGACTACATACAAAATTAGCAGCCTTAATCTATTCCTATTTTTATAAAAGAATGAAATCAACACAAATACATTAATCTCTTTACAAAACTTGCAAGTTCTGGCACGTAACACAGATCAATCTCTGTAAATTCCTGCGCTATTTTATTCTTACTTCTATTAGCTTTCCTTCTCGACCAAGACTAATTTACTATAAGAACACACAGCAATGCATTAAGAGCACTTAAATTTTTTGCTTCTATCAATGAAACTATTGATTTGTCACGTAGTCTAATCAAATGAAGACGATTGCGGTTCCGACGGGTTTATCGATACTTTATCAGAGCAACATCGTAATAAAAATTCTCAGACTTGCATTTCTTGAAGCGAAGAATTCTAGCTTTATATAGAATTCATCAGTTCATTAATGCTTCGTAGATTTTCATGCATCGACTACCCAGAAACTTACATTCTAATGCAGTATTTTGAGTCTGTGTTAGCAGGAATAAACTTTAGAAATCTTTTAACTTAATGTTTTAAGCATGAGCAAAACTTGACAAACAGTCTCCAAAATATCTCCATTTAGCAGTCTGATAAATTGCATTAGAATGTTGGTTTTTGCGTAGTTGATGCATGATCATCTATGTAAAAGCATTTTTGAATCTGATTATCGGTGCCCTTCTGGTCACACACGTTTTACCCTTGTTTTACCGACAAACGTTTCATCAAATGTATGTTACGCGGAAACATCATTTCATCGAAAACCTTTTTTTCTAAAATAATAGACTTTTGAGGATTGTTATAAAACGAACCTAAACGTATGGGTTCTAAACAATAACCTTTAAGCTGTACCTATAAAATTTACAGTTTCTGAGAAATAAATAAGAGGAAGAGAGTCCATGAACACATAATCGCAATACACCAAAAGCGTGTCCGAAAATAATGTTCCTGAACAATCATGTATTATCTCAGCAACATCAATGAGTACTTAACGTCTATCAATAGAAAGAGGAATCTCATTAAAACGATCCAAGATAACGTAAATTTGGCAACTGTCAAAAATCTGGAAACCTCAGAAAGGTTAAAAGCGGCTCAGAGATACAACCAACTTGGCCCATTGTTCACAAAGGTTGAGATAACGGCACAAACAAGAAGCTTAGTTAGGGGGAACGAGTGACAGCCGTATTAAACAGATCCGTAGATCAGATAAAAGGATAACTTATAGAAGGGATTGTGCACGTTGAGTTACCGGAGGATAAACATGAAAAGGAGATAAGAGAGAGATTTAAAAAGGTAGGTTACCGATATAAAACAAAAGTTCGATGAAACAGGAACTCCTTTCTCATCTCGTCGATGGCTTCAAACTGTGCGGGACCAGTAGGTCGATCACCGACGCGTGTTCGGAACGTTACGTGTTTACCCCCCAGAAGGTGGCGACGCTTAATATGAACTTATATACATTAAGGTCGAATTATGAATTCATAGGTGTATTTTATAACAGCATTATGTATTTACGCATGTAATCTATGCCCTAATGGACCGCTTTAGTACAAATTCCCATGATGTGGCTTTGGCACTAGTTTTACTAAAGCAACTGCCATCTGACCATTTAACCCAGAGGGATAACTAGACCTTGTTGGGGTTATGCCGTCCTCACGATGTTTTCCTTCACCGAAACCCAATGTTGAATATCAAATAATATATCGTATCATATAAATGCAAGCATTGACTCATTAATGGCATAAAAGTGACATGGTTCTATATGCAGATGATTAGGTATGACTTATTGACAAAGGGATAGCCGCTCCTATGAATGCCCCCTCGCTCGGAGTGTGACGCCCTTCGGGATATGTCCATTTGCATGACTCACTCATACAATATTTAACAAGTTGATGACATTTGGATCTTAATGTATTTGATATTTGGGTGTCTTTGATGACGTAATTTGATTCCACTTTGTTATGATTGAGGAAAAATCTAATATCAGCACGTTATTTTATTTTAGGTACTTGGTAAATATGTGACAAATCTTATATTTATCTTTGGTTCATAAAGTCTCAAAATTGTGAAAGGAAATTCAATGTAATCTCATTTCAGTTAAACAAGATTTTGCAAGAAACCCAACTGTTTTTTTACAAATATCATAGCCTATGTCACTTCCACGGTTAAGAGGAATCCAACGACACCTCATGTATGCCAAAATCCAAGCCGTTCGACTATAAATAGCCCGTGAAATAGATCTGTTCTTACACAACACAACACATTAAGCTAGAAAAATATAACGGTCCCTCTCAGTCCGGTAAAGAAGGACTTAAACCTGAAACACCAGAGTCAAAGAGCACTGGCCAATAAGCTAGAAATAATAAAATATGCATTCAAATTGAGCTTGAAGGCCCTGCACCAGTGTCCACGAGTGCAAATTCAGTTCAAACTCCATTAGTTGACCAAACGCCTCGCCGGCTCGCCTCTCAATGCGACACGCAATTTGGCGCGTGGACTGAGTGCACTCGTGAATTGACTAGTATTTTCCTGTGATTCTGCTTGTTAATAAAATTTAATATACAAATAGTGCCTGGATTAACAATATATATATAATACTTTTTTGCCCAGCAAAAGTCCAACTAAAGAAAGTCAACGCGAAAGAAATCGCGGACAAAGTTATCGAACGAGCGAGCGAAATTCTTTCGCATGTCCGGTCGTCCCACTGTCAGGCTGTCAGGCTGTCCTCGCGTGATAAGGCCATCCATGCTACGGGGCCAGGTCGCATTTCTCAACCGATTCTCGAGAAATTTTGTGAGCAGGTTTCTTACGTAAATAAGCCAAAATCTTGGCAAGTTAAGTTCGATTTAAATCCTGCAAGCAGACCACTTAGTTCCCAAGTCGATTCGATTACATGTGTGGCATATGTGTCCAACTAGCCCAGTTCTAGAAGAGCTAAAACTAAGAATCTATACCATTGGATAAGCTTATGCGAACTAACTATTTCGTCCAAACTTAAACCTCTCTCATTGTGATATTATAGTAGTAGGTATTCGTTTCTATTTACATAGTAAGTAGAATAACTATATGATTATATATTTACTAACAACATACATTTTTATTAACAACTTGGAAATAAAAAATTAAACTAAATTAAAACTACTCAAACAACCCACCCCGCGCCACTCCCGGTGCAAAGGTGCCCATCACGCTCGCCGCATTGCCGCGTTGGATTGCGATGGACCTTTGCAATATGATTATATATATTTATTTATGAAATACTGTCTGTAAATATGTGTACGTATTTGATAAAAAACTAAAGTAATTTCGTTTGTTTCTTTTCAGTTTGATGGATTCACCCGCCTACAATTTTACAAAGAACGTGGCATTAGCCTTTTGTACGACAAGTTCGTTTATCTAATAAAGATTTTTACTGAATAAAAAAGTGTCTACTAAAATTATTTCTCTTTCCGTCTACTTAAATTTTTTCTTACATTTTTTCAAGTTTCATAAAGCTCCTTACCTGGAAACAAAAGAAAATTTATGTTTAAAAGGTAACAGAGAATAATAAATTCCAAAGGTCGGATAGTACGTTATCTTTAATTGAAAATATTAAAATATCGCCTCGGGCCCAATTATTGGAGGCGCTGAAAATGAGATAAGGTGACGCCTTGGGATGAGCGGAGCGAGCTCAAAGAATCAGATAAAAACCTCATCAATTCATAAAAATATAAATAGGCTATTCATGCATTTAAGCAGCAAATAAACTAAAATAATCTGTATAAATCTAAAATAAGACAAAAATAAATATAGCATTCCTATTTATTCTTATTTTAACGGCCTCCGTAGCCCAGTGGGTAGTGACTCTGCCTACGAAGCTGGAGGTCCCGGGTTCGAATCCCGGTCAGGGCATTTATTTGTGTGTTTATCACGAATATTTGTTCCTGAGTTATGGATGTTATACATGTATATAAGTATCTATATGTATTTATCTATTATATATATCATCGCCTAGTACCTACAACACAAGCCTTATTGAGCTTACCGTGGGCCTAGGTTGATTTGTGTAAGATTGTCCCGTAATATTTATTATTTATTTATTATTATTTATTTATTCCTTCAGTCGATCAGATTTGCCGGCTCCTTTGAGATATAACAGAAATACATGACGTTTCGATATCTAAATAACAATAAAACCCATAGGTAAATAACCTACTAATATAGGTAATTGCGAAAATAATACTTTCGTATTTATAACATGTCTCTATGTGCCCGTTTCCAGCTTACCCAAATTAAATTAAATTTTGTGTGTAGTTTGAGTTCAGAGGAGAACATAAAAATATTTTCATCCCGCATATCGTCTCCTAAGAAGATGAAAAGGGGATGAATGTTTGTATGAAAATGCTGCGAGGAGAAAGTCGTGAGCAAACATTGGTAAAAACAATGCTAAATAAAAAACGGGTCAGAAACGAAGATAAGTAACATTTTAATAATATGATAAAAGAAGTGGAGTTAAAACCTCCTTATTAGACACATTTTGCGCTTAATTACAATAATTACCTACTTTAAACGTTAGATTTAATTAAGAAGCAATATTGTAGGTAGGTAGGCAAGGCCTCTGTCTATTTTCTTAACCCTAAGCCTGTTACAACGCTAAATTGATTTCTAAATGGTTTAAATTATAAAGGTTAGGAAATATATTTTAAGGGCCTTAATTAAAAATAGAAAAATTTTCATAAACTTGTCTCACTCAACCATTTTGTAGGAATCCAGGCATCCTCATAAATGTGCTTTCTTCTTCTTCATCGTCTTAAATAAATGTGCCGATGTTTAGGAAGGTAGTGTCGATTTTATAACTCTTGACGCTCATATCGCGCAAGGATTCGAACCTACGACCAACTGTTTGAATGTTGAACGAGTGTCACTCTGCTTTTTTGCAAGACTCTTTATGATACAGTTATAAACTATAGTTTTGCCCGCAACTTCGTACGCACATAAAAGCGAAAGAGAAACAAACTCGAATATAAACTATCACGTCCATATCATAAAATTGTGAAGAAAGTCCTCGTATGCAGAAAGAACATTTTGTTCTCCATTATTCTTTAGTCGAACCCACCATTACAAGTAAACTAAAAACTTTCGAGCCACCTGTGAAATTAAGTTGAAATCGACACCCGACACCGCCGTCCCTCTCCCACACACCCGTATCCATATCTGCATCTCACGTCCACAGGTGCGTCAACTGAAACCCATAAATTGTAAGCCTCATAATACTCCCGTCGTTTTCCAATTTCAAATATCGGCTTCGTTTTTCAGAAGCGTCGAAGACGTCGCGCATTTTTGTGAAACATTAGGCTTTGAGTGAAAGAGCCTAAGGTCTTATTTACCCTGGCATTTTTGAGTGAGATGAGAGTATTGGGAAATAATCGGTTGATATTTCTTTTTTCCCCTAACAGAATGGTTTGCTACACCCCTGTTATATATTTTGCTTGCGTTAAGGTAATTTCGCGTCTCATGATCCAATTTGCGTACGGTAAGAGTTTCTTAGAATGTCAGGTAATTGATAAATTTTGAGGGGTGTGGGATCTTCAGGATTCTAATTATACGAGGCAAGAAAATGTATGTAAAATACAGCGTTAGGTCGATACGACTAGAATACCTAGATACTACATAGGTGTATTACATAATGTTTAGTCTAGTCTATAAGACATTGCTACACCGAATTCTAATAAAAAGGAGGTCTAGAAGAGACACCCTTTAGCAAAAAAAAACACGTTAATGTATTGATTTTATTAACTCGCATGTTGTAAGTGTTTCAAGCATTGAACTCGTATTTAAATTGAAAATTTAATTAAGTCATAAGTTTATACCACCTTAAAATGAAGGTATTACATTCCAGTCTGTCTGTCTGTGTGTCTGTCAGAAACACACGATTAAGTGAAAACCAGTACAAAAAAATATTGTCAAGAATATTTAATCTTTAAAGGTTTACTATTGATTGACTGATTATATAAGAAGACTTTTTAATATACCCTCTCTAGAACGATGATAAAATATATAAAAATAATTACAGAACAACTTCCGCGTTCAGAACTAGAATCGTACAAAGCACAGAATCTTACCAACAATACAACCCACCCTTAGTAAAACGGCACGTAAGAAAGATTAACTACCATCAGCATCCATTAAGATATAACCAAAGGAAGTAAACGAAGTACAACTTATTCAAACAATACGCCCACAATTAAAAAGAAAAACGGAGAATCTCAAACGAAACTTTACATAAAAAGGGTTCCGTATAATATTTATGAAACAGACGGAGTGTGAGGAAAATCGTCAAGTGCGGAAGGGAGATAAGTGAAAGGGTTCCGGGTTCGGTGCTTCTTAAATTGGTTCGTGGTATGTTTCGGTGGTTTTCTGATAAATGGGGCTGTTCCAGTGAAATATGCTAAGCTTTTCAATCGACCAGATTTCATATTACAGATAAGGGATGTTACTATAATGTAGGTAGATCATATTGTAGGGATTGCTCCTTATGTTTGGAAATGTAAATTGAGTTGTCCAGTGAGGAAATCCTAAAACCGTGTGATTTCAGGGTGGTGCTAATTTGTCTTTTAACGACTCTTGATAGTTAAGAATACGGGAGCATCAGATGTTCCAGTCTCCTTCAATAAAATATGTGTCGTCCATTCGAAAATATATTTTGACCAACGATAGTATTAAGTTCCATTTACATGAACATTAATATGAAAACCATATAACAATTTTAGTACTCTTAATAAATTTCTAGAGCTTAATGAATTTCTCGAGCAGCAATATTTATTTAACACTGACTTCTTGCTATAAGCGATATTTGAAGGAGTGGCGGATTAATTTGTACAAAAAACACAACGTTATATAAAATGGAAAAACACTGAGGTGTCAGTGTTATAATTATCGAACCTACTCACAAAATTTCACGAGAATCGGTTAAGAAATGCGAACTGTAGAGGAAAACAGCCGGACAGCCGGTCATACGAAATATTTTTTGATCAAACTGAAACGTAGCACTTCGTTCGTTCGTTCAATAAAAAAACTATGTTCACTATAAATCCCTCTACATGTAGCCCTTAATATTTAGTTGCATAGAACACACACTCTATTCAAGAACAACACGCAACGTCATAACGTCACGACAAAAAATGTACAACGTCAAACGTGTCATAAAAGGTTAACTAAATTAGTTCGCCCTGAAGGGCCATGGCATTCATTCAGGGTCAAGACCGCCGAGGGCCATTCAGCTCGTTTTCATTGAGCATTTGCGTTAACGGAATTACGACGAGGGTCAGTGCATTAATCCGGTTTTAGATCTAGGTTAAGTCTAAGGACTAGTACCCTCTTTGGCTCACTAGTCAAGCTACGATATCGTCGGGGATAGTGCAATACCGCCTAACTAGCACTGGTAAATAGTGCGTATCTACGAGTACACAACACCTATAAGGCAAGTCCGCGTAACTAGCAATGGTAAAATTTGATTAGATTAGATTCATTTATATAATATTCAAATTTTACATGTGATTTTTATAAATTAAAATATCATGGATTCACAGAAAGAACGTCAGAGTGTATAAGAATAACAATAATATAAATAGTTAAATTAAAATACAGTGCAAAATTAAAACAAAACAATAATAAGAAACAATAATGGAAATAATATTAAAATGGTAATAGTAAAATGGTGTCGCGAGCGTCCGTAGGCGACGGTGTCTTCTTCATCTGGCAGGACGCTTCGTCGTAGTAAAAAAAAGCGGGCAAGTGCGAGTCGGACTCGCACATGAAGGGTTCCGTAAAATAAATTACGGTTTACGATTTATGACGTATTAAAAAACAACTACTTACTAGTAAAGCATATTTTCGGCCTCAACGACGGGGCAGCTCTACCCAACATCGCCCCCTAACCCCTCCCTAACCCCTCTCTACTCTCTACATACAACCATCCATTCTTTTTTTTATATTTATATTTGTTGTAAATATTTGTTTATAATCCTATAAGTAATAAAATGTGTGAGTATCAGTACTACTTACTAGATCTCGTTCAAACCAATTTTCGGTGGAAGTTTGCATGGTAATGTACATCACATATTTTTTTAGTTTTATCATTCATTTATTTTAGAAGTTACAGGGGGGGGGGACACATTTTACCACTTTGGAAGTGTCTCTCGGGCAAACTATTCAGTTTAGAAAAAAAATATATTAGAAACCTCAAAATCATTTTTGAAGACCTATCCATAGACACACGTATGGGTTTGATGAACTTTTTTTTTTGAGTTTCAGTTCTGAGTATGGGGACCCCCAAAACTTACTGTTTTTTTTCGATTTTTGTGTGAAAATATTAATGCGGTTCACAGAATACATCTACTTACCAAGTTTCAACAGTATAGCTCTTATAGTTTCGGAAAAAAGTGGCTGTGACATACGGACGGACGGACAGACAGACAGAAAGACAGACTTGACGAATCTATAAGGGTTCCGTTTTTTGCCATTTGGCTACGGAACCCTAAAAACCAGTTCATCAAACCAGGTCAAAATACATAATATAGTTTTCTTGATTGTACCAACATACAGCATACCAACACAAGCTCATTTGAGCAAAGTGCAAAGTATTTATTTCGTAATTACTGCCGTTTACTATGAAATATAAAATTCTTGATTCACAGAAATTATTACTGTTATAGTTTGATACACTACCGCCTAAAAGCTGATGCGTGTGTATATAACTGCACTTGATATTTAAAAGTTCATTTCACGAACTTAAAATGTTTAATTAGTTAAAATAACCTGTCCCCACACGTGAAGCCAAAACAACCTTGTTAAAAAAACTATTCATTTCAATGTGCGTTAAATACAGAAACAATCGGTCTCACGTCATATTAGTTAAAAGGCACTCCCATATGCACGGCACATTTAACTTTCAGCCCCTATTCCCAATACTAAATAAGGAAAATTACTTCCAAATCCCTGAACACAAACTTCACTGAAAGGAACCGCATAAGAAATAAATTATTAAATTTTCATTATCAAAGGATCCCTAGAAACAATACAAGCAAACCGAATTAGTAATGAGGTGCCTTCGCTATATTTTTATTTTCGCATCGCCAGTGTAATAAGACCCTTTTCCATATTCAGACTTGCTTAAAAACAAAAGAGGGTAATAACCTTCAATTGTTTGGAACACTTTGGCGTTTTAGAATCGAATGTCGGCTCTAGTGATAAAAACTTATTTCATTGTTAAGCTGAATTAAAAATAGGATTCGCTTGTTTTCGGATTGTAAATGCAGATGAAGGTCCTAGAATGCCTGGGTGTTGCCTGGGTGGTGTGCTGCAGAGAAAACAGTGAAAGGGCACGAATAAGGCAATTTATAGCTCTGTCAATTCTGGTAAACTTTGACGTAGGTTTCTTCGTTCAGTAATTTTGCGTCATACATAATACCTATATTGTTCGCGGAAAAATACGTTTTCCAACATGAAATACGAGTATTTATCTCAACTCAAATACATGTATACAGAAAAAAAAACAGACCTAATATTCCGTATGTGTTCATATTGTATGAACAAACGTAATAGAACAAAACTTGAACACACACAATTGCTGTGTGCATTGCAGCAAAACAAATGGGTTCATGCGTTCGCTCTTCTCTCTTTCTACCAAAGGTAGAAGGTAGGTAGATAGACGAACCAAATAGATTTTTTGGATGTTTTATTGTTAAACAATGTGTGAAAACAGAACGATGGCACTGAAACAGGAAACATTACTCGTATGTATACCTACTGTGAGTTTGCTGGTTTGAAAACGTGTTCTTTTATAAGATAATAAATAGTTGTCAAGACGTCATAGTGAATATCTGAATTTACTTGTGAGTAGTTGTGAGTACACTGTGTAAAAAAAACATTCTATCTTATTGTGTTATTTTTTTACCACAAGACTTTAGAAGACGATTGCTTACAATATCAATACATTGATAAACATAAAATAAGTAACTATTGAAATAAACAGTTAAATATTTTTTTTTTTTATTTCAAAAAAAGTTCATTATAAAAGTATTCAGCGCGGGAATGCTGCCTGCGTGATGGACACCTTGCCAAGTGGTCCAGGTCTCTTAAATATTTGATTATTTATTTAATTGTTTTTTTATAAATTTAAGATTTCGTTTTAATGTAAGTTTTTATATTAATGTAATAGTAGTTTTAGTTTTGTATTTACACTTTTTATTAATAAAACATTCAATATTTCATGTTTAATAGTTTTTAAAACAAATAAATAAAAATACTCGCCTTTTAACGATATACGCGCTATGGTCATATTATTCATCCCTAAAAAAGATGAATGTTAATTTTATGTTAACAATACAACAGTAGTAAGTGTTTACTTGTCTTAGAGTACACCATGAAAACTTATCAATTTTACTTGGCTTAAAAAATAAGGCCCCGAAACTTCTAAACCCAAGGGTCTCACTTCTTTCAACCGTCACAACAATTTATGCTTTAAATGATTTACCGAGTAAATAAAAGTAAGTAGGTACTACCTACTTCCAACATTTCGTCTGATTTTTTTGTATGTTTTAAGTTTCGTTTTGTCTAGACAGACTCTTTTTATGTTGCGTCTGGCATACGGGATGTGAAAATTAATTTGCTTTTTACGTTACCAACAATGACAAAACGAAAGAAATTATAATTAGTTTTGTTAAATGGACCGAGTTTATCAACGTAAAAAGAGAGTAGTTCGTTTTAATTCCAATTAATTTGCAGACATTTTTACAACATTACCCACATTGGAGCTTCCTCCGTTGCACGGAAAATTCAAACGGGTCAAAAGTCGACGCAAAACACCCCATTTTCATTTAAAAACCCTCAGTTCCAAATTAAACCGCAGAGAAAAATGTAACACAAAAGACCAAATCCCCCGTAATAGGATCGTACTTCAAAAGCACCGGCAATCCTATTAAAGCAGATTTCACCTAACAAAGCTTTGTAATTTCATTGGCATCGAGAATTGCAGCGTTCGAATAGAACCAGTACTGCGAAAGCGATGTAACATGCCAGAGAGTTGGTGCTGATTTGTGTTTCACGTTACTGGTGGTAAAGGACATGGCATTAATAGTCCACAAATTGATGCGCAGACAGCGGTAAATGCGGATTTGCAAAGCTTGCCTAAAACCACGCAAATTGAATGAATTCGCGGATTGAAATCAACGTTAAATTTTTATACAGAACCTTTAGAACTTCTGCAACTTTGATATACGTTGATACATAGGACAGAGAGTACATAAAGGAGTCATCATAAATTTCAGCATAAATTTAAGAGTTAGACTCTTGTCGGTGTAGCTCCCTCCATCTGACTCTATCTAGGGCCGCCTCCTTGACCTCTTTATACAACGTGACTGCTGCTTTTTCTTTTATTTGTTTCATGTAACTTATCCTTGGTCTTCCCCTTCTTCGCTTGCCTTCTACCTTTCCTTCCATACATAAAGGAGTAGAGGTTAAAAAATTAAGCTGCAAAATACGTCACGCTACTTTTAGGAACGGGGAGTTATACAGATAAAAAACTTTAGTAAAGCCTCTTTTGCATGTAGGGGTGACATGTTCGAATAGGCATGTTATGTTTGTTTTTAGGTTGTAAATGAGCTTACAAAATATAAACCTAGCAGTGACTTCTAACCTTCTTGTCATAAACAAACATATCGCATTGTACGTACTATCGCCCAAGGGCAAAGAATAAGTAATAGTACTACGTACAGAAGGTTCTCTGTTAAGAAATTCCCTGTTTAGGTACGCCAAACTTGCCTAAATGTGGCCATCCCTTTCTATCGCATGTAACGCGCTGCGACTCGTGCGTGCGTCCCGTACCAGCGCGCGGCAACTACTAATGGACTAATGGACCGCCAAATAGCGGCCGTCCGGTATGTACTTGTAGCGGCGCGACGAAATCACAGAGTGAACCGCCCCTGCCAAGGGTAATACCTACAGGTTCACGCTTTCTCAACAAAATCGTCTGCACACACATACAGTTCATTCGAAAAATTACCCTAGGAGGGGTGTACCCGTACCCTTGGGCGATAGTACGTTAGGTAGATCTAAATGTCACATTATATGGAAAAATGACAGTTTTCCTAACGCGCGTTCGAAACCCCTCTGTAATAAAAAATAATATGAGAATCGCTATCAAAATAACCGACGACACCGTCTTTTTAACCGACTGCGCGACGCAAGGTTTACCAGTCTATGTATGTGTATGTATGTATGTTCCTTTGTGGCACTCTAGAGATCAAACGCGTGGATCGATTTTAATGAATCATACGTCAATCGATTTGTTTTAATCTTGCGGGTGTCACTGACGACAACAGCGTACCTAATCAAATTTCAAAATGGCGGCGACCAGATGCATCATCTCTTCTACGGAACAATCTTCTTTCTATTTCTCTGCTGCTCGCCTGATAACAGTATATAGTTTCATACAGGAAAATGGCGGAGTCAAACATGAAAGTCAAAGGCAAAGGCTATTTCCACGATTCCCATCCCATTCGCAATTGCATCATTGCACATTTTACCTTTGCACTGGCGGGTATACTCTTAATGCAGATGTATTCCGAGAACAAAATTGCTTTGGCACGACCACGTGGTAAGCGTGAATGTGTTTCGCACCAGGAGGCGCAAGTATTGTACTTTTGGTTTCTGTCAAAGCAAAAGGGTTGAATACTATGGTTGAAGATAATAAACCGGGAAGATGCATTTTAAAGCAAACGAGTTAGAGAAAGAACGTTGTTATCAGAATAATAAAGATTTTGGTGAACGACTATTAAGGTGGTTCGATTTCCATACAAAACGTTATTTGACATTCGCAGACTAACGGCGTAGAATAATTTGAGATAAACAGTTTTCCCAAAGTATCACGTGCCAAACTAATTTCTCAAATTATTCGAGTTCACACAAGTTTATAATTCTAAATAATTCTTGAACCAAATGACAAAATTTCACGAGAATCGGTGGAGAAATGTGACATGTTAGAGGAGAACAGATGGACATCAGTAGCTCTAGTATAAGTTTTATCCATACAATACGTTTTCGAAGGCGTTTGCGTTTAGTTTCAATTTGTATGGCAATACGAACAGCGCCCCTGGTGGTAACTATTAGGAACTACGCATTGTCATACAAATTGAAACTAAACGCAAACGCGTTCGAAAACGTATACGTAACGATAAAACTTATACTAGAGCTACTGGACATCCGGACATACGATTTTTTTTGGCCCAAGCTGAAACAGAGAGCTTCGTTCGCTTCGCTCGCTCGTTCAATTAAGTTACTAACTGAAACTATAAGTAATCTTGAACAATATTGAGATGCAGCGCTAGTACGTGTTTCATTACCATCTCCTACAGCCATTTCCATTTCCCTACCTTTTATATCACTTTTATTTGTTCCTATTACAGTGAGGGGGAGAGTGCACAAATTGGACTGTATTGTGAGATAATAAAACATTTAGTGCACTGTACGCCTAAAGTCCAGAAACGCCCCGTGCAGCATTTCCAGAAAACTGTCAGCCCAAAATTTCGATCTGAAGCTAGAGTGGTCGCAGTCGTGGAACTCCAAGATGGTAGGAAAACTGGGATCCACTATTGCACCGGGCTCCTGTATAGAAGGGTTCGATCTCCCAAGGCGGGACTGGTGTAACATCAACCGACTCCGTACTGGCCACGGTCGCTGCGCTCACTATAAACACCGTTGCGGATGGGTGGAATCCCCAACTTGCTCGTGCGGTGCCGAGGAACAAACGATTCGCCATATAATCGAGGATTGCCCCATAACGCGCTACGCCGACGGACCACCAGAAGACCTGATCACCCTTGGCGACAAGGCCATCAAGTGGCTGACAAACCTTAGAATTAATTTATAGTTATTATGTTTCTGTTTTAAATGCCATACGATTAAATAAATAAAATTTAGTGCATTATCTAGATTTGTTTTATTTGCCCTCATTCTCAAGGAATCGGAGAAAGTGATAAAGATTGTTGACTTTTTTAAGACGACTGTAACTAAATTTTTACTGTATTCAATGTTTGCTAATACTACATTCAAGTGTTAAAACATGAGTGCATACTAAATAACTATGTCCTATCGCTCTTATGTCAGCAAATTAATTCAATTCATTTCTTTATTTCGGGCATTAATATCCATAAGTTGTTAGTATACAATCACGACTTATCATCGAATCGAATCGAGTATAGAATCGAAGTCAAAATAAGAATCGAATCAAGGTTCCGGTACATATTTAAGAGAAAATTAAATCGATACATATTTTTGTATTTCGTCATTTAACCCTAATTGGTCACGTAACTGAATACTCGTCAGTATTGGATCACACATTGCATTTGCAAATCAAATGGAGTAATCGAAAGTAAATATTTGTGTAATGAGCAGAAAATTATTTTAGGTTTGTGTAAGTTTTCCATGTACATAATATGTGTAATACGTATTTTAGTTGCGAACATTTGTTGTGTAATACATGTATTATTTTATTATTAAATTTCAAATGAACAGAAAAAAAAGTTGTAGCTACGGGCTATGTATTGTATGTATGTATGTGGTCGCCGCTTCGAATCCGGCTCGGGGCGTAACATTTTAATTCATCATCATCATGTCAGCCGAAAGACGTCCACTGCTGGACACAGTTAATTTTAATTGTTTCTCTTTAATTTGAAATTTATAAATTTCGTTAGCAGACGTTACTGCTTAAGACAAAATTAATGGATTATTATTATTTTTGGGAGCCTGTAGTGTCCCACTGCTAGGCAAAGCCCTCCCCCCTAATTTTCCCGTATTCTCGATCCTGAGCTTCCTGTGCCACCGTCCTTTGAAAACGAATCTAGCTCGTCCCGTCATCTCACCGTGTAATACATAACTAAAGAAATCGGTTCGACTCGGTTCTTCGGTGTTTCCGAATTCCTATATTTAAGAAAAAGGACAATTAAATTCCTGTAATTTTCTACATCAAAGCCAAACATTTGTTTCTAACGTCCTTTCCCAGCCTTTCAAATCAAAACCGCTCAAAACTTAACGGACGTCTTTTGTCTTTCACTCTAATTATATCCTTTACATGACCTGTATTCGACGGGTCCCTTTAGATTCATTCACAAGGATGCACTTCAAATACGGCTTATATTTATGACAAAGGCCGTCTTGATAGGTTGAGGAGTGACATATCTTTGTGCACGACTATACCTACCTCATTTTCCTTTCCCCATTAAACCAGCAAAGCCTCGATTGCCTGTGAGCCTGCAATATCCGGCTCGAAGGACCAACAAAGACGGTGGACACCGCCCCAGGCTATTGCTTGAGAAATCGCCCTCCCCCCGAGACAAATCGCAATCTTTAAGATCTTCTCGAATGATTGCTTGTGACTTATTGCCTAGTTTAGGAGGCTTTACAGGTGCGAGTTGAGACGAACAGTGGTAAGGGATTGAAAATTTAAAAGTAATTTTATCTGGGCCTATTTGTCACCTCGTTCTTTGGAAGAGAGCTGTAATGAACCGATTATTGTGGTGATCATATCGGAGCTATATTTTTCTTCTACGTTGAACAGAGTAGATTATTGAAGCGATGTAAGTGTATTGAGTTTAGCCGCAGAACTTATTTATTTTATTTATTAATTTAATAAACAGAGTATATAAACTTAATAATTAACTGGGTCTCACAAAACTGACGGAACAGTTTGTCTGTGTAAACATAGTACAGAGTTAACTAATTTGCAAATAGGTTCAGGTTAAATACATGTTCTATAGAATGCATACAGTTATGCCTTAGGGGTTAATATAATTAAGTAATATCGTTTTAATTTTCTTTTAGAGTCGTTCTTTATCCTTTCAAGGCAGATAGTCTATGGTAAACTGTTCAAAAGATAAGGGATACGTTTAGCTTCGATATAAATTTAACCTTATATTTCACCAAAAAACAAACACTTTTGACGGACAAAATTTTTATATTTCTTTCAAGCGTATTCCTGGCTCATATTCATGTGGCTTGTTAATTATTGCTTCTTCAAAAAGTCGATTATTATATTTTTACCTTTCAAATCATATTTATCTTTACTGCATTTTGCTTCCTGGCGACCCTTAAAACTTAACAGGATCTGCTTTCAAGTCGTCCAAACCAGCTGTCTGTATGTCCGTCCTTCTCAAAACATTTCGTTCGTTTGTTTATAGCGGACACCTGGCCCGGGACATCGCAATTAATCGCTCCCAACTTCTTTGATTAATCGTCGCGTCTGCGCTTTGATGGGTCGCGTAATGGTTGTGATTACTTTGTGACTCGATGGAGATGGGCAATTGTGTTCGTAATAATACTAATAATACGCAAACGTACACGTCAAAAGTCTTTATTAAAAGGGAATAAGAACTTTTGACGTGTTCGATTGCATACTTACTTTTGATGCTGTCTACAGTCTACATACAGAAATACTGAAATACATAATATGTATAAAGAATAATGGATAAAAATATGTTCTCAAATACTTTAATGTCAAGCGCGTATACTTAGTTATTTATTGTTGCTTTATGGAAACGCAACTTTTACATACATACCATCACGCCTTTATCCCTAAAAGGGGTAGGCAGAGCACATGAATCTTGTGTTCCAGTGCCACTTTTAGCATAAATGTATAAAAGATCGACAAAATGTGATGTTGCAGTGATAGGTTGCTAGCCCATCGCCCACAACACACTTCAACCCTGTTCCCTTAGTCGACTCTTACGACACCCACGGGAAGACAGGGGGTGGTGCTATTCTAACCCGACACCACACGCAACTTTTAACTAGACAAAATAGAGAACCGCGGATTGGTATCACGCAGCCATTTTAGCTGTAGACGTAAACGTAACGTATAGTCTCCAAAACTTAAAAAAAAACCTCTAACTAATAAATTTATAATTATAATGAACCTATCGGGCGTGCAAAATATATGTATTCCTTTGAAATAGATTTTTGTATAAATTTAAGAAAAGGGGATAGAAAACATTACTCCCCCAACATCCAACTATGAGACCTAGAATACTGGAACGAAAATTATTTAATTACACCAGCAAATACTTTCTCAAAGTAACCAAAGACCAACAAAATAAGAATATTAAACGTCAGAAAACATCAAGAGTAACTAATGTTTATACTTCCAGAGAATCCTGTTACCTTAGGTAAGTGGAGTAAATCCCGAAGGAAGCTTACAGGGTACATATTCACAAAGTGTTCCACATAAGTGAGCATGTCCCTAGTATACTATGAGCTCGCGATTCACAACAACCACCAATAATCGGAGATCTAGGAGAAAATAGTTCACCTGCGCCTCAAGGTATTCAAAATATTTGTATCAGCGCCGATTCAATAAAATCAAAATTGAGTGAATTGGACCTAACAAAATCAGCAGGACCAGACAACATACCACCTCTGTTTCTCAAAAATTGCGCCTCCTAGCTAACGACACTCTTAGTTCTGATTTTCAATAAGTCGTTATCATCAGGTGTATTTCCGAACAGGCTCGCATTGTACCAATTTACAAAAGTGGCAAAAAAGACTTAATCGTTAATTATAGACCCATTTCAATTTTATGTTCGACCGCAAAGGTTTTTGAATCATTAGTTTATGCCTAGATCTATCAAAATGTTAGGAATCAGATATCCGAAAACCAACATGGATTTATGACACTAAGATCCACCGAATCAAATCTTTTTCATTATGCCGATGATATCTCTCATATCGTTATTAAGTCCGGACAAGTTGATGCGATATACACAGATTTTACCAAAGCATTTGACAAAGTAAATCATCGCATTTTAGAAAATAAACTGTCTAATTTTGGAGTCGGTGGCTCAATGCTGAATTGGTGCGAGTCATATCTGGGCAATCGTCCCTCAAAGGTAGTACTTGATGGATTTAGTTCTGATCCTATTGTAGCTTGCTCTGGTGTACTGCAGGGTTCAAATCTAGGACCACTCTTTTTCAACATATTCATCAACGATATCACAAACATTTTTTTTACATTCCACTTGTTACCTTTTTGCGGATGATCTTAAACTAACACGCTCTGTTAGCTGTATGACTGACGCAGTCTTGTTGCAAGAAGATATCAATAAATTACATGACTGGTGCAACCGTAACAAGATGTACTTGAACCCAACCAAATGCTCTCACATTAAATTCACAATGAAGAGAAACATAACAAGAAGTGTTTACAACATTGCAGGAACGACACTGAATGAAGTCACTCACATTCGTGACTTGGGAGTAGTTATTGATACAAAACTATAAGATAGATAATATAATAACATCAGCTAATAAATCGTTAGGATTCGTTATTAGAAATAGAAAGGAATTCAAACATATTTCTACCTCACTAATGCTATAACTATAATAGTTATGTTAGAAGTAAATTAGAGTATTGCTGTGCCGCTTGGTCACCCGTTTATAAAGTTCACGTTAACAGAATAGAGAGGAACCAAAAAAGACTGCTAAAGCATTTGTCGTACCGATATAAACCACCAAGTCCTGAAAGATCGTATCTAGACAAAATTAAACATTTTAAACTAGAAAAATTAAGTAATAGAAGAACGCTGCTTAGTTAGTATGTCTTTCTTGTATAAAATCATGAACAATCTAATTGATTCGCCTCAAATTATTGATAAGTTCTCTTTAAGCGTCCCGACTAGAATACCTCGCATGCCTCGTGCCTTATTTCACGTTCCTATATGTAGGACCAACTTTGGTAAGCATTCGCCTGTACCTCGCCTATCGCGTGCTTACAATGATCTCGTTACAGAACAGGAAAATGTTGATATTTTTTGTGATTCTCATAATAGCTTCAAATGCAAAATCAGGGATTTGTTGTTGAACCTTGAAGCATAGTCTGACTGATATGATTTAGTTTATTATTTATAAGCCTAGATAATTAGTTTATTAATGCTAAAAATTGTAACGCAACGCATGCTGTGGTTGCCTATTATTAGGGTTACAATTAGTCATTACAAAGTGCTTGTTTTTTTCTTTAAATGTTACATTGTGAACTCAGTTGGCAATCCTTAAATAAAAAATAAAAATAAGTCTCGTACTGGTTGAACGGTTAGGTGCGTTTGGTGAGCGTTTATGAACCGACCAGCTAAGCTCGACACAGGAACAAGATAACGGTTTACAAGTACATGCATGGAACCAAGGTGAAATTTTGTCCAGTAACAGACCATAGGTAGACCTTAACTCGTTGTAATAAGACTCGAAATTGGTCAGTTTTCTGGTACAGGTGGAAATCAAAGGATTACCTTTAAACGCTTAAATAGAGTGGACAGGATTTTCGGATTCGCTGTTTTAAGCGGTGGCGGCTAAAGCTACAGGAACGAATGGAGAGACCTGCGTTTCAGACCGCACGGAGATCAGTCTAGTAAATAGTATGGTTAATAAACAAACGCTCCTTTGAGCAAAAACCGACTAGCATGAAGATTAGTTTTAAGCCATCCTCCTAGCGTTATTCCCGGTTGTGCCCTAAAGGAGCCTGGGGTCCGCTTGGGCACCTAATCCCAAGATTTCGAGTAGGCACTAGTTTTACAAAACCGGCTGCCATCTAACCTTATTACAGGACCTAACCGATACCATTATTAGTCATGACAAATGTAAGAAGGTACTTAAAAAGTACTACCTAAGTTTAGATGAATAAGTGCAAGTAAGGAATAAAATTGTAGTCAATCTTAGCAATTTGTTATATTTATAATGCTTAAGGAACGCGGGATGTACCGCGCGATCTCGCCAACTATTGCCTAAACCTTCCAGGTTTTAAATAGTGGCTTTATGTGTAGCACAGTAACTATGTAAAAAAAAAAATATATTAAATAAATAAAAATAAAAAAAATCTCCAAGAGGGAAAAATAGACTTTGTTGGGATTAGACCTGTTTTCTCACGTCTTTCTGTTTCCTTCACCGAAAAGCCATTGTTAAATATCAAATGATATTTCGTACATCTAAGAATGAACATGTGTACGGTCTAAGAATGAACATGGATAAGACGAAGATCATGTCAAATGCCCTTGTAGTATCAACTCCCATTACAATCGGACACTTTACGCTCGAAGTTATAGACGATTATGTTTTGTAATTTTGTAGTAACCATCCCTTTCAAAGAGCCGGCAGCAGGGTTAGGCAAGTCGCGACCTATAGTTTACCAAAGACTTAAAACATTAGAATCGAAGTTTTCTCGAGACCCCGATTATAAAGAAAAGTATGTTCAATTCATGACGGGATTTGAAGATGCAGGCCATATGGTCCAGATAAATAACACTGAAAATTGTAATTATTTGCCACATTTGGCAATATTAACCCCCCACAAACTGACAACCCCTTTAAGAGTTGTCATGGACGCATCTTTTAGAACTAGTAACGGGAAGTCTCTAAATAATATTCAGCATAAAGGTACAATGAACCAGGACGACTTAGTAAATATATTGCTAAGATTTCGAAAAGATAAATGGGTCATTGTCAGTCACAAAAACAAAAATCATCTTTCCGGTGGTCAATAGTTAAGGGCTTTACGCTCACATATAATATATTTTTATCACATAGAATTATAGAAGGGGCAACGCCGTTTATGCGGATTCAGAGTTCAACCAAAAATTAGGCTTTATAGCCCTTAACTTTGGCAATGTCCACCGAAAAGACGCGAACCTAAATCTGACAATGACCCAAATATGTCATTAGTGCAGACATCGAACGTATGTATAGAATGATATATATTAATCCTAACCAACGACATTTACAATGCATTTTGTGGCGAAAAAACCCTACAGAACCTTTACGTACCTATGCGCTAACCACCCTCTCTTTTGGCTTAAAATGTTCCCCCCACATAACTACTCGATGCCTAGAAAAGCTCGCGCAAGAAAACCTAACGAAGTACCCAGAAGCGGCGGCAGCGATACGTGACAGCTTCTACATGGACGACCTGCTCCATGGGGGTGACATCGAGCACCAATTAGAAAAAACAGCTGTTCATATCCACATTTTAACATTATGTATGCCTAGGACAGACTGTCCAGTTAGGTAAAAAAACCCCGGTTGCACGAGCCGGGGTTCGAACCCACGACCGCCAGATTGAAAGTGGCAATGGCTCTTAGTTTTAAGTAAAATACTTAAATCTTGACTTGCATGGAATCGTTACTCCAAGAGAACGTCCGAATGTGTTAAACATTTCTGTGTTTGTTGTATTAATTTTTAAGGCCGTGTCGGACAGCAGGGAAGACCAGCGCTGGCTCGTGAGCCAGCATTATGCTGAGGCGAGACCATTTCGTGACGAACTGCTTAGTATATCATAGATCATAATTATAGTAATTTTAAGTTTTAATTTAATAGTTTTTTAGTTTTATATTAATAGTTATACCTATGCCTTTTGTTTTTCGTCAAGTTTTGTCACGAATAAATTATTTAATTTAATTTAATTTTAAAAGACTGGCCAGTTATTGCTCAAGACCGCGATGAATGGAAGGGGAGAGGGGAGGCCTTTGCTCAGCAGTGGGACATAACGGGCTCGATATAATAATATAATAATAATAATTTAATTTCAGTTGCTAAAATGTAAGTGAAAAATAAATCGGGATTGCAGTATCGTAAAGAAAAACTTATTTATTAGGATATATATATATATATATATATATATATATATATATATATATATACACATGTATTTGAGGAGAGCAATTTAAATGCAACTTAACATAATTTACCCTCAAAGTTCACAAGCGAATAACAACACATAACATTTTATAAGAACATAATTTTACGATTGATTAGTATAAAACTAACCGAAACTACTATTCGATCTATTACTTATTTAGATTACGATGACGATATTAAACTAAATTACGCAGAAGTTATAGAATCATGGGAACGAAATAGAATTCGCGTCACATCATGTGACTTAAAAAACCCAACAGGCACTAGCAAATAGTCTGTGTCACTTACTATATCCATCTCTTTCAATCAAGTGCAGAACAAAAGAGATGGGCAGTGTTCGTGCCAGAATTTAATTTAATTCTTAGAAATCTGACGAAATGAATGTGTTTTTAGAATTGTTAGTCGGGAAACTGAAAGTCATTTCTCTGAATCGAATCTATCTAGCCTACTCATTCATGTCATTTTATTTTGCAATACTGAGCAGTAAAAAATAAGTAAGTTTTACACTACCCATTAGCAAAACTTACTTTAACTTGCTAAAACATATTTAACGTCATAAAGACCAAAAATTTACTCTTTTATGACGATAGAAAATTTGACTTGAGTTGTTTGCATCTTCGTAACAGGGCATTTTCAAAAAAAAAATTGTCAAACAAAAGTTAACTCAAATACCGTATTCACAACAATTTCACGTTTGAGTAACTAGATTCTTCATGAAAAATAACGCACAACAAATTTACCCACTATGGGCAGAAATACATTTTCCCTTCCCAATTCGAGGATTATCCCGCATTTCGTAGGCGTCTTTGATTCTCCAAAAACGGCCAAATTAAACTTCCCAAATTAATATATTCTTATGAAAACGGAATCGTCCATTTTCAATAAGCTCCCTTTGGCATATTCCCGCCGTACCACGAATTTGAGCTATAAAACGATTCATGTGGTAATATGGCGTATCAAAGTGGTTAATGAGTTTTCTGTTCAAGCTCCTATTTTATTAATAATGCAGCCTAACCGCTGCGGGGGAAGGCTTACATTTGGAAGTAATGTATCCAAAATAGCACTAGGGCTAAGGCTTGATTAGAAAAGCTATATTTTTAACATTAAGTAAGTTATTACGCACACAAACTTAATATAATTCTTCTTCTTCTAATTTGATGAGCGTTGCACGGTTTGCCACATCATGCCAACGCCATTTCTCTGCCACGACCTTCTAAACTTTGCAAAGTAAGAAAAAATCGTGCGTTCAAGTCTAGTTTGCGCAAAAAATTGTTTTAGAAAAAAATGCAATATGGTAACTAAAAAATGTGTGCATTTTTAAATAATCTGCCAACTTAAGGGTTAACAATGTTTGTGCCTACTTTCTGCATATTTTCTTCGTTCTTTTTAGGGTTCCGTACTCGAAGAGTAAAACGGGACCCTATTACTAAGACATCGCTGTCCGTCCGTCCGTCCGTCCGTCCGTCTGTCTGTCACCAGGTTGTATCTCAAGAACCGTGATAGCTAGAGAGTTGAAATTTATGATTATGTAAGTATTTCTGTTGCCGCTATAACAACAAATACTAAAAACAAAATAATTTTTTTTTTTAAGGGGGGCTCCCATACAACAAACGTAATTTTTTTGCCGTTTTTATAGATAATTGTACGGAACCCTTCGTGCGCGAGTCCGACTCGCACTTGGCCGGTTTTTCTTGTTTACATTTAAAGTTTATATTTTGTATTTTACCAATGCCATATATGCTGTGTGAATGAATAAAGTTTAATCAACAAATCATTCATTATTAAAAAAAATACTTGTGTATAATGTGTCGCTGAAAATGTCACGACGTTTGCTTGTGTGTGACGACCTTTTTAGCACCTATCACTGTGTATATTTCTTATATTTGTATTACTTTGAGATGTTCGTCGCGTGACGTCCAATCGGTGTACTGGGTACGGTGTGATGCGCACGTAGCGAGTGCGGTGAGAAAAGGGAAGCGGGAGCGGCGTCACATTCCGGCAAGGTGTACATTATATTGTGACCATCATCAATATTAAGAGGGCCTGGTCCTCTGTCGTTGCAGCATTCTCCATTCGAGTCTATCTTGGGCTCTCGTCTTTACTTCTTGGTATGTGTGGCTACAGCACCATTCCTTCGTCTGTGTCAAATATGGTATTCTGGGCCTTCCTCTCCCTCTCGTTCCATCTATTTTGCCTTCCAGGATAATAACGTTCAACCCTTCATGTCTCAGTATGTGGCCGATGCATTTAGCTCTGCATTTTTCTATAGCGGATATAATCTGTCTTCTTTTTTTTGCCTCTTCCTTGTATATTGTGTGAAAAATTTCGCTACTCAATAGGCTGATTTGAATATAGATTCATAGTAATTTTCCATGTTAAACTATCATTACTAACCCCTATTGGAAAATCATTACCGAACGTCCCGTCCCTCCAATATCCAATTATTTTTAGAACAACTTAATGTATATTCCATTATTTGCCTATCCATTTGTATATTCACGAAGGCAAATTTGAATAATAAATCAAAGGAACAATTTGTATTATCTACTAATACCTGTATTTAGGGCGGTCTGAGTCAATAATTTAACATGTCACATACCGTGTTGTGAATATTTAACTTGACGTATTGATTTGATATTGGTATGCCATTTGTCGCAAGTAAGGAACCATTTCGCATTTGACGCGTATAAGTAGAGTTTACAAATTTCTTGAGTCAGTCATCAGTGATGATACAGTAAACGGAATATAAGTATATATATTATAATTGATGTAAACTGTCACGTTTCACAAACATTATTTTAACCAAACATCAGAGATGTTTTAATTAATGAGTCAATTATATGTAATTAAGTCTCGTTTTGTAAAAAAATATGTGAATGGAAACTAAAATACCTCGTAAATAGTTAGACCGTTAGGCTTTAGCACATTATCATGAAACTCTGCGATAAGTAAGAATTATTTGGAACTTTAAATAAAAATAAAAAAACAACAAAAAGGTAGAATCACACAAGGTGGACTGATGAGACTGGGGAGCGATCAGATGGAAAACACTTAAAACGGTACTTAATTCGCACAACCTGTGTCCAAGAGGCCATGAGTGCTCCATTGAATCTCTTGCGGTAGCTATCAAATGATATTCTGTAGGTACATACTTTCCTAAAAACACATCGGTGCGAACCAGGATATATGATCCCTCCACCCCAAGATCACTCTCACGGTCACATGTTTGGGTGTAAATTAAAAAATATCGCGTTCTTTAAAACGTAGTTGAGCATTTTTCAAAAAACATTTACAGTCACCGGCATTAATATATGATAAAACAAAGGCCGCAAAAATATCTGATACAACTCTATTCCTAGAGCCGTTAGAGCGTGTCAGATATTTTTGCAGCCTTTGATCCATCATATATTGATGCCGGTGACTTTATTTCAGAATTCGACCTTTTTGGATTTTTCTTACTCAGAATCGTTGATACTATCGATCCTCATACAAGAAAAAAGTGTCCCAAAAATTCGATTCCAGATCGTCACATTTTTGTATGCAGTCTGTTTTTATTTATTTATATGGTCGTGACGTACTGGAAGAAAAACCTTACATAGTAAAATCTGGGTAATGACCTCTCCTCCGAATCTCCGTTATGACATGACTACATTAGGAAACAATAAGAACTTATTTTCAGATATATGATTATTGATTCTTCTGTCTGATTTAATATAAACATGATTGCTTAATATTTCCCTCATAGAAAAACAATCCAAAGTTGGGTCTTTTTTTGCGTTATCCTTACCTTACCTCATCTAAAATCTCAGTTATGGAAATATGAATAAAACTTCGCAAAGTTAGATATATAATCGTTTTTTTTCGAAACGGCTATTCCTGATGTAATCGTATGTCATACATTATTTGGCCTTTGAGTTTGTCACTGGCTTAATATATATATTAGAGTGTCTCTTACAAGGGCGCGTATTCGCAAATCGCCTCGAATCGAGGCCCTTGAACCACTCGGTTACCACCACGGTACAACGACTGTGCGTAACAACAGGAGTGTCAAAATGTATTATAACGTCAAAAGAAAGAAGGCAAAAAATATGTCTAACGTATGCGGAGTGAAATTTGCACAAAGTTCAATGTCGTATTAAATAAAAAAACACATGGTTATTTTTATAAATATTAATGTTTTTTAATAGTGTATTTCACGACGATTAATGCTAAAAAAAGTTTACTCCAATGCGAAATGATTTACGGCAGTTTTGTGGTACTTTGTCCATCGCTGTCAAAAATACAGGTATAAGCATTTTTTTTAGGTGCAATTTTATCCTTGTTAAGAAAAATGTTTTAGGAAACTTCGTATGCTCGACATATTTCACGTTGTCGCCCGTTGGACTATTGGTGTTCTCAAAATAAAAGTTACCTTGCCACGAATTTCCATTTTAAGTGACTTATGATTCGTCACCCATAAATCCCATAACGCAAAAACCGCTAGTTTTTACATGTTTTGACCAAATGACGTAGCCGCATTTTCCGAGTAAGTTAATGATTTTCGGAGACGGCGGGCTTAATTTTTCTTGAACGATTGAAGATGCCCATGTCTTTAAGATATGTTTTTACAGTTTTGCTGTCATATTTGATTTTCCTTTGAGCTCTCTGTAAGATTTTGCGACTCGGCCGGCCGTATTTTTCTTTAATCGAGCCCCCTCAGAATACTGGCTAAAGCTGGAATGTTTCTCTGAACCAGTCCTTCTAGTAGTATTTTTTCTCAAAAAAAAGGACACAAAAATAATATAAGCAGAGCTTCGGCTCTCACCCATTTGCACAAAATGTTTCACTATCTTCAGTTTCGGCAGTAGGGAATGTGTACTGTAGAAATTAAAAATAGTTTCGCGACGTCGTTCTTCTCGATTTGCCATAATTTCAAGAAAAAAATAATAATGTGCATGGAACTTACCAGATTGATTGACAGATATGTAGTCTTTAAATTAACCGTAAGATGCAATTGCTGTCTCGATTTTTTTAAACATTGTACATATTTAAAACTTTGTGCAAATTTCATTCCGCATACGTTAATGACGAAAATCCCATTCGAATATCTCAAAGAATTACGAAGCTGCAACCGTTTCAATGTTGCCTGTTAGAGAGAGAATACATTAAATCCTTTTTCGAGAAAATGCGACATTATTGATTATTTTATTTAGTGTCGACACCCCTTTTGTTGCTAATATACGTTGCTTCAAATAGACCTCAAGTTCTATAATTTTAGGGTTATTTCTTTAGGATAAAAACACAAATGATCGATCAATTTGTTTATTTTTTCAGTGATTAATATTTTCTTTTCCCGACGTCCACCGATTTGTCATCGTCGTGTTTGGCCAGGGGCTCAATACTGATATTGAAAATTGATTGGAATCGCTTTGGTTTGTGCGCTCGCGCTCTTCCACACTTGGCTACGCTTTGACGCAAGTGAATGTTTATTTATTTATCGTATGGCATAAAATTTCTCTACTTAAATGTTTATGATATTAGATTTAAGGTAAGCAACTGCATCCGTCGAGAGAGTCTTTAAATCAGACGAGTTTCCGCTAAATTTGGTGATGGGACACTCAAAGACGATATGATGCACCGTCTGATCTGGGCAGCCACACCGGCACTCCGCTGACTCGCACCATCCCCATTTGCACCAAAGAGATGCGCAATTTCCGATCCCTGTCCTGATACGGTTTAGTAGACACCAGGCCCGTCGAGATTCGTTACCGAGATCGAAATTTAACGTTCGATTCGTACTACGAATCGGCAGTGTGAGACATTTCGAATCGAAAAATACCGTCGCGACTGTAGTTTACTATTTCACTTGCAAAATGGCCCGTGATATCGTATTATTCCGTCAAGAGTTACCGTAGATCCGATCGACATTTATCTCAAATTAAAGAACTTATAAAAATAAGGGTTTTGAATTGACAACATATATTCGCAAAATTCGGATTGTCGCGTATTTTGTATTTAAAAATGCAAATAAATGGCGTCGCCATATTGTATCGACAGTCGACACTGTCGTCGTCGCGATGCGCGTATTCTGTAATGTCATAACCGACAAACATTTAAATTAAAACGATAAATGCTAGTGATATAAGGTTGAATATTGGAAAATCATGAACGAACGTGAAGTCGATCGCGAATTAAGTAATGTATAAGTGACTCACGTTACAGTTTGGATTTTTAGTTCTATGAGTGACCACCAGGGGCGGTGTATAGACTTTTCATACTAAATCTTGACGATAGGCGGTAGCGTCGATAGTAGACGCGACTCACTTCAATCCCACGCTAAGAGTGCTGGTTGCGAGTAAATGTGTTAGACTACACACACAAAAATAAAAATCAACTCTTAAGGAAGACCGCCATCGTCTTGATTTGACAGAAATCATCTTGAATCATCGCTAAACTTAAGTGGCAGTGGACGAGGCACATTGCACACAGAACCGATGGTCGTTGGGGCGGAAAGGTTCTTGAGTACCGGAAGACGCAGCTTGGGTAGACGCACAAGGCGGACTGATGACCTGGTAAAGGTCGCGGGAGTCCGCTGGATGCGGGTGGCGCAGGAACGGTCACTTTGGAACTCTTTGGGGGAGGCCTATGTCCAGCAGTGGACGTCTTTTGGCTGATATAATGATGATGATGATGATCCTGAAATACGATGATCTCGAACCAAGAGAGATTTCACTTCATTCGAGATACGAGGGGAGGTCCAATAGTTTCCGGCCATAAACCGAATTATTTCTTTAAACCGCCATATTTCTCCAGCCAGAAACTTTTGGACTGCATTAGTATTTCAACACCTACTGACTTTGTTGGAACAAGAATTACCTTGAAGTTTTTTTCAGTGTCCGTCTTGTCAAAGCCTTTACTGCCTAAAAGTGGATGCTAATATTTACTTTGTCTCTCGATGCTTCGTGATTTTCCACACATAATACAAAACAAAATAGGAGTTGAATTGTGAGGAAATCCCCTTACCTTTGCCTTACGTCGATGTATAAGCAGATATGCATGATACATCCGATAACTGGAGTGACGTCCTGCGAGTAAACTAAGCCAATAAGTCGAATATCAATCTACCTTGATTGAGAGAAACCCATATCCAAACTAATATTATAAATGCTAAAGTAATTCGGTCTGTCTGTTACCTATTCTCGCTTATACCGCTGAACTGATTTAGATGTCATTTCTGAGACCCCGGAAAGGACAAAGAATAATTTTCATTGCAGAAATCACCCCTTTAACGAATGAAAAGGGAGTGGAAGATATATTTCGATTTAGTTAAGTTGACGAAAAGTACATAAAACCAACCATTACCAACATCTATTGTTTAATTGTTATCTTCAAGTGGGGTTGTAAAACAATTACGCATAAATAATATAATAAACAGTAATTACTCCAATACACGTGCCACACTTCGGTCAGTTTTACGTCGTCTCTTTGTTATCTTTTCCTTGCATATTTCGAGACAAAAGAAGTTGTAAAATCCCATGTTAAGTGCTTTTGCGCAATTTTAACTAAAACAACACTACACTTTGGGAGATATGATACTACACGATGACAGCTACTGCGCCTCTAAAAAGTATGTAGCATTAAGTTTTGTCACATTGTAACTTTAAATTTTTAAAGCTAGACCGTACGTTTTCGGTAAAAAAACCGTCACAACCCATTTAACAGTTCCATTTTTGAAAAAACGCCGCACATTCAGAGTGTGCACTAGTGCCGCGACGTGCCCTCGCATACCGAACGCGGTAACCACGCGTGTCGCGGCTTAAAACATGCCCGATGTTGTTCAATTATTTGGCCGCCATTTAAATGTATTTACGTAAACAGCGGGTTGAAAAACGTGTATTTGACAGCGCGGTGACGAAAAAATTAAGAGGGACTATATAGTAGCTTTAGAGAACTAGTAGACTAGAATGTGTGAGACATGTGCAACGCATGGACAATAATTCTCGTTTGCTAAGGCAGATTATGCTGAGCCAAGTTGAAAATGAAAATGAAAATGTTTTATTTCATAGATTGCTAGGTTACATTGAAAATAAGGTTGGGTCTTCCTAGTAGGTAAAAAATACCTGTGTCAGGAAGACCCGCTCCTCCATAAAAAAGTTGCATTCGAAAACCGCAATGTAGGACGCGCCATGCTACGCTTCAAGGAATGCGTGAAACGCGACATGGTCGCATTTAACATTGATCTCAGCACTTGGGAAGATCTTGGCAACCGCAATGAGTGGAGGAAACACTATCGCAAAAGGCCGTTTATGACATTTTATTGTACTTTATTTATTGACTAGATGTTTTTCCCCGGGACTAAAACTATCTCTCTACTAAAGTTTATCAAAATCGGTTCAGCGGTTTAAGCGTGAAGAGGTAACAGACAGACAGACAGACACACTATCGCATTTAAAATGTCAAGTATGGATTATTATTTAATCGTATGGCATACATTATTTTGGCCTTTTGAGTTTGTATGGATTGGAGAACAGACAGAAACAAGTGTACAACACTGCTGGACATAAGCCTCCCCCAAAGAGTGCCAAAGAGACAGGCCCTGCATCACCCGCATCCAGCGGACACCCGCGACCTTTATCACGTCATCGGTCCATCTTGTACTTGTACACTTGGCAACCCACGTTGCGCCTGCCAGTACGTGGCCGCCACCCGGGAACCTTTCCGCCCCGACGGCCATTGGTTCTACGTGCAATGTGCCCCGCCCACTGCCACTTAAGAGGCTACCCGAGGATTCATCGATTTTTGACTAGTTTTGAATCGATACAAATACTTTTGCACTACAGATAGAATTATAAGGCAAACAGCTATCGATTTTTCAATTTTTAATCTCCATTTTGGTGTACCATATTTTGAAAGAAATGAACAGTTATTTTTTTATGATTTTTTTAAAACATTGTCTAAAATAACACCTTTTTTGTTATAAGATTGCTGTGAAAGATCTAACACATACGAAATCTACATATTTGGGTTCGTATCTGATGTCTCTATAAACGTGTGTAGGGTTTTGATTTTAAATTAATTAACACAAAAGTTATGGCCAGAAAACCTCTTTTTTTTTTTGGTCTAAAATTGTTCAACTTTGATGCCAAATATCTCGAAGACAGTGATGTTTGAAGTAAATATGGGATACTATATTGCTTAAAGCTGTTGTTGTTAATATGATAAGCTACAAAAACATTAGAAAAGTAAGGGATTCAGATCGAAGGTCACTGGCGTATAGGATCCCCTTAAGTGCTTGGCTACTTAGCATGCACGTATTTGCTAACTAGCTCTCTTTAAGACAAATTATAAGTATTCATCATCATCATATCAGCGGAAAGCATAGGGCTCCCGCAAAGAGTGCCACAATGACCGGTCCTGCGCCACTCGCATCCAGCGGACTCCCGCGACCTTTTTACCAGGTCATCAGTCCACCTTGTGGGGGGCCTACCCACGCAGCGCCTTCCGGTAAGTGGTCGCCACTCGAGAACCTTTCCACCCCAAAGTTATAAGTATTACTATCGTGTACATATTCAATTTCTTGCTGAAATTTACGACATCTAAGCGTCGGACACAAAAGGCCATTATCCCCAAACCCAGGCGATGAATCTGTGCCGATGGGCTACCACTAATACTAATAGGGTATGATATTAACCCGTGGGTCGCCTGTCCATCTTTCTGCAATTGGGAGACACCCTATTGTAGAGTGGCCATGCATGTTCTAACTTCTAGGACATTGTAATTATATATTTTGTAAAAATTGTATGTATGTAGTTGAATGTCCATAATGAGATCCATGTCAATTAAGTATTTTGCAATTTTAGGGAAATTACTTGCCCGAAATTAGGTACCTGGGGATATTTATTATTTTTGCACCCTTAAACGGACAGTTAAGGATAGTAAAAAAACCGACAGTCAATGTCAATCGCCTACGTTTAGTAACAAAACCGATAGGTCAGACGTAACTTAAACATCACTTTAGTTAACCTTAATTTGCCATTTTTTTTTAAATTCCCCACCTGTGTCTTTTGAATCTCGAACTGACTTGCCCGTATGTTTTCTTATTTCTAGCCTAACAAAAGTGTCCTATTGCTGCCTAAATGTTTTGTAGAAAATGTAATAAAATCGATGTCTAGATACCGCAGCCGCCACCTGTTAACGTCTTGTCATATACGAGTATCATGCTTTTTAGTAGATCTAAACACTTACACACGATATTACTAGATACCCGCGCATTGTAAAGAACGCAGGCAAATCCGCGGGATAAAATATAGCCTATCCAGAAAGTAGACTAACTGAAGGTGAAATATTCATTGAAATCGGATGAGCGGTTCCGGAGCATACCAAAAATATACATTTTTAAAAAACTGAATCGAGAAAAAAAACTACATAATTATAGAACCTGCTCACAAAATTTCACGAGAATCGGTTGAGTAATGCGACCTGTAGGGGAGAACAGCCGGACAGACATCGGACATACGAAAAAAAAACACCCAAGCTGCAACGGAAAACTTCCTTCGCTTCGCTCGCTCGTTCCACTAATATTTTTATTTATTTATTTATATTTGGAGAACCAACCGGTACATATATACATTGATTTTAATATATCATCATCATCATCATCATATCAGCCGAAAGACGTCCACTACTGGACATAGGCCTCCCCCAAAGAGTGCCATAGTGACCTGTCCTGCACCACCCGCATTTATTATATCATCTGTAGATAAATATATGTACAAAAAAATATGTTTGCAACTAACTGTCATACTTGTGTGAATCTTGTTTCATTAACCTAAAAACAGCATAAAAACGCTTTAATTAAATAACTCAAGCTTAACCAAGAATTCCCGTTCTTCAGGGAGCTCGCCAACTTGCCAGCAATAGTTTACTTCCTTTTTCAATTCTTTAATCCTAACATCTCTCTTGCTTTTAATGAATTCAGTGAGAATTCTTTTAACTTTGACTTGTAGTTGTGCTGCTGTTTTTTTTAATGAATGCTTTTTAAATTGAATTTAGTTTCGTTCTACTGGGTACAGTGGGTTTAGAAACAGTAATCTTAAACGTCCGCTAGACGGTCGCCAACACGCCCCTCCGGCTGCTTAGTCGGAGGGGCGTGTTGGCGACCGCTTGGCCTTGGTCGGCACCGACCGCTGTAGTATGAATTTTTACTGCAAACAACTGTCTACACGGTCGCTCGCTCGGAGGGGCGTGTTGGCGACCGCTTGGCCTTGGTCGGCACCGACCGCTGTAGTATGAATTTTTACTGCAAACAACTGTCTACATGGTCGCTCGCTCGGAGGGGCGTGTTGGCGACCGCTTGTCCTTGGTCGGCACCGACCGCTGTAGTATGATTTTTTACTGCAAACAACTGTCTACACGGTCGCTCGCTCGGAGGGGCGTGTTGGCGACCGCTTGGCCTTGGTCGGTACCGACCGCTGTAGTATGAATTTTTACTGCAAACAACTGTCTACACGGTCGCTCGCTCGGAGGGGCGTGTTGGCGACCGTCTAACTGACACTTTATAACGAGGATAAACATTCTTGGATTATTACGGTAGACTGAGAATCAAACGGTTATTATACCACTAGCTAGCCATTATTTTCTATTCGAAAAAATAAACGGTTTTTAGGATTCCGGACCAAAAAGGTAAAAACGGAACCCTTATGGTGCGACTCCGTTCGTCTGTCTGTCTGTCTGTCGGTCACAAAGTTAAATATCTCAGGAACTACTAATGCTATCAATGTGAAATTTGGTATAACTGTACACATTTTTAATTTCTATAAAAAAGGACAGATCAAAAAGGGGGCAAGAATTAAGTCTGGTTAGAAGGCCAAGTGGGGTATCATATGAAAGGGCTCGAGTTACACATTGTAAAACAGTTTTTTTTCTATAGTGGTAAAATTTTGATTAACAAAGGAAAATGTTGAACGGATACTTCGTTCAATAATTTAGGAACATATTCAAAATGGGAAAATGTCCTGACTCCGTAAAAGCGTGGTCACCCTACAATGTTTCGACAAAGGTTTCGTCGGTAGGCGCCAATGACAGCGAATCACCCATGAGCGATCGGCTATTAGGAGATTACCGATCCGTCATCGACCATCGGCTGATTGGTATCGTGATGACGGCTTCATGGTCAACATCTTATGATACGACAAATAAATAAATATTACGGGAAAATCTCACGCAAATCGAGCCAGTATCATTGTAAGCTCAATAAGGCTTGTATGTACTAGACGACGATATTATTTGAAAATCTTTATTTGGTTACAGTAATGTGTACCTACAATAGTTTAGGGTTGGAATCTTCTAGTAAGTAGGTATTATACAGGTTGGAAAAATAAGTCGGTCCCTGGAGGGAAACTACCTTAAATTCTTAAGAGTTCGCAGTAAGCTCGATTCTCCATACAAACGTAGTTACGCTCTCATTTTAAAACTACGTGTTGGATTGTAACGATACTTTGCAAATACAATGAAATAAGGTATATCTATGTCTGAAATTAGTTTATATGGCTTCAGATACCATAGGGAAAAAAATACAGCGAATTTAAATTTTTCATACAAAACTTGTTTTTGCTGCATTTCATTTGTTTTATAAAGTGGAGCCATATAAACTAATTTCAGCCTTAGATATACCTCATGTCATTGTATATGCAAAGTTTCGTTACAATCCAACACGTAGTTTTAAAATGAGAGCGTAACTCCGTTTGTATGGGAAGGTGTAATTCGGCCTAGCTTACTGCGGCCTCTTAAGTTGGCTCATATTGAAGCAAAGCTCAAAGGAGACGTTCTTTTATTTTTAAAAAGAAACAAATCTGAATTCAAAGATTTTCTACAACTCGCGTGCCCCGCTCGGGACTAGAACCAAATAAATTGAAAAAAAACAAAGAAAAAAAACAAAATAAAAAAATAAAAAAAATGAAGAATACCCTATTTAGTACACAAGTTCTTAAATGAACATTACCTAGTACTGTTCACTTTCAACAAGTAAAAGACACGTAACATTTCTCTTATCTCTCCAACATTCAAAGACTTCGTATGAAGTACACGTTTGCTAATTTATCGTTAAGTACCTTGTTGAAGTCTACGATAAAAAAATCGTTTGAAAAATCTGGTAACACTTTCACTCAGCCAAGAACCCGCGTAGCGTGGCGCCTACGCTGTAGGCGCTTTCCGGTAAGCGGAGAAACCACGGGATCGGCGATTCTTGGCAGTGAATGTATTAATCTTACTCGAAGAACCTTCATCGTAAGATAAAAACTAAGTATACAAAAGGTCAACGACTTCCAGACGCCATTAGCGCTATCTGCTACGCCGTAGCGCGTAGCATGATCCATTCCAGGCCAAACAACGCTACATGTAAGTAACATAACAGAAATTTTCCGCATACATTTAGAAACGTGGGATGTCGTCATCATCATCATCAGCATATCAGCCGAAAGACTTCCACTGCTGGACATAGGCCTCCCCCGAAGAGTGCCACAGTGATGGTCCTGCGCCGCCCGCATCCAGCGGACTCCCGCCACCTGGGATGTAACATGTGCACATAATATCACCGAAAGGTAAGGGACAAAATGCGTTAAATATACATTGTTGTTCAGAATTTTCCGCTCTTTCGATTGGTGTATATAAAAAAAGGAACTGATAAACCGATCACTTAAAAAAAATAGGTAAGCAAATTGATGAGGGGCGAGACCACAAAAGAATCACGATGTAAGAATCAATCATGAAATAAGTTGATGTACGAGACATCTATTTTACAAGCTTTTTACAAGCTTTTATTTACTTCTCCGTCTGTCTGTAATCAAATCTTGCAAGTTAAATTTGATCCACTTACCGGTTTCCGATTGAGCCGAAATATTGCATGCATATGTATATCGCATGACAATCCAATGTTAGGATGACATTGGAGCTGATCTGATGCTAGAGCTGGAAGGTGGTCATAGGAACTCCGCAATAAAACGACACAACCCCATCGAGTTTGGGCTCGTTAGAATCGTCTCAATGAGTAGTTGATGATGGTATGCAGAAAAGTACAGTCGGCAAAAAAAGCTTATACCATAAATTAAATTTTTGACAGAAACTTGTTCTAAAGTAGCCTATTCATGAAAAAAAAACTTTTATAGGCGGGAAAAGCATTATAATCGAAACAACTTTATAAAATCAGATCCAAAAAAGGTTACTTCAAAAAAAGTTGCGATTGATTTAGTCCGAAAAAAAAACTCCCGAAAAATCGTATTTTGTCCCTCACCTTAGAACCTACCGTCGACGATATACGGGACAATATTCTTTTCAATCGTTTTATTAATTTTCTTTAGGTATTTAAAATATTCCTAATATAAACGTACAACTCCTAAAATTCACAGCATACTTAAGTTCGACAGCCTCCTCCTACAATATCCGAAGGCTTTCCAAGTAATCTTCATCAAGGAAATCAGTATACATGTGGGTTTATAATAATAAATTATAATACGGGCGAAGCTTCGCTAAGCCCAGGTGGCGAAGTGAGACGGCCATAATTAATGAAGGAAGCTTATTTCGATCACAGTATATGTACGTAGTTTTAAGCAGTATTCTGACGGTAGGCAAATGTCCATGCTAAGATTATAAAGGCGAATTTAACCCTGTATATCTGTTGCCTTTTTACATGTCGGTATATTGTCATTATTATATTAGCGCAGTGTTGTTTTATTGCGCGGAAACAGGGCGATACGAATGCAGTGCTCCATGCAAACTTTTATTAGATATTTTCGTATCCCATATCGGGCCAGCTATGTTAAGAATGTATCCACTATGCTCTAACTAAGAATGTATCTACTAATAGAGCAAATTGGAAATTTTCCTCCCATTTGCCCTACTAGATTTGACGATAGAGCAAATAGAACAGATTTTCTCCAATTTGAGATACTTGAAAATGTCCCTCCAATTTGCCATAATAGATTTTAAGATTGAGCAAATCGAACTGTTTTTCTACAATTTTTTTACACAACGACGGTGGCAAACAAGCTTACGGCCTGCCTGATGTTAAGCTGGTACCGTAGCCTATGGACACTTGTTACTCCAGAAGAATCACAAGCGCGTTGCCGATCCTTTATTCACTTGAGGAATTTGCTCTAATGGGTTTTAACGATAGAGCAAATTGGTTAATGTCCCTTCAATTTGTACTACTAATTGGAAAGGCACTTGCTCTACTATTTAATATAATTAAACTACACATTTCTTAAAATTAACACCTCACGCCTCATGACATAACGTTCGTTTTGCACCCACATAAGTATTATTGTTTTATCTCACTGAAACAACGGGTTTACTTGCTGGAATTTAATTGACCCAAGGATATATTTTGCACAGTCCTAATGATATTCTTTTTATTTGAATTAAGACATTGTTTTACCAACTCGTAGGAATATGCTATCGTTGCCATGGCAACTATTCGTCGCCATGGAGTACCTACTGGTTGAGGTGACAGCAAGTTTTTTGTAGCTATGCTTTTTATTACAGGGTTTTTATAAACTATGTTTGTTCGGGTGGAATCTTGCAACTCAATTTTGAAGCAGGTATCTTCAACCGATCGAGCTGAAATTTTGGGTAAAGGTATAGTTTGGATGACAATTCATTATTATGGTACCATCGAGCTGATCTGATAGTGGTGAAAGTTGATGACGGTATACAGAATATTACAGTCGGCAATAAAAGCTTGTACCAAACAATAATTGTTTCTGTAAAGGAGAAACCCAGCGGTGTGTTTTATTGAACAATTAAACTCGTCAGTATACATAGATAGTCCCTGCCTAGAACTGACCTGTATTTTGTGTGCGCAATATCTAAATGGCTGTTAGTTGAGTTACTGCCGTATGTTTATACTGTGATAAAGCTGAGACACATGTCGTTGAGACGGAATAATAAACAC
Source organism: Epinotia brunnichana (assembly GCA_963854355.1). Lineage (NCBI taxonomy): Eukaryota > Metazoa > Arthropoda > Insecta > Lepidoptera > Tortricidae > Epinotia > Epinotia brunnichana. The sequence goes on from OY977945.1 coordinate 30,101,148, forward strand.
AATGGGGCTGAGGGTGGATTATCTTGCATGTGTTTTAATCATGCTTATGTACTGTCGACGACAAAGATATGTTTACAGTTCCCTTTGGAATAAGGCGAAAAAAGGCTTACTGTCTTGAAATACAAGCTATACATATATAATATTCGTACCCGAAGGCGCGGCGTGGGTAGGCCCCCCATCACAAGGTGGACTAATGACCAGGTAAAGGTCGCGGGAGTGCGCTAGATGCGGGGGTCGCAGGACCGGCCATTGTGGCACTCTTTGGGGGAGGCCTATGTCCAGCAGTGGACGTCTTTCGGCTGATATGATGATGAAGATGATATATAATATAAAAAAAAAACGGTTCCATATCGTACTTTTATGTACCTACGTAAACCAATTTTTGGGTAACATACTAAGTTACTACAGCTACTACAGCTTCAGTCATAAATGTCTGGGTGTCCCTTTACGCTGGGAATATTCAAACAACATTTTTAAGCAGAATAGGTACAAGTCGTCCACATGGTCCTTGCTTCTTCAAGTACTAAATGAAAAAGCTATATAATAGTTCTATATAATTGTCGAAATTTAGATACTCGTGAGTTTTGGATAACTAATTCTATGACTCAATTGAGCAACACAAATTTAAAGTCATTCACTATGCGTAGACTAGTCAAAAAATAACCTCGGCTGCGCTTTATTAGTCTCGAACATACACTTGATTCATTTTGATATCTCAAAGCCTAGGTATTTTAAATCTCATTCGTCGTCATGTTGTTGAAAATAATCTCCAGAATAAGCCTACAGTAAAAACAACACGGAGCCTCATTTGCATGCGAAATCACCGTTGCATACAAATGATGATAGCACGATTACACTCTGGTAAGGCTACGTCAGATTAATGCAGTAGCGGAACGAGGCAGAACTGGCGCGGCGGTAGCAGCGCGTGGGTGTCACATTGAACGCGATTCCGCGTTGGAGTCGTAGGCAGTAGCACATAATAAATAATTGTACTTACGTACAGAAGGGTCTTTATCTAACATAATTTACCTTAAAAACAAAGTTTTAACCTACTTCAAATCAGTAGCCAAATTGCTTCAAGTTTGCCTATAACATTTGAAGAGTTCCCTCGATTTCTCCAGGATCCCATCATCAGAGCTGGATTTTGGTGACAACGGGGCCAATCTGGCAGTATATGCTTTCAAACAATGGTTTTTTTTCAAATCTGTTCATAAATTACGGAGTAATCGCGTAACAAACACACAAAAAAAATATAATTTTGAAGTCGGTTAAAAACCTAATTTTGACGGCTAGAAAACTCAGGTGCATGACCTGCTCTCAATATAGCACGTGTTCTTTCGTCCAGTTAAGGTGTCGCGTTTTCTATGACAAACATTGTCAGTGACAATGCCGACCGCGCGACTATATGCGAACGATTCAAATTCAAATCATTTATTGCACTCATGTTAGTATACTTTTCTTAAATTATATATTACAGTTCTACATGAACCCTGTAAGAGCACAGCAATGAAATAAACAATAATTAAAATAATAATAATAATAACCGTCACATAATTTTCACACCTCTTACGCGAACTTAAGAAATATAAAAAAATTGCGACAAAATATTAAAGATATTAAACAATACTATTAAAAGTTAATATTTCACATCATATAAATTAAATTAAAAAACAAAAACAAAAAAAAACAAATCACTGTCCGGCGGTGGAAGCCGCGTTGAGGTGAATTTGCACCTTGGAGGTGTGAGAACTGAGTTTAACCGAAGCAGCAAGAAGGCCATATACTAATTAATATATCCGCAAGTCCCCGCGCTCGCGCGGTTTACAGCGCAGGCCCGCGCTAAAGTCAATCATACCTCATTTCATTAACGTTCTATGCGCGGGCTCGCGCCCAAACTGCTCTTTTCCGCTTCCGCGTCCGATCTGCCGGGGCCTTTCAACATTTAAACGTCAATCTTGTTATAAGCGTATGAGGGCTTTTAACTTAACTCCGGTGACAAACAAGCGGACGGCCCAAACTTAACTTGTAAGTATGTCAATATTATATCAATGTAGAACCGATGGCCGTTGGGGCGGAAAGGTTGTCGAGTGGCGACCACGTCCCGGAAGGCGCGGCGTGGGTAGGCCCCCCACAAGGTGGACTGATGACCTGGTTAAGGTCGCGGGAGTCCGCTGGATGGGTGGTGCAGGACCGGCCATTGTGGCATTCTTTGGGGGAGGCCTATGTCCAGCAGTGGACGCCTTTCGGCTGATATGATGATGTCAATATATGCCGATATTTTATAAATTTGCCGTTTCTTGTTCTGTAGGTATATGTAGCAAATGTATATACCAATGTAGCAAGGGTTCCCTACGACAGATGTCCGCCCCATGGTAGCTTAAAAAAATCTACAATATTAACAAGATTTTTCCAGTTACCAGACGATCAAAATTGGACCATATCTCTCTACCAATAAGAGCTATATAAATCATTAAATCGTTAACAGATGAATAGTGGCGATACGTCGGTGACGTGCGAAAATATGCACTTTTAAGGATGTGCCTCGATTCAGCCTTTTCTGTATAGTGCCGAGTTTCCCGTAGCGAATATACTCGTTCGTCCATATCTGCATATCACAACTGCTGTAAAAAGGTTACAAGTGCAATAAAAATGTAGAAGGAAATACTAACCTAATGTCAGTTGTTATAGGACTCAAATTACAGAGTTGAGCAACTACCAGATAAGACATAAGCAGTGGATTATTACGGAAAAGTAAGCGGAAATGTGCGTCTTTTCCTTCGTTTCCTTCAGTGACGTGAAGTGGATTTTTCAGTGAAAATATATAGAAATTCGTATTTCATACTTATTCTAGTACTTTATGCTTACCTACCTCAGGTGTTATATTTTAATACGTGTTTAACACAGTTTCTTACCGAGCCGAAATTCTACGTTGTAAGTAGCTGTATCTTGCTCTATTGTGTGACATATATATTCCTCAACCTGTTATTGTGTACAATAAAATGCTTACATAAATACATATGACACATTAGGGCAAATTCTTTGCAAGCTTGTATTAAACCTGTAATGTAACTATGTGTGTACGTGTTTGCTGGGGTCAAATCATGCAACTGAATTAAGCAATTATCACGAGAAAAGAAGAACTCATTAATACTTTAAATATATACATAATATAAATATTGCAAATACAAAGTAAATGAAACTGTATTAACCCAATTCACAATTAATTTTATGATATAATATAATAAACCCATTTAGTTGGGACGCAATAACTTTCCTGAAAACACCAGCTTAATGCTACCATCATGAAAACTTGTTCAGTTTGGGACCGCACTACATAGTTTAATTTAATTTGTATTTTACACCGCCGCAACACAACGGCAAAGCCGATAATTTAGTGAACACTGTCCGTTTAGAGTAAAACTATGACGGACAGTAGTTTGACGTCATCGTCCACATTATTTAAGGCAACTTTATCCCCTCAAAATTGTGTCTTACTCGCTCGGTAATAGCTCGATATACTGTGCAAAAAGTTGAAAACCAACCAGCATGAACTGAAATGAAATATTTTATTGATAACATAGTTACAGGTCAGCTACAGGCGATAATATTCATCATAATTATAATTATTGTTTTATTAAATACTGTTTAGAGTGTTTAGTATTATATAATTACATCAGAATAGGTAGACTCAAAAATAACCCGTTCTGCTACTCAATTAAAAATAAATGTTATAGATTACCTAGATGTGAGGCTTTCTTACTTATCTCACTATAGGGCGGCCAATAACACACACATGTCCTGCATATACGTCCTTTAACACATTCAGTGCCGGGAACTGACCGTAGCGATTCGCGGCACTGAATGTGTTATCGGGACATTCCACGGGATCGGCTACGAGCGTAACACGTAGCAATTCGCGGCAGTGAATGTGTTAAGATGCTACGGCGTAGTGCTACGAATGTAGCGGTGAATGAGTTAACCCATTCAGTGCCCATGACGACACATATGCGTCAGACCGCTACGAGCGCTTTTCGCTACATACGAGGTTTAACCTGCTACGGACTACGGCGAAGCGCTACGAGATAAGCGTGGCTGTGAATGTGTTAACACATTCAGAGCCGCGAATCACTACGCGCTACGCTCGTAGCCGATCTTCTAGTTATCCTCGTATGTAGCGGAAAGCTTCTACGGCGTAGGTACTCGATATCGGGTTCCCGGCACTGACTGTGATAACTGAGACGGCGCGGCAAGGTAGATTCACAGGCTCCTGCCACGCTCCCGGTACTTTCTGCCGTCTCCCTCCACGCGTCGCCGGCACTGTCTCAGTAACGGGGTCTTCTTTTCTTCTGTGCCTGTTCCCACGTTAGGTGGGGTCGGCTCTCCTAATTAATCGGCGCCAAGTCGCTCGGTCTTGGGTTGTCGGGTCTGGTAATTCTTCCTTAATCCAGCGGTCATGCTAGTCCACCATGTAGAGGGGGGGCGGCCCCTATCTCTATTACGTTCCGGGATGTTTAAGGCCTTTTCGACAACGTAGTCATCAGGTCGTCTCATGACGTGGCCATACCACCTAACACGGCTTTCAGAAAGCTTTTCTGGTATTGGAGCTGAAGCAGCTACCTCGTCTCGGTAACGGGGTCGACCTTTATTAAATACGATTAAACACACTCTCGGTCAAAATAAACTTGGCTAAGTCAGGATTCTGCTTATATTTGTACTGTGCATCGGACAACATTAGCGACCGTAACGAGGTACTACAAAATAGTTGGGAGATGTTCCAGCTTTAGCGGTCTCGAACATGGCCGGCTATTAACAAAGCTTTGACTATTGCACTATAACACAGAATAAATAATGGAAATAACGTACAGAAGTTCCTCTGCCTAACAAAACCAATGTTTGGCGGCTAGAAAATACTTGTTATCGCACGCGCTCGCCGCATATTACCAACGCACTCTTTCGTCCCTAGCGCGATCAGTGTGTGAGAGGTTAGTCGATGCGACATATGGAATAGGTCTGATTATAACGGTAAAGGAAACTTTTTGTTATGTTCCTTGCTCATCGGCAAACAGTCCTAAGACTATAAGTCGATGTGTGGATTTGTGACAGTACAAGGCTACTTACTCTCTATTTTGTAGCCCCCGTGCTAGTTTATTGGGATGGTTGATTAATCACTGCTTGTATTTTATTTTAAGGAAATGTCTCGGAGTTCTTCCTTCACCGTGCCTATTGACAGATGTTCATGCAGTTCACTGCAGCACACACCACGGTACGATCGCTATTGATCTCAGGATCTTATTCTGTAATCTTTGTATGATGTTTTGCTGACGTACCAACTGGATTCTTTTGAGGCGGAAAATAACAGTTGATAGGCCCTAATGCCCATTTGAAAAGTTACGCAATAGCCCTACAGGTAACAATTTCACTAGACTTAGGGCCTACGCACACCACGCTGTGCTCGTGGGCGCTTTTGTCAACAAACGGGTTTTCCCATGGTATCGGCTACGTGCGTAGCGCTACGAAATTGTTGACAGTGACTATGTTTTTGTATTAAATATATCGCAAATATCTGCACCGATGTCTTCACTAAGAAACATATTATAATATAAAACAACCGCAGGCAAGCTCGAGTATGGAAGTTTTACGTTACGCACCGCATCCTCGCAACACAGCTTAAACAATTTCTACCAGTTATACAACTGCAAGCGAAAACTCGAAGTCACTTGATACGAATGATACATACATGCACTGGGAAGGCTTTGGGACTTTTTAAATTTGTAAACAAGAAAAAATATGAACCACAAATTAAAGTTTCGCAAAACTGCAAAGCTAAGTAAACTCTATAAAGTTTTGATTTTGTTATAGAGCACAGAGGCAAAGATTACTTGAACTATCTACCTTATTAGAAAAAACCCGGTCAAGTCAGTCAGAGTCAGACTTGCGCACCGAGGGTTCCGGACCACCCCGTACAATAGAAACCGTCCACTATAAACTGTCACTCACAAAATATGTATTCACATACTTAGTGCGTGTCAGTTTATACTGGACGATACATTTTCAGTGATGTAATTACAATTTTACGGTTTTCGCAATTTTTCCTTTATCTGTGCTATAAGACGTTGTTTCGTACAAAATTTCAAGATTCTGAGTTCACTAGTATATACCCTGTAGGTTTTGTATCCCTTAAGAATTTCGAATTTGCATAATCGGCTGTATCTTTTGATTGCTTTAGCCTAAAAGATTGATTTTTTCACAGCTTCAAGAGACAGTAGACTTGAGTATTTGATATAAATTTCAGCTTGATACATTCACGCGTTCCTGAGAAGAAGGGTCTTGACAGACGGACGGACGGACGGACAACAAAGTGATCCTATAAGGGTTCCGCTTTTTCCTTTCGAGGTGTGGAACCCTAAAAATACCTTAATTTTACTATTCCAATTTCTAGTTAGTGTAGTCAGATTTATATTTGGGTTGAGATAGTAAGTAACTTAGGTGCATTATGCATAGACCTGTAAAACATGTGCGCGGTCTCGCCTACAAATTGTTCTGTCAGTTTGGCAAGTAAATTTGTTTTTTTTTTCATTTTTATTTTTTTTCATTTTCATTATTATTTTCCCCGTACGCCCATTCAACAGACTCGTATGCACATAGCCTGAGGTTGAGTTACTGCCGAGCTCTGTATAACTGCGCCGCTGCCGCTATCGGAGGCATCCGGGAAGTTTCCCCATTAAAATAACGTGCACAGCTCGCCTTCATAAATATCGCTATACTCGTATTGTTCCGAGCCGAGATTTCCCCTGAACAAGAAACGCTATTCACAATGTGTCTCGATTCATCTCATCGCTCCCCTTTAGTATATGATAAATATGTTAGTTATACATGTATTGCGGCGAATCATGATCCCTATGAAAGGTGTCATCTCCGTACAATTCATAAGGAAACTTAAAAAGTAAAATTACACTGAGATGACAGCTGTTATAGCACCGAACATGAGTGTCAGAATGCGGTTAATTTAATTTAATTTATGTGTGTGACTGTACCTCTTAATAGTTGTAATTTTAATTTTAAAACTTACTTATAATTAAAGCTGTCATAGGTACCTACTTCCTTGCTGTGCCCTAACAGGGTTCATGTGTGAACGAACCCTAATGTAACACCTATTTTGTACCACATGATAACTATGCAATAAATGAATTATGAATTAAACGAATTGTGTATTATAAATTCGCTGGAATACGTATAGTATATGATCGTCGTCTAGTTCCCATAAAACAAGCCTTGTTGAGCCATGTGGCTAGTTCAATTTGTTTTTATAATGTTTTATGTATTATACAGCGTGTCTATTTGATATAACCGCAAACTATAGGGGGTTATAGAATAGGCACTAATTAATATATTTATCGATAAATTATTTAAAAAGGCGAACTTTTTTTTCCATATAAAAAAGGTAATTCAGCACGCAATGGATCAATAGTGTGTCTTACTGATGTGACATCACAATTGTCACAAGTGACCAACTCCTTCCATGTGTCAAATGAGTGTACACCGTACATTGCTGCTCAAAGATTTTAAAAATTAATTACGCCATGACAGTTAACGCTAAATTAATAATTGTTATAAATATCACATTATAACACTAAAATCTAAATCTGGCTACAATATGCGGTTATATTAAATATACACGCTGTATACTGAACGCGGGCATAGACCATTTCTTTTCATGATGCATTTCGAACCATGTTTTAGGAGAGGAACAAAATGTTTGTATGAGACCGACTCCAATTAGAGAAAAAGACAAGAATGAGAGTTGCATACCAGATTTAAAAAAAGAGTTTAGACTTCACTGGCGACAGCTGAAAATGGTCCATAATAATGATAGACATGTAATTCTGACATCACAACGTTGAACCTCGTACTAGCCGTTATATGGAAAATCAAGTAAAATAACTGTTTTGGTCGTGAAATATTTCGTTTAGGTACACAGTTGTCAATTACTTTTTCTCCAATATGCTCGGAAATGTCCGCCTTACTGTAGCAAAAATAGTCCGTGAAGTACCTCGTTACTGCCGAGCGCAAATTTAAAAAGTTAAAAGTCATTATTATACTGCTTTTGCGGCCAGGAAAATAAAAATAAATAAATATTTGCGGACAATCTTACACAGATCAACCTAGTCCCAAACTAAGCAAAGCTTGTACTATGGGTACTTGGCGACGATATAGATACAAAACATCCATGACTCAGGAACAAATATTCGTGCTCATCACACAAATAAATGCCCTTACCGGGATTCGAACCCGGGACCTCTTGCTTCGTAGGCAGGTTCACTACCAACTAAACCTTCCTCTTGAATCACTATATCTATTTAAAAAACCGCATCAAAATCCGTTGGGTAGTTTTAAAGATCTAAGCATACATAGGGACAGACAGACAGCGGGAAGCGACTTTGTTTTGTACTATGTTGTATATTTTCATACAAGGAATCTACCCTATCAGTACTGCGTATTATTGGAGGTCAACCTTACACTGGTTATAGGCGAATTGTGGACTAAGGCATTACGAATACCAGCCAAGAAACTATGTGCATATGAAATAGGTTAGAACCGAGGATCTAATTATGGTCGAGCTTGCGTTTATGAAACATTAATCTGGCGACTGAACAATGTCAGAATCAAAGGATTTTTATTAACCTAAGAGTATGACTTAATGTCACAGAATCTGCCTCTGCTGACATCGGTGCGTGTAAAATGGACTACCAATACCTGAAGTCAAAGTCAAAGTCAAAATATTTTATTCAAAATAGATTCATACAGAACACTTTTTGAAGGTCAAAGTATATTTTCATTTCTTTAGTATTTCAATGTATTTTTACACTTTTACAGTATTATCAATTATCACAGATTTTCATTTCATTTCATTTATTCCTTTATAAAACGTAGTTTTACATGTCAATTTATAGATGTTAATAGTACATTATGATACAAGTGTGCTAAGTTGGTCATTACACTCGAGTCGGTTTTTAAGCCTGAGCCGAAGGCGAAGGCTTAATGGAGACGAGAAGTGTAATGACCAATGCTCACGTGTTTCATACGACGTTTTTCAACACAATAGCGAGGAAAAAAAATAAATAAATAAAAAATGAAAATGTTAAAAGATATGTAATGAAAAGGCACTAGTGCGATAATGTAATGTAAAAGTCACGGCATGGGTAATATTCTGCATTATTTTGCTAATATTTACAAATATATGTAATGAAAAGGCACTAGTGCGATAATGTAATGTAAAAGGCACGGCATGGGTAATATTCTGCATTATCAGTGTAAATACGCTGTAATAAGACCTACTTTACGAGCAGGTGTGTTGAAAATAACATTATACATAATACTATCACATTAAGGTGAAAAAGTATGTCTTATATTATATTACAGCATGTTAGGTAGGTAAGTATGTCTTATATTAGGTACACTGCAGCGTGTAGTCAACGAATAATTATTATTAGTACATTTATTTGTCAAGTCACTGATTGGGCAGCGAGCCAGTTGAAAAGTCGTTCGGTTTTCAGCCATTATTGAGAAATTCGTCAATGGAATAGCATGAATCGGATGCTAGTTTAATTTTAAGTCTGTTCACAAAACACCTCATACTCGGCGCGCTTTTGACTTCTTGGGGCAACTTGTTGTATATCTTGGGCCCTATCGAGTGGAGACATTTTTGGGCCTTCGCAAGACGTGTGGCGGGAGCGCGCAGGTCGCCGCGCCGCCTGAAGTTAAAATTGTGTGAGTCACCACGCGTCGGGAACTGTTCAAGGTTACCTCTCACGTACTTGGCTACTTCTAGGACGTACAAGCTAGGAAGGGTGAGAATTTTGGTTTCCTTGAACAGCTCACGAGCAGGATGATCCCAGGAGACACCACATATGCAACGAATGGCTCGTTTTTGAAGTCTGAATGGTCTCTCACGATTAGCTGCGCTTGCCCATAAATCGATTCCATATGTTAGGAGAGAATGAAAATACCCAAAGTATAAGGCTTTTCTTACATTATTGTGATCTAGACTGGGACGCAGCCTAGTGAGTGCAAAACACGCGGACGGCAAACGATTGCATAGTGAGTCAATATGGGGACCCCACGTTAAACCAGAATCTATGACAAGACCCAAGTATTTACCTCGTCAACCTGAGGAACGAGTCGATCGTTGCAGTATATATTTAGATTGTGTTCTTTTTTTCCGCGGAGTGAAAAGTGCATGATATTGGTTTTTTCAATGTTTAATAACATACCGTTTGCCGAGAACCAAGAGGCAACGTCCCTCATTACTTTGTTGAGTTTGCTTATTAGGTCCTGCTGATTGTAAGCTGAGACAATGACACAACCGTCATCGGCGAACATCACGAATTAAGTAATGAATTGTACTAGTATTATATAATAAACTTAAAGTTTGAAAGGTTAATTATAGTTGTTAATATATAACTATAATAATGTCAAATATCACTAGTTTACATGTTTACATGACAATATGTTATAAGTAGGTCAAAGCTCATTTACATTTACAATTAGGCACATGTTAACTTACAAACATGAATTCTGTTTTCACAATGTCAAAAATAGAATAAAAAATTTTATCAGAACTAGGGAAAAATATATGTCAGGATTATATAAAACAAATTAAAAATTAGAGTATGTCAGATTGTCAGTACACAGAGAGAAAATAATAATAATAAAAATCATTTAAAGGCGTCTTTGTCATTTATAAAGTCGCTTATCGTGTAATAGGCCTTACTAACTAAATGGCTTTTTATAAACAACTTAAACTTATTTAATGACAAACCTTGTACATTTTTGGGAATTTTGTTATAAAACGCACACAATTTCCCATAAAAGAAGAACTCACCTTTTGTAAACGATAACGGGGCACGGAAAGTTTATCCTTATTTCTAGTATTGAGCGAGCATTACCTGGAACAAAAGAGGATTCGTATAAGTATAAGTATGTAACTGTTCACATATTTTAAATATTCTACTTACCTAATGAATAAACAAGTTCAATAAAGTAAGTTTATCACTAGTTGTTATAAGTTATTAATAAAAATGATTTTGCTTAGATGAGAAAAATGGAGTACATAGCTAAGTACGCCAGATGCTCGTTTAAGAAACTTTAAAGCTCTTAAATGAGCTGCTGTATAAACCAGAAAATAATCTGTCATGCTTTGATATTTCAATAATCTCAACGTATACTATTCAGAAATAACCATTTGTTTCTTTAGATAACATATTGTTAACTCATTTATCTATAAGCTGAACGACTGATATTCCACAATAATAACTGTATTGACAATATGAATTTTTATTCATTCGCAAGTTCGTTCGCAGGCGGGCGAAGACCACAGAAATTCATTGAGGGTATGATTAATTGAACGGTAAACTATTAGCGAGCCAGCGACACTTTTGGAGCTGCAGTCGCCTTAAGTGTCTGCTAGATGGTCGCCAACACGCACCTCCGACCGAGCGACCTTGGTCCGCACCGATCGTGTAGACAGTTGTTTGCAGGAAAATTTCATACTACAGCGGTCGGAGCCGACCAAGGACATTTCAAGGACTCAAGAATTTTGACGATGCTCTCTCTATACATCTATGAAATAATCATGTTTGTCAAAAACAATACGACCTTATTCAAAAAGCACAGTGATGTTACTAATAGAAACTAAAAAAGAAAAATACTTTAAATCTTTGCATAGTTCCTGCAAAGACAGCATTGATGCAAAAAAGTATGTATTGTCTAGCCAGCAAAATTTATAACCTTATAACATGAAGTCATTAAATATGTTAGAATTAAGAAAGAAATTAATGTCATTATTAATACATACATGTTATTATTCCATTTCAGATTATATAAATGATAAATTAGATTGACATTTCTTTAACTATTTTAATAATTTTTTTTCTCTTATAATTATACTTGACATATTTAATTGACATTCTTAAGATCGGACATGCACTAATACATTCATCTACCTATATAACTTTTTTATCACAGATTGTTTAACTTCCATTGCTGACCTTACTATATAATTATAATATGTACAAAGGCACCTGACTTTTGTATGCATGATAGTAGGTATAAGGTACTTATTTAGTATTAAGCTCAAAGTTTTTGTACGCCTATTGGCAAAACATAGTGAAACTGTAAAAAAAAGACAACCAATGTAATTACCTATGTTTACAAATAAAACACTTACTTACTTACTTACTTACAAGGTCGCTCCGACCGCTGTCTGGCAGACACTTTAAAGTCCAACATCGTGGTATAAAGAAAATTACTCGAATTACCTATTCATAGTTACCTGTCACAATGGTCCATACCCTCAGAATACACTGTAACATATTAAACTGGCGCCCACGTCCGTGATATTCAACAATTAGGAAGTTTGGGACTCGACAGGGGACTGAAGTTGGCTTGAATGTATGAACGGCTTACACAATGCGCAATAAAGACACATCTCTATACGTCAAAGTACCTACTTTCACCCTTTTGTTAAAGAAAGTTTGGTTCTCAAACTATTCCATTCCATGGTTAGTGTCATGACAACTCGACACTGCCAAAAATACTTTGGAAGTCTGTAGGTAGATCTATTAAATTGATTGAGTGATGCTTCTGATTTAGAAAAGGCAATTATAATTTAACTTTGATCTTAGTTTAATTAAATTTCATGTATACTTTACATGGTTAGAGTGAAATTATTTTCGGGCCCGGAAAAGGGACGCATCTGCATGTCAGAATATGGGTTATGCAGACTGGGATCGTATTTACGAAGCGTAAGTGACAGATCGTGACAGCGCCTGTATGGCATATTTTGTGGCATCTCAATGATATTACGAATTTTTCTAACATATAACGGTGGAACGGTATTTTATGTCTACAACTATTGCACTTCGAACAACGATATTCTCCCAGCAAAATTCGGTTTTAGCTTCGAATGAACCATATACCTACGTCCACTCAAATTTTACTGATTCACATAAGATGAATGAATAGACAACGGCATAGCACACATGTCATTAGACCGCGAATTATACATACAAAAAACATATCACATGTTCGGGCGCATGCGCCCTTATTACCAACAATAGCACGAGAACCACTTCCAACATTAACTAAACGCATCTGGAACATTAAAAAACAATCAGAGAAAAGCACAAACAGGCGGCTGCCTCAGCCCCATTTGCACGTACACAGGTGTCCAATAAACATTCGTTTGTTGCACAAGTGCGCGACTGCATCAATATCGCACTCTGAATGTAAGAAAGGTTAAGGTGGAAAGGTAATTTTTGTAATGGTGTGAAAGCACGTTTATCCACCAAAGGTGTTATGCAGATATTTTGGTTCGCGTCATTACTGTGGACATAAATAGCTGGTTTAAAACACCTTATATTTGGTTGGACTCATTATCTGCATAAATGGTATCTCCTCTTATAAATTGTGTGATTAAATCATAACTCACATGTACAAATAGCTGATGACATGACATATGACACTGAAACGTTGTCGCTTACAATGGGCCTCATAAGACGGCTCAAAGTCACCCAAAGGGCAATGGAGAGGGCTATGTTGGAAGTTTCTCTGCGTGATCGCATCAGAAATGAGCCTATTCGCAGCAGAACCAAAGTAACCGATATAGCCCTCCGAATCGCTAAACTTAAGTGGCAGTGGGCGCCACATTGCATGTAGAACCGATGGCCGTTAGGGCGAAAAGGTTCTCGAGTGGTGACCACGTCTTCCGGTACGGTGCGGCGTGGCTAGGCCCCCCACAAAGTGGGCTGATGACCGGTCACTTTGGCACTCCTTGGGGGAGGCCTATGTCCAACAGTGGACGTCTTTCGGCTGATATGATGAAAGGGAATCCCACTTAGTGGTACTTTTTCCCCATTAGTTCCGTCATTCAGAGACATGCCCAGTGCAAGTTACACTAAAATATTTTTTTGAACTCCTGGAACTTGATAAGGTTTGCCATTTAAATCACTTGTGTAATTAATTGTATCTAGAACTTAACACCTCCCCAGTCTGTCCTGGAATGTTAGAAAGCAATAACAAAACTGAGTTCACTGTATTCCCGAGTGCCTTCATCCACACGTATGCAGTCCAATAAACATTCGTTTGCTGCACTAGAGCGAGAACCAGAATCAATGGCGGGCACAAAGTGTTCAATTGTTCAATATGTGAACACAAGTCGATGTAATCAGAAAAGAGAGACAAGAATATATGTATTGGTATCTGGCATTTTCTTGATTTCAACTTCATTTTGTAAATTGTACTAAATGCTCTTTACGTTTACGTTGAAGATTTTATATTCATTAATACGAGCTTTGCGTCATTTCGTGTGACGTATCAAAACCTTCAATATATCAAATCAATGTACTAAATTTGCAACATAGTTCATTTAATACTTCTTTTCTATAAAAAAAGTGTTAACATCTTTATCCTGCACACCAGTTTTATCTGCCTGTATTTTCAGAATGACCTCATTTTCATAAAACTGTAACGTATTTTGACGATCATTTCTTAGAACGAAAACAATCCCTCAACTCAAAACGAATATTTGCAAGAATATTTTCTCTCTTCAATTGTAATAATTTAATTGCTGGTTTCAACGGCCAGGAAAATATTTATCTGATAACATTCGCGAAGTTGAAAAACTTATCATATTTTTGATTCTATATCTCGGAAATTTCAACAGTATTTCTTTTAATAATATGATTCGTTTTTGTTCGTGTATTTAATGATGATCAACATCAAGTACAGAGTCTGTCTGTTGTTGATATAGTTTCCTCCAGCAGGTTGTTTATTTTGAAATAAGTTATTTTTCTCGTTTTGATATGACGTTTTGTCTACTTTTTCATTATTTTGGAAGAAATTACTTTGAATCTTCGTCTTGCATTCTCTGAAATCTACTATTTCTGAAATTAAATTTCTGGTACATGCCACTTCTAGCAATTGAAGGTCAATCAATATATAGAGAAAACAGTTATCCCTTGTTAGTTAGGCCTAACTACCTACTTTAGCCCTTAATGATTCATTTGACCTAATATTTCACTAGATCTATTGCATTTTTTTCTTAGGTAAATAGTAAACTTTATAGGATTAAATATAGCAAAACAAACCTAACCTGATGAAATTCAAAGAAAACCCGAGATGTTCACTGTTTCGAAGAAAAATGCATTAGGTCTAGTGAAACATTAGGTCTAATGAAACATTAGGGCAAAAGTTAGTCGGTCAAGTGACGGACCCCCGGAGAAAATGATAAATGATGATGATGACTAAATAAGACCGATACCAAATGTGACACCCCTGAAGTTGCAAGCATCCCACGGCTACGGTATTGACCGCTTATTATTACACTTGTTTGCCACGGACGTGATATAAACAAATATGCAAATTTCAATGGAGTAAATATTCACATAAAAGATTAATTAGATCATGTTATTTCGGTAAATAAAGGGTAGATACCTTTAGTACAGGTAACACTACCGCCGTGTGGCGTCGAGTTAGAATAACACCACTCCCTTCTTCCTGTGGGTGACATAAGAGTCGTACTAAGGGAACAGGGTTGAAGTATGTTCTGGGCGATGGGCTAGCAATCCACTGCGATATATAATTTTGTCGATCTTTTATATTCACATTTATACAATACTACTTGTAATGTACATACCGACTTGTAAAACATTGACTTTTATGAATAAATATCTTGTATCTTGTATGCTAAAAGTGTCACTGGAACACAAGTTTCATGTGCTGTACTTACCCCTTTTGGGAATGAAGGCGTGAATCTATGCATGTATGTATGTATGTATGTAATACTACAGGTCTCAATGCTGAGCGTTTTCACCGCTGCAAATACGCGGCATACCGTATGCAGATTGGCGAACGCCGACCGCATTTTTTAATTTGCACTGCTCTTTGCCGGCTCAAGTATGCATGAGCTGGGTTAATCAATTGCGTTCTATCTGGTTCGACCTATTGGTATAGGTTATATAATAGCACTTAAATACGTACAGACAGCCCTCTGGAAATTTCTGGACCAAAATATGTCAAATACGGCCAATACAACTCAATGCTGTATAGGAACAGGATCGGAGAAATAAACTATGTTCTCAAAAAAGACCGGCATAAACGTGTTAGTAAACGGAACATATTTTAAAATTAAAAGTGAAGTGGAAACATCATTATGTAACACGCATCTGTGAGCTGTACTTGCTACACGACATAAAATAAATACATAAGACATATTACATTAAGGACACACTCGTTTAGCGGAAATGATTGTAATACCGAAAAGAAAAACGATAAAGAACTTTCTACTGTATTCTATTCTATGTAACTGGGAGCCCCTTATTTTACCGACAAACGTTTCACCGAATGAATTGTTTTGCCGAAACTTAATGGTGGTGATGGTTGGTTTGTTGTATAACAATCCTGAAAAGTATACAGTTTGTGAAAAAAATGTTTGCGAAGAAATGAAAAGTCGGCGAAATGTTTGTCTGTAAAACAAGGGTATGTATCAAAACCGATGTTTGCCAGCTAGAAAACTCAAACCAAGCCATCCCGCTCTACCGCATATAAGACGTATTATTTCGTCTTGTTAAAGTTAAGTTACTTAAGGCGCCATAGGTTCATGATCTTCTCTCCCACTCACTGAGCATAAGCGTCAGCGAGATGGAAGTGCATGTTCGGAAGCGCGGATATCATGTTTTTTAATTTAAATTTTTTGTACGTTTAAATAAATAAATAAGTGATCACTAAGTTCCCTCAAACATATTGCCGATTTTTAAAACCAAGCTAGCTTAGCTAGCTTTAGCTTTTGTGCATAATTTGTTACAAATGTTTTAAGTGTATTATAGACCTTTGTTCGTGATTTTTTTCAATCGAGCGAAAGTCAAAAACTCAGGATTCCAATAGCTGTTATCCCTCGAGAAAGGCCTCAAAATTGCTAATTAAATTTAGGGCAGCCGTATTATAATCCAAACAAGAGCAACGACTTTTCAAAAATTTGAAGTCGGTTACCGTAAACAACATGCCACCTGAATGGAGCGATATCTTCCTTTCGCCCAACAATGAGAGCATCGATTTTTTTCTGCGTCACGTAATTAATTATTGGTTCAATAAATTCACCTAAACATTGAAAAGCCTGCCTCATACACAAGCAGGCTATATTTCTCACGCCTGCATGCACCTGCAAATCTTCACAGACGTATGTAGATCGCATATTTTAATTCGCCTGCTCTTTGCGGCTCAAGTATGCATGGACCGGGTTGATCAATTGTGCAGGCTCGTTCGGTTGGGAAATGCCTGGAGCTCGCGTCGGTATATCGGTAAATAGAAGTCTTGGTACTTAGTATACCTACAATGTGAGGTGAGGTGTTGATGTTTTGACCTATTTTGAACGCCAGTCGTAGTTGAATGAGTTTTAATATGTTTAGCTACCAGACATACTGAGTTGTTTGTTTCTTTAAATGTGTGTGCTATCATTTGTCATATTTAGAGCACGCTTCTACTATTGTAACGTTGACATTATACATACATACATACATATAATCACGCCTCTTTCCCAGAGGGGTAGGCAGAGATCACGGATCTCCATTTGCTACGATCCTGACAAACCACTTTCGCTTCACTCACTTTCATAATATTTCTCATATATGCTCGTCGGTTTAGGGTACTTTTGACCTGGCCTTTTTGTAAGATTTCTCCAATTTGATCGGAGAAAGTATGTCTGTCTTGTCCCAACTTGCCCTTCCACTCTTTTTATATACACTCTCTTCGTTAATCTTCTTTCATCCATCCTCTCTACATGCCCAAACCACCTTAACATACCCTTCTCAATGTTCGTGACTATATCTCTATCGATTCCACACTTATCTCTTATCACACTGTTTCTGACTCTATCACTCAATTTCACTCCACACATACTTCTCAACGCTCTCATTTCTACTGCATTCACATTATTTCGTTGCTTATACATTATTTTTATTACTATTTTAAAATAAAATTCTCTTCTTCGTCGTTTTCACTCCTGACAGAGTGGTCGTAGTTGTTGGAGACTCCAACAGTACCTAAGAAGGTACTACCTATTTTATTTTTATATAAATGTTTAATGTAGTCTTAACCTACTTTTACTACTTTTTCTAGTTATCTGTGGCACGATGGCCCTTGCTTCTTCTTGTGCTAATCTCCATGGTCGGAATACATAGTTTCCACGAAAATAGTTTTTTATACTGTTGCTGCCTATCCCACTACTCATATAAACACGAATCAACACCTAGATAGTCTACGTTACAGTGGTGACCAATTAAGGTCGCATTTCTTATGCTTGCGTATAGTGATGCGTCTACTGCAGCTAGTCTGTCCATCTTATTGGTGACCTGCCTCGCGGTATCGTACCCTTGATTAAATTAGTGTTCTGTAATTATTTTAATTATGTGTACTTTTGACTTGTGCCTTTATTGGCTGCATTCAATGTTTTTGACTTGGTTAAGAGACCCGTTAATATAAATACAGTGAGTGGTGGGATCGAAGAAAAAGTTGAAAGAGGGAATTTGGAGGCAAACCTGGTTTACTTACTGGTACTCTTCTTGAACTTCTTCTGCCCCAGGGCGTATGATCGGGGCGATAGAATCACGCAGTTGTTTTGGTTTTGTCCACTCGCGGTATTTTATTTCGAAGGGAGCGTGTGCTCGACCCCAAGCGCGCAATAGTAGAGATATTGTCATAGTATTCATTTTTCTACCCCCAATTCATGTGTGTGAATGTATGGAATTAGGATAGGATAAAAAGGGTACTTTGAAATTACTAGTGATGGGCAGTGATGGTTAGAACGCCTAACTTACAAACCGAAACGCACGGAGACGAAATGGACTTGACATTAGGCGTGAGCAGTTAAAAATATAGTTCACGTCATCGACTACAATTATATCAAGGGTGCTGACTTACTTGGAATACACATACTCTGCAAAAATAGGTATCCACTTGCCGTGGTCAATATTTGACAAGATTCGAGAAAACAGTTGAAGGATATTAAAAACTTTGTATGAAATATAAATGTCAGAACAGCCAGCGCCATCATTACATGTGAAGTATTATATCAAAGCTCCCAATAACCCTTTGAATTCGCATACCCGAACCAAACGCATTCAAAAATCCTTTCAAAACAGTCAAAGAATCCATACTCCCTAAAGACTACCAATGCACCATGCAGCATAATCGCCTTGAATATCTTTCCAGCAAAGGCTTTTGAGTTTGAGGCTATTTTGTCGTCCTAGGCCAAGAAGCATTATGTCACAATGACGGTCCTATGTAGATACGCCTTTTTGTCTTAGGACTAGCCCCTACTTTTAAAGTAATAAGGGCGTAAGTGCCGGAAAATTCTGGTAGCATATGCCCTTTTTCAATTCAGGGCAAGGCCAAATATGACCCAAATACTGGCCGGTTGAATCGGGAAAGCCTATAAAGGGGCAGAAATGGACCGTGTAATGTGGGAAGAGTGGAAATAATTTTTAAATATTATCTTCTTTGGGATGGTTCGGAACACGCAATTGAGTTGGTCACGTTCATGTCTATTATATCTATTAATTTTTATATGGTAATATGCCACCTTTGTTAATATTATTTAGAAAGTACGGAGTAAATCATATTATCCAGATTCTAGGTTAAATAATACAATACACATTTATTTTGTGGCATACCGATAAAGTAATAATGAGCAAAATATTACATAAAAAATGACGGATGGATATCAGGGTGGATTGCAAAAAATGTGTACATACTCGTAGTTCAGAGCCTTAATCTAATCTACGCTTTAACTTTTTTCCATTGTGTAACGGCAATTACCCATACATTTTATATGGGTAACTTTCGTTACACAATAGAAAAAAGTTAAAGCATAGATAAAATTAAGGCCCTAAATTATGTACAATTTTTTTGCAATCGACCCATAAATGCTTTTATATTTTGAAAGCTGCATTATAATCTCGACGTTTTTTGCTTAAATGAACAAGACAATAGGCTTGTTGCGTGGTGTTAAAATTGATAACGTCGTGTTGCTTAATGGATAGTAAACCATCATGTGATTGTAATAAAGTATAAATTACAAAATATAATTCAAATCATAAAAAGATATGAACCTTGAAAGTTTAGAAAAAAAAGTTTTTTTATTTATTGTCCAAGAGTAAATTTAAAGGTACCAATAGAATCCTTACGCTTTTATAGAAACAAATTTGTATGACAACTATGGACCTAAACGCAGTATTTCGCGACCGAAACAGCAATTTACTTCATTTTCCATGCAACGGTTAGTACAAATTGCACGTTGTGACGTCATACTTTAAAGCCAACCAGTATGAAGCGTTTCGGCTGCTGTCAGCGAGGTCCGTCTTTAACTCGATTTTTTGGGTATTAATGTCCTTTAAATGTAGTTGCTTCCATACAAACATTTGTTCATCTACAAAAACTGGTTCGAATGGCATCGTAAACAAATTTAAGGTCACAAGCCCATTGTTCAAAAAACATTAATTTTCGATCTCCTCGGATCGTCATTTCTGTGACAAAACTATCCAATAAAATTAAATACCGCCGTCAAACCAATTTGACCTATCAAAAATACAAATTACAAAGTGTCATTACAATGACAGGTCGTCATGAAACGGTCATTTAGAGACCCGATACGAAACTTTGCTCCCAAGTGTTCTATTACGAAGATAAAGGAGACCTCTAGAAATTTAATTAATGCCCAGGGGCATCATAAAACTTAAATCCTAAATTATATCCCTCACCGTCAGAACCATTTTGGGGAATATATAAGTAGGATATGCTGCAGATATGCCGTTATTCTTCCAAAGTAAATAAATCTTGGCGTAAACTTTTTTGCTCAGATATTAGCTCATAATATTAGCCGTCATTTGTTATTTTAGGGCCTAAATGATTAAGATCATAAACTATGGACGATGATATTAAAAGGGAAAGGAAAGAATTTTGTGAATTTTTCATTTTATCTTATTAAACATTGCTGGATCCCCGAATTAAACAATGAATACTATAATTATACGGTACAAAAGACTCGCATTAATTGGTAAAAGAAAAGCCGAACGTTTTGGTGCAATTAGGGGTGTAGACGGGTGGATTGCAAAAAAATTGTACATAATTAAGGGGCTTAATCTAATCTATGCTTTAACATTTTTCCATTGTGTAACGAAAGTTACCCATATAAAATATATGGGTAATTGCCGTTACACAATGGAGAAAAGTTAAAGCGTAGATTAGATTAAGGCTCTTAACTATGTACAATTTTTTTGCAATTCACCCAGACACCAAATAAAATAATCAGTAATGATGAATTTTCTTGACAAATGATTAAAAATATTATCAACCGAAAAAAGATTAGCAGGGGATTCAATAATCACAAAGTTAAAGAGGGGTGTATTCTGTCCCTTTACCGCAAAACGCACCCATTCTGCGCAACATTTTATTGAATAAAAAAAAACTTTCATGTTAAACGATTGTCAGTTAATTATAAATACGTGATTAAGTCCCGTTTAGTCAAAACTATGTGTGAGAATCGTGAAAGTTTGAATCAATGATGCATACACAAATACACATACAATGTTCGTGAGGGGTTAAAAACGTTATGATTTATTCCATTCTGAGCAAATATTTGGCAGGTATTTGCTAGCATTAGTGTACTATACACAAACGGTAGCCGGCAAACAGTGCAAATATTTTACTACATTCATTAGACGTAGTTTACAGCCGTAATTTCAAGGGGTATTTTCATCTATTATTTACTTAAATAGGTTCCAGAATGTGTATTTTGTAGACAGTACACTCGAGGGCAATGGAGAAATAAATGTACATACAAATTGGAGATGAAAAATGCCGGAGCGCAGTTTTAATCGATCTTGATTGTTCACTTAACAACTTTCACTGCCTAGGGGGCGCCTAGGCCTTAGCCGCCTTTCGCTACTTAGTGGGAAAACCACGGGATTAGCTAATACGAGCGTAGCACTCAGCGATGTGTTAATATCTCTATCCTAAATGACAAAAGGAAAAAGGAACCATCACTATCGATATCATATCTTTATTGTTTATTGTGATTTTGATAGATATACATGAAAGTGGGGATCAAGGACCGGAAACCCCTTTTTAGGGTTAAGCCTATCGATTTGGTAACCCGCTCAATTTAGTTACCTTATTATAGGGTTACCCTATTGTTATGGTAAGTATAAGTTAACCTCAAACCGAGATATAGGGTTTTTGTTTAGGGTTTTTATTAACTTATGGTAACCTTATAGAGCACTAATCGTACTCGCGTTGCTGTCGCAAGCCGTATTCAAATATTCGTGAAAATGATGTTCATTTGAACTGGTTCAAAACTTGGTTAGTGGCAAGCCAAGTTAACTCAATCAATAGGGTTACCCTAAGCATTATTATAAAGTTACCAATATGAATAGTCTTTAAAAAACAACTTCTAAAATAAGGAAATGGAAAACCCTGATTGGGGAAACCGGTTCCGTCCCTGGTGGGGATATCACGTAAGTACTGAAGTACTCGTATATACATGATATGTTTATTATTACAATATTACATATGATCAATATTGTTTTAAATTTGGAACTATTTATAAATTAATTAATTATTATTGTTTGAAATTATTGTAACAAATTTGTTGTATTTACCTGACGAGCTTTCTGTGAATTCATTTTATTAATGTACAAAGAGAATTTGTAAAATATTATGTCAATTTTCAATCAGCAATAAATTAATCTAATCTAATCTAATCTAATCTTTGGAATCGGATTCCTTAAGCTAAGCTTACGAGGAACTACGAGTACATAAACTACCTTCATATAAAGCCATGATGACCTAGTAAAGGTTGCGGGAGTCCGCTTAATGCGGGTGGCACAGGACCGGTCACTTAGGCACTCCTTGGGGGAGGCCTATGTCCAGCAGTGGATGTCTTTCAGCTGATATGACGATGATGATGATGATGATGATGATAGCCTTGCTTCTTCTTAATTCTTAGTCAATCCCTCATGACTGAAGATCGTGACCATGCCATTGCCCTCCATGCAGTTCGGTTCCATGTCAAGTGGATCGCATGGGAAAGCATGGGCTAGATTGCATTTGACAGCCCTCTTAATTGCATCAGTCCAACGCACCAAAAGCAAAAAAAAAGAAAAGTTTAACGGCTTTCTTTTTTTAGGCCTCAAAAAAGAAGCATATAGTCTTTATTATCCTTATTAAGAGAATGAAAGGTCCACGGAAAGAACAAGTCTAGTCACTTTTTTTTTCAAAATTAGATTTTAATGTCACGTTGACAGTAAAATCTAATTTTGAAAAAAAAAGTAAGTAGGTATACTTGTTCTTTCCGTGGACCCTTCAGATGTACCTATTGAGTAAAAGTTTTATTGCTTGCCTAAATTAGATAGATGTTTGTTTGCAAGTGTGTGATTATGATGGTAATATCCGTTGCTATTCATCTGATTTCACCTGAAAATGACCTTCCAGGTGTCCATAGGCTTTATACAACACCCCGTGACTCTTCCGACATTGTAAAACGCGAGCAGTTGCGCGTACAGCTTTCGTTATAAACCGATACCCGATATTGTCTGATATTACCATAAATGACACGTAACAGAGTCCAGTATCGCAAATTCGCCGGCATGCTATAATAAGTGATAATGATGACATCACGTGCCAGACATGCGTTTGTTATGCGAACGAGCAACATCAAACGAACAGATGTGCCACCAGATCTATATTGCAAGTAGGTACAAGTACACATACACATAAAATAAGAGTGATATCCTAAGGACGTACTATTTCGCCAATTAAGACACATGGAATTACGGTCTTAAACTCTGGCAACGAATCTAGCGAACAAATTGTGACCGATGAGACTTATAATCGTAATAATTTTAAATATTTAAAATCTTATTTCGACTGATAATTTTTTTCTTTGCTTAAGTCAAATTTTAGCTTGTTAGAAAGAGAAGAGAGTGACAGCGATTAGAGGAAAACGTGAGAAGAAACCTTTCACTATAGATATAATAAGAAAGAGATAAGTTTCACTGTACTTCCCCAGTAAGGCTGCACCTGATAAGAGCGGGATGACATTCCGCTGTATCCTCATCATCCTCCTAACTTTTTCCTGACTGTATTCAAGGCGTCCGAGGTCCACTTAATCTTAATAGGTACTAGTTTAGCGAAAGCGACTGCCATCTGATCTTCCAACCCACAGGCAAAACTAGATCTTGTTGGGATTACACCGGTTTTTTTCTCACGATTTTTTCTTCACCGAGAAACTTCTGTTAAATCAAGGCATATGTTGTACTTAAGTTTTTATTTAATCCAGCTTGGCACGGGGTTCGTACCTAAAGCCTCCAGATTGAAAGTCGCCTGCTTTATGCCTTAGTCTCCGGTCGACTCCATACGCCGGCAAGGCGTCAAGTTGTATGGATGTGCAGCTTCATTACTTAAGAACATGACACTGTAAGTGGCGTGTGGCGTTAACCGGAGACTATGGACTTACCGCTCCTCTACCTCTCCACAAAACCTACATCTATGTTGTTAAAAGCCACAAAATTATAATGACGCGTCCATCCCCCAGCATTACCGCACACGATCGATACACGCTTTCAAGTAAAGAGCTGTTTTTCACATTGAAAAACATGCTAAAAATAAACCTTTTACGCCATTATGGATGGGCCTGGATAATTTGAAGTGAGAGGCGACGCGGAGGGAATATTTAAGAGTTTGGGCTTATTTTCTGCCGTTGGTGTGAGCGGGCAACTTTTAATTAATACCTGTATTGGTGTAATAAAGGAAGTTTTTATAGTCTTGATCGTATAGATATAAGAACTCGTCGCCATCTTTAATCTAGTTTTTGAAACGACTTCAGAAGGAAGTTTATTTGTGTAGGATACTCGATATTTTAAATTAGGTAGGACTTTGCACAAAACCGTTTCTTTCTATTCGCAATTGTGTACAAACGCAATTCTACACAACAATAATCTTTTCAACAACAAAACATGTTCACCATAACGTAGGTACATTTTGCACCGAAACAAAGGAGGCACAGTTTTTTTAATCATTTAATGTGAATTAGTTTTGAACTCTGCTGAAACGTCTTATTTTCGATACTCCCAAATTCCCCTAAGTAGATCGTGATCGTATTATGAATTGATGAATGTCAATATTGTCAGGCGCGGCTCACTCGCGATTTGCGTTTATCGCTACAAGTACATGCCGGTTGCCCCTTGGCAGGGCCCTACTCAGTGGCTGCCACGCCGTGCATGGGCTCGAACGCGCACGCGACCTACTTCGCGCGCACAAGCTTACGTAAATATTATATCGGAAGTGAACGTGCCATGCCACCGCATTCGTCTGTTTGTGTGTTGTTGAATTACTGTTGAAATGAATAAAAATAAACCTAAAAAATATTGTTTTGCAACGGGTTGCAAGAACAATAATAAAAATTCGAATCTGGCATTTTTCTATCTCCCGGCACGCCTGAAAGATGCCGAAACGTAAGAAAATGAACTTAATAGATAATAAGTAGTTACTGAATAATAATAAAAGAGGTATTATAGGTGTATCTACTTCCATATATAACACTGTATGAATCAAGTGGAATCAAGTAATACCCAGAACAATTTTTATTATGTTTAAGTATGCAGGTAAATTTTAATTGATTGTTATCTGAT
This sequence comes from Epinotia brunnichana, assembly GCA_963854355.1. Classification (NCBI taxonomy): domain Eukaryota; kingdom Metazoa; phylum Arthropoda; class Insecta; order Lepidoptera; family Tortricidae; genus Epinotia; species Epinotia brunnichana. Next base: position 30,126,887 of record OY977945.1, read on the forward strand.
ATACCTGTGAATTTAAATTCTGGTATAGTAAAGTATACCTACTTACTAAAACAACAACTAAGTACCGCCGTACCATCCCTTTTTAGGGTTCCGTAGCCAAATGGCAAAAAACGGAACCCTTATAGATTCGTCATGTCCGTCCGTCTGTCTGTCTGTCTGTCCGTCCGTATGTCACAGCCACTTTTTTCCGAAACTATAAGAGCTATACTGTTGAAACTTGGTAAGTAGATGTATTCTGTGAACCGCATTAAGATTTTTACACAAAAATCGAAAAAAAAACATTAAGTTTTAGGGGTCCCCATACTCAGAACTGAAACACAAAATTTTTTTTTGTACTCGATGAATAAAAATATGTGTATTAAGATTTCATAGAGAATACTGCAACGTCACTCTTTTAATAGTTGTAGTCCATGTTACTGTCGAAACAATCGAAATAACTACTTTTCGATACGCTCCAGACAACTAAAATAAATTCGACCAATCACGTGGCTGCTTTACTGAACTGTAATGACCGACCAATAGAATCGCTTTGATGTCGTACGCTCGTTGATGTCTTTTAAGATATCAACAAGCGTACGAGCGATGAGATGCACTTCGTTTCAACAGTATCGAGTTTGTTTAATTAGTTCAGTTGACTCGTAGAAAATTAATTTTAATGAACTCGTACAAAAAGTATTGTTGACATTAGTGTTATAATCAAGCTTTTTAATCTCGTACCTTACTTAGGCCACTCAGCAAGCTTCGTGGCCTAAACACGGTACTCGACTGAAAAGCTCTCTATTATAACACGATTGTGAAAAATACTATTTTCATCAAACCCATACGTGTGAGATCTATGGATAGGTCTTCAAAAATGATATTGAGGTTTCTAACATATTTTTTTTCTAAACTGAATAGTTTGCGCGAGAGACACTTCCAAAGTGGTAAAATGTGTGTCCCCCCTCCTGTAACTTCTAAAATAAGAAAATGATAAAACTAAAAAAAATATATGATGTACATTACCATGTAAACTTCCACCGAAAATTGGTTTGAACGAGATCTAATAAGTAGTTTTTTTTTAATACGTCATAAATCGTAAACCGCAATTTATTTCACGGAACCCTTCATGTGCGAGTCCGACTCGCACTTGGCCGCTTTTTTTCTATTCGTTACGTTGCATGGTAACGTAACGCATTCGTTGCATTATTTAATTTAATTAAACATAATTAAAATGTTTAAAAATAAAGCAACAAGATTCTGCATTACTGTGCAGTTGCAGAAAAGCCAATAAAAGGTGGCCTGGCGGTCTTGGTGTAGGTATTCAATTCGTCCAAATTGTGAGATTTATTATTTTAGAGATAAATAATGAAATAAATAATGTATGAAGAATATAAATGTACGAGTATATCTCTCTATATTGAATGCAAGAAATAAATGGGCAAAACGTTATTATATTATTTTTAGTCGTTGACAGCCCTCGCCATCGACGACGCGGCAAGTGAGCCAATTCATTTTTACCGTTCGTACACAGCCTTAACGTTCCGTTTGGCTTGCGCTGGAGTCGAGGACGTCAGAGGGCCATAAATCATAGTGTTTTTGCTAAGAAAAAAGCGGCTTTTGTAAAGATCAAAGGAGTGTGCCTTCTGTACTTGTACTATTACTTATTCTGTGATATTGTCAATGTTTTTAGGGGTCTTAATTCTGATCATCGCATTTGAAACAACTTCTTGTGCTATGAACAAAAATGCAACTTGTTCTGATTTTTGACACGTTAGCTTAGCTCGCAAAACAGATTAAATTCTCGGACCAAGAATGTCACTTTTATTGATGAATGGTTCCGACATACATAGGTTTAGTTTTATTTATTTATTGCTTTCATATAACCATAAACCCATAGCTGGGCATCGTTAATCAAATAGTTAACTACGTTAATCGCTAATCCGTTAATAAAAAAGTTAACTTCGTTAAACGTTAAAACGTTACATTTCGGAAGATTTAACGAAAGTTAACGTTAATCGTTAATCCGTTAACACGTGATAAAAATTGCATTACTTACATAGTACACTCGTTTTCCTACGTGGCCTTAAGAGGCATAGTAAGCTAGAGCTTCAGTAGAAGGCTCAAAGTCATCCAAAGATTAATAGGAAGGGTTATGCGAGGGGAATTTCACTCCCCCCTCGAGTGTGCTCCCCTTGTCTGGGCGGTGGGGCTTAGTAACCGTGGACTGGTCACCCACGGCGAAGCTAAGAGGCACCCAGGGCCGGCCTGTTTGGGCTGCCGGCTGGCCCGAGGAGGGCGCTCCTAGCGGGCTTGCCTAAGCCCGCTTAGGATGCGTTGGGGCGAGACCGCAGGAGAAGAGTTATCTCTATCTTCTGCGGCCGAGGTGGGATCGCAGGGGGAGAGGCGTGTTGGTATAACGATAACGGTGCGCCACTCTCCCTACCCCCTGCGAACTTGGCGGGGCCGTTCCGCTGAAACGGCATTGGTGGGACCGCAGAGGAAGAGGAATGCGTATTACGGTGCGCCGTTTTCCCAATCCTCTGCGGCCGAGACGTGGTCAGTGGCGGAACCGCAGATCTGATTCGCCACCAGGTGTTGGATTTCCCGTACCCATGATCTCCCCGTAGCGGACTCAGGGGGTCCGCTACTGAACAGGTGGAGATCGAGGAGGCAGGCGCGCCAAAACATCTGGCGTGCCTCACGTGGACGATCCGAGATCCGAGAGGAGGAGAAGGATCCGAGAAGGAGCCGCCGGCGGGGTCGCGGATGTGTGCGCAAGCGTTCCCGTAACCTCGCCGCCAGGCGGCGAGGCGGCAAGTGGGGGGGGGGGGGGGGGGGGGGGGGGTTTAGTGGAAAAAGGTGGACCAATGAGCTGGTATAGGTGGCGGGAGTCTGCTGGATGCGGGTGGCGCAGGACCGGTCATTGTTCCAGTTTTTGCAGGGAGGCCTATGCTATGTCCAGCAGTGGACGTATGTCGGCTGATGTCATGATGATGATGCCACTCTTTCTTTATAAAACAGAATATAAATACACACACTGCACAAACGCAAACTATCACGGACAGTACAGATTCAAAGTCACGGTAATCCAAACAGTACGTAAGTACTATTTGTTGAGGTAGGTACTAAACAAAACACTCGTCACTCTAAGCGCCGGCGCTAAGTAATGATAGTAATGAAACGATTAAATGGAGCAAATGGATCAACCGCACTTGTCGACCGGCCCGAACGTACTTGTCAGAACGCGTTTTGCGCGGTGCGTGCAATATCTTTTTGGTAAATCGTAGGTAATGGATTAATGATTAACGGACTTGGGGAAGATTAACGGAAGCAAGGAAGTTAAAAAGTCCGTTAACGATTTTTAAAGTTAACTTTAAAGATTTTGTTTGTCCTAATTATACTCAAACACGACACGCTTTCTCTTCTAGATTTTTTCTTTTCCTAGGTCCACTTCTTTACAAAAGACTTAATGCACGGCTAGATTTATATCCCCTAAACTACATGAAATGTAAATCAACGCTACGAGAAGCCCTACATAATATGTCCTATGACGATACTGAGAAGTTATTTATCGTTTTAAAATAATTGTGTTCTATCTTCTATCTTTTTATACCTTTTTTATATATAGGTTATTAACTTACTAATTATTTTGTACTACCTAGTAAATAAGAATAATATTTTGCATGTGAATAACATATTCAATTGTTAGTTCTTTTTTGCCTGAAACACAGGGTATCCTAGTTCAGGCACGTGTTATTTGCCTCTAATATTAAGATCCTAGTCTATAGTAAACACTGATGTACATTATGTTTTATCAATAAATTATTATTATTATTATAACTTAAAAGTTAATCTTTTAATCGAAATGTTAACTTCGTTAATTAACGATTAACGGATTAACGAGTTAATGTCCAGCTCTGCATAAACCCTATTTTAATAGTTGTGAGCGACAGAACACACCTACCATGTTGCTAGCTTATAACAGACATACACATGCGTGTAGCACACTTTGATTAGTTCACAATAAGGAAGAAATGTATAAATAATAAAGCTCGTTGAGCAAACGCGACCAATATTAAGGGTACGCCATTATATATATATATATATGTACGGTACGTACAGACGAAATGAATAGCTCAAAGTGAAGCTAAAGGTACAAGGTACCTACAGTAATTAATTTGTAATTATTGATAAGGGGAGAGCCCCTTTAAAATGAAGAAGAGATAGGCAGATTATTGTTGTAAAAAAGTCAACTCGCAACTATATCCCCAGTCAGTCCGTGAGGAAGGGACATCGGTGACGAGAATTATTAAAGGAATAAGTTAAAGCCCCGACCATACAAGTGTCGTAATAATTAAATAATGTTGAGCAATAATGGCCAAGTGCGTGTCGATTTCTCGGATTGGTTGAAAAGATTGGAGCAAATATCAGAATTGAGTCAGTGTAGGCCTAGAATTGTGAAAATAGGCAGTCTCTTCTTGCCGTAGCGTCGGAACCCAATGAGGTACGACAATGTTTTAGGCATCATTAGAAAGGTAAGAAAAATGCCCTTACTTATGTTTCCATAACGTTCATGTGAACTAATTTATTTTGGTATAACATACATTAAGTATAATGATTAAAACTCATAACAACATTTGGAATAATTATCAGGTAAAAGGTCACCAATATGTAAACACCACAAAGTTACAGAAATATGTATATTATACCTTATTACTATGGAAGTAAGGTTGTTGTATAAATATTTTTGCAACTTTGGGTATATACATATTAGTGACCTTGACTAGAGTAGGTACTACTCTAGATACTCTAGAAACTGATATAGGACACATTATTGCCAAAAACCGAATCAGAGCACCCCACTTCTACCTGGTCTTGTCTGTCCTACCCCTCTAGAGTGTATATGAAAATTGCGGAGCCAGGAGCTCGCGAAGGAGGTCCTGAGCTGAGCGAAGCGACGTGAGCGGAGCATAGGTCGAGTGCGCCTGTGAAACGCAGGATCTCCTTCGCGAGTTCCTGGCTCCGCAATTTTCATATACTTACACTGTCTCTTTTCTCTGACGAAGAGAGTTTCTGGCTCCCCGGGCGGAGGGCGGAGGATTAGGTCACAGGAACGGTAAATTCTGTATCAAAACGTATATTATTACCATCAAATATTATACAGAGTGGCCATTATACAGAATTGAACACTTTTATACTATCTAAATAAGTTTGAGGTTAGGTAAATAGTACTTATATAAGTACAATTGGCAAAGCGTGATACTTCGGACTTTTGTTTTAACAGGTGTTTAGATATTAGGAGACCATTATGAAATATGTTTTTTTTATAAAAAAAAGTACATTATGAGGATTAAATATTATACAGAGTGCCCATTACAGCGTTTGATCATTATACAATTCGAATTTATGAAAATTGATAATTATAATCAATGAAATTATAATATAAAGTATGCAATTTATTTTTATAATCCTCCTTCTGAACAACACACTCTTTCTAATCATATATTTTGTCCTATATACCTCTTCTCTTACAACTCTCCACATTCTCATACCTATTCCTTCTAGTCACAAAGGTTCACTATAGTGCGCTTGAATATAAAATCCAATAAAGGGCTTGACTGATCGTTATACCGTTAATCGGAATAGGATTTTTCAATGTATTCAACTTATCGCCACAGCACCCCCACCAATTGTAAATAGTGTGGGAGGCGAACCCTTCCGGATAGGTTTGTTATTTCCAATAAGTATACCTACATCAAGAATAGTAAGGTAGATCGACATCAAAAAGCGATCTGAGAAACAAAATCAATTTTTTCCAATTGAGAAATAGCGATTCTAAATGATAACATGCCTGTTCAGGGTCGGCAAAGACATTTGTGAAGGTGATTATAGGAGTACAGAAGAAGGATTATACAAACACAGTATTTTTTAATTTTTTTTAAATTCAAATTTAAATAATGTACAAATTGCGAACTTAACGCCAAATGGTTTATTCCTTTCAGATACATGACAAACTGTAAACACATCATACTGTATAGTGTACATATGGAATTAAAAAGTTTGTCCTAATTTTAGTAAATATATATTTATGAGTTAAAACGCTAGCACATCAATACTAATAAACGTCTATTCCAGAATTCCCTCGCCTGTGCCTACAATTTCCAATACCGGCGGATAAAATATGCCTCTAAAAAGACTGGGGATTTCTTCTGATGAAACTAGGACACACTCTCAACTACTACTGAAAAGGTTGTAAGTGTCTTCATTTTACAAAGGCGGGTATGACTATTCAGGTCCGCTGTTCACGTATGTAGGTCTATCGGGGTAGTCTCCTGTGGTTTCTTTGAATTAATGACGCTGCAACATAGTGAATGGGATTGCATATACAATACGCTTCCTGGGACATAATTTTGTGGAAACGCACGGGCCTAGTTAGATAATGGAGTGCGTGTGTGGTCACTGTTGTTTATGTGAAGTAAATATCGAAATACCTGCTCATCATAGGAAAGGAAGTTGGGCAAAAATTGTTTGAAAGGGACGGAAAAAAATCTCTTCAAAGCAGTTTTTCTTAGAAATCTAATAATGTTTTTATACAGTTCTATCTGGAGTAAAGGAACGCAAAAATATATCTTCATATCAGTTTTTCTTGGAATTCTAAAATTGTTTTATACCATCTATCTGGTATTGTGAGTTGTGACACATTCATACGTTTAAAGAATTCAGCTGCAATGTTCAACAAAACAGTAATTTCGCATTCACCGATGACAGCCATCAAAAACAAAAGTTATTATGACGCGACAGCAAATAGCACGGCATTTTAATAAAGTAAGAGACATAAATTGACTTTATTAAGTTGGCCCCACGTTGGGTGCCATAAAGCGCGCCATCGTCATTTTACAAAAAGACTTAAGTGCCGAGATTTTCGTACTATAATCTGTCTTTTTGTAATTATCTAGCTGTATTGATGAAGCGAGACGGCACATGAACATTATAAGTAAAGTTTGTTTATTGGCGCGAGAAGCAGGTGGTGATAATGTGATGCATCTGTTTTAATTTAATAAAGCGTCAAGTTGATGGCGCGCTACAAGCTGTGTCATCAAACAAGATTGCGATTTCGTGACATTCATTTGAAAACCTGAAGACTTCGCAATGCCACATAAAACTAAAGCGAATTCATTTCAGTTTCTTGATTTATTAGAAACGTAAATAAAGCGATTCAGAGCTTACAACAGGTTCAAAATTCAAATAGTAAAACATTTTGTTCGAACCAGCGGTCGAAGCGAACGAGCTTGGGCTGAAAATAGTTTGTCCGGTGTCCCGCTGTCCCGCTGTTCTTCTCTGCAGGTCGCATTTCTCAACCAATTGTTGTGAAATTTTGTGATCAGGCTCGTCAATTATATAGAATATTTTTGTCAAGTCACTTTTTCGAAATTCAAACAAATAATTAAAATATAAGGCTCGCGAGCTCTACAGCTCAAAAAGCCAGTAGTTAAGAAGGATATCCTTGGAAAATAATTCACATAAGAGATCGCAAAGAAATTTATAATTACTCTGCGATGTTGTATTTCGGGTGTATAGTGCCAAAAACCGTTTCTAAAGTTCCTTTAGGAAGAGTTTCTATAGGTTAAATTCAATCTCCTGTTCAACACTGTGACAAGAAAAAACATTTTACATTGCAAAGTTGTCGTGCGATCGCTTCCATGCCGAACTATCATGTCAAAACATGAACGAGAAACTTTAAATACAATTGGATTGTAAAGAAAATTGAGGCCCTGCACTTAAGCATATCGCTAGCACTCTCCAACTTCTACATTATACGCATCATACAACATAATTTAATGGTCGTATGAAGAATCCCTTAACAAACTTCACGGATAATTTCGCGGCTAATGGCCGTTGGTTGCTCCTATTTTCCCTCGTAATAACTTTTCAGTTTATTTTGTTTATGTTCCGGGGGGCAGTTTGAGATGTACATATCGTATTCTAATTTCATTTGACAATTTATAAGCTAACATGTCAGAATGGATGGTCCGGATATTTGTCTGACGCGACGTGTCGTGACGCGACAGAGCGATGTCGGCTTCATATTTATAATATCAGCCGAAAGACGTTCACTGCTCGACATAGGCCTACCCCAAATAGTGCCAAAGTGACCGGCCAAAGTAGCTGGCTAGCTAATTTGTGAAACAATTGAACAACGAATTGTGTGTATAAACGCGTCAAAAAAATTAACTAAAATAAACTTGCAATGCGAAAAGTACGGCTCTGACTGATACCCTTGAGTTGGAGTATATGGCGGACATGTTGAAAGCATCTGCACAATTTAGAACCCTTTTGTTTAGCTGCGAGTACTTAGTTTAATTTCATGTGAAATTCTCGTATCCGCGAATCAAACTGGTAGGCAGAGACGATAATGCTAACTCTTTCAGACATACTTGGTGTTAAGGAGCTTGTTTCACATATTCTATGACTACATGACTGGAATCGGTTGTTTGGTTTGGATTGAGTATCTCAAAAGATTATTTTTCGTGGGATCACCCCAATAATCCTGTCCAATTTGGCCTTATCCTGGTTGTATCTTTACCCATTATGACGACAGACTTGAGTCAGAGCGCTACAAATGCCATTCCGCTAAGCAGATAAGTCAGTGCTTTGTAGCAGAAATCGCTCGTAGAGGCAAAACTTATGTTAGTCATTGGCCTTCAACAGGTTGACACTTTCACTGCCAGGGACCCGCCCATCGGGCGCCTACACTTAGTCACTTTCCGCTACATACGAGGATAACCACGGGATCGGCTACGAGCGTAGCGCGTAGCGATTCTTGGCAGTAACACATTCTGTCCCGGGAACACGACTATCGTGTGCCTACGCCGTACTCGCTTTCCGCTACATACGAGGAAAACCACGGGACCGGCTACGAGCGTAGCGATTCTTGGCAGTAACACATTCAGTCCCGGGAACACGACTGTCGTGTGCCTACGCCGTACTCGCTTTCCGCTACATACGAGGAAAACCACGGGACCGGCTACGAGCGTAGCGATTCTTGGCAGTAATACATTCAGTCCCGGGAACACGACTATCGTGTGCCTACGCCGTACTCGCTTTCCGCTACATACGAGGAAAACCACGGGACCGGCTACGAGCGTAGCGCGTAGCGATTCTTGGCAGTAACACATTCTGTCCCGGGAACACGACTATCGTGTGCCTACGCCGTACTCGCTTTCCGCTACATACGAGGAAAACCACGGGACCGGCTACGAGCGTAGCGATTCTCGGCACTGAATGGTGTTTGTGTTAAGCTGCTACGGACTATGGCGTAGCGTTATGAGTGTAGCGTGACGGTGAATGAGTCAATAAGTAATTCCAAGGATTAGCGTAGGCATTCGTTTATTCAGAAATGACAGCCATCCGAGCCATTCCAAGCCAGTAAACTGAAGATAATAGTTTCATTAATTTCTAGGAAAAATAATTCTATCTCGAGAAACGGATATTACTCGTACATTTCGTATTCACTAGTATTTATACATAATAATATTATATAATAACTATTTACCAATAAACTGTCGCTCGTTCACGTACCTGGAAAGGAGTAGCGTTGTTAACATTATTTAGAGTCTGGTTGATTGGGAACATTCTATTCATTTAACATTGTTGTCACGATATTGATAGTTGGATGACAAAGGTTTATTGAAATAACACAATGATAATAGTGAATGATTTTTTAGGTCAATGAAATAAGGAATTAAAAACAAATATGTTACGAAACTAGGTTAAAATGGCATTGCGTAAAAGAGTCGTCATATTTTTAGGTGAGCGGCCAATCGTTAAAGTGGACGATTATGATAGATTTATTTAAAACAAACATATTTTGTTCCAAAATGTAATAGGTAGGTACTCTAAAATGCATCGGAGCCGAGATATTTGCAATATATATTTCCAAAGGTCATATTAAAGAGTTATAAACAAAACTTCAAGCTTATAGATCTCGGCTTCGATATTGTTAAACGCGTTTAATTTTATATATATATGCGTATTGAGAGGTCTTCTAAACGATAAAAAAAGCTATAGCCGCTGCAAAAACAAACGTCATTTTTTTCATACAAGATTGCCCAATGGCCTTTGAGTAATCGAATACACTATTACAAACAAATGGGTACCTATGTAATACCTAAACTTTATTACACACTTCTGGCAAATAATAGCAGACACAGAAGAATAAGCTAAACTTACAATTGACGAAACCTGCGCTGTGGATGTTTAACTTTGTGGATTGCTTTGATTATGCTTTGAATAAAGAAGATTTTATGTTAGTGTGCAATAAAATTAGGCAAATATCACATTCGGTCTTACCGCTAAAATAGTGATCTCATCCTAGTTACTTCTTGGTGCTGTTTGACAGACAGACAAAAAAAACTGGAATCAACAAACCAAAGCATATGAGCACTTAATTTGTAATCACTGAATGTGGTCAGTAGTCACACATGCTAGAACTGAGGTTGGCTACGCGTTTGCATAACTTCTCTTCGCATCGCTAATTTCAAGTTAGACATCCTCAACAAGATTATGAGGTGTGACTGAGTTTAACTTGTATCGTTCACAAGTTAAGCAACCCTCATTACTCTTAACTAAATTTACCTCAAATCACTGAGCAGATTCAACTACTTAAATCTAACTCAAACGAAATTACCGGCACCTCAATTTGCCAAATAGGGTCCCTAAATATTTGCCTTGAGGCGTCGCTAACTCAGTGAATGGTGCCAGGCTAACCCTCCATCCGTTCTCGGTGCATCATTTAATTTAATGGACGGTGGACTGAAAAATGTTGGCTTGAAACTTTTAGTGCGGGCGATTGCAATAAACTGAATAATAGAACTTTTTCTAGTCGTAGTTGCTTTACGTATTTAATTCATCAGACACCTAGTGATGAATTAAATATGTAAAGCAACTACGACAAATTCTGATTACATTTCGGATAGTTCAAGTTATCTTTGTGATATATATTTTGTCATCATAAAAAGTATCCTGTGCTTTTATTCAGATTATATACTTATATACGTTCCTAGTTTCATCGAAATCCGGTCAGCCGTTTTTGCGTGATTGACGAATAAACATCTTAACACCCAAATTTTGAAAGCAATTAAAAAACACAATCCTACAAATCTAATTTAAACTCAAACGTTTCGAATCAGGTTCATTTCCGTATAGAGCCTATTAAGACACAACTTTGGGCTTTGGACAACCCTTCCTTTCACTCCGTTTAGCACACCGGCAAATTCAATTCCACAACTTGGTCAAAACTTTGTTGAACCTCAAGTCTCACAATGCTGTTCTTTCCTTTGACAAGCTTTGATGTCTGACACGAGCCTGCATGGTGAATTATTTAGTTACATCAGTTCGCTCAGGTGTTTTGTAAAAGGAGTCTTTCTATTATGCAAAGGTTAGGTTGAAATTAAAGGGTGGAAACCGCGTGGAAATGTTTTCCTGCCATGTTTATGTTTGTGAAATTTATGATGGCTTGTGTACAGTCGCCGCAATATGTCGGAGAAAAACATTACACTCCTCTTCGTTGGGTAGTCAAGTGAAAAGAGCATCTGAAAATGACCTTATGATCTAGGCGTCACAGGCTTTTCAGTTTTTTTCTCTTAGAGATTGTTATGTGATCATCATGAGCAGACTTTTGGACGTGGCAAGTTTAATTTATTTGAGTTCGTGTCTTTTTCGATGCCAATGTTATAAAAGAAGGTTGTCGAAGATGAACACGGAATAATTTCCCCCTAAAAATCATGACCTAAGCTGGCGGAATTCAGAATGGAAATTTGTACTTCTTCTCCGTCGAGAGACTCCTGGCAGTGTGGTTATTATTTTTTATTTATCTATTTTAATAAGTACAATGTTTTACTCGTACATACTTAAAATTAAACATTGCCCCACAAAACTGTAGTGACAGTTCGACTATGGGAGCGGCAGTCTCTAGGTAAGGCATTCATTAACAAAAATATTTAATTATTCATTAGTAACAGTAGTAGTAGTATAACTAAGTATTATTACTTAAGTACATCTAGGTAATGCTTTTTTAACAGTCTTACAAAGATCTATTAAATGATGCATGTCTCGTCTGTGTTGGTGTCTGGGGACGTTTTGCCCATTGTCCTTTATTCTTATTTTTTTCACGTCTAATGGCCTCGGGCAAACTATTGCGTAGGTATGGGATACGCTTTTTGAGAGTTGTCGTGGTCCTCACACCAGAGCAGGTGGCAAGGTTTACAGTCCGTCACCATTCCTCCGGTGGAGACCATTAAGTGCAGATTTCACACCCACAAATGGTATAAAATAGTGTCGCTTCCCGCTGTCTGTCGGTCCCTATGTACTTACTCGTATGCTAAGATCTTTTTCTACTCGTCGACTTTAATCTTTGAATTAAGATTTCGTACACGAAACTAAGATCACATACTTTTTAATCCCGGAGCTCCACGAGCTCGTCACGGAGCTCGTATAGTTTCATAAGATAACCGCCAGCAGTCATCTTATGAATCCAGGAGCTGTATAAGATAACTGTGAAGACATCAACGCGCAAAATTACTAAGCTGCTGCGCTTCATTTCAGCTGGGCGATTTTCAATAAATACCAAGTTTGTTTAATAAATTATTATTTCCGTTGACTCGTAGAAAAAGTATTGTATACAATAGTTATATAATTAGCTTTTTAAGTCTCGTACCTTAATTAGGCCACACAGCAAGCTTCGTGGCCTAAACGTGGTACTCGACTTAAAAAGCATCCATTATATAACGATTGCATAAACTACTATTAAAACTATACGCAACTGATTTTGATGCGGGGTTTTTTAATAGATAGAGTAATTTAACGGGAAGGTTTATATGTATAATACATGGATGTATTATAATTATACATATAAACCCGTGCGAAGCCGAAGCGGGTCGCTAGTCAACCAATAAATTAATTAAAAATGTTGTATTGTTTTGACTTGGTCGGCCCAACGCATTGGCAGTTGGTACTGAAGTCGGATTAATGTCTACGCGGCGCGGACGAACACGCGGGCAACAACTACTATTCTACATTGCCGTTTGCTACAATATCAACAAAAAGGTAAGTATTTTTTGACGTTGGTTATAGGTACGTATTGCCATTATTATAATAGAAAATCCATCATCTTTCAAAGCCCGACTTGTCACGCGATACTGTTGAAAGTTTTTGTCTATTTTGATCCAACTTATGCCCTAAATCACGTCAATATCCTGCCAAGTGCTACTTTGTACCGGTAAAAGCACTTATCAGTTTCTTTCTGTGAAATTGTCCACTGTTTAGGGCTGTGTCGTTTCTTCGAAAGTCACATAAAAAGGCTTTCTATAGATTTAATTGATTAATATGTTTTTAGGGTTCCGTACTCAAAGAGAAAACGGGACCCTATTACTTAGACTCCGCTGTCCGTCTGTCTGTCTGTCTGTCCGTCTGTCACCAGGCTGTATTTCATGAACCGTGATAGTCAGGCAGTTGAAATTTTCACAGATGATGTATTTCTGTTGCCGCTATAACAACAAATAGGTACTAAAAACAGAATAAAATAAGTATTTTAATAGATAATGGTACGGAACCCTTCGTGCGTGAGTCCGACTCGCACTTGGCCGATTTATTCCATTAAATTTAACAATAATTACAGCGGAAAATGTATTTGTTTTCAATTTGCCAAATTAATAATTTCAATCTCACTAATTACTCGTCATTCACTTTAGTTCCCTTGTTCGGTAATTAACTAAAATTAGACAATAATGCACTTTCCTCCCACCACAGAGGATTACTAGATCACGCAAACTCGAAGCTTGAAGCACTTTTGTGCTTCAATGTTCATTAAACTTAGTTAACTCTCTTCATGTGGTCTCAAACTTTGTAAGTCCCGAAAGTTCCAAAGTACCAAGTCGCATTAACTCATTTGACAATTTCGTTTGACAGTGCATTTGTGTGATAAGGTGCTTAACTGTTGGTGACTGTACTTTGGGGTAACTCTGATGGAATAACATAATGCACGCTTTATGAAGCTCTGCGGTATAGTCGAGCTCACATTAGTGACCGTCTGGAATTTATCTGAATTCAAAGTTTGTAAATGATTGCTGTTTTTGAGGGTACGATATTGCATTGTGCTTTTTATTGATGTGTGAGTGAAATATGTGAAACTAAATGTCATTGAGAATTTGATAATAGTAATACAAAAAAAAAATAAAGAATTTTTTTAAATTGTAAGTAATACATGTAGGCACTCCCATTTAAAAAAAGGGTACACACATTTTGTTAAATTTCCAAAAAAAGTGTACCTTTTTACTAAACATAGCACTCTAAGCGTTGTTAGAATTAAACTTATCGGTATTAAGTAAGGCCAAAACCTTTCACAGGTTCATCTCACATATTATCCTGACAAATAACCTTCAACAGAGGCATGAATACGTAACTTTTCTAACCTAGGATAACTACGTACCTACTCTTTCCTAAATTGACATTTAGATCTACCCGACGTACGGGTCTAATTTAAAGAACAAATGGTTAATTTTAGAACATGATGTTTCGTAGACAATTACAGGCATATTATATACCCATACAATTATCCAATAGTTAGCCACTAACGTTAAAGCAATACCATCTGAAGTGATCATCCACAAACCAGGAAACAAAATGAAACGAAAATACCAGACAGCGAAAAAGAAAACATTGTGGCCATTACTGTACCTGCCTGTAAAAATGACGTCACGGTGACCACAGACTAAATTAAATGTGTGCATTCTGGAGTGCATTCTGCCTCTACACCCACTCTCGTATATCGGTTTTTATTATCGGTGCAGCGAAATTCACACTCATACATTGGTCTTTTTCGCACATGTTTTTAAGAAAAACGAGTAAAAGAGACGAGTTTATAAAATCGTTTCTCGCAGAGCAGACGGAGCATCGACTTTTTAATTACTTTTATAATTAAAAGCAACCTGCGTCCGTTGGGACATAGTATGAATTTGAAGTTCACCGAGACATTAGGGACAACAACGTTAAGGTTTTACTGCTATTCAAATTTAGACGTTGTCTGTTTAGTACTGGGTAGTATTTACATTGGCAGAAACAAATGAGATATGTCTGGTGAAATTATTGTCTTTCGATATGTCACGTTCGTGTTCGATTGTGGAAATGGTTGTCTTTTGTTTATTGGGCTCGTTCTGTTTCGTCTCGATCACGAGTTTTGGATGAATATAAATGATTGCATACTGTCACGCTAAATCTAAACAATAATGTAACTTCTGCTTGACAGAATAATTAACGATTCTTATTTGTTTATGGAGTTACAGTACATTATTTTCACTCTTTAGGGGTTATTTGCGCATAGGCAAGATGATAAGGTTTAGTAAGCTATTATGATATGATTGTTTTATTATGTCTTATTTTCTACAGAGCGGTAAAACTAATAATGTTTCAGATTGCTGGTATTTTGCACCCGAGCCGAAGGCAGGGCGATAAATATACGATCTGACGCTCTTTTTACTACCGTGGTGAATACAAATTGTTACGTCTCCTGATGAGGAACAGGGTTTATCCGCACGCGTAGCGGGCGGTAATTGGCACTTTATGACCAGGTGAGACGTAAAAGAAGTTATTTGCTCATTGAGATCGGTCCTCATGAAGACAATATTCCTAGGTCTCATAACAGTGAAGTGTGTATATATTTTTGTCATCCTCATTCTTATTAATGGGGATATTCATAGAACCATTAATTAGTTAACGGCCAATTGATACAACACTGACAGTCATATTCAGACACGTACATCATATCATATCACAAAACTGACAAGTTTAGATGATTGAAATACCTAAGTTAAGGTTAACAATGCAAGTTAAATGAATATCGCCATATATATCTGCGTTGAAACGATAAAAGTTTATTTATAGAGATTTCACAGCAGTTCTGATATTAGTAATAAAGCGGACTCGGCCCTAAATCCTTCATATTCGCGGGATCAGAAGTTAAGCCAGATTGGAACTCGCGCTACACCGCTGGCTCACACAAACTTTACAAACAGTTTGTACTCGTAGTTAACATGCTTTATTGACGTACCAGATGCAGTTCCCGTGGGGTTAGTTCAGTGTTCAGCTCATAGAGTTGTGATTTGGTGTTGCTTGTAAGGAACACGTTGTGATTCGATCGATCATGAATAGAGTTACAGTGTATAACACTTTAAACTTTCGCGCTTTACACACATACACATACGTAAATTACTGTTATACACGGTTATCTACGACCAACGTCAGAAATAAAGGAAAATAAATATCGCGTTAGACCCGTGCAAAACAGTAATTTAAATAGAGTTACAATGCTGCCACTCAGAGCTTATAAAATGTTACATAACATCAACAACATCATAGTGTTACATAGCGTTATCCTTGTTATACTATGTTTTAGAACATGTTATAACCTCCGTGTGACACCATAAGAGTCAGAGTAACGACATGATATCACTAGAACGAGGTTTCTGCCGATTTTTTCCCTAGGAACATCAGTATGGGGTTCATCAAAAAAGTGTATACATTTTAAAGGGTCGGCAACGCGCATGTGATACTTGCAAATTTCCACAGGCTAGGGTGACCGTTAACCATCATGTGGGCCGTTAGCTTGTTTGCCACCGACGAAAAAAAAGGAAAAAAATTAAACGCCATAAAATGTTGACGTTTGCGTTCTAGAAAGATTTATACATAATATATTATTTACCTATATGTGAAAGAACTTTTGAAATCTGATGTTGTTCCGGAGATTTCCTCCTAAATTCAAATTTACATAAACAGGAAATATAAATTAACGCTAAGCAGTTTAAAAAAAAAGCAAAGCTAATACAATAGGGGTGTAACATGTAGACACCAAATAAAATAACCAATAATAATGAATTTTCTCGAAAAAGTATTGTCAAATGGAGAAAAAAAGTAAATAATCACAAAGTTATAAAGTCTCCCAAGTTTTAAGAGGGGGAATATTCTGTCCCTTTTCCGCAAGTCACCTTTATGTTGTTATTGTTGACACCGGCAGTCCTTAAGACTAAAGGTGCTATCGTGCTAATGAATGACCCTGAATGGCAAACACATGTTTTCTAATATGTGGTAAACGGTGTGGGTCACACATATTGTAATCATTAGTCATATAAGTATGCATAAGTACCCCTTGTAGTGGCTGTTTGTTTACCTAAAAAAAAAAAAACGCACCTTCATATGAAACGATTGCATTTACTATGACGCTCGGGGATCGTGACGTCACGATCCACGGCGTTGTCGATCTCTAACAAGCAATATTAAAACGGTTGTAGCTTCGTAATTTTTAAGATATTTGAATGGGATTTTCGTTACTAGGTATATTTTTTTGCCTGCTTTCTTTTGGAATAATAATACATTTTGAGTCTACGTCCCTATTTCATAAATAGGAAATGTCTGTGAGATTGTTTCGTATTCCGTAGATTTACAAAGCTAACACCATGTCACTTTCGTTTCGAGCGTTCATGTCATGTATTAACGAGCGTCTAATTTTCTATATATACCAACTCATTGTCGCGTAGCGCAACCAAAAATAAATACAGCGTTGTTGTTATATAAAACAGCCCTTCAACTCAGGACCCGTCAGCTAAAGGTTAGATTTATTACCCTTTTTACCAAAGGGCATTGACCCTAATCTCGCTTGATCGCCAGCGATGATGACCCCAACTTTGGAATGAGGGTATTCAAAAGTTTCTACACATGGGGTGAAAATCTCGACGAGGACATATTACCTACATGATATCTGAATTGATGTGGACATAGCCATTTGTGGGAGAAAATTGAGACGTAACAGCAATCGAAATCGGTTAGTAACTTGACATGTACAGTCGACGATAAATATGTATTGTATAAATTTACCAGTTTACTGCAAACTAGCTTTTGGCTGCGTCTTCACCCGCGTATTACCTTAAGAGACTTGTTAATTGCCTTAAGAGGCTGACAAGACCTAATTTGTTGAACTTGATATTATTTAACCAGTTTTTAAGAAAAAATATTTTTTCTGGCACATCAAAAAAAAAATTGTTAATATTCATCATATTTCCAAGACAGTTGACGGACTCGAAACATAATTGGACGAAATGGGCTCGATAGAAAATAATTGCAAAGATTGGTCTTAAAATCATCTTAAACGATTCTATGTCCTTATTTTTTTAACGTATGGTCTGCAATTAAAAACATGAAGTCAACATACCTAAACCGCTAGCGAGCCATATTTCACAAATAATCCACACTTTTTTTATTTTAATATTTATTCATTATTTTCTTCTAAGACCTGGCCGCCCAAGTAATTAAGGCTTAATTACTAATAAATTAACTCGCTCTCGTTTACTCCGACACAAATAGACAGTGTGCGCGTTTTTAGTGTTGACACCCCCTGTAGGAAATAAAACTACGCCTGTACAAAATAATCTACTAGTTCCCAAAGGCCCTGTGAGCTGTAGAACTCGTGAATATGTTTTTTTATTTACATAAAAAAAAAACAAAAACTAAATTGACTAAAAAAAAAACTATAATATAGTTATCAAACCATCTCAAATTTTTTCACAGCCGGACAGCGGGACATCCATAAATACGAAGGCATTTTGACCCAAGGTGAAACGCAGAGCTTCGTTCGCTTCGCTCGCTCGTTTAATTAGGCTTCCCACAGGCGCAGCATCAATTATCGCACTTCCATTCCCATACGGAACAAGAGAGGTAGGGCACAGCGGAATGTCATCTCGCTCGTATGTGGAGCAGCCCAACTGGGGAAGTACCACCTTACTGAAGACCGCAGCCATAATAGCACCACTGCTTTGTAGTGTTGCTATATTATTGCATGCTATGATGTACGTGGTGTTGTAACGTGTTCCTGATGGTGAGTAAGGTCGCCAGAGCTCCCTAGGATGAGCTGTGTTGGAAGTGAGAGCCTGCATGTCTCTATCTGCCAACACAGCGAATCCTCAAGTGAATAAAGGGTCGGCAACGCGCTTGTGGTTCTTCTGGAGTCACAAGTGTCCATAGGCGACGGTACCAGCTTAACATCAGGCAGGCCGTAAGCTTGTTTGCCACCGTCATAGTATAAAAAAAAAATACGGAAAAAAAATCCTATGTGCTTTCATATTATGAAATAAGGGATAAAAGTCTCCCTAGCCTAACATGCCATTTTCAATCTTATGTCAAAACAACGTTTACGATGTTTTCTACGAATTTACCCTGGTACAGTCACCGGCATCAATATATGATTGAACACAGGCCGCAAAAATATCTGACACGCTCTAACGACTCTAACGGCTCTAGGAATAGAGTTGTCATCAGATATTTTTGATCCATCATATATCAATGACGGTGACTGTACAACAATCTGGATTTCAAAGGAATGTAAAAAATCGTATGACAAACAAACTTGTGGAGCGAGCGGACGGCAAACTACTTTTTTAATACCATTCCTATGAATCGCTCGACTCAATGCCAGGGAATTGATGTTTTCTGTAAACTGTAAAGCCTAGAATTGGTCCGTTGCTTGTTTGTATCATCACTTGATGGAAACTTTTAATTGGCAACTAGTTCAGTTGGGTGGAAAAAAGCAACCCGATAATTATTTTGTCATTTTTATTTGTTCAGCGATCATTTTCAATAACACGTATTGAGCAGATTAAAGTATTAATGACTGATAAGCTGGTATTGTATGACTGACTATACTATTCAAGCTCGCAATATTGATGTGTAGTCTGACTGCATTTATGATGAACGCACAAGCAAGTTAAAATGAGAAAACTTTTTCATTTGCATTAAGTACCTACACTCAATCAGGCTTGGGTCACTCGCGGGCGAGCTCGGGGACACCGACTCTGTAGGCTCATCATCATCATCATTGGCCTGTAGCATCGATAAAAGATGATTTAAGCAGCGTCCATTAAAGTGCAGCACTTGCGTACATACGTGGCTTGTCAGGCCAATACGAGAGCGACAGTGACGCCCGCATATTTGACATGTAAATGTCATACAAATCGCTGTTGGAGGCGCAGCAGCGCGCTGGTGTCTCAATGCTCGTTTGTGGGACAAGAGGTCAAACCAGGCGATATCGTGTAGTGTCACGCCTTCATAAAGTGTCTTCCTGCATTGGTATTGGTCATGCAAGAGCGCTGTTGAAGGTGATGTACTCCAAACCCTATAGGTTCCCTACAAAAAAGCTGTACGAAATTTGCGAGCTGATGACTGTCAGAAAGTTGTACGTGTTACATGCTATCTTGAGAAGACACAAAAGTACTTCTTTTAAACCTAACGTCACAATGACGAGAAGGAGATTGCCAAAGACAATCCCCTCCGCGACAGCTAACTCTGTTTACGCTAGGAGACAATACGAGTTCCAGTCTATTCACCTATACAACCTAATAAATCCTCTTATTGACATCAACTCCACAACCTTTAAAGAGTGTAAAAAGAAAATGATGACTTGGCTAAAAGATAAAAACTACTCCGATGTAGAAAGCTTATTATCAGAAAACGACAGATAAAACTCATTATATACCGACATATTTAGATCCACACCCATACGCGCGCACACACCACACACATAGTCACGCACACACACACACACACACACACACACACACACACACACACACACACAACACTGCTTTAGTATTTAAAATAAACAATTAGTATTAGTTTTAGGAGATTTACTCCTCTTATATTATATTATTATTTAAACATGTTCTGTGCACTTCTGTACGTTTCAAGTTACACTCTATGGAAGAGCGGTGTCTCTTGACACAGGTATCTCGATACTTAAAAAGAGACACCAACCTGTATTTAGTTAAGCTATGTTAAGTTACTGAATAAACTATTTTTCATTTCATTTTTTTTTTCATGCTGCGATTGATTTTCCCAGTTCGTGGGGTCGATCTTGAAGGACCCTCTTGCGCTGTCCTTAAAACGTAACATAGAGCGCCCCAACGGTCGCTTAGCGTAATCTACTGCACTCACGAGAGTTTTACGTTGCAATCGAGAGGGTTCCATCCTTCCCACGTGCCCGAGCCAGCGCAGACGTCTGTAGGCTATAGGCACATAATAAATAATAGTACTACGTACAGAAGGTTCTCTATTAACAAATCCCCTGGTCAGGTATGCCGAACGAACCTAAACGTCCGTCCCTTTCTATCGCATGCAACGCGCTGCGATAGAACGTGTGCATGCCGTAGCAGCGCTAACATACCCCCTGGGGCTGGCATGTACTTGTAGCGACACCTTACGCGACTAAATAACGGAGTTAGCCGCCTCTGCTATAGGCCAAACCACCGGGCTCACTCATCACTTGGCACTCGTGCGCATGTAGGCTTGCCAGATCGAATGATCGCGAGAACAACAATATTTTTCGGGATTTTGGTCGGGAGAAATTAGAAAATCAAATCAAAGGAACTGTATTGAAAATATTAAAATCAACAACATTTCTTCGCTTGACGTAAATTCGGAACTTAATATTTTTGTTTTATAAAATGAAGTTGTTTTTTCGGGAGATTTTTAATTTTGTCGGGAGGCCATATAAAAATTCGGGAGAATCCCGCCAAATCCCGACTATCTGGCAACCCTATGCGCATGACAAGCGCTTCGGCAGAATAAGAGATCCACTATGAGATGAGGGTGGCAGTTGTAAAACCCTCTTTAAATAAATAAAGATTAAAGAACCGTAGCCCGTTATATAGAAGCATCTAAACGCTTCTATATAACAACCGGTCATTTGACAAGTGTTGGCAGTTTGGACTTGTAGTTTCGTGAAAAGGGCCACTGAACTCTTTAATTACAGACAAAAACTATCTCTATACTAAATTTCATCTGAATCGGTTCGGCGGTTTAAGCGTGAAAAGAGGTGACAGACAGACGGACACGCTTTTGTATTTATAATATTAGGTCCTTACCTATGAAATTGGCGGTTTTTTCACAGATATTATTTTGTACGTAATTTATTAATTTCTATTGCAACTTCCAAATTCTTTTTTAATTTCATTATGTAACAAAGGTTTTAAATACAAAAAATAGGTTTGAATTTTTTATTTAGTGTTTCAAATAAAAGCTTGAAAACCGCCCTTTTCATGTGCTGCCGGTTAAAGTGTTTCAATTACGTATAGTTTTATAATGCGAACTATTTTTAAGGAATGAAGATATGTGTAAAGTAGCTTAAAAGTTTTCTATATTCCTACCAAAATTTAGTTTACTTTGAATTTGACATTGCTGAATAATCCGCAAAATTCAATGTATGAAAATCACAGTTTTCATAAAATTCTCCATACACACCGCCAATTTCATAGGTAAGGACCCAATATTAGTATGGATGAAGCATTTACTTAGTACCTACACGTCAAAAAATATAAAAATCGTGCCAATTAATTTATATATAACATTGATAAGATAAATTAATTGACACGACTTTTTATATTTTTTTGACGTTTACTAAGTAAATGCTTCATCCATACTAATATTATAAATGCAAAAGCGTGTCCGTCTGTCTGTCTGTTACCTCTTCACGCTTAAACCGCCGAACCGATTTAAATGAAATTTGGTATAGAGATTTTGTCACGGAAATAATCCTCTAAGAGGGTGAAATGGGGGGTGAAATTTTGTATGGAGCCACGATATAAACGATTTCCACGCGGGCGGAGTCGCGGGCAGAAGCTAGTACTTAGGCTATATTTTATCCCACGGGTTGGCCTGCGCCCTTTGCAATACGCAAGCAGCTAGTTTTTTTACGAGCATTGATGTCATCGTCTCAAGCATTTAAGGCGCTGTCAACACCAAAAACGCGCACATTGTCTATTTGTATCGGAGTAAACGAGAGCGAGTGTTACTTGGGCGGCCAGGTTTTAGAAGAAAATAATGAATAAATATTAAAATAAAAAAAAGTGTGGATTATTTGTAAAATATGGCTCGTTGGTGGTTTAGGTATGAATATGTGGACTTCATGTTTTTAATTGCAGATCCATACGTCAAAAAAAAAAGGACTTAGAACCGTTTAAGATGATTTTAAGACCAATCATTGCAATTATTTTCTATCGAGCCGATTTCATCCAATTATGTTTCGAGTCCGTCTACGGTCTTGGAAATATGATGTAGGTACCAATAGCTTTTTTTTTAAAACTGCTTAAATTGTATCAATTTCAACTAATTAGGTCTTGTCAGCCTCTTAACCGTTGCCCTTAACTAAAAAGCTTTCGCTCACATTTAACATAACCTCTCTTCCCGTGCCCTAACCGCACTGAACAAAAGCCGGTAAATCATCTGGGAACATGTTGGAACTTGCCGCGTAAATCACGGCTTCAGACAAGTTTGGATAAACAGTTAACAACTAATAGTGGTAAGTAACGAAAATAGGGGTAGTGTTGATAAGTGTTTTATTAGGCGTTGTATTTTTATATCGATGTTTTTTTTTTTTTATTTCCAAAATCTGAAAAAAAAGTTCCATAGAATTATCGAACCTGCTGACAAAGTTTCACGAGAATCGGTTGCGACCAGTAGAGGAAAACAGCCGGACATCCGGACAACCATAAGAGGGCCATTTTACGGAAAGTTGTACACTCAAGTTTAATTTTTTCATTTTTATAAAATCGGGTGTTTTCTACTCAGAATCGAAAGCACTTTCGAATGTTATAGGAGAAAAAGTGTCCCAAGATTTTTTATTCCATTCCGTTACCCTTTGCATACTAAGATCGTATGATGGTCATGGAACGAAAAACCGAAAATTGTATGTAAAATTTTGGACACTTTTACCGATTTTACCAAAATTAAAAAAAAATGTTGAGTGTACAGCTTTCCGTAAAATGGCCCACGAAATAGTTTTTGCCCAAGCTGAAAGACCTCGCGAGTCGGTCCTTAAAAAACAAAGTTTCCAAAAACTGCATCGTTTAAAAAGACCGTACAATTTCACTTACAAAATTTCATGAGAATCGGTTGAGAATTGCGAGCTGTAGGTAGATGCGAACAGCCGGAGAGCCAGACATACGAAAGCATTTATGCCCAAACTGAAACGGAAAACTTCGTTCGCTTCGCTCGCTCTTTAAATTATTTAGTAGGGGGAAGTTCTTTGATAAGATAAGGGTGGAATGAGGCCATATGTTTTTATGATGCCTATAATGCGTTTTGCTTTAGGCCGGGATTTAACGAGTAGACATGGTTGCTATTTTACGTAGAGCACTTGGTCGTCTATACGTAAATATCTGATCCTTTATGCATATGTTTACTTGAGATCATTTGAGTTGGTCAAATGGGGAATGGATGAACATTTTAGAAATGCCTGATAATTTTTTTGGTCATAGGAATAACCTTCCTTAGCACCAGAAAAAAGTTGCAGATTTTTCAGCTGCGTCAATTATTTTTGAAAACATAAACAGTTTCCTCACTTACGTTTTGGGTTTAGGACGGCAAATAAGGCAATTTGCTTGATCCGTCTCATATTACAAAAACGCTACCATCGTAGGTAGAAGATTTATAAAAGTTCGGCCTCATTAAATAATATCAGCCATACACTTCTACCACATTCAGTAAAGGAATACTTAGTATTCTTTCCATACAAATATGCCAGTATTATGTTTCGATATCTCGCTTATTGTTTCATATTTTGTATTCCAACGGACTCATCTGACAGTTCAGCGGCATTATCTGAACGAAACTTTGGAATACCGAAAAGATACCGCGAATTGCGGTAGTATATATTCATTTTTTTTTTGGTGTTCGCTGGATGTGGGTGGCGCAGGACCGGTCATTTTGGCACTCTTTGGGGGAGGCCTATGTCCAGCAGTGGACGTCTTTCGGCTGATATGGTCCGTGGCTTTCGTGGTATGTAGCGGAAAGCGACTAAAGCTTAGGCAATGGCAAATTAGCAATCATCATCATCATATCAGCCGAAAGACGTCCACTGCTGGACATAGGCCTCCCCCAAAGAGTTCCAAAGTGACCGGTCCTGCGCCACCCGCATCCAGCGGACTCCCGCGACCTTTACCAGGTCATCAGTCCACCTTGTGGGAGGCCTACCAACGCCGCACCTTCCGGTACGTGGTAAATTAGCAATGGTGACAGCAATTGACGACTGCCACATTAAAATAAGTACCAAATAAGAATTTACAATACTAAAGTAAGTAATTAACTCAATTTACCTTAATCTAATCCAACTACCTCAAAGTACCAATAAACAACTTATCGCCCCCACATAATCAAAAAAAATGTATAAAATATAATATTTTAGGTCACACGTATGATTGTTTACACGGTTTAAAACAAAATTGTTCTTGTAGCGCAATCGAGTTCGTACAGCCTTTTAAGTATCTAGGGTTAACTATAGATAGAACATTTAACTGGAAATTACATGTGCAAACCCTGTGTAATAAACTGCGATATATTTATGTAAACTTCTTACAATTAAAAAAATATGTTAATAGAAAAACCTTACGAATACTTTACTTTGCGTTAGTGGAATCACATATTGAGTATGGATTGTTAGCATATGGCGGTACATTTAAAACTCAACTAGATATGATTCAAATGTTGCAGATTAGGTATCTAAAGCTGTTAGTAAACTCAAAACAGAAACAGGCCTGTAAGAAAGAATACGATAAATAAATAATAATAAATAAATATTACGGGACAATTTTACACAAATCAACCTAGACCCATGGTAAGCTCAGTAAGGCTTGTGTTGTGGGTACTAGGCGATGATATATATAATAGATACATACATATATATACTTATATACATATTTAACATCCATAACTCAGAAATAAATTATTCAATATATGCAATATCCTACCTGTTCATGAAAAATTTAAATTATTGGTTGCGTCACACAATTATAATATGGAGCCATATCTATGTGTATATGGCTGGTATCAATGGTGTGTTCTTGTCGCACCTGAGATTCGCCGACGACATCGTTTTGTTTGCCGAGACCCTGGATGAGCTCCAAAATATGATCCAAGACCTTTACCATGCTTCCTTGCAGGTAGGTCTCAGGATGAATATGTCCAAGACTAAGGTTATGGCGAGCATTTCTAGTGACTCGAATTCAGCAATAACAGTTGGGAACGAGTCGCTGGAGATGGTTGAGCAGTACGTTTACCTTGGTCATACTCTATCGTTTGACAAGGAACATCAAAACAAAGAGATCTCCAGGAGAATTCAGCTGGGTTGGGCGGCATTCAACAAGTTAGATGACATCCTCAAATCCGTTGACGTTCCACTGCCTGAAGACTCGTCTCTATAATCAGTGTGTCCTGCTCACAATGACGTATGGTGCTGAGACATGGACGTTCACAAAGGAGACTGTGCATAAAGTACGGGTAGCACAGAGAGCCATGGAGCGCGCCATGCTCGGCATTAAGCTACAAGACCGAGTGAGGAATATTGAGATCCGACGTCGCACTAAGGTGCGTGACGTCGGCGAAGTCATAACCAAACTCAAATGGAGTTGGGCAGGACATATTGCCAGGCAGCGTGACGGTAGGTGGACCAAAACGTTAACGGATTGGTGGCCAATTGCAGGAAAAAGAAGCGTTGGTCGTCCACCAGCTCGATGGGTTGATGACATAAAAAAGACCGCGGGTCATTTCTGGATGAGACTAGCACGGGACCGGGATAAGTGGCGTACGCGAAGAGAGGCTTATGCTCAGCAGTGGGCGATTACAGGCTGAAAATGATGATGATGATGATATCTATGTAAAGTCCCAGATGATAACCCTGTCACAAGAAGAAAACCTAAATTATTCCCTGAAAAGTATACTGCTATAAATTATTATGGTGAACGTACCTTTGAATACCTGGTGCCCAAAGTATATAACGCTTTGCCGTGTAAATTATTTGCCGAGGATATGAGACCTAGTACTTTTAAGAAACGTGTTAAAAAATGCCTTTAAGAAAACTACATACAAGAGCAATGAAACCGGGTCTGTTTTGTATGGACTTTGAATACAAACTGTACCTGTACCTTATGTAACCATTTTATGTGTCCTTTCAAGAAAAAAAAAAAAAAAAAAAACAAACTAATCAAATCAAATTACTCGGTAACCGGCACCGCTAAAGTATCCCCAAGCAAACATCTTTCGTCGCCAAAGAAATCTAGCTAATAAAATCATCTGGGTGTTTAGGCAAATCCAAATTGAATTGGAAACCACGTCGAGTCAGCGTCTGCCCACTTAACGGCAGTTTACACCTGACGACTAAGGGCTGGTTGCACCAACTTACGACAGATCAACGTTAAATATGGCGCCAGCACCTGTCATTTCATAGAAACTTGTCAAACTTTCCATACATTTAGATTTTAACGAACACCGCTTACAATTACAGGCTGTTTGGTGCAACCCACTCTAATTGATACTTCAAATGGGAAATTTCGCTTACCACGAATGCCGTTCGGACTTTAATTCTAGTACTAGGTTTTTTTTTTTTTAAATATTGTTGCTAATCCATCCTCCATATACAATTATAACAATAAGCTAAGCAACATGACGACCAAAAAAAAGGTTGACTCGAATTTTAGGAAAACTGACCAGTGACAATGATTGTAAATGTGACATGGATCAACTTGTTGAAATTTAAGGACACTGATATACCGAAATGCAGAAATGTTACATGAGGTGACAAGTTTCCTGGGGAGTAATAAACATCGATCAAGTTATAATATTATCATCAATAAATTTTGAAGATACTAAAAGCTCTTCTAATATTTTACGGTGGGTTTTATTATACGTAAAAAGCTGCATCGCTGCTCAATAGGGTAAGGGTCAGCACCAACATCATTCTGGCAATGTTTGCAGGCAGGTTGGATGGTGCCTACCTAAACCATTGGAGTGCGCTGCATGTAATGGGAAATAATGTCTACTAACAATTAGATGTAAGATGAAATTTACCTACTAACCATGACATGTATTTTTATTTTTTATGGTCAGTATTTAATAGTATGATCAAAGTTGGTTGAATAAATAAATAAATTATACCTAATTACTATTAAGAAAAATCTCTAAAATGTAAGGATAGTAAAATAACATCGTCGAGTTGATTACAACTTAATTTCTTTACATTTTCATTAGATAATATTTTATAAGGTTGTAATGAGATCAACTAGATGTATCCGTCATATCTGTTGTACTTCAACTCGGCTAGCCCCAATAGCTAGTACTTTGGGTGGGTCCACTTCAGTTTCTCCTTCTAGATCAGCGCCATCTGTGATATCATTATTCCTTACATCCCACCACATCGTGTCGTCCCCGTACCGCCGCAGTCGCGTCTAAATCCCCAGCTCGGACAATGGGTATTGGCAAATCCGAATGCGCTCCACGTAGCCGCCATGTTTAAAATTAGTACGGTTTGTTCCCGTCAGCGGAATTAATTGAAAAAGTCTATTAGCAGAGCTTGCTCAAACAATAAGGGCCTGTCTGGATTTAAAAGATTGTACACAGGACTATTGAGCATTTCCCCCGAAAAGGTTTTCGTTTGTGTTTGTTAAATTCTTAGGAAATTCCTGGCTTTGAGTAAATGCGGCTGTCGTGTTGGATATAAAATGATGCTGAATAAATATTACCGGTCAAAAGTTCAAGTTCACCCTTTGTTTTTGGTACAAATTTGTACTTTTGTGCGATAATGTTTTGCAGTTCAGATGTCGAAAATTGTGTCCAACTGATTCGTTATTGTTTACAGAGATGTGTATAATTAGTCAGACACAATTTACGTAGATTTTTAAACAAATGATTCCCTAAAAGCCAACATTGTATCTGATCATTGTACGTTTTAAGTGGCAAGGCCATATATGGCCCAGCCTTTGCCGTCATTCCTATAAGATTTTAGGGTATGCGTTGTTTAGAAATGTACGTGAATTGTGTCTGACTAATTTAACAAATCTCTGGAAACAATAACGGATCAGTTGGAAACAAATTTCGGCTTCCGAACTGCAAAAAAATATTGTCCAAAAGTACTCATTTGTACCTAAAACAAAGAGTGAACTTAAACTTTTGACCGGTAGTGTATACATTATGCGTTAATAATACTGATTGTATACCTGCCATTTTAAAATGAAATCTTAAGATTACCATATATTTTTAGAATTTATGTTTTTAACAAGTGTAAATTTAAATTAAATGAGTGTTGACTGACAAGGTTTTTACAGTTGATATGATAAAAATAACCGTGATAGTAAGACATGTAATTAAATATGTAAGGACTTGAAATGGAATCAAATAATTAAACGCTACTGGTGAAAACATACAATATTAAACCACATACTTACGCAATTGTCTATATCCAATTCTTCTTCTTTTAATTTCGATTTCGTGTACAATATTGTCACGGACACGGTAAAGTCAAAGATATGTTTACATTATTGATATTTTTCCCAGTGGACAAGTGTTCACATATTCACAGCCTTCGTCCATGCTATAAAAACAAATTATTCAACACGAATACAATGACGTAATCTAAAATTATGCACATGGCAATGACCCGAACGGTGGCGGAAGCCAATATGGCACTCGGCTTCCGGGCCATGACAATGGACACAACGCCATATATATGGCCCGATGTCCTAAAGGTGAAGAAGGTTGATAAAATTTGAGGTATAAACAGGTATTGTTTACAGTTCATTACGTCACAGGCTTGCGAATTTATGGGACTTGAGATCCGAGTGAATCAAACTTTGAAAAGTTCCGGCAACAATGATAAATTAATGATAAAAAGCGAAGATCCGGACAGATCATTATCGTCAGCTTACAAAATTAGTAGTCCTGTGTGATGCTGATGGCTAGCCATTTTGTTTTCAATAAATAAAATAAAACAAAAATGATAGACAATCAACATATTTCAGATTCCTTTATTACATGATAAAAATTACAATATTGCATAAATGTCAAAATGACAAGAATATCTACCATGGTTGTCAATTATAATAATAAAACTTAATGAGTCAAATGTAAATACAAAATATTATTCTATCTCCCTAAAAGGATCGTCATTCAAATCAAAACACTTACAATAAAATAATATTTTTTGAACTATTAATATATCAATATTAAAAATTTCAAACGCAAGTCTCAAGAAGGATTGTCACTTGAAACGAATAATAATAATAATTCATAACATAAATAAAATGTAAAGTTAACACAAATCAATGTCAATTTAAGAAAAACAAAATACACAATTAAATAGGTAGTCATTTCCAACAAGCAAGATGTATTATAAAATATCCTTTCTTTAGGGATACTATAGCTTAAGTAAGTTACTTAAGCTATAGTACAAGTACCTATAGCTTCAGAAGCATCAAATTATTAATACATAAAAATGGTTCAAAAATGCTACATCTATACATATAATAAAGCTGAAGAGGGTCGAAAGTCTGTACATGGAAGATATTCGAAAAAAAAATGGCTAGGGATACTTAAAATCGATAACAGAACACGTTCCAACAGTTTTTAGAATTTTTGTCTGTTTGTCTGTTTATCTGTTTATCTGTTTATCTGTTTGTCTGTTTATGTGACCGCGCATCACGTGAAAACGGCTGAACCGATTAAGATGAAATTTAGTATACAGATAGTTTAGGTTCTGGGGAAGGACATAGGGTAGTTTTTATCCCGGAAATCAACCCCTTAGGGGATGAAATGGGGGATGGAAGTTTGTATGGAGCTACATAAACCGCTGCACCGATTTGAATGAAATTTAGCACATAAATAGTTTCAGTCCCGGGGAAGGTCAAACAATAAATTTTATCCCGGAAATCTTTCCCTTAGGGGGTAAAACGGGGGGGTGAAAATTTGGATAGAACCAATTTAGATGAAATTTGGTTTAGAGGTAGTTTAAGTTCTGGAAAAGGACATTGGATAGTTTTAATCCCGGAAATCTTCCCCTAAGGGGTGTAATGGGGGATGAAATTTTGGATGGACTCCGTTTAGATCAAATTTGGTATAGAGATAGTTTGTGTCCCGGAGAATGACAACGGATACTTTGAATCCCGAAAATCATCCCCTAAGGGGATGAAATAGGGGTGAAAATGTGGATAAATCCCATTTAGTAAAAAAAATATAAAGAGATATTTAGAAGGAGTCCCAGGGAAGGATAATGCATACTTTTTTATCCTGAAAAATCATCACATGAGGGGGTGAAATTAGGGGTAAAAAATTGGATAGAACCCATTTAGATGAAATTTGTTATGGAGATAGGGCTGAAATGGGGGATGAAAATTTGGATGGAACCCATTTACGGTATAGCGAGTTGGAGTCCTGGGGAAGCACATAGGATAGTTTTATCCCGAAAATCATCCCCTAAGTGGTTGTAATTGGGGGTGGAAATTTGTTTGTTACCCATTTTGATAAAATTTGGTTGAAAGATAGTTTGAGTCCTGGAAAGGGACCTAAGACAGTTTTTGTTCCGAAAATCATCCCCTAATGGGGTGAAATGGGGGTGAAAATTTGGATGCAGCCCATTTAGATGAAATTTGGTAAAGAGATAGTTTGAGTCGCGGAGACGGACAACGGATAGCTTTTATTCCGAAAATAATCCCCAAAGGGGATAAAATAGGGAATATTTGGATAGAACCCATTTAGATGAAATTTTGTAAAGAGATAGTTAGAGTCCTGGATAAGGACATAAGAAATCATCCCATGGGGTGAAATTGGGGGTGAAAATGAGGATCTAACCCATTCTGATGAAATTTGGTATAAAGATAGTTGGAGTCCCGGAGAATGACAAACGGATAGTTTTTATCCGAAAAATCATCCTCTAAGGATGGGGGGGTGAAGAATTGGATGGAACCCATTTACGGTATAGCGATAGTTGGGAGTGCTGGGGAAGGACATATGATAGTTTTTATTCCGGAGATCATCCCCTAAGGGGGTGAAATGAAAATGTAAATGAAAAATGATTTCTTCGAAATCTTAAAAAACTTTACAGATATGCAGACTGGTGCCTCTTTTTAGGCAATCAAGATGCCTGTGGTAAGAGACACCGCTCTTCCTTAGAGTTTAACATGATACAATAACAAACATAGGTAATTTAGTTAAGTGAACAGAGGAGTGGATAGAGCATAGGGCTGGGCTTATTTTAAAAAGTTTCAAAATTTTGGATTTTGGACCAATAAATATCTACCTAAACTCCCTCCTTCTCCATATAGTTAATAATAAAATTAAAAATGGGGGTGAAAATTTGGATGGAACCCATAAACTGTAGAGCGATAGTTGGGAGTCCTGTGGGTCGATCACGTAACTTTTCTTACGCGCGTCTGTAAGGTCTAAATGTCAATTTGATATGGAAAAATGACAGTTAGATTGTGATTTTACTGTCAGACGCGCGTACAATGCGTTTCGTGATTGACCTACTGGGGAGGGACATAGGATAGTTTGAAAAATGAACATGAAAATGAAAAATAGTTTATTCAGTAACTTAACTCAGTTTTATCCCGAAAATCCTCCCCTAAGAGAGTGAAAATTCGGATGTGATGTGACATCGGAAAATTTGATTAATTCAATTCAATTCAAATTATTTATTTCAGACTATGTCCTTATCATGTTAGTAACAATAAAAACTTATAAAACTTAAGTTAACTGTTAAGAGATAGTTTGAGTGCTGGGAAAGGATATATGATAAATTTTGTCTCGGAAATCATCCCTTAAGGCGGTGAAATGGGGGGTGAAAATTTTGATGGATCCCATTTCGATGGAATTTAATAAAGAGATGGTTTGAGTCCTGGGAAAGGACATAAGGTAGTTTTTATTCCGGAAATCATCCCCTAAGGGGGTGAAATGGGTGTTAAAATTTGGATGGAACCCATTTACGGTTAAGCGATAGTTGGGAGTCCTGGGGAAGGACATAGGATAGTTTTATCACGAAAATCCTCCCTTTAGGGGTGAAAGTTTGGATGTGAGTGACCCATTTAGATGAAATTTGGTTTACAGATAGTTTGAGTTCCGGGAAAGGACATAGGATAGTTTTTATTCCGGAAATCATCTCCTAAGGGGATTAAATGAAGGTTGAATATTTGTATGGAGCAACCCATTTAGATAAAATTTGGTATAGAGGTAATTAGTAGGCGCGGCGTTGGTAGGCCCCCCACAAGGTAGACTGATGACCTGGTAAAGGTCGCGGGAGTCCGCTGGAGGCGGGTGGCGCAGGATTGGTCACTTTGGAACTCTTTGGGGGAGGCATATGTCTAGCAGTGGACGTTTTTCGGATGATATGATGATGTTGATGATAATGATAAAGATAGTTTGAGTCTCGGAGAAGGACATATGATAGTTTTTATATAGGAAATCTACCCCTAAAAGGGAAATGTAGGGTGAAAGTTTGTATCGAGCTACGATATAAACGAGTTCTACGCGGACGAAGTCGCGGGCAAAAGCTAGTGAATAAATAAAGGTATAATATTGACCCCTGTGAAAAACCGCTAAAAATATAGTTTGCCGTTATGAAATTTATGACGGTCACGTACAATTCGTGTAGATGATATAAACGCTCCTTAGAACTAAATGATAAACTTTACATATAGTTCCTAAGTCCGTGTAAAAATGTATGTCTTGACAGATCCCTTAAATCCATCATCGAGTGTATAGAACGTCATTAAATACTAACTTACTCATAATTAGTCTAGCTGCGGACATCTAATTGATACAAATGGTTTTCTTTTCTGCGGTGTGCTTCGTATTAATCGTATAACATTAATTATCTTAATTAGTAGTTGGCTTCATTTCCTGTACGATAATCAATAATCATTCATTACCATACATAGATTTAGCGTTTAACTTTGAATTGTTTGTTAAAGTAATGTTTGTTTTTGTATTCCCTGAACAAAAATTGTAAGTACCTCGCTTATTTTATCAAATCCCACTTGCTAGATTAAATATAAAAAAATAAACATTAAGGCTCAATAATACAATTAGTAGGTATAGTACCTATTAACAGAAATATGAAAGTTCATTTTTTTACTAGGTCTAGGTAGCAAACATTTTTTTAGAGTGTCTTGTAAGTACATATAATTGATCTAAATATTATAGGTACTATATTCTAATAGAGATATAACCGCTAGTCACTGAAAATTGAACTTAGTAATTGTTTCTAGTTAGTATCCAGTAAAATCTCTACCGTGACTAAAGTGATCTTTCATCCATTGTACATCTCAACACAGATTAATCCTCCAAGTTTCTGCCAATATGGAAGCACAGATGAATTAATATAATAGATGAGCGCGATACAGACGGTCAGACTAACTTCGGATGAGATTAAAGATGATACGTTAAATTGGAGTGCAACCGAGCATGATTGATTAAATATTACTGACATCGTAAGATTGCTGTGAAGTTGGACGGTTCGTGTTGTAAGTAAATATTTTTTAAGTGCAATTGAGAAATAATAATAGACGGGAATACAATCAAATCAGGGCTTAAATCTAGAAACAGAAAAACATAGAAGTCAGTCAGCATGGTCCGAGACACGGCTTGCAACGACGCTGATTTTCAGTGTTCGCAATATGTTGACATCAAGTCATTTGGAATATTTTAATAAATGATAAAAAATGTACCTACGTAGATTTCTCGAAACGGCAAAGCACATGGCCCTTCAGACCAGGGGCCCGTTTATCAAAAGCTTGTAACTTGTAATAGTTGTAATACAAGCGGAAGCCTCTTTTCAACTTCTTTCATTTACGTTCTTTTTCTAGTTTACGGGCTGGAAGGGTAATTTAAGTTAGTATTCGCTTCCTTGGCAACCACTTGTTTAAATACAACATGTCCATATCGTCCAGTTGCAGAGAGGAAAGGACCCTGAGATACAGGGTGACCTAGTTCGGGTAGTAGCATACATAAAAGCTTACACATATGTATTAGCAATAAGACAAGTAGTATGTAAGGAAATTGTACCTACTGATTTAGTTATTATCCTTCAAATAAAATTCATTTTCATTTTTCATTAGAAAGAGTCTTCCACTTGTATTACAAGCTACAAGCTTTTGATTAATAGGCCCAAGGTATATAGCTCAGATCATAGAATACTAGAGAGAGGACAAGCCGCCGGCGGCCGTGTCGCAGCTGTTTGCTCAATGGGCATACTCTGTCTGTACAGTAGTGCACGCGTGCTGATCGCAGAGAATATTACGTTTTTTCCCAAAATGCCTGATATGATGCGCGTGTATTGTCCAATAAGCGCGTAGGTATACAAGTGTGTGTGTTTTAGATGTGTGCGTGCTTTGTCTTGTCAATTACTTGGGCGTTGTGTGGGTTAATGAACTTGCGACAGGCGTACTCAATACAAATCGGCCGGCATGTCCGATCTCCTTATATTTATACATCTGTGGTATAAAGCCATTCGAGCAGGTCCCCTTTTGGTGTCAAATTGACAGTCAATATGTAGGTTAAGTAAGACACGCATATCGCACTATAATTTAGCGCACACTCTATAGAAACACCTAGAGGCCATCAACCATCTAAAACTTCTCCCTTCGTGAGCTATAAATACAGTACATGGCTGTTATTCGGAACGCGCTAATGCACCTCACCTCACCCGTCACGCCTAACGAAACTAGACCTCTACCTACGCTTAATTACTACGAATCGCGGCGTCAAGATATATTTGTGGTTGAACGTCGAGGTGAGCCTAAAACAAGT
Organism: Epinotia brunnichana; assembly: GCA_963854355.1. Taxonomy (NCBI): domain Eukaryota; kingdom Metazoa; phylum Arthropoda; class Insecta; order Lepidoptera; family Tortricidae; genus Epinotia; species Epinotia brunnichana. The sequence goes on from OY977945.1 coordinate 30,162,524, forward strand.
TATAGAATAGCGTGAGTGTTTCATAGATCTGGAAAAGGGCTACAACTCTTAAAATTGTCCCATAATACTTTTTGTAAATTTGTTGGTATAGTTAGAAGTATATTTGGGATAGGAAATATGTTTTGCGTCAAAATTTTTATGTCGTTCACTAAAATTATATAAATTAGATACATCATGATTTACGAGTTTCCCTTTTGGTCCCTTGGTGAGTCGGAAGTCAGAGCTTGGTGTAAGTCTTAAATTTTAACATTTATCTTTACTAATATTGTAGCAGTCTTTGTGAATGTTATCCATTAACGTTTATACTTATAACTAAAATTATATATATTTACTAATACTATAAATACGAAAACTCTGTAAGATTAAAGCTTTGTAAGTTTATATAGTTAGTATGTTTTGGGTAATCTCCGGAACCGCTGATCCCATTTCAAAAATTCTTGATGGTCAGCCAGGTAGCTCGTTTTTCATATAAATAGGTAAAGTTTGTGAGTGTGCGGGGGGGGGGGGGGGGGGGGGGGTTATCCGTATCTCCGTAAATACTCTACCGATTTAAAAAAAACCGAGTCGGACTCGCGCACGAAGGGTACCATTATCTATAAAAAAACTATTTTATTCTGTGTTTTTAGTATTTGTTGTTATAGCGGCAACAGAAATACATCATCTGTGAAAATTTCAGCCGTCAAACTATCACTGTTGTTGAGCTCTTTGAGTACGGAACCCTAAAAATATTACACTACTGCATGGAAATCACTCTAAACTAGTCTTTCACACATATCATAGCCGGTTTAATAACACGCAAATATTTCTCGAGGATTTGAACATACACACAAACTTGCCAACTTAGACACTTTGGACACTAAGGAATCCCGAATATCTAGTGTTTCGACCCGACCGCGTTCCTTGTAATAATATTAACTTAGTCTAAAACGTGGCAAAGGACACGAGCAAATTTCCTGGAACAGAGTAAATAACAGCGACCCCGAGAAAATTAAAGCATACGTTTGGAGTTGTATGAAAGTGGTTGCTTTAAGTCCACCGAGTCTGTTTTTACATGCTTTTTAGGGTTCCGTACTCAGAGAGTAAAACGGGACCCTATTACTAAGACTCCGCTGTCCATCTGTCACCAGGCTGTATCTCACTGATACCGTGATAGTTCCAGCTGAAATTTTCACAGATGATGTATTTCTGTTGCCGCTATAACAACAAATAAAAACACAGAATAAAACAGTGTTTTATAGATAATGGTACGGAGCCCTTATTCGTGCGCGAGCCCGACTCGCACTAGGCCGGTTTATTTAACCCTTTACCTAACTTTTACTAGACAACCAGAGTTGACAAAAGCCAACATCGCTGTAATATAGTTGACGACTCTAGTTGATCGACGACGGGTACAATTTAAATGTACACATAACAGTGAATGTGCATGTGAATGTTCTAGCCAATAAGGACGATTTCTAAACCATTTTCGCTTGTTTGTTTAAACAAACAAAATTCAACCCTATTTCTTTCTTTACTACATTTTGAATCGTAGTGTAGGCCTAAGAAGGGTACCTATAGGCAGACAGAAACAGGTCAGTAGATTTAGAGGTACATTTGACTCTAATTGAATCATTATTCTACAAAACGAAATACTTAATGCACAAATTACGGAACTAATGCCAAATGGCATTATCTACCACTCCCAGTCAAGCACAGTGTTTAGCCCACACTTGAAGTTAGTGCAGAGTAAATGTTCAAACGTTCAGAGTACATACTCGTACCTACCTATTTTAGTCATTGTTTAAATGATAACAAAGTAAACGTCCTCTCGACATTGCACTAGTGTAGGTATGGCATGGGCACTTTATGTCAAAGCAACCCATATTGCTTCTTAATTCAAATTTAAGCCATGTCACTTTGACATACAGTGCTCATGTCGTACACTAGTGCAATGTCGAGGGCTAGGGCGTTTACCTTGGCGGAGTACACTTTAACACGTATAAACATCGTGATAGCGTTCGAAAGTAAAATAAGAATGACAATGTACAAGCTACATTGTAACTCGAATACCCACCGTATTGTACTAACAAGTATGAACAGAGTTAATACAAGCCAGCAAAGTAAACCGATAGTTCTGTGCAGTGCTTCAGAAACTCGCATTTGATGTGTAGGTCGACTGGAACTTAATATCACTGTAACGATGAATGCAACATGCTATTCAGTTTAGTCAGGTATGTTCTGTTACTAAAGAGAGAACTAACAGGTGTACATTTAAATGTACCTTAAGGGTGATCCACCAGAGATGTGCGAAGATGTGTTGTCGTATATTTTGTTTGACGACCTCTGTAGCCTAGTTGGTAGTGACCCTGCCTACGAAGCTGAAGATCCCGGGTTCGAATCACGGTAAGGGATTTATTTGTGTGTTGAGCACGAATATTTGTTCCTGAGTCATGGATATGTTTTCTATGTATTTAAGTATACAAGTATCTATATCATCGTCTAGTAAATACCCATAGTACAAGCTTTGCTTAGTTTGGGACTAGGTCGATTTGTGTAAGATTGTCCCCAAATATTTATTTTTTTATTTTATTTATTTCAGAAAACTGGTTCTATATTTTGTATTGGAGGCCAACACTTTGGATCATTATAGTAAGTAAGCTTAGTTCCAGAAATGACATGCAAAACACACAAATCAACACTGGCAGAAATACATCAAAAAGAAGCATCGGCATACTATGTCAAGTGCATCAAATGGAAACAAGTTATATACCTAAGCATGCCAGTGCACACTCTTGACCTACAGTTAGCGTCAAAGCTGGCCCTAATAGTCCTAATTAGCAGGCGTATGGAGTGCTCTTGTGGCGTGGGAGGCAGGGTTTCACAGACATATATTTAAGTAGACGACGCACGTACGGTCACCAAGATTTAAGGTCGAAACGCACAGACAGCGGTGGCGGAGCGTTGCGGCGCGGAGGCGGTACCGGTTGTAATGTTCGAGCTAATAATATGAAAGGATCCGCACAGAAGGGCGCGGCGCGGTAATGTGCGAACCCTTTCGTATTAGTTCGAACAATACAACCGTTACCGCCTGCGCGCCGCGCCGCGCCGCTCCGCCACCGCTTTCAGTGCGATTCGGCATTAAAACCTGCCATAGCAAAACGGGCAAAAACATCTGACACTTCCTAACTGCCCCAAAAATAGAACCAAATCAGAATGTCAGATATGCTGGTGACTTTGTTTTGTTTTCGTATGAACACACAATGACTAGCAAAAATATAAAAGTTACGCAATTAGCAAATTACGTAACTTTTCAAACGCCATTATCGTCTTCAAAAATTGATTAGAGGTACTTAGACAGGCCCACGTTGAAAATGTTACGCGGTTAACCTACTGTTGATATTATTAGTTTTACACAGGTGTAATAGACGTGACAGTCAACTAGTTTTTGTCGCATTCTTGCCAGTGCTTAGCGGCTTTGTCATTCAATAATTATCGAGTTATTAAATGTCTTTCGTATTTCAATAAAATTGTTCGAGTATTCGATAATAGGTCATTGAGTTCCCGGATCAATTAAAAGTGAGCCTTATTATTACAGGAATAACGTAATTTTTCCCACGTTCATATGGTCCCAAAGCGTGTCCCAGGACTGAAAAGTGAGCCTTATTCTTGAAGGAATATAGTTCATTATTATCATGTTCGCAGGTCTGACTGAATGGTTTTAAAACGGTAATAATGGACGAAGTTTTTGCACTTATCTGATTGGAATAATTAAATGACGTATTTAATATAGCGTTGAGTTTGACAACCGTTTAAATTGATTTATTCAATTAACTTTGCCAAGTGTTTTATTAAAGGAATAGTTACGTATAGTTCGGGTGTTTTAATGTTCTCTCAGTAATCCCCTCAATTTGTTATAGACTATTGTATTCTCCGGAGTTCTGAAGTCGTTACTCACCACCAGGAGTCCAGGAACACCACACTATATATAGTTAAGACGATTTGAACTGAGCTCATGAATAGCCTTTGTTCTGATTAGAGTTTATGAATAGACATTGTTTGCGAGCACGTGCCAAATTTTGCAATAAATATGTTAATGCCACGTAAAATGTTTATTGAGTAATCACTCTGTCATGCTCGCCAAAGATTGAAAATAAAGTCACTAATAATGACATTTGTCTGGTTTATACCTGGCACGCTGTGTGTGGTATTTTATCTCGTATCTAATTTGGAATCTATAGCAAAAGAAGATATAGTTCATTATTATATTTTCAATGTAGATATTTTGTATATATGCCGCACATTATACCTTGTTAATATTTATTTTATTTATTTATTTATTGGTATTGAGGATAACAACAGCCGTAGATATAACTAATACTTGGTAATTACATAATACAAGGCCAATAACAGTCATCCATTAATTACTTAAGAAACTATTAACAAGGTAAGTCAAACATAGTAAAAATGTTCAATCAGGTTTTAAACTGAAACTAAAAAATTAACAAGACGCTAAAAAAAAAACAAATGTTGGTTAGACTTCAATAGACTAACAGCTTAAATTAACATAACTTAAAAAATATAGTCAGACGAAGTTAAACCTGGACTAAAAGGATTTACAATAATATAAAAAAAAACTAGTAATAGTAACAGAAACACCACCGATGGTATAATATATTAATTCAACACTCTCATTAAAAGTAAAAAATCGATCGGTAAAGTACACATGTGATTACACCCAGTACCCAAGAACACATCAAGAAGTAAATTGATTAATGTCCTAAATGTGATAAATGTCCACGCCAGGATGATCCTATTGCATATGTATTTTTTTTTTGTTGAATTGCCAAATTATTTTTTGTTTAGTATATATACATAATATATATATTCATATATTATGTATTATCTTTATGTTTGTTCAATATCGAATAAATATCACTTTTAAATTTATTTTTTGAACCTACAAATGGATCAGCAATGTATAGTTGTTATTTTCTAAGTCGTCCGTTCTGCACTCAAGACCCTTTTATGCTACCGCAAATAACAAATAATACCAAGTAACAAATCAATGCATACAAATAGCAACCTTTGGGTCACTGTTGGCTTTCCTTACATTTCTTTTCAAGTTGCTCCACATTAATTCAATGGGATTTAAAATGCAATAAGGCGGCAGTCTCAAGATCTCGCAGTTCTTCTTCTTCGCCAACTCGTCGACATAGTATGATTTTGTAAAAGTACGGTCCTTTAACTTATCCAGCATGTTTTTTTTTGTAGCCTTTGTACCATATGGAATGTTATGTTTTTTTTAAAAATCGGCAATTTTTTCCTTCTTTGTATTCATATTTGGTATTAGCTCTGTTTGACGCGAATGGTATGAAGCATTATCCAGCACGATTATACTGCCAGGTAATATATTCGGCAGCAGCTGCTTCTCGAACCACGATTCAAATAGATTAGCGTCCATATCCTGGTGGTAATCTGCACTACAGTTGGCCATATTTTTTGCCGATAGAAGTAAAGCTCCCGGTACCCAGCCAGTTTCCGATCCAGCGTGTAAAATTATGATTCGTTTTCCACGAGATGCTGGTACGTTCAATGCACATACATTTTCTTTATGTTGCCACCCTTTTTTTGAAACGTCGTGAGTGTCGTACCACGTCTCGTCCAAGTAGATTATAGTTTTACCATCTTCACGGTGTTTTTTTATTTTATTTAAGAAATCATCTCGGAGATTTATTAATCTTGGTGAATCCATTATAACTTTACGGCTGTTCAATGTCCCATACTCGAAGCCCATTTTCTTTAGTAATTTGAAGAAATAGGATAGACTGTATGGAAATATTCCATCATCTTTGGTTAATTCCTTGTATATCATTTCCGCCGTAGGAGATATGTTTTCTTCATAAAACTTGTTAATGGTCCGCACAATGAAGTCTTCTGTAAAATTGTCGATTTTTCCAAATTTCGGTGTATTTCTTGTGTACGCAATCGGGTGTCCTCTTTTCACGATCTTGACAACAGTTTTAACACTTATCTTAGTTAGTTGTGCTGTACGTTTAAGAGCCCCACGTGGACCAATTTCTCCGAAAACTACTTCATATACATCTAATATCACTTGTTGAGCAGCAGGGTGTAGATGATTTTTCCGTGAGCTTCCTTTACAGTTCTTATTTGGTACGGATTCACATGACGGTGTTTTGGTAGTCAGCCACGGACGAAACATTTTTCGTCGAACAAAGTCCAAAAGCACAGCCGAAGTCGTAAATATTATCACCAATACAAACACAGCCAAACAGTAAGCCAAAAAAGTCCAGGAACACGTAAGCAGGTCGTCAGCAGGTATGAGTGATATCAAAAATGGAGCAAAGTAATTCATAAGAACAGCAGTGACACTTAAAAGTGACTGAATATGTAATGAACATAAGTTGATAACAAATGCATCCCTTCTCTTTTCCTTAAATACTCATTACATTGGAATGCGGTGCGGCTTCATCTTTTGTGTGACACATGCGATAATGTTAGGTACTGGGAATCGGTCGGCTTTTTCTAGCAACATTGTTCTAAAAGACACCTGCACTTAATGAATGAACTTACTGATAAGACTTTTGCAGACACATGCGATAATGTTAGGTACTGGGAATCGGTCGGCTTTGCCTAGCAGCATTGTTCTAAAAGACACCTGCACTTAATGAATGAACTTACTGATAAGACTTTTACAGATTTGCAAATTAAAACCATTTGAAAAAAAGTCCTACAATAACATTTATTGTGGACCCACTACATCGCTGCAACGCAGACCACCGGTTGAGTATCCATTTCGATGACACAATGCCTTTACTAACAAGTAAATCTATTACTATATCGACCTTGTGACTTCATACAGAAGGTTGCTATTTGTATGCATTGATTTGTTACTTGGTATTATTTGTTATTTGCGGTAGCATAAAAGGGTCTTGAGTGCAGAACGGACGACTTAGAAAATAACAACTATAAAATTGGGTGTTATACAAGCGAGGGATCCGTGCCAACACAGCGTTAGCTCCATAGTTAGTGGAGTGAAAGGGAACGTGAAATAGGGTCTTGTGTCGCGTACGCCTTGGAACTCGAAACGATAGGCCGGATAGTAATTCAGGACAATCCAAACGATTACTAATTATGTCGAAAAGTAGACTCATGTCAGCTATTTTTCGTCTATCTTCAAGTGTTAGGATATTATATTTTCGACAGTTATCAACGTATCCAAGGGATGATTTGTCAAATTTGTAATTTAAATGATTCACAAACTTCTTCTGAATTCTTTCAATTCGATTTTTATGAATAGCGTAACAGACTGACCATATAGGAGATGCATATTCGAGAATACATCTCACATATGCGTAATATACAATTTTTAGACTTAACAAACTTTGAAACGGTTTACACGTCCTCATTACAAATCCCAAGTTGCGATAGGATCTGTTAACAATAGAGTCAACATGATTTCTCATCGTCATTCTGGAGTCCAGCATCACTCCTAGGTCACGCACAACGTCAGCTCTGCTCACCGCTGCGTCTCTAAACTTATAGGAGAAAATTATTGGCTTAGGGCTACGGGTGAAACTTATACATTGACACTTTTTTAAACTGATAGTGATCTTATTTTGTGAGTAGTATTGGACTAGGTTATTAAGATCACTCTGCAGGAGCTCGCAGTCTGCTAAAGATTTTACTCTCATAAAAACTTTTTTATCATCTGCATACAACAAATGGCGTGCGGTGTTGAAACATGTATCTATATCAAATATATAAGCATTATAGAAGAGAGGGCCGAGATGGGAGCCCTGGGGCACGCCAGAGGGAATCCCGATGTAATCAGACCTGAAACCACCAAGAACCACAGCTTGGGAACGATTAGTAAGGTATGATTTAACCCATCTGAGTAAATCGCCATGTATTCCTAGAGCTTCAAGTTTTGTGAGAAGTATGACGTGGTCGACTCGATCAAACGCTTTTTCAAAATCTGTATATATCACGTCAACCTGTCCACCACCCTCCATTTCTGTTAAAATGAAATTCGAGAAGCAAGCTAAATTTGAGACTGTCGAGCGTCCTTTTAGAAAACCATGCTGTTTATCCGATATTCCACGACTTATAAAAGGATAGATATTATTAAAAATGATGGATTCAAAAAGATTTCCTATGGTGTTGAGGATCGAGATGGGTCGATAGTTATCTATATTGGACTTGGAACCTTTTTTATGTATAGGTATGATGTGAGCTTTTTTCCAGATGTGAGGAAAAATACAGTCGTTTAAGGAATGTCGAAAGAGAATTGTTAACGGATATGCAAGACTATCAGCACAAGAAGACAAGAAAATTGGCGGAACGCTATCACAGCCTGCACCCTTAGTTTTATCTAGGTCCTTTAAAAACTTTAAAACAGTTTCGTAACTTACATCGATACCGGACATTACCTCGCTATGGTTGCTGCTCTTAAGAATAAAGTTAGGGTCGGAGGACGAGTTGGTACCCGTAGTCTCAAAAACGCTTTCAAAGAACGTGTTAAACGCGTTGCAGATATCTCTGCCGCTGCTGTAAGTATTGGTACCAAGAGTGAAACAATTTGGATAATTCGAGCCACCCCTCTTAGATTTTACGTCCTTCCAAAAATATTTGGGGGAACGCCTAATGTAATATTCTGTGTTGCGAGTAAAACGCTGAAAACATTCATCCTGTACGCGTTTTTGTCTAGCTCTAAGCATTGAGAACTCATCATAATCACGTGGGTTTGAGAATTTTTTCCATCGTCGATGTACTTTTGATTTTTCGCGCATTATTTTAATGAGGGAAGAACTGTACCAAATCGGGTATGAATCATTATTAGGGTATGACATAGGTACAAATTGTAAAAAACACTCATTTAGTTTATTATAGATGTTGTCAACAGCTTTGTTGATGTCACTTGTGTTTAATACTGTCACCCAGTCTATACTACTTAGGTGTGCATTGATTGCTAGATAATCACATTTAAAAAAGTTAAAGCGAAGGGCTTTGACCGGTTTTAATGGTTTGACATACAGGTCCAAGATATCAATTGAAAGTGGTGGGTGATAAACGTCTAATTTTGAGATCGGTTGACATTGTGTCACAATTAAAGGCAGATTGCTAAAACATAGATCCAAAATGTTACCACTAGAGTTTGTAATAAAATTGTACTGAGTTAAGCCTAAATATTGCATGTCCTCCACGAACGATAATGCAGCGTTTTGATAATCCGACCCGCCCTGATGTAGCAAGGAAAAACCCAAATTACTGCTCCACGATATACAGGGCAGGTTGAAGTCACCCAATAATAAATAATTGCAATTCGGGAACTTTTCAAACATATGCGTAGTGTTATTCTCAATTTCATTCAGTTGGAGTGGCAAGTTATCTTCAACCGGCGCAAGGTATATATAATTATTATGAGACGTTCACTGTATGACTAGTAATATAAGCCAAATAACTTGTATTCATCATCATCATCATCATATCAGCCGTAAGACGTCCACAGCTGGACATAGGCCTCCCCCAAAGAGTGCCACAATGATCGGTCCTGCGCCACCCGCATTCAGCGGACTCCTGCGACCTTTACCAGGTCATCAGTCCACCTTGTGGGGGCCTACCCAAGCCGCGCCTTCCGGTACGTGGTCGCCACTCGAGAACCTTGTATTACTTATATGAAATTTGTATAATAAGATATAATAAACTAAACTAACTAAAGTAAACTTCAACAAGCAGTAATAATAGTAGTGTTGTGGGCAGCTAGGGACTGCGAAAGTACCTTACAGATGATGATAGGATGCTTTAAATTGAGTAAGTTGGAATGGATAAATTGTTCTTCATACTCGTATCACTTTTTCAATGACCCAAGCCAAGACAAGTGCATCGTTTAATATCAATAATAATAAAAAACCGGCCAAGTGCGAGTCAGACTCACGCACGAAGGGTTCCATACCATTATCTATAAAAAACTATTTTATTCTGTGTTTTTAGTATTTGTTGTTATAGCGGTATAACAGAAATACATCATCTGTGAAAATTTCAGCTGGAACTATCACGGTATCAGTGAGATACAGCCTGGTGACAGACAGACGGACGGACAGCGGAGTCTTAGTAATAGGGTCCCGTTTTACTCTTTGAGTACGGAACCCTTAAAACGGAGAATCGATATTTACCTACTTAAGAACAGAACCACGTTGTATTTTTCATATTTTTTTTTGTTCGCATGCTTGAATGAACGTGATTGGCTCAATAGGTACGACAATAGTACTATGAAAGAAGTTATGCAATTCAACAATGTAGCGGTAAGAATTACCGGTTACGAGAGATCAACAATATTAAAGTCCATAAAAGTTTTTAATAAAATATCGTAAATAAACCGTCCATTTCCGACAGCGAGCAAATTGGCAAATTAGTCGTTATCGGCTTATCGGCCATCCGAATACGGACTAATTAATAATATCCCGGGAAACAGTACAGGCCATACAGGCTAGTCGCCAAGGCTTATAATAATTGTAAAGCAATATTTTAATCGACTATTATTCGCAGTGCAGGTCAATCAATCAATCGGTCAATCTTAAACCAACCTTAGGGTAATCGCGTAACTTTTTGAAAGTGTTTTCTCACAAAGGCGACCCTAAGTTTTTGCAACTCTAGGGGCTATGAACCGTTCCGATTTGAAAGTACCTTGGATGGCGATGTTTAGACCGAAATTACCGAGTTATGATTTGGTGTTGCCAGTTGCCATACCCTTATACGTAGTACGTACCGTGCACCCAATTGCGTAACTTTTCGCTACGCCATTATGGCCTTACGCTTAAACCATTCAGCGCCCATGACGACACACATGCTTCAGAGCTCTACGAGCGCTTTTCGCTACATACGGAGTTTAAGCTGGTACGGACTACGGCGTAGCGCTACGAGCGTAGCAGTATTTCCGCTTTCTAGTGCAAATCGCTCGTAGAGACATGACTCGTATGTGAGTCATGTCTCTACGAGCAATGGCCTTGAATGGGTTAAATCAGTACGAATTATGCCGCACTCTGTGCGTCGGCAGCCTATGCTCGATGACCGCATAACACGATATGTCGCGCATTCAACCCGACCAGGTCTCATGCACCGCTTAATTTTACACAGCAACGTGCCCGCACGGGTTAAGCTTCATGTTATTAAAAACGTCAATTAATTAGTGGAACGTTTAAAATGTGTTTATGTTTACTCTGGGTTATTGTGAAGTCGACAACCTGCAGTAGGCCAGCGTGGATACGGCTGCCTATTCCCTCTCATGTCCTATTACTATTAAACGAGCAATATTTGTATATACCCGCGCGGCTCCGCCGCATATACAAACAATCTAGGCGGAGTGACGGTATAAAAATTTAGCACATTAAGTATGTGCTTAATCCTGTAGGTCAATTCTACATATAACCTACTGAAGAAAGGGTTTTTAGAATGGGATGGGTATAGTTACTGAGATTACCCACAACATACAAACTTACATTTCACAGACACTACACCTGTTTATCATTAGTATCGGCACAGATCAAAGAATACTGAATGTCATTAGTGGTTTAAAATAATATTTTACCGGTTATAGTTGCATTTGGCTATTTATACCGCTAAATAGTTTAATTCCTACTAATTTATGATTTCCAGTATTTAAGTCATATCGGTTTGACAAATTACAATTTATATAACCTACCCGTAATCAAAATATATTTATCTTTACCTGAAATAATTTGGATGGTCTTCTAGTCAGGTCAACAAAGTCGCCAATGGGATCGCTATCCTAAAAGAAAATGTTGTAATCGAGTTTCGTTTTCTACATCTCTATATGTGACAGTCCATGGCTATAGAGCCCTTATGGCAGGTATTAAGTTAAGCACAGATCCTAAATCTACGTTAAATAAGCTGTCTAATTCAAAAAAAATCATGACCCTACGTCCCATACTTTTTTTTTAAAAAAACGTCAAATTTACACATGCTAAAATTGCACTTTTGAGAAATCGTCAAAAATAGTTTGAAACTAATTTTAAGTATGTTCCCATTGGAAGTTACATAGATTATGATTGATTTTGTATCTCAAGGTGTTTTTCTTTGGAACTCAGTCATGTTTTTTTTTATGTGACTTCCAGATCCTGAAAAAACAGCCTTTGGAAAGAGCATTGCTCATATGAACGAAATTAATAAAAATATTTTTTTTCGGCTTTTTCTTTAATATGTTGTAATCTGAACCATTGTATATAGTAGAACACTAATTGAACTTGCATTTTAGGATAGAAATAAAATCACATAGTTAACCAAATATCTTTATTTTAATTAAAATGTGATAATTATTATCAGTTACATCTTCCCTAGAACAATAACAAATTTGGTATAGTAAGTTCTAAATTATATTTAATCAATCTACAGGAGTATCACAAAAGTCTTATTATTATTCGACAAGTCACACTTTTTTATTTATACACACTATTAAAGTTACGTAAAAATCACAATTTGACTCCCATACATTTGGGAAAAGGGCCCTTATGACCAATCACAGACAAAACATATTGATAATTACAATATGGCACAATATTAACATAATTTATTTGCTAAAATTGTATCAAGACAGCAATCCGAAGAAAAAAAATTATTATAATTTTTTTTTAAATATTGACCAGTAATGAGTAATTCTCATTTAAAGTTAAGGTGGTTCGATTGCCATACAAAGCGTTATTTGACATTCGCAGGCTAACGGTGTGATATTTTAAGAAACTTTTGTAACAAACTTTCATCAATTGGCTTCCCATTTGCGCCAAATTCCCCCTTTCCTAGATTAAACTTGTATAAACTAGATTATTTTGAGAAAATAAGTTTTCCCAAAAATCACGGCCAGACCCCTTATTTCAAATTCCAATTATTGTAAGTTGCTGGATTTTACGATAGTTGGAATATGAAAATAAAATACTTGTAAACAATTTTATCCGTTGAGCTTTGTCATTTTTGTATGCGATTTCTCATAAGGGCCCTTTTCTACTAAACTTTGAACTCAATTTTATCAAAGAAAGAGTTAACGTACACAAAAAAACGCCAATATCTCCGTAACTAGAAACGGCCATAAGGGCCCTTTTCTTATGGACGGTCACATATATTATACGGCATTGTGCTAAGTAAGGTTAACAAAGCCGTATTATGTATATGACAATTAATGGATTTAATTAAACCTCATTCTTCTCCCAACATCTCGAATATGCGAAAATAAGTTTGTATATAAACTTTTTTGAAGTAAAAACTTACATGACAAATAATACTGACATCTCTGTCAATAAAATAAAAAAATCCACAGTTGACACAATACGCCTGTTAGTTTTTGTAAATCGTTTATTTTCTATTTTCTTAATGTTCTTAGTGTTGGATCCATATGTGGCCGACTCAACATTTATAATTTCTCATGCTGAATAACTTACTGCAGGTTTGAGGTAAATTCTTGTATGTTTATTTACATTGTCATCTCAAGTTAAACCAGGAGTTACTTCACGTGATGTCACGCAGCCAAAGTCACGTGGTCAGCGCACAGTAGTTTTTTTTTTTAATTAAAATTTTAGTACCTTTCCGATAAAAAATTAAAAAAAACTAAGACCTTATTGCAAATCTGCAGCTTGAGATGAATCGAATGGCATATCATTTATCAAAATCGGACCATAACTGTAGATCTGATGGCATGTACAAAAATCGGCCTCGCGTATCAATAATATAGATAGATAGATAGATATTTGCAATCACTTTCTCGGAAACGGCTCTAGCGATTTCGATGAAATTTGGATAATAGGGGGGCGAGAAATCGATCTAGCTAGGTCTCATGTCTGGGAAAATTCATTTATCCGTACTTTTCTCCCGAGCTGAGCTCGGTCGCGCAGGGACTAAGTATAAGAGGAGGTGTTTAAAGGTTGATTACGATGATGATAGTAGACACTTTATTATAAGCCGTGCCTGTGGACACTACAGTCTATGGCTGTTTGTAACTCCAGACGAATTTAACGCTCATTATCGACCCTTGCTATATAATGCAAGTCATGTTTCTGCATTAGGTACACTTTCTGTGGCACACAAGGAACTATACAGAGGAACGTGAAGAATGCGCCAACCCTTTATATGACGGTAATTGAATTTATGGTTTCAAGAGATCCCCGTTACGGTGCGCTACAATTTGGTAAGGAAATGTAGACAGATGGCTGTTTGAAACAAAATTGTACAGTCAGCTGCAGAGAAAGACCACCCCCTTCCATACAGACTTAGCCAAAACTAAAGTTTTAGAGTAAGTGTTTTAGGGGGTCGTTCACTAAGACCAAATAAAGAGATGTTTGGTTTGGGTAGGTACGGACGGCCACAAGGGGGGAACATCTTTTAACCGTAATGTCATGTCTAAACTGCCATACAAAATCGTGAAACGGATGCAAATGACAAGGTTTCAAGGTTTCAGCCACTCATGACTTCGACTGTATTTTTGGTTAATTCTGGAATGAATCAATCACTACTTTTCCTAGCGATGTTAATTTTATTGTAGTCACTATGTCAAGAACTCCCCTGGGGTTGAACTAACTTAAGGCTTTACTTTTTTACTAAATGACTCTCATTTAGCCTAAGTATTATTTTCCATTACAATTTTTTTTCTGAAACCTTAATTAACGAAATCTAACCTAACCAAATGGACTCCTTATGATAAAAAACACAGATCTAAATATACACTAGATCACGCCAATGCATCTACTTCGCGTGTCCGAACTCGGAGTAGGTCTCCGAGTTGGCCGTTGCTACTGACATTCCGCGCGCGTCTATTGTGGTAGCCGGCTGTCCGTGAAAATTAAGAAAATGCCTTTTTGTATGGTATTAAAGTGCAATAGCCCAAAAATTTGAAACACCCAAACGCAAGGACATTTTTCCTATCACACGTAAGTTATTTTCAAATTTTATTATGCGTAAATCCATTTTAAATCTATTTTTTAAGTATTCCGAGGTGTGATTCCAAGACTGTGCCTTAGTAACTATACATTATCGGTAAGTAAACTATGTTCACATTACATTGCCGCGTTTGCTTTGAGCGTTTAATCTGACATTCTGTGTTAAGAGACGATGAATACCAGACAAGCGATACTGTCGCGCATCGCTTTGAGTTCGTGGTACAAGGGAACTTATCATTCGTCTGTCAAATCTAGCAACTAGTGTTGTTCGTTCTACAACATTATTTGTGGACAGACGAATGATATTTACCATTTTAAAAACGCCAATTTAGTAGTTATTGATACAAACAAGCTCGAAATATGTCCTAATTTTACACGACAGCTTTAAAAATGGAAGGTAATATCTTCGGGTAGAGAGTTCATGTATGTGACACGTTTATCCTTTGAACATTTACTTAATACGTTTATAAATCATTCGTCTGTCTACAACTACATAATTCGTCTGTCTATATCATTCGTCTGTCAGAAAATCGATGTCATTCATGTGAATCGATTTTGTGCGGACAACGGGGAATTCGCATCACTAATTCGTCCTTGTGATGTCACAGTAGGTAGAAAAAAAGTGACGCGGTTGGTTTTCATACACATTGAGGTGTTTAAGTTATCTAGTGTATATTTAGATCTGTGATAAAAAGTTTACAGTTTTTCGCTTGGGCATGAATATTATGCGAAAAAAAAGCGTCAGGTAGATCTAAATGTTACTTTTTATGTGGAAAAATTACAGTTAAATTGTCCTAACGCGCGTTCGGAACGTTACGTGATTACCCCTCAGTTACGCGTCGCTATTGACAGACATCAGTTACAGCTACCACTCACTAGATTCATCCTTTTTTGAAAAAAAAATATCATTACCGCTTTATTAAAAGGGTTTTATCCAATTTTTATTTACAAAAAAGGCAAAACAAGAAAAAAAAACACAGTTTTTTTGCTGAATTTGACTTGTTTTATTTATTTTTTGACTCCTAATGTCCTTAGGAATGCGTGGTTAAAAATTTTCGGGTTCCTCGGGCCTACGGTGTATATTCGTAAACGACTACCCTCTCAATGAACTTAAGAGTAGTTAAGAGGTAGCTATACGTTTGTATGAGAGTGCTTTGGACAAAGTTCAAGGCAAAACTCGTGTTAAATGAACCCGAGTCCATTGTGCACGAGCCAAAATTCCTTTTTGTTCCACACTAACGCTCCTCTGTATGTCTCACACGAACTGTCAAAAGCTCGTTAAGCCCGCTTTAAAGCTCCCTAAAAGCGCAATAAATAAAAAATCGCCGCGTGGACAACAATCCGCAAAAATCCCGTCATCCCTTTTTATCGCGAAGGGTTCGCTTTAATATTTCATGAGTATTTTAATGGCGGATTTGTCATAAAAATACACTGGTTTAAGGGCGAGGGTCCACCAGCGCTGTACGAGGTAGCGGAGCGGTGTGCGAGGAAAATAAATACTAATAGCATTGCTATAGGTAGACCGCTTAACAAAGTCCTCGCCTTCGCGGCGCGTGGGCGCAGGGGGTATGACGATAACGGGGCGCGCGCGGCGTGCTTCCCGCAGGTCGCCCGCACCCCGTTAGCGTCATACCCCTGCGCCCACGCGCCGCGCTAGCGTGGACTGAGTGAAGCGGTCTACCTAAGAACTTTTCCGCCCCAACGGCCTCGGCTCTACGTGCAATGACTATGTATCATCATCATCATATCAGCCGAAAGTCGTCCACTACTGGACATAGGCCTCCCCCAAAGAGTGCCAAAATGACCCGTCCTGCGCCACCCGCATCCAGCGGACTCCCGCGACCCTTACCAGGTCATCAGTCCATCTTATGTATACCGTGCTGAATTCAAGGGACTTGTGCCGACCCCGTATATAGTTAGGCCACTACCGTAGGTATTTGGCGGAATCGGTATGCCGTACTTTATACTTTACTAGGAGTTCCCTGATGTCGCCAATATTTCCTTACTTGTCGGTATACTGTTAGTATTACATTTGCGCAGTATGTATTACGCGGACGCAGCGCGGTACGCATGCAGTACCGCATTCCTACCGCCCCGTTTCTGTGTATCCCGCGCCAGTCAGGATCTCATCCAGCTGTCAAGCACAGGTGTCAAATATATAAACTTCAGTGGCCCAGCGGCGCCTGCGAATCGGAAACGATAACGCAGGTTAAGCAAAGATGGCAGCGGTCAGTCTTTGGATGGGTGATCGCCAGTTTTAGTGGTTACGATAAATGAGCGCTTTCGTGCTTTGGAAGGCATGCTAAGCAGTTGATCCCGGCTGCTGTCTGTGACAGTTTAGTCGTTAAGCCGAGTTAGAAGCCCTTCGGGCAGCTTAAGAACCTCTAACAGTCGAGTTGCCCACTCACTGACAAAGGGGGGACAATTACTGTCAATGGGCTTGTGACCTTAAATTTGTTTACGATGCCATTCGAACCAGTTTTTGTAGATGAACAAATGTTTGTATGAAAGCAACTACATTTAACGGACATTAATACCCTAAAAATCGAGTTAAAGACGGACCTCGCTGACAGCAGCCGAAACGCTTCATACTGATTGGCTTTAAAGTATGACGTCACACCGTGCAATTTATACTAACCGTTGCATGGAAAATGAAGTAAATTGCTGTTTCGGTCGCGAAATACTGCGTTTAGGTCCATAGTTGTCATACAAATTTGTTTCTATAAAAGCGTAAGGATTCTATTGGAACCTTCAAATTGACTCTTGGACAATAAATTAAAAAACTTTTTTTTCTAAACTTTCAAGGTTCATATCTTTTTATGATTTGAATTATATCTTGTAATTTATACTTTATTACAATCATTTGATGGTTTACTATCCATTTAGCAACACGACGTTATCAATTTTAACACCACGCAACAAGCCTATTGCGTCCGCACGAGCTACCTACCACAACCCTGCACGTGACCCCTGGGTGGTACTAAAGAGTGACAAACTCAAAGGCCAAATAATGTATGCCATGCGATTAATAATAATAGTGGATACTCACTAAAGGTAAAGGTGCTTTAGCAACGGGGCGAGAAAATTAATATTTTAAAGATTTTTCTCGTCACGTTTCGGTGAAACACCACCTTAAGTCTTCACGTCGACGAGTCTGTTAGGATTTCACAAAAGATGAAGGCAACTTATAAGAATTTACACATGGCTGAATACAGTATGCAGTTTAGAGGGCGTCTGTCTGTCTTGTTTTGCAAACGTTTACAAAATGAAATATGGCAGAGCATTTGTTAGGCAGCTCCAGCATTTGTGTTTAGCAGCATTTTAACTACCTAGTCGTCATTGTCAAAAGAAATGCAGAATGCAATTGTAAACTTCAAGTAATATTGTGCTTATAAGAAAAGCATAGTAATTAAATCATGAGCTTAATTGAGTTAACAGAAAAAATATTGGGCACAGAGAAAAGAGTGAAATATAACATTTGCTTAGGAGGACCTAATCGTGGATGATATATTTTTAAATCTATGTGCCATATCCAGGTCAATCGACATTTTGGCGGTGTTTTAGCGGACTCGGGGCTCATTTTTATGCCAGGACCCCCTTAGTAACTAAAACTATATTACGAACCCCCCCACCCCTGCTGTTCTTAACTTATATATTATTGTTTTACAAATGTCAAATCCTTATATTACTTTAACTTTAAAAATACAAGTATCTACCCCCATCAAGAGGCTACGAAACGAAAAACACTGGATAGGATGCAGCTGGGATAACGCTGAGATGAAGTGAGATTCACGTTGTATCGGGCCATTGTAAAAGTTTGTAGATTTATAGTCAAAGTTCGAGCATCACTAATACCTCCGCCATTTTTATAGGATCATTAAACACGACGCGGTTAAGATCTTCAAATGAATTTATAAGCATCTTATTAAGTTTATGGGGCGTTTTAAGAGTTTTTGTATTTTTAATGACGATGATCTATTGGATTCTGCAGACACCACTTACTAACTTTAGTTTTCATTGCGACAGTTGATTTACCTGTGGATAGAAGAAAGGTTAAATTATTGAAATCAATACATATTTATGTCGAAATTATATACAAGTTGATAATATACATTTATTTAATTAAATTATAACCAAGTTAAATCTAAAAAATGCCCTCGAGGCATTGTACCGAGGATGCTGGCGGCATTTCCTTTGCAATGCTGATGCGTTGCGTGAGAAAGCCGCCAGCTCCTCGGTCGCCAGGTACATCAACCAGACTTTTCGCGATTTCCGCAAATAACTTATGCGCACTGGGACCCCACGGATCGAGGGTTTCGTCACCAAAGAATACAAAGTTGTACTTACTATTTATTCATTACAATATGGTAGTTCACAATAGTAAACATAACTTATCCTTACATCTCGTATCTGTGTCTGTTTCGAATATTATAGCCTAAGTATGTCAACTTCCCCCCGTCCCTGCTGTTCAAATATCATAGGCCAAAATCCATCAAACTGTATTATAACCTGTGAAACAGAATTTTCTTGTTTAATAATAAGTTGCTAAGTTGCGGAGTTTTTAATTCAACAGGATAAAATGCTGCACTGTTTTAAAACTACTGTTATACAAATACTTTCAAAAATGAAGCAAAAAGATAAATTGCGGGAAACTTTTACTTTGACTGAAGAACTTTCAAATTTCCACATAAACTGACCTGATACGGTTTCAAAGCGACAGAAAATGAGAAATAACTTAGATTCATTTCAATTTATAACCCCGAAATAACCCGAACATTCCCAATTCAAATTAATAAATGATCAAAATGACGATTAGTCTAATCATCATCATCACATCAGCCGCAAGACATCCACTGCTGGACATAGACCTCCCCCAAAGAGTGCCAAAATGACCGGTCCTGCGCCACCCGCATCCAGCGGACTCCCGCGACCTTTACCAGGTCATCAGTCCACCTTGTGGGGGGCCTACCCACACCTCGCCTTCCGGTACGTGGTCGCCTTTCGAGAACCCTTCCGCCCCAACGGCCATCGGTTCTACGTGCAATTTGCCCCGCCCACTGCCACTTAAATTTAGCGATTCGGTCTAATAAGGCTTTGAAAATCGTGAAGAGAATTTTCGCAAAAACATTCCACTTCAATTCCAAAATACACTGCAGCAGTAACCATGCAAACAGCTTCAAACACAAATTTCAACTTAAATATTACAAAGCGAAATAAAAGCGTGCGTCGCTGGACATTTAACATGATAATACAAAGGGAGCAAACACGGTGACGAAGGTTCGTCTGGACCGACGTTTCAGTTTGCAAGGTATACGCGCTCTGAATAACGTTAAAGTTTAACATTTGTTGGTGAATTGTATTTTTTAGCAGGTGGGAAACGGTGTGGAAGAACGGTGGTAAGTATTTAGGCTAATCTAATCATTGTAAGGGTTCAGGATGTTTTAAAGATGATTTGATAGAATTTCGAAGCCTGAGTCCATGTTTTAGGCGAAATATTCAAATTATTATTATCATTATGTATGTCTTTCCCGCTCACGGGACAATGATGTCCCGGACCTTTGGGAGGCGTGCGTGGGGCTAGGTACCTACAAAGTACCAACTGAGCCAACACGTAGAGGCCCTTTTGACAATTTAATGAAATGCAAGGAGTACACCGAGCGGATGCTGTCCCTGCCCGTGTCATGGGACGCACACAGAGACAGCACCCGCTGGGGTGTATAGGGACTATTGCTGGTTGATGGAATTTAAAGAAAACGGGTTATTGGGTGAAAATGATGGACGCCTGCCTAAATTATTATTACTATTAATTTCTTGAAAGGACACATAAAATGGTTACATATTGAATGCACTGCCAAACTGCATGACAGTTTGTTGGCAGTTCGTGTTGCTCTTGATACATATAATATCACAAAACTGTATATATACGCACTTCTAATGGTTCTAATAGTCGCTATTTGGTAATGCCGATCGTAACCCTAAACAAAAGACATCGTGCAACGGCTTAGAATTAATACCATATCGAAAAGTTATACCAGTTTGACGACCGCTTTAGCCTAGTTGGTAGTGACCCTGCCTACGAAGCAAGAGGTCCTGGGTTCGAATCCCGGTAAGGGCATTTATTTGTGTGATGAGCACGAATATTTGTTCCTGAGTCATGGATGTTTTCTACGTATTTAAGTATTTATTTCTCTATCTAAGTATCTATATCGTCGTCTAGTACCCATAGTACAAGCTTTGCTTAGTTTGGGACTAGGTTGATTTGTGTAAGATTGTCCGCAAATATTTATTTTTATTTTATTTATTCTTTAAAAGAGGGCATATTTACTCAAAAGAGTAGGTTCCTTTTACTAAATCAGAACCAATGGTACAGTCATATGTAAAAATATGGGTGCATACTACTTACTCATAAATATATCCCATCGCTCTCATGTCAGCGGATTAAGGTTCCGGTACATATTTATGAGAGGATATAATCGATACATATTTTTGCACTTGACTAAACCTAACTACACGTGGTTCAGCGCACCAAATTTCTGAGAAAAAAGTAACAGGTCCACTTTTAAGTAAAAACGGCGCAGTTAAAGAGAGAAAAAGCAGGAATTGTTGAGGAAGTAGGACAGGAAATATGTTATGTCAAAGACACTTATATAAACACAATGATCTAAGACAAGAAGATATAATTGAGGAAAGAACAGTTAAGGAAAAGAAGGGGAAAACAAAACCAAAGAGAGGATGGCGTACTAACAACCTAACCGACTTTGAGCAAGAGGTACTTGACTTAAAGGACATAATTATAAATTAGTCTGATATGATATTTATGAAGGCCTGGTTCTAGATAAGTGTATATTAATGGCTGGCCGAATGATGAATAAGACTCAAATGAGGTTTAAATTACTTTTTAATCCATTTTGAAAGATTAATCGACGCGAAAAAGATATTGAGTATATTTTTCATGTAAATCCCTTTTTTTTCTTCTTTTTTTTTACGCAGGTGAAATCCATTATGGATCCCACCCGGCTCGAGAGAAGCCGAATGGGTATGTCCGACTCCCACGGACTAAAACCCCTGGGATGTTCCATCACTCGCTTTAAGACAGAGCTCTGGGAACGCATCTGCACACATCCAGAACTCTGTCAGCGTCGTCCTTGCGGGCCCACGTAGGTTGGAGGGAATGGTGCCCTACACACTCCACTGTCAGCACCCCAGAACACCATGGGGGCTTTCCAGCTCGGACCGCTTCTAGGCGGATGATGGAGCTCCCGACCCATCACCCGCAGGTCCTCGTTACGGCGGCAGCATGCGGCCTGCGAAGGCCCTTCGCCGCCTGCCCGGCCTCCTGCGGCGCTGCGGGGCCGAGTTGGCATCGTCCTCGCGCGTCCGCTCTGCTGCCTCCTTCTGCGTCAGGACTGTAACGCTGAAGGTGGCCACTGCCGCCCTCGCCTCCTCACTGCAAACCATTCGGCTGATTAACGCCGGGAGTGAGAGGTCTCTTCCTAAAGCCGTGGACAGGGCTGCACGTAGTATAACGTAAATACTAAAAATCTATTCCTGAAAGTTAAAGTTAAACCGCTGTCTTACTTTTCCGATTCCGGCGTTGTTGTGCCTGTACTAAAATCGTGAATGAACGCTTCCAAATCTTGAACTATCAATGACAATAACAAATGAGGATCTTCAATGTATGTATTACACAATTTGAAGCGACACCGTGTCCTTCTTCCGTGTAAGTACCTCAACCTATTCTTGATTAAACCAAATTGAATCATTTATCTCGACGGCTTCTGCATGTGAAACTCTGTGTCTAACTCTAAGATTTATATGCTCTTCGTATGATTTATACTTACGAGCTGTTTGCGGACCTTTTGTTAATTTCGTATACATAATACATTCTCCTTTCTAGGGATTGTAGACATTACAAATACATTCGAAGAATAACAAGTCATGGTTATGTAGGTTCTAGATGTGGCTCAGTAGACACATTTACATTATTTGATACATAAAATAAACATGTCTACTAAGAAATCGTATCGAATCAAGTACTGAAGTCAAAGATGTTTTGATTTTAAGCGTTTTCTTTTTGGCTTTGAATCTTAAATTAGCGAACGAAAAACAGAGAAAGAAGAAGCATTTATGCCATAAAGCACACATAACAGGATTTAAAAAAAACTAGACAAATGCACAATTCTAAATTGATATCTTGTCGACATATTAAAGAGCTATTGCGAATAAAACAGCATGTGACAGACGGACATATAGTGTGATCGCATACCTAAGTATTCCGTTGGATCGATTATGGTACGGTTCACTAAAGGCTTTGTCATATTAAGAACCAGCAGCGCGAGGCAGAAGCAGCGCGTTAAGCCTCTGCTAGACGGTCGCCAATACGCCCCTCCGACCGAGCGACCTTGTAGACAGTTGTTTGCAGTAAAATTTCATACTATAGTGGTCGGTGCCGACCAAGGTCGCTCGGTCGGAGGGCCGTGGTGGCGACCGCCTAGCAGAGACTTTAGCGTCCCGCTCCCGCGGGCTATCTGGCGGGGCCTTAAAAGACCAAGCTTTCAGGCTTGAGGACCGTAACTTTAATAAATTATTGGTAAAAGAATCTGAAGATACAATTCCAAATAAATAAGAACGTTAATGTTTCTTAAATATTGTATTTTCCGATATTTTAACACTTGACTGAACTTAATGAGCTTTTGGGTAAAGGAAAATATTATATTATGAGCAAACTTGAAAAGGTCTGGAAGATATTGTGAGAAGAATATTAGTCCATGCAATGAACTGACAACTTGTATGGAAAAAATGACTGGAAATAATGTATAATAGCTGATTTAATACATGGTTTTTTCGTTATTTTGGTTCGTTTACATTTGCTCTATAATAAGTAAACAAGATAAATAATACAAAAAAGATAATTCATGCTTGATTTAAACCAATATTATTACTTCCGGATGGAAACTTTCTTAGGTTCATGAATAAAGCATCATAGAATAACGTTTTAAAATGAATGAAACAAAAAAAACGCTATTATAAATTAATGTTTTTCGAAATCGTATTTTGCCTGGAGTATATAAGCTAAGTCCTCGACCCATATTGACCAACGTGATATATTATACGAGGTGCATATCTTTTTGTTTCTTTAGCACAACAATAACTAGGAGACTAACTAAGTATTGTGTGTTTGTAATAATTATATAAACGCATATAATAAATGGGGGGTGTCTTCCCATGCTGCGCCTGCCGGTATGTGGTCGCCACTCGAGAACCTTTCCGCCCTAACGGCCATCGGTCCTAATACTGTGCACAAGGCACAAGGCGGGTGGACTGGGTGACCTGGTAAAGGTCGCGGGAGTCCGCTGGATGCGAGTGGCGCAGGACCGGTAATTGTGGCTCTCTTTGGGGGAGGCCTAAGTCCAGCTGTGGACGTCTTTCGGCTGATATGATGATTGATGATATAAAACATGTTGTAGGCTTTTTAAATATTACGAGTATTTCTTGGTTAAAATCCTTATTGCACAAAAAACTTATCGTACAAAAGGCTGACTTAATGCGATAAGCATTCTCTGCCAGTCAGCCATCAGGTAAAGGAGACGGATTTCGGTAGACAAGGATCGTAGTATCTATTTGCAGGCATATGAGGATTCACTGTGATCTTAATCGTCGTAAAACGACGAGAATGAAAAAAATATCCAATAGTTTAAAAACATAGAAACAGCAATAATAGAGTACTTACATGTTTATATTTTCAAATTACTTGTTTAGTTTTAAACAAATTCCAGATAGTACTGTAACAGTTCAATAAATGTTCGGTATGCAAAGCTCAGAGCTCGGGCGGACGGAGTTTGGAGCAAAATGTGTTTTCTATTGCGAAGTAACAATCGTTTCCACGCGACTGACTATTTTCTCGGTCTTATGCGTTTCAGTTTATTTTGAAGTAGTTTCAGAGCTGTAACTTTAATAAAAGGAGATGAACAATGTTTTTTCTGTGTTTTTTTCGTTGTATCCCGGTAAGTTCTAGTGAGCACAAAACAACTTGCGAATGAATGCGAATGTAATTTATATAGATATATGTCCATCGTTCGATTAGTCTAGTCCACTGGGTAGTGATGCTGCCTACGAAACTGTAGGTCCTGGGTTCGAATCCCGGTAAGGGCAAATATTTGTGTGATGAGCATGAACATTTGTTTCGAAGTCTTGGATGTTTTCTATGTATTTAAGAGTGCTCTTCAAAAAAGCGCTCGCTCAGAATTCGGTATTTTGACACG
This sequence comes from Epinotia brunnichana, assembly GCA_963854355.1. Lineage (NCBI taxonomy): Eukaryota > Metazoa > Arthropoda > Insecta > Lepidoptera > Tortricidae > Epinotia > Epinotia brunnichana. The sequence continues at coordinate 30,187,722 of OY977945.1, forward strand.
CGTAGTGCGTTTGTGTGTGTAAATACTACTACCACCCACACAAACGTACCTAACCCCCACATGCACAGCGAGATCGCACCAGCCGCGGGTGCCGTCCCTTTCTAGCTATATGTAAGTGCGATCGGGATAGAACTAACCGCGGAGCTTGCCGATGCAAATAGCTGTATAGCGCACCGTTGGAATTCACTCCGTGACCGATATTGATACTTGCACTAAAAAGTGGTAAGTATTACTTCGCTAACATGATGTTCTAGAACATCATGTTAGCGAAGTTAGATAACTTGAATAAAGTAAGTATTTGATTTTTGAGCACAAGTTTTCTATTTGTATTAAAATACTATGATATGACAAAGTATATTTAGTTTCGTTTTTTTAGTATAAAATAAACTAACGAGTTTTAAAGTTGTCAGTAATAAGAATAATAATTTGTTTTACGGATATTAATAGTTTGCATATTATCTGAGTCTTATTTATATATAGTAATGTAATGAAATTATACCAGTAGACCCACTACTAGGAAATTACTGGGTACTTACGTATTCATTTCTTGAAGAATTTTTTTTTTGTTATGTAAAATTTGCTATGTCCGTTTCTTACCAAAGGAACTGAAAATTATAAATTATACAAACACAGCTTTTTATCTAGAATACAATTAATTAATGCGTGATTTTATTCAAAAGCCTAAAACCTCAGATGATAAAAAGGAATAGATATGAAACGGGGGCTTGGCGCGTGTCGGTGCGACATGGCCAAATGGGCATGTCACTGCCCACCGCATGTTTCTGAATCTGGTGAATCTGAAATGTTTTTCTACGTTTACTCAAAATGCCGAATTGTAGCGTGGTTACATACAAAAATAGGAATGAAACTAAAACCTACATGAATGGTGGAGTCACGCACCACATGTGAGTATTAGTATTTTCACTTAAGTCAGTAAAAACTAATATTTTAATAAATAAACGCAACGCCGCATCATTTCTCGGGATCGAACTAACATATCGAACGAAAAAGCATATTTTTGATCTATGCGTTGTACATTGAACGTTCAATACAGTAAACCACGGCGCAATGTATTAAACCACTATGGATATGGACGATGCTTGAATTTTTTAGTGGTACGGCCGCTGCTTGGCGTCGCAAACTAGAGCGGTGCCAAAGTGCAGTTACAATTTACGCGTAATCGATAAAATAGAAGGACAATATCATACTAGTTATTTTATTTCGACTACTTTCGCTGTCTTATTTTATTTAATTACTTGTTTTGGTTGGGTGCCTATCTTAAAGGTAACTAATAACATACTAATAAGATTAAAAGGCACAAAATGTTTACGGTACCTACTAATAAGATTTTCACTAAGTTGCAGTATGAACGGTAAATAGACATATTACGGCCTCCGTAGCCCAGTGGGTAGTGACTCTGCCAACGAAGCTGGAGGTCCCGGGTTCGAATCCCGGTCAGGGCATTTATTTGTGTATTTATCACGAATATTTGTTCCTGAGTTATGGATGTTATGTATGTATATAAGTATCTATATGTATGTATCTATTATATATATCATCGCCTAGTACCCACAACACAAGCCTAACTGAGCTTACCGTGGGCCTAGGTTGATTTGTGTAAGATTGTCCCGTAATATTTATTTATTATTTATTATTTATATTAAAATTGTATATACAAGTATATAATTTAGTTGCAAATGGCTTCGGAACAACTTAAAATGTGATATTATTACCAATAATTTATTTTAAATGAGTATTTTTTACTTTCATTTGAAATGTGATAATTGAAGAAGAAATCTCGGTTTCTTATTACAGTTTTCCAAAGAATTCGAGTAGGTACAAAACAAATGTATAGATGCTACTGGCAGAGGTCCTAACTGGTTTCCTGTACAGAGAAGAGTTAATGTGTTCGTAACATTTTCAAGAAAAATGTTTCCAACCACTTAATAAGAGCCGTACACTTTTCGAATATTTGACACCTCGCTTGCTTGAAACCTTGGTGTAAAATGTATGGTAACACATCTTCGCACATCTTTGGTGGATACTCGCCCTTAGCCTTAAATCTCGTAATATGAGTAATGGACATATTATTTCGCGCCAAAATGCGAGTCGGATCGGCCTGGTACCTACAGGTCAAAAATATCGATGTGACCAGAGTTTTAAATGTATGTGAACACGAACTTATAAAAAGCCGTTTATGTTACTCTGTAGGTATTCGTCAATATTTTTTACTTTTGCGATTTATGGTAAGTTAACAACCCGTGTTATTTAAACTTGTAGCTAAAAGTTTAAATACCACCACATAAACTTACCATGTTGTGGAAGTTGTTACCCATCAATATCATAACATAATATTAATTTTAATATCAATGTCGATAAAACATAATTTTAACGTTTGTCGCCCCCCTAGTGTAGTGCGTTTAAGCCAATCACAGCCCTTGTTTGCATGTTGCCGTAGACTCACTGGCAACGCCCGAGTCTTTGTTTTTACACGGTTCAATGTGTGTGCCTGTGGGCGCTGCGGTGGGAGAAAACTGGGGACATCGGTTTTGGTTGAAATTAAGCAGTACGGCACTTCTCCCTTTTTTTATGTTCTGAGCCTAAAACCTATGTCACTTATTAGGATTCCGTACTCAAAGAGTAAAACGGGACCCTATTACTAAGACTCCGCTGTCCGTCTGTCTGTCTGAATGCCTGTCTGTCCTTCTGTCACCAGGCTGTATCTCATGAACCGTGATAGATAGAGATTTTCACAGATGATGTATTTCTGTTGTCGCTATTTATAACAAAAAATACTAAAAAACAGAATACATCTTTTTATTTTTATTTTAGTTTTTATTTGTTTCTTTTTCTTTTACAATCTTACACAAATCGACTTTGCCCCAAACTAAGCAAAGCTTGTACTATGGGTACTAGACGACGATAAACTTACTTATATAGATACATAAATACTTAAATACATAGAAAACATCCATGACTCAGGAACAAATATTTGTGGTCATCCATCACACAAATAAATGCCCTTACCGGGATTCGAACCCGGGACCTCCAGCTTCGTAGGCAGAGTCACTACCAAGTTACTAACTAGGCTACAGGGGGCTCCTATACAACAAACGTGATTTTAGATATATATATTTTGCCGTTTTTAGATATAGATAATGGTACGGAACCCTTCGTGCGCGAGTCCGACTCGCACTTGGCCGTTTTTTTTAACATTTATTTCGAAATAAAGAGTGATACTCGGAAATGTCGAAGGGAAGGTCAATCGTCGAATCCGACTCGGCTGGGCAGCATTCGGGAAGCTACGGCACATCTTTTCGTCCAATATTCCGCAGTGTCTCAAGACGAGAGTCTTTGACCAGTGTGTGTTGCCAGTGATGACATATGGCACGGAAACGTGGTCGCTTACTATAGGCCTCATAAGAAGGCTCAAAGTCACTCAAAGGGCAATGGAGAGGGCTATGCTGGGAGTTTCTCTGCGCGATCGCATCACAAATGAGGCTAACCGCAGCAGAACCAAGGTAACCGATATATCCCTCCGAATTGCTAAACTTAAGTGGCAGTGGGCGGGCACATTGCACGTAGAACCGATGGCCGTTGGGGCGGAAAGGTTCTGGAGTGGCAACCACGTACCGGAAGGCGCAGCGTGGGTAGGCCCCCCGCAAGGTGGACTGATGACCTGGTAAAGGTCGCGGGAGTCCGCTGGATGCGGGTGGCGCAGGAACGGCCATTGTGGTACTCTTTGGGGGAGGCCTATGTCCAGCAGTGGACGTCTTTCGGCTGATATGATGATGATGATGATGATGACTCGGAAATGTAATAAAACCACGTAAAAATCTCCCTTTCCAGTGTAAACCCCCAGTGTAAACGAAAATAATAACTAAATGCAAGGTAGGATCGTGCTGTACTTAACAAACGCCATATAAGCTTGTTTTTTAAAAAGTTTTTTATTCATCTTATTATTTTCAATAACCCTGCATATTATGTCGCTGGTTCGTGGGTACTTGTACAGACAAATCACACAAACCCAAACAAGATAGGTCTATCTATTTTAGTTTAGGAGTTCCCATGACCACCTTCCATCATCAGATCCTGGAAATCATCCATCACCAAAATGTTTACCAAGACAAAACAGATGAGCCCAAACTAGATGGGTTTATCTAGTTTAGTTTAGAAGTTCCATGACCACCTTATAGCTCCATCATCAGACTCTGGAAATCATCCAGCACCAAAGTCTTGCCGTGCCATGACCAAATAAATGAGCCCAAATTCGATGGCTTTATCTTGTTGAGTTTAAGAGTTGCTATGTCCACCTTCCGACTCCATCATAAGACCAGCTCTATGATATTATGTCACCGAAGATACGCAATTGTACCTAATTTGAAGATTTCACCCAAACTCCCACACATACATACATACTAACAAGGTGGACTGATAGTAACAAATAAATAAATTAAATCTATCAAGTATCACGATCACTCGTACAATAATAATTGACTATAGAACGCGTAGTTTAGACAAAAGGATCCAACCCACAAGACATCACCATTGAAATGTATGACTTTTGTTCTAGGTAGAAGGTTCAATTTTAAATGTTACGTATCCGGTGGGTTTGAGCCTTTTCGCTACACTACGTCATATATGGCAGCTATGCAATTCATAACTTGTCTCGATTAGCCTCACGAATGTATCCCCAGTATAGTTTGACCCCGAGGTTGGTAACAACTATGCCTAGTCGGAGATCAAAATAATATTATTTTATCTGAAGAGTGGCCGGTTAGCTTCGTGAATAGCCACAAATAAACACACTACACGTCTGTCTCGGAGGGCTATTCAGCCGGTACTGAGATAAATTCCCGCGCGACGGTAAATTTATACTAGTTTTGAATAATTATTTATAAATATAAATTTTGACAAAAGTTATATTTTTTGGACTGGATCTTGTTGGTACAAGCATGAACTTTAATGTTGTGTAAGATTCAATACAAAAATTATTCAACAATAATGAGAAAATCCTTGAGTTTTCAGTACGATTTTGTTGACAAATATGGTGTAATTGAGAACAGTTTACATATATATACGTGCAGAATAAGGAAAATTCGAGGCGGCTAGGCCCAATGGCAACATATAACGCTAGTGAAAATAGAAAAAAACAAGTAGGTTCTCATATAACATCATGGAGTATTAGGGGCTCAAACTTATGACTCTGCGCTCTCTTCAGAAAACTACTGTCGGTAATCGGGTATTTTCGGTTAAAGTATTCAGTTCTTCGTAATTTGGAGGCGGCTAGGACCAATATGAGGAGTTTACCTATGCAAATAAGTAATCAGGATCTAGAAAAAGCTCTCCGTTTCTTAGAATTACAACGTCAAAAATCCGTCATTCTCGCTTATTCCTGACCAAAAAACGAGCGCCCTCTTAAGTATTTGGGATGCAATTTTTCGAAGTTAGTATTTTAAAAATTGTTCATTCTTTCCATTTTGTGTATTTTTATTATTAAGTGTGTGTATATTTAAGTTATATAATAGTTCCTTTTTAAACTTTTTAATATCTTTATTTTATGTCATTGTGCATCTGTCGATGTTGCCCACCGTGCTCTCACCGAATGGACCCTGCGGAAGACCAGCGCTGGCTGTAAAGCTAGCAACATGCTGAACAGGGTTCGTGACAAAGTGCGTTTTTTATATTATTTCTTTTGTATGTGTTATAATTTTTTTTTTGTCACGAATAAATACTGGAATTTGAATTTATATCTGTTAAATATACCGTCGTCTAGTACCCATAACACCAGCCTTATTGAGCTTACTATCTTCTGCAGCATAAAAACGAATAGCATTATTTTGTATGAAATTATGATATTCGTTTTTATGCAGCATGAACGTTATAGCAAGAGTTGTTATGTTATATGAGTTTTATATAGTTAAAGCATTGTGCTTACTAAAATTATGATAATAGTTTTTATGGTAGGTAATCGTTTATTATGTGTTACGTTACGTGTTTACGTATGTGACATGAAATTATACAAAAAGTGTTTATATGACGATTGAACCGCTCTCCCGCATACACGCGGTGCCCTGGTTCAAATGTCAATGATAGATCCATAACGGAATATAAGTTTGACCCCCATATTTTTTTTTCAAAAGTAAATTATCCTCGATGAATTGTTATGTAAAAGAAATACTAGTTCTGTTCATAAATACATTCATTTCATAATGCTTATGCACTCACAACCTGGCTAAGTGAAGTCGTAAAATTTGTACATTCAGAAAAATTCAGATGGATCTTTTAAAATTTTCTGCACACTGGCAAACCCGTGGATGACCTACCGTAGATGAAAGTCACTACCATGGATGAAATAAAAAAACGCTAAACGTATCTAAAATAACAAACTAATTGTAGTATTTTTCTAAATAAAGTGAGAAATTATAAATTAAGTGTATAAAACATAGTTACCTAGTAGTTAGAACACTAATTGTGTGAATGTCTTGCCCTTGCCAGACAAAGAATGAACTACTTTGGTAACGGCTATCCGCAACCAAAGAAATTCAAGCTGCTCCCGGTGAACTGCATCATCCGTTTTGTGGAAATGACGGAGCAAGCCTGAGAGCAGGCATAAAGGAGAGGGCAAATGCACAAAAGATCCCACTAGGTCGAAGTGCATCCGAAAGGGCCCTCACCTAGATAACATAAGATAAGATACCTAGTAGTGAATATACAGGGTGGAAAGTTAAAACGGGGCAGTAAGGGCAGTTACTAGATCCCTTGCCGCCATGCAAAAATGGCATTAGGATTTCATTCCTAACTTTTTAAGTGATGACAATCTACATTCACAGAATTTTGAAAAAAAGTACAGTCAGCGAGAAAATCATCACGTTTGACGAATTTTTTTTTAATGCTATTCGATCCCATTCCTATTAAGGATCAAAATACTCTTCGGGACCGACTAAGGTTTGACTACTAGAACGCCCAGAAATCAAAGAAAACTTTTTCCATACAGTCAGTATGGGAATCCCAAAGTGCAAGTAGTACTTTAGTTAGACGATCATCAAATTGTATAATCTCCGTCTCCATACAATCTAGACGATCACTACTACTAACGCTACTTGCACTTTGGGATTCCCATTACTGACTGTATGGAAAAAGTTTTCTTTGATTTCTGGGCGTTCTAGTAGTCAAACCTTAGTCGGTCCCAAAGAGTATTTTGATCCTTAATAGGAATGGGATCGAATGGCATTAAAAAAAAATTGCACTTCGGGATTCCCATAGTAACTGTATAGAAAAAGTTTTCTTTGATTTCTGGGCGTTCTAGTAGTCAAACCTTAGTCGGTCCCGAAGAGTATTTTGATCCTTAATAGGAATGGGATCGAATGGCATTAAAAAAAATCGTCAAAAGTGATGATTTTCTCGCTGACTGTACCTTTTTTCAAAAATCTGTGAATGTAGATTGTCATCACTTAAAAAGTTAGGAATGAAATCCTAATGCCATTTTTGCGTGGCGGCAAGGGATCTAGTACCTGCCCTTACTGCCCCGTTTTAACTTTCCACCCTGTACCTATATCACTACTAGGTGCGCTGTGGCAGTGTGCACAAATATTTTAAAGGCCGATACCCTCTATTTAAGCTATTTATCGCTTTTGACTTCGGCTCGGGTTGCAATTTTACCGTATCAGGAGCGTACCTATTCTTCTAAATATAATACAACAAAAATAAGCTAGCTCATCCAAATATTCAGTTGTCATTCAAAAAGCCCTAATTAAACCAAGCTTCATAAACAGTTTGTTTTCAACGCGAGCTTAGAAGTTCTGAGCTTGCAACGCGTTGCTCCGGGCGCGAAGCTTTTCAATTTCATAGCACGTGTGGTCTATAATTATTTTACCAACTAGAAACTAGTTCTGAAAGGCTCAGGGTAAATTTAAAACCAGAAAATTGAAACGGGAAACCACAAACAACGATTTTATGGCAGGTGTGATGTAGACGGGTAGAGTAATTAGTTCAGCGTTTTAGCCATATTAAATTCGTGGCCGCATATTATTATTTATCGATGTTTCTGATCATTATACAATATTATGAATATTTAGGTGAATAATTATGTTTTATACTTACACGTTGCCTGTCAAGGTAACTCTATTTTGCAATCCTAATAAATACATGGAAAGCGCTATTCAGGTGGATTCATGAAATGTATTCATACTCATACTTACTTTCATCATGTTACTAACAATTCACCCGCAACTTGCTTTTTGAGCCATTTAATCTCACCCTTAAAAATCAGCAAAAAAACACTGATGTTCTACAATGATGCTACTGAAAATACCTAAAAATATCAACCCAATTTCCGCATTCATAAAGTTTAAATTTACAGTGTCCCGGACGTAATCTTGCGAAATGTTTAGGTCTTATTCTATTCAAATGTATTAAACACTAACAAATTTCAAACAAAATACTCAATTTTCTCCTACCTCGTAAAAGTAAGCAAACTCAGACAAACAGAAATGAGGATTGCTCCGTGGCGAGACAAACAAATCGCCACGTGACTAAACTAGACTAACATCTGACTTATTCATGACATTGGAAATACTACCTTATTTCAACGACGATGGAGCTTGAATTCGTTTTGAATACGAAGGTTACTTATGATCTTTTGAAGGATACGATAGAATTGTAAAAGAAACAGTAGCCAACGGAATTATATAAGCAAATAGACAGTTCGATTGCTGTCTGGATTTATTCCAAGATCCAATATTTGCGTCTAGCGGAGACGATTAGATAGGTGGTCTTAAAATTGCAGAGAGAAAAATATTGAACCACGTCTTTTTGTAGCGTTTTAATCGTGGCTTTTCCTTATTAAAGGTAAGGGTTTTGTAAAGTCGTAAGTCGCAGTGCAAGTGAAAGACATAACTAAATTGAGCTGTAATATAACACAAACACAGACCTCTAACACCGCGCAGGTACTACAGGAACAGTCTCAGTAAATTAGTAACTGTTATGAATTAAACTAATCACTGTATGCTTATTGCTTGCTCATTACATGATATTTGACTGACGCTGTTTCTGACAAAATATACAAGAGATCAATTTTATTAAAGTAACAATTCTAATATAAAATCTAGTACCAAAATATTTCGTCACGCACCTTCAAAAACAATCGAAAAGCGCCTTCTCGAGCCGGTCGGAAAAGAAAATGAAAATCAATTCACTGGCAAACAAGTTGTAAACTTACTAGATCCAATACGGGACCGTTAAACAAGTTGAACGGGAACAAACACAGAACCAGGATTGCCCCGGGACACTTATTTGCTTTGTTTGCTTGTGTTTTCTTTAATTTTCTGCTAAGGATTACATAACGTGACTATATCATCAGTCTAAGCTAAGTCATTAAGTAAGTAAGTCTAAGCTGATAGGACAAATACATAGTAAGAATTGTAGAATTGTATAAAATTAAAATACTAACTTAGATTGACATCAATCAATCAATCTATACATATAGATCTACCTGGCTAATGTGTATACTTACAATACCTAATATAAAATGTTACAAACGGTTATAGGTACTACCTATAACCGTATGCCAAAACATGTAAAATTATCTGTGATTTTATTACGAAATAAAATTCTAATAACTTACACTCTTCATAATCAAGAATATGTATATGTAATGGAGCTTTAAAATAACAGAAAATGTTCTTAGCAAAGCATTATTATTATTACTTATTAACTTTTATGCAAGACATGTTCCAAAATTTTAAATTCTTGACTAGAATAATAATATGGTGCAAATCGGAAGCTTAAAATACGATAACAAACTAGTGTTAACCGCTATTTTAGTTGAACGTTAGAAAGCTAAAAGCTCAAGTTGAATATTCTGTTAAAGTAGTAGGAAAGCTTTAGCAAAGAGGCACGGAAACCGGCGTATCCGGAACAGATATTATAATTATAAATGAAAATACGCGCGGCGGTCCGCTGGATACGTAGCGTGGGTGGCGAAGAGGTTGTGGCACTCTTTGGAGGAGGTATATGTCCAGCAGTGGACGTTTTCCGGTTGATATGATGATGATAGAATAAAAATAAAATAGACTCAGAATATAAAAAGCCGCTCTTTACCAGTTAACCGGCACTCAACTATAGAAACAAATACGAAGAAATTCGCGTAGTGAGAAAGGTAGAGATATTGAGAACTTATTAGTCCACAATAAGAATCGGCATAGAAATTAGAGACCAAACTAATGAAGTCTGCTCATTGTACTCACCACTTTAATTACTTAAGAAGAAATTATAGGTTTAGAAAAAGAAAAACAGAAAAAGTGATCAAATCCCACGAAGAAGAATTCTTACTACTTACGCTGTACAAACAACAGTAAATAACTAAGTAAACCTACAGCTGCTTCAGTTTACCCTAATTTGTCTTTGATGTCCTCCAAAATCGTTTTTTCTGCAGCCCTTCCCCATAATTCGTAGCCCAACACGCCCAACGAGATTAGCAATGCAAAACTTATTTACGCGTCCACTACCTAGTCTAAATTAATGCTGCTCCCTCGGTAGCGGTTGCCATACAAACGTGTCTCGCAAATTGCCAACTGTACTTATTTCTGGTCTTCTTCTTTATTTACAATTTTAAAGACCTTAGACTAGTCCTTATTACTGTCTGGTCGAACCCGAGTATTAAAAGAAGCAAATACTCCTCAAACTCTTCATATTCACATACAAATCAAATACCCATGTCTCAATCAAGTCTCTCTCTGTCAATTCTTAACCACCTTGTAGAATAATGCCATATTTACATCGATCAGTTCGGAGTGCAACTGGACTAACGACAGTCTCCTTTGGATATAATTCATATGCGTGTTGACGTAAGTTTACTCAATCCTGGACGAAAAGATCAATGAAACGTATCATCATATTGAAGACTGTGTGGATATCCTGATGGATCAGGAAGTACTTTTGTATGTACTTAAATCAATATGGGTGAGTTTTCTTTTCATTAGGCACATAGGTGAAATATTTACGTTTTATTCTCTCGTTGCATCTAAAACCTAGGTGGTCCGCGCAAGGGATTTCACCGAACAGACACTGTACTTTTACCCAGACGTGTAAGGCAAACGGACCAATGCAATTTTATTGTGTTTTTTATCTCGAATAAATGTTTCTTTCTTTCAATGTAAACTGGGCATTATCTAAAATCATTTCTGTGACCCAGCGAATTTCCACGGCAGCAGAACCGTAAAACTCCGTTAAAGCGACAGAGCAGGATCCTGAATGTTTTAATGTTACGTCACTTTATAATTTACTTTTACGAGTTCTTCTTTTTGTTGCCCATCAGCTACTTCAATGGCTTAAGGACTCTTGAACGGGAAATCTCGAAATACGTGCTGTTGAAATATATTTACTTTCCTTGCAGTGAAGTGCAACATTAAAAAGGAAAATGAAAATACAGCGGAGAGTGAGTTTTCGCCGCTCCTTCTTCCCTTTTTGTTAATTGGTAAAACAGAACTTAGAGTTATATTTTTCTATAAATATTTTTAGAGAAACTTTCATAGTGTAAGGTACTGTTTCTATATCCATTGATCTGTTGCTTGGTTACAATGATAAAGAAAAACGCTTCTAAAATTACATTTCCATGCCACATAAAAAAAATTATCTCTAGTACTCGAAGACTATAATAAAATAGGAAATGAATGAAAATTTGTGCTTGTGATTGTTTATAGTGCTTGATTTGTAACATTTACCTTATTAAGAACGGTTGCAGTCCTCATCCTTCTAAGGGACACAAATGCACGTCCCATGCCTCAGTCGTGATACTGGGCCATGTTTGAGGATTCTCACATTACGGGACATCTAGCAGGCTTTTCATTCTGTCTCTGTAACAGCAAAGGACGTCTGTACGCTGCTAATGTTAACGTGCGTTTTGGCACACTCTTTTTACCTGTTTTTCTGTGGTTTTAGCAGTATTTTAAATACTGTTTTAGTGCTAATATTAACATTTCCTGTAATTAAATTTTTATGTTTGACAATCTGTCATAACAACGATATTATGTCAAGTTATGTTAACCGCGTCACCATGAAGTTTAGGTTGAATACTTTTAGTCTAAGGTTGTATTCACTTTTCGTTATTATGTGATCCTGGTACCTTGTAAATTTTTGAATTGTAAATTTAGAACTAGAAATTCTAGAATTCTTGGTCGGTTGGGGTATATAAGCCCATACAATGGGCGGAACGAGCAGTTTATACGTCGACTTCCAAACCAGGAAGACTTCTAAATTGACCTGTGCGGGGTCACAGTTGGCCCCTCACCTCAAGAAGGTCCCTCCTACGAGTTCTGGCAGCGCGTTGACGAACCACGTCCTTTATCTGCACGTGCTCCTTGTGGACGCCAGTACGCGCCCCTCTTTGGCGTCTGTACGCCCTACCTGCACGCGCTCCTGGGTTGCGCGCCCTATCTGTACGCGCCCCTCTTTGGCGTCTGTACGCGCCCCTCTTTGGCGTCTGTACGCCCTACCTGCACGCGCTCCTGGGTTGCGCGCCCTATCTGCACGCGCCCTTGGATTGCGCGCTTGGACTGCGCCCTCTACCTGTACGTGCCCTTGGACTGCGCGCTCTACCTGTACGCGCCCTTGGACTGCGCGCTCTACCTGTACGCGCCCTTGGACTGCGCGCTCTACCTGTACGCGCCCTTGTTTTGCGCGCCCTATCCGCACGCATCCTTGGATTGCGCGCCCTATCTGTATGCGCCTTGGACGGCGCGCACTATCTGCGCACGACTTACCTCACGTTTTCTTTACCTTTTTTTACGCTCAACCTCTAAATTCTGTACGGTGTGCCATTGTAACCCCTGCACTTGTCAAAACTAAAAAATAAATATACAACCCCGACCCGAATACCTTTTTTCCTTTCTGTAGTCTAGCTTTTCTAACTGTTCCGTTGGCTATCAATATCTTGGTAGTCCACGTAACGTGACAGTTTTGGCGCCCAACCGGTTTTTATTTTTGACAAGCTTTATTCTTCTAAATTTTAAAACGACAGACACCACACGTCTTTAAATAGTTTAATTTCGGCCTTAATTTATTCTTACTCGATTTCGTTTGCTTCGGACTTTATGGTTACCATGGCACGCCCTATCTATTACTTCTACTTGAATAAGCCTTAACTTAACGAGGTTACCTTTAGGTTAGAGGAACCAAGGAACTTAGCAACTCAAGAGAAACCAGGTTAAAACACAATGTATAATTCTTAACCTCACTTCATTTCACATCATTCATTTCGTTTTTTTTCAGACTATTTGTATATATCATCTTCTTAGCGTGCGACTAGTCTGCAACGACTCGCTTTCGCTTTTCTTTCTTCTTATTTGTAATACTCTTCTCTAGTTGGCTCTCAATCAACTAGGCTTGTATATACTTCATTTTTCTTCGAGCGGATAACCAACTCGTTAAATAAGCCTTAGGTTCTTCACATTCTACTCCCGCGGAGCGGCTGACTACTCCCTCATAAATAAGCCTTAGGTCAAGTTGCAGTAGCCTAGGTCTACTGCATCTTCTAAAGTTGGCTCTAAACCAACTCTTCCCTAGTTGGCTCTAAACCAACTAGGCTTGTATATAGTATTTTCTCGAGCGGATGACCAACTCATAAAATAAGCCGTGGGTTCTTCATGTTTTACTTCTGCGGAGCGGCTGACTACTCCCTTATAAAAAAGCCTTAGGTCATGGTGAGGAGTTCCTTAGGAGTGTGCGTCATTGAATGTGAACCACATCCCCTTACTTTATTTGGTGACGAATGTTTGTGTGATTTCTGAAAGAGAAGCAAGTTAGATCGGGAACTTCTTAATTGTATATATTTTTTTCTCTTCAATATTATTAGCACCTCACCTCATTCACGCACTAATCACCGCTCATAACATAACTTTATGTCAAAAAAAAAAACTTTTCCTCTAAGATAACGAAAAAGTTTTTTTTTCCTGGGTTTTTGGGGTAATGTAACATTTACCTTATTAAGAACGGTTGCAGTCCTCATCCTTCTAAGGGACACAAATGCACGTCCCATGCCTCAGTCGTGATACTGGGCCATGTTTGAGGATTCTCACATTACGGGACATCTAGCAGGCTTTTCATTCTGTCTCTGTAACAGCAAAGGACGTCTGTACGCTGCTAATGTTAACGTGCGTTTTGGCACACTCTTTTTACCTGTTTTTCTGTGGTTTTAGCAGTATTTTAAATACTGTTTTAGTGCTAATATTAACATTTCCTGTAATTAAATTTTTATGTTTGACAATCTGTCATAAAAACGATATTATGTCAAGTTATGTTAACCGCGTCACCATGAAGTTTAGGTTGAATACTTTTAGTCTAAGGTTGTATTCACTTTTCGTTATTATGTGATCCTGGTACCTTGTAAATTTTTGAATTGTAAATTTAGAACTAGAAATTCTAGAATTCTTGGTCGGTTGGGGTATATAAGCCCATACAATGGGCGGAACGAGCAGTTTTTACGTCGACTTCCAAACCAGGAAGACTTCTAAATTGACCTGTGCGGGGTCACAGTTGGCCCCGCACCTCAAGAAGGTCCCTCCTACGAGTTCTGGCAGCGCGTTGACGAACCACGTCCTTTATCTGCACGTGCTCCTTGTGGACGCCAGTACGCGCCCCTCTTTGGCGTCTGTACGCCCTACCTGCACGCGCTCCTGGGTTGCGCGCCCTATCTGTACGCGCCCCTCTTTGGCGTCTGTACGCCCTACCTGCACGCGCTCCTGGGTTGCGCGCCCTATCTGTACGCGCCCCCCTTTGGCGTCTGTACGCCCTACCTGCACGCGCTCCTGGGTTGCGCGCCCTATCTGCACGCGCCCTTGGATTGCGCGCTTGGACTGCGCGCTCTACCTGTACGTGCCCTTGGACTGCGCGCTCTACCTGTACGCGCCCTTGGACTGCGCGCTCTACCTGTACGCGCCCTTGGACTGCGCGCTCTACCTGTACGCGCCCTTGTTTTGCGCGCCCTATCCGCACGCATCCTTGGATTGCGCGCCCTATCTGTATGCGCCTTGGACGGCGCGCACTATCTGCGCACGACTTACCTCACGTTTTCTTTACCTTTTCTTACGCTCAACCTCTAAATTCTGTACGGTGTGCCATTGTAACCCCTGCACTTGTCAAAACTAAAAAATAAATATACAACCCCGACCCGAATACCTTTTTTCCTTTCTGTAGTCTAGCTTTTCTAACTGTTGCGTGGGCTATCAATATCTTGGTAGTCCACGTAACGTGACAGATTATTTTTTTGGTGATAGGAATAACCTTCCTTAGCACCAGAAAAAAGTTGCAGACTTTTCGGCTGCGTCAATTATTTTTGAAAAATATAAACAGTTTCCTCACTTACGTTTTGGGTTTAGGACGGCGAATAAGACACTTTGCTTGATCCGTCTCATATTACAAAAAAATATCTTAAAAATCCGTGGTAAACTTACCCTGGTAATGATATTGACAGCTGCAGCAGCTATATTTGTCATTACCAGGGTCAGATATTTAAAATATTTTTTTGTAATATGAGACGGATCAAGGAAAGTGTCTCATTCGCCGTATTAAACCCAAAACGTAAGTCAGGAAACTGTTTATATTTTTCAAAAATAATTGACGCAGCTGAAAAGTCTGCAATTTTTTTGATGCTAAGGAAGGTTATTCCTATGACCAAAAAAATAATCAGCCACTTTTTAAATTTTCATCCATTCCCAATTCAGCGTCACTTTTAGTTTACCCTGTGGGTTGGAAGGTTTTATTTTTACCAACCTTTTATTTAACTTGTACCGTTCATTAAGCACCCACGCTATAATGAATGTTTTCCTAAAATTTACAAATCGTTCTTAATAAAGTTGTAAATAAATGTATTTTAATTTAAATACCCTTAACTTGAATAAACTTGGAATTACTTGCAGGAAAATGTTGAATTTTTCATCACTAACTACGGACAACTCTAAAAACATACCTACTTTAATCTGGTAAAATTAATTTCTGAAATCTTCAACTTCAGTTAATATTCAGTAAACTTTGTTCCATTAAAGTATCTGTAGAATGCAAAATACCTCGATGTTTATGACTTTTAATGTTATAACTGTGTAATTTCGCTTTTTCGTTTTGAACGTTCTTTTTACGTTCTATTTAATTCGTAAACTACTTATATAAATTTACATTTAACAAGTCATTTCACTTACTTAGTCAGCCTACATAACAAATGCGACGTTTTGTTGATCAATAAACCTAATCCTAGGGGTCACTCAGGCACTTACGTTTAGCATTCCAATCAAAATCAACCCTCTTAACCAAAACAAAACCCATCGACAATCCCCCGCCTAACCACATCCAAACATTCCTAACACACACACACCAAACACACGAATATTCGATGCTATTCCTTAGTAATTTCCTGCACAGGTTAATTTCCCGTTTATCCGCACAAACACATTTTGGTCCTTCGAACCGGACGCGGGTAGATACCGGAGGAATAGTAAATATGTGCATGCTCAACTTTACGCTCGAGAATGAATGTTTGGGGACATCCTGTATGAGCTTGATAATGTTAAGAGCCGTTTTACACTTGTCTTGTTTGGTTTGTTCAACTTGTTTTTTTTACAAGCTTTGCAATGTATGTATGTGGTATGAAATTATGTTTGTTCCGGTGGAATCTTGCAAACTCAATTTTGAAGCAGGTATCTTCAACCGATTGAGCTGAATTTTAAGTAAAGGTAAAGTTTGGATGACAATTCAATATTATGGTACCATCGAGCTGATCTGATGATGGAGGCAGAAGGTGGCCATGGGAATTCAGTACTTAACGGAAGTAACCCCGTTGAGTTTGGGCTCGTTAGAATCGTCTCAATTAGTAGTTGATGGCGGTATACAGAAAAGTACAGTCGGCAATAAAAGTTTGTACCAAAAATGTCATTTTTGACAGAAACTTATTATGCTGTAAAACAATTTTAAGTTTTGAAATTATTTATTGATATTATGTATTTATTACAACATATGTATTGCTATAAATATCTTTTAAATAATGTTGTAATGTAATAGATCTAATTTATCATTTATATAATCTGAAATCACACAGATATACTTTTAATTAATTAATAACAAACTTAAACGTATTACTAAGTAACCTAAACCTATTCCTAATCCTAAAACTAAACATCAAACAACCCTCCCCGAGCCACTCCAGGTGCAAAGGTTCCCATCACACTGGCCGCATTGCCGCGCTGAACAGCTATCCTTTGCACCAGAAATGACCCAGAGCGGGGATCAAGTCCTCTTTCAATTAATTTTAAGTTGGTCCGTTCCGTAAACCATTTATATCTGGCCAGCTAAGCATTAGATTTTATTATTTGTTTCATCGCTGATCAAAATACCTACAATTTTAACAAATTTCCTCCTCCTATACAAATACGGACTGATGACCTGGTAAACGTCGCTGGGGTCAGCTGGATGCGGGTAGCGCAGGACCGGTCATTGTGGTACTCTTTGGGGGAGGCCAATGTCCAGCAGTGAATGTATTTCAGCTGATATGAAGATGATGATGATGACGGGTGGCGTGGATCCACCAGAGATGTCCGAAACTGTGTTTTCCTATATCTGACACCTAGCTGTAAAGTAAGCGAAGTGTCATATATGAAAACACATCTTCACACATCGCTGGTGAATTCACCTTCATATAAATAAATAAACAATAAATGAATAAATATTTGGGGACAATCTTACACAAATCGACCTAGTCCCAAACTAAGCAAAGCTTGTACTATGGGTACTAGACGGACTTACATGATACATAATTGTAGTAATTTTGGACCATAAAGCGACTCTATGTATATGCCATACGAATAATACTAATTCACCCTAAGACGCAGCCAAGCCTCACAAGGCTTCCTTGAATGAATCTTCAGTAAAATCTCTTCAAACAGACACGTACAAGTTTGTGCTCATTTATGAATGGGAAATAAATCACACATACGGCCTCCGTAGCCCAGTGGGTAGTGACTCTGCCTACGAAGCTGGAGGTATCGGGTTCGAATCCCGGTCAGGGCATTTATTTGTAAATAAATAAATAAATAAATATTTGCGGACAATCTTACACAAATCAACCTAGTCCCAAACTAAGCAAAGCTTGTACTATGGGTACTAGACGACGATATAGATACTTATATAGAGAAATAAATACTTAAATACATAGAAAACATCCATGACTCAGGAACAAATATTCGTGCTCATCACACAAATAAATGCCCTTACCGGGATTCGAACCCAGGACCTCTTGCTTCGTAGGCAGGGTCACTACCAACTAGGCTAAAGCGGTCGTCAAAATTTTCAAAATTTGTGTATTTATCACGAATATTTGTTCCTGAGTTATGGATGTTATATATGTATATAAGTATCTATATGTATGTATCTATTATATATCATCGCCTAGTACCCACAACACAAGCCTTACTGAGCTTACCGTGGGCCTAGGTTGATTTGTGTAAGATTGTCCGGTAATATTTATTTATTTATTTATATATACCACGGTCAGTTATTTATTATTTATTACGAATCGCGGCGTCAAGATATATTTGTGGGTGAGCGTTGAGCCCTTAACGGGAATGCGGGTGACGCCGGTGTGTTTTTAGTGGGTATGTTCCTCCAGTCACCATCAGTCAGATGGCGGCGGGAGGAGAGAGTCCCACATAACCCCCAAATAACCTTCCCTTGGGCCGGGGGTATGCGTAAAGCATTTTCACACCGTCAAAAAAAAAAAAAAAGCTTAAACGGCCAACCCTTCTGATTCTTTTGACTCACTCGCTTCTGGGTGGAAGTGGCTATTGGCAGGGCCAGGTAGTATTGTTTTGTTTGCCTTGCATGCCCCTGTCAATGTCTATCCAAGCCTTATTCTATTTAGTTTTGAGTTTGTTTCTTTTTCATTTCTAATTGTTTTACCAAGAACTATTTTGTTTTACTAACATAATTATTAGTATACTGACACAGTAACAATCTATGGATCAATTTGGTCTCATAATAAAAAGTTTTTTTATTATTATTTAAAACAAGCTACAGGTAGCGGGGCTGTATGTAACCTAATTCTTTTTTATTTCTATTAGTTAATTTAATATATTATTACAGTATTAGGTATAAATGTGGATGGATGTAAAAGACGAGGTAGGCCAAGGAAAAGGTGGATGGACTGTGTGAGTGACGATATGAAGAGAAAAGAAGTGAGTGATGATATGACGGCTGACAGAGAAGTATGGAAGAAAATGACATGCTGCGCCGACCCCAAGTAAATGGGATAAGGGCAAGGAAATGATGATAGTTAATTTAATATATAACCTTTTTACAGATGTAGGTAGAATGGTTTACGCTTAGTTACTACGAATCGCGGCGTCAAGATATAATTGTGGCGTTGAGGTAAGCTTAAAACAAGTTACGGAATAGCGGTACAGGTAGTGCAGACACCGAGACGATATGTGATTTTGTGGCTAGAGAGGCAGCGATGAAGATATATATTTATTAGATATATTATCTTGCGATTTTAGACAAGTTGTAAATAGAACAACAAAAAACCTCGTATCAAGGCCTCGACTGATTTCTGATATTTTTACGAAACCGGAGGGTTTTAGTTTAACATATATTTATGTCTGTCGGTGGCATCGTAGCTCCTAAACGGATAAACCGATAAGAGCGCGGTTTTTTTTAAATCGAAAGTTTTGTCTGTCAATGTTGTACTTAGGTATAGTCGTTGTAACCCCTACATTACACGTCGTATTAAATTTGTTTATTATTATAATCTAATCTTTGCTGGAAGCGTTTGAACTTGAACACATTTCAAGACTTTCGATTTTCGGAGACGGATGGAAGGCATAAGCTGGACTGAGAGAGTAACAAATGAGGACGTGTTAAGAAGTGTAAAAGAGAAGAGAGCGATCTTGAAAACCATCAGCGCTTGAAGGGGGAAAATGATTGGTCATTTGATACGGCACGACAACTTCTTCGAAACCATAATGGAAGGAAAAATAGAAGGAAGGAGAGGCAGGGGAAGACCACGGCGCAGTTAAATGGACCAAATAAAGGAATAAGCTGGTTTCGTGTCGTATCAGCGAGTAAAGGGCGTACGACAAAGAAAAGTGGAAAATAACTCCACCGACAAAAGGATCTCTCTTAAATTTAAAGAAAAATAATCTTTGCGGAAGAGGAGGTGGAGGCCTTTGCCCAGCAGTGGGACACATCAGGCTCTATCTGGAGTCAAATCATTGTCATTGCAGCAAAGTTCAAAATGATCCATTATTCACCCTTGGCCACACCTTTTCAAAACTAGGGACGTCTGTCCGCGCGTTATCTGGCCTCAGCCCTCGGCCCTTCCGGCAGGCATTTGGGAAATAAGTAAGGATTAGGGCCCATTACCTGCTCCGCCTTTTGTTTCCTGAACAAACTGAATCCAATTGGTCCGTTTTGATTTCGGCAAGACATTTTATATTGATGTGTTCTTTTGGATCTTAGGATGGTCAAAGATCAGGCCCTACTAACCACTGCCTTTATACAACTAGTATAAGACAAAACCAAACCTCATGAACGCATTAATAGAAATATTAAGACCAAAAGTCTACAAATACTAAATAAATGGCGCTCCCACATGTGTGGCTTGACGAGAAAGGATTGAATAAATAAGGAATGAGTATATAAGAGGAAGCCTGAAAGTAGGATCCCTAACTGAAAACCTGAGAGCAAATCGCCTACGGTGGTATAGACATGTTATGCGGAGGGATGATAGCCATGTTACTAGAAAGGCATTAAGTATGAATGTGGAGGGTTGTAAGAGAAGAGGTAGACCAAGGAAAAGGTGGAAGGACTGCGTGAGAGACGATATCAATAGGAAGAAAGTGTGTGATGAATTGATGGGCGATAGAGTGGTATCGAAAAAAAAAACATGCTGCGCCGACCCCAAGTGAATGGGATAAGGACAAGCGAATGGTGATATCCAATATTACATTTATATATACGACGTTATGAGAAGCAACCCTTTGAGAACGTGACTACCAAAAGGCACATAGCAAGTTAATCTCATATGAAGAGGAATATTCAGTCAGTTAGTTATTCTGGCAATATTAAAACTAAGTACTCAGCATAGAGAGTACCTACCCCAGATGCAAGGAAATTCTCGAATTAAGCCAATCTATTTCGCTCCTACGTTGGTAACATTTCATTTTCCGCCCTCTCACAGGAAATTCATATAAAATCTAATTTAAACACAGTTTACTTCTATATATTCTAGAGGTACTAGCGACATGATATTACGCTCTTCAGAGTTCGCTGCATATTTTCTCACACAACTATGTCCAGAAATAATAAATTACGTGAATCAAGAAATGAATTAGGAAGACCACCATTATAAATATATTGTACTCTTTGCATTATATCTTGAATGAAACAGAAGTCATCTTGAATTTAAGACGCTTCTCTCCTACCTTGAGAAAAAATCTTGGCTCAAGATAATGCCGCTTTATTCGAGATATTTTGGCATTTTCCAATAATATTTTTAATATTTACCTCAAATCAAGTTTTTTTTCTGTGTACATGTGACTGATTATGTCGGCAAAAAGCATAAATGTTGCATCAGAACGTTACGTGGTTACCCGATGGCGATAACGCAGGTAATCTCCAACTTTTCCCCGCAAGCTTAACGCTAGACGGGAAATGTCCGTTTTCCATTACAACCCCCCCACGTGGATACGAATACGAATGCATTCCCCCAATTTGCGGCTCAAATCTCCGAGGGAGTAAATACTGTTATTTAAAACAATTTCCAAACAAAAACAGGGTGTAATTGTAAACTGGGGAAGTTTCGGGTACTTAAACGAGTTCGCGGTTATTCACAAAGCCCTCGAGTACTAAGGGTGTAATTACATAAACAGTTTGTAGGCTTTTTCTTACTGATTCGAGTAATGAAAGGCCAAGATAAGTAACATTTATTTTATCGTTTTACTGCTGACCTTATTCTGGTTTAATGGGGCTGAAGCGAATTTCGGAATTTGATACTCGAGGGTGTTTTAAGGGGATGGCGTTATTTAACATTAATGATTTCGTAAAAGTTAATAGAGCCTGTTATAGATAAGATGTGCTGGTCAATATGGTGGGTTAGGCTAACAGAAATAGTTTAGGAACGTAGTAAAGATTAGGTCGTGACATACTAGAAATAAATCTACCGAGTCTTGCCAAGCATTCTAAAATACGGACTATACTTTTAAACATGCGACCAAATTAATACATAGATTTAGTAGATGCATGCATCATACTTAGGTTATGTTATGACATGTCCTGACATGAAAGTATACCTATCTATTCGTGAATCACATTTTCTCATCAATTTACTCACCCGAACGGCGAAAAGAAATAATAAATAAATTCAATTTTACTCTTATTCCCTAACTTTTCCAGACGAAATCCTGTAAAAAATCGCGCTCCGCCCCAATATGCCGCGGTCTTACCACAGCAGACGTCGTTTATTTACTTTCTTTAACACTTATCTTATGCGAAGCTTTAGTAGAATTCTCATCTTTATACAGCTTCAAATATGGGTGGATTTAGTGTGAAACGCTCGAGTCCGAAATGATTGTTTGAAAGTAAACAATCCAATATGGCGGCTGTTTACCTGTGACAAAAGCACATTAAATATTTTATTTTATTTGCACCCTCTTTATGCCTAATGGCAGTCGTATTAAGTTTGTTTGATGTTGTGTGATTTGTTTTAATATGGTGCTTGATTATTATTCAGGGTTTTGGGGGGAAATGGCCAACAGTTATGTTTCACTGCGACATTACTTTACCTAGTTAGAACCGTAAAGAAAAAAAAGGCATAAGAATAAGTGTTCGGCGTTTGTGGGGAGCTTGTGCAGATACCGTCTCACATACTTACTTACCTCTAAAATGTAGAGGCACGGCAAGTATGTAAATATGTATAAGTATGTAAGTTGTCCGTCAAAAATTGCAATCCATTTTTCAGTAAATTCCCGTTATCCAATTGAGCTGTAATTTTGCAAACATATGTATATCGCATGACAATGCAATATTATGATGACTTGGAGCTGATTTGATGCTGGAGCTGGGAGGTGGCCATAGGAACTCCGCAATAAAACGACACAACCCCATCGAGTTTGGGCTCGTTAGAATCGTCTCAATGAGTACTTGATGATGGTATGCAGAAAAGTACAGTCGGCAGTAAAAGCTTGTACCAAAAATGAAATTTTGGACAGAAACTTATTTTAATATAGACCAGCCCAAGCCCAGTTTTACGGTCGAAATGTACTGAAACGTCACGTAAAACATAACGATAAATCGTATCATGCTACTAAGCCAGCTGCGCGCACGGATACGCTCGTGTATTACACAGTAGTACAAGTTTTATCGATACATACTTACATACACGTTTTCTATCGCGTTTGCGTTTAGTTTCAATTTATATGGCAACGCCAACAGCGCTTCTGGTGGTAAAGGAACTACGCGTTGCATAAGTAAGTTTGTAATCCAATACAAATACATGCGATTACAAAGTTACTTTAGGAGTTGCTTCCCGCAAAACTATACAAACGTTATTTGAGGTTGGTAAAATAACATTTCCATACGAAGTTGATAACACAATAACCTACAAAAAGAAATGAGATCCCATAAAAACATTCCATGTAAAAAATAGGCGAAGTCTCGCAACTCTTCTACAGTAAAAAGTGGTGAGATATTTCGTAGAGCCAAGTCAGGCTTTGTTATTAATCTTTATTTGTTAACTAATTAAAATTTTGTGACTTGGTAATCACACTTACATAGTTTAAGGTATGCAAAAAATTGTAAATGCAATAAAGTTGCACACAACTAAATACAATCACAATTCCCGAGTTGCAGAATTTTATTTAGCAAACAATAAAGATTAATAAGAATACCTGACTTGGCTCTACGAAATATCTCACCACGTTTTACTGTGGAAGAGTTGCGAGACTTGGCCTATTTTTTAAATGGAATGTTTTTTAGGTACTTTTTATATATGGCTTACATATATGTCAATAACATTCAATTTGAACGTTGAAACTAAACGCAAACGCGTTCGAAAACGTATGTATATGTATCGATAAAACTTAAATACTAGAACTACAGAATGCAAGTAAAACCGCGGGATAAAATAATATAGTCTTTGTCCATCCCTAAGGTACAGTCAGCTGCAGAGATAAGGGACCCCCCCTGCATACAAACTTTGTATGCAGTTTGTCTGCAGGGGGGGTCCCGTACATTCTATATACTAGTGATGGTGAAAGACTTTTCGAAATCAGATAAGCAGTCCCGGAGATTATCCTCTAGGTAGGTATAGGTATAGATTGTTTTAGTCAAAATGACGAAAATGCACATAGCGTGGGATTTTACAACTTCTTCTGTTGCTAAATATGATAGCAAAAGATACCAAAGAGACGTCATAAAACTGACCGGAGTGTGGCACGTGTATGAGGGGTAATCACGTAACTTTTCCAACGCGCGTTAGGACTATTTAACTGACATTTAGATCTACCTGACGCGCGTACAATGCGTTACGTGATATACCGACTGGAATAGCTACTGTTGCTTACAACTCTACTCGGAGATAACAATTAAACAATAGATGTCGGCAATGGTTGGTTTAAAATACTTTTCGTCATCTAACCTATTCATGCAAAATTACACACTCTTATTTTCTTTCCTCTTTATAATATATAGTACATACATAAGTAGACAAGGTAGACAAAATTGACGATTTTTTTCGATTTTAATAATGCCTCTTTTCCAGTAGGTACGTTTAAACAGCCGAGACAAAAATACACATCTGCATTATTTTTAAATGACGTTAAAACAGGTTATTCACCTTGCACCCACATTAAATTAGCTTAAAAACCACTTTGAATGTCACCACAAATCAATCACATTTCTCACCATACTAATCTAAGATTCCGATGTTAGATGGTTACTATGGCAACTTCAGGCAAATTCGCTTCAGAACCAAAACGTCTTAAGTACATTAGAGTCGAAGGTACATACGTCTTTTTTGGTGAACTAAATGAATGTTTGCCTTCCATTCCGTCAGACATCAAAGAACTTGTGAATTATCTTCGGAATATATTGAATCGATTGACGCTGTACGTAAACGTTTTGATAAGCCCGGTGTGTTATCTTTATGATTTTACTAGCTGAACGAATTTCTGTGATTTCGAAACGTATCTTTTTAGCGGGGAAATAAAACTGTATTTTATCTATTCATTGTATGTTTATTTGTGCGTGTATAATGTTGTCGTGATTGTGAGTGTATGGTATGCTGAGAAGAGATCGAATCTATAATATAATATTATAGAGAGGAAAAGTCTGCGAGAGTGTAGCTTCAAAGCTTCTTCAATCTTTAACTACGTATACTCATACCCATTTTTTTTAGGTACGCATTTGACAACTATCTCACCTGATGATAAGTGATCATGAGTAGAGGGCGGAGTACCGGTGGCAAATTTCACACTAAATATATGGAGTCGCCTAAGTATTCTTATGATTAAATAAAAAACGAATAAATGATTAATTTTGCATAATAATTTTTGGGAACTTATAGAAATTATCTTACGAGCATACAAATATAATGTAATAATTATGTTGTTAATATCTATAATACATAATAATATGTTTTCTTATCAAAACATTATCATTACTATTCCTGAAATCGATTTATGAAAATAAATGTTAATTACTTACTTCCAATTTACGAGTAGGTACCATACTAAGTACATTAGGTAAATGAATAATTTTATTATTCAAGCCTAAAATAAAAATTATAAAAAAACGACTCCATACCTTTTGTGTGAAATTTGCCACCGGTACTCCGCCCTCTAATCATGAGGTCTAGGGTGTTACGTGCATACTTAGATAGTGCCTATTCACTCTCGTTTTGAAAATATCCAAGCTATAAGTAGCTGGGAAAAGGTTTGCCGGAAGTGAGTTTCATAACAGGCAAGAAAATTGGAAACGTTGCGCGAATCAGTGGTAAATTAATAATTATAACTTAGAAAAGTTAAAAAACCCCCGACATTTTCATTTCAAATGACAATATCTCAAAAAAACGGCAATATTGGATTTTGTTAAAACGTAGCTTGGAATCATCTCAATCACGTCAGCTTTCGGACAAAAAAACCGCATGCAAATCGGTCCATTCGAACTACGATGCCACAGACAGACAGGCACACAGATATACAGACAGACACACAGACACGTCAAACTTATAACAAAAGGGTGGAACCCGGGAAGGAGGGACTAAGGGATGTACTCTCAACAGCGCATCCAGTCGAGGTCAGGCCCCTTAGCATGGATCTTATCACGCGATAAGTGACAAGATAGAGCATCCGTCCCTGGCTGACACCGTTCGAAAGAACGAGACGACGCGCTTATCCTGTCACTTATCGCGTGATAACGCCATCCATGCTACGGGGCCTGGCAACCTTACTTACCACCAGGGCAACGACACATACCTACAGAAATTAATGAGGATTTTAAAAATACCATACAACGATGTTAACTGTATTGGACCAGGTTGAAACTAAATACTGAATCGATTTAAGAATACCACATGCACTGGGCAGCTATAGAGCTTTAAGCTCCAAAGGCATTAAGCCCTTAACGTGTACTTGAGCACAACACAGCTTATTCCGCCGGTCGGTACCGAATCGTACCCGTATAAATCTAATACTACCTTAAAAACCTTTACTGAAATAAGCTTAAAGGTTTGCTTCTCTTGATACCGGTTCTTTGATGGGTAGTTATTTTTTAGAGGTATTTCGAGTTCACTATATCTTAATTGCACGAAAAAAGAACTTATCGTACAAAAGGTGGAAGTAATGCCGTTAGCATTCTATACCATTAAACCTTTGGGAAAACAGATAAACTATCATCATTAAATATCACTTAATCGCGTATAATTTTTGCCTGACTACGGCACGGCAGTGCCGTTTGGGAAGGGACATGTTTTTAACAGTTTATATTTTTTCATCACACTTGCTCATAAATGGTGTTATTCCATGCCTGTATACAGAAGGACAATGGTCTAAATTGTTCCCGCGGTAATAATGGTATTTTGCATCTCCCAAGGGAAGTAATGAGCTTGTGTGTGATCTGATTGGTTAAGCAAATCTCGACGACCGCGCGCTACAAGAATTCTGCTCTGTGATAGGTTGAAATTAAAATCGAGCAGGCCTTGCGCTGCAAGAATACTGCTCTGTGATTGGTTGAAATATTGAAGCTGCGCGCTCCACTCGCACTGATCTGGAAATGTAGTTGTCAATTTCGACAATATTTGATCGGTGCGATTGTATGAAACATAGATTTTTCTGTCTTTTGTAGTTATTTATTTCCTCGCAAATGGGCGTCGGGCTTCTGATAGACTCTCGTTTGCAATATTCCTCATACGCCCCTTGTTAAGACGAGGCATTCATTTTTTTGTCAGTGTACCTCTCGATATTGTAAGCAAAGTAGGTAAGCTACGTAAATGAAATTTTAGTATGTTATTTTTCATCATATATTCTACCGAACTGGGATAGGAAAACACGATTAGTGAAAATTTTCTCGATAGATTTTCATTCCAAAGAAGTGTCCATATTTATTTATTTTTGCTAATTTTTCCGGAAGTTTAAGCAATCATACCTCGAAATTTTCAGAAATTACAGTAATGCTATCTATCTACCGAACTGGGAAATATCATTTTATTTACTCACGTAGTATATTTTATATGATTTATTTCATACTTTCGGAACTTGTACCGCATACGCCTTTGTGTTCATTAGCGGCGCCACGGCTTTCTTCTCTTTTTTTTGCGCGTGGAAGTAATTGATGCTATCTCATTGAGACTATTTGAAACTCCGCCTCCAGTCGCCTGTGATACTTTGCCGACGACGGATGTTTGCCAAAATTGCGCTTGCGTTGACATCCCGCTAACGTCATTAAAAAAAGCTACTTCAAGTGAAATACTCGGACTTTTTGTATGCCGTACTTACAAACTAATTACGTATAGATTATTTTAGTGTTGTGAGTGTTTCGTTTAGGTTTTTTTGCACGTTAGTTCCTACATAATGGGGGCGAAATCAAAGAAAAGAAGTAAAAGAAAATTTATAGAATCTCAGAGAAGAAAAAGTAACATGAGAGGCAAAAATAGTAAGTACCTAATCAATTGTTTTTAATAATTTATGAATTTACTTATTGTAAAACGCAAACAAAAAACAAACTAAGGATAAACTTTAAACATTGTTTTTCCATTGTGAGTTTACTAGCTACCTACCTACCTATTGCCGCGCCTAGGATTTGGTTGATTTCTGGCAAGTTATCTACCGAGGTACCTACGTATTTAATTATGTTTCAGGGATAAGTTTGAATCATGACAATGAAAGAGACAAACATACAACAGAAAATATTTTTTTAAATGAAAGCGCACCGAGCACCTCAGAACAAAACCTAGTGGAGTCGCCATTGACAGTTTTAAATTTGGACGACCATACTGTCCGTATAGTAGCCATTTCGTATGGTATTTTTAAAGATTTTTAATATGCCTTTTAAAATAAAATATATTTTTATTACTTTAGATCTGATAGTTCCGAAGAAAATATTTCTTTACCTGAGCATAACTATCAGCCTTCGGTCTCGTCAGCCGCTTCTACTGATGTCATTGGGTCAAAGCAGAAACTGTCTAGACCAAAGAAAGAACTAGGAGAAAACCAATCTACATTGAAGGTATGTAGGTACCTACTTTACGTAAGTACCCACTGTAAACTAATCGAATCCAGAATTTATCTAAGACCATAATTTACTAAAATAGTAAATAAATTATTTCAGGACAATACGAATGAAAAAAGAAAGATTGACCATGACAAGGAAAACGCATCTGGTGAAAGTGTTTTAAATAAGGGAAGAAACAAAAAGGTAACTCACCGTCTTTTATTGATCATGAATGTTAATGAAACAAAAATAAATTTGATTTATTTCATACTTTGTTTTAAATTTCATTTTTCATGTGAATGTTGTAGAACAATTTAACGGAGTAATTGCTAAATTAGTTGGTGGCAAACGAATAAATTACACACAAAGGCGTGGCTACCAATCAAGGTGCTCAGGTGCTGTCATATCCTTTAACACAGGTAAGCTTCTTTCGACAGTCCTCCGAAATACGCATCAGAAGTCACCCAGTACAAGAATGAAAAAATTTGATAAAAAAGTTTGCCTTAAAAGGGAAAGAAATAGACAAATGACAAGGAAGAAAAAACGCAATTTTAACACGCAAAAATCAATAGATTTGAACTATGGTGAAAACGTGGAGCAGCCAGACAAAGATCCGGTGACTTTTAACATGGACAGAGAAGCTTTTCTAAAGAATTTAGAAAAGTCAGAAGAAGAGCGTAACCGCATTCAAAAACAAACAATTATGCAAAGTGAATGTGGGCAATGGCTCGAGCTTCGAAGAAACCTGTTGACAGCATCAAATTTTGGGAAAGTCATAAAGAGACGAAAGAACCACAGCTGCCGAAATATGATAAAAAACATGTTGTACTCAAAATCGTTAGACAAAGTGAGCTCCATTCAACACGGAAGACAACACGAAGCAGTGGCTCTGGAGCAGCTCCGCGAGCTCAAGGGCATAACAATAGATAAATGTGGTTTATTTCTTGACGAAAAACATAGTTTTCTTGGAGCTACACCCGATGGCATTGCTGGCGATATGGTAGTAGAAATAAAATGTCCAATCGCTCCTTATGAAATGGGTGACATTGAAGCTGCAATCGATCAAAAAAAGATGCATTTTTGGAAGAAATGTAAAAATGGTGAAGTAAGTTTATCCTCACGTTTCAAATTTTCTTTTCTTTTATCTAGCTGAGAAAACGCAATACTAAACAAATGTCTTATTAATTAAATCTTCTAATAATTTCTATGTACAGTCGCCATCAGATATATCGGAGCGGCCAAAGTGCTCACAAATATCGGAACATGTCTCTAATACCTAGACAATAGAGACGAGTTCAGACATTTGTAAGCACTTTGGCCGCTCCGATATATCTGATGGCGACTACAACTTGAGTGAAGCACGTACTTACTAATTTATTTGTGCTAATTTTATTCTATCATTTACATTACAGGTCTTAATAAACAAAAAATCGGACTGGTTCTACCAAGCACAGGGTCAGATGCATATTGCAAAAAAATCGAAATGTTTGTTTGCGGTGTGGTATGGAGACAACAAATTTAAAATCGAAATATTAGAAAAAGATGATAACTTTTGGCGAACTGAAATGGAGCCAAAACTTGTGTCATTTTACATGGATTACCTTCTCCTAGAATTGGTAGATCCAAGGCATCCAAGAAATAAATTGATACGAGATAATTACGACCAAACTACAAGCCACCAACTGCCTACTTCGAATTCAGAAGTAACGGAGACGGAGACCATACAATCCGAAGAGAAGAATTTTGACAGAACTCACATACACAAAATAATTGATTTTAGCCAATTTTAAAACGTTTTTTAAAATATATTATACTGTAAATTGATAACGTATTGTACCTACTATAAAATACAACCTTACAATTATTTTCTTCAAATACAAAAAAAAATTATTTACCACTATTCACTAAGTAATCTAATGGATCGATCTTTTAAATATAGCAGTTTGCAGAATAAAATTAAAAAATATTTTCTCTATTCTATTCATTCTATGTTCTCACTGCAGCGTTGCATGCCTAGGTATGATAAATACAAGCGGCGCACGAGCACGGCTTCAGAGTTTTGCTAGGGGGTGGCGGGGTGAGATGGGCGGAGCTAGCGCGGGAATTATTTTCGGGTGCCTCGTCTTAAACAATGTGCTAATATTTATGTACGTGTGTTCCCCCGTAGCACTCAAAATACTGAACCGATTTTGACGCATGAGGTATCAATCTATTCGAAATCAAGCTCCGGGTGACATTAGGCTACCTTTTGTATAATAAAAACGGTTTTTATTTCACTTTTCCGTAATCGGGATACCGTCTTTAAAAATTTATGATTTTTTGATTTATTCATCTGACACGGTAGAAAAATCGATTGACTTCGAATAGGTAAATAACTAAATTCTAATTTAAGTATACGCGATTAAGTAACGTGTGAAAGTTGTGAAAGTTAAAATCAACAAATTATAATGATGCGCCAAAAGACGTCGTAAATCATTTCATTTCATGGAAAAAAAGATTGACCGCTTTTATTGAATTAGATAGAATTGGTGTATACAGGTTCTTAGCATACCGACGTGTGCGCATAGTGCACTGATAGTAAGATGGGTTAGGAATCAAATTGAAATAAATCTAATTCTACCTTCAAAATTCTTGAAGACGCTTTGAGGTTTACTCCTCTTAATACCAGATTAATTTTTAGATTTTTGTAATCACTATTATTTTTTCTTACGTTAGCAAGTAGCTAATCGTGTATAAGCGCAACGTACAAGTAGTCAATTTCAATCTGGGGGCACGGGCGTGTCCCCGCCAAGACGAGCCAAGCAAATCGCAATGGCACTACCTACCTTTTCTCGAAGCGCTTCGTCGTTTTTTTAAACCCTCATAATTTGGGTTTGGATTACACTAGACAAACAAAATTCTCGAATTATGATGTCAATAGTAGATTTATTAAACGTTTAAAGTTTCATTTGCATAGTTCTTATACTTTATATTTTATTGATATCTAAAAAAACCCCAATTTCGTCACTTCCTGAAGTATGTAAGTTAGTATTAGTACACCAACCACTAAAAAAATCCTAAAAATTGGAACCCTTACCCCTCAACCCCTCAAGCTAGGGGAATGGAATTTTGTATGAGACTTCCGCAAATTTTGATGCTAGAGGTGTGAAAATTTATATAGGGACTCCTTGTCATAAATAATAAAATACATATTTCAGGATAATAGTAAATTATCCCCAACCCTATAAATTAGGGGATGGAAGTTTGTATAGTTTTTCCCCCAAAAAAGGAATGAGATCCCACTAAAAACATTACATGTAAAGTGATTGCCAAGACTCCCTAGCTCATATAGCTTTCAGCGTTAAAAATATATCAGAACGCAAGTAGCGCCAAGCTTCCTACTCCACACGGCTTCACTCTACCAGCCACGCTCTTCAAATTCTATATCTAGGTTAAAAAGTGAGAACTGTCGTTAAAAAAAAAATTCTCCCAAAGCTTCTCATTAATTTATTATCAGTATTGTCACTAACGTAGTTCATAAGTCTCCATTGTTACTAACATCATATGGATCGACTAAAGATCAGACATAAAGAAATTTTCTTAAAACCATTTCTTCTTCACTATATTAAAAACTAAAGAAAATTTTCATCTAAAGTCGCCGTCAATAGAACTTGCAAACTATGTAAACAAACAATGTATTGGAATGTCAATTACATTTCAAATGTCAATTCCAATACATTGTTTGTTTACATAGTTTGCAAGTTCTATTGAATGACACTTTTTTTGTGAATGCTGTGGTACCAAAAGGAACGTAGCGATCGAAACCCTCAGCCGTGATCGTACCGGCATTAGCCAAACACAATAAATAAAACCAATCTCAGATTCGCATATTGAAAATTCACATTGAATTTGAGGGATATAGTCGTACTTATGTGTTATGTATGCACGGGTGGCTCACTCCGAGATTTCGTCGCACCACTACAAGTACATGGCCTAAGAGTACATGGACTAAGTAAGAAACTACAATAGCCTCATTTCGAAAACTCGCCTCCTCCATAGTTAATAACCTGAAAAAGTTCAATGGCACATAGTTCACTCTCCATTGCACCCATCATCCATTACATCATACATACACAGAATCACTAATTCCATTAGAAATAATTTATCATAAAGTAAGCGCGGATTCAGTCGCCCGTATCCTTCGGGGGGACTGTTTCTGGTTATCCGATATAACAAAAAATAAAAAAACATACCGGCCGGGGCCGGTGACTGCCCACGTGGTGGACTGATGACCTGGTAAAGGTCGCGGTAGTCCGCTGGATGCGATTGGCGCTGGACCGGTCATTGTGGCACTCTTTGGGGGAGGCCTATGTCCAGCAGTGGACGTCTACGGCTGATATGATGATTGATACGCATCCTTTTGCGTAAACGCATAGCTTCTACCCTACCATACTTACTAGGTTTGTGTCTATATTTCTTAAAAATAAAAATTAATTTGATTTTTTCCGTGTAAACTAACTATTATGCAACCATATGGAGGTGAGGTTAGCATGAATTGTTATTACAAAACGGAGGCTAAATACCGTTTTCTGTTCTTTATTTTCAGCCGTTTTAATCACGATTCCATCTTTCCTCTCCGCTGCAAAAGAGCGCATAATATGAAAACCGCTTGACTTGCCAAAAATGTTATATAGCCAAGCGCCATGTTTTATTATTCTTTAAGTACCGTTTTATTCCGTGGAATCTGCGGGATTTTGAGTGGAAATGAATTTGATTTAAACATTACAGCTTTTTAATATAGCGTTATTTTTGTAATATTGACGTACAATATGTATTTTAATTTGCACAAACAGACAGACAGATAATGTGGATGCTTTTTGATTACTTCTGGTGTGAAGCATTACGCAGAGTTAATCATTTCTACGAGAGAGCGATAATTACCAGCGTCATGCTGAGTTGGGCCCATTTCGTGACACGGCAGAGATTCACTTTTTCTTTTGTCTTGTATTAGTGTGTAATCAATAAATGTTTGATTCTGACAATTTTTTTTTTTTTTTTTTTTTTTTTTTTAAATTTAATATCCAATACATACACTTTGGTCAATTACACAGTTAGACAATAAATAAAAAGGTACAATGAGTGTTAATAATAAATTATTAACTTAGTCAAAGAGCCCGCCCCGAGCCACCCCCGGTGGAAAGGTGCCCATCACGCTCGCCGCGTTGCCGCGCTGAATCGCGATTGACAGACGTTGCACCAGGAATGACCCGGAACGGGGGTCAAGACCCCTCTCCGCCAGACGGTGCCCGATCTCCTTGATGAATTTTCTGGCCTCCGAACCCCAACAACCAGTCGTTTCTACCGCGAGCGGGACAAATAAATAACCCTCCAAAGCAGAATATTTGTCCCGCTTCCTAAGAGCCGCCATCTCAGCAGCCGCTCCAGCCGTGCACGTGGTGCGACCGAGGTGCGAGGCCGCGAAAGTGCTGACGCACGTGGCGTCCCATAGAAGGCACTTCCCTCTATGCCAAGGCACCAGGGTCAAACCATCAGGTCTTTTACCGTCCGTCCGACTAAGGCCTGAAGGCTCCAGCACACACGGAACATTCGCCGAGACTAGCGCTCTCCGGACAATATCATTGAGAGCGTGATGACGCGGGAATCGGCCGGCACATCGACCACAACTCAAGGCGTGGTGACCATTACTCTCCACCATGGTGCCGCAGATGCATAGATGACGTTCACAAACATCGCAGCCCAGGCGGAGAGCCACAGCCACCCGCATGGAATCATCGTCGAGTTCTGACAATTAGGACTACGCCGGCAAGAATTGAATAGCAAACTAAGCCGATTGACGAGCAATACCCGGACGAAGTCACGGGCGAAAGCTATACGGTAATACAGCCAGTGTAAAAGCGATATTTCTATCAGATACCATATTATAATGTATGTAGATTATGACTAAAAGTGTTCATGAACCTAACTTTACTGCTTCATTAGGGCTCAAAGCTAGTAAATGTGGTGAGAATTTCACTGGTGAAGCTCGCTATCAGGTATTCGAGGGATAAATTAAATGAGGGTATTATTACGTTTTTAGTTCCTGGTGAAGTACAGTCGACGTTAAAAATATGTTTACTCTTTTGTACCTAATGCTAAGGCAATAAGGCAATTAATTAACAACTTAGAAAAGTTGAAAAACCCTCGATATTTTTATTTCAAAGTTCAATATCTCAAAAACGGCTAAACTGATTTTGTTGAAACGTAGCTATGAACCATCTCGATCACGTCATCAGCTTTCAGATAATAAAAACCGAATTCAATTCAGTCCATTCGTTTAGGGGCTATGATGCCACAGACAGACACACATACAGACAGACAGACACACGTCAAACTTAATAATCACAAAAGACCGTTGTGTTTTTGGGAGTAGATAAAACATTTTACTACGATAATTATGATTCTTCACGTTAAATAATTTACTTTAAACACAAAGTTTTAACCGACTTCAAATCAATAGCCATATTATTGCTTCAAGTTTGCATATAAAATTTGAAGAGTTCCCTCGATTTCTCCAGGATTCCATCATCAGGACTGGCTTTTGGTGAAAACGAGACCAATCTGGAAGTATATGCTTTCAAACAAAGAAATAATTTTTAAATCGGGTCATAAATTACGGAGTTATCGCGTAACAAACACGCAAAAAAACAAAAAAAATACAGACGAATTGCCAACCTCTTCCTTTTTTCAAGGCGGTTAAAAAGTACCAAGCACCAATATAATGAAATGACTGTAACGTCGAACCGAAGGTAGGTCGGCAAATGAGAGATTGCCGTTGCGGTAAAGAATGTCCATATTTCCACAATGTCGGGAAAATATTTTCAAAGCATATTTGCTTTTCCCCCGCCTCGAGCTAAGGTGAGCTTGCTACTCTGAGAATAAAGAGAATCTTGGAGAATTCATATAATAATTTATATTATAGGTAAGTTATGTAGGTACTGACGCGTCGGCAGACAAAGAGTTTGTAATGTAAAGCTTAACTAAGCATTTCAATTTGAGACATATTCAAATTCCATCTACCTACTCGAAAAACAAAATTCTCCGGCCTAGCTAAGTTTTTGCACACAGCATATTGAAAATGATTGCTGATCATGTTTGTTGCCCCATATTGGCGCATATAGTTACTTTAGTTAAATCCAATTTAGTTTTTAAGTTCTAACATAGCTTTTAAGTTTTATTGTATTGTTGCCAGTGCATACTAACAAAAATGAGATCCTTGTTATCTTGAATAAATTAAATTGAATTAGGTACTTAAATGTGTCTGCAATATAATTATAATCTCACACTGATTGTCCAAAAAAACCAAACTTGTAAATAAAATGTGTTTCTCCATTTTTCACAAACATAAAAGTCACGTATACAGATAACGACTCACTATTTTTTTTACGTTTTTGCTAAGACAATCGGTCTTTTAGTTTGGCTTTCTCTAAAAACACATAACGTGGATAGGTAGTTTAAGGCACTGCATTTTATCATAATATAATGTACATCAATTAGAGTTGGGATGTTTGGTGGCAAAAGTGAAGAAAGAGCAAAGGAGACGATGCTATATTTTTTTTGATTGAACGAATGAATTAATAAATGATTGATAAACCAATAATGTTTAATTAAATTTATTGGTTTGATACCAGTAAATTGATTCATACAAATTCAATAAAAACACAATTTATTATTGAAATGTATGTATAATGTTGTACCTATTCCAGGTCTTGAACAATTTTTCATTGGAATAAGTTTCAGTATAGTACTGATACTTCAGTTTCAGTATCAGTAGTAGCAATATTCATTCGAAATACCCTCTCTTACTACGTCAATATTAATTCTTGTTTGATTTCACTTGTACTGTACAATGAATACAATGATATAATTATTAGGGTCACGATTCTCGTGGCACTTTAGCACAAGAAATGTAGTAAATCCGCCGCTATTAACTTTTATAACTGAATAGTAAAAACATTGTATATAGAATTTCTAATATATGGTTGACCAAAAAGTCCCGGCAACTAACTCTTATATCGTTCTCGACACATAAATGGATTTTTCACAAGTTGAGAAACCGTATAACGCCAGCTAATATGGAACAAATTGCCATAGTACATGATTTTCATAATATTGACAACCGTTTAACATCAGAATAAGATAATATGCAAGATTTTGAAACTTTAATTCCAGTTGCAAGTTGTTCAAGCTCTTCAATACATTAAGGCGCTGTATGCAGCTGCGCATCGAAAAAGTGCCTTTTCCAAACCGATTATTAGTATACTTGTACTATTGCTAGAGATCCAAATTTTTGATATGTATATCTTCAGTTCATTGGCTATGTTCGTACTTCGTAAAATCACGATTGCTTACAAAAACCTCGATAGATTTTGCCTTTCAAAACAGTGCTTTTTTACCACCAAACTCGAAATATCTCAAAAGTTATTTGGAATATTACAATGAAATTTGTTATGATAGGTAGCTTTTTGGTAGATCTATCTACCGGCTTCTTAGAATTTCAATATGTTTGATAATTCAATACATTTGGTCATTTGTCTGAAAAACCGGGTGTCCGCGTCATGCATGCGCGGTGGCGAGTACAATTTAGTACGCCCGTGGCCACTGCCGACGACGGACCTGTGAATGTTTACCTGGCACGCAAATACGCCTTTTTGCAGCAATTATTTCGAGTTATCAAGGTAAATAAAAATATATAAAGGAATAGGAAACGCTAATACATGCTGGAGAACACATTCGAAATGATAGAATAACAAATATAAGGTATGCGATATTTACTACATTAAAGCGTTTCTACATCCGCACCTAAAACGTATTAATAGGTAGCTGGAGCATATTGACAAGATGTCAATAAAAATCTTCAGTTATCCTGAATACGTATTTAGAACTGTTAGGTAGTAAGTAGTCGGGTGTAAATCGGATTCGGACACGAGCACATGGTTGGGGGGGGTAATGGTACCAATTATGGACTGTACGAATAATAGATTTATTTATTCATACAGAAATATATCAAAAGCATTTAGGGCTATTGCGCCGGATAGCGACTACCTAGACTAAAGTCCTAAACGAGTTGGTGAACTGAAGTATATTTACTTGCTGTTTAGTAGATTCTATTAAAAACGAGTGCGGAAAAAGACCCTGCCACTCCACCAGCAGCAGGCCACGGCCCTTCCTCATCTTCGTCATAGACATACATGCATACATACGCTACGGCACATCTTTTCGTCCAATATTCCGCAGTGTATCAAGACGAGAGTCTTTGACCAGTGTGTGTTGCCAGTGATGACATATGGAACGGAAACGTGGTCGCTTACTATAGGCCTCATAAAAAGGCTCAAAGTCACTCAAAGGGCGATGGAGATGGCTATGCTGGGAGTTTCTCTGCGCGATCGCATCAGAAATGAGGCTATCCGCAGCAGAATCACGGTAACCGATATAGCCCTCCGAATCGCTAAACTTAAGTATCAGTGGGCGGGGTACATTGCACGTAGAACCGATGGCCGTTGGGGCGGAAAGGTTCTCGAGTGGCAACCACGTACCGGAAGGCGCGGCGTGGTTAGGCCCCCCACAAGGTGGACTAATGACCTGGTAAAGGTCGCGGGAGTCCGCTGGATGCGGGTGGCGCAGGACCGGCTATTGTGGCACTCTTTGGGGGAGGCCTATGTCCAGCAGTGGACGTCTTTCGGCTGATATGATGATACATACGCTCGAAAAATATAAACTTCCTTCTGAGGCAGTCGGGTACAAAGTACTACAGGGTGTTCCCCTATACAGCTGCAAAACTTTGCCAGCTGTTTGTGCACATGATACCCATCACAAAACACTAAAGTATGCCGTTTCACATCTCGAACTCACTCTGCCACCGCTGTTTCTCCAAATAACTACCAAGAAAGCCTCCCCCGCCACGCCCCTTTAAAAATAAGCCCACTAAAGCAAATAAATGTGACGTTATCTAAGTGAACATACCTTTTGTCGGTATGGAGTTATTGATATGACTCACTCACTCACTCACTCATCAACGCACAGCCGAAACTACTAAGACTAGATAGTTGAAATTTACACCAGAACTACCTTTTACAACGTAGGCAACGCTAAGAAGGATTTTTGGAAATTCCACCCCTAAAGGGGGTAAATAGGGGTGCAAAGTTTGTATGGGGGAAACTTTATTTTTAGAGCTAGAGACTTAATTTTTTGCATAAAGATTACTTATTAGAATACAAATTAAGTACTTTCAATTCAATTACATTTATTTTGTTAAACATAGGTTACAACTTTTACAAGTATTGTTGGTATACAAAATATAAGACTTCTGTGCATTACCCACAATGTAGGTTTACAAAATATTTCAGCCAGCTAATATATTTATAAAAATTAAAAAAAAATGTCAATACAGTGATTGGTGTTAAATACTTCAAATACATGTCAAAAACTCTCAAAAAATACTATAACTAAAGAATATTATAACTAAGAAATGTCTGGAATGGAATCATGTTATGTCGTAGGGTCGTTCAAGTAATCTTTAATGGTATAATAACACTTTTCAATCAAATATTGATCTATTGATTGAAATGATTGATCCAATAATGTCATGGAAAGATCACATAGATACATTATACAGTAAGTTAGCAAGAGGGATCTATGCTCTAAGACAGTTAAGACCACTTGTGTCAGAAAGTTGCTTAAAAGAGCTGTATTATGCGTACATATACTCTCAACTTTCATACGGGATAATGCTTTGGGGCAACAGTACGGATTATGAGCGCATCCTAAAGATCCAGAAACGTGCAATTAGAGTACTTCCCTATGCAAAGGACAGATACACGTGTCGCAAACATTTAAGAAAACTTAGTATCTTAACATCAGTTTCAACTTATATATTGGAAGTTTTGATGTATGTTAAACGTTATCCAAATGAATTTCAAAGAAGAGGTGAAAATAGTTCGAGATCAATGAGAAATGCGAATAACTTAAAAAGAAGCGGGTTGTGTCCGAGATACAACCGTTAATTAAGTTTAAGTGGATACTTATTTGTTGGTTGTCCCCGTAAAATATATATCTGCATTAATTCACTAAAATCTGTATAAGCACAGATAAATCGGTATATATAGCAACATTGACTGACGTAGCTCGTTTGACTCGCGAGGCATTGAAAATGGCGGTCATTTCAGCATAGTTTTCATGCCCGTCACATAAACTAAATAACATTTTGTGATTAACAACTAATAGCAAATAAAGAAGGATTAAAACATGTAACAAACAATTATTTGAAATCAGATTAGGCTTCTCTACAAAAAGTTAATCCGGAAGTTACGTGATACATTTTGAACTGTACCCCTATACAAGAACGCGAGCAAAGAAGTATCCATTTCAAAACAACCTCGCCCAGACTTAGAATAGGCACAAAACTTCCGAAGTTAATAGGACAAATACTTTTTAACCGGCTACCTTCAAACCTTAAAACCATAACGAACGACAACTCTTTTCCCTTCCATGTAAAACAACTATTGCTTGAAAAAACACTGTATAGTTTACAAGAATTTCTTTCAAATTACTAAATAACAAGATCTTAAAAGCTTGACGTTAATATTTGTATTATGTTTTCTTTCTCTATTTTATGTAATAGCATTATGCTATGAAATTATTATAATATTATTATTAAACTATTTACAAATAATAACAATTCTGTACACAACTGTACACATCTATTGTATTTTATTGTAACTGACAAGTTATAATTTTAACACATTTTTATCTGTATATTCATTGTACTATGATTTCAATTGTAAAATTATGATAATAAACAAATCTGAATCTGAATCTGAAGTCAATTGTCTTTTAAATTTATTAATATCCAGTGTTTAATTCGGTCTGGAATTTTATTGAAAATGAAAATGTTCCCAAGATTCCGCCTCTGATTAGCGCTGTGTTGTTGCTACCCTGCAAAGTTTTCAATTTTTGTTTGTATTGTTTACGTGTCGGAAATCTGCGGCCTTCTGAAACGTTACTGAACATGCTTGGATTGGTCTTTACAAAAATACCTACTTCTACGATATACAGTTCCTCTAGTTTGTATGGAGAGCAAGACATTTTTAAAGTAAGGGATTTGTAACTTCGGTTTTAGACTGTTTACTTAAAGACTAGGTACAGTCAGCGTCATATAGTTAGTAGCAGCCAAAGTAGCCAAATATATCGTAACACATCCTTACACCTATAGTAACAAAGACGTGTTGCGATATATTTGGTTACCTAGGCTGCTACTAACTATCTGATGCTGACTGTACAAAACTAATTTCAATGTTTTTTTTTATTAAACAAACATTTAAATTTCTTAAACAAACATTTAGACGATAACATGTTATACGTGGACGAAGTCGCGGGCAACAGCTAGTTTATATATATATATTTATTTAAGCTTTATTTATTCCATATTGTTTGTGTTAGTACATATTTACTAAATCTAAAAGATTTATGCCATTTTTTCTTTCTTATATGGACCCCATTCGGGTAAAAGCCATATATCGCCAGATATTAGGAGAAAAGAAGGGCACTGGAAGCAACAAACTGGTC
This sequence comes from Epinotia brunnichana, assembly GCA_963854355.1. NCBI lineage: Eukaryota > Metazoa > Arthropoda > Insecta > Lepidoptera > Tortricidae > Epinotia > Epinotia brunnichana. The sequence goes on from OY977945.1 coordinate 30,229,065, forward strand.
AGGGCCGAAAGGCAAAAGAAGGAAAGGTAGACGACAAAGACGTTGGACCAATGACATAACTGAGGTCGCCGGACCTAGCTGGATGCAGTTGGCTAAAGACCGAAAAAAATGGCATGAGATCGAGGAGGCTTTTACCTAAATTTACATTTGCTTTAAAAAATTAAATATAAATCAAACAAAAAAAGACAATTAAAGCTTAATTTATATTTATATAATTAATAGCGTTTTTTTTATATTTCATTTTTAATCGTTATTCTAAGATGCTTTACACAAGAATCCAACAAATTTTCTAACCGGAAGTAATTACTTCGATTAAAAATGAAATATACAAAAAAACGCTATTATAAATTAATGATTTTCGAAACCGTATTTTGCCTGGAGTATAGAGCCAAGTATAAGCCTAATCTTGTTGGCTTGTTGAGAGTATCAAGGTCCATCGCGGTGTGGCCGCTGGTCGAGGTAGCATGGTAGGCAGCACGCGCCGCGCGAGCGCAGTGACATAACACTTTTAGGTATTTAAGAGACAAATTGAATTTGTTATTTTTATATGATGTTTGGTCAAATTACATTTTTTAATAGACATAGTCATGTACTGAAGAACTTGCTGGTCTTAAAATAACCACCCTGTATAATAAAATGCTCTTCTGACTAACAGTGGTCTAATTATCCAGATTTTGATCAGTCAGTCATACTTATGTAACAAAGGTAATAATTATGGTAATAATACTCCTTGCATTTCATTAAATTGTCAAAAGGGCCTCTACGTGTTGGCTCCGTTGGTACTTTGTAGGTACCTAGCCCCACGCATGCCTCCCAAAGGTCCGGGACATCATTGTCCCGTGAGCGGGAAAGACATACATGGTAATAATATAATTTGCCAGGAGATAAATAGATGAACATAGCTATTTGTTTATTATTTTTGATGGTTTCTTAAGCGGGTGTTAACCGGCGCTATAACTTTACCTATAGAAGTAATCGATTTTATTTCGGTTTAAAAAATCTGTAATATATTAGTACAATCCATAATTGGTGACGTTCACCCTTAGGAAGTGAAGATGTACTATTATTTTATCAGTTCTACGTATTTGGAAAACGGAAGCACCCACATAGGAACTGGGAAAACGATAGGTGGATTGATGATGAAGAAATCTGTACTAACATATCTTTGGAAAGTAAGTGTCCATAATTGATGTCATCATACTACGATGTACTTAAGAACTGTAACTACCTATTATTCCTTATTTTCTTAAAAAAATTGATTTAAATAAATAAATAAACAATAAATATTTGGGGACAATCTTACACAAATCAACCAAGATTTGAAATATAAAACAATTATTCAAGAAGACAAACATTTGATCGTATGATCCGCAAAAACGAGCCGAATACGGATGCCAACAGAATAAGGCCGTTAGCGGGGTGCGCGGGACGCGCGTCTCCCGCTCCGTCTGCCTCACCTCCGCAAATACCTAAATATCGTCTAATAAGAGCGCCTTAAACATTTTAGCAAACAAGTGAAATTTATTTAAATGTTACAGTATAAAATCATCATTGTAATTTACAGTATTGCATTGCAGTTGTCGTCATAAATTTATGTAAAATATGTAACTAGTAAAATATGCGATGTTTCAACAAACCTAAATTGTTTAGGTATTCTATACACGTTCATACAATAAAACGCAAAGGTGATATATTATTGGCCGGTAGGTACTGTAATATAGATTTATCGTTAAGTTATTCAATTATTAAAATAAAAAAATACACAATGGCGACACCACTGCATTACTTGTGCTAAACTGCCACCAGAATCCTAACCCTATCATCATACAAAATTTAATAAATCGTTTAAAATTTTGACACACTAAAACGGAAACTATAACTCTTAGTTTTAGTTTTAGGCCCAAAGCGCCAGTATTTGATTCGATAAATATGCGCTCTGAGGCTTTTTATTACCCTTAGTGGTGAGTACACAATTTTCCTTTCCTGGCCAGGAAGTAAGATTTCCCATCCGTCGTCAAATACCTGCGAACTGAGACATTCTGTATTCGGCCCTAGGTGAGTAACGTACTATTATCGAACGAGCGTGCGAAGCGAAGGAAGTCCTATGCTTAAGCCTGGGCCTAAATTATTGCAATTGTAATTATAATTTAATTTTGTCTCATATTCTTTTATTTGTTTTAGGTTAAAACTGTAACTTTTGTTATTTTGTCTTGTGTCTGTTTGCATTTGTCAAATATGAATCACATTTTTTTTTAATAGCCTTAAGTGTCCCACTGCTGGGCAAAAGCCTCCCTCTTTTCCTTCCACGCATCCCTATCCTGGGCAGTCTCCCACCAGTCTTGGTCGAAGACGTCAAGCTCGTCTCGCCATCTCCGACGATGTCTACCGCGACGCCGTGTTCGGTTGTGTGGGACCCACTTGGTGGTGATTTTAGCCCACAAGTCTTCCGGCATGCGGCAGATGTGCCCGGCCCAGTCCCACTTAAGTTTGGCGGCTGCGTGAGCTACGTCAGCTACTTACTTGCAATTTGGAACGCAGTATTGTATTTCTAATGCGATCTGTTATTTTCACGCCCAAAATACTGCGTTCCATGGCTCTCTGACAAACCTTGAGGGCAGATTTCTGAACTTTTGTCAAAGACCAAGTTTGTGCACCGTAGGTAAGGATTGGAAGAATGCACATGTTCATGAGTTTCCGTTTTAGGGATGTAGGAAGGTTTCCCTTAATATACTCCTTCATGGACCAATAGCTCCTCCAGGCGTTTTCGGTGCGTCTAGCAACTTCTTTGTCTTGTCGAGCCTGGAAGGAGAGTATTATGGACATATTCCATTCCTCCGCCATCCACTTCTATGCTCCTTTGGACATGGTTAGTCATGAGCTTGGTCTTTGACATATTCATCATTAATCCGACCTCAAGGCTTGTTCTGCTAAGGTCTTGTAGCATGACACTGAGCTCTGTAGCTGACGATGAGAAAAGAACGATGTCGTCGGCGAAACGTAGATTTGTCAATCGCATTCCACCGACTTCGATGCCCTTGTTTCTCCACCCGGCCGCCATGAATCACATAGTTATCGGAAATAAATAAATAATAATAATAATAAATTCGTTTATCCGGCTGTTCTCCTCCAGAGGTCTCATTTCTCTACCGATTCTCGGGGTTTTTTTTTGAGAATGTTCGTTAATAATATAGATTTTTTTGTCGATTCACGATTTCGATTTTTTTTTAGTAAAAAACAGGCTCGTGAGTCCTACAGCTCACATACTCACTAGTAAATACAGCAAACAGCTATAAGTACATTCAGGGGTATTAATATACGTTTTTTTTTATACTACGACGGTGGCAAACAAGCTTACGGCCTGCCTGATGTTAAGCTGGTACCGTCGCCTATGGACACTTGTGACTCCAGAAGAATCACAAGCGCGTTGCCGACCCTTTATTCACTTGAGGATTCGCTGTGTTGGCAGATAGAGACATGCAGGTCCCTCACTCCCAACACAGCGCATCCTAGGGAGCTCTGGCGACCTTACTCACCACCAGGAACACAACACCACATGCTTCACATACGTACATATTTATGTCCTTATTTATGTACATATATTAGTAGGTACCCCTGACTATAGGTATCTATATATTTAAACGGCTTAATGCAACGGATCGGAACTTATAAATTATAAAACAAACCCCTCAAATGAGAATCTGGCGATTAATCAAACTCGCTGCCCTAAGAGGTCCATAAACGTCGAGGGTATGCTGAAACATTATAAGATCAATGGCGTAAAGCCTCGTTCACATAAACTCGTGAATTTTCTTGAGATTTCCTATTTGTTTACTTAGTTAATTTTTATTTTCATGTTAGTACTTTCGTGTATAATCGCGTTCATTTCATACCAAGGGTGTTGTGACACTTCGGAAACGTCAAGTAACCTAATTGGGAATGAATGAAAATTTTAGAAGTGCCTGATTTTTAAATAAGACACTTTGCTAGATCCGTCTCATATTACAAAAAATATCTTTAAAATCCGTGGTAAACTGACACTGGCAAATAAATTACTGCAGCAGCTATTTGTCAGTGCCAGGGTCAGATATTTAAAATATTTTTTGTAATAAATAAATAAATAAATAAATATTTGCGGACAATCTTACACAAATCAACCTAGTCCCAAACTAAGCAAAGCTTGTACTATGGGTACTAGACGACGATATAGATACTTATATAGAGAAATAAATACTTAAATACATAGAAAACATCCATGACTCAGGAACAAATATTCGTGCTCATCACACAAATAAATGCCCTTACCGGGATTCGAACCCAGGACCTCTTGCTTTGTAGGCAGCGTCACTACCAACTAGGCTAAAGCGGTCGTCAAATGAGACGGATCAAGGAAAGTGCCTCATTCGCCGTCCTAAACCCAAAACGTAAGTGAGGAAACTGTTTATATTTTTCAAAAATAATTGACGCAGCTGAAAAGTCTGCAACTTTTTTCTGGTGCTAAGGAAAGTTATTCCTACCATCAAAAAAAAATCAGGCTCTTTAAAAATTCATATCAACTGAAAGACGTCCACTGCTGGACATAGGCCTCCCCCAAAGAGTGCCACACTGACCGGTCCTGCGCCACCCGCATCCAGCGGACTCTCGCGTACGGTACGTGGTTGCCACTCGACAGTCTTTCCGCCCCAACGGTCATCGGTTCTACGTACAATGTGGCCTGCCCACTGCCACTTAAGTTTAGCGATTTGGAGGTTTACGAAGTCCCGTTTAGTAAAAATAATATGTGAGAATCATGAAAGTTGAAATTAATAGCAATAGCACACAATATGTAGGTTTCCTGATGTGCAAAATGTATGTACATATATAGTTTGTGAGTCATGAATCGAATAAAAATACACTTGAGAAGAGACTATTCAACAATTTTATTTTTACATTGTACATCGACAAATCGAGTGCCAATATATTATGTCCTATTTTTACATATGTGATATTTTGTATTTATTATGATTCAATTACAGTAATAGAAGACCTCCAAATCGCTTAACTTAAGTTGCAGTGGGCGGGGCACATTGCACGCAGAACCGATGGCAGCTGGGGCGAAAAGGTTCTCGGGTGGCGACCACGTACTGGAAGACGCAGCCTGGGTAGACCATTCCCAAGGTGGACTGATGAAGGTCGCTGGAGTCCGTTGGATGCGGGTGGCGCAGGACCGATCAGCTTGGCACTCTTTGGGGGAGGCCTATGTCCAGCAGTGGACGTCTTTCGGCTGATGTGATGATGAATAAATGACTTTGATGACTCTCATGATTGTCAGACTTGCTAATAGAACCGCATTAAATCTTAAGAAAAAACTATAAAAAAGTTGATGAAAAGACTATAACATCCACGATAATAAATATTATAGATTAGAAAAGTCGGGGTTGTAGCTTCGTACTTTTGTATCCAAAATCCTTTCACCTGTGCATATAAAGGGCTTTCTTTTGATACATAATCTATATTTTAACACGCGGCTTTGCTTATGTTCTTTACAATACGCGGAACCGCGCAGGCAGCTAATAGTTTTATTATTTATGGTAGATTGTATTTCATCAAGATGTCACAAGACATAATGGCCGCCATTTCACTAGCAATCATTAAAACGTTACGAATAGAGCCCTAGTTATCCGTATAACGCAATCAGCTACATTGACTTTTCCACTTCGATCAATCGCTACGCCCGTTCGTAGCACCGGTGCTACGAGCGCTACGTTTATTAACGCTACGCTGACGTAGCGGGACTAAAGCTGCGTTTCCACCAGTGCGTCGAAGAAAACTCACGGTTACGAGTGAATGCTACATTCGGTTTGAAACGACCGTGAGGGCTTTATTGAACATATTTTTTTACGAAATGTAAACATTAACATGTTCTCAGTTTTTTAAACCTACAATTGGTAGAAGAGGCACTGAAAATTAAAAGTAAACTCTGTCTATCCCTTCTGACAACAAGGGCGTGAATGTATATATACACCGTGCCCGTGAGTATTGCGAGAGAATTTAACAGCATATTCCTGACCATATTTGAGGTTAAAAATGTCGTATAAACTTTTTTGTAGTTCGCCTAGTTTCAGAATTAAAACAAGATTTTACTATTACATAGTGCAAGACGCATTTTTGATGGCGATGTTGCCACTGTGGGATGTAGTCTAAATATCCTTATTGATAGATGTCAAAAAGTGACAAGTAACACTTTTTAAAAACTAGGTTTTACGAAAAAAAAAGTAAAAATCCATTTTAAGTGACAAGTGTACCAATAACATTTACTTTTCATGTACAAATACATTCAAAACATCGAAAAAACAGAACAAAAAAAAATTATTTGCTGAATTGACCGAAACTCATATTACATTTATTTTTTATTTTTTTATTTATTGAACTCGAAAAAAAATACTTAAAGCTTAAGTTACATATTTTACCTCGCCAAACTGTATTCACAGTTTGTTGGCGAGTGATGCGCTCTCTCATTTTAATACATTTACAAATTATACCTACTTATTTAAGATTAAGCTAAGTCATGCAAACTAACTAAATACCTATATGTGTATTAGTGGTCTATTATGTATTAATCCGTACACAATAGACCGCCAAGTACCCATTTCAAACCTACATTTAACAGTATCGATTGATTTTAATCCAACCTATCCAGCAGTGCCTTTTTTAATCTATTTTTAAATACTTGTTTACTACTACATTGTTCTATTGTTGGACTTAACTGATTAAGAATATTAGGTACCATATTTATTGAACTCGAAAAAAAATACTTAAAGCTTAAGTTACATATTTTACCTCGCCAAACTGTATTCACAGTTTGTTGGCGAGTGATGCGCTCTCTCATTTTAATACATTTACAAATTATACCTACTTATTTAAGATTAAGCTAAGTCATGCAAACTAACTAAATACCTATATGTGTATTAGTGGTCTATTATGTATTAATCCGTACACAATAGACCGCCAAGTACCCATTTCAACAGTATCGATTGATTTTAATCCAACCTATCCAGCAGTGCCTTTTTTAATCTATTTTTAAATACTTGTTTACTACTACATTGTTCTATTGTTGGACTTAACTGATTAAGAATATTAGGTACCATATGTTTGCGAGTTCTCTGGCCATAGTAATTTTTCGCATAGTATTCCACATAAATTTTCCTGCTATTCTGATATTACTCTAGTATCTTTCGGGTTATTCACGGGCACGGTGTATATAAAAAATATTTTTGATTGGGCAAAATCGTGATTTTTCGGTTGGTTCGGAAAGGAATAACACCTAATGCACAGTACATTACGTTTTTTAACAAATTGACTAGAGTAGGCTAAGTAGCTGTATATTTTTTTATGGAAAAGTAGCTTCACTTAGCTGCTGTGAAAAGGCAGCCTAACTGGCAGCATATTTTTTATTTGAAACAGGTTTCTGAACTTATTCACTTAGCGCCATTTCAAGAAGGTTTAAAGCTGATTTTCACTGACCTTTAAATCAGGGACCGGCCCGCTATCCCTTATAAAGGGTTTTGTATGGCTTTTGCATAAGGCTTAACTCACCATACCCTTTGTCCGATGAAACCCTTTCATTTTGCTTTTAAAGCCCTTATATAAACGCTAACCCATTTGAGTAATCGGTATCCCAATACCCTTACAAAACCCTTATCATCCGCTCACCAACACCTTGCATATGGGTTATAAGGGTTACCTTATAAAGGGCTTCCTTTTAGTATGTACGCGTGCTAATTTAAATCGTCTACCTTGTTCATAAAGTTGGTAGTTGTAGTCGTACTAGTATGTAGGTAGTGGGTAACAAAATGGTTTTACAAACCCTGCCCTAGGCACGTATTTTCTTTCCTTTTCATACACTAGTGTTGATATCTAATCCTGTCTCTTTCACGCAACGCTCAACTACGACATTACTAAAGGGAAAGTTTTATAAAAAGCGCTAAATGATAAGTGTAACCCTTATTAAACGATTGCAAGGCATATAGGATAGCAGTAAGCAATTGCAAAGGGCTAGCTTTATTTTGTGCTAAGTTTTTCGGTAAGGGGTAGTCGAATGAATCGGCTAGCAGTTCAAACTGGAAAGTCTTTTACTGGGTTAGCCTTGTTTAAGGGATGCCCATTGAAAGGCTTTTATTGTGGAAAGGGTTGTCCGGTCCCTGCTTTAAATCGATACTTTTACGCACAAGGGCAATGTATAATAGGGGTGTAGACTCAAAATTTATTATAACTTTAAAAGTAAGAAGGCAAAAAATATGCCTAATTACGAAAATCCCATTCAAATATCCCAAAAAATTACGAAGCTACAACCATTTTAACATTGCTTGTTAGACAGAGAAAATGCTCGTGGATCGTGACGTCACGATCTTCTAGCGCCATAGTAAATGACAATCGTTTTATATGGAGGTGCGTTTTGCGGAAAAGGGACAGAACATATCCCCTCTGAAAACTTTGGACACTTCTAACTTTGTGATTATTTAGCCTCTTGCGTTGTTTTTTTCTCCATTTGACTACTTTTTCGAGAAAATACAAGATTATTGATTTTATTTAGTGTCTATTTTATATACACCGTGAACTTTTAGTGGATGTTTTCCCGAAACGAAATGATTTTGCCATGGACGTACAGTCGATATGTAATCTTTTTTTTATTAATGTTAAGAAATGTCAGATTTACAAAAGTGTCGAACGAATCTCGAAATTGACCTAACACCAGTAGTAGCACTGCAGTAGTACCTTTACTACTTTAGTGCGTTACTATTTTTTATTTTTTTATTTATTACATTTATAAAAGAAAATACATTTCGTTAAATCTAACAGTGTCGTTAAACCCTATCGGGTTTGTATCGACACAGCAATTCGTGAACAGTGATAAGATTCGATCTTAGTAATTAATTTATACAGGAAGGTAGCACTAAATAGGCGTAGCTTAGGTACGATAATTCCCACCCGGGTAAAAACACCGTTTCTCATGCCAATATGCTAATGCTTAAGACCTTCCTACTTTCCGCGTGTCCAACAAGCATTGTACGGGGATGTGAATATCATAACGTCTAATGACAACTCACTAGAAGACCAGTATAAGCGTGACCTCCAATCGCATTCAATTATTGTAAGACTTACGATTGGTCAAACTCGAAGGAGTTGAGAGGAAATGCCTAACAGGTTGCGAATCGCTTACATATTGGCATGAGAAACGGTGTTTTTACCCGGGTGGGAATTATCGTACCTAAGCTACGCTTATTTAGTGCTACCTTCCTGTATAAATTAATTACTAAGATCGAATCTTATTACTGTTCACGAATTGCTGTGTCGATACAAACCCGATAGGGTTTAACGACACTGTTAGATTTAACCAAATGTATTTTCTTTTATATATGTAATAAATAAAAAAAATAAAAAAAATATATATGTAAAGGTATGTGATTCACAGCCTGTTTGGCATTTCCTCTCAACTCATTCCAGTTTGACCAATCGTAAATCCTACAACAATTGAATGCGATTGGAGGTCCTGCTTAGACTGGTTAACTAGTGAGTTGTTTTTCGCATGTTCGAAATTTAGGGTATTTTTTTTAAAGAGAATTTTTTTGTTTTTGAGCCTGTCTATTAAAATTCGAAAGTACTACCGATAGCAAATCGCCCTGCCGCGGGAAAGCAACCGCTAAAAATTCACTATGCATAACAACTTCTGTCCCTAATATATTAACTATAATGCAACTTTGCTTCTTATTCTACACCTTATTATGAAAAATAAAATATATTTTTTACACAGTATAAACCAACCTTAACATCAGAGCAACGTCAGTTTTCATTTTAAAGTGTTTTACTCAAATCCCTTTATGGAAAACCGTTATGTAACAGGATGAGGCCGTGGTCCGTGAAAATATAACATCCACTGCAAGAATACGCTGGAAATTCTGGGATTAAGCTGGAACATTCTAGACATTGGACACCTGGAGCTAGTAATTTCGTAGAATATATTTAAGTGTAGCAATTTTCGTTTTAGCTTGCTCACATATAGATATTTAAAAAAATACTTGCTTTTGTAGGCATGTTTAAATTTATGTCATAAAAATAAATAAATAAATATTTGCGGACAATCATACACAAATCTACCTAGTCCCAAACTAAACAAAGCTTAAAGCAAAAACTATGGGTACTAGACGACGATAAACATACTTAATATAAAAAAAAATATACTTAAATACATAGAAAACATCCATGACTCAGGAACATTTTTATTAGTAAGAAAATTAAAGAGTAAGCTACGTACTCGATAGTTTTGGTACTTTACTACCTGACTGCGGTAGAATGAGGGATATGTTTTTGAGTAGATACTCGTTTGAGTTTATTTTTTGAAACGCTCTGTTAAAATGGCTTGATGGGAAATAACATGTGAGTAGAGTCTGGCCGGTGAAAGATAAGCCAATTTGTTCACTGTGCAGGCCATCCGTCTATGGAATGCTCTCCCTTTTAACTTACGACAGGCTCAGAGTAAATTGTCATTTAAGCGCAAGTTGCGCAAGCATCTACTTGAAAAATCTCGAGATTACGACTCTTCGTAGTTTTTAGTAGCAGGTATTATATTATATTATATTTTATTAATTATATTAGTATTTGTATGCAAGAGAGGCAGAGGAAGGCCTAGGCTAACATATTTTAGCCAAATAAAAGATAAAGCTGATGTCGAGTCATATGAGGAAGTCAAGAGGCTGGCAATGGACAGAGAAAAGTGGCGGTTACTCCACCGACAAGAGCAAGGATCTTAAGTAATGATGATGATGATATTTGTATCAATTATATGATATTTATGTAATATTAAATTAAAATATGGAAATATAAGATATTAAATTAATTAGAATTATTATAATATAACATAGGTACCAGTAATTTGTCCGCCTACTTTAAATATGTGTTGTTCTCATATCCCGCACCAGCTATGATTATTATTTTTTGGCCTAAAGGTTGACTGGTAGGCAATGCCTTATGGCATTAAGTTCGCCTTTTGTATTTGTAACTTGTTACTGTGCAATAACGTTTAAAATTAATAAATAAATAAGCATCGAAAAGAGCGGAAAGCTTTTAAGAAACACCGTATATAACGAGATAAAACAATATTGATACTTGAAAATTTATTATTTTTCTTCAATAAACACAACACAGCTGAACAATCAGAAGGGAATAATGGTATATGAAAGAATACCCCACCCCTTAACTTCATTTTACTTTACAATCACTCCCAAAATTAAAATTTGGACGAGCCCTAATATGTAGTTGAACATTTTTATGATATCCTTCAATCATAATAATATTTAGCTGTTTGCTTATTACGAGAATTAAAAAGTGGCTCTTTAATTCTCGTAATAAGCAAAAACCATCCAGTTTATTATGGAACAGTTACTTTCTTAGTCGGCATATCAAGTATCAAGATCAGGACATCATACTAATTTAAGAAGTTTGACACATTTGATAATTATATTACTTTTTAACCGACTTAAAAAAAATAGAGGAGGTTCTCAATGCGTTTTTTTTTAATGTTTGTTACCTCAGAACTCCGTCATGCCATATAATTTTTAGGGTTCCGTACTCAAAGAGTAAAACGGGACCCTATTACTAAGACAACGCTGTCCGTCTGTCTGTCTGTCTGTCTGTCTGTCACCTGGCTGTATCTCATGAACCATGACAGAAAACACAGTTGAAATTATCACAGATGATGTATTTCTGTTGCCGCTATAACAACAAATACTATAAAACAGAATTAAATAAATATTTATAGATAATGGTACGGAACCCTTCGTGCGCGAGTCCGACTCGCACTTGGCCGGTTTTATTTTATAAATCTCAGGCTCTTGGCTCTTCAGTCATACCCCAGTTGTCGTTAGATTTCTCTTAGTCGTGAGAGTTTCTATAAAACTCTACATTACTTTGCTCAGAATTTTCTGCCTTTCATTAAAAATGTATATTTTACTAATGTTTCTATTCCTTCTAACGTATATTCAGGACATCGGACCCAGCGACAAATATATTCTAGCGATACTCATCAACTATTCAGTACGGTACGAAATATTTCAGTAGGTATGTTTATTTGTGCCTTATTGCTATAAATAATTCCGTACCTTAGAGATTGGCCCAAATAGACGCGAATGTTCACGCGATTATAGCAGTTAAAGCAGGTTTTCAATTCTGAAATCACTACAGGTAACGGACCAAAATAGTCTATGTTCATTAATTAGAAAGGTCCAAAGAAAATCCCCCCCCCCCCCCCCCCCCCCCCCCCCCGATGAAAACAACGGGTGTTTATACGTGTGTCTTTCTGTTGTTCGATCAATTTAAATCACATGTAAAACAAAAAGATACTCTATTCCAATTCAACAAATAAACCGTCATGATGAATAATGACATTTGTGACAACAAATTACCTGCTTCTGTAAACGGGTTGCAAACAGTCGTAACCATTTAAACTGTTGCAAATATTCGCGTTTAAAAACTTCAGTGTATACGAAACATAGCTACACCAATATTGGCCTTAACACGCAGCTAAAAGGTTCAATTCGGAGCGAGTTTTTCGCTTCAACGGCACACAACTTGTTTAATTTAGGCCCAGCGCACCTTTGTGCTGGAAAATAAAATAAAAAAGTTTTTATCAACATTTTCGTAATACAGAGAGGGGTGATGTCAAAGGAATTTTTCCGAAGAGAATTTTTCGTTCATGAACGGAATTCCGTTTGCCGACCGGCAAGTTTGTCGTTTATTGAAATTGGTTTTGGGAGTGTTTTGGCATAATTAAATTTGTCCTGCGAATTTCTGGTGGTTTGTTTATCTTATCGATATGATATTTGTTTCGTGCAATAATTAACTCGTATTGAACAAGTTTTTGATTCAGCAATAAATCGAGTTATATAGACTCCCTAGCATTGCTTTTAACTATATCGAGGTTATAAAGACGCAAGTTAATGAAACTTTCAAGTCTGAGAGAGATAAGTGCAAGTTCATTTGAAAGTTTTTTACGCCTGGCTTAAGTTGAAGTTCATAGACCGCTTTTGAAGTCATCCAAGCGTAATTATAGTTTTATCAGATTAACATAGAATTCAAGTTCACTAAAGTTGGAATTGAGATCTTAGTAAAATCATGAAGGAAAACTTAAATAAAATAAATAGAAAGGCATCATCTGTGAGCTGTTTTTCATCACACTTGCTCGTAAAGGGCTTCATAACGTACAGAGCTACAATTGCCTTTATCGATCACTCATGCGTCAGTTATAGATAAGAGCAAGGAGGTTTAAACCCAAATACGATGTTTAAGAACGAATTTACTATTTAAATATAAGTCTAAACATAAAAACACAAATAAAACATGTTTAACTAAATTATTTTAAGATTTAAAGTAAAGTAATTTAGCGCTTGTACTGTCTATTCTGTTGCCGAAGGGTCTTTGCCTCACGCGCCTCACGTCAAATTAAACAAAATTAATTGGACGATTGACATTTAGTGTTTTTAAATGCGATTAGAATGATTTTGTTTCAAATGCATTTCTTTCCTCGCAAATGTGATGATGATGAAAATCATTGCGTGCGACTCGGAGGGTAAGACTTTTTACAGACTCGAGCCATCAAAGTCATCTGCCTTCGGCGTCGGGATTCTAATAGACTCTCGTTCGCATAAAATCGCTTACCAATAGCAATGGTCACATAGTTTCGTTGCTTAGTTTCGATATCAGGTAAAGTATGTCTTTCATTATACATGTAATAGGGGTGTAGACTCAAAATGTATTATTACTTCAAAAGAAAGAAGGCAAAAAAATATGCCTAATGACTATCTCAAAAAATTACGAAGCTGCAACCGTTTCAATGTTGCCTGTTAGAGAGAGAAAACGCTCCGGGATCGTGACGTCACGACCGTCTAGCGTCATAGTAAATGACAATCGTTTCATATGAAGGTGCGTTTTGCGGAAAAGGAACAGAACATACCCCTTCTTAAAACTTTGGACGCTTATAGCTTTGTGATTATTTAACCTCTTGCGTTGCTTTTTTCTCCATTTGACTACATTTTTAATCCTTTTTCGAGAAATGCAACTTTATTGATTATTTTATTTAGTGTCTACACCCCTATTATTCCTTATACAAGAAAGCTGCTTTCTTTCTAAACAGTCTCTGTAATAGACAAACTAAAACAGGATATCAAACAAATACTAATCTGGTAGAACCCAGAAGTTTTAGGTTCCTTTTTTTAATAATCCTGAAAATTTCACGGTTTCAGAGAAATTGGATTTTTGCCGAACTTAATATTCGGACAAACGAAACAGTTGGGAAATTAAATTTTGTGATTGCAATGGGTATCGTTCTTTGGCAAATGATAATTTGAGAAAAATTGTTTGGAACGTGATAATTTTGAAAAAGGTTTTTTGCCCGTATATCAGTACCTACCTAATCCGAAAAAGTTTTTTTTCTAGGAAAGGGGAATTTCGCGTAAATGTAAAGCCAATTTATGAAAGTTTGTTACATAAGTTTCTTAAAATATGCCTGCGAATGTCAAATGACATTTTGTATGGGTATCGAGCCACCATAAATTGTTTCACCTAATATAACCAATAAAACACTATTGATTATTTGCTAAGTGATGTTACGAATGTTCGCTACTACTACTACTAATAACTGCTGTGTCGATACAAACCCGATAGGGTTTAACGACACTGTTAGATTTAACGAAATGTGTTTTCTTTTATAAATGTAATAAATAAAAATAAAAAAATAATAGTCCCTCTGAACGATCACTCGCCAGTGTTCACCTAGCTTTATATTTTATAAATAGCATTCAGCAGTCGCAGTAAACAGAATATCCTGCTATAAAATATGGCAGGTTGGATTCCAAATTGCTTTTGAAGTCTGCTTCTAAATTGGCACTCACTGATGCTAATTCCAGCTTTCGGTTACATTTGGAAATGGTTTTGTGATAGTTTTAACGGATTTAGCAATTCCATTGGCATTTGAATGGATAAATAATCGTTGAATTTTAATGAGGGTTTAATTAAGGTGAATTAAGTGACACGGGATTGTTTGTTGTAAATGAGAATTTGCTTTAACCTAAGTACAAGAAACACTAAGTGTATACAACGCCGTAGCGCGTAGCAGATTTTTTCCGTTTTATAGCAGATATCGCTCGTAGAGCCTCGACGTATGCGAGTCATAGGCCTAGAATGGCTGAATAGAGTATCAAGGAATTAGAAGTTAACATTTCAGATTAAGTAGTAGGCCTCCTGCATGGTGGATAACCTGGTAAAGGTCACGGGGTTCCGCTGGATGCGGGTGGCGCAGGACCGGTCACTTTGGCACTTTTTGGGGAGGACTATATCCAGTAGTGAACGTCTTTCGGCTGATATGATGATGATGACAAATACAACATACTTCAAGAGGCAGGGCATAGTGAAGTGTCATCTCGTTCATGTTTAGAGGCCAGTCCAACTGGGGTAGTAATTACGCAAATAGTTGCAACTCATCTCCGCTGATGGACCAGCATATTTTTTTGCGGAATAGCAAAGGAATATTTTTTTAGTAACATATCTTCATTTCACGCTCAATTATTTTGAGCACCAGCATTCGCGACACCTACAACTTACCTTAGAAGAACCAGTTTGAGCCTGAATGACGTATTGATTGATGACGTGAATCGAGAACACTAATGCGCGAAGGTCCCTTAAGAGCAATGCCTAGCTGAGCAAAATTTCAAATCTCAAATTTTTGACGCAATGTTGCTGTCGCGCTGTTCTGGGCGGCGGGGGCTGTCTATGTATGAGCGCACGCACACAGGCGCGAGACGCGAGCACTCTCTCGCTGCGCGCGGTTCCGTTGACATCGCCCGGAAGCCGGACGGAATTTATTTATTTCATTCCCGCGCATCAAGCCTCTGGGTTGTTATTCGGAACACGCTAATGCGCCTCACCTCACCCGTCAAGCCTAACGAAACTAGACCTCTGCCTACGTTTAGTTACTACGAACCGCGGCGTCAAGATTTATTTGTGGGTGAACGGTGAGGTGAGGTTAAAACAAGTTACAGAATAGTGGACCTACTGTATTTGTTTTTGGTGTTATTGCGAATTTTACTTATTGTGAGTCGGCTTTGGTTTACTGGACTTTTCATGTTAGTCTGGTACCTACTTACAGATTAGAAAAAACATTTCTCACAGGCGACGCAAAATAAAACTCTGTTATCCGTGTCGTAAACACTTTCAAAAGTACAAAGATTGACCTATTATTCGGTTTATGTAGGTAAAACCTCTCTTATTATAGTGGAAGCAACTATTTATAAGCTCAAAATTTGAGAAGCTTCACCTCCTCTCACCCCCAAAAGTGTCCCGAAACGTGGATTTTTATCATTAAAAAGAAAACCTTAAACAATACACGAAACATGTGTACTACTAAAACAATCCTTGATAAATTGACTATCAACTTCTCATAAATACCAAAGCAATATATCTTATGATTGTCGCGCATTCTGCCACGAAAAGTCAATTTTATTATGATTTCTAGGTTTTTTTTTTCAAAAAAAAAAGTAAGTGTAATTTTCTCTAAAAGATGAATATTTATTGCCAAGGTATGTATGAAAAAAGTAAAGGATAGAATTTTCTCTTTAAAATTAGATATAGTTAATTTATAAACTCCTGCAAATCATGTTGTTACGCCATTTTGAAAATTCATTGTCATCTGGTGGAGGCAATCTTGATAGCAATGTATCAAAATTAGGAAAAATATTGTAGTTCTGAAACCTATTCGGATGTGTAGGGAGGATATTTCGCTAAATGGCTGAATACACACAATTTTCAAAATAGCATAAAAAACGTATAAATAATTTACTTTAAAAACAAAGTTTTAACCGACTCTAATTCAGTACTCCGCCAAGCCACATAAACATTTCCACATTTATTTTCCAATTTACCACATGAACTGATTTTCGAGGAGAGCAAATAAGTTGATTATTACAGAAAAAAACCAAATCGCTGTATGTCCTCAAGGATCTCAGAATCACCTTTGGTACCTCTTTGTTTGCTATTTCGACGGAATGATATCAGAATCGGTGACGTACTTTTATAGTTTGAAGTACATCATTGAGAAGTTCCACAAGCCATCTTTGGTCTTCATCATCACTTCCACGTCACCAAATATAATAGAAAACACCGAAATTACTACACTCGTGCCTTATATATTTGAGGAGTTCCCTCAATTCCTCATGGTTCCCATCATTCAACTGGAGTTTTGAAAACAATGGGACCAACCTGAAATCATATGCTTTCAATGAAAAAGAATGATACGAATCGGTTCACAAATGATGGAGTTCTGAGGTAACACAAGAATACAATCGAATTGAGAACCTCCTCCTTTTTTTTGAAGTCGGTTAAAAATGAAGGAGTGTTTAAATAAATTATACCTCAATTTAAAGAAGCGGAAAGCGGTTAAGTAAGAAAGTCTTGAGAAAACTAACCTTTTAGCAAAAAAAAATGCATAAATCATAAAACATATAGACGTTTCGTGGCAGACTGCGCAAAGACACGAATGATACGCTTTGGTATGTATGAGACATTGATGATTAATTTATCAAGGATCATTTCGGTCATTAACACTTTTTGTGTATCTTTTATGGTTTTATTAAAATTAGTAATAACCGCGTTTTGGGACACTTGTTGGGGTGAGGGGGGTGAAGGTATCCCCGGAGGGGTGCGGAGAGTGAATTCAATTTAATACTCTGTCCCTCCCAATAATGTCCATCACAATAAGTTTCAGAACAACTATATTTTTAAAAATTTTCCATACATTGCGATCTAGGTTGCCTGTATTGTATTATGCTATCATCATCATCATCCTGGCCGATTTCGACCACGGCGACTGGAAATATGGCTAATTGGAGCGTCGTTCGTGAGCTCTCAGGTGACCTGACGCAGCCTATCCTTGCAGAGAATGTGCGACCACATTCCCTACAGGTCATCGATAATTTTTCACCACTAGCGTATCGACAAATTATGTCAACGACTGTTGCCCATCACTATTCCTTCTGTGTACGTATATTTAGAAACTGCCTCCGCCTCCAATTCGTGCGATAAGGACAACTGCAGCTCGGACTAAAATTCCCACCCAAAAAACACAAAAATCGAGGTTTCGCTCTCGACTGTTTCCTCCTCCAAAACGCATCCAATCATTATAAAGTTTTGGAAACTGCAAGAGGAAGAAATAATCTATGCCGCTACGTTTTGATTTTTTGGATATTTGTTGTTATATTTGTATACTGCGCCTTTTTTTACAGCGAATTCAATAAAGCCGATTTTGCGATTTTCGAGGCGCTGTAAAATTCTTTAAAATAAAAATATCCAAAAAAGCAAAACGTAGCGGCATAGATATTGATGATATTGATCTTATTTGAAAAAATCATGGCTCTAGGTTCAAAAACCAGGGAGGAAACAGTCGAGAGCGTTTGTATGGGAAAATCGCAGATAAATTGTCCTACGCTTCATTTGTCACCTTTCCTTTTTAGGGTTCCGTACTCAAAGAGTAAAACGGGACCCTTTTACTAAGACTTCGCTGTCCGTCCGTCTGTCTGTCACCAGGCTGTATCTCAAGAACCGTGATAGCTAGAGAGTTGACATTTTCACAGATTATGTATTTCTGCTGCCGCTATAACAAAAAATACTAAAAGCAAAATATTTTTTTTTTAAGGGGGGCTCCCATACAAAAAACGTGATTTATTTGCCGTTTTTATAGATAATCTGTCACCAGGCTGTATCTCAAGAACCGTGATAGCTAGAGAGTTGAAATTTTCACAGATTGTGTATTTCTGTTTCCTCTATAACAACAAATAATAAAAACTAAATAAAATATTTTTTTAAGGGGGGCTCCCATACAACAAACGTGATTTTTTTGCCGTTGTTATAGATAATGGTACGGAACCCTTCGTGCGCGAGTCCAACTCGCACTTGGCCGGTTTTTTTACTATTGTTCTTCTCGAAGTAAATTATGATAAATAGGCACCTTAATCTCTCAGTTATTCATAACTCTGAAGCACAATGAAGCTGCTTTTCATTACCTGAAAGGAAAAAAACACTATTAGTACATTTCATATCAAGCGGTGGTAGTTAGAATATCAACACCTACTTTATTCCTGTGAATGTCGTAAAAGTTGATTACGGGATTGGATTGAGGAGTGTTGTGGGCGATAGGTTAGCAACCTGCCACTGAGCACCTTTTCTTCGTTTTTACGGTTCGGCCACGATATTGCGCGGAGTTTTTCTACTTCATTGCGTGTGACCCCAACTAACCACAATGCGTTGCGCGTCTCGACCGCGCAATGAACAGATAAAACGCTTGCCGCGCACTATTCGCGCAAAGCCATGGCCGGGCCGCTAAACCTAGAATTGTTGCTAGAAGTGGATCTATCTGTATCGTTGTTTACTTCTACTCTTTTATAACATGACCTATCAAATGTTTATTTTACACGTTTCGCATGTTACGATTACTTTCTACTTTTTTATTTCAAGCTTTTATTTAGTTTCACTTGTCCCGTTATCTGTAATCAAATCTTGCAAGTTAAATTTGACCCACTTCCCGGTTTCCGATTGAGCTGAAGTTTGCATGCATAATTATGTATATCGCATGACAATGCAATATTATGATGACATGGAGCTGATCTGATGCCGGAGCTGGAAGGTGGCCATAGGAACTCCGCAATAAAACGACACAACCTATCGAGTATGGGCTCATTATAATCGTGTTAATGCGTAGTTGATGATGGTATGCAGAAAAGTACAGTCGGCAATAAAAGCTTGTACAAAAAATTAAATTTTTGACAGAAACTTATTTCTTTTTTCTACATTTCCTTAACACTCCTGTAAATCTTGTTTTTTTCGCACTCGCAGACTGCCAAGATACAGGCTTAAGCCTAGTTTGGAGTCTGATGGATATACCCCATAATATCATGTAACAAGTGTTTTTGTGAAATAAATCATTTATTATTATTATTATGTCTTTCCCGCTCACGGGACAATGATGTCCCGGACCTTTGGGAGGCGTGCGTGGGGCTAGGTACCTACAAGGTACCAACTGAGCCAACACGTAGAGGCCCTTTTGACAATTTAATGAAATGCAAGGAGTACACCGAGCGGATGCTGTCCCTGCCCGTGTCATGGGACGCACACAGAGACAACACCCGCTGGGGTGTATAGGGACTATTGCTGGTTGATGGAATCTAAAGAAAACGGGTTATTGTGTGAAAATGATGGACTAGTGGCTGGGCTATTGGGTGAAACATCGGACGCCTGCCTAATAAACTGTCTCATTTTTTATCTCTGGCAGACGGTGACTCGCCAACTGCTAGATGGGCCCCTATTAATAGCGACATTCAAAAATGGCCTAAGGGCAACACCTTTCAGAGAGGCTGGGGGGGTAGAGAGGTGGCACTGGACTTTAAACATATAGCCAACTCGCCACTTAGGTGTCCACATCTACCCTCGAGCAACAGCTCTTGCGACTCCACTCTGGACAGCCAGTTAAGGCAAGCCAGAGGTGCCATTTATTATTATCATTATTATTATTTTAGGTTTTATCACTGGATAAATAATAATACCCACTTACGTTCTTCAACGTTGTTTTATTTTACTGAGGCGCGCAATAAAAACAACCCATATTGTATTGTATCTGAGCTAGTATAGTTCCGATGACATTACGACGTCATCACTAAATCAGCAGCTGTAAAAGCGTAATGACGAAAGCTGCGGAACCGAAAGCTTCGCCGGGTTCATTACGCGGCTGGAACTGTTTTGTGGTTCTATATTACATTACGGAACCATAAAATTCGTAACGTGTACCTTGGTAGCGTCAACAGATCAACATATTTATTTTCTTAAAAAAAGTTAAAATGTTCTATGTAAATATCCAAATTATTAGGTAAGTTTGATGGCGAAACGTAAAAGTTACAATACAAATACACTTTATTGCACACATCAATAAAAAGAACACTGAACAGAACATAATCAATACAAGTAGAGGCAAACAAAAGGCGGTCTTATCGCTATTCTGAGATCTCTTTCAGACAACCTCTTGGTAACAGGATTCAGATCTAATCAGTACGATTCATAGTAGCTGATGCAGAAATAATGAACAGGTGGAAAAAAGTGAAGAACCTATACTGACTCGGCTGACAGTTAGGTACCTCTTAACACTTAAACCGCTGAACCGATTTAGATGAAATTTGGTATAGAGATAGTTTGAGTCCCGGGGAAGGACATAGGATATGTTTTTGGGGGTGAAAATGGAGGGTAAAAATTTGTATAGAGCTGCGCTATAAACGAGTTCCACTTGGACGGAGTTGCGGGCAGAAGTTAGTCTCCTATACAAATCCTTTTGTCGATCTATGAATAATTAATAAATAAATATTTGCGGACAATCTTGCACAAATCAACCTAGTCCCAAACTAAGCAAAGCAATTATACAGAGAAATAAATACTTAAATACGTAGAAAACATCCATGACTCAGGAACAAATATTCGTGCTCATCACACAAATTAATGCCATTACTGGGATTCGAGCCCAGGACCTCTTGCTTCGTAGGCAGGTTCACTTCCAACTAGGCTAAAGCGGTCGTCTATCTATGAATTCGTGACACCCATAAAGCTGTGTTTCGCAGTCTATTTTCGCAAACGCAAAGTCTATACATTTCCGGAACATCTTTGAGAAAACTTTTTTTTCTTTTGACTGACTGAAATATCTAGGGTACTCGTAAATGTCACTTTGGAACATGTGTAAGCTCTCCAGTCCAATGCGGCAAAGTAATAGGCATGAAAAACCAGACGACTCTTGTCATATAAAGTAACCCGGCAATATTTTTTGCTAACCCTACGTGACGTTTACTCGTGTCGTGACGAATTCCGCTTTTTACACCCTCATAGATAATGCAGAGCCGTCTCATCCGGTTTACCGCCGCTTACCCGGCCGTGCCCGGGTCTTAACCGGCCCGATTACCCGGGCAATAGCCGTACTGCTACACGGCATTGTAAAGAACGGGAAGGGAATGGAGTTAGGGTTGTCACTTGTCAGTGCGATTGTGTGACTGAAGTGAAGACGCCCTGACTGTTTTTGTTTTATGTGTAATCATAATCACTACATAGTATAAAACAAAGTCGCTTCCCGCTGTCTGGCTGCCCCTATGTTCCTATGTATGCTTAGATCTTTAAAACTACGCAACGGATTTTGATGCGGTTTTTTTAATACATAGAGTGATTCAAGAGGAAGGTTTAAAGGTATAATACATGCATGCATTATACGTTTGAACCCGTGCGAAGCCAGGGCGGGTCGCTAGTATATTATACGCCGCCGTTGATGTCAAATTGAGCTGTTCAAAAGTGAGCTCTTTGCTAGCAACACTTATGGAGTATGGAACTTAATAAAAATAGAAAATATTCGATGGTTTTTCTGAAACACATCCTTTCATATTAGCTCTAACATTACAACCGGTACCGCCTCCGCACCGCACCGCACCGCGCCGCCACCGCTGTCTGTTCGTTTCGGCCGTTAGTGCCCAAATTCCCTTGCACAAATACTGAAGCGAACGTAGCCAAAAAGCACAGAAAGTGCTGATGTGGCCTCCACCACACTCCAGCGGGAGTGTGCGATGAGACACGACGACGAAAATACTGTAGTGTACAAACGAGACGTGCTGATATTGAGACGGGCTTCAAATGAAATAGCTATAAAAAGAAAGCTAACCTTAGCTACAATATGGGAGGAACGATGAAACGGTGAAAAACCCAAATTAATTACTGGATCGATTACAGGCAAAATGGCGGCGACAGCCGACGCGGTTCCCACGGCTGGGGACAATGGCTGACAACACGCCCTTTAGTCCAGTCTCATAAATACAATAGAAATAAACCAGGGTTCATGAGTTAAGTTTCGCATTTAAATGTGTGCGGCGCGTCGCTTTCTCGCACCGAGCCACAACGTAGAACAAATTAAAACATCATAATCATAATCATCATCATCATATCAGCCGAAAGAGGTCCACTGCTGGACATAGGCCACCGTGGCACAATGAGCGGTCCTGCGCCCCCCACACTGCGCCTGCCGGTACGTGGTCGCCACTCGAGAACCTTTCCGCCCCAACCCGAGAGGCCCCCGAACCTTTCCGTCCGAGAGCTCTCCAAATATATACTTGTAACTTCTACCTCCACACAAATTGTGACCTTTTTTTTTTTTTTTTTTTTAATAGCCTTAAGTGTCCCACTGCTGGGCAAAAGCCTCCCTCTGTTCCTTCCATGTATCCCTATCCTGGGCAGTCTCCCACCAGTCTTGGTCGAAGACGTCAAGCTCGTCTCGCCATCTCCGACGAGGTCTTGTGTGGGACCCACTTGGTGGTGATTTTAGCCCACAAGTCTTCCGGCATGCGGCAGATGTGCCCGGCCCAGTCCCACTTAAGTTTGGCGGCTGCGTGAGCTACGTCAGCTACTTGCGTTTTGGAACGCAGTATTGTATTTCTAATGCGATCTGTTACTTTCACGCCCAAAATACTGCGTTCCATGGCTCTCTGACAAACCTTGAGGGCAGATTTCTGAACTTTTGTCAAAGACCAAGTTTGTGCACCGTAGGTAAGGATTGGAAGAATGCACATGTCCATGAGTTTCCGTTTTAGGGATGTAGGAAGGTTTCCCTTCATATACTCCTTCATGGACCAATAGCTCCTAATTGTGACCTAATTAATAAAAATATATTCAACGACATTTAAGTTTAAAATGATTCAAAAATATCGCGGTAAAATGAACCAGCCAATTAACAAACTAAAGTGAAGTCGACTTCCGGTAATATCTAGCCAAATCCGGTTCCAATTGGATTGCACGCCGCCGCCGACTTTTGCATCGGCGTCTATTTTATTACATTTCTTTCCGGCGTCGGTGACCATGATGTTATCTGTGACGCAGAAATGATTATTTGGGCAGAGATAGACAAACTGCTTTTCTACTAAGTACGATTTGTAAGGAAACATCACGATGCCAGTTAAGTTCCATAAAGGCCGCTTTAGACCTGGCTAAATGTAGTGTAGTGTAATTAGTGAGTTGTGAGTACAGTTAGTGCACTGCATTTAGGCAGGTCTAAAGGAAACATCCCGATGACACTTCAACTGTCATAAGATTCGTGTTATTTGTGAGTCAATTTCTGCTATACGAAATTTGAAATACCAACAATAAATAGAATAACAAATGAATAACAAAAACGAATGCTCTTATTCACAATCGTCCATGAAACCTATTAATTAATATTAATTGTATATCAGAAGGGAACAAAACACATGTTAGTTCACAAATGCTTGTAAAGTTTTATGAATAAGGGGGTAAGTATAAGTACATACATCAATATTAGGGGACAATCTTACACAAATCGAGCTAAACCCATAGTCAGCTCAATAAGGCTATGGGTACTAGACGACGATATATTTAATAGATATAAATACTTTTATGCATAGAAAACATGCAAGACTCGGAAACAAATATTTATGCTCATCACACAAATATTTGCGCTTACCGGGATTCGAACCCCGGACCTTCAGCTTCGTCTGGTTCAACTGGTCGCCGAAATAAATGTCAAGGTAATTAACCTGACTTCAGGAGATTCCGCGTTGCACCGCACTGATGGTCACCCTACAGCTACACGATATAGGTTCGTCAGAAATGTCGTTTTTCTGTTTTCATCATTTCCGTGGTTTATTGCATTCCCACGATCTACGGGGACAGCTTCATTAGGTACATTACGAGATTATTGGTGACGACATAAGGTGTTATAAGTTTCTCTGTCTGTCAGTCTATCTATGTGGCTGTCTGTGGCATCGTAGCTCCTAAACGAATGGACTGATTAGAATGGGGTTTTTTTATCTGATAGCTGACGTGATCGAGATGGTCCTTAGCTACGTTTCAACAAAATCGGTAACACTATTTGTAACTTCCCCCCCTTAAATAAATTACCTATCATATTAAATAATAATAATAATAATAATAATATTGGCCACCTGATCTCTACTACTACGTTGTTCCGAAGCAACCCAAATTCTTTTATGTGTAGCAAATTGGACCTTGACTCCTCTCTATCTATCTACCTACTCCTTCGTTCACCTACTGCATCCTAATTCAAAATAATGTACCTGTCAAATCAATTAATATAAATATTTTATATGTTTTTGTTAATTTACACCAACCTCCTATTAATCATTCGGATAAGCAAGATCGTAGCTCTTAGATTTTCTATTATCTTGATTATTTTGACACCTTAAACACACTAATATTCAGCCTATGTATTCATATTTTGAACAAAGTCTTAGCGACGGGTTGTGTGGTAATCTTTTACTCACACAAAGCTACTTTCTTGCTTAGGATGGAGTATGAATGATCCTACCTTATTTACCTG
Source organism: Epinotia brunnichana (assembly GCA_963854355.1). Lineage (NCBI taxonomy): Eukaryota > Metazoa > Arthropoda > Insecta > Lepidoptera > Tortricidae > Epinotia > Epinotia brunnichana. The sequence continues at coordinate 30,254,503 of OY977945.1, forward strand.
CCTAGTTACCTCATGAGTTTAAGACTCTACGAGCGAATCTACCAGTATTTCGTACCTGACGGTTTGAATAAGAAGAAATACCGAAACAAACTCAGACAAACCTCTTTATTTTAATATTGCTGTGTTATAAACTTAATAATACAGGCAATTTATGGTATATAACGCCTATTTCTCTATATATTTGCCTTTATATCGTAGGCATTTGAAATATAGAATTTATTGTAATCGAATGTGTATTCCACAAATAGTTATGTACGAAATAGCTAGTAGTTATAAGGGTATTATTTCGCCCGTAACTACAATCATCAGCGATCTGCTCTGCCTGTCACTGGTCCCTATAACAGTTTTGCTTCTTTCTCCGAAACCAAACTGTTTCCCTAACCAAATAAAATATAAAATTATATTACCATACCTGAATGCCACATTCAACTACACAAACTCTACATTTCTCCTCATTTAAGACCAACCATTAATTTATCTACTCATAATAATCAAATGAATCCTACAAATTAATATTATTGGATGAATAAACCTTGTTTCCTAAGTCCCTAATACCACGTATGAATTTATACCTAATCCTACCTACCACTAGACCCTAGGCTATTGTATGCAAAACTCCCATCATTACTTTTATTAGTGTTATGTGATGTGTAGGCATTTGAAATATCGAATTTATTGTAATCGAATGTGTATTCCACAAATAGTTAAGTACGAAATAGCTAGTAGTTATAAGGGTATTATTTCGCCCGTAACTACAATCATCAGCGATCTGCTCTGCCTGTCACTGGTCCCTATAACAGTTTTGCTTCTTTCTCCGAAACCAAACTGTTTCCCTAACCAAATAAAATATAAAATTATATTACCATACCTGAATGCCACATTCAACTACACAAACTCTACATTTCTCCTCAATTAAGACCAACCATTAATTTCTCTACTCATAATTATCAAATTAATCCTACAAATAAATGTTATTGTATGAATAAACCTTGTTTCCTAAGTCCCTATTACCACGTATGAATTTATTCCTAATCCTACCTTCCACTAGTCCCTAAACTATTGTATGCAAAACTCCCATCATTACTTTTATTAGTGTTATGTGATGTGTAAAACCTAAGCTAGGGATCTACGCTGTAAATCGTTCGGCAGGCTAATCCGAGAAGGCAACCTATAGCCGGTGTAATGTACATTTCACAACGGTCCGTGGACAAGGTTCTGTGAAATGCACTCCCTATCGCGTGTGTATAACATATAAATATATATTCAATAAAAGACCCAAGCCTTAAGCACACACAAAACCTTAACGAGTGAATAAATTCAAGCGGTCGACTTATTTTAAATTGCGACCTCTCGCTTCAGTCCTGCGGCAAACCTTAAGCCAAGGAAGAGGCCCATTTATGATAGGCTACACCATCTATGCAAATAAAGAAGACGGTGCCCAGGTATCTCTGAGCCTGGCCTACTTCTAACAGGATCCCATTGTATACGCTGTTGGCACCGTTAGGGAGCGTGTACAATGTTAGATTGACATCCAATCAAGGCATTGATCTGGTTCGAAATATTAATAAAACTTTCCAAAATAACCTCAAAATCTAATAAGGATCAAAATTGTTCAGTACTATGTAAAACAATCACACAATATTGAACCTTCTCGCCTTCACAATAAAGTATCTATGAATGTTTACGTTACGAATTTAGGCTCGATCCAGCTTCAATGTCAATCCAAAATATAGCTAAAAACGAATGGCTTGAAAGTATCAGTCAAGATTCTCCTAACCCCATTAAAACACTAATTTAAATTAAAGCAAACTCCATCAAACTATTATACTTTAAACCAATTAACTCTAGTCAAAAATAATCACTATTAAGCACTGTTATTTGAACACAAAGTATTAACAGCAAGAGATTCACTAATAATCAACTTCACAATAAACTTTAAAATTTACACTATTTAATTGAGATTAAACCACCAAATTAAGTATGTAAGTACAATAAATATTTACGAATTGAAATCTCCCTTTAAATTACCATATGTTGTGTCTGATCAAAGACTAAACCAGCGCAATCGAATACTAGCACAATACATGCCCAGACACAACTTAGGTATCCTAGATTGAGACCTATTTCCTTCGACAGAGATCCCCGACCGATACCCTCAAGCTCCAAGATTTGAATGTCCAGCATCCTGCCTTACGAGTCACAGAAAGCTTCCCCGGCCCCCCCTTAAGCTCACGTCTGAAATTAGTTGCATAATCTATTTTAGACTCTATTCTCTTCATTAAATACGACCCATACAATACCATAATTAAATTTGTACAAAACAATCTCACGCGGCACTTTGCTGCATCATCAAGGAACAGTGTTTGACCAGCACTTTCTGCCGTCTTATGCAAAATATACCAATTCGACCACCTTCGTATCGTCATAGTGATAAGGTTTATTTTGATTTAAATAATCATACGCTTATCTCAGATTTGACAGCAATATTCAATTTGTATTTTTATGGATCATATTCCTAGTGTCGGTACTGTTTATGTCGCCAAGCCATAGGCTTCACAAATCAAAATTGCGATTGCTCCACAAGATGTGGACGTTATGAAGTCCGTTATTGCTTCGTAATAAGGTTTAATTTTGAGTAAAATATTTAAAATTACAATAACTAGTTAAGTTTGTATAGTAATAAATTTTAGCCACTCAAAACATGTGTGAAATATTATTCTCTAGAGTGCGTCGGCAGTTTAAGTACATAAATATTTAAGTATTAAGTTTTTGTTATGTGCATACGTTGATTTAATTATGTCTAACTATATTTTACCAAATGTGGTTTTATAATTTAATCCCTGTTGTATTGAATTATTACCTCATTTAGCATTCATTAAAAACTATAGATAAACGAGATATACTTAGTCATAGTTCGAGTTACA